>JAWNPL010000173.1:2057500-4457500 GCA_035047545.1 Drosophila paranaensis | reverse complement strand
TTTCAGCCTTTTGAGAGCAATATAAATTTTCAATTAGGAACTGATTACGGCTATGGCAACATAATAATTCAACAAATATCAGGGTTGCAATGTTGATAAGGTGTTCACATGTACATGAGGGTCTGCGTGATAAAGCAAGCTTATCGCATTTTGGCAGTTGAATAGGGTAATTGCAATTATTATTTTCGTATTTCTCCAAATGGTTCAAATCTGCAAGAATATTTCAGCTTCGGCTTGCCGAAGCTAACTCCCTTTAGTTCCTTCCCGTTTAAGCTCTGTTTTGTTCGCTGAAAGAATCGTATAAAAATAAACCTGAGATTTCTGATGTGCTTTAGCTTGTGACAAAGTCAAGCCTTAGGCGACAGTTGTTAAGTGTGATTGTTGCTGTTGCTGTTGGTGTTGTTCGAGTGCTTTCATTTCGAAGAGCGGCATGGCTACATCGCTGAGTCGTGACTTGGCGCTCTGGAAGTCATCCTCGGACTTGGGCCTGAACTGCTGCTTGTGCTGTGGACTGCACTGCTGCACCTCCGTATAGACCGGCCGCATGTGCTGCGGGCGATCGAACATATCCTCAATGTCGACCAGCTGGAAATCTATGGCGAATATGTAGCGCAGCACCATGATCAACAGAGCCAGGAACCACAACACCATGCTGATGATGTAGCTGCAGCGAAAGAGATCCAGATAGGCATCATGCGAGACGCTGTGCTCGTGTATGCGCGGCCGCAGCAGGGCGATGGCATCTCCACAACTAAAGTTAGATTAGATTAGATCAGTGAAGTCAAGTAAAATCTCAGTTTAGAGCTCACCTGATGGCCAAGGGATTGCTGAGACCCTGCCGCAATTGTCCGCACAGACGTCGCAGATAGCCATTGGTCAATATCGTATACGCGGCGCTGCCCAGGCTCATCAGCGAGAAGATCGCTATGGAGGGCACGACAATGCGCCAAGGCTTGGGCAGGACTCTGTAAGGAAGTGGAATAGGAGTATAAAGTTGGGCTGACTATGCTATACTCTGTCCGCAGCTTGGGTACATTAATGATATTTGTAGTTTTGACTACTAGGGAGTATCCGGCCATGGAATATCCTAACCCATATACTCCTTTTTCCTTTGCGAACAGAGTATCTAAATTAAATATAGACTTCTTAGAAACATTCAATCTTACGATGTTTTCTTGTTGCCCGTTTGATAGATGAGGCACATGGCCGTCCAGATAATGGCCACAATTTCCGATATCAGTGGAAAGGCGTAAACAAATTGGGCGCCAATGCCACGGCTCCAGCGTGTGGCATGTGTGTCTATGGACTCTGCAGTAAACATAAACATTATAGCCTCAACTACGCTACACTCGCGTTCTCCACTTACGGCTAGTCAAAAATTTGAGATCCGCTTCCACATTCGGCACAATCTTGGGCGGTGCGTTTGTCGTGGTTGTTGCCAGCAGCACCTCATCCGCTTGCGCCCGCTCCTGTTCGCTGACCAAACGCGCTAGCAGCGGCGCATTCTCCTTTGTCTCGTAGATATGTTCGAATTTGAATTTTGGCTTTTTGGTTTCTGCCGATGAATAATTCTATATTCACTTCGGTTAGTGTATACGCGAGTCTACTTACGGCTGTCGCTCTGCAGCGGCTGCGGCTCTTCATCGAATTCATGCGGCAGGTGACCCAGCTTCTGCAGATCCTGTTGGATTATGCCCTTGCTCTTCTCATTCATTTGGCCATAGTCACGATCCTTAAACGATATTTTGGCACTGATGATTCCCTCATTGAAATCACCGGACAGCATGTGCAAGGAAACGCTCCAGATAATGGAAAAGATCGCCACCAGCACCATGAGACATATCACGATATCTAGAAAGGGAAAATATATGGAAATTAGTGAATGAATAATAAATAAATTTTATATTTAAGGAATATGATCAGAAACATAAAATTCGAGTACATTTTATTCCTTTCAACAAAATAATATAAAATAATTTTTAAAGAAATATTTAATGAATTATTTATAAGAAAAAGTTCCAGTTGAAGTATTAAATATAGTGCAAAATAATTTTTTACAATTTCTTTAACAAACTCATTATCCGGAAACTTAAGATATTTTATTTACATTATTTACAACTTTATGATTTCATATGAATAAATATGAATACTCATAACAATCACGTCTCTGAACTCGAGCGAATAACATTTGAAATTCTCATGGACAATCAGCTAAATTGGGTTCCAATAGATGCAAAACTATATTCGATATTACGAACTATGTATGCCTCATAGCTAATGATTAATTAGAATCTATTACAACTATATTAAGACGAAGGTCGTATTAGTTCCGAATGATATTGTGAGCATAGTTGATATTTTTAGTAAGGCTTAACGGAAGATGATAAATTACTGCGCATAGCTGGCGAAACATCACGAGCGAAGCATCGTTTACAATAGCAGAAGGTGGAGCTGCGGATAGACGTGGTGGCGTCTCTTTTTGTATACATATTCGTAAATTTACTAGAAGACATTGTGAAAACATACGCACACACACATTTACGAACATACACAGTCCATAAACTAGCTGGCCAGAGTTTATATTGGAGGCATGATATCATGGCAGATGTTGTATGGCTTGGTTAACGAGCCACGAAAACAATCAAAAGATAATATGGGTATGCTCTGGCTTGAGATACCCTATAGCAGGTGGTTGAAATCGATACATATCGGTCGTATAGATATAGAATTAGAGATATGAATGTGCAGATATTTAAATGAAATATATGAGCTTTTACTACTTAGTGGAGTACGAAATGAATTATATGTGAGCTTCAGTCGTTATTATCGAGTACTCATTTCTAATTTATAATCGATTGTTATCGATTTTATGTAAATACTCGCTGTCGTGATTGCAACTTAGACTGCTCTAGAATTGCCTTAATGAACCTTCAGAGTAATACCGACAATTTCAACTGCTTCATTAGAATATGGATTCAGCTTGCCTCTTACGTACTCAAGACCTATACACCCTTTGCCCTCACATATTCCATGGGCATTACAATAGCAACAACAACAACATGACAGCATTTGCCGATGACGTCGAAATTAGCGACGAAGCTGCTCAATAAAATCCATTTCAATTGATGCTGAATTTCCGACACGCCGAGTTCACAGACAAATGTTAAATCGCCGAGCGAAATAAATTAAATGAAACGAAATGCTCAGGCAGTCGAATGAGAAATGCATTGTGGCTAAAAGTCAACAAACATATTTACGAATTGAAATATGTGTGCGATCATAAAAGTATAAATGAAAATGCTGCTTTTTTCTTTTTGTGGATACCCGCTCACAAATGTGGATGAGAGTATATGGGTTGTGCGATTGAAGTGTTGAGTATATATACATATTTGGGAGATAGTTGAGGGAGATGAAATAGATTGAAGTCTTGAGAGAAAAGGTAAAACTTTTTAATATTTTTGGAAATTTCACTCTGAGCGAGTATCAAGCAGTCAGCTTTAGCTAAGTTAAATATATACATTTTGCTGTCTCACCATAAGTGGAAATTTGTTTGAATATTGAATACTTAAAGCCATTTTTATGATTCACAAGGATTACTGCAATATCATAAACTCAACAGCAAACGGGCTGAAAATATATGCAAGTGCGCACATGACTTATGAATAGCGAATAATGAGTAGGCTTCATGCACAATTGAACGCATAAATTAGAAAAGTTTGCATCATTTTTGTTCCGACTTCTAATACATATGGTTTCAGTTTTAGCTATGGTGTTTGGCTGCTTGAGTTGCAGCAAATGACATCATGCCCCATCTTCAGAGCTGGGTCTACTCTTGCCGCTTGTCGCTTGCCGCTTACCGCCAAGAGACCGGTGAGGGGCTGGTCATTTGACCACTTAGTCTAAATGTGCAGAGCCCAGAGTCTCATTAGCACCGCGGGCAACTATTTTCGGTGCGGCAAATTGCCGATTTGTGTAACTGAATATGGCTCATGGGGGCCAGACGATGGCGTAATGCTACCAAGCGAGTTATAAATAAATATTACGGCTCGAAACTCGATATGAAACAAACAGAATCCGAATCAAGTAATGCTTCGATTCACGAGATGCCAGCTGCGCGCCTAATATGCATAAAACTAACAAAAAATCCGCATAATCATTAGGAAAACCCTAAGAAGTGTAGACTAGATTCGATGTTGCCATCATCTCAGCCGGAAGTTACTTCGAGTTATTTGCAATTGGCTTTATTCTGTTGACTTGAACCACATGGCGTATGCGCATTTCTCCTTTATGAACTGCGCCCATACACAGCCACACAGCCACTTGGCGCCATTAGCTGCACAAGTTAATTGTTTATTAATATTTCAGCGAGCGCAAACAAATAGAGCCAAGCGTCAGAGCCAAACCAAGGTGGTCATTGGAGAGGGGGTGGCAGCTGCAGGGGGCAGCCACAGGTGCTGCCGTTCAGTGCCCAATTAGCGTGCAAAAGTAGCAAAATTAACACATTGGCCAAAGCCTTTAGGCCAATTTAGCACCTGAAACTATTTGCTTACGCAAATTGTAGGGCATTAAGAGAGTTTGTGTAAGTCTCAGATGTGGACTATGTGATTGAGGGCCAAAGCCAGAATTTGAGTAGAGCAAATGCAGAGATTTTTAGAGATGTGTGTGTGTATATATTTATATATATAAGAGACTGTAGTCAGCATTTCCATTTATACAATGATAGAACCAAATATTCGTCATGCATGCCGCTCGAGAGGATATTTAATTTGATATATATATATATATATATATATATATATATATATATATATATATATATATATATATATATATATATATATATATATTAATATATCAAATTAAATATTTTTAAGCATTTGTAGCTTTCTGGATAAGCATGTATATATAGCCGAATAGACGTTTATATTATCAAATCTACTTAGCCTTAGCACGTTTAAGAAAAACTTCTCCGGCTGTCTCTTATGTCAATCATCATAATATCATCATATCATATATATTCTTATGAATAAAATTGTTTATTTTTGTGTGCTTGTTCTTGCTATAATGTCGAAGTCATTCATCAAAATTCGTTTGCACATTTTCGAAAACAAAAAGAAAAACAAAAAACAGAACATTATTGATGAAAGGCGCATTCCACGCACAGACAGACCCAATGACAGGCGCGACAGACGAACAAGTTGCCATAATTGATAAAAGTATTTTTGCTGTCAATTCGGTAGCCAATGAAGGCGCCTTCTAAAAAAATTCTTTTAGCTTTGTCACTCATATGTATATCTAATGAAATCGTATATATACAGTCGAAGGTTGTTTCTTTTCGCCCTTAGTAAGCGAAGGTCTTGGATAAAAAGTTGTTTTTATTTATAAATATTTATAGTGACGTATTCACAATATGCAAAATCTTAAATAAATGTATATATATTTAGGCTTATAAAGTATAGCGGTTGGAACAAACATACGATTTAGATTGCGCACATCGCCCGTTGTTAACTTTCCCTGTTTGTATTTTCTTATCAGCTCCATGCTGGCATTTTATATTGTTCTCGTATTTATAATGCTATATACACGATATATGCTCGATTAAACACTTTCTGTACAGAATTCTGTTTATGGATATTTTTAGCATTTATTTCACGCACTGTTTCATTTGCATTTGTGAAGCGCAAGAAAATAAATGATTTATCGTGAAATCTAATAGATTTTTGAATTATTTTAGTTTTATGCGATTTTATAGCGTCTACAGATGCTAGAGATGCCGAATCGAGAATTTATAAACAAAACAATCAACAAATTCTATATATGAGTGAGAAAAGCAATAAATATTAACAATAGTCATAAATAAAGTGAAACTTGCGCTAGTCTAATTTGGTTGAGCCGCAGATGGGAAAGATAAATTCTGATAGGGGCTGATTGATTGACTGAAAGACTGAGAAGCAGACTGAGTGATTAAGTGTCTGAATGGCTGGACTGACCGAGTAGTTAACTGATTGATGTGACTGATTGATTGACCAATTGACTGATTGACTGAATGATTGACGTTGTCTGAAAAACTTACTGATTGACTGCATGGATCACTGATTGACATTGTCTGATAAACTAAGTGATTGACAGAATGATTGACTGATTAAATGACTATTTGCCAGATTCATAAATTATATGACTACCAGATAGGCTGATTGACTTACTACTTGATTGAATTGAATTGACTGATTGACTGAGTAACTGGTTGACTGTCCTATTAACTCATTGAGTCACTGTCTGATTGACTCAATGAGTGTATTGAGGATTGACTAAGTGTCTGGCTGAATGACTGCTTGATTGACTGACTTTTAATCACTAACTGATTGATTGACTGATTGAGTAGCTAATTGACCAGCTGGTTGAGTGGTAGACCTGATTGTCTGATAGACTGGCTGACTGATTGAGTAGCTTGCTGAAGGACTGACTGACTAAAAGTCTGCTTGACTGCCTGTTCGCCTGCCTGATTGACCCACTATCTCAATAAACAGCTGATTGTCTTTCTGTAACAATTCTGAACTGATTGACTGATTAACGGGCTTGGCCTTACTTGCAAAACTGTTGTCTAAAATTAGAATATACACAATTTTTGGGACCACTCAAGGCTGAGAAACACCCGCCAGAATTTGGTAAATAAAAAATATATATAATAAACAGTTCAAAGACTGAAATTCCTAATGAAGATAATTTGCGTATTTCTTTTCTTGTACATTTTGATGGCACTCAATTTGTGTGACGTATGCGTCGTTAAATTAACACCTTTTCTTAGTTTTTTTTTTTTTTGGACGCGTGTCTCGGTCTCCTTACTAACTGTGACATGCCATTAGCTCTATAAATAGAAGTTTGTTTGGCGCAGACAATCAAGACGCCCAACTCCGGCAGTGCATGTCACAGTTCAGGGTCAAACACATAGCCCCCCCTCCGACAGTTCCAAAAAAAAGCTAAGCAATTTCATTGAATATTTATGCTATTTACATAATTGTTGTTGTTTCTATCATTTGCATAAACGCGCTCAAGCGTTGGAAAAACAAAACCGATTCGAAATGTCGTATCGAAATAAACAAATGAAACGAACGAGGAACGCGAACCGCAGCTCGAGGCAGTTGCTCAGACACTGAGGCGGCGGCTAGCGTTTGTAAAAACATATTTCTCCAGCGTTTCACTCAAGCAGCAGAGAAACTGAGAGACAAAGAGAGAGAGAGAGAGAGCGGCAGGTAGGCAGAGCGAGAGAGCGAGATTATGTGAGCGCATTGCTTTTGAGTTTTGTTTTGATTTTGTCAGCCCGCAACTGGTTATTCAAGTTGTTGTTTCTCGGCTTTCTGTTTTGCTTTGGCTTTCTCATTCTTGTTTTGTTATTTTTTGTGTGTTGTTTGTTTTTCTTCTTGATGCCCGAATCACATTTCGGCGCGTTGATGCGGGCGTATGCGTAATATTTTGGCTGTCAAGCGAATCTAAGCTAAAGTTCTTTGGCTTTTTAGTTCTAATTTAAGTTTTGAATATTTTCTTTCTTGCGGTTTATATTGAGTTTTTGTGAGTTAGTTTCTCTTTTATGGGCGCAATTATCGGCGATGACCTTGAGAATGAAAGCCGCTTACTCTGCCCAAGGTGAGCTTAATTAACAACCACAATGGGCCGATTCCCATGTGTATGTGAGCCCCCGAGGAATATGCATTTCCATCGCGTGCTAGGCGCACGTCTAGTACCTGTTCCACCTTCTTTCCGTTTTACAAAAAAACTTCATCTGGCTGCTGATAAACATTTTCACTGCGGTCCCAAGCAACTCACTTTCGCATTTCATTTGCTTTTCTTACGAGAATTTAAATTTTAAGCTCGGCCTTATCGAATGCAATTTGTTCGAGTTGTATTGCAATTACTGGGCACTTAGCAGGAAGAATATAAAGAGCAAGTCAATTAGAAACGACTGCATAATACTCGCTCAAGGTATAAAAAAAAGGTAAACTGTAGAAAAATCGATGGTAGAGAAGCGTATAATTTACGGACTTAGATGTGGAAGGTGTCGTTAACGTAAGAGTTGCTAAGTGTAGATCCAGCTGCAGAAGATAGATACAATGTAGAAGAAAATATCCAAAATGTATCCAATTGCAACACAGGATAACCACGCTCTGCGACATAAACTCAAGTCCACTTGGAACTGTTCTAAAATTTATTGATACCAATCCAATTGAAATTTGTATAAGCTGCCCCCAAGTGGGCATATCCCAACAATGTTAGCACTATGGCTGAAGGGTATGCACGACTACGTATACTTTAGATTTGTCTTGTTTATAAACTGACAGACAGACGTAAACATTGGTATCTTTCAGTTTCGTCGCCCACTTATATGACTATATATGACTGAAAATTACAGAGTATACAATTTGGCACTTGAAAGTATATTTACCAATGTTAATGGTCTCGTGTAATATCAAGTTTCCTGTCAGGCATATACAAACATCTATACATATATATACTATAAATACTACATATGTGTATATACATAAGACCACACAAGCATTTTGTTGACTTGATAAGCAATGCTATTTTTTTTCGCATGAAACATAATCTTTGTGGCACTCTAATACGATATCTACGCCATATACAAATAGCTAACAATTTTTTAAAATGTCAACAGGAAACATTTCCTGAACACATTTCTTAGTTGAAAATGTTTTAGAGCCAGATTGTAAAGTATGCATAACAGAAAGCTAACTAAATATTCACATATACATATATACCAATCTATATTTTTACAAATCTAAAATTTGTTTTGTCATCTCGCTAATGGAAAATTCTAAACAAAACATGAATACATACATATATATATATATCACATAAATATAAACAGCCATTTATAATTTACCTTCCTTAGAACATGTGTGAAAATAGAAACGTGGCTTTCAAATTGGCGATGACGTTGTCGGCTTATGCAAATTAGCAATAGCTATGACTACATTTCATGGATTTATTACAGCTTTACAGGCAACGCAGAAACAGATACAACAAATACGGATGGAAAACGAAAACAAAAAGAAGAAGATATATTGCACTGTAGATAAATAACATTTGACAATCAATCATATTGACATGATTAAATGCAAATGTTACAGCTGAAGGACATCAGCAACCCTGAGTCAGTTACAAAAGCCTCTAATTAATTGACTCATGGCGCACACAACGTATACTTTATTATTTTTTTTTATTTTTAAGTTTTTACTTTAAATGCTTTGTGAAAATGGTAAAAAAGAATATTTGAAAAAAATTTTTTTGCCTTAAAAATAATTTATGCACAAATTTAAATTTTATCCTGAGGATAAATTTCAAAGACTGGCTCATTACATCTTAATTTTAATTTCAATTTCAACTTTGACTTACTCTAAAATTTTAGCTAGGTTTTCACAATTCTTTTATTTAGCCACTAAAATTTATCCTGAGGATAAAGTACTTACACTCATTTAAATTTTATCCTGAGGATAAATTTAAAAGACTGACTCATTAGATCTTAATTTTAATGTCAATTTCAACTTTTACTTATTCTAAATGTTTTAGATAGGTTTTCATAATTATATTATTTAGCCACTAAAATTTATCCTGAGGATAAAGTACTTACACTCATAGCGCACAACTGTGCGTCGCGCCTCCTGGGTCAACATCTGCAGACTCTCGCCTATCCGGCGTATCCTGTGCGGCGTGCTCCTCAGCGTATTCGCTGTCATACTGTGCTCTCCGTTCTGGGTGTAAGAAAACTGTGCCTGGCATAATTACTATTTACGTGCTAGAAGTGCCTTCTACATAAGGCAAACAATTAACAAAATTGCAATGCAAAAACTTAGCACTTGGCTGCGCATTTTGATTTTTTTATTTTTTATTTTTCGCTTTTCGATTTTAATTTGAAGAGCACTCGAAATCCAGCCAAAGTCGATGTTGAGTTGAAGCGAGCGCGTTCAAATGAACGTTCAAACGTAGCGAATGCTCGACGTGAACTGTGAAAACGGCACAAGAAACGCGACTGAGCGTATGACTGTGTGTGAGTGTGTGTGTGTGTGAGTGTGTGTGTGTGTGTGTGTGTGTGTGTGTAAGGCAAATTTAAATTTGTCTGGCGTCACTAGTCGGTGGTAAGAAACCGAGCATAGATGCCAGACTCAGTCAGACAGACAGTCAGCTAGTCTTCCGTCTAGGCAGAGCAGCTGTCTATGGGGTGTGTGTGTGTGTGTTAGCCAAAAGTCACCCCTAAATGAAGGACCTGCACGCACCGATGCCAATGACCGACCCAGTCCGCGTTTTGGGACACATTTCAGATCCCTCTGCTGGGCATTACGTATGCGTGCCCAGCTAAGTTTGTTACCGTTAATTAGTGGAATCCTGAAAAACAAAACCAACACCTGGTATTTGAAAGCAGCTTAGTGGGCAGTACTCAACTAGGAAATACTCCAACCTATATAGCTTATACTTAATGGTAAAATAATCACTTCGAGAGTTCTTTGAATTAAATTGCATTTTTATTTTATGAAAAATACTTTGTTTCTTAAATAAATAAGTTTAGTTTTGTTTAGATTTGATGTTCTCCTTTTAGTTTCGTATAATGCGTGGTGTACTTGGTGTTAGTTACAAAGAATTGTCGTTTGCATTTTGCTTAGGTTACGATATTTTCTTAATGTTTTTATTATTACTGTTTGTTTTATACAAAAAAATCTTACACACATAGATAATTGCTAGATATTGGTGTTACATTAGACTAAAAATTTCATAAAACATTCGTGCAACAAAAACGCATTGCAATTAAATTTCTTCTTTTTTTTTGTTTGTTTACTTGCCCGCTCTATAAATAAATATAAAATTAACATACTCTGTATATATATATATAGGTATATATAAATTTGATCAATTTGTTGAAATTATTTGCCGAACAATAGCATAAAAAAGTGCTCGCGTTTTCTTTTTAACAATTTATTTGAAATATATATAGATATATTTATATATATATTTTATTGTATATATAATTAAAACCCGATTGTTTGAACAATTTGGAGTCGATAGATCGACTTAGTTTTGATTACTTATTAGCTAGATTGTCTATACATAGATTTCGACTACATATAATACTACGAGTAAATGTGATTTGCTTAATGGGCAGAGCTTTCTTTATATACTACATATATGCTGTTTGGATTCTCGAATTGTAAAATGTATAAATAAATTTTGATTTTCTTGCTTTGTGCTTAACACTTAACTACAGATCGAACATTCAAATCTTGACATTATATATGAATAGAGAACTGCCTTTCTTATAAAAGGATATTTGCATGTGAGTTAGTGAATGTTAAACAAAATTACAACAAACAAAGCTTGGTGGATTACTTTACGAATTGTATACGAATTATGCTCTCATAGTGGGTAAAGCTCAAAATATATGTAAATTATTATTTAAAACCATTAAATAGAATATTTTCAATAAGATTTTAGTGGACGTAAGTAACATGGAATCGTTTTTAAATCGAACAATCTTACAAATTAATACGTAACTCTCTCATAATTCCAATGCGTTTTTTAGTTGAAAATTGGAATTGAGGCAAATAAATAGTTAAATACGGTGATTAGTTAGACTAAATTAGCAACGAGATGAGTGAAATAAATTACAATATCAATAAGAAATATAAGCAATCGTAAAACATAACAGGAAACGTGTGTGTTGTGTGAGTTTTCTTCTTTTTTTCTTTTTTTTGTTGCAATACTATTCATGTTTCAATAGAACTCCGCGTGGTTGTTGGCTATTCGAGTAGCCGCCTGGCTCTGGATTTTTTATTTTGTTTAGCGGGGAATGAGTTAAGTTAAGGGATGTTGTTATATATTAGTAGTTGTAGTTGTTGTTGCAGCTGCTGTTATTGCAACGTTAGCCAGTGCGTATTATAGTCTATTTGATGCGTCGCAGCGGCAGTGTGGGACTCTCTGGTGGCGTATCGCCAGCCGCACTGCCACCGGAACTGCCACCCACTACAATGTGTTGCAGCGAATGCTTCTTGGTCACGCTCTTAAAGGGCGCGCCCAACTTTCGTGGACCGCGAGGCGATGCTGAGGTTATGCTACTGTTAGAATTCGCCTCCATGGCTGCCGTGGAACCTGCTGAAGCAGAGGGCGCAATGCCCAGCGCTGGACCCGCATCGATGGATGCTTGCACCCATCCTGCAAGAGAATGGGTAATCAACAAACAGATTCGAAACTTGAAATGACAATAATAAATACCTTTGACAGAGGCGCGATTATGATCAATCAACGCGGCGGCTAGAGGCGCGGCCGAACTGCTCGCATTCGATTCGCGCAATGTGCTCAGTATGGACACCGGCATGGGGTTGTAAATGCGACTGGCAAAGTCCTCGAATGTGGTGCTCTCCTTGTACCGCGACGAGACGGTCTCCAACGAACGATTACGCTCCTCATAGCTGTGGAAGGAAGAATGGTCATTGAAGGCTATGCTCAAGCCGATTCAAGGTTCTACTCACAATTGCTGGTAGAGCGGCAGGGCGGCGCGCTTGGTGCGACTCGCGTTGATGGCCGTGGCGCGTATGAGCGTGGCCAGGCAGGCGCCACTCACGACGCTCTCGTTGGCAAGCGGCCCAAACCAGGGCACCTCCGGCTTCCGATTGACCGTCACACGAAACAGACCATTGCGCAGCGGATACACAACGATAAGCACATCGCAGAACTCTGTGGGCAGTATGTCGCGTCTGTAGTCGCGGTGGTGTTCGCTCCAGACAATGTGCACCTCATCGTTGCCCAGATGACGTGTCTTCAGCAGCATTGCCTCCGACGAGTCCGAGGGCATGCGCGTTGCCACATGGTAGACAACCTCCAAGAAGGGCGTGGCATAGTAAGGCGCCGTGGCGCCACAGCCCTGACGCGGCAACCCGCCCAGAAAGCCATTATGCGTCTCCAGCTCTATCTCCCAGCCGAGCGCCGAGACAAACATCTCGTACATGCTGCTGCCGTTCGTATTACGCAAGATGCTCGTCTTGTCCTCCTGCCCGGCGGCCACATAGATGACAGCCATCTTGTGCGTCTCACGGCACTTCTGCAAGTCCACGTTGCGTAGCTCGCGCAACAGCTTCTCGCTGCGCTGCAGCAGATGCGTACGCGACCGTCGCTCCCAGCCGGCCAGACCCAGATGGGCGAACAGCAGGCGACAGTATTGAAACGGCGTCTCCACACGGCCTGGCAAGCTGCCAGCACCCGTAAACGAATCAAACGAGGCGGACGCGCTGTGCAGCGACCGTTGATCCGCCTGCAGCAGCGATGAGCTGGAGCCGGCACCCGTGAGCGGCTGTTGGGCCGAGTGAGCCACGAACTCCTGCTCGAGCACGCGCTGATTGAGTATGACGGATATTGCCTGCGCCTCCTGGGCACTGCTCAGGGGACTCAGGCTGGGCGCATTCAACTCGGAGATGGAGGGCGGCACGCACTCCGGACTGGTGTGCCCAATGTAGGCCAGCATATCGTCCAGCTGATCCAGATCGGGCGCCACATCCTTGGCCAGTGGCAACACTCCAGCTGGTCGGTGTCGCAGCGTGTGCCGCGGCAGCTGCGGCTGCTGCTGCACATGCATCGAGTCCATGGACTGGCAGACCTTGGCCAACGTCGTCGGCCCATCGTACCGCTCCGAGCTGTACTGAGCGTGCGCGGGCGTTGGTATCGCGTCTCCCTTGCGCGGCTCCGAGTACAGTATGGAGGCATCCCAGCAGGCTTTGCCGTTCAGATCGCGCATCAGCACACGCACCTGCTTCTCGGCAGTGACCAGTCCGGCCGTGATCCCTCCGCCCGGCAGCTTCAGCGTGGACAGCTCTATGAAGCTAGCCACCAGGCCCGTGTTGAGCATGAAGAGCTGCAGGTTCTGTGCGTTGACAACCGATGGGAGCTCCATAGAGTCGCGACGCTCCAGCTGACTGCCCGACTGACCGGCGCTGGCCACGCCATAAATATCATCCTGCTCCTCGACCATCGAGCTCAGCCGCGAGGCACCAATGCCCATGGGAAAATGGCCCAGATGCGTCACCAGGTGCATAGCTACGGCCCGAGCGCACAGCCTAATCGCCGAGATGCAGGCCTGTATGGTCTCCGCTGTTTGGTAACTGGCCTCCGGCAGGCGCCCGTCGCCCTGCAGATCATCGCTGGCAATGTGCATGTCGAAGTCCTCGTCTGAGGTCAGCTTGACGCGCTCGTGGCGCGGCGCACCCGACGCCACTTGCAGCAGGACGCGCAGCACCTGCAGCACCAGAGTGTCGCCCTGATCGTTGTAGGGCGCCAGCATCAGGCTCGCTGGTATCGCCATGCAGAACTCGCCCAGACAGAGCATCAGCGATGTCAGCACCACCTTGTCCGCATCCTTAGGCTTCGATACGTTCTGTATCTCCAGAGCCCGGCACAGTGCTGTTATAATCAGCTGCGGCACACGCTCGATGGCCGCCAGCTGGCGTCCGCGCTCCGCGCACAGCTTCAGCGCGTCCACAGCGATGACTGCGATGGTGTGGTGCTTGAATTGGAGCGCCTGGAGGAGCACCTGCAGCACCTCGCGTATGCGCGGATGAAAGCTCTGGGCGCTCGTGTCCTTCGGCAGCAGCACGTCCTTGGGATGCGGCACCGACTGCTGGAACTGGCCGCGCTGCTGCGCACTCCGCGCGGGCTGCGAGAGCCGCAGCAGCAGCCACTGGCCCAGCTGGCAGAGCGCGATGCAGCGCGCCTTCGCCGAGGGCTCGCGCCGTGCGCAACGCAGCATTATGTTGAGTATGTGATCCTGCAGATCGGGGCATTCCATCAGCTCGAACTGCTGTGCCGTCGGCTGCAGCACGGGCCGAGGCAACAGCGTGGCCGGGTACGCCAGCAGCGAGCCCAGAAGAGCAGCCACCTCAGCGCGCGGCGTGCTGCGAGTGACTTCCAGCGAGGTCAGCAATATGGCGCTGGCATGCACCAGATCCAGCAGGAGGAGCGTGTGCCCCGGCAGCAGAAGACTGAGCAGACGCGGTCCCTCCAGATGCTTCATAATGGCATAGATCAGGTCCCGATCCTCGCCCGTCAGCAGCTGGTGCAGCGCATGATAGAAGAGCGCCAGCTGCTGCATGCCCACGGCACCCTGCACGGCCAGAGAGCAGAGCAGCTGCAGCGCCCAGAGTTTGCCCTTCTTGAAGGAACGGTCCAGGGTCAAGGCGCCGTAGCACCAGGGCGCCACTACGCCAATGGGCGGCACCAGCGGCGGCGGTGGCGGCGTGCTTTGGTTGTCCGTTGAGATGCCCTGATTCTGCTTGATTTTGATCAGGTTCTGGGTCATCTCCAGCAGATGCTTGAACACCTGCGCATGCAGCTCCGCCTTGGGAATGCGGTTCACATCGCCCAGGGCGCCCAGCATGCGCTTCCACATAATGGACGTGGAGTCGGGCAGCCAGCCCGTGGCTGTGCCGCCGAGCATGATCGAGCGTCGCTCTGAGCCGTAGTTGCCAGCTCCAAAACTGCCCGAATTTCCGTCCTCCAGGCTGCCGGAGTCCGCGGCCAGCACATCGATGTGCAGCTGTGCGTCCTTGATGGAGCCGCCCTCGATGCCGCTGCTGGCCGTCGGTGATGGACTGCGGGAACCGGCGCCACTCTCAGTGTCCTCCACCTCGACCGCATCCGGATAGCCGTCCACATCGTCCACGGCCTGCTGTGAGCCGCGACGTCGCCGACTCTTGCGTATGGGCGCCAACGAATCCAGGGACATGGCCCGACGCATATCCTGCCCACTGCTCGCCACCTCCAATCCCGAGCGTATGGCCGCCGTGACATCAGCCTTGGGCGCCACGGGGCGTCGCCGACGTATGCGTGAGTTGCGCGCCGCCGAGGCCAGGCTGCCCTCGCTATAGCTGCGGCTGAGCATGGGCGTCAGGGGAACAGCACGAACACCGTGACCGCCGCCGCCATGAGACTGCGAGTGCTGATGAGTGCGGTTGGCGGGCTGCAGCAACGGCGCTTGGCTGTTGCTGCCCGCCTGCGAGTTCTCGTCGGAGCGACTGCTGTTGGACTCGGCGATGCTCTCGCGCTCGCGCTGTAGTTGGCTGCTGGCAGTTGCACTGGCGCCGGAGTTGGCGGCGCTGCCTGAGCCCTGCCAGACGCTGCCGATGCGTCGCCGCTTGCCGCGAGTCTCGGCCACGCGGTCCAGTGGCAGATCCAACAGATTGATGCCGTAGGTGTAGCGCGAGAAGACGCGTGTCAGCGTCTGTATCGTTTTGCTCCACTCGACGATGAGCTCCTCCCGATGCGTCAGCGACTGGAGCACGGTGAGAAACTTCTCCCAGAGCATCACATTCACCGGCACGTTGGTGTGGGCCCGTATCCAGGTGACGATGAGCGTCTGAAATATGGCCGAGCCGAGTATGCCGCCCAAGCTGGCGCTCTTCGAACCGCTGGGCGGTGGATTCTGGTGCAGCACGACGGACGTCACCTGCAGCAACACCAGCAGCATCTGCTCCCAGGTGCGCGACTCCATGCGCGTATTCATCACCATGGTCCGATAGACATTCAGCACCTTCTTGCATATTTCAGTCTGCTCCTGCAGCGGCGTCGACCGATAGTCGCGCGAGCGTGTGGGAAAGCAGATGTTCAAGTTGGCCGTGTTCACGAGGAACACATTCGCCGCGTTGGTGACGAAGACTTGCAGGACATTCTGCATGCCCGCGCGCAGCACCTGCTGCTGCTCCCTGTTGCCCTGCATGGCGCCCACATAGGAGGGTGTCCTTAAACGCTGGCTACGTGGCGTGCCGCCTGCATTGCTGAGACTTGTTGGCGCCGCTGTGCCTTGATCGTCATTGGGCTCCAGCAGAAATGGCGGCGGCGTTGTGCCCGTCATCCAATCCCGATAGACAGCAATGGCCGTCCGTATGGCCTCGATCTGCGCCTTGGAGGTGAAGTTCAGCAGAAACGCCTGTCGATAGACCTCGTGCACAAAGTTGATGTTCTCGCGGCTCACGTAGAACACGTCGCGCACAATCAGGCCCTGCTGATAGCCCAGCAGCCGGGCATGATCCACTCCTTCAATGTGCAGGGCACAGTCCAAGCGGTGGCTGAGCAGACGCTCGTGCGTAAAGCGTGACACCCAATTGATGAGCACCACCACGCAGGAGGCCATGACCTCCTCCTTCTTGTGTATCGAACGCATGACGGGCATCTCCAGACGTGGATTGTAAATCGAGGTGCTCGCATCAAAGCTGGGCGAGAATACGGGCAGAAAGACCTCCTTAAAGCGCTGCAGCAGAAACGCAAATGCCTTGTGATCCTTCTGGGTGCGATTGTCGCGCCAGCGCAGACACGCCGCTGTTTGCACCATGCTGTTGAGCAGCACCTCTAGGCCGTCACGTGGATCCGGCGGTGCGGACTTCTCGCTGGACGAGGGAGGCAGCAAGGCAACCACCTCGGAGCTCTGCACGGGGTGCGAGAATGCATTATCGTGGAAAACGGAGGCCATGCCTCCGTCTGCTTTCATATTGGGGTGCGAGAGAAAATCCGAGGCACTGAACTCCGTATCGGGTCCGACCATGCCCTTCTGCGGCACAATGAGGCCGGGTATTAGGTCGGCATACATGGCGTGCACATAGCCGGGCGCATTGTCGCCCAACGTCTGGTACCACAGCAGAAAGTATCTGAAAGATATGAAGAGAATTTAGCTAGATCTTTTTCTGTGATCTTGTTACTTACTTCACGCCCTCGCGACGCAGCTTGGGCGAGTTGCCCAAGTGGAGCAGCTTCGCCATGATCCTGCTGAGCGAATGGCATTGCCAGCGTCGAGCCAACAGCTCAGGCAGCAGGCACAGTATCTTCTCCAGCAGCCATAGCGAGCCATCCAGCTCCTCGCGATGCGCCTTGTGCACTGCATAGAGATAAACGGAATTCGTCAATTAAAGAGTTAATCTTGGCCACAAAGTCTGTAGAAGCAATCCGTCAGAGAATCCTAGACAAGCACATGCCACAAGGCTAAGGACGAGCACAAGATGCAACAGAGCGAGTGCGAGAGAGACAAAGCGTGTAAACAGTGAGAAATGTAATGAATATATGTTCCTATTCATATAGAACTCCGATTCGCGATGAAAAGCCTTAAATTTTATTTTATTCCCAATAATTATATGAAACGAATGAAAAAGGGAACAGATTTCTTCATTGATAAAACAAAATTAGAAAAAGCCATAAATAACACTAGAATGTCTGGGACAATCTGTTGTACATGGAACGAGTGAAAATGGAACAGACTTCTATATTTGATATGGCTAGTAAAAAGAATTGCAAATTATATGGAATGGTGAAAAGAAACAAGGTTTATGGAATGATACGCAATAAATAGATCAAACTTATTTATAATTGTATGTGCTTCGAGGCATGTAAATAAAAATGGCATATTCGTAATGAGTTACTCTTATTGAATGGAATGCTGGAATGGAACAATGTGTTAGGCCAAAAATGGGTATATAATGTTTTGTTGCCTATCAAAAATTATCTATATAATATAAGGGGCATATGCCCCAAGGAACGCTGGAATGAAACGGGCACTTATACTCTAGCGAAACATAGATGGCACCATAATGAGCTATGTTAACGCGGTAGAAACGAGGGGAAAGGAATTAGAGAAATGCAAAGAAAGACGAATGAGAGAAACAAAATATATAGTAAACAATGGGGGGAATAGATAGATAGACTTAAGATCAAAGCGATGTCGCAATGTGATTAATTACTGAATCAAGTCAATAAGAGACCACGACGCAAACTTACCAATGTGAAACGGAAGTTCTGCCGGTTAAGGTATACAAAAGAGAGGGCAAAAAATATTTTAAACGAATTCAATTTAGAGAATTTTATATAAAATTTATGTTTTCTTTTCTTTCTTTTTTTTTTTGCATTATAATTTTTGGGTTTAACTTGAATAAACAAACTTATATATGTATGTATATGTGTGTGTGTGTGTTTGTAGATAAAAGACACAAACAAGAAGCAACCATTAATTTGAAAGCGGTTGGCTTATTTAATTGGTGGAAAGAAGATTAACAAATAAGAACGGACCAAAATAAAAGAATATGAAAATAAACAAGAGTGCTCTAGTCGGGAGAGCTCGACTAGCAGATACCCGTACACATATGAGTACTATATGTATATACTTTTATAATGGTTACGAAATGTTTTAAATTCAATTTACAATCTTTAATCATTACCATTATCATCTGATCATTAATTTGAAGTGGAATCTCACATCATTCAAGATATATATCGGACGACCTTTACCTTATCGAGTTGAGCTGTTATAGTTGCACACAGTTCAGATCTTTTGCTAATTAGCATGGGTACAGGGTATATCAAAGAGTAGAAACCTTTTTCTTTACAGTTGCACTATAGTTAATTACCTTTTTGCTTAAGATTGGCCTCGGCCTGAATGAAGGTGTCGTAGAGTATGAAGTAGACATGGCTATAATTCGTCTCGAACAGCGACTTTGACTCCTCATAATCCACATTATCTGCAAAAGAGATATATAGTGTTAGCATATGGTATACCATATAATATAAGCCAGGTAACCCAATTCCCACTCAGCAGTGATAAGCACTGAGCACTTCCTACATGGGCAACAGGTGACGCAACATTGATTGGTAGATCAAAAACAAAGAGCCCGCATATTTCTGCATGGATTTCTATAAATATATGTACATATATCGTAGAATATATATGCATATGACCAGTCGAGTTCCATAATTAAGTTCTGCTGCAGACTCGAGAAAAGAAAAATCAGCAAAAACCGCAGAAGCGGGTTCAAAATGTGCGTTGAAAAACATTTGATGAATCAGTGTCACAGTGGTTAAGGGGTAAAGAGAGAGAGCGAGAGAGAAAGAGAGAGAGAGAGAAGAGGCCGGCGGCATAGCTGTCATCAGCGAAACGCTGCAAAACAGAAGAAAGCTAAACGTTGAGCGGAAAGAGTAGGCCAAGAAACCTTTAAAACTGGTTTCATAGAAGGCCAAATGCGAAGCGCTTGTTGTTGATAAACTTACAAACAATTGGGAAAAAAGAACTAGCTACGTGTTGGTGTGCGTGTGTGTGTGTGTGAGTGTAACACAGACTGCATGTAATTTGCCAAGAGTAAAAACAACGACAACAATAACAATGGAGTCGAGCGGGTGGGCGCAGGCACCTGTTGGGTGGTTGCGTTCAATGACACAAAAAGAAAGTTACACAGCAATACAGACACACACACACACATGCATGCGATGTATGTGCACATACATATATGTATTGCAGGCATGTTTTTTTTTTGCCTAAATTAAAGCAACAAAGTTGCCACTCAGTCAACAGTTGCCGCCAGTTGGTAAGCGCCGTAATAATTGTGTGTGGCGCGTTTATCATTTGACGTTTTTTTCACACATTGTGAGTTATGCATATGTGTACATACACACATACATATATGGTATGCATGTGTGCGTTGCTGTTTTGCATACATTGCTCTGATGTTGATTTTTTAACAGAAATAGAAGTAGTAGAAGTAGTAGTAGTAGTATAAGTGTTTTTCAGTATATAACTACTTCCGTTTTGCATACATATTTATGATTGCCCTTCGTTACGTTATGCTAACATTACGTTAAGCGTTAATAATGTGAGTGTAAGAAGTCATAGAACATGCTATGTATAAGAAGTAGAGAGTATAAGTGTTTTCTTTAGTACATGTACGTAGCCAAGCTAGTGTGTGTGTGTGCACTTTGTTTACATCACTGTGTTTGTCATTAACATAAAACAGTTAGAACACAACAATAAAGAACTGAAAGGGTGTATGTGTGTGTGTTTTTCTATATATTCCATTGTGATTCCAACAGGAAATAGCTTGAGGCACTGTGGGTCGTTTGCCACTTAAATAATTATCCACATTTGTCGTTAAATATTTGCTACATTTAAATATCAGCGACCATGGACAAACGCCCACCTGTCCAGCCGCAAGAAACAATAAAATGCAAACATTCGTATATACAATTTATATATATATATATATATATGTATATACAACTCGTTTTCCTTGGTGCTTGCTTACAGTTTATTAAAAGAGTTTATAGAGAGAGAGAGGCGTTAATTGAGGCTTCAATCGCATTACCTAATATTGTGCGCAGGTGGCGTAGGCGGGAGGCGGAATCCTTTTTGGAGTCCTGCAGCTTGGCCGTCGACTTTTTAACATCGGCATGCGATTTCTTGGTAAACATTTTTGCACTTTTGCGTTTCTTATAATTAATATTTGCACACAAACATTCTTAAGCTAATTCGTTTGATTTCGTTGCTAAACAACATAAACACACCGACACACTGGCACACTCATATGCATCTGTTTATGTATGTATATACATATGTGGCTACATTTGTATATACGTGTGAGTGTATATACTTTCTTTTCGCACTTTGTCCAGCGGAGCGCCAGATGGGTGCCAGACAGAGACGGAGAGAGAGCGTGAGCCCCCGGAGAAATTATTAGCATCGACCAGCCAACCGACCGACCGACCAAGCAATCATCCGTTGACGTTGCTTGTGGCTGCGCTGCTGCTGCTGTTGCTGCTACTGCTACTGCTGCTATTCGCAGTTCGTTGTAAATTTTTTGCTTTTATTTCATGTCTACACATTCGCTCTCCCAGCAGCCAATCGCACAGTTGAATTGCATTTGAATTCATTCATTTTTCTTAAATATCTCGCTTCACTGCACATTATTAAACACTTTGTGCTGCAGCACGAACACAGTATGGCAGGTTTCATGCGTTTTTACGAAATTATAATTCATCTGCGACGCGTTTTCTTGTGGACTAAAAAAATTCGGCCAATCAACCAGGTGGAATGTTATTTAACAGCTAGCTTTACAGCGACTATTCATTAACATGTGCTTAGCTGTTATTAACAGATACCGATATTTGGCAACAATGTTTTTTCTTCTTAATTGACCGAAATATTTTAAAGACTACTGCACGAGTTTTGAAAACACCATTTTATACAACAGTTGAACTTACAAAGGCATTCAAGTAAGAAATATAAAAAATAAAACAGTTGGTGCAAATACTATCGTTTTCATTCTTACAATATTAAAATGCGATGATTTTTATATCGATATTTTCTATTATTAACGACATGCTCAAACACTTGAAAAACTATCGAAAACTTTCCCAACTGGCAATAATTCAAATGAACAACTTTGATGAATAGTAATCAAATAATATATATTCAAAAGAAAATAAGTATCTAAATTAAAAGGAAGACTATCTTCAATTGGAATACATTTATCCTCGCCCGACTCTTACGTGCACTGCCACTTCAGCGCAGTATAAGACACGAGCTTTTCTTTTTCAACTAATTGGGCAACCTCGGGCTGCTGCCATTTTCAAAGCTGTGCTCGGCTCATTTCTTCCCTTTACGTTTCAAACGTCAAAATCGTTAGGCGTGATTTGCACTTTTATGTCAAGTGAGCAATTTCAAATTAAACTCCAATTGAAATTTTAACCATGGGAAGTACTCCGAAGGATGAGCGCATCGGCGCATTGGCTAGCTATCGCACCAAGCTTCTGGAGCATCGTGAAATTGAATCGCGCTTGAAATCCCTGCGCGACAAGCACAAGGAGCTGCAGCTGGAGTTCCAGAAGTCTGAGGACGACCTGAAGGCCCTGCAAAGCGTGGGCCAAATGCTAGGTGAGGTCCTCAAGCAGCTGACGCCGGACAACTTCATTGTCAAGTCCGCCAATGGGCCGCGCTACGTGGTAGGCTGTCGTCGGCAGCTGAACAAGGAGAAGCTAAAGCCCGGCACTCGCGTCGCTCTGGATATGACCACGCTGACCATTATGCGCTGTTTGCCGCGCGAGGTCGATCCCCAGGTGTACAACATGTCCCACGAGGATCCCGGCAATGTGGACTACTCGGCTATCGGCGGCCTGGGAGATCAGATCCGCGAGCTGCGCGAGGTCATCGAGCTGCCACTCATGAATCCGGAGCTCTTCATACGCGTTGGCATCAATCCCCCCAAGGGGTGTCTGCTCTACGGTCCACCTGGCACCGGCAAAACCCTGTTGGCACGCGCCATTGCCTCTCAACTGGATGCGAACTTCCTGAAGGTCGTCTCCTCGGCCATTGTGGACAAGTACATAGGGGAGAGCGCTCGACTGATCCGTGAGATGTTCTCCTATGCACGCGACCATCAGCCGTGCATCATCTTCATGGACGAGATCGACGCCATTGGCGGGCGCCGCTTCTCGGAGGGCACCTCCGCCGATCGTGAGATCCAGCGCACGCTGATGGAGCTGCTCAACCAGATGGATGGCTTCGATGCACTGGGCCAGGTCAAGATTATTATGGCCACCAATCGCCCGGACACCTTGGACCCGGCTCTGTTGCGTCCCGGACGCTTGGATCGCAAGCTTGAGATTCCGTTGCCCAACGAAATCGCTCGCCTGGACATACTCAAGATCCATGCAGCACCGCTGTCCAAGCAGGGCGAGATCGACTACGAGGCCGTCGTCAAGCTCTCGGACATGTTCAACGGCGCCGATCTGCGCAACATATGCACCGAGGCGGGTCTCTTCGCTCTGCGCGAGGATCGCGAATACGTCATCCACGAGGACTTCATGAAGGCCGTGCGCAAGACAGCGGACAACAAGAAGCTGGAGACCAAGCTGGAGTACAAACCACTCTAAACACAGCAAAACCCCTTTTACACCCAAACCAAATGTCAAATAAAATTTATTCCCTTGCAACCTTGAGGCGTCCTTAAATTGAATTCTTTCACTGTCGACAGATGGGTACAGATGCTTAGATAGAGGAATTGTTATATTTAGGATGAGCAATTATCTGGGTAAAAGGGTACATATTATGGATATTTTAGATATATATTAAGGATATTATAGATATTATATAGAAATTGCAGACATGTATTATAGATACTACAGATATATATTATGGATATTACAGATATATATAATATATTATGGAAATTACAGATCTATATTACAGATTGTTACAGATATATATGGATATATTCGAAAATGAATTTAATTTTATAGATAAACTAGGCCTGGTTTTGGAAAGGATAACGTATAGGAACTGAATAATGTTGTGCTACAACTTGGTGATTCTCCTTCAAATTTCCTCTCCCACTTGTCGATATATTCCACCTGCTTTCAGACAGGCCAGAATCTTAATTCAAATGCTGGTCACTCCAACTAAAAGAGTTACGCAAATTCAGAAAGCTGAGCGGAAATCAGACGAGAATACAACTCTATTAAGGTCTTAAAAGAGCCATAACTCCTCTACATTCAGTTAATACGATTTGAAACAAATTTAGGCCCAATTTGTTAAGTGCTTTTGCGATTTGGAGCGCTGCGATAAGCCACGCCTGTTAGAGGGTTGCTCGCTTGCCGGCCCAGTATCATGCAGCGCTTGAAGGCGGCGGGACGTAGGCTTCGTGTTGTCCGGCAAATACCCGCACGGCTGGGCAGCTCCTTGACGGGCAGGCAAGTGGTGCTCGTCTCGGTGGTGATTTTGATAGTACAAAATATCTTGTATGGCATATTCCCGTGTCGCTTCAGTTTCAAGCGGAAGAAGTTCGTCTTCTGCTGGCCCCTGGCCATCTACGCCCTGGCCGTGGGCACCTTGTTCAGCGCCTTCTATGGCCGGAACATGTGGCAGGCGTACAGCGAGCAGCTCATCAACTTGCGGGATCCGATACAGATCTACAGCTATATGTTCGCGTGTGCGACCATCGTCAACTTTGTGACTCAGTGGGCCATCGTGCCGGAGATTTTACGCTTTCAGAATAGCGTGGATCTGTTCAGCACCATGGAGTACTTCCGGCTCACGCTGGGTGCCATGGCGCCGTCGACGATTTTGGCGGGCGTCAAGCTCTTCGGCTGTCCGCTGGTGTTGCAGCTGACCCTGATCGTGTACCAGAAGCACGCCCAGCCGGAGCTGACCTGGCTGAGGACCATCCAACCGATGTTGCCCATCTTCTTGGGCAACCAGCTGAACAACTGCTTCTTCGGCGGCATCGTGGTGGCCAGATGCGTGTTCATCGAGATCAATAAGCAGCTGCGCGAGATTCAACTGGAGGTGAATAGACTGCAGACGCCATTGGAGTTGCTGCTGCACAAGCCCTACTACCGCATGAGACGCTTTTGTGACTTGGCCGACCGACTGGATGAGCTGTCGAGGAAATATGCGGTGTGCACTGCCTCCTCCATGGACTACTTGGACCTGACCGCCTTCTCGCTGGTCACATACATGGCCATCAATCTGACCAGCACCACCCTGGGCATCTACACGCAGTACCAGTCACTCGCCGACTTCCTGATGCTGGATATCCCATTTGATTTTCATAAGGCCTTGGCGCATTTTGTGTTCCTCTTTATACCCATGGCAGATATTTACTTGCTGGCGCGCACCTGTCAACAGGTGATAGATGAGGCAAGTAGCTTGTGTTCCTTTTGTAATACAATTACAATGCATTATTTTGCAGGCCAACGAAACGGGCAACTTGCTGCAGCGCATCAACTTGCAGCACTCGGACGTGCGCTTTAATCAAGTCGTTGACGCACTGTGGCTGGAGGTGAAGGCCATCAAATACAAACTGGTACCAATGGGTCTGATGGAGATGGATGGCTCGCTTATTAATATGATATTCTCAACCGTTGCTGGCTTTCTACTATTTCTCATACAAAACGATCTAACGCAGAGATTTTCGCTAAAATAGAAAAAACGTTATTTTAAGCACTCTTGTCTATCGATTACAGTTCACTGCTTGATGTGGCGGCTGTGCGATAACTATAACAATTGTGCAACACTATTTATATTTTTGCAGCGAACAGCTGATTGTAAATAAAGCAATAACATGCAGAATACATTTATTTTTATTTAATTTTTAAAGTTAGAACTTAAGTTAAAAGTTAATAAAAATGGCGCGTATTACATGGCGCACAAGCTCTACTCAAAATCTAGTGTAACTATACAGTGGACTAGTCAATTGATTTGGTCTTTTCTAATTTGCTGTTTTGCCGGCAGCTCTAATTTACGGCTGCGATGGAGCTACATGAAGCACTGCTGGCATTCGCTGACGTTTAATGCTCACATGAATTCCAGCTATGCGACGGATGTCTGCATGACGCCCATCTTCTGGATCGTAGACAATTATACGCACTGCCTAGGCCCAGTGAGTATTTCTCTGATTACAGGGCATACACTGGTCAGGCATATGAGACCATATTCCTTCATCATTTCAGTTCTTCGTTGTGGGCACTGCTGTTCTAACCACTGCCATAGTGTCCATTGCCTATTGGATTGGCCTGCCCTTTTGGTGGGCCAAGAGCCAAGCAGCCACTGTATTACTGCTCCTTGTCGGCAATTGGCTGCTGCTCAACATCATTTTCCACTATGTGATGGGCGTGAAGACGCCAGCTGGCCAGCCACCCGAAGGTGTCTCCCACGTGGAGGCTGTCAGCATGTGCAGCAAATGCATCTCCCCAAAGCCGCCTCGCACGCACCACTGTTCCGTGTGCAATCGCTGCATACTGAAAATGGATCATCATTGCCGTGCGTATGGAGATACTCTATGATTACTTTGCCTACTGACAGATATTCCCGTTTAGCCTGGCTTAATAACTGCGTTGGCTACGCCAACCATCGCCACTTCTTCCTCTATATGGTCTACACCACCCTGGGCTGCCTGTTCCTGATTGTTGCTGGCGTGGAGATTGGCTACAAGTATCTGTGGCTCGACCACAGCGAGCACTGGACCGAGCTGGAGCCGCTCGAGGGTCATCCAGTCAGGTTCAATCAGAGTGGACATGTCATAGCCGTCGTAAGACTTCAATTATACAGATCAATTATGACATATACTTATATGTGACCACTCGACAGACGCATCCCCATGAATACGATGATATTCTGCTGCCCGCGGCTGTGCATCATTTGCCCACGCCCATGGCTGACTCGCCCGACGCCACGCCCACACGACGTCGTGTCCTGTGGTTCATGGCCGTGATCAATGTGGCTGTGGTCATAGCCCTGGGCAGCCTCTGCATCTGGCACGCGAAGCTCATCACGCGCGGCGAGACCAGCGTCGAGGCGCACATCAACGAGGCTGAACGCAAGCGTTTGCTCCAACTCAATCGAATCTACATAAATCCTTATAATTTTGGAGCCAAAAAGAACTGGAAACTGTTCCTGGGCCTTGTGCGTGGCAGGTAAAACCAGATGAGATTTACCTGCTCCAACTACTCATTGGGTGTATTCACTTTTCAGATCGTTTTGGCGCACTGTGCTGCTGCCCTCGAGGCACAAGCCGGAGGGCAACGGGCTCAGCTTTCATACAGTGCACGATGCGCCCTTCGAGGACGAGTGGCCGTAGTCCTTGGCCTGCGTCTGAGCGCAGGATCTGAAGCCTTTGTGATGTCAAACTATAGAAAATTAATTTATAATTCTTAGGCCTAAGTCTGGCAATTCCATAAGCTCAGCATTTATTAACTTTGTAGTGTAGTCCTTAGTCCGTTTCCATAGCAATTCCCAACTAATAAATATTGTAAAAGTATCCTTACCTGTTGCGTGGCTGCGTTGCTAGGTTGCGGCCTTGTGCCGGTATGGCAACTTGTTGCCAGGACGCCGGAGCAGCGGCTGCTGGTTTAGTCGATACGAAGAGCCAAGTGGAAGGGCAGCCAAAGTGAAGGCGGCTCATGTTGATGCAAGATGTCGAAGGCTTCGGGATCAGAGGACGAGCCGCTAGTGCCCGAGGACTTTGACGATGACTTCTACAGGGAGCTGTGCGAGAAGATACCCGAAGTAAGCCAGAGCTTTGAGATAATCCAATCCCAATGAAATCCACTAAAGCACTCACTTCGTAGGCCACCAAGGCGCTGCGCCAGAAGGACACGCCCAACAATGCGGACAACGTACAGCGGCTGGTCATCTGTGGCACGCGCTACAAGAGTGATCTGCGCCTGGAGGAGGGTCGCACCCAGGAGCTGCGCGAGCAAATAGCTGGCCTCGAGCAGCAGCTGGAGAATGCCGCGCAGCAGAGCAAGCTGGATATGGCCACCATTGAGCAGCTGCGCGGAGTTATAGGTGAGTGAGTGTAGCTGGAGAAGATTCCTTTTAGTTGAATCTCTGCTTAGAGGGTGCCTGGAAGCAGAAGGATGCCTCGCAGATACGCGAGCAGTCGGCCCAGGACGAGGTGCTGAGTCTGCGCCAGAAGCTGGACGCAGCCGAGGAGATGATCGAGCATCTGAATGAGAAGGGACGCTCCAGGAGCAGCAGGCGCGACGACAACAAGGAGTGCGAGCGACTCAACGAAGAGATCAAGGAGCTGAACAAACGCCTGCAGCTGCAGCGCACCTACGCGGCCGAGGTGGAGGCCACCATTCAGACACTGGAGGGCAGGAACAAGGAGCTGCTCAAGCTGCTGGACGTAAGAGATAAACGACAACATAAAATTAATATAGCCTAATGGATATCTTCGATCCAAGGAAACCTCGAGCGATGCCTGCAACCTGAAGCGCAAGAGCGATGCCCTGACCAAGGAGCTGGCCACCATGAAGTCCGAGGAGACAAAGTACCTGGAGCAAATAGCCCTGACCAAGGCGAGCAACGAGCACCTGACCAAGGTGAAGGTGCGCCAGAATCTGCAGATACTCTCGCTGAAGACCAACATGGAGCACCTGAACACGCTGCACAACAGCACCTGCAACAAGCTGGCCAAGCTCACCGTCGATCTGGAGTACACGGTGCAGGAGCGGGACAAGAACAGGCGCGCCTTGAACCAGCGCATCAATCTGCTGAAGGTGCGCGAGGACGAGCTGATCAAGCTGCGCCAGGACAACGCCAAGTTGGCCAAGTCGCAGGAGACGATTGCCCGGAAATATGGAGGACTCGAGATCTCCAAGCAAGAGGTGGAGCAGGAGAGTCTGCGACTCAAGTGGGTGATCTACCTCTCTCTACCTCCCTCCCTCCCTCCCTCTCTCTCTCTCTCTCTAGTGGGTATCTTTAATTACAGAACCCAGTTGGGCACCCAGGATAAGGAGCTGGAGTCCATGCGCCGCGTGGTGCATCACTTCGAGAAGAACAACGAGAATCTGACCAAGGAGCGCGACGTGTTGAAGCGGGATCTGCAGAGCGCGCACCAGAGCGCCGAGCAGCAGAGCGCCCTGTACCAGGAGTCGCAGCACGAGGTGCGTGCGCTCAAGGACATCATCAGCAGCACGGACCTGAAGCTGAAGAAACTGCAGGAGGAGCTGAAGAAGCAAAAGAGGGACAAGACCAAGAAGCTGGACGAGATTCAGCATGGCCTCGACAAGATCGATCTGCTGCAGAGTAAGTGACTAGGCCCATAACTCAAACCCATCATTAGACATTTCCCTTTCCACCAGATGAGATCCACCTGAAGGAGAACTACGAGATCGAGCTGAAGCGCACGATCAGCGACCTGGAGGCCAAGTGCTCCAAGTTCCAGCAGCAGCACGATCTGCTAGTCAGCGAGCGCCAGGGCCTGCAGCGCTCCCTTCAAGGCGCCGACGAGGAGCGGCAGCGGCTGCGGGATCAGCTGGGCCACCTGCAGGCGCTGATCGAGACGCTCAAGGGCAAGATCGGCTATCGGGACGGGGAGCTGAGCAAGCTGCAGCTGCAGATCGATCGCATGGAGAAGGAGCGCCGGCTGCTGCGCAACGACGTGCGGCACGCCCAGCTGGGCCAGCAGCACACCAAGGCCGAGCTGCTGGACAAGCGCAAGGAGAACGATCGGCACGCCAAGTCGCTGCAGGAGGACGAGCAGCGGCTGACGCGCCTGCGCAAGGACGTCGACAACCTGATGAACGAGAAGAACGCGATCAGCGCAGCGCTGACGCGGCGCAACGAGGAGTACGCCCGGCTGCAGCACAGCCTGGAGAACCTGCAGACGGCGTACGACCAGACGGAGCGGCAGTGCAACCAGTGCCAGGACGACATGCGTCTGATGGGCGTCGAGATCAAGAATCTGCGCACCGAGCGCAACGTGCTGCGGGCCGACCGCGAGAGTGCCGCCGATCTGCGCCAGGAGCTGCTCCAGATGCAGCGCCTGCTCAACCAGGAGCGCATCAAGGCGCGCGCCCTGCAGGACGAAATGATGACGCCCATGAACGTGCACCGCTGGCGCCTGCTGCGCGGCAAGGACCCGGAGAAGATGGACCTGCTCGAGCGCATCCACACGCTGCGCAAGCAGCTCCTCAGCCAGAACGTCGCCGCGCTGCAGCAGGAGCGCGCCCTGACTGAGGCCCAGCAGCTCTACGCGGCGCTCAAGGAGTTCATGCTGAAGCTGCCCAGCCACAGGGTCCAGGCCCAGCTCAACACAGTCAAGGTAAACGCATCCACGTCGTATGTATTACAAAATATATATAATCTGTTCCTTTCATGTGTCCAGGCCAGTCTGTCGGCCAAGGATCGCAAGCTGAAGGCGCTGACGGCCGAACTGAGCGCCCGGGCGGCTGGCGAGCGGTACAATGCCCAGGAGCTGGCCGAGCTGCGCGGCAGCCTGGCCCAGACGAAGACGCAGCTGCTGGAGGAGAAGCGACGCAAGCAGAAGCTGCTCGAGGAGCGACAGCTGCTCGAGCAGATGCAGGCCCACTGCTACTCAGCCCCAGCCCAGCTGCCGCGCACCCTCGGCGCCGGCTTCAAGGTGATCAGCCAGCTGCTCTAGGCCAGGAGCACTAGGAGGATTCCTTACGCAATAAACTAGGTACAGCAACAAGCGCACCGAGTTCTTTTCTGGTTACTTTACGGCGGGACTAGTCCTCCATGTACTTGGATTTCCCTATGACCGAGTCAATCGAAGAGTCGGTGCACAGCTGCGCGCCTCCGTCCCTCATGCTCGTGTCACTCACTCCAGCGGGCGTCATGTCAAAGAGGTTCTCGTGCAACGGCGGCTGCCGGCCAATGTTGATGGCGCGCAGCAGTGTGCTGACCACTTGGTGCGGCTCCTTGTTGATCGTGCGCTGGTACTCGCTGATGAGGATCTCGCTCGACTGCAGGTCGATCTCGTTGATGGCCAGCTCCGCTTTGAGGGCGCGCACCTGGCGGCTCTGGCGCTGGTTGAGCCGCCGTTGCAGCAAGAGTCGCTTCGCGATGTCGGGATCGGGCACGTGCTGGAGCTGGACCTTGAGTCCGTCGCACGTCTTCTGCAAGGCCTCCACTTTGTGCTCCAGGTTCAAGCGGTCGACGCTCAGCTTAATGTTTCGCTTGAGCAGCACCTGGATCTTCCGGATCAGCTGGTATTTGCCGGGATCGCGGCCCACCAGCAAGCGCCAGCGGTGTATGCGGTATGGATGCCTTATCTCCTCCATGAACGCCGTCACGTACAAGCGTTCACGGACGAGCTGACGCTCCAACCGCACCACCTCCTGGCGCATGTTGGCCGTGTTATTGATCGCGCGCTGCATGTACTCGTTGGAGGAACGCAGATTGCTGATCTCCGTCTTGAGCAGCCGTATGTCCTCGACCCGCTGGTTGTATTGGGTGATGCCACGGTTCAAGGCCATCTGGATCGTGGCCAGCCTCTCGTGGGCGACGCGCAGCTCGCTGTTACCCCGGACAACCTTCTGGCCGACAATCATCTGCTCCTTGCCGGCGACCTCCAGCCGGATGGCCATCTGCTTGAAGCGCATGCCGTCCTGGTCGATGGTGGAGTGCAGCTGCTGGTTGTGCACCTTGAGGTCGGCCAGGTCGGCGTGCATCTGCTTCAGCTGGTGCTCCTTGGCATGCACCTCGTTCTGCTTGTTCTTCAGCAGGTTGTCCAAGTGCTCGAACCGCTTGTGCTGCACGCTCATTTCCCTGCCGTTGGCGCCCAGCTGCTTGCACAACTGATTGATCTGGAAGCCGAGCTTCGCATTCAGACTCTCCAGCTTCTGACGCGCCAGCAGGCAATTCTCCGCGCTCTTCTTCATCATTGTCTTCTCGGTGTACAGCACATCCATTAGCCTCATGGCCTTCATATGGCTCTGCTGCTCGGCACTCAGTTTCTCCTCCAGATTTGCAATTTTCTCCCTCTTCGCTGACAGATTCGCTAGAGACAAGAGCATGAGAAACTCTCTCTCTCTCTCTCTCTCTCTCTCTCTCTGTCTGTGTGTGTGTGTGGGTCTTTCTTACCTTCGAGTACTTCGATCATCTGGCTCAGGCCGGCGTTCTCCTGCTGGATATCGAGCTTCTCCTTCTTGATTTTGTGCATCCGGATTTCCGCCTCATCCAGCTCTGCGCTCGCCCGCTGTAGATCGAGTTGCGTGTCGTGCGTGCGACGACGTTGTTGCGCCACATCGAAGCGCAGCGTTGCTATCACGTCCGTCTGATTCTTCAGATCTATTTGCAATTTCGTTTGATCCCGTATGGCTCCGTCCTTCGCGTGTATCACTTCGCGCAGAGTCACATTGACCGCATGCAGACTCTTCTCGAGCCCGGTCAGCTTATCACTGAAAGCGGTTAAATACGGGCAAGGGATGAGATAGACTATACTTCTGGAAGATGATTGATGACAGAATGATTGATGGACTGAATGTGTTACTGATTGATACAATGATTGGTGGATTAATAGACAGATTGCTACAATCGTTGACTGATTGACTGATTGATTGACTGACTGATTGATTGACTGACTGACTAATTGATTGACTGACTGATTGACTGACTGATTGATTGACTGACTGATTGCTTGACTCATTGACTGATAATTGAGATTGATTGATTTAGCATCTATGTGAAGGACTGGTTCTGATTGATTGACTGAGTGATTGATTCAATGGTTGACGAATTGATTGATTGACTGATAATGTGATTGATTTATTTGACATCTGTGACAGACTGATGACTGGCTCTGATTGATTGATTGACTGACTGATTGATTCAATAATTGACGAACTTAATGACTAGCTGATTGATGATGATTGATGACTGACTGATAAGCGGATTGACTGATTGACAGCATCAAAAGTGATACAATACTTAAATTGAAAACGAATTGAAACTTACTTGAGGAAGGCTTTCTGCGAAATCAAGTTGATATTCTTCTTGGACAGCGCAAGGAATCGTCGATTAAGCTGATTGAAGATTAGTTCTTTGGTTTTATTTTCACACTTGAGTCGACGAATCACTTGATTCAATTCAAGCTTCTCCACCGCCAGAATTTTTTTCGTAGCCTCTAAGCTGCTTACCGTTGCTTGCTTATCACGATATTCTTCTTCCATGCGACGAATGACCGTTGAAAACTTGTAGTTCTCGTGGGCGAGGCTATCGATTATGTGCTTTAGGCGCCTGGCGAGTGACAGAGCTTCCTTATGTCTTTTCTCAAATACCAAAAGGTTGGCATTCCTATGGTTAAGGTGTTCTATTTCTTTACGCTGCGCAAAGATCTTATCCTCCAATTGTTCCACTGTCAAACGATTCTGGCGCTCCGCGCGGAACTGCTCTTCCTCGATATGTCTCAATTGCTGATGCTGCTGCTTAATCATTTCGTTATTTTGCTCATTTATGGACTCCACATTGGCCGAGTAGCAGCGATGTATTTCAAGTCGTTTCTGATGCTCCTTCAGCTCCCCGGACAAGCGTTCGTACTCCTGATAGACAATCGCCCGTAGATGCAGGTCCTTACTGAGGGGAAGAGTGCCAGCGATATATGTTAGCTGCATCTGCACCTACTTACGGGCTTTTCCAGCTGCGCGCACTCTCTACTGGTTCACCGTGTATGGCTCCTGCTGCCACAAGTTCCAGGTTAGTGTCAGCAGCATCCGCCGTACACCAGGCCTGCTCCACAGACGCGCGCAGTGCCCCCATCAGATTGGTCGATTCCGCCGTCATTTCGATGGCAAATTTTAGTTTCTTATTTGCGTCATTCACTTTCCGCTGCAATTCCCGATTGGTGTTCACTTGCTGGACGTAGTGGGTGTGCAGCCGGGCCATAACGTCGATGAGCTCCTTCAATTTGCCGGCAATAAAGGTATTCAGAGGCGCCAGGTGCTTCACTAGGTCGTAAAACATGCCAAAGAACCCATCGTCCAGATCATCATGGAGATTCAATTCCGCCGCATTGATGCTGTCCTTGAACTCTTCATTGAGTTCCAGTAACTTCCAGCCGTCAGTCTCTTTCCTCTTCCGAATGTTTTTCTTCAACATTGCTGCCATTTAAAGAACGGTTAACTAACTCAACGGCAAGGATCTGTCGCGACAAAGAAATAAACGCAAAGGAACAATAAAAGAACGAGTTGAAACGAACGGAATTCAAATGTAAACTGAACTTTAAAGTCTCAAAAAACTAGTTATCTAATTTTTTACTCTGACTTTACTGTCAGTTCAGAAAGGCCCAAGAATTAGTCGATACCACATAAATAAAGTTTCTTTACACTTCATTCATCTCCACTAAACCTCTAATGAATTCTCAGCCAATAAGTTTGGAATTTTCTTTTATTGATTTAAGCAAAAATATGTTATATATATTTATTAAATTCAATATATAGTTTTTGTTTTTTTGTTTTTTCAATTTATTAGTTTTTATTTCAAGTCAGAAAAATATATATATATGTATATAGGCATATATGTATGTAGATTGCGTGTAAAACTGTGTATCTATAAGGGTTCAACTGAATTGTTTCGCTAACTTAAAGAATTGTTTAACATAAAATGGATTTCGTATAAAGTAAGAATACAATAGCCGATATATACCGACCATCAAGATTTATAGGCCCTGCATATAAAGTCAATGTTTTCTTATTTGATTAAATTGCGAAGAGCTGAATCATCAACACATAATCAGGGCATATAAATAACAATAAATCACAATAATGTTGTATTTTTTTGTTGCTTTTTTTTTTTGCAAATTTTTGCTAGAATTTATGTCTATTATTCTGCTCAGTTTGCTGCGTATGCTACAAAAATATATATACATTTTATAATCTAGAATCTAGATCTTAAACGTGACAGAACGACTTCAATTAAAAAGCTACGATCCGTTGCGCAGTCCCAAAACCGAAAAAGATCTATTTGAAATGCAGGCCATTATCTGACGTAGACATACATTTATACATGGGTGTGTGTTATATATGTTGCATTGATATATATGATATGAGCTGAAAGCATTTGTTAACAATTAGTGTATATATATGTGTACATATACAGTTACATGGATAGTTGCGTATAATACATAGATCGAAGCTTTATTGTACAGTTTGGATAACGACGCTCGATTGGTCAATTTGTTTAAAATAATCAATTTATCGGTTTATTTATATACACATATATATATATATATATATATATATATATATATATATATATATATATATATATATATATATATATATATCTAAATTGTCTAATTGTATAGTTATATATGTATACATATTTATCTGATTCTTTTCTTTATATGTGGGAATTGGATATCTGTTGCGCTTGTATATAAAGTATAAAAAACGAAAACAATTTTGACAACGATTGCGTTTCACAGTTTTGCTTTTCCTTCCATTGGTCGGGCTCCAATTTCGGTGTGGGGCACATTTTTGGTCTCGGCGTTGGTGGCGCCAGTGGCCACTCCTAAGAGGCGCTCGCTGCCTGCGGCCTGCTCGCCTGGTTGTGCGTCTGCGGCGCTGCCGTCGGCTGCTGCCGCGAGGAGCGCACCTCGCGCACATAGCATTCGCGACAGACCCGCACAGCTTTGGTCAAACCGTATTTGGGCAACGGGGCGGATGCATTGGAGCAGACACCGCAGAAGACGCCGCCACAGTTGCGACAATGATGACGTCGCCGGAAAGCTGTGAACGGCGTCTGGCAGGACATGCAACGCGGCGCCTTGCCATCGGGTATCCAGGCGGGTGGCGACATGGTCGTTGCTGTTGCAGCTGCTGCGGTTGGGGTTGTGCCAATCGACGAATTGCTGTGGAGACGCCTTCGGCTGCCACTGCGCGTGCTAATCGGCGAATTGTGCTCCGAGCTGGAGCTGCTCGAGGAGGCACTAGAAGGTGAATTGCTACCGACTGAATTATTGCGTTGTCGCTGCATTTGTAGCTTTTGTTGCAACTGTTGTTGTTGTTGCTGTTGCTGCTGCTGCTGTTGTCGCTGCTCATCCTGTATTGAACCGTTGCTGGCTGCCTCCTGATCACCCAAGCTACGACTGCGCGCCACATGGCTGCGCGTGCTGGCATTTGAGTTGCCGTTGTTATTGCCACTGGCCAAATCAATGGTATTGTTGCGCTGCATTGCTGCGCCCGCTGAGTGGCGGGCAGCTGTGTTGCTACTGTTGAACACATTGTCCAGCTCCGGATTGACCTCCTCGGCTGAGTAAATGCTTTGATTGGAGCCGGCGCTTTCCTGTATCACATCGTTTTCAGAGGCACGAAACTCGAACAGCTCCGATTCCTTTGTCTTTTCTGGTATATCAATGTCCTCGTCCTGCGCCGACGACATATTTATAAGGAACACGCTGCGCAATATCTGGCGCAGATCAGAGGCAAAGTTCGTCTGCAGTTGATCGGCGACGCCAGCAATGCAGACAAACAGACGATGCAGCAGATTCTCTGTGCTTCTGCAGGAGAAATGATGTGGATTAGTACAAGGGATCTGGGAATACAGCAGCTGGCTACTCACTTGAACTTCAGACGCGCCGTCGTGTTGCGCATGGCCAGCGACACATCGTCGGAGAACGATGAGGCATTGCTAGTATCAGCGCTGGCCGGGCTATGGTCCGCTGCTGGCTGCTCGACATTAACTGTGGCTTCCCAATGCTCCTGGCTGCAACGTTTGCGTGCGCTGCGATTTGTGCGATGGGGATGCGGCTGATGGTGATGATGATGATGCTGATGATCGACTGGCTGCTCTTGCTGGTGCTGATGATGATGAGAATGATGATGGTGGCGATGATGGTGATGATGATGGTGACTGCTGTGACTGTGACTGTGCCGATGGCGATTGCTACTGCCGTTGCGTACTGACTGATTGCCATTTGGCGTCTTGATTGTCGTCTGCTGATTACTGCTGGGCGTCTGTTCGTTCTCGCTGCTGCTGCTGGGCAAACGGAGACGCTGCAGCGTGCGTCGTGCCGCCAGCATGGCAGCGCTTGTACTAGGCTCCTCCTGCAGCTGCTGCTGTTGGTCCTCCGACAGCAACTCGTCCTTATGTTCCTGCTGCTGTTCCGTCGGGGCGTTACCAAACTCATCGTCCTCGCTGGCCACGAAGTTGTCCGTGAGTGGCAGCTGTTGCGGCTGGAACAGATTGCCCAGATTTGTATTGGGTATCAGGTAGCCAGAGGCACAGTCGGCAGCTGCCACAATCGCCTTCAATTGCGCCTCAATATACTCGTCCTCTTCGCTGTCGCTTTCGTCATTCAAATCATCCTCGTCGCTATCCAGCATGCCCACCTCCTCCTCCAAGTCCTCATCATCTTCATCGTAGTCGCTCCAATTGGCCCGCGGATTTGTGGACGTCGTTGCCGCCGATGAGGTGGATGCTATAGAGTGCGAGGGCGTGGGCGAAGGCGCCGGTGAGGCTGTCGGTGTGCTGCCTGCTGAGAGTGACAACATGGACGGAGAGCGTGCGCTTGCCGGTTGATCCGCACTTGCATTGCTACTGTTGTTGTTGTTGTTGTTGCTATTACTGTTGCTGTTGTTGTTGCGATGATCAACCAGGCGTTCCACGGCTTTGTGTGTGTTATTTGTGCTGGCTTTCGCAGTGTTGCTGCCAGTCCCACTGCTGCTGCTGCTGGAGTTATTGTTGTTATTATTGTTGCTGTTGCTGGTGCTCGTGGTGGTGGTGGTGTTGTTATGCTCAGGACTAGGCGCCTCGATGCTGCTAGAGCCCAGAGGCACCTGCAAATATATTCCAACCATTAAATAAGAGTTGAGAATGGAAATTCAATGATTAGGCTTACGTTCGTATTGATCTCCTCATTGGTGCAGAGCAACTTCTCCAGCTGATTGAGCTCCTGTTTGCTTAGATTGCGCAACAGATCCCGGATCTTAATAAGTATTGTGCGAAACGGACGAAACATCTCGGAGAGCTCATCGCCCGGCATATCCATATTAAGCGGACCCTTGGCAAACACAACCAGCCCGGCGACAATTGCCAGTCGGGGTATGGAGAACATGAGGCCCGGATCGAACGCATCCACCATGTCCTGATCAAGCAGCCCGATCTTGAGAGCACGCTGCAACGTCTCCGAAAAGAGCACACCGATCCATTGCTGCATTTCGTATTCGTGGCGTGACTTTACGGGCACCATAGCGCTCACATAGCTCAGCTCGAACTCGGCAAAGAGATGATCGAAGATCTTCAGGCTCTCGTACAGCTGCTCAGTGGTCGAGTCATTGAAGTCCAGATGCAGTGTCTTGCTGTTGGGCACGTTGTTCCTTAGGCATTGATCACGCAGCAGCACGCGCACATTGCCCAGACTTTTGGTAACAGCTTGCGCCAACGGACGCATCTCTTTGCTCTCTGACTCACGATTCAGGATCGACGAGCCAGCAGCCAGGCACTCGGCACCGAACCATAGCTGCCCAGCTAGGTTCTCCTGCAGCACTTCCTCTGGGAATTTGGCGCGAAAGGCACGCGGATCACGTTCCTCCCCCAACAGCTCCTCCATAATCAGATTGGTTATGGCCAGCACTTTGTCCTGCAATGTGCAATCCAGTTAACAACAGGCAAATAGTGATTAGCTTGACACACTTACCTGATTCTGTCGCAATCTGCTAACCAGACGCGTACAGCGGTCCGGCTCGGCACGTCCATCAAAGCTGTCCAGCTCACTAGCCACGGCGGTCAACGAACGATCGGCATGGTAGAAGCGTGCCAGCAAGGATTTGTCATCAGCCTGCAAATAGTAAGGGAGAAGGAATATTATTTTTAGCACAGGGTGTTCCATTCTCTTTTGAAATGGTACAGGATGCACTTGATGACGCAGCTAGAAACACGCACACACAGACACACTCATGCCATTTAGCAACTGCGTTGCCAATCCATACGTTTCACAAGCACTTCATCACGTAATGGAGCAAACACAGCTGAGGTGAGTAACTCAGTAAGTGGCGATAGTACTGACTGACTATCAGGAACGCTGAATGCACACAGTGCACGTTCGATATGATAAACAATATCAACGGATGTAGATACACTTGATACAGAATTATTTGAAAGTCTTTGCTCTTTCAAATTATTGAAGACAAAAATTGAAGAAGGAAAGACCAACAAGACTCTGCTCAATTTCAAATAAATTATTACTTTATATTATGGGTTGCATAATACTATATATTGCATAGTATTTGAGAGTCTGTAGCTTTTGTAGTTTACGAGATCAGCGCATTTCTATCTGAATGATATTGCATTAATATAGTATTATGAATGCCAATCTCATTTACAGCCTGAACACACTCATTTCATGGTCAATTTTGAATTGTAATACATTTTAATATCCGTAATATTTAGTTCTATTATAATTGTGATTGCAACAAATGAGTTAGGCTTATCATCAACTGAATCAGTATTACATATGATGTGCTCTACATTGCGAGTGATCACTGTTGCTCAAGATGTTGAATCAGAAAACAAGCGCAACACCTATCAGCATTATCTCTAGATGTTTCTCGATCTCTCTCTACCCTTCTCTCTCTCTCTCTCTTTCTCTCTGTCTTCAAGTTCTTTGTTTATAAATCATAGTAAACAGCTCAACTGCGCCATATTCAAAGTAAAAACTTAATTTTGTTAGCTAAATGATTTAGCTATGCATTCAATATTTTTCTATTTTAATTAATTAAATACGCTAATTAAATAAATTAAATATTCAGCTATTTTCAAGCCTGACCAAGTTGAGGTAAAACTAAAAAGCTTTAAGCTTGCTCGTTCTCTTTCGCCCCCTCTCTTTCTCTCTCTCTCAGCTGAACTTGTTTAACTTTTGCTTTTGCACCTTTTCTTCCCCATACACATACACATACACATATGTATGTATATATATTTTAGCTTTATTTATGCATTTGTGATCTGTTTAAATATGAAATAAAAACGCGACTGAGAGCGGCACAGCTTAAATGTTAAATGCGTTGGAAGGAAACAGAAATATACGAAATGTGTTTATTATAAAGACAAACACGTCGAAAAAGCGTTGACTCCGCACAAACTGCGCAGTTCGACGAGCCAACCCAGGTTGGCAGCAGGGACGCTCGCTGCTGGGCGAGCGGGGCGCGGCCAAAGCAATTGCAAAAGTTTTGCGTACAAAAAAACACGAAAAAGCGAGCAAAAAACCGCTTTAAGGGAAAAGCAAGAGGGCAACAGCAACAACAACAACCAACAGATAGCTTAATTATAAGGTTTCCAGTTAGTTTTCCAGTGAACGCCAACGAATGACCAAAACAAACAAAAGCATAAAAACTTTTTTATATATGTAAGAAAATGAATCACGCGCGAATCGATGAATGTGCGGCATACATAGGTATGGAAAACGTATAAAATGAAGCTAAACTTGTATATATATAAAAAAAAAAATAATAATAATAATTTTGAGCTGAAAGCGAAGCAAAACTCAATGCCGACGTCAGCGTCGCTGTGGTTGCTGCTTGTGCTGTTGTTGTTGTAGTTGTTGTTGCTACATGTGGCAATTCCATTTGTTTACACAACAATTAAACGTGCAATAAGCGAAACACTCTACGTGTGTATGTGTATGTGTGTGTGTGTGTGTGTCGGTCTCTTAGCGTTCGGTTCTTTTTGGGGCCATGTTTTAGGCATGAGCATTACGTCTAGTATTTATGTATGCAAGGCCGTGAGTAAATAGTTCAATGACTGTCGCCACACACACAAACTTGGGTTCTCGCGCTCTTCGCTCTTTGCTCTCCCTCTCACTCTGGGGCTCTCTCTATCACATCCTCTCTGCTATTGGCCAAAGCGACTTCGCAGTTGTTCGGCCATTTGTTGTTCAGCGCCAGATTTATTATGGCCATTTGCTTGATGCTTAGAGACGTGGCAACAACAACGCGTATCAATCAAATATGATTGATAAAGTGCGTACATCGAAGCCGAGACTTTCATTTGCTGCCGGCCGGCCAATGACCGACCTTGATGCCTCCCTCCAGTTAATTAATTAATTGCACTTAACGTTTACATTAGCTTCAATGCACGAAACGCGAAATGTAATTAAAGCCAGCGCCACAAAGAGCTGAAAGTAAATATTTAATTAATATGCCAAGTGCGTTCTCTGAGCCCAAAAGGCTAAGGAACAGCCTAAGCCGATTAAGGCGCCGCCAAGGAGACATCATCATAAATTATAAATATGTAATAGGCGCTGCCGATATTACGAAGTTTCATTCATTTATTATTGAAGCTCAAACAACAAATTATTAAGTTGCTAAACAAAGTTAAAAATTTATTTTTAAATATTATTTATTCAGAGTTCACTTTTCTGCGATCTGGCAACACTCATTGTTAAGTTGGCTGCGCTAGAGCTTGGTGCAATTATTGCGGGTATTCCCCCACTTAACTAATGCGATTTTGATTACACATAAGCTGCTGGCTCCGTAAACAAGATAACGAAGGCGAAGTTATGCTAAGCTTACTTTTATTTGAACAACTGTCTGCTTATTTGACAAATTAACAAATAGTATAGACAGAAGAAAATAAATATAATAAATGGTATGCGATTACCTGCCAAAGTTCATACCAGATGCTATATGCTACAACTTTTTAATATATATGTATACTATATTTAGATTTTTTAAACTTTAAATATTTGAATTATTGCCTCAACTGGTTTGATTGCGTTTTCTTTTTTGCAACCACAGCAAAAAGCAATGAAATAATAAATTAAATGTGAGTAAGCGAATCGAATATTGCTGATAACACACACACACGCACACACACACACGCACACACACACACGCACACACATATACACACACACTCAGCCACTCACAATTAGTGCTAAACATATCAAAAGCTCAGATTGTGTCAAGTTTGAGTGTGTGCATGCGGGCAGGCTAGGGCTGTGCGATGGCATTTCGATACGAGCATAGGACATTCCCTTCAAATGGACTTCAAATGTCACACTTTCCATCAAAAAACCAATATACCTTATTTGTATATAGAGCAATAATGCAATGCTAGAAACGTCAGTCAATAATTGTATTTTGGGCAGCAGCAGCAGCAACAGACGTTGTTAGGGACAGCAGCGCTGACGTCACGAGGAGCGACCTCGCCGCAGCAACAGGCAACTGACGACAGATCCTTGAGCCGTGCGGAACAAGGACGAGCAGAGAAACATATGTGCATACGGAAAAGTGCAAGAAAATAGTCATTTTGCTTTTTCTTTAGCCTTCACTAGAAAACCAACCATGGAAAGCTTAATTGCATTTGTGTGCAGCGTGGCGCCAAGCCGACTGCGATGACGACGGCGATGACGGTTCCAATTCTGATTGCGATTCCCTTAACAACAACAATTTGCTATCTATGGACGCACTTGACATTGAATACACGCCATGAGGTCGCATCTTTTGTGGCACTCAATCAGAATCGGTTCATCAATTGGGGAAATAAGAGAATGCCAGCAATTGAAGGCCCACAGCACTACAACAACAGCAATAAGAATGCGATTGTGAATGAGGTGGAGACCCAATGTTAACCCCGAAGCATGACCTTCTGATGAGCACGACTATATATGTATATGTACATCGGTTATATTTGAACGATTGTATAACAGAAATAAGATACATTCTGAGCTCCTGCGCCTCCCCTCCCCCTGCTGATGCGGCACCTGCCACGGTTAATTGGCAATTTGCAATTGGAGCGCAGTGCGGAGGTAGCTTTGACATTTTCATACGTTTTCTCTCTTTCTATTGATTGATTTATCAATTGAACCTAATTGCTGCAGAATTTATAACTAGAATAGTGTCAAATTGAATAGAGCCGCGAAACGGTGAGAAAATTATCAAGCAACTAACAGCTGTTCCCGATGGCCCCAAGTTCACCATAATTGCCGACACTTATCAGCTACTATACTCTATATAATATATATGTATATATACGCGTCAGCACACACTTATAACTGTATATGGGTGTATTGGTTTCCCTTCATAGCCGACCAAAACAAAGAACTCAGTAAACACCTCAAAAGAAATGGTCACAAAACACTTGACAAAAGCCAAACTGAGATAATTTTGTCGATTTACCTTTCGAATTTGTTTGGCTATAATAGTTGTTTGCCATTAAGTAATTAAAATTACAGAGCAAAGCAAATAATAATAATAATTGGAAGAGGAAAACATAGTTAAGAAATGGCAATAATAGAAATTACAAAATATTAGTTACATTTTATACATTTTGGTATATTCGAATTATGTATATTATTATTCGAATTTACAAAGTCTTGATTCTCAGATAATTGGTTGATTGAAACACAAATTATATTATTGTTTCCTCTAATAATAATAGAACGCAAATTCAATTCAATGAAATTAAATAAACAACAATTAGATTATACTTTTCTGAAGGTCTGTTGCCTTATAGCGCAGCTGTGGAATTGCTCGAAATGCTGTTTCTAGCCCTTCTCTCGATGCCTTTCACTCTAATATATCATCTTTTCAGCAATAGATCATAAGTTTGCCAATAGAGTTTGAAAACCTTGAGTGATATATTTATGTTTTGTTCTCCTGGTAGATTCCTTTATGGCATGCTGAAAAGCTTTAGAAATTATGTCAGTCTAGTCTATTTCTACTTCAGTCCTACTTTGACATTTCATCTCATGATTAATTCCATTTCTGATTAGGTGGCATTTCTAGGAATGGAATTTCATTTTCCAACTAAATTGTTTCTCTTTTTAGCTCAAATAAATGCAAGCCATAAGGGATATTTATGTCTATATTCCCAGAAGCGTTAATGGAATTGGCCATATCATTTACTTAGCTTATACCATACAAATATGGGTTTACATATACACCATAACCAGGCTAATTGTTTCTAATGACGATTGTGCTCAGTGAGCGCTCTCGAGGCATTAGGTTTGCTTTACAATTAGCTTAACTGGAATTAAATGTCACGCAAGCCCAACTCAAATGGAATTAAATATATATATATATATATATATATATATATATATATATATATATATATATATAATGTACATAACGAATATATATATATAATATGTATGTTTATTTTCACTTTCAATATAAACGGGCGCTGCACGAATTTTGATTGAACTCCGAAATGATTGTGAAATTGTCGCCTTTGGCAATGGTGCCGATAATTGGGGATTCATGGGGCCCCAAGCAAGGGAAATGAGCGCAATTTAATGAGGCGCCAAAATGTGAGTCATGGTCAACTGAATTATATAAATAAAATGATAATCTCTCAATACACATATATGTATATGCATCCATGTACAACAGTCACTCTGCCAGTCACTCAGTCACGAATAGCTCCTGCTACATACGACACAAATGATTAATAAAGGCGAAATCTTTCATACTTGATTCTGATTGCAAAAACAAAGAGACAAATGTGTGAAAGGGGAAATAATAAAAGAGAATGCAGCGTAAAATTAGTTCAGCGAACAAAAAGAAAACGATTCGACAGAGCAAAATTAATTGAGATCAGACTTAATATCAAAATTAAACAAGAAAGAGTCTATATAATCAAGGCAATCAAAGTCACCCATATAGGAATCTATATAATCAGAAGAGTACAGAGTCAGAGGCACTCACACTCAGTGACAAAATTATAATGCTCTTTATAAAAGGGCATAAACAAAACGTGAATGGATTTTAACTTTTTGCTTCCGGGCAATTTTTAATGCATTGCCTCTGCCTGGACTGGGCTGGGCGAGTGCATTCAACTTGCCAAAATATAAATGAAAATTTCAAGTTCCTTTCAGCATTCGCTGCACAGAAATTTGCCGATTCCGGTGCGTTATAAAACGGAAGTTAATCCGCATTTCGTTTCAGGTTCTATTTGATGAGCATCTTCGTCAACGAGGTGGCAACGCCCGCGAAAATAAAAATTTAAATAAAACATTATGTTTTGTCACAAAAAGACCGCATTTGCATAGCGCGAGAGCGAGCGAGAGAGAGAGAGAGCAACGGAGGCAGAGTGTATGAGCAAAACAAACAAAAACTAACACGGAAGAGGCGACAACTGGCCCAACAAACACGAACGACTATAAAAGCCATTCCAATAAATTGGATAATAATAGCCGAGGCGCGAGACGCGAGACGCCCCGTTTGGGTCGATTACAACTGGGCTGACCCGATTACATATTCATGAATCGCGAGTTGATGTAATACTTCCATCATTCTTATGTCATTTGTTTAATCCCATTTCCATTTGATAATCATTCAAATTTGTGTGAAGACAAACAACGAAAACTGATTAGGATTTAACAGAGCAAAAGATTTACTTTACAGAGGACTCTTCAAATAGGTTAAATGTCTGACTAAACTGACTTCTATATAATATAGTTTCTTATTGAAATACTAAAATTACAAGTATTTAATATTCAATATGTAAACTATAATCATTTGCTAAGCCTATATCACACAGTTACTTCTTATCGCTGATATTTCATACGTTATATGCTTATCAGCTTATGAAGTTATTCGGAATGTTCTTCATATGAAAGCAACGAATTGTAATCCGCAATGCTTTATCAGACTCACATACCAAGAAGCGCACGTAATACTATATAAAATATAATCAATCTATCAATATATATATATATATATATATATATATATATATATATATATATATATATATATATATATATATTGTTATAATCATTCTATTCGAATATCAAGTATTCCAAATAATCTTGTTTATTGAAAATGGACTGTAGCTTGTGTACAAATTAAAGAAGGTGTGGCAGACTCAGATATATATATTCAAGAAAAGGAGTATATATTCAAGATAAAGCACGTATATTCTTGATCAGGATAATTATCTGGCTATATGTATATCTAGCTATGACCGTGACTAATGCCATTTCCTGGTCTGATCTTATTTTCTACTGAATCTGAATATACAGATTTTAATGGTGTTCCGGATATCACTTAGTCGTGCACTCCCCACTAGAGTACTCTTCTTTTACTATAGTCTTCCATTTGAATACACATTTAAATCATAAATAAAGGAAACTTAAGCTGTACTGATTTGCACGTTTGACTCGAAAAAAACCGGGTTAAACCCGACATTAGCTAGCTCAGGGGCTGCCCACGGATCTATTTCGTTTATATAGCAACGCATTATGTTCGTCAGTAGGCGCCACAGTTTGTCTTTCATTGAAGATCAACCGCAAACGCTTTCACTTTTTTCCCTCCTTTTTTCTTTCTTTTACAATATCTTTTTGTTAAGCCTCACGTGTGTCGAGGTTAGAGTGCAAGCGACGCAGCGTTTTAATCATTCGATATGCGCTGTCCGTCCGCACTCGGAAGTGAGGAGGCGCTAATTGAATAACCAGCGCGATTCTCAGTTAGCAAGCGAGTCGTGTTTAAGTCTGGTGGGGGCGGGCGGGCAGGCAAGCAGTTCCAGTTTCACAGCTCAAAATGGAGCTGATACCTCGAGCCGCGAGTCCCCGGCCCCATGCGCCATAAGCTTTCGCATCTCATTGATATGCCGGTCACTGCGCGTGGTCTTATGCAACAGCTGACGCCTAAAGCTGTTGATAAGCGGCCTCTCTGTAGGGCAGACTCTCGGCTAGCCTAGGCTTCAGCGTCAGTGGCTTGTGCGGATTAGGTAATAAATGTGTGAGTGAGTGAGTGCAGCAGAGGCTATTCGAAAGTAGGAGATTGGCTGACGGCCAGTGCATTGCACTGCTCGCAATGCAGACGACGGCGAAGGCGACGAAGACGCAGACGACGATGCGACGAGATCAATTCGATGTGAATGGTGAAAATTTCACCGCTTTTACTTTTCCCATTGCACATGGTCAGCGGTCTGCTTGGCTATAAATACAAACACACAGATATGTATATGTATACATATATATCTGTTTCTTTTTTTTTTTTTTGGGTTGGAAAATGTTGCTGTCAGCACGTAAACCGTAAACGTAATAATTGACATATTGGCGCAGACAACGCTGCGCCAAGCCACCTGCAGAGGATGCAACAGCCGCAGAGAGAGGCACGACGAAGAGACGGGGCTCTTCGGCCATATGCGATATGGCGCATACGTATGTATGTAGTCTTAGATTGTAACATTTTCAGTTTGCAATCAGACCCAACTAGACAGACAACTGTCTGCGTGAAATGCCCTGTGATAAGAGAGAGCGCTGATAAGCTGATAGCCAGCTAAGCGCATTCACTATGCGCACGGTAACTTCAAAGTTTGATAGGCTTTTGGCTTTTTTTCGTTGGGTAGAAATCGAACTCATTGTAATCTACTATAGGAGTCCTATTGGAGTGGTCTGACGAACCTAACATAATGGGCGTTGCCAGATCGATACAATTGGGCTTTAAGCTTAAATTATTTGTCATTTACTGTTAGGCTTCAGAGCTAGTTCGTGTTGCCAGACTTTTGCTGCTCATTAAACTTTTGGAGTTCATAACAAAATCCTTTCTTCTATTTGTTTAATTTGGTTTCATTATGGGTTAGCCAATTTAACGCTACGTTTTGCCAGATCGTCGCTGCCATAAATAACAATCTCTTCATATTTTCCACCGCATTTTCATTTGTTTTTTATTCCTTTTACTTTTTGTGCTGTTGTTGAGATCGAGGCACTCATGAAAATGTCATGAAAAGTTATTCAATAGCAGCAAAGTTAACTATCTCTCTGTCATAGACTCGACAGCTTTCGTACCTTGCATTATCGCATTATATACGAGATTTATGTAGATTATGGCAACAAATTGCGGACAAGCCAATTAACGGCCAAGGCTCTCCGCATAGCTTAATATTTTCACCCGTCAATCGTAGCTCGTAAATTTCCGATTAAACGTTCACACTCTGTTAATTTGTTGCTGTTGTGGCTATTGTTGTTGTAAGTAAACGTCTCATATGCAATATATTTTCCGAAACGCTCACTCATTCAATACGTTGAACAATTTATCAATTCATCAATGCTCAGTGCGGTTATCACTTGTTTATTACAGCTTGGGCCGTATGCGCCACAAAGGGCACACTAAACAGCGCATTAAGTACACTCGCACACACACACACACACACATGTGCATGTGTTGGTATACATTATTAACAAATTGTGTATTCATTTTCATAGTTCCCAGTGGAAAAGTTGTAAATACGTTGTATTTTTTTCCTTTCTTGGTTATTCATATTCCGAACAAAAGCCCTGAGCTTTAGTTGAGTTTGATTAGCATTCAACGAATATTAAATACCCTTACTGACACGCATGATTGATATGCGACCCAATTTCACATCTAATCTTGAACAATAACTCAGCAGAGATAAGAAATCTCGTAATTGAACATTTTGTAAAGATACTGAACAGTTGAACGTGTTAGAGTTTGTTTTGTTTTTTTTTTTGGTTTATTAAAGAATCAATGTGTATATAGGAACTAAATGAATCTAGATTAAATATATATTTACTTTCCATTTATATAAGTATACACTCTCAGTGATCTAGCCTTGGGTCTGTCTCAACTTGAGTGTATTAAGATTTTATTGAACAAATAAAATGGTTAAGCAAAATACTTTCCACTGATAAAAATCACGTGCAAATCATTGCGCTGGGATAAGCACAAGTTCCGAGAATTAATTTAAACGATCGCGCAAGTGTTTTCACTGAGAAAACATTTAAATTTGAGTCAATCAAATGCGTGCATCTGTCGTGTGTCGTAATACTTGCGAGAGCATTTGCGGCCCCAGCTAGAAGCCAGTCAGAGAAACAGCCACAAATGGGGCCAACTAAAACGAGTGCAGAGCAAAAGTTGTTAACAGACGGCGTCAACAGTGGCACATGTCAATATGGCCCAAATTTTTAGAGCCAATGGAGAACAGGTTAGTTGTTGTTGTTGTTGTCGTTGTTGCTGCTGCTGCTGGTGGGCACGCGCAACAAGCCGCGTCCGCCATTCACTTGATGACAAACACACAAGCACACACACACACACACACACACAGAAAGCTCACTTTACTCACACACACACGCACAGAGAGAGAGACATACAGTAACTGTTGCAGTCACTGTCGTTGCGGCTTAACGGTGCGTATGAGCATCGCACTCATTCATAAAGACTATTTGTAGTTGCTTAATACATACACACATAGGTAAGTAGATGCACTGCAAGAAATTTTATATACATTTCTTATTATTAAATGACTGTTTGCTCGAGCAAGGTTGCTTATGGAAGTATATTTACTATTTTAAAGATATTCAATGTGGGGGGTTGCCAGACTGGCTCAAGTATCACATTGAATATTTTTACACTTAAAGAAAAATAGCTCTTTATAGGGAGTGTAGAGCACGAAACGGTATTTATTTACTTTTTAGTCAACTAGCTGTATTTTTCTTTAAGTGTACACATACAGAAAGAGAGAGAGAGAGAAATTGTCATATGTGTGTGCGTAATTTAAGTAGTCGTCGCACTGTCATTACCAATATTAACTATGCAATTAGCAACTGTACGCGGCTGGCTTGGCTGCTACGGCTCTTGGGTTTTTCATTTCGAAACACTTCTATTTCTTTATTTACATATATATACTTCCTGGACGAACAAAACAAACTTTATACAATTTTCTCGAATTATTTTTGTTACGTTTCCATCTTTTTGCTGATTTTTTCTCTTTATTGGGCTAAGAAAGCGTTACGAAATGAATTTTCAACAGGCAGTCGCGCGGCCTTTTTGCCGACCTCGAAGCTACAACAGTGCTTTAACTATCGCTGTCTCTGTCTCTGTCCGCCTTATAGCCATCTCTTGCGATGTGGGCTTTCTTTGGGGCCACAGAGATTTATGTCAAAAATGACTGTTAAATTTTGTTTTTTTATCTTTTCTTTTCTTTTTTTTTTTAATTTCATTTTCCTTTGTAGTTGCTTATTGTAATTGTTTGCCATTTTGACTGTTCATGTTTTTTTTTCCTCTCTTAAAGTCGTAATTCGTGGCAGGCAGAGTTTACTGTGTTAATGGACGCTTTGGGCTGATGGGGCGCACTTAAGTGCTTTACCCTTGCAACACACTCCGAGTGCAGAGAAACCCGCAATAATAGTAACAAAATAATAAGTATACATATATATATTTTGATAACCATTATAGAGTTTAACAAAAATACTTGATATAGAAAGAAGACTTTAGGAACTCCGCTATCCAATTTACAATACCCTATAAAAAGCAACGGCAGGCCGATTTCACTTTTAAAAACTAGTTTTAAAATACTATTTTTTTTTGCATTTTGCTTTTTCATTTTTTGTTGCCTTAAAACAATTCAATGCCAACTTCAATCGAGTTAATGACGCACAATTGTCGGCGACACGCAAAACTCCCAAGAACAATTCAAATGTCATAAAAAAGAAAAAGAAAACGAAAAAAAAACTACTGAAAACAATAAACAAATAAAATAGACAAGCCATAAGGCAATATAAAAGCGTATAGTATGGATAATGAGGGAACGGAATAAAATTGCAAATTGCGCTTGGCTCGCATTCCGTGTTTCATAATTATATGAACAACAACAGGTAGCAGGCGTGCAAAGACTTTGGGATATCAGCTAGGTAGGTCGGTACACCTATTCAGATACTATATGTATATATGGTAGATATACGGAAATTGAGTTAAATACAAATTTATATATGTAGATAAAATAAATAAGCCACGTGTAAACACACCTCAAACACTTTGCATATATATACATATGTACATATGTATATAGAATAAAAGCAATATCAGAACAGCTATGGAATTGTAAACAGATGAAACTGTTGTATTTTTAGCAGAGTGCACATTGAACCCGCCTCTCGACTCTTGCGTAATGTACATATATTGACTGGTTGGTTATTCAAAATATTGCCCCTCTGGCAACCTTTGGTTGGGTTGCCATTTGCGTAGATTCGATACGCTTTGATTGCATTTTATTTTATTTTTTTGGTTATTGTTTTTATGTAAATTTATGAAAAATAGTTGCAGTTGAATGCATTTATTTGTTGACTTAAAGAAATTGTAATTTTGCAAGAAATCTGGCAACTTTGGTTGCAAATTAAACGACAAATTAACCAAAACAATGCCTGCTGCGTATTTACTTACGTATGTATATACATAGATACATACATAAGTGCGCTTGTGTATATAGGAAAACATGCTACGGCCACACTTGCCTTAATTTATTAAGCGTCCGCACTCAGAATCGCAATACAAAAGTAAAACAAAAGAAAGTTGCCGCAAAGCCACAAAAACAAACACACACGCATACACGCAGACAATAACGGTACCAGGAAGCAGCCACTGACGGATTACACATGTGCAGTCAGTCAGTCAATGAAAGAGAATGAGTGGGAGAAGGCGCGCATAGACTGCAAATAACTATGCTGCATTTTCTATTTCTTTCATACACTGGCAGCCTTTTTGCCTGCTCTTCTTCGCCAATGCTGTTTTACTGTTGCTTGAACGTAACGTTATTTATGAGCTTCACCAGGCAGGCAAGAGTAGGCAAACAAAGAAGTGTGTTAATGAACACTGCAAAAAAAGACTGAAAAGAAATTGCAATAACAGCAACAGCAACAACACTAACGAGGCAACCGGAAAGTGAAGCAACTTGAAAAACTGCTTCATTTTATTTGTATTATATATGCACACACACACACACATACATATATGCATATGCATATAAGTGCAAAACAAAGAGAGAAAGAGCGCGAGAGAGAGAGAGAGGGTGGAACAAAAATTAATTCCACGAGACATTAGTGTGTGCATTTCCAGTGGCTTATGTGCACATACATACATACATATGTATATATATAGAGATATATATTTTTATATATTTAAGTGTAATTAATTGATTGCATAGCAGTGCAGCGAGCGTAGAAATTTTCAATTAAACCCAAATGAAAATTGCACTATAAAACGTGCTATAAAAATTGGGTAAAACTGAGCAACATTAATGATAAATGGGAAATGGAAAATGGGAAGCAACCGCATATCGATTCCAGCCATGCGAGACATGCATGTTTGGGGTATATTAGCTTGGCATGAGGCACAAATTGTGGGTAATCCCATATGAATACGGTTAGATAATCGTAGATATAGCTTATCTAACTGCATTTTGGGCTTTTAGTACAGTTTATTGAGGGGGATTTACCAAAGAGCTTTTATGTCTATATAAAGTTATGTATGTATGTATCTATATATGATATTAATTTGATTGCATCAGATGTCAATCTTCGCTATATTAGTCACTTTATAGTGGACCCTCGCTTGAGTTTATATTCAAAAACTTAACTTAATTGTTTCTAATTTCACTGAATACATTTTCCTACACTTTCAGAGTCTGTTCAGCGGGGCAATCAAAACGTCAAGCGGATTGATGGATTGACGCGCGATTGCATCTGAGAGCGACAAGGGGGGGCAGGAGGGGGGGACAACACTTAAATAAACTGAGGGAGCAGGAGGAGGAGAGAGAAATTTCGTTATTTTTAAAACAATCCCAAATGAACACGAAACAACTTAACGGGACATTTTACACTTCCAGCCAGCAGCAGCAGCCGCAGCAGCGCCGTGTTGCGCGTCAGACGATTGAGATTTGTTGTACGCCTAAATTTAGAATTCGATGAATTTGTGTTGGGAAATTTGGTGTTCAGTTTGAGTGATGTTTTAATTGCTAAAAATAACTGAAAAGTGTAATTGGAATTCAATATCCATCTAGAAACTGTATTTATCCAATTAGACTCGAGCTGTTTATAGTCAATCGAAGGGTTTTCAATTGGAAATTCCAGTTGACGAAACAATAACAAAAATTCCTAGTCAACGCGGCCATTATAAGTATATATATACCTATAAATACATATATAATATATACATATGAATATGGCTTTATTAAAATCAAGAACAGAATCAAAATTACAATACGTAGATCGTAATTTACAACACGAACATATACTGACGGCCGCCACTGTTGTTGTCGTATTCGTGTGTGTGTGTGTGTGTGTGCTGTATAAAGCAAGTGTTGTGTTCCGCACATGTTGCCAATTTCTATAGTGTGGGTAAGTAACGTATGCAGTTTGTTTGTGTGTATGTGTGAGTGTGTTTTTTTTTCACATGCTAATGCAAGCGACTGTGCATTAGTGTTGGTAAATGCTGATTTTACTGCGGCTGTTTTCCAACTTCTGCCAACGTCAGCGAATTAATCATGCAAGCCCCACTGCCAGCAATTACAATGCCCAACTACGAATGAGGGAAATAAAAAAACAAAACTACGGTTAAAACGCAGCTGGCCATGTGTGTGAGAGAGAGAGACGGAAAGACTCTGAGGCAGCCAGGGCCAAAGCAGCAAGCGCATCGATGACGTCACTAGCGCAACGTCTCGCTGCCTGACACCATTCCCGCTATTGCTCTCAATTAATTACAGGTCTGCTCCACTGTGTTTCTCTATGTTTCTTTTGTCATATACTACATTTCAAATGATAAGCGCAGTGAGAAGGCTCACTATCAACATATATACAGAACTATGTCTCTCTGTATGTGGGTGTGTGTGTGTGAAATGCAAATTGGGTTATCAGAGCCATTGTTGTTGCTTTTGATTTTGGTTTTGGTTTTTCTGTTTTCATACGCACCTTTGGTTTGTTTAGCCACTTGCGAAATGTATCCATGGTTCAGCTGTGCCGTCCCGTTACCGTCAGCTTAACAGCTGTTAGTACGTTAGTCCAGCCACCCTCTCACTCTTGCGCCTGTCTGCCCCACACTGCTGACAATTAATCAGTGTACGGGAGAAGGCTGTCAAATGGCCAGCTGGCGCCGCTTTGCTCCAATAGATGGCGTCGTTGTCGTCCTTGCCCAACGCGCGCGACTCAGCGCACACAACAATAACATAAACGAAATGGCGCGTATGACAAAAACCCAAACAAAACAAAAGCAAATATGCAAGAGAGCACAAAAACAACTATTTGTCGTCTGTCTGACTGAATGTCTCTCTGTGTGTGTGCGTACGTGCGTGTGTCTGGGGTTCTGCTTGCTGCTTGGCCACACTGCCTTCAATACAAGTTCATATGCATGCGACTCTCTACGTGCGTGTATGAGTGTGTGTGTGTGTGTGTGTATGTTTGTGCGCTACTGTTGCATTCGCGTTGTTCAATTTTCACTTTTTGGGCATTTTCAAAATGCGCTTTGTCGAATTTTACACGTTATGTATAATTTGAAATTGCTTCATACTCTCTTTCAATTTTTTATTTATTTTTGTTTTTTTGTAACTTTTTGAGTGCTAATTTTGTATCTTTTATTAAATGCCTTTTGCACTGTGCTTCGCTTTGACTCTGCTCCGTGTATTCGTATACGGTTTGCCTTCAACACACACACGCGTGACTATTGCGTGCTCTTTCACCACTCATATATCACTTAAACTGCATTTCTTTATGTGGAAATTGCGTCGATTTGCTAAAATTCTTAAAATATGTTGAAACGATTACAGAACACAGTTGGAAAATTGGATTTTCTATTGGCGAAAAAACCATTAAACTCGCGCAACACTTATCCGCCCCTACCGTCGACACAAGCGAAGCGTGTACGTTGCGTTCAAAGATTTTTTTTCGACTAGCTCTGTTAAGTTTCTTTTTGTTATTAAATTCATGTAAATGCTATGTTAAAATGTTAGCATAAGCATCGATATCTTATTCGATATCAGCATCGATACATTTTCATACTGCAATTGGTATGCTGTTCAATTATGTTATTTACAGCAAAATGAATTACCGTAATAATTCAGTATACAAATTGTATTAGGGTTTATTTCGTAAGTTGGCATTCCAAGCATTACTAAACTTATTGAGAGTAAATTTATTTTAAGTTAATTAACAGAATGTTAACTAGCTCTTGATTGCGTTCACATACTCAGTTTTGCGTTTTCAATTGGTTTTTTGAACGCATATATAAAAATACGCTTCATGCATACAGAACCAGAATTTAATTTGTATTTAAATACTTCATTTCTTGCAAATAAAAAGGAGCTAAATTAACAAATAAAACACATTTGCTAAGATATATGTCATCTAGATGAATGGTATATGCGTATGAACCTACATTTTTAATGCCACCAGAATTTGAGCAGAGCTACCAGATCGGTAAATTAAGCACAGCGAGACGACAACTAATGCAAACAAAGTTGGGAGACTTTATTTGAACTTACTTCAATGCGTAAATGAGTTCACTTTATAATTATATATTAAATATGCACTTGTGTGCGTCAAGAGATGAGATATTATGTTGCAAGAATTAATCTGTTGCTTAGCTAAGCCCACCTCAAATTTGAAGCTCTGCAGAAGTTGCCGTATCAGCAGAAACTGAACGAAAGAACAATATGAGGGCGCGAAGAGTTTGAAAAGCTTTTAGAACTAATGCGTTTGTTAAATTTATTTGAAAGTGTGAACTGTGTGCAAAATGCTATTCTAATGATGCTTTTTTGTTTATATTTTTTGGTTTACTGCAAGGCAATGCGTCGGAAGTGATTGTTGAGCGGCCCCTCGTCCGAGTAGCCGGCGATCTCCTGCGGAATGATGCCCGACTCCTCAATCGAGGTGCAGGGACGGCACATGCACTCCAGGGGAGCCTTGGTGAGGACCTTCTTGAACTTGCGCTCGCCATGCTTGACCTTGGGACAGAACAGCGAGACGGCTGCCTCCCGCTCGCCCGACTCCTGGCAGCACATGCAGGATCGCTCCATTTGCCAGATTTTGCTGCCCGAGACCTGAGCAGAAGTATACAGTAAGTGCATATTTAGCTATCTGCCCACATCTGCTCACCTGTATGTAGCTGGCGCAGCGACCCACGCAGGCGAAGGAGGGTATTGGCTTCGGCACACAGCCCGGATACTGCAGGACGTGGATGACGGGCGTCACCTGGCAGTCGTCGCCCAGATGCCCGATATCTGCAAAGACAAAGTAAAACCTGACGTCGGTCAAACACGGGCTGATCGACTCACTTCGTACCATTGTCAGTGGCAGTCGCCGTACCCTCCGACTGGGCCACGCACAGCTTCAGCAGGCTGACCAGGACGCAGTACAGCATGATGAGGACGAATATCCTGTTGTTCTCGTGGCGTAGCACATGGCGCAGCATCTTTCTAGTTCGGCCCGGTCAAGTGCAGGTCGCGACGCCTCCAAATGGAAAACGCTTCCAGCCGCCTGGCGCCTCTTATATACGTGCTCCGCGGCCGGCCGCAGCTGCAGCCCTAATGTCCCGGCCAGCCAGGACACTTATGACTTATGGCCCAATAAAGCGACGCGGCCAGCAAAAACCTTTTTGCCTAGTAATTGCATACACGAAAATCACATTTGTCCCGCTGCGCCAGCCGCACACAAATCACGGCGTCAACAAAAATCCAATCAATGCGGACATCATCGTCATCTCAGCCGCAGACGAGGCTGAGGCTGCTCAGTCCATTCCATCAGCTCAATCCAGGCTGAGTGCCTACGCGGAGCTACAGAATCAGCCAATGTATCTTTGGATCTATATAGTCGGTTTACTTCTCATGGTACTGCCAGAGGCTAACATACGATAGTATATATGTATATATATCTATAGTATATATATACTATATTTACTCGTATATCTTCATTAATGTCAAGAGTATCGCACGAGTATCAGAGCTGATAAGCACATATATATACCCCAATAATACCAATGGGCCTTATTTATATGGAAAAATGATTAGGAACGGTAAGTTTTAGCACTTCTCGCTAAAGACCTGTGCTAAAAATATATTCTTGAAAGGCTAGCACGTGAGGTGATAAGGATGCGATAGGTGAATATTAAAGATAGGACGAGGAATATATATATATGAATATATATATATATATATATATATATATATATATTCACAATATACAAAGTATCTGTCAGATAAATGGGTAAAACTATCCAATATCTTTTAACATTAAGGATCTGAAGTAAATGAATATTAAAGATATGACGAGGAATACTGATTCAGAGAGAGAGCTAGACATGTATATTATATAGTTAGATACCAGCAATATATATATTTATTACGTGTAAATAGAAATATGTATATAAGAGAGAGCCTCACAATATACAAAGTATCTGTCAGATATATAAGTAAAACTATCCAATCAGCTGTTAAGGATAACAAGCAAAGGGAAGAGCTTATGGGGCTAGATTTAATGCGCGTTAGGAAGTATTATTTAGTAAAAAACTACGAAGTATATATCATACTTATTTATCAAGTTCCATTCCCATTCATTTATCAGCTCACAGCTCGACCTATAGAGGAGATCAATGGTAAATCTATATTTGATCTCTAAAATCTCTAAAAACTTTCCACAATTTTCCTATATAATATATTACAAAAGGAAATCGAATCGTGATCTTCCAGCTGAAAAAAGCCAGAAGTTTACAATATATCCCGAAAAGTGTTTACTGATCTAACATTTTTGGTATTGGGCAATGTTACTTGTTTTACTTGGCAAATACTCACTGGGGGCATGAGTAACCGATTTTACTGTAGATTTTTATTTTTGTCTACAAAAGTGCTATAAAAACTTGGAATCGTAAAGCCTATACCCTTATCTACGAGTGTGAAAGCTATAAAACCTGACAAACATCAGACATGGAATGAATAACATAAATATATGAAGAATTCGAAATGCCAAATTGGGCTTCACCCTTTTCCTATTAAAGAAGTGAGTTAAACAAATTATAAATACGCTTAGCAACAAGAAGTGGGAGAAGTAGCCGAAAGGCGCCTAAGGGGTTTGGGTCAGTCGTCTACCCCCTAGGGTTTCTCACTCTTAACCAGCTCCAATCGGAGCCAGTTTGATTACTTTTTATGGTTAAATCTCATGTTCATGATTGCCAGCCAGCGGCAAGGATAGCTTTATAAATATATGTCGAAGGTGGCTCCTCTAAGCCAAGTAGATAGCCGAACGATGCTTCACGGACTAGCGAACTCGTCATAGCTACTTAAGTAATCGAATTAGTCGAAGCCAAGAAAATAAATACTTTATGAATGTTTTACTTTATCTCAAGCAGAAGTTAAATTTATTGTGGTCTATAAGGTATATCAGTTAATCAGTTAATTTAAAGTCTTTGACACTGACAAAGTGCTACATTTCAATTCCTATCTAAAAAGCAAAGTCAAAATGGAGGACATCGCTATCACCAGTGACGAAGCCAGTGCCGATCCGGCAGCTCCATTTCTCTTGGCCAGGTAATTCACCAATTTGCCCAAGCGCTGCTCAGCCCACTGCACGTTCTTTTCAATCTTGGTCTGCGCCTGGTTGAGGATCTCTGCGGAACTGCCGAAGGATGACTGGCTTTGCTTGTAGAAGTCGGAGAAGAGCTGCTGCTGCTCCCGAGTGGTGAAGTACTCCGCCATGTCGCTCAGGGCCTGAGCAGTCTTCGCCCGGCTGTTGTCCAAGCTGCACAAGAGATGTAGAGATATATATTACTTTAACTGATTCTAGACAGAAATAAATCAGAGAGCTTACGCTTCGGTCAACTGTGAAATGTTCTCGGTCACCATCTGGAAGATGGGCGTGACCAAGTCGGGGTTCTGCTCGTAGAGCTGTGCTAGACCAACAAGCTTGAGGTCGACGCTGTTTCCCTTGGCCAGGATCTCGTTCTGGTAGTGCGTCTTATAGTCCCTGGTACAGCTGGCGGCGCGCCAGTAGATCTCTCGATCTATGTAGTTGGTTTCCTTGTTATACAGCTCCAAGACTCTAGCATACCCCTCGGTTCTGGCGGCTGCACAGTAGTAGACCTCTCGATAGTCGGGAGATGGCTTACCTGAGTTGCCATTGAACTTTTCCAGCACCTGCGCGGTGCAATTGGCAGTCTGGTACTTGCAGAGCCAGGACACCTGCAGATTGCGATTGTAGACATCCAAGGCCGAGTCAAAGGCACTCCAATCCACGCCTAGCTTGTCAAAGACCCCCTTTGTGATGTCACTTAGATATATCCTGAAATCGGGCAACTGCTGTGGGGTCAGGCGCTTCGCCACTTTCTCCAATCCCACGTAAGCTGAATACCAGGGAATGTAGTCGGTTTCAAAGCTCATGTACTCCATGAACTCAACGACCTCTACGTAGTCAATCTTATTTGCTAGGGCAATGTTGAACAGGTCGTCCACGATGGCGGCACGGTTCTCGGCGGGGATTCCACTGTGACCCCACTCGGATAGAGCCTTCTGAATGTTGCTGAGCAGTGGCTGCTTGTATAGAACCCGATGGTAGTTGGCCTGCTTCAGGTTCACAATGACCCAGTCGATGGGGCTCTCTTGCCAGCGCTGATATACGTCAATTAGTTTATTAAAGTAAAAAGCTGGCGTCAGATCATCGAAGTTTTTAGCCAGATTCGTGGTGAAAGTAATGGGAACCGTGTAGCGCAAAGTGGGGTCACTGCCATCGGTTTCATTCAGCAGAAAGCGATGCTGGTCGAAATTGATCTGTTGGTTGCCCAAGCTGAGGCTCACCGTGATCAGTGGGTAGCCGACCTGAACGGTGAAGTCGACGACGTGTTGGTTTAAGTCGACGTACGGCTGACTGGGCCAATTTTCCCTAATGTGTTTAATCAGATTGGAGGGCAATACGTTACCCAAGTGGCTGGAGGAGAAAACTTAGGTGTGATTCATAGTGTTAAGCGAATGGCATTTGTACTCACTACTCCTTGAGGTAGTTCGCGATGGCCCTGTCAAAGTTCTCCTCGCCCATTGCAAGGTACCACATGCGGATTACGCTTGCGGCCTTGGCGAATGAGATTCTGCCGAACTTGTACTCGATATCTTCTGGCGTGTTTATGTACACCTCTGAGGAGGTCATCGACTGCGTCAAATTGAGAGAGTCCGTCGTAAGGATATGCTGAAGCTTATGTACGACGAACTGCTGGTCCAACTGATATTCCGGATATAGCTGCCAGGAGAAAACAGAGATCAAATCAATTAGACAAGCTCTAAAGAGCCGCCCAGAACTCTTACACTCTTACCTTGTGACCCATTAAGAACTCGTAGAAACGAGCGAAACCTTCGTTCAGCCAAATGAAGCTCCACCACGAGCATGTGACGCTATTGCCGAACCACATGTGCGCGCTCTCATGGACTATGTTGCGGATTGTAAATTCCCTCTGTGTAAATCCATCCGTAACGCCTGGCTGATTCAGAAGAACCTTATCCCTAAAATATGAAGAGTTAGCCCCATGTGTGCGGGTAACCATTAAGTTGGCTTACTTGAAAATGACGAGGCCCCAGTTCTCCATGCTGTTGTGACGAAAACGGGGTGTGGTCGAGTATTGCAGCACTGGATTGCCCAGTTGCTGATAGGTCTGCTTGAACAGCGTCCCGAATGCTGGCAGTACGCGCTCCGCGACAGCGTAGCTGAAGCTCGTGAGGTTCTTGTACTCTGGACGAATATGAAAGGAGAGATCGCTGGTGCCTCGGGCCTCATACTCGGAGATCACAAAAGCCAACAGATATGTGGACATAATGGGTGTTGCCTCAAAGATGTCGGTATAGCGATTATTGCTGCAATGGGTCGACAGTCAACGGACATTTCCCTAAACTTAAATCAATGGAAACTCACCCATCGTTAGTCGTTTGAATTATCCTCGTATTGCTGACAGCATTGAGGGTCGCCTGTCGGCTAATGCGCAGCTGAAACTTGGCCTTGAAGGTGGGTTCGTCGAAGCAAGGAAAGACCAGGCGCGCGTTGATGGGCTGCATATGAGTTAAGAGCACCCATTTGGTCTTCATAGCCGCCTCGTCCATGTAGCTCGCGGAGAACAGGCCTACAGTATCAGTCTGAACTTTTCCGAAATACTTGAAGTACAAAGTGTAGGTTACGTTGGGAGTTAGGGTCTGCGCCAGGCCCACAGTTAGCTGCTGTGACTCCTCCACAGATGTTAGTTTGGCGTTGTTGACCTCCTCGACTTGCTGGCCAGCGGCATTATAGAGCACACACTTTGTAATTACAAGAGTTATGTCCTTGTGCAGCGTGATATCCTTGACATTCGCCACTTTCGCCTGCAGAACAATGCTGACCTCTCCATCGAAGTTAGTAGCAGGACTATCAGGTGTGATAGTGTTGTCTCGCAGACTGATGCTGAGGTCGTAGGATGAGGGCAGTACGTCTGTGCTGAGCCTATAGTTGATATCGCACTCGTAGCCCCCGATCCATGTCAATGTGATGAGCGCGACCAAAGGCCAAACAGCGCACCACGAACCGCTCATGTCGACGGCTCTTCGAATACTGAATTAAATGTTGTCCAATTCTTTGAATAGTTGCTCGTGAGCCCTAATATAATAATAGGTGATTTTTTGGAAAGATTAGATTGCGATATGACTAAGGATGAACAATCGGTGAATTAGTTCTTTTTGGCACATTGTTTCCAACTGTGGATAGGTCTATTGCTATATCTGCTGTTCGCTTTTATTGATTTTTATTACTTTTACTATTACCACACTGAGCTGAGCGATATCAAATCCGATAAGAATTTATATATGTATGTAGAAATTCGGAACTATTACGTAGTATTATTTGGAAATCCTTAAAGCCGTATAAATCGTGGCCAATAAAATGATTACGTAGATGGTTGTTGAATGGTAATCTTTGAAATTTTCACACGATAGCTCATAAAGATACGTACGTAACTAGAAATACTCTAGACGTGGACATTGATCTATATTTGTATAAAGTTGTTGATTTCAACAACTGGCCCTTATCACCCGACCCAATCCACTTGTAAATCAAGTACTACTTATTTTTAAGAATAAAGTTAAATTTATTGCAGTCTAATAAGCTTAGACAGATTAACAATATTAATTGTACCAAGTGACTTATAATCTGGCAATACTAAAACAATATTTTATTTATTTTCTATCTAAGTACAAAGCTCAAAAGGGTGGACAACATCAGCAGCGCTGAAGCTAACGCCAAACCAGCAGCTCCGTTTCTCTTGGCCAGGTAATCCACTAAGTTGCCCAAGTGCTGATCAGCCCATTTTATGTTCGTCTCTACTTTGGTCAGTGCCTGGTTGAGTATCTCTGCGGAACTGCCGAATGATGAATGGCTTTGCTTGTAGAAGTCGGAGAAGAGCTGCTGCTGCTCCCGAGTGGTGAAGTACTCCGCCATGTCGCTCAGGGCCTGAGCAGTCTTCGTCCAGCTGTAGTCCAAGCTGCACAAGAGATGTAGAGATATATATTACTTTAACTGATTCTAGACAGAAATAAATCTGAGAACTTACGCTTCGGTCAACTGTGAAATGTTCTCGGTCACCATCTGGAAGATGGGCGTGACCAAGTCGGGGTTCTGCTCGTAGAGCTGTCCTAGACCAACAAGCTTGAGGTCGACGCTGTTTCCCTTGGCCAGGATCTCGTTCTGGAAGTGCGTCTTATAGTCCCTGGTACAGCTGGCGGCGCGCCAGTAGACCTCTCGGTCTATGTAGTTGGTTTCCTTGTTATACAGCTCCAAGACTCTAGCATACCCCTCGGTTCTGGCGGCTGCACAGTAGTAGACCTCTCGATAGTCGGGAGATGGCTTACCTGAGTTGCCATTGAACTTTTCTAGCACCTGCGCGATGCAATTGGCAGTCTGGTACTTGCAGAGCCAGGACACCTGCAGGTTGCGATTGTAGACATCCAAGACCGAGTCACCGGCACTCCAGCCCACGCCAAGCTTGGCAAAGACCCTCTTTGTGATGTCACTTAGATATTTCCTGAAGTTGGGCAACTGCTGTGGGGTCAGGCGCTTCGCCACCTTCTCCAGTCCCACGTAAGCGGCATACCAGGGAATATAGTCGGTTTCATAGCTCATGTACTCCATAAACTCAACGACTTCTTCGTAGTCAATCAGCTCGCCGAGGGCAAAGTTGAACAGATCATCAATGATGGCTGCGCGATTCTCGGCGGGGATCTCACTGTGATCATCCGTGGTCAGAGCTTTTTGAATGCGACCTAGAAGTGGTGGCTGATAGTGCACTCGATAGTAGAAGGTCCGTTTCTTGTTGACAATTATCCAGTCGATTGGCGTGTTTATAAAGCCGTCATAATGGGTATTTCCCTTTTCATAGTAAAAGTTAGGGGTCAGATTTTGGAAATTACGGCTGAGATTCGTGGTCCATGTGATGGGCGTTGTGTACTGCAAGTTGGCATTGCTGCCGTCTTTGTTATTTAGCAGGAAACGTCTCTGCTGAAAGCGGAATCTCTGGCCGTCCTCATAGAGGGTCACTATAATCCGAGGGTAGCCCACCTGTATAGTGAAGTCGTAATAGAACGAATTCAACGTGACATCTTGCTCCTTAGGCCAGTTGGCCGTGAGATGTGGATATAAGTCCGTGGGAGAGGCGTTGCTCAAGTGACTAATAGAGATTATTTGATTAGGATTAGGGTGTTGCTCCTTAAGGACCTTGCACTCACTATTGCTTGAGGAAGCTTCGGATTGCTGTTTTGAAGTTTTCCTCGCCCATCACGACGCTCCACATGCGGATGACGCTGGCTGCCTTCGCAAAGGCGATCCTCTCCAGCTTATAGTCGATGTCAGCTGGGCTGTTAATGTTCACTAGGGCGCTGGTCATTGGCTGCGTGCTATTTCGAGAATCGAATAGTAAAGCATCCTGTAGCGTCTGCACGACGAATTGCTGATCGAGTTGGTACTCCGGATATAACTGTAAAGAAAATGTGTGATATATCTAAGATCATTTTCAATAAAAGGCTCAGATTGCGGTGTCACCTGATGTCCCATGAAGTACTCATAGTAACGGGCAAAGCCTTCGTGCAGCCAAATATAGCTCCACCATTTGCATGTGACACTATTGCCGAACCACATGTGGGAATTCTCCTGGACAATGCTGCGAATGGAGTGCTCCTTCTGCGTCCATCCATCGGTAACGCCTGGCTGTTCCAGAAGATCATTATCCCTGGGATATAAGGACACTTAATGAATGTTAAGCCCCGTAGTTTTATCACACGTTACTCACTTGGCAATGACCAGACCCCAGTTGTCATTGCTATTCTGGGAAATGCGTGGTGTGGTAGCATATTGAAGCACTGGGTTGCCCAGTTGCTGATAGGTCTGCTGGAACAGCTCCCCATATGCTGGCAGAACGCGCTGTGCGACAGCGTAGCTGAACTCCGTAAAGCTGTTGTACGCCGGACGGGTAAGGATGGAGATGTCACTGTTGCCTCTGACCTGGTACTCGGAGATCACGAAACCCAATAAGCAGGTGGACATAATGGGTGTTGCCTCGAAGATGTCGGTGTAGCGATTATTGCTGGAATTGTTTGATAATCAATGCACATTTGATTAGGCTTCAAACATTAGAAACTCACCCATCGTTAGTCGTTTGAATTATCCTCGTATTGCTGACAGCATTGAGGGTCGCCTGTCGGCTAATGCGCAGCTGAAACTTGGCCTTGAAGGTGGGTTCGTCGAAGCAAGGAAAGACCAGGCGCGCGTTGATGGGCTGCATATGAGTTAAGAGCACCCATTTGGTCTTCATAGCCGCCTCGTCCATGTAGCTCGCGGAGAACAGGCCTACAGTATCAGTCTGAACTTTTCCGAAATACTTGAAGTACAAAGTGTAGGTTACGTTGGGAGTTAGGGTCTGCGCCAGGCCCACAGTTAGCTGCTGTGACTCCTCCACAGATGTTAGTTTGGCGTTGTTGACCTCCTCGACTTGCTGGCCAGCGGCATTATAGAGCACACACTTTGTAATTACAAGAGTTATGTCCTTGTGCAGCGTGATATCCTTGACATTCGCCACTTTCGCCTGCAGAACAATGCTGACCTCTCCATCGAAGTTAGCAGCAGGACTATCAGGTGTGATAGTGTTGTCCTGCAGACTGATGCTAAGGTCGTAGGATGAGGGCAGTACGTCTGTGCTGAGCCTATAGTTGATATCGCACTCGTATCCCCCGATCCATGTCAATGTGATGAGCGCGACCAAAGGCCAAACAGCGCACCACGAACCGCTCATGTCGACGGCTCTTCGAATACTGAATTAAATGTTGTCCAATTCTTTGAATAGTTGCTCGTGAGCCCTAATATAATAATAGGTGATTTTTTGGAAAGATTAGATAGCGATATGACTAAGGATGAACAATCGGTGAATTAGTTTTTTTTGGCACATCGTTTCCAACTGTGGATAGGTCCATTGCTATATCTGCTGGTGTTCCATGCCCTGATATGAAGTTACTTTTATGAAAATTTATTACTTTTATTATTATCTCAATCAGCTAGGCAATATCGAATCGAATCGAATCTGATAAGAGTATATGAATATAAGTAAGTTCGGAACTATTTCGTGGAATTATTTGGAAATCCATTAAGTCATATAAGCCGTGTTCAAAGATATGATAACGTACATTGTTGTTGAACTATAATCTTTAAAATTTTCACACGCGAAGTCGTTAAGATAAGTACATAATTGTTATAGGTATTACTAGCAACACTGCAGAACATTGATAATAAAGGTTGAGACTCCACAATCCTCAATCAATATTTATTGAAATAATAATATTAGAAAAACTATGGATACTTTCAGATTTCCTAAGCTCTTATGTGAAGATATAAAGATCTTAAGTCTTTGTAAGCATCCGTGAAATATGTTTTTTTCTTCTGGAAAGTATTATTAAGATATATTGAAACTGACTTGAAATATCATCAGTTCCTTTTGAAGGTTTCCCTTTTAAGATTTCAGATAATGTTATCTATAGTAGAGCGCCTTATTTAGATTGATAATTGTTAAATCATTAAATTTTGATAGTTTTATTCAAATTGCATCGAAAACGCCTCCAAACTATAGTTGAGTTTGATAAAAGTTTAGATTTTAAGCGTGAGTAAGACCGATCCGAATTGCTGTGTGGGCGTGTGACACATTGTTTCTTGCGCGAAATTTGTTTATCTTTATGAATAGTGCGTGGTCGCAAACCCTTGAACTGATGTTTGAACATTTGTTCAATGATTAGATTATATGAATTTTGACTATTAGTTCTTATCGAAAAGGGGCGTGTGTAGCTGTTGGACACTAGATTGCTTATATATATGCATACATAATATGTACATATGTATGTATATATATTAGTATCGATACTAAAATAAATAAAAATAGAAACGCCTTAGATTATAATTGGGAGTCCCAGCAATATTCAACAAACAACATCGTAGGCAATCCTCATTCATTTTTCCGCTGAATCTATAGAATCCTATTGGCCCATGGGGAACTACTATATTAAATACAAGTTGAAAAGCTTAAGGAGCTATATAACCAACTAGCCACTTTTCTATTACAGTACCTTTATCACCTGATTTGCCACGCCTCTTTAATTATCGTTAGTTATTCGGAATTATATAGAAGCCTACATATACATGATATCATCAGTAACAAACTTGTCAACTTTTTGACTGTGGACATAAAACTTTGACGATTAGGGCTTCCGTTGTAATGGTTAATAATAGTACTTCCCGATTTTGTACACCCCAGATACAGTCTAAGACGATGAGTAAATACCCCAAATCCTTCAAGTTTCAATAGCAGCTAAAGACCGAACATTTTATAAAACAATTTGATCCTTTTAATATTAACGTCACTTTTGATCCTCTCACTCAAAGAGCATTACATTTTTAAATAAACAAAAAAATTAAAACCGAGGTCAGTATCAAGAGAAGCGCTGACATCAGCTTCAGTTCACCAGCTCCGTTCCGCATGGCCAAGTAGCGCACCAGCCGATCCAAGTTCTGGTTGGCCCAAGCAATATTCATGTCGACTTGGAGCAACGATTGGCGAAGTATCTCGTTGGAGCTGCCAAACAGCATGCCGTTCTCTGTAATGAACTCGGCGAAAAGTTGTCGCTGGCTGTCCGTGGTAAAGTATTCCGCCATATCGCTCAAGGCCATCGCCGTCTTCGTCCAGCTTTCCAAACTGCAAATGAAGCATTAATAGTTGATAGTTGAAAAGGAAATCTTAGCTTGATCTTACGCATTGGCTAGCTGTTCGATGTCCATGGTAACGGTAAGAAATATGTGTGTTATCAGGTCGGGATTCTGTCGGTAGAGCTGCGCCAGGCCAACAGTTTTCAGAGCCACGCTACTGGCGTTGCCCAAGATCCTATCATTGTAGTGCGTCAGGAACTCCCTCGTACAGCTGGCGGCGCGCCATAGACGCTCTTTTTCAGCCTCATTCGTTTCCTTCATGTAGTATTCCATAATTACTTCGTATCTTCCTGATCTGGAAGCAGCACAGTAATAAGTCTCCCGATAGTCTGGGGACGGGACTTCCGAGCTGTTATCAAAGCTTTCTCGCACGTTTCTCTCACAATTGGAGCTCTGATATTTGCAGAGCCACGACACCATTTTGTTCCGATTGTAGACATCCAGCACGGTGTCACTAGAGCTCCACTTCACGCCCAGCTTTTTGTAGACCCCATGTGTGATGTCGCTCAGATATTTGCGGAAGTCATTCAGCTGCTCGATGGTCAAGCGCGTTGCCACTAGCTCCATTCCCGCATAGGCCGCATACCAGGGAACATAATCGGTTTCCATGCTCATGTACTCCATGAACTCGAAGACCTCGACGTAATTATTCCATCCAGTCAAAGCAAAGTTGAAGAGATCATCAATGAGAGCTGCGCGATTCATAGCTGGTATATTGCTGTGGTCCGTGTCGATCAGGGCCTCTTGAATCCGCTTTAGTATCGATGGAGCATACTGCACGCGATAATAGTTGGACTGCTGCAGATTGAGCACAATCCAATCGACGGGCTCGGAAAAGGGAATCAGCACAGTATCGTCCCACTTATTGAAGTACATCGCGGGTGTTAAGTTCTGAAAGTTTCGCGATAAATTCGTGGCGAAGGTGATAGGCACCGTGTAGCGTATATTCGTATCGCTGCCATCATTGGGATCTATTACGAATCGGCGTTGCTTTAGAGTGAACCCGTTTTCGAATGGTATACCACTAACTTCGATCATTGGGAAGCCCACCTGCTTCGTGCAGTCGTCAAAGAACTGATCTAAGTCAACGAGCTGAGAGGCTGGCCAATTTGCCTTGAGATGGGTAAACAAATCATTTGGCACGGTGCTGTTCAAGTGGCTGAGAGAGAGAGAGAGAGAGAGAGAGAGACAGATGTATTTGATTGATGGTAAGAAAGTGGGCTCACTCACTGCTGCTTGAGGTAGTTGCGAATGGCTTTGTCAAAGTTGTCCACGCCCATCGCATTGCGCCACATGCGCACCACGCTGGCGCCCTTGGCATAGGAAATGCTGCTGAACTTGTAGGCGATTTGGGACGGGCTTTGTATGTCCACCTCGGGACTTGACATTGGCTGTGTGCTGACCTTGGCATCGGATCCAAAGATCAGCTGCATCTGGCGCACACCGAATTGCTCGTCCAGTTGATACTCTGGATAAAGCTGCAAACAGAGCAATTTCCACTGGCATATATCTCAGCTTATACCTCATCTGTTTACCTGATGCGCCATGAAGTACTCGTAAAATCGAGCGAACGCCTCGTTTAGCCAGAAGTCGCTCCACCAGGCAAAGGTCACACTGTCGCCGAACCACATGTGCGATGTCTCGTGCGCGATAATGCGAACGGTGGCCTCCTTATCGTTCCACCCATCTGAGTAGTGCGGCTGATTCACCAATATATTCCGTCTATAAAATGAAGTGGAAAATATTCATTTTAATTCAGATATAATATATAGATCTGGTTTTGGCTGAATTTCCATCTCTCACCTGTAGATGATGAGACCCCAGTTCTCCATGCCATTGTGTGGGGCGTCAGGTGAGCTAATGTGCAAGAGAGCGTCGTTGCCCAGATCCTTATAAGGATGCTGGAATAGCTCGCCGTAGGCATCTTGCACACGTTTGGCCACACTGTGACTGAACTCGGAGTTATTGTAGTCCTGTGGGAGAGTCACCACTGCCATGTCGTTGAGATCTCCACGTGCTTGCGACTCGGAGACCATAAACGCGAATAGATAAGTGGACATGATGGGTGTAACTTGGAAATGATCCATAAACCGATTATTGCTGCAATTGAAGCCCAATCGATAAGTTGGCAGCGCGCTTGTGGGCTATCTACATCAGCTTACCCCAGTTCCGTTGTTGCGATTAGCTTGGTATTGCTGATGGCATTCACGCCGCCCGGCCGTCCAATGTGCAACTGGAACCTGGCCTTGAAGGCGGGCTCATCGAAGCAGGGAAAGAGGAGGCGAGCATAGATGCGCTGCAGCTGCGTTACGTGCACCCACTTAGTCTTGCCCGTCAGCTCCTCCACATAGCTGACGGTGTACAGACCCTTAAACTCGCTGTACACCTTGCCCGAGTACTTGAAGTGCAGCGTGAAGTTCGCATTGGCGGTCAGAGGCTGCGGCAAGTGAACAGTCAGCTTTTGCGTGGCCAGATCATAGGTCAGTGAACTGTTCGCAATGTTATACAGCAGCGAGCCAGCATCGTTGTAGACTGCGACCTCGGCTATGTCAATTTCCTCCTTGTGCAGTGTGATCGCATCCACATTTGGCTGCGTCGCCCGCAGCGTAATGCCAACTTCGCCATCGAATGTTGTGCTCGGCTGATTAGCATCGGTCTTCAGACCTATTGTTAGATTATAGAATATGGGCAGCACTGTGCGCTCGAGCCGATAATTCGCACACTCGACGCCGGCTATCAGGGCTAGAGATAAAAGTCCGGCGAGCAGCCAGGTGCTGCGTCCCAGACTACACATGCCGAGAGCAGGTTCAGTACTGAGAGCTTATAGCCAATTTAAAATTGAGCAAACACAGATGATGATGTTGTTGCTGACGTGATGATAAGATTGCGCGGACAGTGGCAGCCGATGCGATGATTAGGCAGGCATACCTCGTCTGTCATACCTCGTCTGAGTTTTGAAAAAAGCATACAATTCTGATGATGCAATTTAAATCTTAGTTAAAATAACTAAAAGCGAAAAAGTATGTTGAGCAAACATAGTTTAAACAAAACAATCGCCTCCGATGTTGATACATTCTCGAGCTGCTTTGGGTCCGAGTCACTTTTGAAATGTTTGTAAACCAGTTTTTGAGTGGAGTCTCGAGGTATTTGTAAAATAAATATGTCGACTCTGGAGTCAGGCAAAAAATCCCACTTTATTGAGTGTGAATGTGACAGACTCACAAATTACGTTTCATAAACAAATATATATGTTTAAAGTTTGTATATACTTCTTGTGTGTGGGTATATTTTTTTGTATATTCATTCAACTTTAGGGAGCTGTTCACTCATTTGCTCTGATACCGAAAGCTTTGTTGATGATTTTCTCAACAGAGTCAATAGAATTTGTTTACAGAGATATCGATTTGTACATATCTGCGAATGGATATAGTTCACTAACAAAAGAGACGTTTATAGACGATATTTATAAATGACATCCATTACGAATATTTTTATTTTCTTTTTCATGCTTTTCAACTGTCTTTTACGTCACTTAACTAATTTGGGTGGATTGGATTATTTTAAAAAATATGTAATTTTCTGTCCTATGTAGAGCGCAATTTTATTTTCTAACGCCCCGAAGGGAAGGTGTAGTAGTTAACAGTTGCTTTCTGCTGGCTTTCTAGTCTATTTAGGTATCTGGATCTGTGGGCATTATAAGGTCTCTATGTATGGCTCCTTGAGAGGATAACATTATTCATAGTCTTCTCAGTAGTTTTGAATGAAAGTTTCTCAGTTTCTCATATACATTTATCATACACCGCATGGCATAGGAAAACTTTAATTCATATGTAATAGTCAACAAAACAAGCGACTGTGAGCTTATCTAGCTATACAAATATTTATTCCTCATCAATATAAGCAGCGAATTTGATCGATTTGTTTCTGTCGGTGCAGGCTGATGGACAAGTTCGGCTGATTTTCGCTGATCGTTAACTCTTTTAAGGTCCGCACCTGTTATCGTTATTGATTGGACACAGTTTATGGCCAATATTTGTCGATGGCATGAAACAGCGCACCAAAAAATGGCTATGGTCGAAATATAAACTATGAGAAAAAGACTTTTCCAGTTGAATTCTCGGAATGCGCGCTAACGAATATTGACAGCTAAAAATTATTAAACACGCGTCAACTTCCATATAGATTAGATAGAGTTTTAGATTGTTTTATTATAAGTTAAAGTCAACATAGTTTTATTCAAAGCTCTCTTATCTGGCTGGTTTATGGCCTGTGGCACAGGCGGTAAATGTACAAATACTTCTACAGTTGGACGATTGGACGACAACGCCAATTCAAATATATGGCAAATGGGCCAATCGCGGGTTTAGCGCAGCAACGTGACCAGGGCCACCAGCAGCAGGGTGAGCAGGCCGAAGCCGCTCAGCGTGGCGCTGCCGTTGCGCTTGGCCAAATAGGTGCGGAAGGTGCCCAGCTTGGTCTCGGCCCAGGCCAGGTTATCCTTGACGGTCGTCTCGGCTGCCTTCAGTGTGCTTGCCGCGGTACCGAACTTGGCGCTGCTGGCAGTATTGAACTTCTCCAGCTCTTCCAGCTGCGATTGCTCGGTGAAGCGCGAGGCAATGTTGGAGATGACTGTGGCGACCGAGGAGTAGCCACCCATGCTGCATAGAGAAACAAATTCGATATTACATATATGTATATATCTTAACTGATGTCGTTACTTACGCCGTGGCCAAGGCATCAGCGTTGGCTGTGACCAACTTGAAGACGGGGCTCACATTCTCGTTGTTCTCGGTGTACAGGGTGGTGAGCACTGAGGACTTGTCCTGGCGACGAATCTCGTCGCTCAAGACCAAATTGAAGACACGCTCGATGAGCGCCTGTTGCTTCACACAGCCGAAGGAGTTCTGCAGCAGAGTCTCTTCGGTGGCAACCGTTTCGGTCTTGAACTTGGCATACAGGGCATCCAGCTCGGAGGCACCGCCCTCGCGCAGCGACACACAGTAGACCACGGAGCGAATGTTCTTGGGCACAGTTGAGAGTGACCTGAAGTAGCTCTTGGCCCTGTTGATGCAATCGATGTTGCCATAGCGACAGCTCCAGGACAGCACCTTTGTGCGCAAATAGATTTCGAGCGCTGTGTTCTGGCTGCTCTCCTCAAAGCCCAGCTGGGTGTAGGCCTTGTTGGTCAGCTGGCGAATGTATGTGCTGAAGTGGGTGGTGTCTGAGCCCAGGCGTATGGCCAGGTAGTTGAAGCCGTTGAAAGCCGATGTCCAGGGAATATAGTTGGTTTCGGTTTCCAAATACTCGATCACCTTCAGAGTGAGATCGTAGCTAATGTGTCCGGCACGCGCCAAATTGAGCAGGTCGTCGACCACCTGAGCGCGATTAATCTCATGGATATCGCCCCAGTTGCTGCTGGCCAACGCCGTATGGATGGCATTCCAGTTCTTCTCAGTGTAGTTGACGCGGTAGTAGCCGGTCTCCTGAATGTTGGCCAGCACCCATGTGGCCGCAGTGGACAGCGTAACTGTGCTCGGTGCAGTGGAGGCCAGCACCAGCTTCGGCTTTGTGTCGTTGAAGTTCTTTTCCACGCTGGTGGTGTAGCTAATGGGCACTGTGTAGACCAGGCTGGTGTCGGTGTTGTCGGTTTGCTTAAGCAGGAAGCGCTTCTGGTCAAACTTGAGGGTCCTGCCATCGTCGCTCAACTCAGCGTTGATCAGTGGGTAGCCCACTTGGGTGGTAAAGCTCTTGAAGATCTTCCCCGAATCGTCCTTGAATCGATCAGCGGGCCAATTGGCCTGCCAGGCCTCCAACAGGTTTTCCGGCAGGGATGACTCATATTTGCTGTAAATGTCGATTGATAAATACCGATAGCTAGAACGTTCCATGGCGTTCACTTACTTTTTAACGAGGTACTCGCGCAGAGATTTCTGGAAGTTATCCGAGCCCATTGTGTGCTCAATCATACGGATAAAGGTGGCGCCCTTATTGTAGGAGATGCTGTTAAACATGCGACTCAGATGAGCTGGCGTGTAGGTGTTCTCGTCGCTCAAGGGATTGGTGGACTCTGTCGAGTCCATGCCCATGACCGACTGGATTTGATCGACCACAAACTGAAGGGCCATGCTCCACTCGGTCTCGACCATGGCGGTGCCAAAGTACTGGAAATATCTGGCAAAGCCCTCATTCAACCAGGTGTAGCTCCACCACTTGCAGGTGACCAGATCGCCGAACCACATATGCGCCTGTTCGTGGGCGACAACAGCAGCGATTGCTTGGCGGGATGAAAGAGTAGTGGCGCTCTCGTCCACCAGCAGACTGCGCTCTCTGTAGGTCAGCAGGCCCCAGTTCTCCATGGCACCCGCTGAGAAATCGGGTATGGCAGCCATATCCATTTTATCGTTGCCCAGCGAGTAGTAGTCCAAGTCCAAGTAGGTGCTCATCGCATCGAGAATCTTGCGGCCCACGTTGAAGCTGTACTGCGACTGCGTGTAAAACTCGGGACGTGCCAGGACACCGAACTTGTCGTCCTTGCGGATGGAGAACTCCGAGATGATGAAGGCCAGCAAATAGGTGGACATTTTGGGCGTGGTTTGGTATACGTCCACAAAGTATTGGCTAAAGTCAACATGGGATTTAGCACAGATTTCAACGAGGCTCACTCGAAACTTACCCAGCATCCACAGGCGTTGAGGATTTAAGCCTGGTATTACTGACAGAATTGAAGCTGTTGTGACGTTTCAAGGTCACATCGAAAGTTGCCTTGAACTGTGGCTCATCGAAGCTGGGGAAAGCACGGCGCGCGTGATTTGTCTGGAACTGGGTGGAGCCCAACCATCTGCAGAACAAACAAAGTTAATCTCATTATCTAAATCGGGGTGAACCCGTGAAGTTGTTGCACTCACTTCGTCTCATTGTTGTCGTTGACGTAGGAGCTGCGATAGAAGCCATGCATATCGTCTTCCATCAGTCCCTTATAGACGAAATGGAGGATATAACGCTGGTTGGCCACCAGATCTGCAGATGTGGTCAGATTCTTAATATCAGTCTCCAAGTTGTGTGGGCCATCAGTCAGCGCAATTTTATTAACTACTGCACTTCCTGTTGCCGGCTTTGCCCAGTATTCCGACAGGGTATAGGTCAAATTTTTCGAGTGCAACGAGATGAGCCTCGTCGTCGACACGGGTTCGATTTCGATGAAAACTTCGCCGTCGAATTTGAAGCGATTGTCGTTATCGCTTTCCAGCAAATAGGGGCGCAGTGTAATATTGTAGTTGATGGGCTTTATGTGCGTTGACAATCTGTATTCCCAGTTCTCTGCCGCAAAGGTGGACGGTGGCAGGACATCGGCTTCTTGCCGCGGAGCCGCTAGCGCGACGCACAGGCAGACCGCCGCGAGGACAGCCAAGCGCAGGCCGAACATTTCAACTGCAAATTATTGGAATTTCGAATCAGAACTCTAACAGATAATTACACCAAGTATTTCACCACAATATATAATTAATAGGCACTCACTTTCTGATTGAAATATGTGTTTCGTTACCGGACTAGACTTAAATTCGCGACTAAAACACTGCGGCCAGCTACGCGAAAAACTTAACTGAAGTCAGCTACCAATTGTGTGTGCTATATATGATGGCTTTAGCAGCGATTTATCTCTAACCTTAAAACATTTTATTTGAGTCAAGATAATGTACACACATTGCTTATAGATTAAACGACGATTACGATGACGCGCCGATAACAGAGTCAAGCGGTGATTTATGCCCTATCCATGTATATGGGCGGGCACATGCCAATCAAAAACTTAAGTATGGCCGACAGTTATATATGGGAAGATTTAATGATGGACTTTAATTTTTTTAATCCAGATACCATAAAGGAAATGACTCAGACGATCAGGGTAAAGCACACCAAAAAGTTCCGAATAGACGATTGATTGAACCTATATATATGCCTTTTCCACTTCAAATGCCTATAGAGATAGCGCTTTTTAATATAGTTTTCGAGATAATGAGATATCATGGCGTGTTGGACACAAATATGCGTAGTCCTGAACCAGAACAGCAATATGTATTGATATTCATCGATTGAAAAAAGCAGATGTCACGTAGCGCAATCTAAACAGGTCTAAATTTATGTATTATTCAGGTATTTTTTTCCAATCAAGTTCGTAAACAAATACTGCAGTATCAGCAGATAGTAGAACTTTGTAAAGATAACTGGAAAATGAGAGTCGTAAGGGAGATGGACGAGTCAGTCAGTGTCGAGATCTCGTCAGCTAAACACTTATTTAGTATAAATTATTGTTTGCAAAAACAACATATTTTGTGAGCTGACCCAAGCTGAAAATAAATATTCAAAAATTGATTTACGGCCATCGGAAAAAAGGGACAGTATATATATATATATATATATATATATATATATATATATATATATATATATATATATATATATATATATATATATACTAAGTCTATAGTTATTTTTAGCCATGTACTTTTCGTTTAGCCTAGTCAGTTGCGTCACTTAGCCAGCTCATTTACTGAATGTTTATGGTAGCTCATATGTATTTATGTTGTGATGAGTTACTTTCCAAAAAAAAAGGAAATAAAATAATGAACCGGGTTTACCCAAATAGCAGATACCCTGAACTCAGTGAATTGAAAATTTGACTTCAAAAAATAGTTTTGTGAAAATGTATGTAATAGGCAGAGGAAGACGTGGCTGACCTCATAATCTATCCTTATCGGGACGACGCGTTCTAGTCCGTTCGTCTGCGATCGTTGCGGATGTGCGGTCGGATATACCGGTGGACATGGCTTCACTCAGCTCTTCGTATAAGAGTATTACAAATCTATATCTAATCGCATTAATCATAAATTGGAATTATAAAGGGCATTACAATCAACCTTTTCCAATAAAACAATATTATATAGTTTTTCGTATTTCGCTTATTGCGGCCAATAAAATGCTTGTGATAGGGGAATTATTGGTAATCTATCACATGGGGCTAGGCCAGTCAGTTATAATATTTGTTTATTATAGGAAATTATAAAATTCGAACGTTTCAATTGTTAGTGAAATTCCGTTGATAAAGATCTCAGTCTCTAGCCAAAATTGCAATGTACTTCAGAATCAAATTTCAAATGTTCTGGAAGTGTTTGAAGTTGAATCAAATATCGTCATCATCGAGTGATAAGCACAAAATGGCGGTTTTCATGGGCGGATTAGTCAATTGCTGATTGGCTGCAGGCGCCGTTATCGTTATCGATAACGATAATTGTTGCCATGTGATCGAATTGGCCGTATTGATAAATCATTCAGCTATTTATGGTGGACATAAACCATATAATTCTGAGTCGCATAGATCATTCGCCAAAAATATACATAACATTCATTCCATAGCCTTCATAAATACCAAAATATTTTTTTTGCTATGCCAACGTGGAAGTAGTTGATAAAACTTTCGTGGCGGGTCCTATGTTAGGATTATTGTCAACTGAACGAAAGGATATTGATTTCAACACTTTATTGGCAAACGATAATTTCAGAAACTTGTATGTCTTGGTCAAGCGAGGTAGTCGTAGCTTAAACTAACTTAGTAATTCTTACAGTATACATCCTAGAAAAATTTGGCAACGAATAGGCAGAGAGCCATGGCTAGCACAGAAGCTGACAATGCGGAGCTGCCGTTGCGGAAGGTGTTTACCCAGGAAATAATGGGCCCCCGGTTGGACGACAGCCAGGCCATGTTAGCCTCAACGGTATTATCTACGCTGGCCTGGAGTGTGCCGGGCACATATACGGATTCTTTGACCAAGTCGACCAGTTCCTGCAGCTTCGCCTTTTGACTGTCGTTGACCACATAGGCGGACATGGACACAATGTCCGAGTAAAGTGGATTAACACCACCGAAGCCAGCATTTAGCTTGGCATACGCCTCCCAGTTCTTGAGCAGGAAATCAATGCACACATTCAGACCCACCGGGCCACGGGAGTAGGTGGGACTGAGTAGCGTATAGCGCTCCTGAGTGCGCAGCTGGTTAGACATATCAATACTGCTGGACACATACTTCTCCAGTTGCTTCTCATCCTGAGCACAGCCCAGGGCAGAGATGAGCAGGCGACGCTCGGCCTGATCTGTTGACTTCATCAGCTTCTCGTAGACAAAGTTAAAGGTTTTATCGTCGGCCTTCTTTAGACCATTGCAGTAGACGGGCAGCTGCAGATTAGGCTCGATAGGAGTGCCATGGTCGACCAGGGCTTGCAGCTTGGCGTTTGTCTCATCCAGGCAGCTCTTCACGCCAGCCAGACAGGCAATATTGATGACCGCGTTGCGGGTAAACTTGGCCAAATGCTGCTCTCCGTTGATGTCGTTCACGCCGAACTTGTCGAATTGATCACTGACCAAGGAAGCAACATAGAACTGGAAGTTCTCGTAGGATCCGTCCCCGCTCAGATAACGGTTGAAAAGACTGATCACGTAATTGGTCGTCGACCAAGGTGCGTACTGATTTTCCTGCGGCAGGTAAGTAAGCAGCTGGAGCAGCACGCCATGTGCCAAGCGACCGCTCGTAGCGAAACGGTAGGCATCGTCAATGAGCTGGGCGCGATTGCGTGGATGAATCTTATGTGGGCGATCGGCCAAGCCTTCACTGATCAGCTGCCAGTTGCGTGTGTCGTAGTTGATGCGATAGTAGCCAGTGGACTGTTTGTTCAGTATCAGCCAGCCATCGCTCTTCAGCTCAGGGTCGCTGACGCTCAGCTCCTTCTCCTTGAGCAGATAGTGAGTGGCCTCGGTCTTGCGGAAATCTGGATTCGATTGCAATGCATAGTTCACTGGCACGTACCAGGTCTTGTCGGCCTGTACGTCCTTGTCATTAGTATACTGCTCCTGCTTAATGGTGAAGGAACCGTCGTTGTAGTTGCGCTCCACAGTCAGCAGCGGCAGTCCACCCTGGCGGGTCCAGCTGGACAGCATGTCTCCCATGAGAGCTGGCACCGCATAGTTCAACTCGCGGGCGGCCAGCGAAATGGCGTCAAACAGATCGGTCTCATTGGCAGCGGAATAGGCCCTAAGATATCAACAATTAGCTTCTAATCAAGATCAACTCGATTTAATTCTTACTTCGTCACCAGATAGTTGTGCAGTCCCCGCTGGAAGACGGTATTGGTCAGAGCATGACGCCACATGTCCAGCACGGAGCCTGCCTTGGCATACGCAATCGAGTCATAGAGCAGTGAAATATCCGAAGGCTTCTCCACGTGGTAGGTCATCGGGCGCACTGAGGGATTGCCATCAGCGATCATGGCGCTTTGATAAGAGCCAGTATGGAAGGTTTGGAAGATATCCCATTCCGGATAGGCCTGATGGCAGGAATCGATTCGAATTAGGACTCAATTAACCTTATGCTAACAAGTGTTCGCTTACCAAATCAACAGCCAAGTTCTCGAAGAGCGTGGCAAAGCCCTCCTTAAGCCAGAGATAGCTCCACCACTCGATGGCAACCAGGTCACCGAACCACATGTGCGCGTCCTCATGAGCCTCAATGGTGGCAATGTTCGTCTGTGTACTAATTGTAGAGTTCTCGACATTGTACAGCAGATACTCCTCACGATATGTGGCAAGGCCCCAGTTTTCCATGGCGCCAGCAGCAAAGTCGGGTATAGCCGCCTGATCCAGCTTGGGCAGAGCAAAAGGAACATCGAAATACCCTGAGAGGCGTTTCTCGACCAACATGCCGGTGGTCAAAGCCCATTCCTGATCCTGCTCAGTGCCCTTGCGCGAGAAGACGCGCTGGGGCAGGCCGTTGAGCTCACCCTCCGAATACACAAACTCCGAAACAATGAAGGCCACCAGATAACTGGGCATTTTCACAGTGGACTTGAAGGCAGTGACTCCAGAGCTAGAGACGTCAAATGATAGATAATATATTTTAATAGGAGTTTAACGGATATTAGTAGGAGTTTAATGACAATACCTTTGGATGAAATGGGAATGAATGAATGCAATGAAAAGAATACGTCTAAGGTATTCCACAGCTTAGCTGATAAAACGAACCTCGATTTGGTCTCGTCCACTGGCATGTTGCTGATGGCATTGTAGCTGGGATCGTGATGGATGGTAATCGTAAAGATTGCGCGCTTGGCTGGCTCGTCATAGCAGGGGAAGGCGTGACGGGCATCGGTGCTCTCGAACTGAGTGGTGGCCAAGTATTTGGCAGCACCAGTCTCATCAGTGTACGAGGACAGGTAGAAGCCGCCGTTGTCCGTGCGCAGATTGCCAGCATACTTAATGGTCAGCAGCCAGTTGGTATCCTGCTCGAAGGTTAGATCCTTAGCGGACAACTTCAAGAACTCGCGTTCTGTATCCTGTGCGACTTCAAGGGTTACAGCAGTCGTCTCCGCTGCTCCAGACTTGCGGATTGTCACTGACGAAATCTCCAATTGCCTGGCATGCACCACAATAACCGTGCTCGTCTCTAGAACTTTCAGGCTGATGATCACAGTGCCTTGAAACTCTGTCTTGCCTTCGTGCACGTTCGTGGTTAGATCGATATTATATTCCACGGGCTCCGTATTATTGGGTAACCGATAGGTCGCCTCGTCAGCGCGTACAGCTGAACGTAGATTGGGATTCTCGAGAAGCGCCTGACGCTGCTCGAAGGGCGGAAACTGACGGACAACGGCCGCATGGGTGGTGGCCAACACCAGCAGTAGGGCCAGGATCGGAGTGAAAACGCGAGCCATGTTGTCTACGGTGCGACGACAACTGGACAACAACTGAGCGGCGCTCGCTGATTTTCCACTTATAAGCCAAATTGTTACGGCAATCGAGGCAGATTTTCAGTTCGCACTTAACTGGTGTAGTTCATCTTATCGGACGGCAAGGTATAAAGATTATTTTAATCACATGGCGGCCGCCCCTAAAAACCCATCCAAGCGCTCAATTCAATTTGTTGGCCAATAAATAAAATAAATGCAGTAAATCATAGAAACGATCTCGAGCCAAAACGCGTGCGCCTTGGCTTTGGGCCATAAGCTCCCTGCGTTTGGTTGTCAAGCGTCTGAGTGGGCAACGGACAGGCAAACTGTTAACTAATTAGATAGCAAATATCAAGTGGACGCCAGCAGAAGATGGAGATAGATAGAGACGGCCTTCGTTGATAACAGAGTTCTCATTGTGAGCTCACTATATCGTATAGTGTATCTCTAATCAAGAAACATGTTAACATAAAAGAAAATAATAAACAGATTGTGCTCCGGGAGCGGAACAACTTAATTAATGCCGATATGATAATTTATGATTGTCCAATGAAATTTGAAGTTCCGAAAAGAAACGCAAAGTCACGAGGCAATCAAAGATTAACTCTAAAAGCAAACATTTTCTAGAAACAAGTGCTCGACTACAATGTGTATATGGGCTTAATCTAGATTACAATTTGACCATATAGATTGGCATTGGAAAATTGGTGATACCATAGAAACCCTTCTTTAAGACTATGACAAAATGTAGTCTACAATAATAAAGATATTGATACTGGGAATTCCTAGAATCATTAATGTGTCCATGACTTTAAAAACAAACGTTAACCGATTTATATTGATCTCAAGAGGTTGATTCGAAAATTAAAAATATCCTGATAATGAAATGTTGTATATGAGCTAATCGAAATATACACAGCTATCGCTCGATCGGCTAATTGAGATTTCAGGACAGTTGTGCTTAAATCTACAGCTAAGCTGTCAGTGTTTACAGAGTCCATGTCCTTCTGATCGTTACATGCACTTATACTAGAACCACAATCTATCAGTTTTACACATGTTACGTGAGTGGAGGAGAGCTAAATTATGACTCTGACCTTGCGCAGCCGTCAAAGCTTATGGGGTTTATAAATATTTTGAAGTATCGCAATTATGGCCGCAGCATGAGACGTACATTTGGTTATGCCAATTGTATATTGGTTTTAGCCAGAACTATCATGGCTTTATTGGCATTGTGTAAATGGCGATAAGATTGATCAAACTCAAGTATTTCCAATAAAACCAAATTTCAGCTAATCAGCTCTAATGAAACTGTTATTACCTATACAGACTACCTGGACAAGCGAACATTTCACCACTGGTCAAAATACGTCCAGCCTGTCAGTATATACAAATTCATTATGGCTTATCTAAGGGGAATCACGTAGGTTTATTTTAATCGAATTTCAGTGGAATCCTTGATATAGCAGAGATAGAAGCGCTGCCAGCACGACAAACAGCGAGGCGGACAGGGAGCTGCTGCCGTTGTCGCGATAGGCTGTTAACCAGTCCATGACTGGTCGACGGTGAACATCGAGCCAATCGAAGTTGCTCTTTATGCTGACCTGCACAGCGGACTCGACGTCAGCTGTGAGGTAGACAGCCCCATTCGCTGATTTGATACTCTCCACCAGTTCAGTGAGCTGTTAGATTAGAGTTAAATTAATTTAATCAAACAGCTACAACAGTTAAACGTTGCGACTTACTCGTTTCTTTTGAGACTCGCTGACCACTGATCTGGCTATGCTGCGCAGTGCAGAGTCCAATGGCTTCTCACTAGTGTTCAGCTCGGCATACTCCTTCCAATGAGCATCCAAAAAGTCTAAGCTAACAGTCAGGCCAGTTTCGCCTCGTGAGTGGACGGCATTCAGCAGCGTGGTGCGCTCATAGGTGCTTAGAGAGTTGGTCTTATCGAGGGAGCTCTCAACGAACTTCTTCAGTTGGTTCGCATTCTGCGAACAGCCCAGCGAGGATATAAATATGCTGCGATCGGCGCTATTCTTGGATGTCAGCAGGTTGTTGAACGCCAAATCAAAGGTTGTGTCTTCGGCCTGACGCAGTCCTGCGCAATAGATCTGTGTTCTCAATGTCGGCTCAATGACTACACCGTCCTGCAGGAACTGCTTCAGCTTCCTGTGGGACTGTTGATAGCACTTGGAGCTGCCCACCTGGCAGGCCAGGCTGATCAGAGTCCCGCGCAGATAGTTGTTCAAATAGTGCTCGCCGGGTATTTCATTGACGCCCAGCTTGACAAAGATATCCTCGACCATTTCGACCACAAACTCGCGGAAGTGCTCGTAATTGGCATCGCCTCGCAGATATGTATCGTAGATAGTGAGTATGCTATTGGCTGTCGACCAGGGTGCGTATTGATATTCGTTACGCAAATATGCCAACAGGTCGAAGAGTATGCCCTGACTGAGGCGACCCCTGTCCACGAAGCGATACGCATCGTGCATGAGCTGAGCGCGATTGCGCGTGTGAAAATCGTAGGGCTGGTTCCTCAGGCCCTGAGCAATCAGTCGATAGTTCTGCTCATCATACAATATGCGATAGAATCCAGTCGACTGCTTGTTGAGGATCAGCCAATCCGACTTATCGATCTTGGCATCGCTTATTGTGTGCTCCGTGGTTTTGGGCAGATAGTGCGAGGCCTTGGTGTCGCGATAGTCGGGATTCGAGGCAGTGGCGTAGTTGATCGGCACATACCAAGTATCCTCATTTGCGGTGTCCTTTTCGTTTAGATACCGTTTTTGCTTAACGGTAAAGGTGCCAGCCTCATAGTCGCGCTCAACGGTCAGCAGAGGGAAGCCCACCTGCGTGGACCAGCTGGAGAAAATGTCAGCAACGCTGTATGGCAACTTGAAGGACAACTCGTCGGCTGCGTTCTGCAGCGAGGCAAACAAATCCCACTCGTCCGTTGAGTTGAATTGACTGCATGAAAGAGAGGCTCGACATAAATATACATATATTCAGGACTATATGCCAGTAAAACACTCACTGCTTTGTTAGATACAGGTTCAATCCCCGCCGGAAGACGGCATCCGTAAATGCATTCTTAAACATATACAGCACACTGGCAGGCTTGGCATAGGAGATGGTGCCATATCGTCCCGATATCTCTGAGGGCGTTTGGACGTAATGCGACATGGGCGTGGTCAAGAAGGCATCGTTAACCAAGGCGCTGTAGTAGTCGCTCACATGGAATATCTGATAGGTATCCCACTCGGGGAACGCGATATCATTCGACTCATATGAGTAGAGGGTGGCAAAGCCCTCTTTCAGCCACAGATAGGTCCACCATTTAACCGATACCAGATCACCGAACCACATGTGCGTATACTCGTGTCCAATTATATTGGCAATGTTGGTTTTCAGATTAACGGTTGACTTATCCTTGGTCCACCACATGTATTGCTCCCGGTAGGTGGCCAGGCCCCAGTTCTCCATGGCTCCAGCTGAGAAGTCAGGTATGCCCGCCTGATCCAGTTTGGGCAAGGCGAATGGAACACCAAAGTATTTGGCCAAGCTGGATTCGACCACAAGACCTGACCACAGAGCCCACTCCTGCTCGTCCTGTTTGCCCTTGCGCGAAAAAACGCGCTGAGGCAAGCCATTCAGCTCGCCGCCTGTGGACTCAAAGTCTGACACAATAAAGGCGATCAAATAGGTGGACATCCGAGGCGTTGTCTGAAACACTGTTTTGCCGGTGCTATCCCAGAATCGATAGGGATTAGACACGAAAACGATCATGGTTTTTTCTAGACACTCACCTCGATTTAGTCGTATCCACTGGCATGTTACTGATGGCTGTGTAGCTGGGATCGTGGTTCAGGGTAATGGTAAAGTTGGCGCGCTTGGCCGGCTCATCATAGCAGGGGAAGGCATGCCGGGCGTTTGTGCTCTCGAACTGTGTGGTGGCCAGATAGCTGCAGAGTAACCCATCAACACGTAAACTCTATGAAACCATTTGCCATCCTTAAGTACTTACTGCACAGTGCCGTCATCGTCAGTATAGCTCGACATATAGAAGCCGCCCATGTCGTTGCGCAATTCACTTAAGTAATCGATGACAACCGTCCAGTTAGAGGTCGCTGCGAGGGTATCTGTGTGCGTCAGGACCAGAAACTCGCGTGACCCAAGGGTCGCTGTCACTGGAATCGGCTGACTCGATGCAATATCCTTGTTTTTTATGGTGGCGTTGAATTCGCCAATTTGACGATAATGCAGGGTGATTGATTTGGTATCCTCGACAACCTGAATTTCGATCGTGACGGTGCCATTGAACCTCCTTGTGCCCTTGTGCACCTCCGTCCAGAGCTCCACATTGTAGGATATGGGCACTGTATTGTTGGGCAGGCGATAGTTATCCATGCTGTTGTCATCCACGCGCGGTTCAATGTTTCCAGCTAATCCTTGATCTCCTTTCGTCTCCAGCTGCACCACATCATCTACATAACCCTGCGGCGGTATGAGCCGAGCCTGTTGACTGGCCGCTACCAACAGCAGCAGCAGCGGCCAGGAATTTATTATCCAGCGCGCCATATTAAGCGCTCTTTGGTCTCTTAATTACATATGAAGTGTCGACTGCGGAGTGATGGGGTACTTATAGCAATCGTCATATCTGATCCAATCGACATAGCGACATAAAGATAATATTTCGATAGGTGAAACACGAAATTGGCTTATTGCCCCAAATAGTTATGTCCAATCACTCGGTAATTACTATATAATGAACTATTAGTCGATCGTAAAGTTAATCGAATGTCCATCACTTAGGCAGCTTATCTCTAGACATGGCCTATAAATGTTCTCCATTATTAACTGCTCTACAAACATTAAAATACTTTTCTAGTACAATTATCGGCACTTGATACTTGAAATTCATCCATCCACTTACTACGTCCGCAAATAATATGGTTGAATGACATTTGATTTTTAGTAACTTAATCAATTGTGTTTTATCACAACAACGTCATTATTGTATCATTGACGTAAGTCATGCTCAAAGCTTTTTCCGACAAAAGCTTGTTGATCAATTGTAAAATACATACCCTGTAAAGCAAAGATGCTCAAATGGGTATGATGAATAATGTAATACTTGATCGAGGGAGAAAATGAAAGTGTGGAATAATAAGAATGATGTAAACTCATAGAGTGAATGGAAAGGCAAAGAGAGAGAGAGGTTGAAAGAAGGAAAGAAATAGAGAAAGAGAGAGATAAAGATAGAGAAAGCGAGACAGAAGGAGAGAGAGAGAGATAAATAGACAGATAGAAATAGAGATAGAATATAGATATATACATATATACATGTATATATATAGAGAGAGGGTGAGTGAGAGATATAGGAATATAGATAGACAGAGACAGATTAAGAAACAGAGACCGACAAATAAAATAGATAGAGAGACAGAGACAGAGAGAGAGAGAGAGAGATAGAGAGAGAGAGAGAGATCCCTTAATTATTAAAGGTAAATATTCATATAAGGGCAATAGAAAAGCTAAACCAAGAACTCAGATTTTCCTAAACAAATTTCCATTTAGTTTATTGTTCTACTTAGGTCAATTTATTTTAGTTAACTTTCGACTTAAATATTATGCTTAATACAAGGGCTAAGGGTCCAGCTACACGCCTATCGCGCTGCGAACAATGTCGCCGGCCGCGCTCAACAGGCTGGTGGGTCGAGCAGAGCCGTTGCCCACGCTGAAGGAGGCCGCATAGGTGGCTTCACTGCCAGCTGGAGAGAGTTCCTTGAGCAGCCAGTTGTGTATTTGGTGCTCGAATTTATCCAGAAACTCTTCGCTGTTCCGCATCTTTTTGCCCACTCGCCGCGAGTCGATCGACAGCAAAGGCTCCTTGGAACTCAGATGCTCAGCTCGCTGGAGCGTATCAATATTCTGATGTAGCGTAGTAAACTGAAAAGTAAATCGAGTCTCGTTAATAAGCTGATTGATATTAGATAGATACTAACTTACATAGGCCCGTTGACGCTCGGGCACGAATTCGGCAATATCATTAAAGAGACCCACAAAGTAGGGCGAGCGGGCAAGCTGCTTATAGTTTTGATCAATGAAATGCCAGATACTTGATCGTGCGGCCACATTCGATTTAAACACATAGGCTAGATAGAACATGGTCTCCCTCTCATTCAGCAAGCTGTACGTGAAGTTCTCGCCCACCAACACATTTAAATAGTGATGCATGCGGCGATGATTTCGCGTGCAGCGCAGCGAGTAAATCAGGTCGTCGTGCATTGCGGTGTTTGGGTCCGTCACGATCAGTAAGTCGATTAGCTTTTGGAACTCCTCGTCGTTTAAGTGCCGCACGCCCATGCACAAAATGGCATCGTGTATGGCATAATAGTCCGGATAATCATTCTCAAAGTTAATGTTTTTGAAGACGTACTCGAGCACCAGTCGATGCGTGTAGTCGAGGCACTCCGCCACGTCCACACGGCAGGCCATGCTCAAAATATCCGTTCGCACCAGAATATCCATGGTGACCACCTCGGCCTTATCTTTATGGAAGAGACGCACAAATGTGGGCGCAACCAGTCGACGCACGAACTGCTTGAACAGCGAATAGGCTGTGGTCCCATACAGATTGTTGTCGAAAAACTCGATGGTGTTGGCCACCTGGCTCCAGGGCGTCAGATCATCCTCGAACTCCAAGTATTTGAACAGCTCAAAGAGCACATCAGCCGATTCGAACTCGTTCCGTTCGATCAGCGGCGCTAGGTCCTGGAAGAGAGCCGCTCGATTCATGGCATGTATGACCGAATGATTGAGCTGGAGCTGACGGGCAATGGCATGCAGATTATCCGTGTCGTAGAGCACATGGTAGAAGCCCGTCTGCTGTTTGTTCACGATCAACCAGTCGCGTCCACCCAACTGCAGCTGCAGCTCCTCCAGAGTCAACGTGTGCTCCATCACGGGTGGCATAAAGTATTCGGCATGCGTGTGCACGAAGCTGGGCGATTGGGCGGTGGCAAAGTTCAATGGGATCCACCAGTGTTCGGTCTTGGAGTGTATGGAACGTTGTCTCAGGGTGATCGTATTGTTTTCATAATTCCGTATGATCGAGACAATGGGCAGCCATTCGCTGTGCGTCCAGGATATCATGATGTCGCGAACTATGTGCTTCCACGATTGTTGCTGGAATCGTGGGTCATCCAGAACGGCCTCTTGAATGGCATCGAACAGATCCAGCTCACTGACAACGCTGTATTGGCTGGAAGAGCGTTAAACTTATGGCACATCAATTGCAATTGATCAGTTCAGTGGCTCCCCATCCGGGACTTACAATTTCTTCAGATAACGATTGATGCCCTGCACAAAGGTCTTCTGGTGGAAAGCGTGATGAAACATCTTGATGACGCAGGCGGCACGCTTATAGCTTATAATGTCAAATACTTTCATGATGTCGCTCTCGGTTTCCACATAATGAGTCATCGGTCGAACATCGAAGAAGCTGCTGTAGCTATAAGCGTGCTCCGCTTCATCCCTGTTGAATATTTCCATCACATTGTCTTCCGGATGAAGCTGCGGAAGAGAAGCCAAAGCTTTTACTCTTTGCATAGCAATAATCAATTTTAATTTCTTACCAAATCGGTTATAACGTAGGAAAAGTAGGTGGCGAAGCCCTCGTTCATCCAGACGTAGGACCACCATTCCGGAGATACCAGATTGCCGAACCATTGATGCGATATCTCATGATTCTGCATTACCTTATGCTTCAACATCTTATGCTTATCCGTTACATCTTGCGACAAGAGGCTATCGTCCCTGAACGTGATCAGGCCCCAATTCTCCATGGCAGCTCCCTGATTCTTTTTCAACGCCACGTGATCCAGTTTGGGCAGCATGTATTTGAAGCCAAAATAATCCTCGAGAGCTGCCACGGTCAGCACTACATTCTTCAGAGCGGTGCGACCCTTGTCCTTGCTGGTGGGCGACGAGTAGATGGACTGTGTGACACCTCGATATGTCTCCGAGATGTGATCGAAATTGGATATGACAAATGCCACCAGATACGTGGACATGGGCGGTGTTGTCTGGAAAGTGGTTGTAGTCAGCCCGCTGCACTCAACAAAATCGCATTAAAACTACGTTACAGAATGGATGAGAGCAAGACTTACCCATGATTGACCAGCTCCTTCACTGGCATGTTCGAAATAGCCATCAGGCTGCTGCTGTGCGTCAATCGAATGCTGTAGTTTGACTTGAAGGCAGGCTCGTCATAGCAGGGCATGATTAGCCGCGCAAATGTCGGCTCCGATTGTGTGGCCGCCACATAGCTGTAAGGAAATAGTCGAGAGTTCGTTACTAAAAATAAATACCTAGCAAAATTTATATTCTGAATTTGCAATAAAAAACTTTCTATATGTTGACATAATTGTTTTAGGTAATTTCCAGCTCTTTGATCTGAAACCCTCTAGGGAATCTTTTCAAATTAATTTCCTCATCATATAATAAATCAAATCAAAACAAATGCCTCGCCTTACACTCATGACGATTCATTAAAAGCGCAACAAAAATAATAAATAATACGCTAATACACATTCATACATATACATATACTTTTTCATATACTTTTTTTTGTGAACTCTTTATCGGCGCTGCCGTTCAGCTGTCGTCGGCGATAAGGCGCCGACAAGAGTCACAGCCGCAGTTTGTTATGGTCACAGTCATGCCCCTTTATGAAGAAAGTTGGTCTGTTTGTTTACATGCAACATGAATGACAAGCACAACGAATATGAGTACTCTAACATTGATAAGGCCGTGCTTGACGTAGTATCAACAAGTGAGCGAGCTTTAGATAAGAGCGTTTGACTAGACAGCTACCCTGTAAACAAGCCCTAATTAGGTGACTTAGTTGACAGACAAAAGCTGATAGTTAAAAGGTTGCAAATTCTTTTATATTATTATTATTCATATCTCTACTAATATGAAGTCTCTATATCACATTTTATCGTTATTTTTTCCCAAGATCTTCGCTTCTGTTTATAATGCCGCAAACCATTGATAACACTTTATTGCCAACAGGGTATAGAAAGTGAGAGCTAATTAAGGCAAGAACAAAAGCAAAAGTTAACTTTGATTATGCGCACATAACTATCGTATCAATTAAGTGTTGTGATTATATAACAGCAGAGCACGCGCGCGTCTGTATAAGTTCAACTTGTACTTATAAAAAATATATTATAATATTCATCATATATGTTTGTAAGTAATTTACCAAGTCTGAGTTTGCTTATCAAACCGGAACTACAACAAATGGCAGCAAACAGCGTTAACTCACACAGTGCGATTGTTGAGCGGCTCCTCGTATTCCATCCAGTAGAGGCCCTTGGGTCGCGTGCCCATCCGACCTGTGTAGGCGATGTCCAGTCGATATCGCTGTCCGGCTTCAAAGGCCTGATAGTCGACGCGCGGATGAATGATAAGGAATGTGGCATACGGATCGTACGTGTGCGTAATATCATCCACTAGTTCACCCAGCTCCTCGGGCCTGGAGCTGTCTAGCAGTCGCAGCGTTATCTGAATATCGCTCAAGTTCTTGGCGTGGACCACAATCTCGTTCGTCGAGCGCCTAATCTCAATGTCTATGGTGGCGTTTCCGCTAAAGCGCCAATCTCCGAGATGTATATTGGTGCGAATGTGCAGCTGATAGCTCAGGGGATACGTATCGTTGGGCAGTCGCAGCGATGGGGCGCCTCGCAGATGGGGCGCCTCGGACGCCACTGCCTCAGCTCCCTGCGACAAGCCCAGCGCCGATGTAAGCAGCAAAATTACAAAACACGGCGTAAGCATTACGGCAATGTGATTATGCGAACGTCCACGTTGGCTACCGAAACTCGACTAAACTTTTGTCGGTGCTGAATTAAAAGCATTTAAAGCCTACACAGATAAGATAAGAACTGATTGATGATCGGCGTATAAGAGCGTAGCGAGCGGTTGCCTCTTATACGATTGTTTCTTATACGTTTGGAAGCGAAATTTGTTCTCGTACTGATACTTGAGACAGGTCAGTGCACAATCCTGTTTCTCCTAAAGCACTCTTGCTCAGATCTCTTACTTAGTGAAACTGTTGGCTAAAGCAAATATTTTTGTACACTCATTATTATTTATATTAGTCATATTTGAATAAGTGATTAATAGACTTTTTCTGTATTTTACACTAGTTATTTTTGGCAGTGTATAGCCACAGCTACTAATATAATCGAACGATTCGCCTCGATTCGGCGCTCGTGCGCTTCGTTGCTTTGTGCACGATCAATTTCAGGCTATCGACAGCTATAAACGAGACTATTTAGCATCGCGTTGCACAGGCCGAACAGTTCAGTCAACGTTTCGCTCTCTTAACGTGATAATGTCGATTTACCGCTGCTATCAGCTGCTGTTGTTATGTTGCTTGTTGCTCTGCTTTGTGCAGGCGCGTCAAGACGCACACGTTTCCAGTTGCGCTAAGAACGGTCAATATGTGAGTAACTAGAGCATACTTCGTTAAGCAATATTAACTGATAAATATATATGTTTTTATTTTAGTGTCAAGTGCATTGGCAATGTTGTTCCGGCAAGTGCATGACGTACACCTACAAGTGCGCGCCCAGGGTCCCACAGACACTATACGACAACAAAGATACTTCAACTGGCGTTGACTATCTTCCCGAGCTGTGGTGGCCTGTATTCAACCCAATTAAAAAGCAAGAAATTGAGATTGTTACACTAAGCGATGTTAACAAGATCGCTGACAACGCCAACCAATTACCGGAGAAAGTGGGCAACACGTATGACTCACCCAATCCTCTAAACATTGACGGCTGTTTGCGCGTCGGCGAACCCGTAAGTGGCTTTTCGACTTACTAACTTACTTTCCCCTCATATATATTTTATACATACATCTTATTATTTTCAGTGCACAGAGAGCCGACAATGCTGTAGAAGACGCTGTCACACCTATCTCCATAAGTGCGTTACATAATGGAACAATCCGATATTTTTATCTCTATAAAACCTTGAATGGCACACAATAATAATAAATAAAAACAAATATTTGAAAATGAGTGTTTCAATTGAATCATCAGCATTTGTTATTATACTCATTGTGCATAGTGTGCATTGATTTGCGGAATATTCGTCTATCTTTTCAGAGCAAAAAAATGGATTTAATTTGAAGAAATTTGAATTTTGACTATTGCTATAATATAGGGTATACATGGGCCGTGACATCTTACCGTTTCAAAGTAAGAAACACATAGATCGGTGCAGCTTTTAGCACTTTAACCGCTGTGCAAACAAAAAACATTGTACATTTCAATTAAAATATTTTCGCAGAAAAACTAATAAGTTTTTATTATAAAAGAATTCTAAGAAATCATATCACAAAAGCTTTTAATATTAAAAGAGTAAAAAGATGTCAACGCAATATATTTTGTTTTGATATAGTTTTTTTTAGCTCTGCTTACAAAGTTTTAGTTAAATATATAGCAGTTGAATATTTTTGTGAAGTTATATATTCGAAATGCCCTCAAAGCTATTTACAAATTTCCAACTTGCTGATAAGTCTTGTGGGTAATGCATGGAATTATAATATAAATATATTCAGTGCGAGATAAAATTAATGCAAAACCACAAAAACATTTTCAGTTTCAGAATTTATAATATATATATCTGAAACTATATATTATATAGATATACATATAATGTAAATTACTGAATAAATATATATGACTCAAGTTGAGTCAAGTAAAATTTTGATATGCATTAGCAGAATCTTTCCTCATTATATGCATTTTCTGACATATAGCTGCAATATTAAGAAGAAAGTTTCGCTTAAATTAAGTAACTGATAAGTGTGCAAATGCAAGCTAAAATGCTTTGCGGTCCACTGAGGCAAAGCCCGCATATAAACTGAATGAATCGCATAGTAGCTTTAGCAAATTACCCGCCCAATGAGGAATTCATTGAAAGTAGCTGAATATGTAAACAAAAATTTCCAACAATTAAAATTCAAGTAATAGATAATTCATTTTATTTTGTAGAAGCTCACAAGGTTATTGGGAAAACCCATTTCGCTTCAATCTTGTTGAGGCAATCAAAATTTTGATAACAAAATAATGGAACATGAAAATTGTCTTTTGTGACTTGTATATAATATCAGTTCTGGGCACTATTCGCCACAGTTTAAATAGACCTTGGACTAGTGTGCATTCGCGTTCGCCTTTGAGTAACCTGACAATCTTAAGGTCAAGCATCAGTCCAACATTGATTAATATCTACCCAGCGTTATCTGTACCTGGCTGAGTTTAAATATTTGCCCAGTAATTTCGCAGAGGAGAATATTCAATTATCTCGAACTCTTGACACAAATGTTGCCAACTGCTTGGCTTGGGCAAACAGCAAATAGAGAGTCATGTCAAACGAGCTACAAACTTGGCAATTAATTAGGGCCCCGGGGTCAACTGACTACAAAAATGAAACTGCTCTTAAAATCAAGTTCCACTCCACTGGGCACTTCAGTTCACTCTACGAGTAGCAAGACGAACGATCAGGACAAGGAAAAATGCTGCCAATTCTGTTGTTATTAATGCTGCTGCCACTCCTAAATGCAGTTGTAAGTGACACTCCAATTGCATCTGCTGCCTGATTAAACATTCTTGTTCTGTTCATCCAACAGACCGTGGTTGAGGCTCTGCCTCTCAATGCAACTGGGATCAAGCTGCCATTGATACCGCCAAAGCAGAATGCGGCCTCGGTTAATCCTGAAGATGTGACGCTCTTCACTACCATGTTCCTGAACCTTTTCAAGGGAATCGGCGACTGGCGCAATCAGGTGGCCGTCGACACAGTGCAGAGCGTGTGGCAAAGTCCGCCCATAGTCGACTACAGTCACCGCATCTTTGCCACCTAGTCGATAACTGTTTCCATTGCAATGTTATTCCAGTCGCATATGCTTTTAATAAATGGACGAAAAACATATGTGTATATATGTATGTATATGTATTATAGCCATCAAGAGCGGCCTATAAATGCGCCTCTCAAGTTTAACTGTGGACAGTAAGCGCCATGAAACTGACACGGAATATACTCTTCCTAGCACTACTGGCTTGCACCTTCCTGGCCACTGCCATCAGCCGTAACATTCACCAGAGCCGATACAAACATGCATTGATGAACAAAGTATGACTCATAGCTGCAAAGCCAGAATAAGTTGATCATTATAGCATTCACTTTTCAGGAACTTTTGCATAAAAACAAGAGAATCAAAACAACTAAGAAGACAAACGAAATGATGCCGATGAAAACGGACTTGCCTCGTGTACGTATTCATTTATTAAATACTCTCTATATTCGGAATTATGTGAAACTTTTATTCCTTTTAAGTTTCTGCGCATGGAAATGATGGACAATTGCAGAGGCATTGGCACGAACTGCAGCCGATCCGAAGAGTGCTGCTCGCAAAAATGCTTACAGCATGCCAAGAAGTGTTTCTTTTAGTCCCAATTGGACATTGTTGAAATTGTAGAGGAAAGGAGCTATACAGCACTCAGTCATGCACCTTATTAGGGAAAACTCGATAAGCCTTTGTATTGCAATAAAGAAATGGACACTTGATTTGTGCGAAAATAACACTAAAGTGACAGCATCATTACTATGCGCCGTCTCTCTCTCTCTCTCTCTCTCTCAAATTTTGTTGTCGTCAGCATTCAGTCGAGTGGCATTAATAAACTGTATCAACTGACACGCCCATCAAACACCCATTGACAGTAATGTGAAATGAAGCACAATCAAATGGCAGTTGTTTTTGTATGTGTGTGTTGCTTGAGTTAACACTCTCTCACACACACGTAGCATACTCATATAGCAAACTCGCTTACACAACTACAACAAACAATATTTCCGCCATTGCAGACAATGCGCGTGAATCGTCATGTAAATTCTTATATTCATACACATGCATTGACACATACACTATACAATGCCCGCCCTTACTGATACACACACACATATATATATATATATATACACTCACAGAGCAGTTCATGCACACATATGCGACACACGTATCTCGAGTGATCCATTTTTCGCGCCAAACCAAACTCAACCGACACAATGAATTTAGACAACAATTGTTTGGTTTTGTCGTCGCTGTTGGTGTCGCAATTGTTGTTGCTGTTGCTATTGTTGCTGTTGTTGCAGATGTTGTTGTTGTTACTGTTCATGTGTTAGTCGATTCTTTTGTGTTCTATATCGGTTTATTCAGTATGACAACAATTTTCAGGTGTTTCTTTTGTTATTACAGGTGTAATATGTTAAGCCTGATTACATTAACAATTGATCTGAAGTTGCTTTTAGTAATTAGCACGGATTCAATTGGGCGATGGCTTATCGCTAGATTAGCATTGTTATTACTTATTATTCTAAATATTTATCTGTTGTGGTATTAGTATTAATATTAGTATTCTTATTAGTGTTACTATTATCATTGGCATCAGTATGAAATATGAATATGAATGAGTGTGAGTGTGAGAATTAGTATGAATATGAGTGTGAGTACGAGTATGATTATGAGTATTATTATTAGTATTAGCATTAGAATGATGTTTGTATATGAGTATGACTATGACTATGACCGTATGTGTGGCCATGAGTCTGAGTATGAGTAATAATATTGGGATAAGAACAGGATTAACCACTTGATGACAGGTGAGGCCTTATACTAAGACATGACTACATCCGTACCAGTGTTCAGACTGGCTTCATTTATTCATCTTACGAGGACTGCAAAAACTTCAAAACTTTAGTCTTGAAAATTTCCCTAGGCTTCAGTTTTTACTTTTAAACAGTTTTCTGTAAGCACAAATTCCACTCTTATTGAAAGAAACTTTTACTTTAACAGGTTTATGTTTGTCTTTTTATTTATTTATATGCATTTAAATAAACGAACAGTATCCTGGCAAAAGCAATTAAGTAAATAAAATATGATATAAAAAGCTTTGGTTCCATATAAAGTCAAACTTACGTACTTTTATAGCAAAAAAAAAAAACTATAATAAAATGGAATATTTAAATTTGATTTTGCAGTTTCTGTTGCGCTCATAGGATTCGATTTTATATAAATAAATTATATTTCGTCTATATTTTATTTCGTGTGGCTTACACGTGCTGGTAGCACACATACGCTCTCCACATTTGCATAGAAATCGCATTCATAGCTAAATTGTGGGTCTCTCGATAGGGGCGGGGGAGGAGAAGGCCGTGGGCAACTATGGTGAATAAAACAGCAGCTCGTGGCCGACAGTCTCTGGCTGAGCACGTGCTTCAATTTAGTGTCTTGGATTTTAAGGAGCTGTGCTCTTTACTCGACTTATTATTATTTTGTGCTTATTTTCCGAGCTGGAGGAAGACATAAAGTCTGCGGAAGTGTTGAACATATCCGGCATGCACTGAAAAGCGGTTCCACCCGCTCCCAGTCCCTTGTCGCATCATAGCGAGCGATAAGAGCACACCGCGTTAGCGGGGTAAACAGATTTTTGGAGACTCTTTTTTTGGCAGGCGGGCGACCGAACCGGGAAATCACTTTTCACGGCAAAGCTTTTCCATCGAATATCGATTCCGTCGGCCCATCAAAATTCCATATGCACAATCGCGTCGAGTCGAGTCGAGTTTCGTTTGCTTAAGCGATTCGCCTTAAAGTATGCAGCGAAGAAAGTGAGATGCGCGCAATTTGTCATGTGCGGGGGGAAGTGCTGTAGCCACGCTCACCCCCCTCCCCCCTTCATCCAGCTATGCTTTATTGGGGATTGCATTTGACAGTCGCTGTGTGCTGTGAGCGTAGTATGTCTTTCCTCAATTTTCCTTACTTTTGTGGCTTATGTGTGCGTCGGTGCATAAAACTTTTACGTTTAGCTCTCAGCACCAGACACTTAAATGTCGAATGAATAATTTCGCTTGCCACACAGCCCAAACAACTCGGCCGCCTCAAATGAAACTTTTTGCCCGTCACGACGTCAGGTGGCAACTGGCTACAATTTTATGCAAGAACTTTGCTTCGCAAGTGCGCGCAATTTCCCTTTTGCCATTTGAAAAACTGTTTAATTGAAGTTGCTCATCAGGTGAACTGAGTCTGCTTGCAGCTCTGTCAAACGGTATGTGAGCTACTTTAGCGGATATGTTACGTACTCAATGAAAAAAAAATTTACATAATTTAAAAACAATTCTTTGCTTTTCTTTAACATAATAATTTACTTCAAATTTTTCTATATTTTTTCTATATATATTTAATTATTATTATATTATTTGGAATACATTTTAAATAAATTCTAGCCTTATTTGCGTAGCTCAAGCAAAGCCACATATTATGAGGCTCCCACAACGCTTCAAAAGTGCATTTGATCTTCTAATAGTCGTCCTGTTGTCAGTGTAGCCAAGGGCTGTGCTCGGTCTCTGGGCAATGTCAACATGACCCAAATGAACTCTTGCTTCCGCCTGGTCAGAAACAGGAAGCGTTCACAGTGCATTGAACCGGGCGCCAGCTGAATGCAGGGTTCAGAGTGCAGAATGCAGAATGTAACTTTATTGTCTATGCTTAACTGGCTTATCAGCAATGACCTTCATATCAAAACCAAACCACGGAAGCTGTTGGTTAGGCAAAAAAAATTAAATAAATGTAAAAATGCTGAAAAGCAGACTTAGCTTATGTGTGTGTGTGCAGGCATATAGAAAAAAGTCTGTTGATATTTGCACATGCCTCAGTTCTGGTTCACTCATTCGACTTGACAACAACAACACAGTCGACACTGACTCACAAAAAAGGTGCCTGGAGTTGGTTGAACTTTTTTTTTAGGCACATTCTGTGTGGCTTGCCACAGAAATTGATTTTAAACGGCACGTTGCCAAAAGCCGTGTCAATGGGGCTTACCGAACCGCAGCTTAAACACAAAGAGCCGCAAAAAAACGTGGGAAAAAGGGCGAGCACGAGCGAGATTAAGTCAGATATAAGACTAGGGCTTTCAACCACACATGGGACATCAAATGGCAACTCATTATGCGGCTTTGCGGGGCTAAAAACAAAAGGAGAACCAAACAGAGCCGCTGTGGCAGCAAATCAAAGCGACTGTCCATCACCATTATGAGACTTTCAACAGCAGACTGGCAACATGGTTGCAAAAACACGCGCACACACAGACACACACACACACACACACACACACTCACCTCCACCTACACAGGGCAAAGTGTCAACGGTTGTCGCTTTGTTTGCCAGCTGCGGCTTTGGCCTGGACAGCGAATGGCTTTGAGCATTGAAACGAAACTCATTATATGGCATATAAGTACTTGTACGACCATGTGCTTTCCCTTTTTCCTTTTCCAATCGAAAGCGCCTCTGAGATTTCCCTTTGAATACCCTGTCCAGGCTGCAAAGTGATATTGGGTTGTTTGCGAGAGAGGAAGAAAGGTACCCGAAGGGTAAGATATATGACAATATGTATATGATCAAGTAGAATGGCCATTATTATATATAACATATACTTAAATAAAATTCTTAAGCCATTGTTGCATAATCCATTTACATATATGAAATTTTGCTTATAGAAAAATTTAAAAAAAATTATAAGTATATATATAAAATTTAATACAAAATTGTATAAAAATCACACAAAAAAAAATTAAATAAAAATTTATATAAAATTTTCACGCTAGAACATATTTCTCTGTTATTCATTCTTTTTATCTGCAATGAGAAATGTTAAAATTTAAATTTAGCATATCACAACTCCTGTAAGAGAAAGTCCTTGCGTCCAGCAGACACGCCTTTATATCCAGAGCAATTATATTATAAATTTCGCATGCGCTTACATTTACTTTTATCAGACTTCTCGCTTTGATGTTCAATAAAAGGCCAAAAGGCCAAGAGCTCGGCAAAATATTATAACTGCATTAAAAGAGAAGCCAAAGGTGAATGGAAGGTAAATTTATTTGCGTTTTCGGCTCAAACTTTTCTGCAATTTAATTTGGCCAGCTTGAAGAGTTTTTAATTGGATTCGGGCCACTTAAAATGCATGTACTACAGAAATTTGCATATGTATAGCAAGCAGAGCTTGTTAACGGCGCCCATTTTGGCGCCACATTCAATTTAATGAGCCATTAAGCAGCTGCTCGGCCACGCCTACTGCGCCCTTGAGTTGGTCACTTTGGCTTGTTGAGCTTTTGTTTTTTTTTTCGCCTTTCGCCTTTTGTTTATTTTTTGTGTTTTTGTCAACTTGTTGTGTTAATTGAATTGGCCCGCAATGACAATGTGAAGCGTGTAGTAACAGCCTTTTGTTGGGCCATGGCCCGGCTATTGAGAGTATCTGTGTGTGTGTGTGTGTACTTCAAGTGCTCGGGCTAAAAGTGCTTGTTACGCATACGCCCCGTGTGCCAAACAAAAATTTATGCATGCGGCATACAAAAAGCAGCTTTGAAGAGCTTTCGTGATTTTGGTTTTTGTGTCACGCACGCACACACTACAGCCACGCCCCCTTCTCTGTGGTGTGTGCGTGTGTATTTTGGCCAATGTTTGTTGCAGCGCCAACAGCGTTAACAACTTTTTGCGCTTGTCGTAAACATTTCATTCAGTTTGTCAGTTGCGAACGACAGTTTGAGCAAAAGTAGTTTGACCTTTGGGAATTCGCTTCGGTTGCCATCGCTACAAGCAGACAACATGCTAAACATTTTATATCTATCTTCGTAATTTTTTTTTTTTTAGTTTTCCGTTTGAGTTCCACTATGGTTTGATTCAGTTGCCAGTCAGGTTTGATTTGCAATGCTGCACAATTTACTAAAAAACTTTCGCAGTGCAACGATAATCAGTGTAAAATTGCCAGCAGCCAGACAACCAGAGGCTGTCAGGTTGCCTTGTAAAAGTATTGGATTTGCAGATGAAGAGAAATCTATTTTTAATTAAAGTACTTTTCATAGTATAAATACAACAGACAATTGATTATCTCTGCGAAATCTAGTTGATGTTTGATATAGACATTTATTTCAACTTTAATAAATCAAAAATCAGTCAAACTAATTGTCAAGGTTCCTGCCAGCTTAAGAGTCAATCAGTAATTGTTAAGAGTTAAAATCTTAGCTCTCCCTATTACGGAGCCTAGTAATTATGGTTAAAAGATTTCTTAGGTTGTCAACTTTAAGCAGAAAATGTATTACATCTTCAGCAAATCGATAATCAATCTAACTGCTTGCCAAAGTTCTTGTTAGTATGGGACTCCATCAATATTTGCTAAGCGCTTAGGAGTAAGTTTTCACAGCGAAAAACCTTATGGGAGTATATTAAATTTTTAATTGCTTGTCAACCCATAATAGCTTGTCAATTGTTGTCTATAGCCTGTCTGTGAGTTTAGCTTTGAAAGAATCGCTTTGTCCGTTTCTTCTTTCTCTTTATTAACCCGCTAGTGCTGTGCAACTCGTGCTTTTGTGCTTCATAAATATTTGAGCATAATTGTGCTAGAGGCTACGCGACGCCACAGAGCATAACAAAACATAACGCAACAAAGCAACTGCAGAGCCACCAAAGGCTTCAGCACCAGCAACCGCAATAATATTCATGACAACAACTATAACAACAGCGAAACCTCAATATGGCATAAAAGGATTTTCTTGTCAAAGACTCTGCCAAAAGCAAGTCAAAGCTCTGCGACACTGCACAGACACATATACACTTAAATGTACAAACACATACACAGATATATGTATATACATATGTATGCTGAAGACGTCGACAGAGACTGGCGCATTGAGCATACGCAGCGTGTGCCCGAATTTATTTGCCTGCTGGCTTTAATGAAATTATTTTCTGCTGGTCTGTAAAACGAAAAAAAAACACACGGTTGCAGTTAAAGCTGCACATGTTAACACACCTAATTCAATTTGCATGATAATCCGATTTGGCAAGAGTTATGCAACAGGTCAGGGCCATAAAGCATGTGAGTGGATCGATAGATCTTGAACACTGAAGCTGTGAAATGTGAACTGAGCTGAAATTTAAAGGGGGATTTTGATTGTTTTTGTAAGTTTAAGTATTTGATAAATAGACGTTTGAATATATCTATCGTGAGTAGGAGTCAAAGATTTACTGTTATAATATAATAGCTCAGCACATTATGATTTCATTAATAATCTATTCATTTCCACTCCAACTAGGCTCTGCCTTTGTTCTACCTCTCAGCTCACATCCCGATCTAATTTCAACTGCCAAGTCCAACAGGCAAACGACCTGCTGCTGTAGCAGTCGGATGTTGCTTGGCCGTCGCTAAACTTTACAGCTGCAAATTGTCAGAAGTTGTCAGAGCAGCAAACAGTATGCAACAAGCACATGGCAAGGACACACACACACGCATACGTAGCATGATTATAAGCCGTTCGGCTCAGTTGCTGCCAGCATAAACCGTAAGTAACCAAACACCTGCATGCGCAACATTCTCTCCCTCTGTCTCTCTCTCTCTCTCTCTCTCACTCTCAATCTGTTTCTGTCTTTTACACTCGGTGCGCCGTAATCCGTTAGCTGCATTTATCAAAGCAACGTTACGCCACGCAATTAATGGAAAATGTGGCAAGAGCAGCAGTGGCAGTGGCTGGGTTTCCGCCTGTATGCAACTGCGGTCGCCTGTCAACTCTAATTACCCGTTTAACTAGTTCAATTTGCACTAGGAACAGGAGAGACAGCCGAGATTCTCTGTCTGAAATCAATTTGTGAATTGCAAACTGAAATTCTCAGTTGCTACCAGCCATGTCTCATGTCTCATGCCACATGCCATATGCCACATTTTTGTGCAACATGATGCCTAATAGACTGGAGATGTGCGTGCGACGTGAGTTAATTAAAGATGTTGAAGCAGAAAAAGGAGAGTAAAATAACATTTGAAGTGAATATTTTGTCGAGTCGAATGCTTAGCTTTATTGATTACATTATTACTCTTCGTCGGATACATGAGAAAAAACAAAAGGCCACTCCATATTGCACAGAGATGGCTGAGATAGAAGACTCCGGACCAAAGGAAAATTCAAATGAAGCTACCCATCACACTCACCAGAAGCATTGGCTACTTGAAGCAACTAGTTTAGTATACTTTTACGCCTTATGCAAAACTTAGTTCCAGTTCAATTTTTTTTCATTTAAAATTTAAAATAATAAATACATTTTGAAAGCATGCTAATTGAGTCTTACTTCCCATTCGCTAGCAACAAGTGCGACACGCGTTCATCTCTGTGCAGATTGGCGGCGCGATTGACTGGCGCTCATCAGGGGGAACCAGTTGCTTCTCATTATATGTTTAACAGCAGCTCATTATTGGCTCAGCTAGCACGTTCTGCGCTGGACATGGACAATCGATGTATTGCCGGGCAGCTGCTGGCCATTTATTAGCACTGGCGCCGGCTGTTGGAATGCTTTCAGGGCGAAAGCGCTGTCATTAATCACACACACACGCACTCACAGCTTCAAGTGTCAGTCATTGTTGTTGCTGGAAGATAACTGTCATAAACTTTAATTATATTTTCATCATGAGAATGGCGACAACGACAGTTCGCTGCTGATGCGGATGTTGCATGCCGCGCAAACGCTTCTTCCGCTGCTGCTCCCTGCCAGTTGGCTACGACAGAGCGAAAGAGAGAGAGAGAGACAGGCAACACGTGCCACAGTCGCTGCTCGCAAACTCTCGCAAATAAAAATTGGGATAAAATAGAATAGAAAACGCCAAAAAAACTCAGAGAAAAAAATCAGAAAATTCTGGTCCAATTTCTTTTGCTGCTTCAGCATTCGCTTCGGCCAACTGAATTATTATATCTGGGCGCTGCACTGACAGGCGAACCAACTAGTTGCACGCCAATAAAATTGGCATTCAATTTCAATTGTTGCCGCCATTGGCGTGTAAATGACAGTTCCAGTTATCCTTTACAGGTCTTTTTTGCCTCTGATTTTCTTTTACTTCTTTTTAAATTTAAAAAAAAAAACGTGAAAACAAACACTTAATCCAACACAGTCAGTGCCAAAGTCAATTAAGGGAAACAAATATATATATATATACATATATATATATTGGAAAAGGGTAGCAACGAGTTTTCTAGGTGAATGTATTTAGCTGTCAGATACGCTGTAGGATGATCGAAGCTGATACAAGTTTCTTATAACATAAAAAAGTTCGACTTAAAGGAAAGATTGTAAATTTGAAGTCTCTAGCATCGCCAACAGACTGATGTATGGACCGATGATGGACGGATGCACATATGAATAGATGAACGGACACATAGCATGACGGACTGGCGGAGAGGAGGACATACAGTATCACACTAATCTACAAATAAGAATCTACAAATCATAATCTATAAATAATCCTTTAATGTAAGCGATTTCCGTTGAATATACCCTTTTTCGCAGCTTTAAATAACAGGGTATGCAAGGCAACTGAATGTGTATAAAGGACACACATTTGCCGATTTTTATACAATTTGTGGACTTCCATTATTTTTTATTTAAATATGAAAACTGTTGGTATATGGGACATATACTGAAAGGGACACACACATGCACACATACATTTATTTATTTACCCATAAGCCGTGGGTAGGCATTGATTGCCTTTTAAGTGAGTTAATAAAGTTATTGATGGAATATGTTGGCCTGATATGCGTGTAACGAGCATAACGAGGTTTTAACTGAAATTCAATTGAAATGTTAAACAAAAGCATCGCCTTTCAGCTTTCAGCGTTCAGCTTATATAATTGCCTCATTAGCATTAACAAGTTCGCAAATGTGCGCACGCAGCCGTGGCGTATGCGTAATATCAAAATTCAATGACGCAAAGGCCCGGAAGCTAACAATGTGGCCATTTCCATATCATTGCAGCGAAGAGTTACGTAGCGTCACATGTGCGACTCAAGTGTCAAATAAACAAAATCCAATTAACAATCAAGTGCGACAAATAATAGCCAAGATTGGGGTCAGAGAGCGAATTTGTTGATTGATTTCGAAATTCATTTACAACATTCTGTTGGCATTCAATGCGCTGCCAACACACACATGGCAGCCATCTGGCACAGCAACAGGCAGCATGCACGAAGGATGTTGCACAGAACTTGGAGTCGATGTGTTCGTGTGTGTGTATATAGCTTGCATGTGTGTGTGTGTGTATGTGTAGCTAAAGCGCAGGTTAATTGCTTTGGAAATTACACACACAGCACAACATATGGCAATCGGCTGGTTGACTGGCTGGGTTGGCTGGCTTGGCTTGGCTTGACTGGTTGGCTGCCATACACAACGCTAATCGATTTATATCGCAATTTCGAGTGCGTTTGATGGGCGTCGTGGTAGCCAAGTCAAGGATGAGTTGGATGTGTTGACTAGCTGCAGTTAGGTTAACGCGTTTAGCTAGTTAAGATGTTGCAGCTGTAACCTGCTTATGATTTAATTAAGTGCTCGCCGATCGTTGCAAATAAAAATGATTTTCATTTAATAAGTTCAATATGGAATAATGCGTGGAAGAAATAAGTACATATGCTAATTATAAGTAATAATAAAACTGATTTTGATTAATTGAACTTTAACTCTGGAATTTATATTCCAGAGGAAAATTAGAAACATTTTCTATAAATTTTCTTTTCATAACATTTTGAGCTAGTAGAAAAACAATTTCAAAAAAATATTGTAAAATTTTAAAATAAATTCTTTAAGCAAAGCTCATGCACATAAGCTACAATATTATAATAATACAACCTTCAAGGTCTTTAAGCTCAATTTTCTTAAGTACCAGAATATAATAATAAAACTTAAAAACTTTCTTAACGATCAATTTGAGTGCATTTCACGAGTGAATAGATTATTTGTGAATAGAATATTTATATACATACATATTTATTTTGCAGAGTTTTTCACAATTTTTCCACTATTAAAATGCCAAGTCGTAAAAAGGGACATTTTCCAACTAACTGTGACGGCTGTTAGACAATATTTGTGGGCATCAGTCGGCTCAAATGATAACTGTCAGGCGCTAAAAATGACAATAGGTTTAGTGCTGTGTTGGCGATGTTTGTTGATGCGTCGTTAAACTTTTCAGCCGCACGCATAGGACGCATAAAGCCCTACGGGGCACATATCGATGCTCTGCGCGGAGTTGTGGGCCTCTGGGTGCCACACACGTACGTATATGGAAACACAGACACCAAGGCAACGCAATGGCTGAAATTGAATTATAGCTCCCATACACACATACTCGCGCAATCACACACTCACACGCAAACACACACACACACACACTGACACAATGGTGTATCTGAAGCCTGACATATCGAGCGAGACGTAATGAAATATCTGACTCTCTGACTGCATAACGCCTGTGACGCCGACACTGGCGTCGTAACGGTAACTGAAATAGAAAATGGCGTCGGACGCAGGGGCAGGCAGCATGGTCCCGCAATGGATGCTATGCAAACAGCAGCAGCAGCAGCTCCATGCCACATACATAGTTAGACTCTTTCATTTTCAGCTTCGCATTTATGTATCTGCCGCCGTAGCCGTTGCCGTTGCCGTTGCCGTAGCCATAGCCGTAGCTGTTGCTGTTACTGTAAAATATGGCTACGGCCGCAGAAAAATAACAGCAAATAAAATCAACAAAGGGAAACAAAGCATACGGACTGGCGTCCAACGAACAGTGAATGCTCTCTTTCAGGCGAGAAAAGAGAAGAGAAGTTCACTTTAAAAAATTATATTTAATATGGCAGAGTGGTCTTAGACCAAATAGAACTTAGGCTAACAGGCTTATTTTACTCAAAGTTCAAAATTAGTAGATTAATGTCTTAATGCATTTCATACTATGACTGAATCATAACTATGAAAACAAAATAGCTAATATATTGAATTTGTTCGAATCGTAGATGCCTGACCACAGACCATAGACCATGAGCCACGAAGCTCAATCATTTTAGGCATTCACCTAACAATAAAAGCTTCAATTAGTAAATTCAAACTGAACGTCGGCAAAATTGTAATTAAACTGCTTATATTCAAATTGGAAAATTAAACACACACCCAGACTTAAGGGTAAGCCTGCTCGCATGAATGTAGAAAGCCTGGCTGCAGAGCAAAGGAGCTGTGTTGTTCACTTCACTTGTTACACATTTCGTTACGAATTTAGAATGCTCTCGCTTTGAGTTGTTGGCAAAGTTTAAGGCTGGCAACGACACTGCAGGAGGCAACAACCTCGGCAGGAATCTGACTTGGCCTGATGCTGGCCTAGTGCGGATACCGGCACCAGCTCCGGTATCCTCAGCCTCGTTCTCCCCCACTCAGCAGCAACAGCCTAAGCATTGGCATTGGTATCGGCAACAGCAATGGCAACAGCAACGGCAGCGGCAACGGCAACGGCAGCGGCATCGGCGACATCGGCTTCGCTTTATTCCATTGTTTCATTTCATTTTATTGTCATATGTCATACAATGGCGTTACATTTACATTTCCCATTAAACTTTTCGCTATCAGCTGCTACTGTTCTTGTTGTTGAGTAATAAATTTAAATGCTTTGTAAGCCCATTTTCATGAATAATATTCACACATACATACATCTGCCTCTGCGTGCAATGGGCATATAAATATTTCCAAAATAAGTGCTTGTGGCAAATGTTTTATTTTATTTCTATCAATGCGAATAGTCAAGTTATCAATAACATTAAATTTGAGCTATTTAAGAGGCTTATATAGGAAAAATAAAGTATTTAAAAAAATATTCACACATATATTATTATTTCAATCATTTCTGTAATATATTATATGCTTTCATCATTTGAACAATTTTGAATATTCAAACTGAATCGATCTGCGCCTTAAGTATATGCCAAAATCTGAGACTTAAAGCCAAGCCCCTTGGCACATTCAAATAGTAATATGCAGTGTCACACACTCACACTCCCACATCACATTCACGTAGGTAAATATGTTTTTGCACTTGTGAGCGGCCCGCAAAAGTATGCAGTAAAAAACAGCCAAAATCACTCAAAACAATTTCGAAACGAAAAAAAAAATGAAAGAAGAAGCAAATGAAATTGCAAACAGTAAACGGAATATTGATTCAAGCTTGCACACAAGCATTCCTCATGCACTCACACACACACACATACACACACACACACACATACACACACACACACATACCAGGTTGTCAGGTCGCTCTTCGCAGATGCAACAATTTGTCATTGAAATGCAAGCGCATGAAAAACTAAAAACCAACCCAAAAAAAAAGCAAATATAAAACGAAAAATCAAATAAAAAAAAACAAACTAAACAGCTGCCGACACCGACAGCAGCAACGAGCGCAGCTACGATGTTGTTGCTGCATAGCTGTTGCTGTGGCCACGAAGAACGGGCGACCGAAGAAGGATACGAACGAGTCGGGGCCATGGCCGAACGCTTTACCGTTTACGATAAACGCACGACCAACAGTTGGCGCTGGAGCTGGAGCTGGCTAATGGCTGATAGCTGCCGTTTGTTTGGCGGGCCAGGCCAAGGCACAGTCCACATTCGTCCGTTGGGCTGCATAGACGCGTTGCACGGCTAAGTCGACAGGTGTTCCAAGTGTCGTGTAACGGTTAACTGAGATTTGAACCTATCAAGAGACAACAGTGTGACAAGTGCGACAGCTAGCAGCTCTGAAGTGCAGTCGAACGTTTGTCAATTGGCAACAGACAGAGTCGGGCCCTATTGTTGTTGATGGCCGTAGCGCCTGCGTCAACGGCAACTGTTGCTGCAGTTGCTCAATTTATGCATGTAAGTCGAAGCACCCACATACACATGTCTACAAATACATAAATATATGTTTATATATATATATATATATATATATATATATATATATATATATATATATATATAAATAACAAGTGACGGTCAAAACAAAGCTGAGATTGCCTCATCAATCCTGGCATGAAATTAGATCAATCAAACAGGATGTTCTAGGATATGTGTAGTGTTATCGATTTAGAGCCAAGCACACACTCAACAGACATACACACACACATACACACACACACACACCCATGCTCATCAGACACACAGCTAGACAGGTGCCAGGCTGAGGCACATCTGCCTAGAAAAGTATTCTAAAAATATGTGAGCACACGGCAATCGACGACGGCGACGGCGACTACAGCCTCCAATATCGCTGGTTGTTGGATTAAAGCCTCAGCCTGTCATGTATGAGCCAAGCCAAGTAAATTGCGGCAATCTAAAATTGAATTTTAAACTAACGGCTTATAAATAAATTATATGTATGCTAAGCCAAAACGATTCACAAATCGATTGACCCGAATACCACGAACTCTCTTTTTCTTTCAACTATCCTATGAATTTTTAAGATGAGCTCGAATTGCAATTTAGTTTGAGATGTTTATTTTTCTATTCAAGATGAAAATGTCTCCAATTTTTATAAATCGTTTTGTTTTGGAAGAAAAACAAATCATTTTCTCTATCTATCTGTCTGTTCTAGATACCATAATAAAATATTCAAAATCTTTTACAGTTTTAAAGTCGTTTGAAATTTATTGCAGCATATGTCTAAAGAGACTCTATCATATCTTTTTTAAGTACACGAATTACAATTCTATAATATGAAAAAAAAATATTTTAAAAATATTCTGTGAAATTACAATTAAATAAATATTGTATATTTAATATTTTAAGATTTTCACAATATATAGATGATTTTTTATTCAAAACAAGGTGAAAATTTAGTGCTCCACCACAACATCAAATCTAGACCCTATCGAGATTCTATACTAGTCCTCATTCTAAAAACAAATTTCAAATGAAAGATAACAAAATTATATAATAACAATATAAATTATTTAAAAAAATTAAAAATATTAAAAATATCATAAAATGATATTTGACCAATATTACAATTTTACAGATTAAACTTTAAAGATACATTTTTAGATACAAAATACATATTCTGACAAAAAATATAATAGAATAAACATTTTTCCTATAAATTTATATACAAATAAATAAATTTTTTAAATTTGAGACAAAGTCAAGAAAACAGTTTCCATATCAAACTGTGTATATATATTTTATCTACCTAATTTATATCTAAATATTTGCCTATTTATTGATTTTTATAAAATAATAGAATATATCATAGTATCGATAATCAAACCAATTGAATTTTAAACACATCTTTAAGGAAACTTCACCCTGAAACTAACGACAGAAGCACATACATATCTTAAGATTAACTTGCTCAAGTCACTATTTGAAGCTCGCTTTAATCGTTTCTGTAGCTGGGCACATGCATTTAACATCAGCACATGTCTGTGGGCCAAGTTGTACAATATGTCGGCCAACTGGCCGAAGGCCAAAGTTTTTTAAAGTGCTTGACCGCGCTGAGCTCCACCTGCGTACCGACTGAAAAGCAAAAAGCAATGCGCCCCCAACCAAGCCAGCTTGCCCCCGACTGTGCCTCGTTCGCTTTGTCAGTAAAGCTGTCTGTGAGGGGCCTGTCAACAGAGCTGGCCAGCGACTTCTGGTGTGGGCATGTCCTGCTGCGGGCGTCGCATGTTTCCGTCCGGCTAAATCGCCAACTATACTGTATCCATATCCATTGAACTGAATGTCACTCAGAAAATTCTTGGAAAGCGAATGAAATCGAAATGATTTCCGTGGAAAGAAATGTGCTTGAAGGCATGCCAAAAATCAATGTAAAGCATGCAAAGGCCCCTCCTCGCTGCGAGCCGAGCCTTAGGGCAGCATTTAATGCACACCAAATGCCGCCGGTGGGCGTGTCAACGCCCCACACTTAAATTACTACTTCACACACTTGTATAACGTGTAATATGGACAAAAAAAAAACAAATAAAATGAAACAACCCGCAACACGAAAAGCGCCAAGCGCAAAAAGAAAATCCAACTGCGAACAGCTGACAACGGAGACGGTTGACCGCGGAGGGGAGCGGAGGGCAGGGCAACGTTAGAGGGCGACCAGCTAGTCATCGACATGGCCATAGTCATCATCTTGGGCCGCATTTTCAGCGTTTCGCTTAAGGAAATTTGTGTGCTCGAGCTCAGATGACTGCAGTCGACTGCGTACTACTCGTTCAGGCAAGCAAAAGGGGGCCCAATCGGTAGAGTAGGCCATGAATGGCCAACTGAAACCTTTCAGACTCTATAAGATACCAGAAATATTCTTTTCATAGACAGCAGCTCTGCATATCACAGAGCCAATATGCTCACTTTACTTCTTGGGCGTGCACATAAATAGAACAACTAGTTTATTTTTGGGGCAGGCGTGGCATGGCGCTTTACAGTCCCCAGCGGCCTGATTAAATTCGTAAGCCCACAAAAAAAGAACTGAGCAAAAATGGCCAGTGAGAGACACTGGAAGTGGGACAGGATGCGTTTAGTGCGGCGCGCAAATGATGAAATAAACGAAACTAATCCAAAGAGAAAGCCCAAAACGCGAGCGAAATATGCCAAAATATTTACACTGCCAACCGCATTTGCCACCACGCCCCCTTTTCGCTCCGTTCGCCCCTTTGCTGCCCTGCAGCTGTGCATATAGAGAATGTGGCTAACCGGCTCGCTGTGATAAGCATCTTTGCCAAGTAAGCAACAATTTTGGTGCCCCAAATTGGGGTTTTGGTCTTCTTCATTTTGCTTGTTTTTGTTTTGGTTGTTGTTGTTGCTTTTATTTTTTGGCTCGGTAGGATAGCTGATTGGATGACGAGGCTTAAGCGCGTGCAGGCAAATATTTTTAATGATTTTTCCGTTCAGGCGTTCAGACTTCGATCTGAGCGTTTTTTGTTTTTTACGCCCCAGTTAGTGCAAAACTAATTATATAGAATGCCAGAGCCAGCATCAGGGCCACGGCCAGGGCCGACACCAGCGTAGATATGGTAACCGTAGCTTGGACAAGAATTTCCAATTATACGCGAGCACAGAATGAGAAAGAAAGAGAGAAAGAGACAGAGAGAAAGAGAGGTAGAGAGAGCGTGGCGCGCGAGGGACTTCACACTTCTCGGCATTCGCCTTCAGTCCACGTCAATCAGCAGTTACATCGCTTGACAACCCATGCGTTATGTGTGAAATTTAATCAAATCACACAGCAGCGCAATATTTTTAACAAATCAGAAAAAGCTAACGCTAACTGGCTCAGAGCTGACATTTATATACACTTACTTAAAATATAAAATATTGAGTATAACCAATTTATTAGCTTTAAACTAAATAGTTCTTCATGTTTAAGTTGATTAAAGATTGATTACGAAGTTTCAAAACTATATTTAATATTTTCAAAAAAATATTTTAAAATTTGTATTTTAAAGTAAAAGTTGAATTTCTAAGGAAATTCCCAACTACATATGTTTCAAAAATTTCGAAAAATTAATATTTTTCAAATTTTCTTTTAAATTAAAAATCTTACAAAAAATTTAATTAGGAGGAAAATTTAAAGATTAAAAAAAATTATTAAGTTATAAATTTTATTTCAAAGTTAAGTTGATTAAAGATTTATAAAAAGTAATTTCAAGCAGACTTGATAAAAAAAAAGTTGATAAAAAAAATACTTTTGAAATTATTATTTTCTACACTCAAGGTCACAAGCTCATTCTAGCAATGAATAATCAAATTTATTATCTGCTAGCTGCTTACTAATTAAAAAATTAAATTTCCTAAATGACTTATGTAATTTTCACAATTATCTGAGATTTAGATTTGTGTTTTACCAGCTGCACGCCGAACAGCTAATGGCTGCATCAGTGGGTAGGGCAAAGCGGGCAACACGTGAGTCCATTTATTCATTTTGCTTTTTTATCATTTTGTTGTTGTTGTTGTTGTTTTTTTTTCGGCCTGCGCTGCATGCAAATTTGTATCACGTTCGCGGACATTTTCAGTGAAATGTGGCAGGCAAAAAGGCTAGTATGCTGCTCACAGTTGATACCGAGTTGTTGTTGCTGTTGCTGCTGCGGCTGCTAATGCAAAATTATGGCTTTCAGCTGGAACACGCTGCTACATTTCCGTTTCCGCTTTTGCTGTTGTAGTTTTAATGCATAGCACGCTTAGCAATGTGTGAGTGTACATATGTGTGTATGTGTGTTTAGGTATGCGTGCGCGCACGTGTGTTTTTGAATGAGTGAGCAACACGTTTCCTTTGACATTGATTCACTCGCGCGTCAGTTGTAAGGATAATGTTTATCCTATCGACTGAAAAATGTTCAAAGTCAGCAAAAAACTTTGAAATGGGATTGGAAAGGAAGGAAACGAATGAAGAATAAAAAACGAACATGCACTTAAAGCTTAAGTTGCGATTATGGTTGGCCAACTATCGGAGTCTGAGTTTTCTTCTCCTCGCCTGTTTTAGCTGCTCTTTAATTAAGGCAAAAGCTGTGAGAGCCCCTACCTGGCCAGCCAAACCGCACATCCTTCACTTAGCCAGCCAATTAGGCCAACACAAGTGGGCTGAACGTATGCTTCGGCCGACTTAACAGCTGCTGCTGCTGCTCCTGCCGAACTAAGCCCTCGGTCAAGCTCATTCTCTTTCTCTCCCTCTCTCAATCTCTCTCTCTCTCTCTCTCTCGTCTTCTCCTCCATTCTTTTTTCAATCCTTCTAGCAAGGCAATTACAAAATGCTGTCGACCCGTTGCCATGGCGAAGACGTGTGCCTCGTGCCCCTCGTAAGACGTAGCTGGCATAACTCACTTATTAGTTAAATACATAAAGGCGCGCCAATTTCAATGCAAATGCACTTTTAATTAAATTTGATAAAAAAAAGTAATTGCTCAGAGCCCCAGCCTTAGCGCGACTAATAAAATGCAAATAAAATGCACGCTAATTTAATCCTCGCTTAATTGTTAATTAAAGTGCAATAAAAAACACGCCAATTGCTGTTGCGAGAGGGCAGCTGTTGTTATTGCTGGGCTGCTGGTGATGGAGCTCGTAGATTTCCTCTCCGAAATTTCAAATTTCGAGTCTGACATTATAATTTGCTTATAAAATCCGCACAAAGTTTTGATGCCGAGCAATTCTCATTCACAAATTACAAACTCTAAGTGCAATTACCAGCACGCGTGTATGTGTTAAACATGCCGCATGCCACATGCCGCACACACACACACACACACAATACACTCTGGCACCGCACCCATGTGGAAAGCAACAACAAAATCCAATTTGGGTGTGCCACACCCACAACACGGCACGCCCTTACAGCATGCAAAAGCCGTTAGATTGCGCCATCTCAAAAGCAGACACGACTCGGACCACAGCATAGCCATGTTTTTTGTCGGTTGCCCAGCCAAGCCGATTATCTTTTCATGCTACATTTGTATCTCAAAAAAAAAGTCAAATGGCACTAATCCAAATTTCACAAAAGGCGAACAAATTCTAAAATATGAGCCGAACGCATGTGTGTTTGGCAGCGCGTTTCTGTGCGTGTGTGTGTTGTAGTGTGTGTGCGTGTGCGTGTGTGTGTGTGTGTGGCGATGTTGGGGGTCTTTCCAAAATATTGCAGCCTAAGCGCAATAGAAATAACTAACAGCAGGATCAGATTTTGTCCTTGTTTGTCTCTGTGTGTATCTGTATCTGTGTGTCTGCATGTGTGTGTTAGTTACAAAAATTAATCTGAACTGTTACATTGTTGTCCTCTAAATACTCTAACAAAGTGTTAGGCCACATTTCGGTTTAGCCCAAAATATCAAATCAAATCTGAATAACACTGTGAATAACACTGCCAAAAATTCGCCATGTATAAGTTTTGTTTTTCCCATTACATTTTCAGGCCGTTAACGGCCTTATATTAATTTTTCAAATATATCTTTTTCTGCCTTATAACTGCAAAAAAGTGAGATTTGACACTCTTCCTTCTCGAATAAAGAAACAAATACTTTAGGAAACATTTGACTCAAATGTTTATATACTTGTTACACAGTTGATTTAGAAATTTTAGTACAAAGATTTCTTTGTATTTAGATATTTTTATTAAAGTTGGCATGGGAAAATCTCGAAGCTGAAAGCAATTGACGTTAACATGGCTATAGTTGACTGTAGTTTTGCATGTTCTTGAAAGAACTTTAAGATATTTATTATTCCATGTCTTGTTTTTAAATGGTTTGAAAAACTTTCAATAAATATATAAATTGTTTTATAGAAGAGGTAGCTCAGCTTTAAATATCATATTAAAATCTAAAGTTTTTACTTTATTATTTGCCTTTCTGCTTATAACGAAGTAGAAAATAGCTTAATAATGCTTACCTGCAAAAAAAAAAAAGGGAGTAATGCTGACCTACAAAACTTGTCCATCTAGCCTAATTCTACTTTGCGAACACTGAAAAACATATTGACTTAGCTTACTTAATTATTTAAACTTGTTGTGTTCATAAAGTTGCATTGGCGAAAGTTTTAAATTACAATTAGAAAAGCGCATGCAAAATTCGTTGCTTGTTGCATCGTTTGTTGTGTTGTTTATTCAAGTAAACATCGTCTTTCCCCCATTGTTCCTGACGTTTGCGGCCGTTCGCAGCCAGCCGCATATACATATAAAGTTGAGTTTATCTCAAGAATGTAGATTGCCTGTAAAATATTTAATTACACACTGCGGTGCTGCCACAGACGCACAGAGAGCCCGGCGAGCCTGGTGTGCCTGGCGAGCCGGGTGAGCCTTGTCAAGCGACAGCCACAGCAACTGGCTAACCAGAAAGGACATAACACGCATACGCCATGTATGGCTTAGATGGCTTGTGCTTGTTCACTTGGCAATTTGCAAGTGTTGGCAACTGTGGAGTGTGCTACACACAAGTGACACTTGTATGCATGTGACTGCCGTTCTTTCCCTGTCTGTATCTCTGTGTGTGTGTGTGTGTGTGTGTATGTGTGTGTATCTATGTGTGCTTGTGCAATTTGCTGTTTATTTATTTGCCCTACAGACTTTCGACTAACCTGGCTGTCAGCTTTACAACCAAATAGTTAAGCACTTTTTGCATTTTTAATAAACTGTAGCAGCTCACTTTGCATATGAAATGTGTTCGTATGTATGTATGTGTGTGTGTGTGTGTGTATGTATTTGTGCGTGTGTGTACTTAGCAAAAGAATACCACACAATGTTTTCAGCACATTCATTCATTAGTTGCCCGGCCACGTCGCAGTGCCAAAATGCTAATTATGTTTATTGAGCGCCCAACAGGGCAAACAACTCATAAGATAGCTAAAAGATACAGTGCGAGTCACTTGCATAGGTAATTTAGCAACAGAAAATTAAAAACACTTTGAAGGCGAAACTATGCTCACTATGCATAGGTCTCTTGATAAGTATACGCAACATTTACTATTTCGTATATAGCTCTAAGACAGGTGTTCTTATATCCCATATATACCAATTAGAGTATGATACTAGTATACTACTTTTAAGAAAAGTATATCCTTATACTACTAATACTAGTTTGTATATAGTCAGAGGATTAGTATACCTGTAAATACTTTTTTATGAAATAAGTTAACCTTACTTACAGCAGTCGAAGTCTAACAAGTGTCTGCTACTTCATCTCTACTTCTAACTCCATCTTCATAGCTACAACCATTAACATAAATTCTCTCGAAAAATTCCAAAAGCTTTTATGGCTATCAACTTTAATAAATAAGTTTTCTAAACGAATTCAGAGAACATAAGCAAAGAGATTTTCCTGGGGTTTTTCCTCATGTTTTTCCCACTAACCAGTTGATTGAGCTTAGCTAGGGGCATTCCAGCAAAACATCATGTAAAGCTTAGCATAGCTTAAGCCATTGACTTGCTTACAAAATGCTTGTAATTTTTGCAAAGTGTAATCTGTTATGGCTTTCGAGTTCTAGACAGTCATTGCTAAATCGGCTTTGACCTTTCCGGAGAGCAGCAAGTGAGTTGCGCTGGCCGCAGAACAACTTTGCTTTGATTTGAGCGAAGGTCGTTTTAAAAATAAGCAGGCGCCAGGCCAAGCACAAGCACACACACACACAGCCTGTCGATCAGTCACTATGTCAGTCAGGCAATCAGTGAGTGAGTGAGTGAGTCAGTCAGTCGGTCAGTTAGCCAGTCAGTTGGTTAGTGAAAGCCATTTTAGTGTAGCCTTGAGCACGCTCAGCGGCATTCAGTCTTTGCATTGACATTGGGTGTGGCCCAAGTCAGGGGCTGGGCCGCGATTCCTGCCACACACACACACACACACACACACACACGCACACAGAACAATCTGACGTGCGTCGAGGTGCTAAATAGCGCTCATTGGCTACCTGGCTGACAGACAGACGAACGAGCGCTGGCACACAGCGACTTTGTGTATTCGAATCGCTGGCAAGCACATAATTAAAAGCGACATTCGCTTGGCTTTGTGGCATTAGAAAGTTGTTGCAATTACAAAACTTTAATGAGCGCCGCACATCAAATCAGCTCCAACTGAATGATTGGCCATCACATAATTAGAACAGCGCCAATTGTAGGCCAGTTCGAATGCGGTAAGTCGACCCTGAAATTGACTAAGACAACGGGCTTAATCCAACAATTCCAATTTGCCATTAATTCCATTTCTAAATATATATCTAAATATATACACAGATAGGTATATATTTACAGCAGGAGTCAGTTACAGTTACTGGACCCAGCTGGAGCTGCAGCTGCTTCAACTGACCTTCAACGCTGACATTTTAGTTATTTTATTTTATTTTATTTACCCACCTTTGCTTGCGTGCCACAAACAATTTTCGTACAAATTTATTTATATAGATAACACCAACACCGACAACAACAACGACAACGACAACAGCAAGGTGTACAAATTGATTAAAGAAATTTCATAATTTATGTTTATTAAAGCATAGAGATTGTGTCATTTATATATAGCTTCGAGCATTTTCAAAATTCTGCTGCAAGTGTCTCTGCATTAAAATGCTTTCATATGATTGCTTTTTAAGCCCTGCACCAAACAGAAACATCAAAATAGAATGGAAAAAAGTAAAACAGAAAAGTTTCATTGTAAAATATTTCAACTATGCGTTTTGTCAGGAGTTTAGCAAATGCGCAGAGCACTGCTGCCTGCCTCTACTTGCCTGCGGGGCCATTGTTGTCCTGACATGGAAATATATACAAAATATATGAAATATTTATGACAGGGAATTTGCGTATTATAAATTGTAGACAAATTCACTCTACCTGCAGCAAAGCTACAAACTCCAAGTCAACAACAGGTTGAGTGTAGAAGAACGAAAAGTAACTTTTTAGATGTCCTCAATTCTTTAGAGCATACTGTGTATAATAATGGCATTATACTCTTGAATGCTATGAAATTTATAAAGAATATGTGAATAGCTAGGGTCCATATATTAGATACTAACTGACCCGAAAAACATCGTATTATCATCTAAACATAACTTATATATCTTTTCACAGGCCAGCAACATTGTATATTATGTTGATAAGGAATGATAGATTTATAATCTATCTTCTTTAGAAACCTGAATATATGTATAGTTGAACTGAATGACCTCAGATCTTCCCATCAAAATATAATATATTTATATATAAATGTCTATATATATGTGCTCTAGCTCACCTCTGGCTCAGCTAAGAGCCTTGCCTCTGGCTGAGTTCTAGCTCTGTCTATGGCTCTGCCAAAGGTTCAGATCTGACTCAACTGTGGCTCAACTGTTTTATCTCTGCTCCTAATCTGGCTCAACTATTGCAGACTTCAAGCTCTGCCAATGGCTGAGCTCAGGCTCAACTCTGGCTCTGCTTTGCTTTGCTTTGCTTTGGCTCTGCTTCTAGCTTTGCTCAGTTCCGACTCAACTTTTAGTTTATGAAAAGTTTAAATTGATTCTAGGTTACAAAATTCTATTGTATTGATTAATTCATCGTAAATGTCTGAAAACAGGTTTTCATTCGGAGGAAATGCGAGCTTCACTTTCCCTAATTGGACAAATCTACATACATAGATATAATTTTCCAGGTATCATCTTTCAGCTTACCATGACTTGCGTTTCGCTCAAAGTGCAGAGGGAAGCTCAGTTATTACTGCCGCCGCTTTTTGCTTCCCTTTTTGCATAGCTGCCTGGTTTTAAGCACTGAGCTTCCACGAAATGAATATTGTTTTCATTAGAGCCAACTTTTAATATAATTTGAACTTTGCAGCTTACAAACTGATTTAATTAAAAGTAAACTGCATTCTCATCGCCCACCTGCTGCAAAGCGAACAGCTCAGGTGCATAATTAAAGCGTCTACTTAATAATGATAGTTATCTCAACTAACTAAAGTGCCCGACATACGGCTCAAGTCTCCTTTATGAAGGTAATTCAATTAATTGCACCGGCAGTTGCAAAAAGCAAAAAGGTAATTAAATTCGGAACTGCTTGCATGCAAATTACAAATTCGATTCGTTGAGTGTCAAATTACGTTTTCAATGCAATTAAATGCACATTCAAATCACTCATACGCACTGTTGCACACGTATTGCTTTAACTTAAGCCCCGCCCATATACACAGCACAAGCCAGCAAAGTAAAAAGCTAAAGACCAACGTATGTATTGACATTTGTCTAGGTGGTCTGAGGGGATAGGGCGATTGAGGCTGCCGGGGGGGCTGGAGTCTTGAGTTGGACAATACGCCAAGGAAATGGCTTAGAGAAACGAAACGAAAAGTGTTGCAACATGAACGTGTCAATGAGGTTTTTAAGCTTCTTGCTGCTTGACTAGCAGGCAACGGCTGACGCAATGTGGCATGCCCCCACCTACCCCGCTCCATGTCCGCCTCCTGCAACTGACAGTAGCTGAGCTGAATCCGTGCCTGGCCTTTTGTTATAACATATTACTTTGCAGCTCAACATGTTGCGGCTGTGATGGCAACAGCGTGTAAACAGACAAAAAGCGAATGCAGCAGCCAACGAGGCCAGATAAGAAGAGCGTGCAACATGCTGTGCGCGTGTGTGTGTCTGTGTGTGTGTGTCCATCTCTGTGTGCGTGAAAGAAAAACACAAACGGCAAAGCTTACACACGCACAGCAAACGGATTATTTGTTTTCGGCAGCTCCATCTTTGTTTGCTGTACAGGTACTTTTTTCCCTCTTTGGAATGTGCCACATGCAGAGTCCTTTATCTGCAGTCCGTGTAAACAGCTGCCTCGCTCATATATATGTTATATGCGCACAGCATGAATAAGCCAAAGTGTTGTGTCAAAGCCTAAGGGCTAGTTTAGTGCTATATGTGCCAAGTGAAACTAATTTGGCAACAGCTTAGCAACTATGGCCTGTCCGAGCAGCAGCAGCAGCTGTCATAATACATATATACATTCTATATATATATATCCATAAAGCCATAGTCATCAAATCAGAATTGTATGACACAGTTCCTAGGTCTATCATTATGGCTTGGCCTGTGTAATTAGTGCGTCCGAGATATGGCCAACAGCGCCCCTTTTTCCTCTCTTAACGTTCTTTTTTTTGCATTGTTAATAAAATCACAACAGCTCCAGGCGGCTACGGATGGGTGGGTTTCGTCCAGTGCTTGACCCTACCACTTCCAATGCCACAACAAACGCGACATTTTCAATATGCTCGCCGTTGGGAAGGCGAAAGTAGCGAGCGCGAGGCGTTGCGCAAACATTGGTCAGGCCCGTGCTTACATGTGCGCCTGGCGTGGCATAAACAAACAAAAATAGCCAACAGACACACACACACACACACACACACACACACACGCAGTCTGTTGCTATTGCTCTTTTTTTTTGTTCTTGCCGGTCGGCCTTTAACGTGTGCAGAAGTCAACTTCCGTGCCCCTCGAGGGTGCCCGGTCGCGCTTGTGGTCATCGCACGAGCTGACGCTAACAATGTTATTAAAAACTCATTCAAAGTCAATGTGCGTGTTTGCATATATCTATCCCTGTGTGCGTGCCCGTGCGGGTGAACGCGTGTGCGTGCGCGTGTGCGTGTGTGTGTGCGTGGGTGTTGATAAGGGACGCCAGAGGACGCTCGATATTCCGGTGGAAGTTGTCGCATCTGTTTTTGCATTCGATACGTTTCAATTAGCACATCAGCGCAGTATCAATCAAGCGCGCATTTTACACTGATGCACAGTCTGCTGCGCGATGTTGTGCAACACTGCAAAAACATGTTTAGCATATTGCAACAGAAACACTAGGCAATTGCGTATTTCATTTATGGCCTGAGCTGATGAAGCAAATAAAAAACATTTTTTATACTTTCCATATTTACTTTGATTATGCATTAATAATTTCAGAAGTATTTCTGTTTAATTTGTAATATAAATTCTGAAATTGATTACTTTATTATACAGCTGTGATTGAAACCAGTTAACAATCATCATCAGTTTTGTTCAGTTGCCCCTCATATAGAATAATGCATTATTTTTTGAATCCATTTAAAATGGGAATTAATGACGATATATCTATTCACTTACGAGCTCAATCGATTAAGTCATATTCATCTGGTAGTTTGTCCGTCCACCTGTCCTTCCATGACTCCACTGGTCTGAGTATCTGTCCATCCTTTTGAGCTCAGTAAGCTCGTAACCCACAAAAGCTAGAGACTTGAAATATTACCAAACGATGTCTGACCTTATCAGTATTTTTCGATAGTCTTCTTTCATGTTATACATAAAAATAGTTCATTTGAAAGCATAATTTGAATACCACATAAGCTGGAGATGACAGATGAAGGCACCATGTCTAGGTTCCTCTATATTTGACACCTCTTTTCCTTCCCCATAAGCAAAATAAATCGAAATTCATGAAGACTATGCTTTAGCAAATACACACATTTATCTAGCTATCAATAGCAAGATCCACAAATTGCTTACCAAATGTCCATCTAGAGCAAGCCCAGCCTAATTTCTAAAAGTATACTAGACTCCACATTTTTCCATAAATAGCTGTCCCTCACTCTAATTCTACCCACTAACTGTGCCACATAGTATATTAGCACATTGCCACAGCGCGCGTTATTAATTATGCCAATAATTGCCTAAGCATTAGCATTAGAATTAGCCATTGCCAAATGCTGATGAACAAAGGAAACTAAAATATTGGCCGCCTGGCTGGACTGGAGAGAGGCGTGGCATTTAATTTCCTGTCGCTGTAGCTCAATCAATAAAAAGTCAACTAAAACGAACTCACTCGGTGCCGATGTCTATGAAACATAAAGCCCAAAAGGGTCTGCGAAATAAACAAGCGCCAAAATAAAATGTTACCGAAAACCTTTAGCCAAGGATTTGCGGCAGCGGCGATGAACTGATTAAATTGTTGACGGAAACGGAGCCCGGCGCTGGGAGCTCGGTCTTTGTCGCTTGGGGGTTTGCTCTCTTTATTTTTTGTGCTCGCTCAGAGCGCTCACAATGAGTATATTAGTTTGACTGACACAGACTAAGAAAGCTGAGAGTTTACATGGAAACTAAACTAGAGACTTTGGTTAGGCTTATGAATATGAGCTTAGGCGTGCATAGCACAGTCGATCATACTTGCTGTCTGTTTTTTTTTTGACTGCAAGGCTCATGGAAACTAATTCCGGCAGCGAAGTGCTGCCAATGGACAGCTACCCCGCTGTCCTGCTGTCCCGGTCGAACTTTATCGATAAGCGTCGAGGCGCATAGCCAAACAAACGATGACGAAAAAAAAAAATAAATAAATAAACATGTTTGGGGGAGATCTTTGCTGGCTAAAGGGAAATACATTTTTATGGACAATTTGGTTTTTATGTCAATTTACTGTTGTTGCTCAGTGTAAATATGTACAAGACAATTCAAGCAGTTGCACAGCAAATTCCAATACCAACACTCAAACCCCGAAAAGCGAGTGGCAGTGCTTTGGCGCTCCTCCTTTCGCTCCTGCTCCTGCTCCTGGCGCACATTAAAAATGGGCGTTGTGGGGCGCATCGTTCACTGTTTGCCTGATTGGTTGCCGCATTTTGCTGTACGCTGTTCGCTGGGGCGGGTATTATTGTTAGTGTGGCAGAAATGGCAAGGACGATGACTGCGACACGATGTTGTGATAATTGCCAGCAGCACTGCCAAGCGAAAAATGGAATGTGCACCTCCGCACCCGCACCAGCACCCGCCACCGCTCTGCAGCTGCCAGCCAGGGCCTGCTGCTGTGGCACGCTGAGACTTTAAAGATTTTCCCCATGGCTTGCCGAAAGATTTCAGTTTTGTGGCAGCTGTAAACACACAGTCGGGGATTTGGTGCTAAGCCGCGCATAAAGCGTCGACTATGCTTCATACAATGCGCAACGTGCTGTAAAGTGGCAAGTCCTTTATGGTTCATAACTTACGGAACCCTCACAAAGGAGCAGCATATTATGAACCCAGTCAGAGATAAGCATTCAAGTTAAGCAATTCAATTGAATGCCACGAAGCGGGCTGCCAGCACGGGCTGACAGCAAATATATTAAACTGATCAGCGTGAAGCTGCAAATACTTAATTTATTTAATTTCAATTTTTCTTGAATTAATTTACCACACTTTAAGTGTAGCCTACAAACGCTTTATATGCAATTTTATTTTGCCCCAAAAAGTATGCTATGATTTTATTCTTGGGCTGAACTATAACTTTGTTTGAATATTAATAAAAATATTACACAAACAGATTTTTTGAGTATTTCTAAGACAAACAAACTTTTGCTGTTGACTGTGTTATGATTCAGAGTAATACTCTGTAATAGTAGCAAGTGGGTAAATGGAAATTTATATAATGTCTGCTACTTGCTTCAGCTATTACTAGAATGAGAAATGTGCGAGGTTCTATATGTAAAAGGGCTCAAACGATTCTGCCTAGAATAATATAGTAATACTAAGCTAAGACTTCTTTAAATCGTGAATCAGAGCATAGTAAGTATACAGCTTGAATCGAGTTTGCATATAACTTCAAGCAGTATATTAAGTCAACCAGCACAACAGGGCATCAACTAGTTCATCAATCACAATGAAAGAATTCAAGTCGGTTTGTTTGCTCGGCATTGTTGTCTTTTTTTTTTATTGGGGCCACATTTATAATTCATTTTGCGCTAATTTCGACTATATTGTTTCTGACCAACTGTGTGAGGCTTGTGATTTTGCTGTCAATGCAGTTACTGGCACACATAACACACACATAACACACACATCACACACACATAACACACACATCACACACACAGGGACAGACATGAAGCATGTGTGGCAACAATTTCTCATTTTTATGCCCGACATGTTGTAAAACCACATTAATGCGATGTAGTCCTTCAACAGCAGCAACAATCACAATAATAACAACGACAACAACGACAACAACAACAGCAACAGCTGCTGGCAGCATGTTGCATGTGACACTTATATGCTCTAACTCCGCCGCCATCTCGCTCTGGCGCTCGACTATCTCTCGTTTGTCTAAGCTGAATTATGACTTCCTGGCAACACGTTTTTACATTTCCGTTTCCGCTGACTGAAATTATTACCATAAAAGTAAGCAAAACTGCCGCAACAGCACCGCAGCACCGCCAACCACCCCCAGCACCGCCGTAAGCCCCCTTTTAAAGTGCACAATTACGCGCAACAACTCATGGCGTGTTGGTTGCTTGGCTGCCCATTGGAATTTCAAAATAAATCTTTAACGATGCACTGGGGGCTCACGTGCTGGTCTAACAGCGCGCTCTAGCTGCTGCTCCTTGAGCTACATAATTATATATACACATACATATATATATATATGTATGTGTGTGTGTGTGTCATTGGTTGGCCGTGCGGCTGTCTGTGTCTGTCTGTCTGCTGGGTACTGAAGCGTTTTTTTCTGCGCTCGCTAATGTTGAAAAGGACAACGCAGCGACTGTCATAAAATGTGCCACAACACGTTCTCAAAAAAAAATGGAAGGACTCAGCGATGTAATACGTATAAATATATATAAATTTTGTGTTTTTTTCTTTTTGGTGGGCTACCATTTCTCATAATTTCATAAATAATTACATAATGCGTTGACAGCAGCGACAACAGCAACAGCAACGGCAAAAAAATATATATATAAATTACAAAACGTTTTATGCGCAAGGAGCAGAACAACGCGTGTACCCATGGTACAGATTTAGATATATATATATATATATACACGTATACGTGTTATTATATTTAGGAAAACAGAGTGATCTATGAGGTTTGGGTTCAAATTCATAAGAAACTCTTATCAATCAGCAAAAGCTTTTGCTTTAAGCTTAGATTTGCAGAGGAGATGCGAGAATTAAATGGAATTCGAAATGAAAATTCTAAGGATTTTAGAGTTTTAAATTTTTTATATAAAGATATATTCTAAATGTGTAATTCGATTTTAAATTCAGTTTTATTAAATATATAATATATTTATTAAATTATTTTGTTTTTTTTTAACTATAATCCTGTATATTGGCCGACAAAAAAGTTTTTACTTAATTTATTATATAAATTTTTGTATTAAAATATTTCTCTACTCTTAAATAACAACTTCATTATGAAATAGCTAAAGCCGTGTTTATATTTGTATATTTTCTACATATTCTTTTTTCCAATTATGGAAATTCAGTTAAAAATAAATGAAATATTTGCAAATGTTATTTGTTTTATTACTGCTTAGTATAGACAAGCTTTGTTATTGCATTATTGGCAGCTGTTGCTGTTGCTGACTGTCACATATTTTAATAAAGCGCAATTTTCCAAACAATTTATGCAGTGCTACGCGCGCCCCCATTCTCAATTATGGAAAACACAAAAACAAAATAAAAGCCATGAAGAAAGCACAGAAAAATGAATTCCAACACTGCAAATCAAAATGCAGCGGCGCAAATGAAAATCCATTTCCCACAGCAGGAGAATGAGAAAAAATAACGAATACAAAAAATACAAAAAACAGAAAAAATCCTTTGCATGTTGCTGAACGAAATCCTTTAAAGTTGAAATTGAAAAGCCAAACAAAAGGCTCGAATAATAACGAAAAATAACTGCAAAACATGAAAAACTACTCAGCAGCAGAAGTATTTGGAGGCATAATATTATAATGGCAGTTATTTATGAGCCCCACCCAAACCACTTACGGCTGCCAGTGGTAATAGCTTTTGGTCAGCTGCGATTATCCACTTATCCACATTGTGTAGAATTGGCCTTAATTCACATTGTGCACACATTATGCAGCCCATTTCGAATGCGATGTTGCCTGACAACGGCTGACAAATTGTTAATTGATTGAATTTTTATAAATGATTTATTCACTGTTTATCTCGATTTTATTCACATTGTCAAATGCATTCTTTGAGCATAGAGAAAATGCTTTCATTAAGAACATACTGAGATTTTCTTAATCTCAATAAAAATTGACTTTGAAACCTGCTTTACTAATCTTAAATTGAAACAGCAAAGATATCAAATTCAATTGGATAGAAACGTTGCTACGTTTCACTGCCAGAGTGAATTGTTTTTCATCCAACTAAAATCCCTTTTTAAAATACTTCAATATTTGGGTCAATTAAATTTGTGCTTTTAATATTTATAATAGACTCCAATGATATCCAATTAGGTACAATTAACTTTATCGGGCTCACGCGCTATCCAATTATCAATTAAAATTGTGACTTTTAAACAAATCTCCCCTGTCTGGCTTAGCATACAATAAATATCAATTATCCGTTTATTGAGTGGCATTCAATATTATTTTACTAGTGGACATTAAAAGGCAATTAGAGGTTTTAGAATAAGCTGTCAGATACAATCAGCTAACAGCGCTTGAGCCAGAATTTAGTTTCTAGCTAAAACTGAAGTAGTTGTACTAGGATTTCCCACACTAATAGCTTACATTTCCCGCCTGATACATAGGAACATTCATGAATAGATATACGAATGCCTGTAACAATGAAATCATCTTTACAACAGGTGAAAGTAGTTTAAGTAGGAGCAAGTAGAGATAAAGCTCGCAGATTTAATTGATAATGCCTCATGGTCTCTGGTTGAAGGAGACGTTTACAAGTAGCTGAGTCTGAGCATGAACATGTGAGTGAAATAATATAACAATTCACGTTTGCAAGATGATCTAAGTAGAGCAGTCGGATCATCAGTCTCAGATGATCAAAATATACTACATAACTTAAAAAAAACTCTCCCAGCTAAATTGAATCACCAGTTATGGTGAACATATGTTCAGGATATCTGCAAGTCTAAGCTTATAGTGAAATGCTCTCTCTACAGCATCTCCTCTAGCCAAGCACAGCTGTTAATAGGATTGCCACCCCGCCAAGTCCCATGCATAAACAAAATATCTTTTCGTCAAGCCCACTCAACCGGCAATTTTCTGCTCGTTAATTATGTAAATTGTGTAGCCAGAGCAGTTATTTGTTTAGGGCAAGTTATGCGGTAGCATTTAGTGGCAGCTGCAGCTGCAACTGCTACATCTGCTACAATAGCAGATTCACGGCTGCATGAGTTATGAGCCGTGGCTCAGGTCGAGGCTGAGATGCGCCCCAGTTGCCACTCAGCAAGTTGCATTTAATTATAAAGGGCAAAGTTTTTCGCTGCCGCGGCCCAGTTGGAGCCAAGCAGTAGGACTCCAGTGGGGACGTTGAAGGCTCAGTATCTGCGAGCTAATGAAATCAGCGATTGTACAACTTGGCCCAACTGTCATCGAGTTGTTGCAAGTTTCATTCATTTGACAAGCATTATTTAGCAATGCGAAGCCAATTTGCGCGTATAACAACGGACCTGAGAACGCCAGCAGATGTCCTGCTGCCGTTGTCGTTGCCGTTGCCGTTGCTGTTGCTGTTGCTGCCACTGCCCCTGGCTCATGTTGCTGATGTGGCACGTAGTTGCTCTACCATAAATCTGTTGCATAAACTTGGCTGCTGTGCGGCAAGCACATTAACGACATCCTTGTGCCCCGCATGAAAGATGCATGAGACACTGGTGCGTGCAACAACAGGCTTTAGCCTTTAGCCTTTAGCCTACAGCCTTCAGCCTTCAGCCTGCCACCAAAAAAAAAAAGTAAACGCTTGCCTCCCAGCACGCCAAATACTTTATGCGATTATAATAAAGTCGACTCTATAAAGTTGTCATATATTCAATTCCCCACCTGCCTATGGCAGCATAAATTACGCGTGCCACACAGCAGGTGGTGCGGAATCGGGCTCTCGTATTACAGCGTATCATGAAAGTTGTCGAATTATTATTGCAGCTGCCCCAGTCTCCTCCTCCTCCTCCTCCTCTCCCCCTCCCACTCCCCCTTCGCTGATCGATCGATTCAACAAAACATGAAAATGTCAGCGAAATGAAGTCTCATTGAAATCATTTGGCCGCAACTCAGTGGCGATTGCGACACGCTATTATTGCCACAGCTTAGAGCCAGCATAGACGAACGAACGTTCTATGTGCGCAGTGTGTCTAAGCCTTTAAGGCCTGCTAATTGAGTACTTATCGATTAATGCGCCGCAGTCCGAAATCCCCATTAATTATGTGAGCACGCAACGTGGCCAGTGTGTATCTCTGTGTTTGGGTGTCCCTCTCACTCCCACTCTCACTCTCTCTCTCTCTCTCTCTCTCTCTCTCTCTCACTCTCTCTCTCTCTCTCTATCTGTGTAGCATTTCCATACGAACTGCCTTTTAATTTGTGTACTCAAAAATTCTGCCTGCACACGCATAAAATATGGCGTGTCATAAAATATAGCAGAAGCGTTAACGTGCCCCACACAGGATGCTGCTCAAGCCGGATAATAGTGTGAAACTAAAGGGAGTGCCCGACTGACAGAGCACATAAAGCTGTTTATTATAAATTTAAAATTAAATTATTATTATTTAAAGAGAACAGCCTAACCGATATGTATATGTCGATGATATGTAGTCCATACGATATACGATATAAAGTATACGATATTCCCTCTGTAAAGCTTCCGTTGCTCACCAAGCACTTGGATGGTCATGGCCAGGCTGAACAGTTCACAGAGCTGCTCTGCCAGCTTTGCTATGACTCTGATAGAAGTGAATATATAACACTTTAACTTATTGATTGAGCTATAAACATTCTTTGTAGACGTTTACTACTTTACCTGTTTCATTCGAGCTCTACGACTGTGCTGTATACAACTTTACTTACTTTGCAATACGGAAATATATAAAAAAAAAATGTTTTTCACCACAATTTTTGTTTATTTTTACTTTTTTTCTAGTCCTATTATATTTATTAAAAATAATCAATTAAACAAATATTTTTTTTTATTTTAAAAGTACGTATATTTGACCGAAATTACATTTTTAATGTTTGACCTAAGCCTGCAAAGCACCCTTAAATTTTATAAATACCCTACCGCTATGACTTTCAGCAGGACTATATTTGCTCCGAATGTTCTATCATTTTAAATACCAAATATAGTAGTTGCCACGGTAAACTCTTAACACTTAAAAAGACAAGACCTTCAAAAACTCTTCCACATATCGCAGCGAAGGCCACTTTATGTGCTGTCGATATAAGTTCTGTTCAAAAAAACAACAATATGCTCCTCTTCATAAATTTTGCAACGGATGCAGAGCATCAACAGCAGCAGCAGCAGCAAAGGCAGAGGCAGAGGCATAATTAATGTTGTTAACAGCAGCAGCAGCTGCGGCAAAAACTTACGCAAGGACCTTGCTGCTCTACATGATTAATGCCATTATTAATTTCGGACACGTTAATTGCAAAGCCAAAAAAAAAGAAGCAAATGAAGAAGGAGAGGTGGAAAAGTCAAAATGTAAACAAGTTGCCTGAACATTGCACATACGCAATGTGGTACGAGGCAATATTCAATTACTGAGCAGCGAGCAGCAGGCGATGGTTAGATGGTTAGACAGGCACGAGGCAGGCCATTCGAGTCAGTGGCATCATCAAAAACGCATCAGTGTCATTAGGGTGCGAGGGGCGACGAGAGCTGGCATTTGCTCTGTCATTTGATGGGCATGGCGTTTCTTTTGTTGGCCTGGCTTGTGCCTCGTGCCAGCCGTCTGTTTGCTTTGCGTTTCGTTACGTTTCGTTTTTCGTGTGGCAAGGACAAGGTAGAATAGTAGCCTGAGCTCTGCAACAACTGTGTCAAGCAATTTTCAGCTCGAATCGCGCCAAATGAGCGCCAAGTGGATGGCAAGGGGGCACGAGCCGGCTCGGCGCTTGGCAATTTGCAGCAAGTGTCGCCAACGCATTTTGCAGTTGCTGCACAAAAACAGTAGGCGACGATGGTATTATCATTGCCATAATCATAAAAACATATGGCGCAGCCAGCAAATGAGTTCGAGTTACCAGCCAGCCGACGCGACAAGTGCCAACATGTGTGCCATATCCTTTCCATACAATCAAGGACTGACATCAAAATATCGAAAACTAATGGCAAAAGTGTGCAAGCAAAATAAAGTTGTAGAAACGTATATATATAGATGACTATAACTTCTTTGTAGGATTTGTTAGTTGAGCAAATAACTGAGTTATAGGACTTGGAACTGGTTAACGTCCTTGACTGATCAAGTTGAGCTTGATACTCAATGTTTATGCTTTCTGATCCTTGGCTGACTCTAGCTCGAGTATTCCTTGCCGGACTTCAGATACTTTTCGATCTAGCGATCGATATTTAAAAATTTCAGCGGTAATGTAATCATTAGAGTAAAATACTTACTCTTTTCGAGCATAGATTGATTATAATTGCAGTATGTTTCATCCGATTTTTGAATCGCATAGCTTTTTGAATGCACATTGATTCAGAGTATTATATATTAATGACTTTCCGTATCAGTTTCAATTTCACAAGTAGTCAGCCCGCAATAAGAGCAGTCAGTCCATATGGGGAGAGAGAGCATAGGCAGAGCGACATTTCCGCTCCTAAAAGTGATTGTTTACCATATTACTATATATTCAAATGATTGAAAAAACTGATTACTTATTACTATATAGTAGAAATGACAAAAACAGATAACACGGGGAATTTAAATTAAAAAAAAAAAAAAAAAAAAAAAAACTGTACATATAAATTAGAATAATTATAACAGGCGTACCTGCCAAAAAACAAATGTTAAGGGTAAAGAGATAAATGCGCTATAGAGTCTCTGACAACAAGCAGCAAATAAATTCACATATATGAAAAAAAAAAAAAAAAAAACTATAAAATAATCAATGAGATTTGACATTTGGTCATGAAGCGTACATAAACAGAGCTAGACTAGGCTGAATCTGGCGACTCCGACTGCATATGAGGAATGCTCATGATAAATCTCATTTGGCCACGCTGCACCAACGACTTGGCAACTTGAGACAATATTTAAAATATATAAAAAGCGAAAATGCTTGAAATGAGAATCTCATTTTTATGGCCGCACAATTTGCACGTTGCACAAGTTGTTGTCCTGACGGCAGTTTGCATTTATGCGCTATCTCTTTTGCCGGATATGAAACTAACAGCTATGTGTGTGTGTGCGTTGGTGTGTGTGTGTGTGTGTGTGTGGTTGTATGCTGATGTTTGCCACAAAGGCAACGCCACGTGGCCTGTGGGCGCAATTTTGCCATTGGTGCTCGTTAAATTTGCATGCGGAAGCGCGATGGTGCATATGTGTGTGTGTAAATGGGTATGTGTGCATGTGTGTGCATGTGTGTGTGTGTGGCAACAATGCTAAATGAGCGCAACAGTTACACGCGCCGCCACAGCGACAACGGCAACGACATTTTTGCGGTTTCGGCCCGGTTCGAGTGTCTTCGCCGCAGAAACCAAGTTCATTTGGCATGCAGCAAACGTGCCAAGGCCAAGTTAGCTGCAGCCACGCCCCCTAAAAGAAGTGTGTACACGAAATTGAAATTGCCAAGTGACAAGCCAAGTTAGATTTATATATATACATATATATCGAAATTATTCATTACTTTAAACTCGACTCTAATATTTATTTAAAATTTCGCTTTGATTAAAATGCAAACGCTGCGCCGAGGAGCTTCCTTGGAGAACAATCTAATGGCAGCCTTATGAATTAAACAGGCGAAGAAGCCGAGTGACGCGTTTCGTAATTAAAACTTGCCAAGCGCACTTGCAAAAGTTTATTATGCGCCGCTGTCTGCCTCCTCCGAGCCGCGCTATCCCCCAACCTTTGTCTCTAACCCCATCACATGGCAAGCTCGTGCTGCTGCTGCTGCTGCTGCTATTCCTGTCGCTGTCAAATTCATAATCTGTGGCGTAGTTAGCTTTGAGGCAGAAAGAATGGCCGCTGCTGTTGACGGTTTTTGCGCCCGCACCGCACGCCACAAAACATTTCGCACATAGCTGCGGCCAGTTTGGCCTAAAAGAATGCGGCCAATATGCTATTGTGCGGCTACCTGGCGCACGGCTTTAGCCAGGCCATGTCAAAGCCTGTTAGCTACGTTATTAGCGCATGATTGAAAACCGCAGGCGTTTCCTTTTTTTTAGGTTTGGGGCCTCTTCAAACTGCATTGCCATGAAAATTAGGCGGGTGCCTAGGACGTAATATATGAAACCTGACCGTACAATACTCTGTCGATGGCTTGCCTATAGCTTGAAGGGGTTTTTTGTGTTAGGGAGCATAGAGTGGAGAGTATATAAAGGGATTACAGCTCATGGCACAGATATGATTTACTAATAAACTTCATCTGAGACTACAAAGCCACAACAGTGACTGTCAAACTGTAGAATGAAATTGACTTAAGCTTGAGCTTCAGCAGAGCTCTGCAGTTAACTTATAAAATCAGCTTAAATCAAACATTAGCATATATATTATCTATATACACTACACAAAAGCCCATATACTCCACTTGACTTTGTGCATAGTGTATAAACCCCAATCTCACTCGCAATGCTCTAGGTCTTCATAAATTACTCTCCATTAGCCAAAAGGACATATACACTTTTTGCATTTTGCAAGCAGTGTATTAGAGCCAAATCTGCGCTCTAAGCCCCTATGCAGCTGGTCCAATAATTGAACGCTTATCCGCGGCCGGCCATCAATTTACATTTGACAAGCAGCCGCAGTTGGCTTTGACGCAATTTCCCAATTTCCTTCCTTTTTTCTGTTCAACCAGGTGCTGTTCACCTGGCCAACCCTTTTGTTATCGCCACTGCCAGCGCCAGTGGCAGCGCCAGTGCCTTTTGTTTGCTTGATTAAATTATTTTTCATTATTTGCCAAATAAAAGCAGAAAAGCAGCAGCAACAGCCCCAGCCAAGAGACACTCTGAGCGAAGCAGCACAACGGCTGGCTTACACATTTAATAAGTTTATTATTAGCAAACAGCAGAGAAGAAAAAGAGCAAAAATGCGAAAGGCAGTTGGAGACATAAAGCGCGCCATTATGAAAAAATATCTTATCTAAAGGATGGCTTCAATTGCGCGCGGGATTTGTCATTTTGAGCTGTGTCAACACGCCCCACAACGAAATTCATTTTCGTGCCCAGCAAACAATCGCCAAATGGGGTAGCTTAGGTGCTTGAGAGCGGCTGCCTACAGTCTATGGGTCAGAATGCCATCTCAAAGTATTTGAGTGAATTGAATTGACTTACTGACGGCAGAAGTGATTGACTGATTGACTGTTGGATTGATTGACTAAGACAGACTGAGTAACTAACTAAGCCAATCACGCTGTTGCTCTAACTGATTAACTGAATTTAAATGATTGACTAACGCTGGCTTAATGACTGATTGAATGTCTGATTGATTGACTGACTGATTGATTTACAGATGGACCGATTAGCTCCCTCTGGCGAACTACTTCTGATTGAATGACTGAGTGATTGATAGATGCACTGCATGCCAGATTGATTGATTGATTAATACTGATTGAATGACTCTAACAGGCTGACAATCACACTGACTGGCTGATTGATTGACTGTCTGTGTGCATTTTTGATTGATTTATTGACTGATTGACTCTTTGGCTAACTAACTCCGGCTGACTGACTAGCTAAAGACTGATTGAATGATAGCTCATTCAAATATCTGATTAACAAATGTCCATAATATTACCTAGGGCGGTCTACCACATAGGATATCTGATGACTTGCTGTGACTACTCAAGTGCCTTGTGACTTTTAATATAAGCTTCTCGTTGCTTTGCAGCTATATCCAGCAAAAATGTTTTGCCCGTTCTCACAGTATATCTGAAATGTTATATAATCTTATTTCATTGACTCACTCGAGTCGCTCGCTTTATTAGTCGAGCTCTTGTTTGCTTGCGACGCGCCATATTCAAAACCGTTTTATGGATAAATAGATTGCTTTTAAGATTTTAAAGAGCTTACAATTTGGGGTATGCGTTTCCAACTGAGCTGCGTGGAGATCCGCTTGCGGTTAATTTGCAGGGCCACTGAGCAAAACCACAAGGCCAGGCGAGCCTTCAAGGTGTTTCCTCTGCACAGTCAGCTGGCTACGTTGCACTCGTGACTATTGAATGGCAGGGATTATACGCATTACCTTGACAACGTTAAGGCAAAGAGCTGTCCGCTTCACTTTCTTGTTAGGCAAATGCCTTTGTGCTGTCCTTTTAATATATCTGAAATTGGATATACTCGTCTTAAAGATGTCGGCAAAACTCAAAGAGATGAAAGCTGAACGAAAAGTAGTTTAAGCACAATATTTCATAAATTACTTGGAAGCTAACACATTTTGTCCAGCAATCAAAATATTATTACCGAAAATTTTAAGTTTGGATATTAAGTCAAAATATATAATATATAATATTAAGCAAAATGGTATTTGTTGTGAAAGTCTTATTATATTTAAGAAACTTATTGACGACTGAAAGGAAGGAAAATCTTCAATAATTAAAGTTTTATAGTTGTATTATATATATATTATAAATATACATATATCGATTTTAGAAATCGAAGTCAACAGATCGATAAATATCGATATTATGAAAATATGCAGTCACTTTTAGAACAATTTTATAACTTCGCTCTGCACGTGATTTCAAGTCACATTTCCACTAGTTAAATACGTGCCAAGTTCTAAACATATTTTAAAGAGCTTAAGTCTTCAAACTTTTGCAACAGACAACATTCTCTTTTATATAGTATACATACAAAACATTTCGGGTATACAAATTGTAAATGTCCAAATCTTAAGTCGGACACGAAGGCGTTTGTGATTCTCTTAAGGCCGCCGCTTTGACCCATTTCAACATTGTAGTCAGAATTTTGATGCAGCTGACAAACCAGACGGAGTCAAAGCAGTCAATTAGCATAGAAATTGGGTTTTCAGCTTGATTGAGGTGAAAAACAGAAGAAAAAAAAAACGGAAACGAATCCACAAATTCTCAATGATTGAAAGGGCGATTGGTCGGACACCTAGTTTGACATGCGGCAAAGCGGATTAAATAAACATGCCACAAAGTGCATGGACAAAGCCACTCGAAATGTTGCAAATTGACTTAAGTAATTGAATTTCCAGTCAATTAGCAAGCCATAATAAGTCAAAGCAACGCCAAGCAAACAAAATGCGAAGACACAAACTCAGGCAGGGATACAGCTGCAGATATGCATGTACGCATGCAGTTGGCCCGCATGTTTGTGCATGCGTAACTCAATTGAGTTGCTGAAGAATTTGCCAAGACAAACTTATCGATTCGTTGGAAATTATATTTGAAAACTCGACTAACTCAATTTGATGTTGCAATTTGTAGTGCTTCGTAGCGACGGCAACAAATGCAACAGTCTGCAGCGCAGTGGCTGGACAAAGTTTTCCTTAGTTTTAAATAATAAATAGCGTTAAAAGCAATGGAAGGGGGCGAAGGGGAAAAAACAAGACAGAAGAGAAGAGATGAGTAGAGAACCCAGTCTAGAGTAGAGGCCACTTCGAAATCAAGTAGCAGAGACGGCATAAATCGTGCCACAACATAATGAGCGCCAAGGACAGCAACAGGATGCAAATGCTGCCTTCGAAATTGGATTCATTGCCGACTGAGTTGTCGGTATTTGGCCAGCAGCCACTGCCTGCCGTGTTTGCCAGTTATGGGCCGCAAAATTAGTTTAAAGTTGGCGGAAGCAAAGGCCGAGACGGCAACTGTTGCAATGCCTGGCAGCTCCTTCAGATGATTTTGTTATTATTGTTGTTGCATCTCTCGCTCAGTAGATTTTTCTTTTGCCCCCTTTTCAGATGCAGCTCACCAACTGGCAAGAGACTGGGCCAAGCACACAGACGTCAGCCACAACGATGCCCACTCTCGAGTAGTCGGACTGTTGGAAACCACAAAGGAAAATTGTTTGGGATATTAACATTAGAACAAGGTTCAACCACAACAACAGCAACAACAACAGCAACGGAAAATTGGAAAATTGTAAAACAGAAAAATCAACAGCAGTAACAAAGGCAGCTTCAGAAACCAATCAAAATGCGTTCGCTGGGCAGATCAGGCGTCTTTAATAGCAGCGATGATGATCTCGCTGGCTTGGATGCTGGGAATCGCACTGAATCCATATACAGCATTAAGTCCAACTGGATAACGGAGTGGTAAGTCGACTATAGAAATGAGTTCAGTTCATATTCTAGATATTTAAATCAAGGAACATTTATATCAAGCTATAACTCTATCGTCCAACTCTCTTCCCCTAGGCGCGTACGCAAGGAGCGTGAGAATCTCTGCCGCGGCCTCTATAATCGTGTCGTTGAGCATACGGAATGCAAGCGCTTGCTGGAGGCGGCCAAGATCTATGGCGAAATAACGGACTTTAACTCCTGGTCGGCCAATGACCAGTTCCAATGGTACCGCAATTTCGGTGCCAATTTGACGAACTTTGGCCGGAACAGCTCGACGGAGACGAGTGCCACGCCCGTGGAGGATAGCGGACCGGCACTGGTGTTGCCGCCCTTCGAGACTTGGCAGGCAATCGCCATTGCGATGTGCCTCTTCCTGTGCATCATTCTAACGGTAGGCGGCAATATTCTCGTGCTCCTTGCCTTCATTGTCGATCGGAACATACGGCAGCCCAGCAACTACTTTATAGCCTCGTTGGCGGCAACGGATATGTTGATAGGTAGGTGACAAGCCGAACAAATTATGTACTATATCAGATAAGGTGGCTAACTTACTAAATGACCAACAGACTAACTAAGTAATAATCTATTACCTGATTAGTTGACCCTTTGCGTGACTGCTTAATTGACAGATTCATATTAAATGATTAAAGCTGTGAATTGCTGATTAACCAAGTGTTGTTGACTTTTGAATACAGAGACTGACTGACAACAACTTACTGAGTTGCTTGATTAATTGACTGATTGATTGATTGATTGATCAACTGATTCGTCATTGATATGGAAGCAATTTACTGCTTGGGCTAAAGTTCAATTGAGCTAATGTAGTTTGAGTTTCTATGTGTGACTGATTGAATAACTAACTGATTGACTGATTGACTGATCAATTGATTGAGTCTGTTTAACTGATTGATTGAGTGACTATGTTTGATTGATTGACTGCTTGACTAACTGATTGATTGATTGACTGATCATTTTATAGACTCAATGACTTAATTATATTTGATTGATTGACTGGTTGACTAACTAACTGACTGATTAATTGATTGATCAAATGATCCTCTAGTTGACTAAGTCATTGATATGGAGGCAACTTACTGCCTGAGCTAATGTTTAACTGATTGATTAAGTTTTATGTGTGACTGAGTGAATAACTAAGAGATTGAATAACTGATTTATTAATCAATTGATTGATTGATTGATTTACTGACTCGTTAACTGAATCTTTTTAACCTACTGAGTGACTTTGTTTGATTGATTGACTGATTGACTAACTAAAATATTGATTGACATTGATTGATTGACTGATCATGCATTTATATACACAATGATTACTGATTGATTTAACAGTTATGATTGATCGACTTACTAAGCCTATTTTCCAACACATTACATCTTTAACTGATTGATTGATTGATTGATGAATTAGAGTATTCAAGGATTGATAATTGATGGCCTAATAATAGACTATGTCTGCTTAATTGATAATACTACACTCTCTCTCTCTCTCTCTCTCTCTCTCTCTCTCCTCCCTTTCGTTTCTCTCCCATTTGCAGGTACCGTTTCTATGCCCTTCTATACCATCTACGTGCTGAAGGGCTATTGGGATCTTGGACCTTTGCTTTGCGACTTGTGGCTATCTGTGGACTATACCGTCTGCCTGGTCTCCCAGTACACCGTCTTGTTGATTACCATAGATCGCTTTTGTTCGGTGAAGATAGCGGCCAAGTACCGTAGTTGGCGCACTCGGACTCGGGTCATTTATATGGTCTCCATCACCTGGATTATACCGACGCTGCTGTTCTTTATCTCGATCTTTGGCTGGGAGCACTTTACGGGCAAGCGCGATCTGTTGCCGGGCCAGTGCGCCGTACAGTTTCTCAAGGATCCGGTTTTCAATACGGCCCTGATCATTGGCTACTACTGGACCACGTTGATTGTGCTGTTCGTGCTCTACGCGGGCATCTATAAGACCGCCTACGACATGCAGAAGCGCAGCGAGGCCAAGCAGCGCAAGATGCAGTCGATGGTCGCACTCAGCGCTGGCGCCATGTCCGGCATGGCTGGTCACGCCGCTGGCATTGGTGTCATCGAGGAAAAGATACTGAAGACCAAGGTGCAGCTGGCTGACCTGGACGGCGGCACCTGCACGACCACTGTCAAGCGTCTGAGTGGCTCCGGCCAGGCCAATCCGCTGGCGCAGGTCAGCGAGTCCGTGTCCATTGAGAAGCTAACTCCGGAGCAGCGACGCGCATCTGAGGCGAAAATCGAGGAATCCAAGCGAGCAGCAGCCGAGGCAGAGAAGAGCGAACGCTCCAGCAGCCCGGCCTTCGATTCCGATGAGGAGTCCTCGGTCAACCAGACGCAGCAGCTGCTCACCCAGCAGAAGCTGAACAACATGCGCAAGCGTTCGTCCATTGGGCTGGTGTTCGGGGCGCAGGCGGCGCTGCTGGCGACGCGCAGCAAAGGTAACTTGCAACTGAGCACCACCAGCTCCAAGTCGATTGAGGCAATGCATTCCATGGGCGCCCGGTCGCCGCACCATCAGCACCTGGCACACCAAACGAGCCTGCAGCGTGCCCAGAGCAAGGAGGAGGTGGGCATGGGGCACTATCAGGCGCATGCGCTGCTTGAGCGACCCAAGCGCACCTCCTGCTCAACTCTGTCCCAGATAGCCGAGCATGACCGCCTCATTGACATCCATCACACCTCCAATCCAGCCAATGACCAAGACCCGCTCTCACCCGTGGATTTGGCCCCGATCGAGGTGCCGGGCGACCAGGTGCAGCAGTGCCTGGTGCAGGCCATCCTGCCGCCGCCGGAAGCCTTCCAGTGCCCCACGCCCCTGTCCGACTACTCGGATCGTCCGTTCGGCAACAGCTCCGGCAACAGCGACCTGGCCATGACCTACGACCTGATGACCAACAACTCTGAACTACGCTACATGGACGAGAGCTCGGCCATGTTGGCCACCAACGAGAGTGTGAGCTGCTCCCAGAGTGCTTCGCGTTCCGCACGACCCACGTCCGCTTCCTCGGCCAAGCGCAGTGCCATTCCACCACCGCCACCCGCACGCAAACAGGTCCAAAGCTCCCCCACCGTTTCCAGCCAACAGCAACAACAACAGCAGCAGCAGCAGCAGCATGCCGCGGAAAGCCAATCCCAGTCCCAGGAACAGGTAGCCATTGAAAAACGTCTTCTCGTCTCATACACAGGCATCGAGGACTTCGCCAAGGTGCGCCGCGAGAGCTGCATCGAGGCCATCTGCCTGCTGGACGTGCCCGGCGGCAACGATCGTGTCCAGGCGGACTGTCCCCATCGACGTGCCTCCAGCCCCATGGAGACCAGCAGCAAGGACGCCGTACTCTACTCACCCATGCCGCCACCACTGAAGCCGACTCCAGTATCAGGCAACGTGGCCGGAGCAGCAGCTGCTGCAAAGGCGCCCGTTGCTGCACCAGTGCCAGCGCCCGTGGCCGTTCAGCTGGAGCGCATTGATGAGCGCGAGGCATCCGAGACGAATACCAACAAGATGCCCTCCACATCGGGCACCACGAGCAGTTCGGCAGGTGCTGCCGGCGGCATACTGAAGGATGCTAAGGATTCGGATGAGGGCGGCGTGTCGCGGCGCAGCTCCAGCAAACGCCACTTCATGCACTCCATTGGCAAGCACTTCAAGAGCAAGAAGGCATTGCCCCTGGTCATGGGCATCGGAGGCAGCCGTCAGAAGTCCAAGTCCGAGAATCGGGCACGCAAAGCGTTCCGCACCATCTCCTTCATCTTGGGCTGCTTCGTGGCCTGCTGGACGCCGTATCATGTGCTGGCCCTGGTCGAGGGCTTCTGCCGCAATCCGCCGTGCACCAACGAGCATCTGTACATGTTCTCGTACTTCCTCTGCTATGCCAACAGTCCAATGAATCCCTTCTGCTACGCATTGGCTAATCAGCAGTTCAAGAAGACGTTCATGCGCATCCTCAAGGGTGACCTCCACATGACCTAAGCGCGGTCAGATCAGAATTGAGTTTAGTTTTGAGTTTTTTAACGGAGATGATGACCATGATGATGATGATGATGATGATGATGATGATGATGATGACGATAGCAGCTGGATCCGGTTTTGGCATTGCATTTGTTACCGCCGGCACAGCATTCCCGAGAGCCCCGCGGCATGTTGTGTCCCCGTTTTAATTCTACTCCAGATTGATGTTAAATGCTCCGCCAAAGTCTGGGATCCCGCCCGGACGCCAAGAGAATTCAAAATTCGTTTCGGTGTTTGTATTTTAAGCAGCCAAAGGTGTGTGTTAGTTAGTGAAAGGAACTATTTGTTTAGCGATTAGTTGCTATTAGAGTGGATATGTAGTCGAGTTGAGGCAAATGTTTTAGACAATAAATAAACTAATATTTATAATAAAAAAAAGATAAAAAAAAGAAGAAACTATGAGCCCTAAGGTGATTAGTTAATATAGTATATCGATATATATATATGTATAAATAAATATTATGTGCAGTATATATGGTAATTATTATATGCGACTACACACAAACTTTAAAATAATACCAATACTAATGATAATGATAATATAAAAAATCTAATGAAAATGACAATGATAATACTAATGATATTGATAATGCAAAGATATTGAAAACTATGATGATAACGATAATGATAATACTAATGATAATGCTAATACTAATACTAATGCTAATGATAATATTAATACTAATTCTAATGATAATAAAAAATTAATAGTATTAAAAAAGGAACACAATCATAATCATCATATTGCCAAAGCTAATGCTAATGATAATGATGATGATAATGATTATCAAATTAAATCGTAATATACGTATTAATTTTAATTATAATGACTACAATACTTATCAACATATGCATAACACATATCCCAAACGAAGCACTATTTTTTCATTTATCATATCACAGATATTGCTATATGTATGTATATATACATACATATATAAGACAGAAAAGACGCCCATTGCCATATATGAAAAACCTAACTGGATGTTCAACAACTACGACAACAATTATTAACCAACAAATAAAGAAATATTGATGTAAAAAAAGAGTAACTAACAAATATATATATATATATATATGTATACAAAATGCTCGTATATTATGGTATATATATATATGCCTATACCTATATCATATCCGTGTATAAATGTCAATTTGAATTTGAATATATCGGGAACCGACAACTACAGCAGCACTTGCTCTGCACACATACATATATACCTAGCTATATATCCAGAAATATTTGTATTATAAGTGTATACCAATTACATAAAATATATAATATGATATGATATGATATGATATGATATGATATGTATATGATATGATATGATATATGAACTTCGCGTCTATGCCGAGCTGCCTAAATAAGTTGACTTTGTTACACTTAAAGCGTAAATACTTATTTACAATTAAACAGTTATTTCTTTATCTATCTGTTTAGATATATCAATATGTTAATATATATTTTATAGTTTGATACCATGCCACGTTGACTAATTGGTTCGATATTTGTTTACATTAAACTGTTATCCGTTAACACTCCTATTAACTTATTTATTAGTTAATTCGAATAGCTTTGGTTTGTTTTAGCATTTAAGTAAAACGTGTTACAATAACTACAACATTTAATAAATAAAATATTTATGTCGAACAAAATTCTATTTCAAATTTAGAATTTATCGATCATATATGTACATATATCAAGTTCTTCGAGCCGATGTCTTCTTTATGCGTAAGTAAAAATAGTTTGAATTATTTTTATTTCGTATATTCCGTCTATTTAGTCTTCTCTCCGCCTAAGCTAGATAGATAATAATGGATTACTTTTTTTATAAAGAATTATCGATAACTTGGTATCTTAAGAAAACGGTCTATATTTGTTAAATTAAAAGATCGAACAAAATAAATATCAATCTTCTCTTAAAATTCTTATATATATTCTATAAGAATATTAAGAGATGATTGATATTTATTTTTATCGATTTTTTAATTGAACAAATATCGATTAATTAAAGCCATCGACATCCAGATTATTATTATTAACTATGCTCGAATGGCACGAAATTTTGAAAAGTAAAAAAAAATAATAATAAAACCAATATCAAATTCTTAAATGAAAGAAAAAGAATACAAAATATATTAACAAAAAAAAATTTTTTTAATTTTATTTAAATTAAAACAGAAATAGAAAAAACTTCAATAATGAATTTGATTGCGTCAAGCATTTAAATTTCAAAATTCTCAATCAAATTAGATAAAACTGTCAAAATTGAGACACATTTTTTTTTATATAAATTTAATTTAATTATTTAAAAAAAAAAAAGCAGAAGTTAGATTATGTTCTATTGAGTTTGAGGTTTCACAGCTTTCCAATTAAAAAATGGCATTGCGCTCGCCAGCCCTGGGCTAGTTGAAATCTCTTGCATTTTGGAGCACTGGAACCGATTGACATTAAAATTCAATTGGGACTATCCGCAACTAATTAAATACGGAGGCATTTGCCGTGGCGTTGCAGCGCGTAGTCCACGTTGGAAAACAGAAGCGAGCGGTCGACGTCTCCCAGCGGCAGCCCAGCGGCAAGAATTTCAGTGATACGCAGAGAAACTCAAAGTACAAAAAGAACGCATATCAATTAGGCTCACCTGTTGACCCGTGAAACTAAACGAAAGCGAAAGAAATACGGCAGAAAAACCTGGAAAATGGAGATAATTATACGGATTTTAGGCCTAATACTCTCCTATCTGGCACTGCTGGTCAATAGATTCTTGGAATTTCTGATTTATCGCGAACAGCCCGAATTCCCGCCGATACGGAATCCGCTGCTGCTGAAGTCCGTGCTGGAACTGGTGACGGCATTGCGGCGCGGCCAGGTGATATTCGATCAGACCGACTTATGTAATCCAATTTATGCAAATTTATTGCCAAGCAGATCACCTCAGTGCGCCTGGTCGCCGCGTACATTGAGCGCGTGCGTGAGGTCAATCCCTCGCTGAATGCGGTCGTCGAGGATCGCTTCGACGATGCACTGGTCGAGGCCAAGCACGCGGACAGCCTGATCTCCCAGGCATCCAAGGACATCGATCGCGTCGCGCTCTTCACGCGCTACCCGCTGCTGGGCGTACCCTTCACCGTGAAAGAGTCGTGCGGGCTAAAGGGTAAGCGTACATCTCCCTCTTCCTCCTCTTCTTTCTACATTTTCAATATCTCTGCTCATGGAGGACTTTCCTATGCCGTGGGCAGCGTCATACGCAAGGGCCTGAAGGCGCCCAGGGACGGCGACGTTGTGGAGCTGGTGCGCACGGCTGGCGGCATTCCGTTGCTCGTCTCCGCCACGCCCGAGTTCTGCATGAGCTTCGAGACGAATACGGTGGCGAATGGCCGCTGCAAGAATCCCTTTGATCTCACCCGCTCGACGGGTGGCTCGTCCGGCGGCGAGGCCGCTTTGAATGGTGCCGGCGCCTCCTTGTTCGGCGTTGCCTCCGACATTGCCGGCTCCATCCGGCTGCCGGCGATGTTCTGCGGCGTCTACGGCCACAAGCCGACGGGCGGACTCACCTCGATAAGGGGCCACTTCCCCTACTCGCTGACCGACCAGAACCTGCCCAACTACATGCAGATGGGCCCCATTACGCGATTCGCACGCGACATGCCGCTGCTGCTCGAGGTCATGGCGGGCGACAACAAGCACAAGCTGAAGATGAACGAGCGCGTGCCGCTCGAGGAACTCAAAGTAGGATATGAACATGCTCTAAAATATGTATACTTTGTTGTTATAGGGATCAGGGGTGGATTGACTGTAAAACTCTAGACATTTCCGATAGGGGGCGCTGAGAATCTTGGGTATATATTTCTTTAAAACTTAAGCTAGATATGAGGAGTCTAAGAGACAGATACTCTGTTCGCTTGAGCCGAGTAAGGGGTATATTAGTTCTGCCCTTAGTTTGTCTGAATGTCCGATCTTATTGAATCCTACCCAAAGCTAGATCTAATTATATACGTATAAAAAAAAACATTTTTTACCATTTTATCTACGTGAATAGTGTGCCTCGTGCAGTCGGCTATGCCCGACTGAAATATATTGCGCTTCTCCCTTTTTAGATCTACTACTCCTATGGCTTTCCCGGTCTGAACGGCTTAACCCATCCGTACGTAAGCGAAGACATTAAATTCAGCATTGTGCGTGCGCTGAAATGCTTGGAAAAGGCGGGCGTTGAGTCCACACAGGTTGGTCCCTTTAATCACCTTATGCGGCATACCGTTAATCATGCCTCTCTCTCTCTCACTCCCAGCTCGATCTTAGTTTTCTGGACAACATTTATGAGATGGTGATTGTGGCGTTGGTCGATCTGCAGGGTCTGCCTAGCGTAATAACACAGCAGGCAGATCGTCCGCCCAACATGCGGCTTCTGGCGCTGGAGATGTTCAACAGCCTCATTGGGCACTCGCTGTTCACCAAGGAGGCGCTGTTTCTGGAGCTGATGCAGCGTATGAATGGCATGATGGCCAACAGTCAAATGCAGCACTATCGCGATGAGGTTGGCAGGATCAGGGATTATCTAACGGTAAACTGAACCTAGGGTATTACATAGCAAATATACTCTATGAAGTGTTTGTCTTTGCAGGAGTTGCTGGGAGATCGAGGCGTTCTGTTCCTGCCCAGCTTCCACTCGCCTGCTCTGAACTTTCATACTTCCCTGTTCAACATAACGGGCATCGATAGTCTGCTGCTGTTCAATGTGCTGGGCTTTCCGGCGACGCACGTGCCCTTGGGCCTGAACATGCGCGGCCTGCCCATCGGGTTTCAGGTGATAGCGGCGCCTTATCAGGACAAACTCTGCCTGCAAATCGCTGCCGAAATGGAGGTGGCTTTCTTTGGCTGGACGCCGCCCGTACTGCATCAGATAGCTTCCCCAGACACCCCAGTGCTCGGTTTCTAGACAAATATGAGTAATGGTTAGTTAAGGTTACGGTTCAGTTGATATTCGCAATAAAAACGAAACGAGTTTTATTTAAATAATAACGTCTAGATGCGCGTGTGCATGTGTCAGTTATTGATAGCACTCATCGTCGCTTTCACATAATTAGCGGTGCTCGCATGTGTTAGTCAAGCTTCGAAAGCTTTGTTAACTGCACTCTTGCTCTCGCTCTCGGTCTCGCTTCCATATTTGCATCAGTGTTATCTATTTGGCTATTTTCGCTCTGGCGTTTAACAAAGAGAGAACGCGGCAAATATTTAGCTTGAATGACTTATATCTTACGCGAGAAACGCGAGTGGAAAACCCCAACATAGTAAAGGTAACTGTTTTTTTCAGTCATGCTGATACCAGGACAAAATTTTCCCTTCAAATTGTAAGCGTATTTTCAGCACTTCAGCTATTTCTGGCTTTTTTTGTCATGATCTAGCTTGACGAAGCCCTTCAGCGTTGTCAACACTGATTTGCATACTTTGCAAAGGCTCAGCAAAGGCGTGCTCACCAATCAGCACGTTCAGTCTCTCTCTCTCTCTCTCCCGCTCTTCATTTTTGCACTCAACTCTGTACGTGTATGTGTGTAAGTGTGAGTATGATTGAAGAATACCGAGTCTTACAGCAGTGGTATGCGTGCGTATCAATATCACTTTCAATCGCGCGATTTCTTTTACATACACACACACACACACACATACAAACATTTCGGACGCTCACTCTCGCCAGCTCGCTCTCACTTGCAGTATGTAAACAAGATTTCATAATTTTATTTGCGCCGATTTGGTCAGTGTGCAGCGGGCATTGGAGCGAAGAGGTCGGTGCTGTTTCTCTTGTATTATGGAATTATTACTGCGTTTACTGTTAATATTCGTGAAATTTGTTGCTATTTTTATAACGCCTGTGGTAAATGCGTATATCTGGGTGCGCGGACGCCGCATAAGACCCTATGGCCTGCCGGCTAACAGTAATCCGCTGCTCGCGCTTAGCATTCAGGAGCTGCGCACGGGACTCTGCAGTCGTCAGGTAACTGAAGCAGTGGAAAAGAGAACACCAAGAAGACAGAAGAAGAACAAACAGTTATCTTTGCCAAAGCTTTTTTCCTACACTTGGGAATTATCTTCAAATTAGATCTTTCGATATGTTTCGACTTTAAACCCTTCCGGATTTCAGATAAGCTCCGTCGAGCTCGTCCACGGTTACGTGGAGCGCATAAAGGAGGTGGAACCCCGGCTGAATGCGGTCGTCGCGGAGCGCTTCGAGCAGGCGCTGTGGGAAGCGGCGACTGTGGACGAGCGCATAGCTGCGGCTGGCGAGGATGTGGCGCAGCTGTTCGTGCGGCAGCCGCTACTGGGTCTGCCCGTCACCGTCAAGGAGTCCTGCGCCCTGCGGAACATGTCCTTCACCGTGGGCAGCCTGGCGCGCAGGGAGCAGCAGGCGGGAGAGGATGGCATCGTGGTTGGCCGGATACGCGCTGCTGGAGCAATACCCCTGCTGGTCTCGGCCACGCCGGAGTACTGCTATTCCACGGACACGGATACGCTGCTCAACGGACGCTGCGTGAATCCGTACGATTTTGACCACACGCCCGGTGGCAGCTCCGGCGGAGAGGTTAGAGTCGATCATAGTTCATATAGAGATAAGACCCGTAATCCTATCCACAATCTTGGTTTAGGGCGCACTGATCGGAGCTGGCGCCTCGCTCTTCGGCATCGGCTCTGACATTGGCGGCTCCATACGGATTCCCAGCCTCTTCTGCGGCATCTTTGGCCACAAGCCGACGGGCGGCGTGGTCACACCCGCAGGCCACTTTCCCGGCTCGAACGATCCCGACTTCCAGCAGTATTTGGTGCTGGGTCCGATGACGCGCTTTGCCGTCGATCTCTCCCAGCTGCTGGAGCTAATGGCCGGCGAGCAGTCGCCGCAGCTGCGGCTGCGTGAGCCGGTCCAGCTGAACCAGCTCCAGGTGCACTACGCCCTGGGCTTCCAGGGTCTCAACGGCTGGATGCACCAGAGCGTGGAGGGGGAGATCAAAGCCTCCATTCTCCAGGCTGTGGAGCATCTGCGAAAACTCGGTATCCCCGTGCAGCCGGCGAGGCTGGCGGGATTCAGCAATTCCCTGGAGATGGCGCTCGGAGGCATCGCCCGCTTGGGCCAAATGCCGTTTGTGCTGGACGCCGGACCCGCAGCCCGGGTAAAGTCCAAAGTGCGGGAGACCCTGAGGCAGCTAGTGCGAAGTCTACACGGCCAATCCTCCTTCACTACGAATGCCCTGATCTTCGACCTGATGCGTCGCTGCAATGCCTTCATGCCCGGCACGCGGGTCGACAAATACCGCCGTGAGGCACTGGCGCTCACCCGCGAGCTGATTGTACGTACTTCTGTTATCTATCTGTTATCAATCTAAACTTCAATTTATCTCTGATCCTCCAGCAACTGCTGGGCGAGACGGGCGTCCTGCTCTTTCCCACGATGCATGCGCCAGCTCCGAAGCACGGCTGGACCCCGCTGCAGCTGTGGGGCGTCGACTATACGCTGCTCTTCAATGTGCTGGGCCTGCCGGCTACGCATGTGCCCATGGGCGTGAATGCAAAGGGTTTGCCAATTGGATTCTCGGTGATTGCGGCCCCTTATCAGGACCGTCTGTGCCTGCGTGTGGCCGTGGAGCTGGAGCGCGCCTTTGGCGGCTGGCAGCCACCACATGCGCAAAGATTTTAGCTTAGATTTAAGTCCTAAATATTTTGCCGTATTCCAAGTGTATTAAATTTAAATGCTCACAGTAAAAAACTTAGGAACGTTACATTATTCAAATGCTGGCTTGCGCCATCTATCGGAAATATTTCGAACTATAAATGCAGCTTAAACGGAAACGTGCTAAAAAATCACAAGCAATTCAGTATTATTACTCACTGCCAACAAAAATACGTTTAATACTAAAATTACCAAATCTGTGAAACGCACAATTGAAATAATTAAAATTCGTTGCTTTGGCATTTTCAACATTTTTTTCAAACAAATTTAGAAGCCCATAAAGTATTGCATATATTACCAAATCTTAATAAAAAGAACAATTCTGAGTATTTGATGTGAAAGAGTATTCCACCACATATTGTATAAAAATATATAAAAATATAAATGTATAAATCAATTATAATTTTCAAATTTAGCAAACAAATTTAACAAATTTAACTGATAACTTCATTTCCCGCCTTTTGAACACAATAGCTGTCCATTTTTAGCCCATTTGCGCAGCATTTTTGGTATTTTGCCTTTGCATCCACTACCAGATGTTATGGCGCTTCTCTCACTCTCTCTCTCTCTCTCGCTTGCACACGCAACTTGCACCAGCCATTCGAGTGTGACTGTATTGGTGAGCTCGCGTGTGTTTTTCGTATCAGCGTTACTTCTGTCGGGGTTCACTTCGTTTGTTGTCATAGCGCGAGAGACTTTCGAGAAGAACGGACGTCGTTTTGTAGACGCGTGCACAGTAAAAGAAAATTTAATAGTCAATATTGTTGGAAAGATATTCCGCATAACATATAAAACGCAGACCATAGCATGGGAACTTAGCGGATTAACCTACCAAATACGTGTCGCCGTGATACGAAACTATTGATAGAGAAAAGCGAGAGATCCGAAACGTGATCTTGTAGCGCAGTGTATCACATAACCAATCAAGCTGGTCCCAGAAATCGTCACTTAAACAGAAATAGAAACGAGAACGTACAACATTTTGTACAACAATTAAGTAAATGTGCGCGTGTTCAAAATTTTGAAAACGCAACAACAAGTGGAAATACAACAGCAGCAAAAGCAACAACAACAAGAAGAAGAAGAAGAAGAACGGGAACGGGAAGTGCTCGCTCGCTCGCTCAACAAGTGTTACGGATAAGCACACTGGGATTATCTAATAAACCAATAATATACACAAGACTCATACCCGCACCTCCCCAAAAATAATAATAAAAGAGATTATATACCAAATAGGCAGCATAAATATTAAATTTAAACCAGTCAAGTGTTTGCTGTGCGTGTGTGTGTGTGTGTGTGCGTGCGTGAGTGTGTGTGTGAAACGAGCAACAGCAGCTACAACTAAACAACAGCAAAAGCAACAAAAACACGAACAGCAGCAACAATACGGCAACGTCAACAACACGCAATTGCTGTGAGCGCGACGGAGACAGCAACAGCGTGAGTCATAAAAGTGAAATAAAAATGCGGATAAAGAGAGAAGCGCCGTGTCTACTGTTATTTATGCCATTACCAAATAACAACAACAACAGCAGCAGCAGCAATCGCATTGGTGGTAAGATCTGAAAATAAATATTTAATTCATATTAGCTAGAATTACTCACAAGTATTTCGAGATTAAAAACGAGCCAATTTTCCCGCTTGGAATGCCTGCTGTTTACTTTATAAACTTTGCGCGCTCAAGCGCAGCACGCTTATAAAGAGAGAGAGAGAGAGAGGGAGAGGGAGAGAGTGAGAGTAAGCAGCACACACGTAAGCAGCAGTAGTAAGCAGTGCTGAGCGGCTATGCCTTTTACCCCGTCAAATCTAGCTTTTTTATAGCGGAAATTGCTGCTTTCTTACTGAAAAATCATAAATATATCAGTTTATTGGCCTTTATTAATATACATTCGTAATATCTGAATTCTTATCTAAGTCAAAGGCTTTGCTTCCGCTAGTATTTGCCAATTGTTCGTAACTTGAGCGAGCCTCAGTTTCGGCTACTGAAAAGTCGCCAGCACTATTGTTTAGTGTAAGCGTCGTCAACGTTTGTCTGCCGTGCGGGCCAGCGCCTGCCCCCTTGCGAGTCAGAAGAGTCAGAGCGTCGGTTTCTACTTACTTCATACGTGACTCACATTCGCGTGTCTTTCAGAAATAAAAGCAAACGAAAAAAGAAGCTTTTTTTTTTTGTTATTGCTTTTGGTTCGTTGAGAAAAAAATGTAAAGCAAAGCAGGTTTGTGCGACAGACTGGCAACGCTGGCAACGAAACCCGCTTTGAAACGACCTTTCGAGTACGAATTCGTCGGCACAGCAACAGCAACAACAAGACAAGAAAAAGCAACAGCCTCTGTCGGCAGCGAGCGGGCAGCAACAACTCTAAAAACTTGGCGAAGTTTCAGTACACACACACAGGCATATTGTATACATGTGTGTGTGCGTATGTGTGTGCAGTGCATTGGCATGCGATTTGACTTGTTTCTGTTAGCCACAATAACAACAACAACAACAACAATAAGCACAGGCAGCACAACATTTCCTGCCGCGAGTGAAAACTTTATATATATACATATATAAATTTTTTGTTGGTTTTTGGCTTTTGAGGCTTTGAGGTCGTTCGAAGCTGATAAGCGAAGTTTTCAGTTCTATACGAATTTTGTATTTTTTGTATGCCTTGCTCAGCATAAAAGCCACAAGCAGTAGAAACTGTTTATGCGGCAGCCACTCTGTGACTGATAAGGTTTCTACTCCTCACACAGAGGGAGAGAGAGAGAGAGACACATATGCTTGCATTCTCGTATGCCCTGCCATTCATTGCTATGATAAGCGCTTTCCAAGCTCGTCTGCCCTTTTACTGTTGTAAAGCTTTGCATTTGGGCCTCGCTTTGGTTACGTTTTTGCCTCGCTCTCTGCGCCGCTAATCAAGCTGCGTGCCGAAATAAATGTCTTACGTCAGTTTGTCAAACAGCAGCAGCGAATATTTGCTGTTATTTGAATGTATGTATGTATGTATGTGTCTTAATGTATTCATGTGAGTCGGCGCGACAAGTTTTTAGGTATTGGTTCAGATCGAGAGCTGACGTCATTTGATCGCTGGCAAACGTATAAAATTGAAGAAATCGAAATATATATTCAATTTATCTATATATTGCAGCTAATCACAAGGACTATCCCAACAACAAGCGCTCCAGGGAAAATCTGGCATGTGACGAACAGCAGCTGACGGCGACGTCAACGGCAGCAATGAACGTTGGCAGCACTGGCGGCCGAACGCCGCCGCTCATGCGCAGCTGCTCCAGTCCGGCGGTATACGGTAAGTGTAACTCTAAATCTAACTGTAACTAAATATATGTACGTACATACATATGTATGTTTGCATGTCTTGCAAGGCAAGTGTAGAGCATGAACCAGTCGAAATGAACCAGTTCACATTGCAATTCTACTTCCAGCTGCAGTTATCTAGTTTAACAGCACATTTATCAGCTGTCAAATCTGTTATCTGCATATTTGCATGTACGCCGTTTGTGCTTTTCACTGCATTTCATTTCCTAGTCGCGCCAGCCTAGCTTAGAGAGACCTTCTCCACACACACACACACACACACAGCTGTTGATTAGCTTTCGCTCTTTTCTGCATTCTTTGCCCCTGCCTCTCTCTCTCGCTCACACACACACGCTGTGCAAAGCTGTGCTTAACATTATAAATAAACAATGTTGTTTTTGCTTTAGCACGTGCTGCCATGATAAACATGATGGCATTTTTGCTCTCGTTTTAGACTGTTTCATTCGTTGCGCACGTTATGAAATATACAACATATGCAAAACATGCACAACAACAACAATAATAACTGCACTTGACAAAAGAAAACACTAAAAATTAAGAGAGTAGCGCGAAATGTTTTTCAATGTCGAACTTTTGGCAGCTGTAACAAATTGCTCATTACGTTACGTTACGCTATTCGCTGCTGGCTGAGCTTTTGCGTGAGCTCAGCCCTAAATCTTGCTGCCAGGAAGAGTGTGTGTGAGAGAGAGAGAGGGAGTCCTGCTGTCACTGGTCAGCCATGTGATCGCGCTGTGATGCAAATAGATTTCAATGTCGCTGAGAGTGCGTGTTGCCATCTCGCTCTAACCGACACGTTTTCGAGAGCTTGCACGCACAGGTCACTCGATTGGCTGCTAGTGTTGCTAGTGCATTTACAATTCCGCTATTCCTGTTTACGTCACTGGCCTATCGCACTTGAGTCATAATTCATACATTCTGCCGCTGCTGTTGCTGTAATTTAATTGCAGCTAGTTAATTGTGTGTTGTTTTTGCACTTACTGTTTAATATATTCGTTATTATCAGTAGATGGCGTAAATACCCCGCATTTCACATTATGACAAATCACATTTTTTGGGGTCGCTTTCCTGTGTGTGTGGGCCTTACCCTGAAGGTGTATGACTAATGCAATTGATTTCCGTGCCACATTGTGACCCACAAAACGTAATTACAAATACTAAATGCAAGCATGTCTGTGTGTGTGTGTGTGTGTGTGTGTGTGTATGTGTGTGTGTGCATGGGCCCAAAACATTGGGCCAGTTGTTGCCTTGGCTATCAATTAACACGCGAGCGACAGAAATAATCGATGAATTGGAAACAGCCCGCAGCATAATGCGCAGCCAGCTCAGCACAGGCCCCACACTAGATATGTATGTACATAGATAGATACACAGATAGATACGCAGATACAGAGATAGATGAACTGCGCCTCATTGAAAGTGCTACGAACCCAACCAAAAACAACAAAAAACGACGCAAAATATTGTGAGATGGCAAAGCGACCGCAAATGCGCGGGGTGGGTGGGGCAAATGGGTAGAGGGCAGCACCTCGAGCAACCCAATCCAATCACCCATCCAACCACCCGCGCACAGCACCCGCTTGGCCCGCAGCCGCCCACAGCAAATGCCAATAAAACTAAACTCTGTGCGATTGCTTGCATGACTCATGCAACAACAGCAAAGGCGCAGCAACAACAAAAATAAACAACAATTTGTTGTACGAAATTTAGACGCTGTTGTAAACACACACAGAGAGAAAGAAAGGGAGAGAAAGAGAGAGAGAGAGAGAGAGAGAGACTCGCACACAACAATAGATACACAGCGCTGATCATCAACATCATTTGTGGCAACGGCTCTTTTGTTGCATGACATCGCAATTGGCGGAGCCCAAAGCAAGAGCTACAGACATACACTGAGCGAAACAAAAGCATTAAAAATAATATTTGATTTAAGAGCAACGAAAACTTATTAAAATAAAATTTATGTGAATTATAAATTATGTATATATAATTATATAATTATATATAATTATATAATTATATATCAAATTCTGAGAAGTTGAAATCTCGAAAAAAGCTAATCTGTTAATATGCAAACAAAATTCAGGCTAAATAAATAATAATTATTTGATTTAAGAGCAAAGTTTTCCATGAAAAAAAAACTTGTGCAGAGTTCAAATTCCTGGAATCGGAGCAAAACCAACAAAAATATTTAATCTTAAAAAATAAAAATTTTAAAAAGAAAAACAAAATGAGAAATGATTTTAAATTCTGGAATGAAAAAATCTTAAAAAATAATTCTAAAGGCAAAATAATTTTTTACAAATAGAATTTTGAAATTATATTAAAAAAAAAATTGAATAAAGTGTTTTTTATATTTAAAAAAAATAAATTGAAAACAAGTTTTTTTTTATATTAAAAGAAAATTAATTGAATAAAATTTTTTTTTATATTAAAAAAAATGAAAACAAGTTTTTATTATATATTAAATTCTATATTTTAAACATTAAACCAAATAATTTTTAATTCATTTTAAATATTAAATTAAATATTTAAAAAAAAATTAAATTAAATATTAAAAATTATAACTATCTTTATCCAAAAGTCAAACATGATATGATATGATTACAGAAGATATTTCTATATATTCTGTCTCTCTCTCTCTCTAATTTTTCTAAGTGTACAGCTTTAGATGCACAGAAAGTAGACTAGATCTGTCATAGCTTCAACGGCAATTTCCATTCAAATTTAAATTAGAACTAGCTAAAAACCTAGCTAAAAACAACCCATCCAGCTATATCTGAAATTGGCATATCTATCTGTATATAACCCATATACTTGTCGATTTCTTTTGCAGATATCGAAACACATCCCGCTTCGCCAGTATTCCCACATCTGCTGCTGGGCAATGGCCGCGATGCGGACGATCCCAGCAGCGTGGGCGCCAATTGTGTGTTGAACGTTACCTGCCAAAGTCCCAGCGAGAGCCATCTGCAGGGCCTGAAGTATATGCAAATACCTGCCAGCGATACGCCCCATCAGAATATTAAACAATATTTTCAGGAGGCATTCGATTTCATAGGTAAGTTGAGCTCGATAATCGATAACGCGATAACACAGTGCTAGGGGTTGGGTTGGGGTTGGGTTAGCGGGTGTCTCGGATTTGCGTAACGGAAAATTCATTTTCGTTTTTTTTTCCTTTTTTTTCATTTTTTTTTTTCTGCTGCCATAAGCAGTTTTTTCAGTTTTCTTTTCAAGGCATATTCAAAGCAGAAGAAGCTCGTTTATTTAGTTAATTTTAAGTGTAATACGTATGTCTACACACATATAGACACGTGTCTATATGTATCCGAATGTTCCGTCTGCGCTATAGTATCTACAGCCGTGGAATATTCTGCTGACGTCAATCGCATTTTTCCACTTTTCGTTTTTCTCCCAGCTAAAGTTCTTCAACATTTATAATATATATGTATATCTTTTTTTTTATTTTATTTTAATTTATTTATGTTTTTTTTTTTTTGTATAACTAGCCTAAGTAGTAAGCGGCACGTGGGCGCACGAGCTTAGCATTGTTTTTTCTTTCTCTCTTGTTTTTTATTTTTGTTTCTTTTTTTGTATAAATATTTTATTTGAAAACAATTGACAAATGTGTTTTTGTAGATCGCGTGAGTTTTGTTAACACAGTTATGTTAACATTTAATTATTTATTAATAATGTTCTTTGTGTTTTTAATTTAAATAAAAGTATTTATTTCACTTTAAGTTTTGTTAACATGATTATGTTAACATTTAATTATTTATAAATAATGTTCTTTGTGTTTTTAATTTAAATAAAAGTATTTATTTCACTTCATGTTCTTTTCTTCTCGACATGCACCTCAAAAGTGAGCTCGAGAGCTTTCTACTGCTGGAGAGAGCTTTTGAGTAGTTAACATACAGATCGAGCTTTTTCTCTCTCAATGTTAAAGTAGGCAGAGACTGGGAAGCAGCACTTAGACTACATAACTTCCCCATCGCTTAAATTAAAACTCTCCTGAGTTTTACAATTCATTTATATATATGTAAGGGTTAGGAATACAATTATGGTAGATTATGTTACATTTGAAGTCTGATATTTCTTCTTTCTTTTTATGTTAGAACTATGGACATTACTTAAATTAAATTTTCTATATTTCGGTTCATTTTTGTGTCTTAGAGACTTATAGTTTTTTATATATCCTTCGTTTCTAGTTTCTTCAAAATTTTCTCTTGTTTGATTTAAGGATGTAATGTAATGTTTCTTATAATTTATAATGTTATTATGTATAATTTTTTTGTCACAATTTCCATGTTCAATATTCATTGGCGTATCTTGTATTGTTGAGTGATAGCTGTTATTATAATATTCTATAGCTTTACTAACTTTATCTTTGATTGATAGATCTTTGTTTTCAAGGTATATAATTCTTATTTTTTCTGTTAGAGTGTTATGGAATCTTTCGACGTCTGCATTGCCAGTGTGGCTGTTCGGTTTTACAAAATGAACTCCTATATTCTCATTTCTTAAATATTCTTTTATATTTACACTATTAAATTCATTATCAGTTATTAATTTTTCAAAGCTTCCTCTTTGGGATTTGTACAAGCGCATTTTTTCGATTATAGTTTGATTATTGCGATCCTCAAGGTAGAAGGCAGTAGCAAATTTTGAAAATCGGTCAATAAAAGTTAGGAAATTGCATTTTGAATTTGTGTAGATGTCCATATGAACAATTTTTCTTATATCAGTTGGTGTTTCCGTATATTTAAATTTTTCTTTTACCGGGTTTCTATCATATTTACACCGATTACAAATTTCACAATTGTTGATATACTTTTGGATGTAATGTTGAAGTTTTGGAAAGTAAATAATCTTCTTTAAACTTTGGTAATTTTCATTTATACCTGAATGACCAGTGTAATATTTATGGAATCGTTCAATTTCTTTATACACATCTTCTTCGTTTTCAATGTCTTTTGCGTGAAATGAGCATTTTACAAATTTAACATTTTTATTGCCTTCGAAAATTTGGATGATTTTGTTTTGAAATTTATTGTATTGGTGGTCGTTATATTCACTGAATATTCCTACTTTGCCTTTTATGATATGATTCTTCAAAATTTCTTCCATTCCATTTTCAAGATCATTTAAATTTAAATAAATTTTCTTATTTCTATTCTTATATTCAAACTCCTTAGTTTTTTTATCTGTTAGAATGATTTGTATTTTAAATCTATTTACAACTGTTTCTAAGCAGCCTAAAATAGGTGTGTCCACAAAGTCTTCGGCTTGTGTATGTTGGGTACTAATATCATCAACATTGTTTTCTAAAGAGTTACAAGATTTAGTTATGTTTACGGCACAAATTTCGTCGTTGCTTATTCGGCTTAAAAAATCAGCTACCTGGTTATTCTTTCCTTTAATGTATGATACGTTTATATTAAATTCGCTAAGCTTCACAAGCCATCTATAAAGTGTTTCATTAAGTTCTTTTCCATTATATTTAATTAGCAGCCACTTAAGTGGTTGGTGGTCGGACAAAATGTCGAATTTGACTCCATAGAGATATGGGCGGAAATAAGCTGTTGCCCACACTATAGCTAGTAATTCCTTTTGTATAGAAGAATAGTTTTTCTCATGGTCATTTAATGTACGACTTGCATAACAAATAGGATGACCATCCTGTTGCAAAACAGCACCTAAAGCTATGTTGCTAGCGTCAGTAATAAGCTGAAATTTCTTTTTGAAATCCGGATACTTAAGTACCGGTGCTTCGGTTATGATTCTTTTTAATTTGTCAAATGCAATCATGAAGTTGGGTTCATTAACATCGATCTTAGCATCCTTTTTAAGGCATTTAATCAATGGATAAGCTACTTGAGAAAAATCTTTTATAAACTTTCTATAATACCCGGTGATTCCTAGAAAAGCTCTAATTTGTTTAACATTTCTCGGAATTTTAATCTGAAGAATGCTGTTAACTTTTGTTGGGTTAGGCCTAACTCCTTCGGGGGTTAAAACATGACCCAAAAACTGAGTTTCTTTTGAGAAGAAATTGCATTTGTTGATTTGAATCTTAAGGTTTGCTTCAGAAAGTTTTTTAAAGATTGTGTGAATATGGCCAACATGTTCTGAAAAACTAGTGGAAAAAATAAGAACGTCATCAAGATAGACGACACAAATTCTATTTATTTCTTCTTTTAAAACTGTGTTTATAAGACGTTGGAAAGTGGCAGGAGCATTTTTGAGCCCAAATGGCATTCGATTAAACTCGTAATGCCCGTGGGGGGTAGAAAACGCTGTCTTTTCCCTATCTTGTTCCTGAACGAGAATTTGGTGAAAGCCTTTCGCTAGATCTATAGTAGAAAAATATTGCGCTCTTCCTAACTTGTCTAGTATACTTTCTATATTGGGGATAGGAAACTTATCGTCTACTGTGTTTTCATTCAATTTGCGGTAATCAATAACTATACGCCATTTTTTTTCTCCACTGTTATCAGCTTTTTTGGGTACGAGCCATAAAGGGGCATTATATGGGGAATTGCTTTTACGTATTATTCCCTGTTGTAGCATTTCTTCAATTTGCTTATATATTTCTTGCTCATGTATTTGAGGATATCTATAAATCTTACAATATAAGGGTTTATCCACTATTGTTTTTATCTGATGTTCAATAATGTTCGTATTGCTAAGACACTGACCTTCAAGAAATACTAATGTTTTAAATCTACTTAAAATTTTTGTTAGAGCATTGCTTTCTTCTTGATTTAAATCATTAAAAAGAATTTTCTGTGTTCTATCATCTATTTTGATTGATTCAATTTGATTTGCCTCATCAGAGTATGGTGAAGTATTTTCAAATTGAATAGTATTATTATTAATCGTAATTGTATTGTGGTAGAAATCAATAAGAGCATTTAATGGTTTAAGAATGTTTTGACCTATAATAGCATCGAATGATTTGTTATCAAATGTTGTCAATTTCCAACTCATTGTTGCATCTTCTTTAAATTCAAGAGGCAAATCAGTTATAATTTCTTGTGTTATTAACGATTTTGAATTAAGAGATGAAAATGATATTGGGTGACACAAAGTTCTTCGAGGATATTGTAACAATTTATTCCTATCTAATATGGAAGTTGTTGAACCAGTATCAATCAAGGCAGTTATCATTTCATTGTTTAAAGTTAACTTAATCAAGGGAAGTGATTTTTCGAGGCAATTGTATGAAAATTTGCATGGCAAGAACAGTTCTTTTGCTCAGACTCAGATTCATGAGTGATGTTTTGATTTTGATTATCATTTTTAAATTGGCTACAATGAGCTCTATCTGCTTCGACATGATCAATTTCCATTTTTGACACATGACTTTGTTGATTCGTATAGCTCTGATTTGAATTTAAATTTTGTGTTCCTGATCGAAAGTTTCCTGAATTTGCTTTTACATTTTGGAAATTGCTGTTGTGTTTTGCACTGTTATCTTGATTATTATAATTCGGTACGTAGAATCGGTCTTTTTGATTATATGTATTATTATTTTGTGAAAATTTTGGTTTAAGATTTTGAGTTCTAATGAGGCCTTCGGTTTCTAATAAATCGAAAGCTTCTCTTAAATTTTTAACATTTCTATTAATTACGACTGAGGCTAAATTTACATCGATATTTTTCAAGAATGTTCTTAATATAGTATCTTCGACATTTTTGGGACTAAACTCAGGATGCTTTACATTATCATATTCATATTTTTCATTAATTTTACACATTATACTTCTTAAAGACTTAAAATATTCTGTGATATTGTTTTTGTTACTTAGCATAAACGCCTCTTGGTAAAGTTGATTATAAGACTCCTTTATGCCAAAATTCCGAATAAGAATCGTCTTGATGTCATTCCATGACGGCTCGGAATTCTCGATGGTTCTTACAACATGTAGAGCTTCGCCTTGAATTTTATTGAGGATGACACGGCGAAAGACGTAGACTCCTGCGGGAGATGTAGGAGGTAATAATGAAAATATCATATCCACTTCACGAATAAATGATGATAGAGCCCTTGAGTTGTCTCCTCTGTACTCGTGAATGTGGTGGGCATCCTTAAGAATATCCCCAAACGTTAAAGTAAAGTCGTTTGCCATCGCTATCAAAGAATTAATAGCTGTTGAGTTCTTTAGATCTTTTAATATGCTAACAGAATTAGTTCTGTTAGTTTTCGTCGCCAATCGATGCCGAATGTTCTTCTGAACTTGTCATCGAACCAATTGTGAACAGAATAAGTTCACTCCGAGATGCTGGTGTATGTGTGTGCAATTGCTGATTTAAACACACATTCACACATACATACAGAGATGAATACGGTTGCAAATGCTGGCACGTTTTTTCGTGACTTTTCAGGTTATGTGTCTTTAGCACAAGGTAGATATGTATAGAATTGCGTACAAGCACAAATTCGTTTAAAACTGCACTTAAGTGAGTATTTTAATGTTTTTGGTTACTCCGTCGGCTGCGCCAGTTTTGTTAACACAGTTATGTTAACATTTAATTATTTATTAATAATGTTCTTTGTGTTTTTAATTTAAATAAAAGTATTTATTTCACTTTAAGTTTTGTTAACATGATTATGTTAACATTTAATTATTTATAAATAATGTTCTTTGTGTTTTTAATTTAAATAAAAGTATTTATTTCACTTCATGTTCTTTTCTTCTCGACATGCACCTCAAAAGTGAGCTCGAGAGCTTTCTACTGCTGGAGAGAGCTTTTGAGTAGTTAACATACAGATCGAGCTTTTTCTCTCTCAATGTTAAAGTAGGCAGAGACTGGGAAGCAGCACTTAGACTACATAACTCGTGCGGCTAATTTAGAAATGCTATAAAATATTTTGACATTTGTTCTTGAGGCTTAAAAATAAGTTGAGAAAATATGGAATATATATAAATAGGAACTGTAGCACATGAGGCATATTGAAAGCTTTGAATCATCCAGTTGTATTTATAGTTAATATATTTCAAAATAACCTAATGGGAAGAGACAGTGAAGCTTTAAAGCTTTGCTTGAGCTTTTATGCAAGCTTTCATTTCAAATTTGTGGATTTATTAGCATATTCCTTGGGCTCATATGAAGAGGAAACAACAGAAATAATAAAAAAAATAATTAGATAATTTTTTTGAATTTTATTTAATATTTAAAAATATATTTTTAATACTATAATTATTTAAAAATATATTTTTAATAATATAAATATTTAAGAAAAAACAAATATTTCAAAATATATGTTTTTTAATAATTTAAGCTAAAATCATAAGCACTCTGTGCACAGATATACCCCATGAACACTGCGCAGGGTATGCAGAACAATTTGTCTGCCTGGCTTCAGCCTAACTGTTGGAAGGGTCAGCGATTGCCGCCTACTTCCCATATCCTCTGAGCGCCTGCCAGCGCTCCTACGCTGCTTTCCACCGCATTCGTCGGCAAAGCGACGTCATTGTTGTTGTTGTTGCTGTTGTTGCGTGTTGGCGTTGGCAGACAGCATGGCGGCTGCGACGGCGTTGCCGTCGTCATTGTTTGTCGTCGTTGCTGCGACTCGGCTGTGACTACGACTTCGACTCTGACTTCGACGGCGACGACGACGACGTCGGCTGTGCTGCTCCTGTGTTTCGGTTTTGTTTGCTCTTTGCATAATGGTCGATGACGCTGTCGTCCAGCTCAGAGTTCCACATTTACGCCATTACGCATAAATCTCTGTGTGGAATGGAAATTTTATGCATATTAGCCGTAGCAGCGACACAACCGCAAACGTCCTTTCTGATAAGGGTTGTCACCCTGCCCGAGTGCCCTCACCCTAGCTGCCGCTGCCGCTGCTGTTGGTGTGCACGGTTTTTTGGCCACCACTGTAGACATGCCGCATGACTCATCGGTTCGTTTACATGCAATGTGGAACAAGCACACACACACACACACACATTTATATATATACTATATATGTTTACCGGGGGCACACTCCTTGTAGCATTCAGCCATCCGCATCGATTTTCTCGTCTTATTGTTGCTATTTATTGCCGCCAGCGCCGCCGACGCTGCCAACGGCACTTCACCCCCGCCAGCTGCGCAGCTGGGTCGCTGCCTCTGGCGCTGCTGGCATATGTTCTATTTTTAGGCGCACGTCGCTCAGGACGACGTCGACGCTGCTCGATTGCTGTTGTCGTCGTTTAGTTCCTGTTTATGAGTCATCGCTGCTTGCTTTTGTCGCTGTTGCATTATCCTTGATGCGTGGCCTCGACAATGCGCTGACGTTGACGTCACAGCTGGCTGCCGTCGCCGCTGATTGCTGCCACTGCTGCTGCTGCTGTCAGGTGCGTGTGCAGCAACAGCTGCTGACTTCGCTTGATCAGATACAGGAAGACCCCAACCAGCAGCCCACGCACACTAGCCCAACTCCTCTGCTTGCATTATTTTTGTAACTGTTCTGTGTGCAGCGCTCTCTCACACCAAGTTCTCGCGCTCTCACCACTCACTCTCATCACACTCAGTTGCTATCTCGCTCACTCGCTCGCTGTTTGCTGCCAAAACACATTAGTACTCAGGCACGAAATAAAAGAAGAAAAACGAACGAACAAAAAAAAAAACAACAAAACAATATTGTGAGCGAGTGAGCTATGAGTCATGATTTTGCCGTTGCCACCAACCTCCCTTCCTTCCTTCCTACCTCCCTCCCTCTCTTCCATTCCGTTCGTCGGGCTGCTAATGCCACTGGCACTGGCTCTGCCTGCCTTTTGCGCATTCGTTTTGTGTCATTGTTGTTGGCGTCCGTCGTCACCTTATGCTTATTATTATTATTATTACTCTTATGATTGTCTGTATTTCTTCTACTACTTATGATTTCTCATTGCTGCCGCTGCTGCTGCTGCTGCTGCCGTTGCGTTTCATTCATTCATCATAATATAACAGCACTTTGTGTTGTGCCCATGCGTGAGTGCGCGTGCGAGCGAGCGAGACAGGCGACAAGCACCGCTAAGTGTTGCTTGAAAGCAACGTCGTCTCATTACGCGCGAATTGTCGTGTTGCTCATGTCTCATTATGCTCGGACTCGCAGTCGGACTATTGTCATTAACACCAGCTCTGAGCATAAATACATATCTAGGTAAATGAGCTTTGCAGCGCTGCGGCCCCACTTGGCCTAGAAAGCAATCAAACGACGATAAGCGAGCCCCAAAGGCCCAATCCAATCAGTTTTGAAAGTAACGCCAGACAGTCTGATTAGACTGTACCTGCCGACACGCTAATTGGGTAAACACAGGTGATGGGCGAGCTTTTATTAATGAAATTTAGATTTATTGAAGAACCTTACGATGGAATATGTGTAGGAATTTCTAGAAACTAGAAATTCTGCCTGGGTACATACATATACTCCATGTATATATATATATTTTTATGCAGTTAGCTTATCAAAAGTCGACTATCTGCTCGCCAACAGAGGCCTCTTTTGAGGCATGCCGAGTCGAGTTGACGCACGGCTAAATCAACTCGAAACGGAGCCCGAGCCTTTCGTTTACCTTTCCAGCTATACTATATGAAATATATCTCTATTTGATAATGCCACACACACTCACACACACACTATAGTGCTGAAGTTGCTTTTATCAGACAGGTCTGACAAGCAAATAGATTAGATAAGGGCGCGAGTCAAGTTTACATGCACCTCGAGGCAGAGTATTTGCCGAGAACTCCGGAATCAAGAGATAGTAATGCCCAGTAATCCTGCAATTCCTGGGGCTTGCTACGACTCTCGATCGGGCGATCGGACGATCGCTAGCCGCCGCATGACTAACGCAGCGAGCGGCCTCGAGGCGACATTTTTGTTGGCCCCGTGCACATAATTTCAATATTCGTCAGCGAGCTATTTATAAAATGCAAAAAACAAAAACCAAAAACAACAACAACAAAATCTCTTTCTGTGTGCAGGAATTTTTCGAAAATTTTCGAACTGTGCCGAGCGCAAGAAATTTGGTATGAAAACACTTCATCATCAGCAATGTATTATTACAAGGAAGAAATACCAGACGCCCCCGACATATCTCCATGACACTCAGAGAGAGCGAGAGAGAGAGAGAGGGAGAGGGAGAGATCGAGCCATTTGAGTTGCTTGCAAAATTCTTGAATTTGTTTATAAAAACTTTTCGCGTATTATGAATCACAATATCACGAGCCGGTCCGATATATGTACATATACAAATTCGTATACCTCCGATATGGCCCCGCCGAGTTTTTGGGTTGAAGGCAATATCAAAGTGCGGGCAGCGCGCAAATCTCTCAAGTCGAACTTGGAACTGCTTTGTTTCCGTATGACTCGTCGTCGTCGTCAAGTTGAAGGTCAGCTGCATATCCATCATATAGCCATCAGCTGCTTGACCGACTGATGATGATTCATGCGCCGGATCGACGGATCGTGAGTGAGTGAGTCGTTCATCCTAAGGAAGCACCTGCAGCACGGACTTCGGAGCGATTACGCTAGGCGCAGCTGCATGAGTAAGCGTTACGATTACTTTTTTTTTTGGGCGTGTTCGACTCGGAGTTACTCCAGCCGTGACATATATATACGAGCAGAGAAAGAGAGAGAGAGAGAGATAGGGGAACGTGAGATCTTTATATGGCATGGATTTTATATTACAATTGCTTCGCTTTTAGAAGTTTTTTATATGAGCATTACGAGCATATTACTGCCGATAAAGGCTTGAGTTATAGATAGAGCTGATAAAGGTATTCAAAGATTTAAGTAATGGGACTATCATTAACATCAAATTGAAATCTCTAAGCTTTCTAAATATGCCCTACAAATCGATATGTATCGATTTATCGATTATGTAACAACAGCAGCAAATGCATAATAGTCGAATATGGATTAAAAGAAATGTTGTGGAAAATGATTATGGAAATGTTAATATTTATGCCCCGGAACCCTAATCATAGCTATCGATGTTTATCGATTTATTGATTTTGGAACAGCTGTAGACAGTCGATAGTAGTCGAATGTAGATGAACAGAACATGTTATTTTGTCAAAGAAGCTATCGATACTTATCGATTTTTATTGTTTTTGTGGAAATTGAAGTATTTCGATTGGCAAGCAAGTTCTGAAATACTCGATAGCAGATTGACTGTCAATGTATGTATATAATCTCTAATCATAAAAATTAATCGATATTTATCGATTTTGTGTAAAATAGTCCCGTAATACTCAATTTATATATAAAATGTTATGTATAACATATTATGGAAATGTTAATGTTTAGGTTCAGCCTAATCATATCTATCGATATTTATCGATTTTTCAATAATATTTATGCTCTGGCCCTGCCTGTGACATTCTGAGTCCCAATCTAAGCATACTCCCTTTTAGTCTGATCAGTTTTAATGGGCAGAGGGTATTAACAGCAACTCGAAAGTAATTAAATATTTTAAAACAAACAAACTACTTGTTGCCCGGCGAGACACGAGCACAGACAAGCAACACACATACATACACACAGACACACACACACATGTGAAGAGTCATATATATATATATGGACGATATCATGTTGCTTGGCTCTGGCTTTGGTCTGGTGGTTGTTTCACTGTTGCTTCTGTTGCCATGACTCACAGGAGTCGCGGTTGCAAGGTAGCAGTCCGACTGACCCTTTGCACCGTGGCTTAATCATCAGCGGCAGCATCGCCAAAAAGTGAAAATGATCGGAGAATGGGAACAATCACATTATTCTCAGCGGCGTCTGCTTGGCCCAGTTCTCAGTGACGCACCAAAGGCAGAAGCGATCGTCGCGTCGTTTGTTGCCTCTGTTGCTGTTGCACTTAATCATACGCCGCACGGTCGCCGGGCACTTTTTGGCTACCCGAAGTTGGCATTACGCATCAGCCGCCCCAATTTGGAGTCACGACGTCGTCACCGCAGCCCTATGAATGGGATTGCGCTTTAATAGACACGACTCTGAGCCACTCATCGCCGGGCTATGCCGACGGCTTCGTTTAGTCATAAATGTCGCACGGTAATTGATGATTACTAATGCCTGTGGCATAAACAATATGCATATGGCCAGGCTAGGCTATAACCAATTACCGTCCAAAACGGCTTTTTCTCGATAAAAATGTGCCGTTCGACAGACGGTTTCCTCAAGCTCCAATCTCCTATTGCCGAGTTCCGTTTCAAATGAATGGACTACGACGTAACTTCCGTTGAAGCCATGTATATGTCTGGGAATGTGGAACGTGGAACAGGGAACAGTGAACATGAAACTGAAACTTGCTCATCTAAAAGGAATGTTCAGCGAGCTTTGCAAATTAGTTCATTTATATGATGAAACCGTTCCGATTCTAGACGTGATTCAAATTTATAATCTTAATATATATATAGTACTATATATAATATATATAAATATGTGTATAAAATGCTACATTCTTACATCATTCCTCACTTTTACAACAAAGGATCTTTCACTCATATCTGATGTCATAGACTATTTTATAAACCAACTTAAATAGAGTTAATTGTATTATCTCAATCTAGGTTTAAATGCGTATATAATGCTGATCAGGTTGAGAAACGCAGTCTATAGGGTTGTATGCTGTGTTATTCTGGATATACAATGAATATATATCATCCGTATATATGAATGTCTTTCAGATGTATTGAGTATGGACTGTGTAGAGTATGCCTATAGTAATGCCTATATCATGGAGCTATATATCCTATATATCAGATCTACTTAGGCATTTCTCTACTTCTTTGCCTTGTTCTGCTTTATCAGCATCATCCTCTATAACTTCGTAATATATTTATTAATAACTTGTTAGCTCTTTGATTATATCAGGTATATTTCATAGCTCCATTTGGGTATTACATATTAGATTTACTTTCATACTTCTTCTAAGCAATTGAAGCTTAGCTCGGATTCGAGCCCGGACTATCATTATTTTGACATTCTTCTTCTTCTATAGTTATATTGTAATCCGTAATTTCCTAAATTCACGATTTCATTGTTCCGTTTAGCGTTATTTCATAATTATTCTAAGATTCTGGCTCATTTATAGCTTTTCAATGTCCTTATCAATTGATGCTTGACTTCTTCTATTAGTCAACTGTGATTTATGATTTCAGAGTTCCGCTTAAAATGATCTCACTATAAATACGTACATATATAGGATATACATATATATGTAAACTCTGAGAAAGAATATCAAGTTGTTTGGCAAGTTCTTCCCCTTCTTGGTGTGCGCTTAGCCTAGTCTAAGACGGGCTAATAGTGTCTTGGCCCACTGTCTGTTGCGGTTTTTCAGTGAGTCACTCACACACACACACACACATACGCACGCATACGTGGGCCAGGCGGGTTGGGCGCGTTTATGGCGCGTTTTATGCGCGTTTTTAACTGTCTGTGCGACGGGGTCATTAACTAAGAGGATTTATGAGCAGCAGGCGCACGGTGACCAGTTGTCTGCTGACGACAAAAGACGCACGAAAGCACACACACACACACACGACTCTCTATAGCTCTATGATGAGTATGTTTATTTTTGGCCCTGCCTAGCATGGCGAATGGACTATATATAAAGATATATCCACGGACATCATCCTTAACAGAAAGTAGGCAGCTGAAGTGTCTGACAAATTGTATTATTATTATCATAATACAGTAAGCGATCTATAAATAGATGTTAAAATTTTTTACTAAATTTAATTTTTTTTAAATATATAAAAAATTTCATAATTAGTTTTTTTTTTATTCATGAAGATAGTATTAATAATAAAGAAACTAATTTTGCTGATTAATAAAATATATATATATTTTTTTTATTTCTATAAATATAAAAATATTAGTTATTAAAATAAAAAAATATATAAAAATATATTTTTTTATTTCTTTAAAAATATCTATGTATATATTTATAGAAATAAAAAATATATAAATACAATAAATTTTGTATTCCTATAAATATAAAAATATTTGTTATTTCTATATATTTAAAATATATTTTTTTATTTTGTTTAAAATATTTATATGTATTTATAGAAATAAAAAATATATAAATAAAATATATTTTTTATTTTTTTATTTATATATATATATACATAAAAATATTTATTTCTATATATTTATAAAAAATCTACATTAAAATATATTTTTTTATTTGTATAAATATATCTATAAAATATATCTATATATTAATAGAAATAAAAAATACATAAAAAATATATATTTATATATAATATATATTTTTATATATAAAATATAGTTTTATATATTTATGTATTTTAATAAATATTTTTATTTTTAATTTCAATTATTTAAGTTTTCTTAAATTTTGCGCATTGTTAACTTATCTTGAGCTTAGCCAACTGCTGCAGCTGTTTGCTGTGGTCGACTGTCCGCCGTACAGCGGCTCCCAATTATCATCATAATTTGTAATTATTTATGACTATTATTTATAATGGTTTTTCCACCTGTGCGGACTCATAACTGCACTATCATCGTTGTTGCCGTGCTTCACTTGTTTTTTATGCCCAACGTTGATAAGCATTAGCTTGATTTGATTTTCCTGGCCACACTTGAAAGACATATTCTGTGAGTGTGCATGTGTGTGTGTGTTTTTTTAATACAGTTACTTGTAGTACGTACAACAACAACAACAGCAACAGCAAATAGTCGCCCGTTTGTGCTTATCAGGCCAACACTTTGCACTCGTTTCATTGATAAATCGCGCTATGTGCCTGTGTGTGTGTGTGTGTGTGTGTGTGTGTTCTGTGGCTTGTTCTCTGATAAATTGCCTTTGCTAACCACTCGAAATTTCCAGACGCTGGTGGATTTATACGCAATGTGGCTTATCATTGATAAGGGACTATTGACTGTTTCGGTTGGTAGGGAGCGCTTGCAAAGGGCTGCCCATAGATGGCGCCAGCCTGGCGAAGTGTCCGCTGACGACAACGCGATGACTAATCGCGATTGACGAACTGCAAGGCTCAAAATGCTGCTTATCAGCTGCGCCGTGTTTGGAAATCAGACAAGTGTATACATGCACACACACATATACATGCGTGTGTGTGTGTGTATCTATATGAGTAATCATTGATTAGCAACTGCAAGGCTGTGCTCGCTCCCCTTTAGCGATTAGATAGCCATAGGCAAAGAAATGTTGCGTAGGGTGGTTGCTATTTCAGCACCACCCCAATACAAATACATACATAAATACACATATACATACTCGTGTATATAAAACCGAAAAGGAAAGGCTAAACGAAGCTGCGTATGCCTGGCCTGGCCTGGCGTATGTTATCTTGCCCAAAAATAACGTAAATTATGAGTTAATGTGCGCGCGTTTGTGTGCGTGTGCTCGAGCGCGTGTGTGTGTGTGCGTGTAAATATTCTCGATTGCTGTGTTTGTCAATAAAGCGTTCGGATGACTCATCCAGCCATCCAACCATTGCACAGCAAACAGCACTCGCGCACACGCATACACACAGACGCTAGCGTGAGAGCAATACACGCATACAATTACAATTTATTGACAGCGCTGAGCGAGCGCCAATATCAGCAGCAACAACAACAACAGCCCGCGGCAACAAAAAAGTTTCTCCTCAGAGAGCGGAAGAGCATCTATGTGTGTGTGTGTGTGCTTGTAGAATGAAAGAGCGCGAGAGCGCGTAAGTTGGCAGCAATTATTTTGCGTTGTCGATAAATTTTTCGAGCTGAATAATAATTTTTGTTGCTTTATTTATTTATGTATATGCTTTTTCAAGTTTTATTTATTTCTGCATTTGGCGTTACTAATTGGCAATTGTCGCTGCAAATGGAGGCGCCTTATCAACTGATAAGCAAATATCATTTTATTTTATTTTATTAAATGCAATTTTCAACAATTCTCATTCGTTTCTCTCTCTCTGTCTCTCTTTCTTGCAGAGGATGCACGGAAAACAGGTTCGCGCGTCTTGCTGCACTGTCACGCGGGCATCTCGCGCAGCGCCACCATCGCCATCGCCTACGTCATGCGGTACAAGTCGCTGTCGCTGATCGAGGCCTACAAGCTGGTGAAAGTGGCCCGGCCCATCATCTCGCCCAATCTGAACTTCATGGGCCAGCTGCTCGAGCTGGAGCAGAGCCTGCTCAAGAGCGGCGCCCTCGCGCCGCTGCCCACGGTGTCATCATCGGCCAGCAGCCGCCAGTCGCCCGCATCTAGTCAGCTCGTGGAGGAGCCCGAGGAGGAGGAGGAGCCGGAGCATCCGCATCCGATGCCCGTCTCGCGCAAGTCCAAGTCGGACAGCGAGGCCATGGACGAGGATGTCTACGATTACTATGATGCGGACAGTGGCGCCAGCAGCTTCGCCGGCAGCAATTGCTCCTCGCGCCTCACCTCGCCGCCCGTCACTCCGGACGAGACGCCGTGCACGTCGGCAGCGGCGGCGGCCTCATCATCGTCGGCACCTGCCACTGAGTTGGACTCGCCGTGCTCCAACAGCAGCAGCGGCATCTACTCCATTTCAACGTCGCAGGAGTTCACGCCTGCTGCTGCCACGCCCGCACCTATCACACCTGCTGCAACGGCTGCGACGCTGTCGCCCACCCGGCCGCTGGCGCTCTTCAAGCGCAACTCGCCGGTGAAGCTGCGGCTCAATCTGGAGTCCAGCTACAATACGCCAAACATACCAAAATCCATATCCTGCATATCCATACACAGTCCGCTGCAGCGGGAGGCGCCGGCCACGCTCAGCTGCGAGCTGGCGCCCCCTATGGCCGCCAACGGCGACAGCAACAACAACAACCTGGTGGCGGCCACCTCGAGTGACTGATGCATCAGGCGGAGGCGACGCCACCGACGCCCCAAAGCTGTGAATAAAATAAAACTTCAACTTAACATTTAAGCGATGCGAAGCTTTTGTATTCTATATATAAAGATATATATAGATCATGATTGAATGGATTGATAGATCGATTGATTGATTGATAGTCTCCACTCCATATCTTGTACCTAAAGCGAAGCAAATGAAAGCAAAGCTTCAGCATCCAAAAGTGTGTGGCGAATGCTAACGGGAATATTTAGTCTAATTTGTAATTTTAGCAACTTTTGTAATCGATCCATAGATCGGGACAGAACCAGATCGACTATATATGTATATATGCGTGGAGCATCGAAACTATATAAATCTTGTGCTGCTATTATAAATTGTTTAAAAACCTCGTAATGTTTAATTTAGTATAATTTACGACGATAAGCAAATCTTAACTACAAAATAATCATATGCAAAAACAAAAATATATACATATATATATAATGAATATATAATGAACTTTACAAGCGCATTGCAAATACTTCTGCTAACTTGCCCAAGAATCCACAAGATCCACAAAATCCAAGTACCCAATTCGATCTATATCTACGTATATTATCAAAACTGTTCTAAGTTTTATGCAACTACTATATAGACACACCCACACACATATATGAATATATATACTTTGTACTCTCAGTCCCGCTTTTCAAACCTATAATTGCATGTATGTATTGTATATTTAAACCTTTTTCAAGTGAGCGAGCAACTTTGTTTGGTTTTGTGTTTGTGTTTTTCTAGTTTTAATTATTTATATAAACAAAACAACAACAAAAGGAAACAGATGAGAGAGAGAGAGAGCGCGCGAGAGAATTGTATGCAATCTGATTCATTTGGTTTAGATTTTAAGCATTTTAAATTAAGGCTCTACACCCAAGAAGTGTAATCCGTAATAGAAAACATAAAAAAGTAACCAAAATATCAAACGACTTTTATTCAAACGAAACTTTTGGCGCCCAACTGAGCTGCTGTGCACTCATCACTAGAAATAGTGTGGAGATGCGCTCGCATGCAACCCTGCTTGAGTGCGTAATACAACACTGTCAAGTCGAGCTCACGTTCGTTGCGAGCGCCCGTTTGACTTGCCTCCGATTATTTTACGCCGCTAAAAATTGTGACAGAAGTGTGGAATTAATTAAAAGTAAATTAATTAAATATTTACAGCTGCTCGTTAATATATATATATATAGTAAATATTAGAGTGCTGTGACAACACGCTTATTGCATTTTCAATTTACTGCGCTGAAAAAACGCCATTTTGGAAGGGAATTTACCGTTTTATCGCTGATATTGCACTTTACTCAAATTGGAAATTTGACTTGAGAAAATGTCAGAATTAGACTGGGACGACCCAAACTATGTCGAGGAGCCAACGTACGTCAAGTCCACTTACAATGAGATCTACGATGAGAAAAATTCTCGAGGTCGGCGAGCGGGCTACGGCAACAACAAAAGGCGCGACGGAGAGCAGCACGAGGGCCACTGTAGGAGTAAGCGTCGCGAGAGCTTTGACAGAGATAACGGCAGTTCCGCGAAGCACGCTGAGTACGCTTGCAGCGAATCGTTGAAAATCTCGTCAGATGTGGTGGGCCGTGTAATCGGACGCGGTGGCTCCACTATAAAGCGCATTCAGAACGATTTCGGAGTTCGGGTCAATGTAGATAAGGCCCGCAAGCTGGTTACTGTGTCAGGGAATGAGAAAGTTAACGTTAGTAATGCGATAAACGAGATACGCAAAGAAATCGACAGCGATGCAGGGGGAGGAGGAGGCGGAAGTGGAAGCTATAGGCAACAGTCTGATGGCTATGACCGATCGTATGGTCAGTTCGAAGGAAGTGACTATGGACGCTCCAGTGGCGGCGGATATGGTCGATATGAGAATAAAAGTTCAATTCGTTCCTATGGAGGAGGACAATCTAGTTATGGCGGAGCGCGAAACAATTATGATTTTTCATCAGCACCTAAAACGGCAGACGATGGCGACTTGACGGGCACCATAGACTGGGGAGCACTAAACAAGGCCTCCGTAAGACAGCCAAATACAAAGAGTGAATTTCAATTTTAAATCTAATCTTTTAACAGGAATTAGCGCAGGCCGCGCGCTGGGCCAAATGTCCGCCATTGACCAAGCACTTCTACAAAGAGTTCCCGGAGGTGGCTAACCTGTCAGCGGAGGAGGTAGCTCGCCTGCGTATGGAGAGCAACAACATTAGCGTTTCGCACGTCTTTGAGGCGGCGCCGGGCGAGACGTTGTCGCCCATACCGAATCCAGTTTGGGCATTCGAGCAGTGCTTCGCTGAATATCCAGATTTGCTGGGCGAAATACAGAAGCAGGGCTTCACGAGGCCGTCGCCCATACAGTCGCAAGCCTGGCCCATTCTGCTCAAGGGCCACGACATGATTGGCATTGCCCAAACGGGCACCGGAAAGACGCTTGCCTTTCTGCTGCCTGGCATGATCCACACCGAATACCAGAGCACTCCGCGTGGCACACGTGGTGGAGCCAATGTCCTTATCTTGGCGCCCACTCGAGAGCTAGCCCTCCAGATCGAAATGGAGGTCAAGAAGTATTCCTTCCGCAATATGAAAGCGTAAGTTGGAAGCGTGATTAGAGTCCCCACATTTATATCGTTTCTTTGATTAGCGTTTGCGTCTATGGGGGCGGCAGTCGTAATATGCAAATATCGGACGTGGAGCGTGGCGCTGAGATCATAATCTGTACGCCTGGACGATTGAATGATCTGGTGCAGGCGGGCGTTATTAATGTGTCGAGCATCACCTATCTAGTGCTGGACGAAGCCGATCGAATGCTGGACATGGGCTTTGAGCCGCAGATACGCAAGGTGCTGCTGGACATACGGCCGGACAGGCAAACAATCATGACGTCGGCTACCTGGCCGCCTGGTGTTCGTCGGCTGGCCCAAAGCTATATGAAGAATCCGGTGCAGGTGTGCGTCGGCTCACTGGATCTTGCGGCTACGCATTCCGTCACACAGGTCATTGAGCTGATGGAGAATGATAAAGATAAATTCCGTATGCTGCGCAAGTTTGTGGATAAAATGTCCAAGACGGACAAGATCATTGTGTTCTGTGGGCGCAAAGCACGTGCTGATGATCTCTCCAGCGATCTGAGTCTGGATGGATTTTCTACACAATGCATTCACGGCAATCGGGAGCAGAGCGATCGCGAACAGGCTATAGCCGATATCAAGTCGGGCTTAGTCCGAATTCTGGTGGCCACTGATGTCGCCTCGCGCGGCTTGGACATTGAGGACATAACGTGAGTGCTTCCAGTATGCTCTTATTGATTGTCAAATGACATTCTCGTCTACTCTTTAGGCATGTCATCAACTACGACTTTCCGCGCAACATAGAGGAGTATGTGCATCGAGTGGGTCGTACGGGCAGAGCTGGTCGTCGGGGCACGTCCATTAGCTTCATCACGCGCGAGGACTGGGCCATGGCCAAAGAGCTGATTCAGATACTCGAGGAGGCGAAACAGGAGGTGCCACGAGAGCTGCGTCGTATGTCCACGCGCTTTGCGGAAATGAAACAACGTCGAGCGGCTGAAGGTGCCGGAGGTGGACGTACCTTTGGAGGCGGTGGGCGTGGCGGTCGCCGGGATCGTTATTAAACCGGACAAATTTTGTATTATGCTCAAAGAAAGCAACGATTTTTTGTTTAAGCCAACAAATTCAGACAACTCACTGAAGCGCTCGCATCATTTTTAGTTATGTACTTAACTAACTCCATTTTTAGAGGGTATTTCGAGTTAAAATAATCAATTTATAAAGAAACTACGAACACATATGAGAAATGTACATATATGAAATGTATAGTAAATGTTTATTCATTTTCGACCCCTGCGTATTTTTGCAGCAGTTCCTGTTTACGCTTTCGCAGCAGCGCCTCCTGCACGTCCTGCTGCGTGGGCACGGGCACGTGGGCAGTGAAGCGCGGCGCGAGCAGGCCGAGCGGGTCATTTTCGGCTTCACGTGCTTTGGCGTCTTCGGCCGCTTCACGTGCGGGGCCCGAGAGCGGGTAGATTTCGTCGTCTTCCTCTTCGTCATCGATGATGCGGCCATCGCGCGCCATTTTCTCACGCCACTCCTGCACGGCCTTCTGCAGAGCGATCCGCTCGATCTTCTCCTCTAGAGGTATTAGGACGCCGTCCTCGTCATCGCGATAGCCATAGTATTCGGCATCGATGTCTTTCATCAGTTCGGCACGAGTTTTGCGAGGCGGCGGCGGTGGATCCTGTTCGAACAGCTCGCGCACGCCAGGCAAATCCTTCGCGGCTCCAAAGTATTTGTAGCCACGATTGCCCGGTACCTCGCGGCCCTCGGCGTCGAACATTTTGGGGCCATAGCGCCGGTAGTGTGGACCGCCCAGCGACGATATCTGGTTCTCCCAGTGCCGTTTCTCGCGCAGCAGCTTGTTGATCTCGTCGTTCAAGTCGCGGATGCGGAATTCACCCAAACCAGCTGCAAAATGTGTCTCATTATAAGGGATCACAAAACGTAACACCACAATCACTTACCGTTCTGAATCTGTGCTACTTTCTTGGATATTTCACGTATAATCTCCAGACGAAACTTCTCACACTTTGGCAGTTCATGGCACTCCGCGGCCAGGTAGGGCCGGCGCTCCTTTTCACCTGATTCGACTTCTTTGACGGCTCGCCAACGCGCCAAAGTTGTCCTGCCGGCAGAGAAAGAGATATGAATAAAATACGAATATATGCGAATATAGGCCATACTTACATTGCTTTCTCTGCATTTCTCGCCTGAAATTGATTAGTTTTAATATATTTATTCAATAATTTAGCTATGAAAACGTTTACTTACCATTTTTATATATTGTTTATGTTTCTATTTGTGGCGGCTGGTAGATAGCTGCGATGAATCGGCAGTCAACCCGAGTAATAGAATTATCGATTACTACAAGCTGTTACTGCTGTTAAATAACAGCTGGTTTTGTTTTTGGACTGCAGCCGTTCGCAGCTGTTAAATTACTCATCAGATCTTGTTTCGCATCGGAGCTAAACGGCGGATTGGAATAACTTTTACCAGATATTAGTTAATTAATTCATTATTTGTTTTTCGCTTATTAATTATGCACAATAAATCGATTGCTTTGTAATAACAACAAGCTAAACAGTGACCAAGTAACGAACTAAAAGAACCAGCAGTTTTGCCAATCGTTCATTTGTTCAGTGGTTCGATTAAATTTGTTCCGATACAATACTACTGCTGTTTCGCCTACGCCATTTATTTGCAAGGAAAAAAGAAAAAGCAATTAACAAAACAGCATAAATATGTTGGCGCTTATCAACAGGATTCTGGACTGGTTCAAGAGCATCTTCTGGAAAGAGGAAATGGAGCTGACGCTCGTCGGCCTCCAATTCTCAGGCAAAACAACATTCGTCAATGTTATTGCAGTGAGTATTTTTTTCGCCAAAAAATTTTTTTTTCTTTGCTGTGATGAGTGTAAATGGGGCGGCGCCAGCTTTGAAGCGGTCGGCAAGGGGTCAAAAGAGCAGCGTGCCGCAGGCTATGACAATGCAAGAGCCAAAGCAAGAACCCAATAACCAATAAACAAGGAGCGAGAGGCGGCAAATGACAAATCGAGCGAGCGTTGTTGTTGTTTTGGTCTTCGCTATTGATTTCTCTTTGTTTCAAAAAAGAAAAAAAGACGAAGAAGGAAGAAGAAGGAAACGTCATGCAGTTATCAACCATATTATATTATTTTCGTTCTCTCTGCTCGCACTGACACAGTTAACTTCATTTAGAATGTATTTTTATAGCCCCTCGCGCTAATCAATATATGTAACTTGAATATTTGCTCAAATGACGGCATTATCAGTGCTTTAAAGTCGTATTTGCCTATGCCGGAAACCCAATTCATTTCGATGACAGTTTCCAATTGGAACTCAAAGTCTGACTGCAAATAATAAGAATATGCGGGCGGATTTGCTTTCGTTGTTGCTGTGAGTCATGTGGCTGCGACTTATTAATTTTCTTAAGCTAACTAAACCAGAGAAGCTAAGCTGCCTCGGCTGATCTGAAGTCTGGATTATTGATGGTTTCACATACGAATGAAGAAGTTTCTCTTGCTTTGGATTTATTGACTACGATGACAGAAGAATTAGAATGCAATATGAAATCATTTCGAGAAGTCCTTAAGAACTTTAGAAAACTTGAGCAATTTTAATGTATTTTCTTAAATCATATACCATTCATCATTCACAATGTCTTGAAAATGATAGAAAAGTAAGTTTCTTGCTCTTGGATCATACCAAGGCAAGTCTAAGTCTGATTTTTATATACATTATATATACCCTTTACAAGTCACTCATATACATCTCTCTGCCTCCTCCACAGTCCGGCCAGTTTGCTGAGGACATGATACCCACAGTTGGTTTCAACATGCGCAAAATAACCAAAGGCAATGTAACCATCAAGGTCTGGGATATCGGAGGCCAGCCACGTTTTCGTTCCATGTGGGAGCGCTATTGTCGTGGCGTCAATGCAATTGTGTAAGACTCGATCTGCAGCTTAGCTTTCAAACAGTTCTCAACTCATTATCTTCTGCCTTTCAGTTATATGGTCGATGCGGCTGATTTGGATAAATTGGAAGCGTCACGCAACGAGCTGCATTCGCTGCTAGACAAACCGCAATTAAATGGCATTCCAGTGCTCGTCCTGGGCAATAAACGTGATCTTCCAGGCGCGCTTGATGAGACCGGCCTTATTGAGCGAATGTAATTTGAGTTCATTTCATTATAATTATATAACTAAGCCAACTTTCGTTCATTTACAGGAATCTGTCCAGCATACAGGATCGTGAAATCTGTTGTTATAGTATTTCGTGTAAGGAAAAGGACAACATCGATATAACGCTGCAGTGGTTAATTCAGCACTCGAAAAGCCAAAGTCGTTAGATTATAGCTTAACATTTACACACACTCACACACACAACATAATATACACAAAGAAACACAAACACACACACACACACACCCACACACACGAAATTTAATGCACTCTCTCGCATACAAACATTGAACAAGTAACTTAATTTGCAGTTAATATGATTTGATGTAGACTGTTAATTGATGTATGAGTATAATTCGAAGAGCAAAAGTTATTGCAATGGCTCGTTATGATTGTTAGCATGTGTGTTTGGTATAAGCAACTTGTGTTCGGGCTAAGAAGTCGCGTTGGGGGTGCTCCTCCTTAGGACCAAATATCTCGAATTGTAGTTCAAAAGTGGCAGGACTAATGAAAAATAGCCAACCGATTCTGTATAAAAGTGAATATATCTATATACAAATATACAACACAAACAACTACACACACACACATACACATACACTTATAGACACTTTCCCTGTACACAGCGAGAAATCGCATAGTATTTTGCATAATGTGCTTTCACCTCATACAGCCGTTGTGTTTGGTGTCTCTAATAATCTGTTGCTTGTATCAACAATAGTTAGGCTTATGTTTAGTGTTTTATTGGTGTGATTATATAAAACTATTGATTTTTTATTATCATTTTATATATAGACATATGTATAGAAATATACGAAATACAAATTATGATTTACCTATATAGTCTATATATTTTTGCTTAGCGAAAATTAAAAAAAAAAACAAAAGACGTTCGAAACTATAATAATTATATATATATATTTGTATGTAAATGTGTGTAAAGTACATGCGTGCAGCAAGACATTAAGTCGTTGAATCTTTGTATGCTTAAAGGCCATGCTAAACAACAACAGCAACAAGAAATTGTATAACTATAAAGCAACAATATTTGCTACAATCACAATTGATACCAGTGTAAGATAGAAGCGTATTCCGATTTGCCTGTATCGTTGACTTTTGTTGAAGCAAGCGCCGGCACGCTTACCGTATGACAACTCCTTACCACCCACACACGCACACAATCACACTCACACACGCATACACCTATACACACACTCACACACAGTTGAATCATGCTTATGTACAATATTTTTATATTTTAATAATCAATTTCAATTATAAACTACATTAATCTAACTGATAAAGGGAGACGCCCACAAGAAGCGAACAAAGCATAAACTAATAAAGACTATATTAAAAGAAGCAGAACCTAAAACATGGAGCATGAGTTGTGCGAGAACTGGCGCAACTGAAACTATTTCGCGAATAAATATTGTATTGTCTTTTCAACTAATCCCAAAAGTATGCAATGCCAAATCAATCACGACTATATATAGGTGTGTGTGTGGAGTATTAGACTAAAAGTAAGACTGCGATTTGCAATATCAGCATGCTCGATACTCTACATACTCAATTTATTCAGATTAGTATATGATTTTTTGATATGAAAAAAAAAATTGATTGGAAATCTTTCAGTTTTTCGAAATTTCAAATTTCACTTCTTTAACAATAAATTGGAAAAGTAACTTAAAAAGTTATTCAGATTTTTTGTAAATTTCATTTTGTATTATATTTTAAAATATTATTATACATGCTAATTACAAAAACTTTAATTTTTTTCTCTGCTTAAGTTCGAATTTGCAAAATTGTTTCAAAAAACTTTTGAGAGCCACTTTTTCTTGAATTTTTTAAACTTTAATATTTAAAATTTAATATTTAAAAATTTAATATTTAAAAATTTAAGTTATTTAAAAATTTAACTTAACTTTTCGAAAAAGATCTTGAATTTTTGTTTTTAATTTTATAAATATTAAAAGTTTTTAGATTTTAAAACTGGATCATCTTAAAAAAAAATCAATATAATTTTTTTGTATTCAAGATTTCTCGAGATGATTAGGTTTAAATATTTGAAAGCCCATTTAAAGTTCTTACTTGAGCAACTTCTGACCAGCCAAGTTAAGTACGAGCTTACTCAGGACAAATGGGTTCTCCAATTAAAAATTCTGAAAAGCTTTTCTAGCTTAAATTTTTCATCAAAATTCTCCAGTAATAATTTCATAATAGTTATTCTTCTTGGATTTTATGAACTCTTGTTTAATGGGAACTTTGAAAAATTCGCTGTAAAAGACTTCTAAAATAGTTTTATAATGAATCCCTTTTAGGATGTTTAGTTAAAGGATTTGTTTACATAAGTATTTCTATGTCTTTCAAGCATATATACATATGTATATATTCCATTGCATATATACGTAATATTACATATTTTCTATGCGCACACGTGATGGTTCGGGTGCGATAAGACTATGATGCATAATGCTAATGTAGACCCATGAATCAATGACAATTGACAATATGCGCTCGCTGAGCCTCGGTTCATCAGACATTCTGAGCGTATGTTCGGAAATAATTTATAGTCGCATTTGAGGCGCTGCACAAGACTGGTAGTCGGATAGTCTCGATGTGCGTACGTATGTATGTGTGTACATATGTATGTGCTCCGGCCACCCAGTTGTCGGAGAGCAAGTGGGCAATTGATCGATGCGATTGAATATGAACGCATAAATACTCTTCTAACCAGAGCCCTTAGCAGAAGACAGCGAAGACAGGGCTAATTAGGAATTCTGTGCGCAAAGGCTGTGTTCCAGGAATACGTGTCAAGTGCTGGCTCCAGCTCCAGCTCTGACTCCGACTCAGGCACAGCGCAGTTTCAGCTGCGACACGAGCCGAGTTTGTGACTCATAAGCAAATAGTCTCATGCCTGCGGGCTGCCTGGGATTGGGCCTGGGCCTGGGCCTGGGCCTGGGCTGCTTCCTGCTTCCTTTTGGGAGCGCAGCGTGCAGTGTGCAGCAGTCAGCAAGTTCGCTGCCTAAGTCTTTTGTTTGGTCATCAAATTGAGTTAATTACACTTTTAAATGCTGGAAATTAACATTGCGCCGATAAAGATCTCAGCTCGCAGCGCTGCCTGCTGGCCACAAGCCACATAACATAACTTGGCCATAACTTGAGCATATCCCAACAACGACAACGACGTGTCTGCTGCCTGCTGTCCGCTGTCTGCGTTGCCAGAGCTTTGCTTGTGCTCGTGCTTGACGCGCGCGACAAGCTCATAAATTTTCATAAACATAACAAACTAAGAAACTAACAGAAAACTAAATTTCAATTATGTTTTCGGGTCATAAAAAATTAGAAAAAAATAGCTAAACTAAAACAAGAAAGTCGGGCGTGCTCGACTAGCAGATACCAATCATTCACGCTTCTTTTTTGCATATATTTATTTTAATGGAAAAATATAATTGAAATCATATATATGCATATATATATATATATATATATATAGAAGTGTTAACTTTTGGCAAACATCCGACTGCTCTCACTAAGGTTTAGAGTCAGTCAAACCGATTGAAGTTTCATAATTCTATCCTAATGCAAACCCGATGCAAAAGCAAAAGCAAAAGCATTTCATGTACGTAGAAGTCTCACACAGCAGCTGGACGGCAGATAGTCTGAGAGTTTTATAAGTGAAAAGCAAACAATATCGTATTATCCAAGTTTTATAAGTATAATCCAAGCATACGCCAAGTCATTTCCCGCAACATCCTGGCCTGGCATATGCCTTTAAGAAACGTGTTGCCTACTGTGGGAAAACTATCAGAATAACATCAAAAAAATTCACCCACGTATACCTACCAATAAACGCACGATAACGAAAGATAGTAACATCCTGTGCCCATATCCCTCATCCATAGTTGAGTGGCCGCAGGCCACGTCCTCCGCAAATTTTCAAGTTGAGCAGCGTAGACTTTAAAGAATAGATAAAGATAATTCAATTAACTAGATGTTCTTGCCATAGCTATAGAGCGATGCTCAGTGTTGATACAATTGATATTGTTATGGCTTACCCGTGTAAACAGCCCAAAGAAGGTGTAGAAATATCCGTTTGGCAGTTTTGGTCAGCAGTCAGTGGAAGTCAGTGGATTTATTTTATTTGTAATTTTTGAAAATATTTTAAATAAAATAAATCCACTGACTCCCAATGATTACCGACTACAACTGTTGAAAACAAAAATGTTATGATATATACATGAAGTTAGATGAAAAGTTTGGAGGCGCTAGCTCCTAGGATCTACGAAATCTGAATTTCTCGATCTTTGAAATCGAGTGTGCTAAGGCGGAAATAGTTGTCGATTATATTGAAACAAATTTCAAGTCTCTAGCTCTTATAGGTTGAGGGATCGGTTAGGACAGACAGGCGGACTGATCATATCACGTCTTCCTGATCAAGAATATATCTATATACTGTATGTGGTATACCATTTACCTGTACTTCTGTCCCTACACTTCTGTTAGAGCTGCCAAAGGTCGAAGGGATTGTTGACTGTTGAATATATTTTTAACAACCTTCTATACTATTATCGATCAGTTATTTATATAGAACATAATCACTCTAAATCTAAATCTTCCTTCATTAAAAAAATCTATATATCTGGATGTTATCTTTATACCCTAAACCCATTGAAAATGGGAAATCAGGGTATAATGTTTTTATACCCTGAACCCATTGAAAATGGGAAAAAAGGGTATAATGGTTTTGTGAAAATGTATGTAACAGGCAGAAGGAGGCGTGGCAGACCCCACAAAGTATATATATTCTTGATCAGGGAGAGAAGCCGAGTCGATTGAGCCCTGTCCGTCTGTCTGTCTGTCCGTCTGTCCGTCTGTCCGTCTGTCCGTCTGTCCGTCTGTCCGTCTGTCCGTCTGTCCGTATGTTTGAACGCGTCGATCTCCGAAGATATAAGAGCTAGAGACTTCAAATTTTTTTTGGAAGTTCGTGTATAGTACGATTCGATCGAGTTTGTTTCAAATATTCGATAACTATAATCGTTTTAATGTTATCGATTAAAAACCGATATCTTCATTTAGTTATAAAATTCTATTTAATTCATCTTTCTAGCTAGAGTCTTCAAATTTTGCATTTAGTGTTATTTGAGCCTTCTGCAATTTCGGTTTTTGTTAAATTTTGGATGCCACGCCCTCAAATTGCCCCTTCGCCTCAAATTGCTAAATCACGTATTTCAAGTACTAGAGACTTGTGCTTTGGAACATACACACATATGAATGTCATGATCACGCTCCACAAATTTGATCAAAATCGTTCGACTAGAAAAAAAGTTATTAAACATTTAATATCTCATATTATCGGCGTCTTGCAGCAGCAGCGAAGCTGATGAGTCATAATGCACAGTTAGCAGATTTCGTGCTTGTGTGTGTGTGTGTGTTCTTGTGCGTGCACGATTGAGTAACACTTCAGTTGGGATAACAGAGCAGAATGGGAAACTGTGACGTCACAAGACCCCTGTTAATTAACAGCCAAAGTAATGGAGCTCGTCTTTGCATAACCTATGGTATCTTTTAACAGTGTTGTGCGTGCGTCTGTGTGTGTGTATGTATTGCTTGCTACATATGTACATACATATAAAAGTAACGGAGAATGTTAGCGGCTCTTAGGAATCGCAGTTCTTCGCAGGGTTCAGGGGATCTCTTTGTCGAGCAGTCTCGACTAGAGCACTCTTACTTGTTTACTTATAGTTATTTTCAGCACATTTCTCCATCTTAAACAGTTGCTATTGGAACAATTGTTGCTTCTAAGCCTACAAGAGCATAAGAGTTTCTCCATGCCTCAAAAAACGCTTCCTGCCTGATGTGGCTTCAGCAATTTGTGTATGTATTTCTTCATTCATTTTTGGGCATGTTTTGATGTCATTATATAATCAGCACAAGTCTCACAAATATATATATATATAAATATATATATAACATCATGTACATGAATATATAAATATATATATATATATATACATATATATATATATATATATATATATATATATATATATTTATATATTCATGTACATGATGTTGGCAATAAAAATTTAAATATTTTTGCAGTACGCAACGGGAACGCGATCATTTGTATGCGCCGCAGAGGCCATGGCCAGGCTCGTAGTGTACCTGTCCGTCTGTTCGTTTGGCAGCCGCGTGACTCCTTTGATATAAAGCCGTCAGAGCCAAATGTTGGGCGGGGTGTTGACCATAAATATGCCCCGGCACAAGCACTATATTAATGCATAATATATTAATTAGCCAATGTCAAAGCAAAGCTTAAGCATATCGGCGCCCATATCGCGGCGATAAAATGCTTAAATATATTTTAATTGCAGCCAGCAAAAGGTAAGAGACAGAGAGAGAGAGAGAGAGAGAGAGAGAGAGAGAGAGAGGAACAGCGCTGTGGAGCCCACCAAAAGTGTGTCTGGCCGAGATGCTATGCCACCTGAAAAGTTCCTGGAATTGCAGCCACTAAAACAAACGAAATGCTGGCTAAAACAATAAGCCCAAACAAGAGGCAGCAGCAGCAGGCATAAAGTTCAAACCTTAACAAGATGAACAAAAGACAGAGCCAGGCTAAGACTCGAACTTAAACTCGAAGTCGAACTCGAGCCGAAGCTGGAGCTTGGGCTGTGGACGGCGCGTACTCGGCAGACTCGTGGGCAACAATTTTCATGTTTTTTGGGCTGTCAGTAGCAAATATCGCCAACAACCACAATAACAACAGCAGCAGCGGCAGCAGCAGGATACGCTGACAACAACTTGGGCTGACAACCAGCCAAATGCAAATAAGTTTGTCTCGCTGTCTTTTCAGCCGAATTGGCTAAGTTGGCTAAGTTGGCCCGCCTATGCTTGATTTCCACCTACAGCTGCACATACTCTCTGTCCCTCTCTCTCCCTCTCTCCCTCTCTCTCTCTCTCTCTCTCTCTCTCTCTCCTTTGTGATTTATTGTGCTTTATCGACTGCGCCATTTGCCTTAGCACTAGGCCATAGGTGAACCATAATTCACGCAGCAATTGCTCTCAGCGCAGGCATCTCCCAGAGCCAATGCTGCGCTAATAAAGTGCTCAGGTGTGAGGCTGGCGACGCGGCGACTGCATCTGCTGCCACTTTAATTGATGACAACATCGCGGAATTTTCGTTGGTATTTCAGCGCTGAAGGCTGAAGTTTGTCTTGTCGCCTTATTTCACACTCGCATTCCCAGCAGCAGCAGCAGCAGCAGCAGCAGCCCTTCGATGCCCAATAAGATTGGACTGCCTCTATCTGTCTCTCTCTCCCTCTCTCGCTGTTGAAATCTGTTAAATAATGAAACATTTGCACGATACTGGAATCGTATCTGGAGCTCTCGGCCACAAAACAATCCACAGCGAGCCTTAGCCCAGTCGCAGTTGGTGCAACATATCGTACAAGATTTCCGGGAATTGAAAACTGCTAAAAATCGTGTTTGATTTTATACGTTCGCTGTTCGCTGTGGAGGACGACGACGACGACGACTGCTGCTCCTGCTGCATGCAACAACAGCAACTGTTGCTGGTAGCAACTGACTCCAGCTCCAACTCCAGCTCCAACTCCAACTCTGACTCTGACTCTGACTGTAGATACCTGTAGCATCTACGATATGCGTCGTGGTTCAACATGCAATCGCAACAACAACAACAACCACTACAACAACAACAACAACAAACGAAAGCAGCTTGTTAACTAATTAAAACCGAAAATATATGCAAATCAAAGTTGGCCCTGATACGAGTCAAATCTCTCTCTTAGGGCTACTGTTTGAGCCCCGTTGGACTGCTGCTGCTGCTGCTGCTGCCATAATGCGCGCAACAACTAAACAACTAAATAGCCACAAAGCGCATTGTGCAACAATTAATTGCAACATTTTCGGTGGTCTTCACCCACGGAGCGAGCCATCAAAAATCCGTACTCAATATGCAATCAATTCAAATGGATGCGCGATTTACGACGACAATGGTCCCTTCGGCTACTGCCCTTTTTGGCCTTTTTTTCCAGCCTTTTTATTGGGTTCATTGTGCAGTGCACCGCTCCCCCTGGAGGCTGCTAACTGGTGCGGGCGATCGGCCAAGGTGCGGGACATATGTAAAACAAGCGGCCGAACAACCGCAGAGCCAGACGAGCCAGACGAGCCAGATCTCGGCCGAGTCTGAGCCAGTTTGGGGTCTGCTGCTCGCAAAAAGGATTTCGGAAGTGAAATTTATTTTGCATATCGCCGCGCTTGACAATGCATTCGACTTGGCATTGTCTTGAGGGCAAAGGCAAGTGCTCCGGCTGCTGCTCCTGGGAAACGTTTTGCGCAACGCATTTATCAAGCTGCAGTCAATTTGGATAAGGGAGCCACGTATTGTCGATTGTCAATGGGAAATTATCCAATTTCGTGGCTTCGCATTCAATTGCGCCTGTCAATTTACAAGGCAGATTCCGCGGCCCGCCGACGAGTAGCTGTCAGCGTGATGAACGGCCCAGCTGTGTGGTCTGGCCAATGGGGTGGGCGGCTCTGTTAATGGGCATGGCCAGTTGTATGCGTGTGTGTGCAATAAAAATCATAATCGCCGCAGCTGATCAGCTGCCTTAACGTAGTTAAGCGCTGCCTAAGCCCAAAAATAATACATTTAACCCTTGCTCCTTGCCACACTTGCCTCGCCAATTGCTTCCGGAGATGCGTGCCAAGTCATGCAATGAACGATATGCTGATATGCTCTTCCAGGGAAAAAAGGGGTATATTGGATTGGGTGTTGAATATGTAAAATGCATTAATAGGTGAGTGTATGTTGTATATGGGATATATATTCTTGTTCAATATAATACTTATAGAGAAATCGAAATAGTCGTGGCTCTTGGGTTGGTTCTTGAGAGACAGAGAAAGAGACATAGAGAGGTAGACAGAGAGAGAGAGAGAGAGAGAGAGAGAGAGCGGATGAAAGACAGCTAGAGTGAGAAAAAGACATAGCTAAAGAGAGAGAAAGAGAGTTAGCGCGAGAGAAAGATAGACAGAGACTGAAATAGAGAGGTAGACAAAGAGAGAGAGAGAGAGAGAGAGGGAGAGGCAGAAAGAAAGAGTGAAAAAGTGAAGAGGGACAGAATGTGTAATAGAGAAAGGGAAAATAATAAAAGAGAAAGAGAGAGACAGGCTGCGAGATAGCGAAAGTGAGAAAGTTACATAAGAGAGATAGAGAGCGCGGTATAGTGGTATCGAGAGAAAAATTGTAGACGGGCAGAGAGATAGAGTGAGAGTTTTTGAGAGAGGCAGAGAGAGAGAGAGTCAGCCCACATACTTAAATGGGAGAGATTGGATTACTATATAATATAACTGTCTATCGAAATTTTCAATTCGTAATCTCTTCTAAGATCTCAAAACGAAATTTCTCAAAATTCAGCTTAGTTTAAAAATGTCAAACTCATAAATGTCAAACTCAAATGCCAACTCATAAAGAAAGAGAGAGAGAGAGAGAGAGAGAGAGAGAGAGAGAGAGAGTCTTAACACGTCGCCTACAATTCTTTGCCTACCTCCTTTTTTTTTGGTAATTTTTGTATTTTATTAATTGCATCAAGATCAACTGCAGCAGCGAATGCCGCCAGCGCCAAAGTTGTGAAAATATGATAAAAAAATAAACTTAAAGCAAAAAAAAAGAATTCGCTAATGAGTATTTACCTTACGCGCAGGCCTGGCAACGGGCAGTACGAGGTATAGGCGTGGTGTTGCTGGTGCTGCTGCTGCTTGAGGGGGGTGGCACGGCGACGGGGCGTATGCTTAATGCTAGATTAATATCGCGAAAATTTCATGTGCGCTGAACTTAACGGCTGATCGCTCATAAAATTAATCAAGCTGCTTTAGGCTACTTTAAACGTTGCCAACATTTTATTTTTTTTATTTTTTTTTGTATTTTTTTCTGGTTTAATTTCGTGTTGTTTTTGTTATGTTTTGCTGGCCTGCGCCTGTTATTATTTTCACATGCTTTGTTGGGATTTCCTTTCGCTAACAAATTGCTTTCGTTATCGATGCAAGAGTTGAATGCACTCGAGCCGGAGCCAGAGCCAAAGTCAGAGCCAGAGCCAGCCTACAGTCGACTTATCCCTAAAGCTCGGGACGTCGCGTCGCGCCATTTGTTACATTATAAAATATAATAAATTTCTGTTTTTTGGCCATAAATATGCTAGACGCGAGGCCAGCGCGATGGACTCGTGATTGTGATTGTGTGGCGCATTTGCATAAGTTCATCGGCGAAAAATGTCAATTTTAATTGAATTTCTATTGTACACGAACCGAATCGATCTTGACGAACATTTCGATTTATGTCTGCTCGTCTCGTCGCTCGTCCGTCTCTCTGTCTCTTCGCCTGTCTCCTTGTTGTAATAAACATGTCAGGCGCAAAGCGAACCAACTAATTTGAGCGCTAGCTCAGAATGTTGGCTCAGTGTTTGGCCAAGGCAAAACCTGATTCTTTGGTCTGCACAGATCTTGTCTTGTGGGATGCTGCACTGACTGCCGCTGCTTCTGCTGCTGCTATTGCAGTAGCTGCACTGCACCAATCCCAGTCGCTAGCTTAGTGCCATAATTTATGCGCAACAACAACTCGCTTTTGTGTTGGCTCCGCCTTTTGGCCAATCAGCGTCGTCGACTATGCTGCAGCTTGTCTATGGCTCTGACTCTGCTCTAACTGTATCGGCATCTGTTTGCCTTGCACAGAGTCCTGATTCTTGTTAATGGTGTGAAAACATCTCTCAAAGCACTCACAATAAGGTTTTCATGGCTGATGAACTAGTTGAGGATCGCCTTTGAAAGTGGCAGAAATCTTTGAAAAAATATATTTGATATATGGCACAGTCAGATATAGCTACAATTTGATAATACTTTACTGTTCTTAAAGGGAAATTTATAGAATATTTAACAGTACTCCTATTCCCCGCTTAACACGGTACTCGCTTAACACGATTTCGGTTCCTGAATTTCACGATTTTTTCGATTTAACACGACTATAGAAACTCGATAAATATTTTGAACTTATGTTTTCCTGCTTTGTTTTGTGTTCTTATGTCCACTTTCAACACGCCTTTCATTCTCCATGTAAAAACTTTGAGTCGATGCTCTTCTAAGGCTTACAAAAATACATATACTCTTCATTGCTGAAGAATTATTTGAATTTTTTAAACTAATAAATATTTTCATTTTAGTACATTTTCACTTAGCACGATTTTTCCATACAAACTATTTTTTTTTCGCTTAACACGGTTTTTCCAGGAACGTATCTACCGTGTTAGTCGGGGGATAGGTGTATTCAGTTTATATTAATATCTTTATTATTTAGAAGCTAAAAAGCCTGCTTCTAACTAAATTCCTTATGCTTAATAGCTCAGGGCATTTGCATGTTAGGTATGTAGAGATGTATGTATGTATGTAGAGCTAAATTTTAATGGCTATCAATTTCAATTATAATTGAATTTGATTTGATTTGATTTTAAGAAACAAACTTTAAATATGAAATTTGTAGCGGTTTTAAGAAATTCAAATATGACAGATCCCATGTAAAACGATTTCCAATCATACATTGATGTACAAATAATTTGTATATCTAATATAGAAAACATACTAAGAGTGAAATAATTAAATAATAAATAATATTTTTTTTTTGAGTTAAAGAGAAAAAGAAAAATTGTTTTAAATTGTTTCATTAATTTAAAATATGGAAATATTATGACTTTTTTTTTTAAATTTGAATATATAATTTTTTACATTTTTGTATGCATAGTAGTAAGGATCAGAATACTATAGCTTATGAACCTATTATTTTAATTATTATGTATTTTTTTATTTTATGTCTTACAATCTTAAGAATTCAAACACGTTTACACGGATTACTTAGATTAGTTTAAGCTTTTTACTTAGATGTGTTCAGATTTGATATGTAAAGTGTTATTTTTCAGCTTTTTCATTTACCTGTATTTCTTAGTCGTTTATCTTCAAAGACGTGATCTAATAATTTCTTCCCTCAGTAGTTACTTTGTTTTTGTTAAGTGTATAGTAAATTCGTTTTACTAATTGATCCGCTTTCCCTTTTATTATTTTATATTAGCTGCGGCTTCTTCATACTTGTTGTTGTTATGTGTTGGCACGCTGCGGAAACATGAATTACAAATTTCAGTTGCAATTTGGCTCGCACGGAATTGCACCTGCTCGAAGGTTGACGCTGGCTGCAGCCGGCTCCTGCCTCTGCCGCTGCCTCCACCGTTGCCTTGGCTCCTGATGCTGATGAAGCAATAAAAATGCAGCGCGTGCCACGCGGCCAAGAAGCCGCCAAAAAATGAAATAAAATAAAGGTGCAAGGTGCATCCAAATGCAGCACAAACACACACGCACACACACGCACACACACGCACACACATACAGAGGGCAAACAGAGAAATGTAATTAAATGAGCCCCGCCACAAAAACCAGCTTAGGAATGTTGACTGTGTCCCGATTTCATCCTAAGCCCTGATGCGCCTAGCGGATTAACGAATTTCTCGTTATGCGCTTGACTGACAGCCAAGCCAGAGAGAGGCAGAGAGAGAGAGAGAGAGAGAGAGAGAGAGAGAGAGAGAGAGAGAGAGAGAGAGAGAGAGAGAGGGGGAGAGGGAGAGAGGGAGAGTGAGAGAGTGGAAACGGAATGCTGCAATTGTGGCTCGCTTTGATTTGTACAGCGATTTAACGCCTGATTGGCTAATGAACTGAGCCGCTTTCAAGTGGTTGCAATTCCCGGCTGCAATTGCTTCTGTATTCTTTTCCCTCTTTTTTCTCGTTTTGTGGTTTGTTTGCTTTGTTATTTGTCTATTGGCAATTGATCTTTTGGGCCATTGATCCGCTTGCGGCCAGCGTGCGAAAAATCCACAATTCTGTGACTGTGCGCCACAAGGCAGCTACCCCCGGAGCGGACTGTAGCGCCGGGCCACGATAGCAGAAAATACTTTTATATATAGAATTATGGAAATTACATACGTATATACATATACATATATATAATAATATATTTAGATATATAGTTTTCATATCTAATATACCTCTGCCTTTCCATACTATCAACTCATCCAACTTATTTAACAATATTCAAAGTGCGGTCGTACGTAGATGCATACCTTTATTTATTTATTATTTGTGTATAAAATATGCAATTTAGATCAATTTGAGGTATGCGCAAAACACGAGTTCTATATCTATATATTTAATAATTATTTGATAACACTTTAAATGCCGTAGGTAAAGCTAATAATAATTGAACTGAAATGCCTTTAACGATTGATCAACACCAAAAGAAATTCTTAAAAATGTTTACAAAATTAAAATGCCTTTCCCAAATATTTTGAAATATTCCTGTACTATCTATTATTATTATAATCCTACTCCACTCGCTCCCCTTCTAGTGGGTATTCACAAATCTACTAAGAGTGCAACCAATAAATTGTAATTAATTTCCACGCTGCGATTTCCATCTAAATGCCATTTTAATTGTTGGCCAATATATTTAATAGGAAATGAGCTGCGTGGCACGCCCCCTCGACACGGACACTCGACTGACTGGCAGCGATAGCTGGAGCAACGTCGTAGGTGGGCCGCATAAATCTGCTGGCTTAATTGCGGCTTACAGCTTGGCCGAGCTTAGCCAGCTTAGCCGAGGCGCTGGCACTTGGCATACTCGAAATTGGAAATTGATTTCGAGTGCGAGTGAGTTTACGAGGCGCCGTAAAAAATCGCATCAAATCGAATCAAATGCAGGCAAATCCCGAGTCCCGAGTCCCGAGTCTCGAATCCCGGCCAGAAGCCGAGGCACGTGTAAATAAATTGCCAACGGTCAACCCTTTGGCCATCCGTTATCACAGCTGCCCAAAAGCCCGCATCCCTTGCCATATTTCTGCACTAATCCCGGTCAATAAAACACAATTTTTGCCACTCGATGGCAGCGGAAAAAGGAAGAAAAGAATCTAGCTTAGCTACATTTACTTTTCAATTGCGTTACGGACGTTGTCTTGGGGCGATGTGGGGGCGTGGCTGGCATATCTGCCAAGTGTAGCTAAATAAATAAGTATTGTGCCAGTTGAACTGTGCGACAACGAACGAGTAACGTCAAGTTTTATGTTTGTTTATCGCCAAACCGAAAGCTGGACACTCGCAGGACAGCTGGACAGCTGGACAGTTGGGCAGCTGGACAGCCAGGCAGAGCTTGGAGCTAAGCTCAAAGGACAACCAGCCAGCCACCCACATGGCTGTAGAATTTGCTTGTCTCTGGATTTATGCGTTTTGCCTTTGGCTATTTATTTTCTTCAGCTATTTTCTTGATTTGGCAATTTTCTGCGCATTCAGCCATGTAATTGAGTTGGCAATTTTTGAGCAAAAGGGGTTTATAGAGAGTGGGAGTGGGTGTGGGAGTGGGCGACTGGGAGACTGGGCGACTGTTGGAGAGGCCCATCAAATGCTATATTAACTAACTTAGAGTTAGTTAGAGTTATGGGCTTTTGCTGGCGATGCATATCGCGTGAGAGTCGCGTTTTTTTTTTATGGCTCATAACAGCCCTAATTAAGGCCATTGTCAAGAATGCAAGTTGCGAGTTGCCCGTTGCAAGTTGCGTCTGGCAATTGGCAGATTTTGCGTTGCATGTCGCCAGGGTTCAGTCGCCCATTTAATTGTCATGTTGTGCATTGGGAATGACAGCGTTTTTGGCCGCTCAAAATGCGACAATCGCACGTGAGGCGACAATTATGCGCGCCTAGCAACATTTTGCGTTGCTGGCAACATTTTGCGTTGCTAGCAACATGTTGCTACGCATATTGTAAATGAGTTCGGCTGAGTAAAGCTGACGCAAAGTGGCATAATTACATGTTTCGATGACAAGACCTGCTAGGTTTGTTCACGCGCTCATCAAGGGAGGCCGGGGGGAAGAGGGAAGGGCAGCAGTAGGGTTCGCTCAGGCAGAGGAATGCTGCACGAATGACCAAAAAAAAACAAAAAATAGAGAATGAAACTTGGGCAGGCAATTGCATTTTTGGTTACATTTCGCTCACGTTTCGGCGCTGCAATTAAAAACGAAACAAGCCAAAAGGAAAGAGCCAAGGAGTAACAGTCCAGCCGCGCTTAGCCAACTATGAAGATTTAGATAAGCGCCTCATTTTGCTAGCTCAGCTCCGGCTCGGTCCGACCCGGCCCGGCCCTGGTCAGTTTTGAGTTTTCAGTTTTGGGTTCGGTTTCTGTTTTTTTTGTACACGTTTTCCATTTCATTTCGTGTGCCCCTTGCCTGCTCGCTTGGCTTTGGCTTGCCATTTGGGCCAAATTGTCGCTCAGACCTTGAGCGTCCGCCACTTGCATTAAATTACAGCAGACGCATTTTATATATATATATATATATCTTTTCTCTGTTACGAGGGTGTAAAATGTGTGGCCTACAAAATTTATTTGTCATAATGTAATTTTAAATGTTCGTTCGCTTGAAGTTGCTAATGACTTTTTGGCTCGTCGTATTACGCTTCAGAAACATTCGCTGCAGCTGGATGAACGAAGCTGGGCCAGGCAGAGTGGGGCAGGGGAAGTGGCAGAGGCAGAGGCAGAGGCAGAGGCAGCCACACATTTTGTACAAATTGTATGCCACCCAATCAAATACAAATCGGCACCCACCAACAACAACAGCAACAACAATAGCAACAACACAGGCCACGCAAACGCCGTTGATCCACAGTGGGCCAGTCGTGGTCGTTGGCAATCATCGCCGGCTGTAATGATTGCAAACACAATCTGGCCATGTTGATCTCGGTTTAGGCTTGAGTCGGAGTCGGAGTTGGAGTTGGAGTTGGAGTCGTGGCACAGACGTTGGCGCGCACGCCGCATAAGTTTTCCGCAGAATTTCCCTCAGTTTTCTATTGCCCGCCGCTGTGGTCATGACTTCGCCGACTGCATAGAATTTCAACAATAATCGCAGCGAGCGGCTAACAAACCAGCAAACAAGGCGAAAACAACACACAGACAACGGCAGCAACAACAACAAAGTAGTTGGTATCATCATAATCATAATGCGCATAAGCCGCGCGGCAGGGCTAACAGGCGGGCTAAAGGGGGCGTGACGGGTGCAGCGGATAGAGGGCGGCAGAGAGCGGGCGGCATCGGGAATTCATTCCAACGAATTCACAATTCTGCGAAATCAAATTGCACAAATATTTCTCTTATGCAATGCAACAGAGAGAGAGAGAGAGAAAGAGGAGGGGAGAGGGGGACACGGTATGTGTGTGTGTGTCGATCCCCCTGAGTTGCCATTGCCAGCCAGATGGGTTCCAACTAAGTAACTAAGCAAAGCTCCGCGCGCAACAACAGAGCGCAGTCGCATAGCCCAGTCGAGGTTGCCCCGCTGCCATTGTGGTGGCCATTGTTAGACATAGACACACAGACACCACAGATGGTTGCCTAAAGCGCGTTCCTGGTTTACACGATGCCAATTGGTTGCAAAGAAAGATTAATTATGATTATACTAAATATAATTATCATGAAATATTTCTCGTAGAACCAACTGCCTCCGTGGCGCAATCGGTTAGCGCGTTCGGCTGTTAACCGAAAGGTTGGTGGTTCGAGTCCACCCGGGGGCGAAACTATCTTTTTTATATTGAAAAAATTTATTTTAGTTTTTGTAAGCTTAAAAAACACAAAATATTATTTTTCGCCCCCGGGTGGACTCGAACCACCAACCTTTCGGTTAACAGCCGAACGCGCTAACCAATTGCGCCACGGAGGCTGTTGATCAACCAGCGGCAAAATATCAAATAACAAGCAGAAGCTATAAATAAAACTAATAAAACAATTTAACAAAACTATTCGTTTTATAAATATGGAGTTCTCGTAATCTTATCTATTTCTTATCTACACAATTATTGTTATTTAATTCGTGTTATCTTTAAAAATAATATTAGTATGATAAGTGAACAAAAACATATATAGAAAAAAATTTTGGCCAACAAATGATCCAATTTAAATAATTTGGAGAAATTCAATAAATTATTATACATATTGTTAGTTAATTACATATATTTAACAAAAAATTAATAAAATGAATCAAAAAAAATTTTCGATCCTGCCAGGAGTCGAACCTGGAATCTTCTGATCCGTAGTCAGACGCGTTATCCATTGCGCCACAGGACCGCTTGGTATTCTAGTCATTTTCTTCTCTATAAGAATGTTTCTATAAATAGTGCAAATAATTTATTCATGATATTTTGTTGTTGCTCAAGCGTGTGTGCTTAACGAGCTTATTTACATAGTATTTTATTATTTCTCATTAAGTTTAATGAATATTGAATTAAGAGCATATTCCGGTTTTTTGTATATAATACTCACAACTGTTTCTAGTTAGCTGTTCTTAGTTTTCTATCACGTGTGCTTTGAAACTGTTCTTTGTTTTGCATACTGTTCTCAGTTCAGTGCAGAGCATTTGCTTAAGCAAACTGTTCCCGAATTTATGTTTTGTTGTGACGGAACTGTTCTCAGTTGTAGTAATTTGGTGTTTACATAAATTGTTGACAGTGTTTAGTGTTAGTATACGATTTTAATTGACTAATATTTAATATTATATATTAGAAAGATTTATTAAGGGAATTACTTTGGTTGTAAAGTATAAAAAGTTATGATTATCACGATATGGATATGGAGCTCTTGCAACTTCGTGTAAACTTGTGCAGCGTCTTGCAGTCTCCTGTGAACGTGATAAGCTCGAAATCAACCGCATCGTCATCATCTTCGTCGTGGTGGCGGCGGTGGCGACCGCCACTGCTGCTGCTGCTGGCAGAGAATCCAATCGGCATGGTCGACGTCGTTGTCGTTGTTGTTGTTGTTGTTGTTGGAGCTGTGGAATTACAGCCACTCTAATCTCTCGACAATTGTGGGCGCACACAGCGCGCAGGCGCAGCGAAATCATGCGAAGAGGAAATGAAATCGCGCAACTGCAACTGGCAGCGGGCAGCGGGCAGGGGGCAGGGGGCGTACACCCAGAGAGAGAGAGACCCCAAGCAGTCTGCGATGCTTTTCCTTAATGCTTCGAGTGTTTGTGAGTCTGTTTTCGGCTGGCCATGTAGAGTCCGGGTCCTGATCGTGTCTGGCTTCTAACTTTGGGAGAATTCCTTTAAATGGTTTTTGTGCTGTTGTTGTTGGCATCATTTATGTGTGTGTGCGGCAGTCGCAGCGACTGCAGCTGAAATGAATCATACGAACGGAGCTAAGCTGAGCTCCTCCCTGCTGTGGCGTCGAGTGGCGACTGCTGCGACCGCGAGACCTGCACAAGATGTGTGAATTTTTGTTGCTTTTCGCTTTTTTTTTTTTTTTTTTTTTAGCTGCCACAGCGACTCGATCTGTGGCGAAAGGAGTGAAAATTTATTGAGCTGTGGGCGCGCATTATTCATGGCCTGCACCAGTAAACGGCGAGCCGAGCCAAAAGTAGGCGACACCAGTTGCCGCTGTTGCTCGGGGACCCGGTCGCCGTCAGTTTGGGTTAACAGGTTAATGTTGTCCACAGGTCTGCAAAAGCCATGAAGCCAAAAGGAGTGAAAAAAAAATATATATATATATAAGAAAACTATGTGCTATTGTTTCACATGAGGCGCAGATCGAAGCCACTTATCGCCTGTCAAGTGTAATCGATGATATTGTTGCTCTGCCCGGTGCACCTAATGATGATGAAAGTTAGCTGCTGCTGGAGTGGCTGCTGCTGCTGCTGCGGCTGCTGCTGTTGGTATCTGCATCTAATCATCTCAGTGTTTTACACTTGCCAAGGTGTTGCACGCTTATCACCTGGGCTGCGGTAATTACAACAGAAATCTTGTCGAAAACAATAATTCGCTTTGGCTTAATTTCTCGGAATATGTTATTTATGCCCACAACTGCGCGCTGGGGCAACATGCTCGTGGCGCATTTATCGTGTTGCATCAATAAATTGCCCAGTCGAGTCGGAGTCGGAGCCGGAGCAGGAGCAGGAGCAGGAGCTGCAGCTCGGGTCTCAGCATTTCATAATATTTACAATAAACATGCAACTGCTAAACGAGAAGGATTCTGGCCAGCAACAACAACAACATTTGTTGTTGCACAGTTGCTGGCAACATTTAGCGCATCATGTTGCGTGAAATTTGACACTTTAGCCATGTTGCTGCTGCGGCTGCTGCCGATGACGACACAGCCAAACTGCCAGACACACGGGCAACATTTGAGTTTTGTCTTGTTGCTGCTGTTCGTTTCGCTGTTGCTGTTGCTGCTGCTGCTGTGTCTGTTGCTTATTTATGTGCATCAGGTTTTTAGGCGCAAGTTGGCTTTGGGCGCTACCGAATTTATGTGCCTTTGTCATATTTGCTGGCGGCCTTATAACAATAATACACAAATATGGCCAATGCGTTGTCAACAGCTGCAGTCGCGCGCTCTCTCGAGTTGCATGCGCAGCGCAGCGCAGCGCTGCGCACAATCAAGCGACAAATTGATCGCACTCCGAGATAGGCAAACTCTCAGGCAACATGCTGATGGTCCGCATGCAGGCCTACAAGGCAATGGACCAGGGACACGCGGACATCCAGCCGCTGGACAAGCTGGACCCGGTTGACTGGGGACAACGAAACTAATATCTGTGCAATGGCCAATGCCAATTTTCCTATTTAATATGCCACGAATTGACATGGCCGTGGCCATTAGGCATTTGATATGGGCTCCATCGTTGGATGTACTTTAGCCTGCTGCCTGTCCAGAGACATTTGGCATTTGGGCCTAATTTAATCAAATTAGCCGAGAAATGAAATTGTTAGCCTGATCGAAATGGAAAAACAAATTATGCATGCGTCATGCATGTTGCAATTGCAATTGCAATTTGCATTTGCTGACTGCAATATGTTCGAGCAAATGCAATTTAAATAATTAATAACGTGCACACAATTTAATTTCATTAGGATAATTCTAATTAGAAAGAGGAGTTGTTGCTGTTGTTGTTGTTGTTGTGGCCCTATCGCCTGTGGCCCATCGCTGCCTACAAAGGCGCAAATGTGTCTCTGTGTGTGTGTGTGTGTGTGTGTGTGTGTGTGTGTGTGTGTGTGTGTGTGTGAGCTGAAATTTAATTGAAATTGTTGCTGCCATTGTAAAATTAATGAATAGACAAATAGCACACACATACACAGACACACACACACCTACTCCTACACACACTGCTGCACATTCATAGAAAAGCAATTACATTTAACAGCTGCCTGGACAGCAGCAGCAGCATTGATGAGCTTTGGCTCTGATGCAGTGCGATAAAATGGCATGCACATGCTATACATAACATATAAACATGAATCTACGTATGTACATGTGTGTATGTGTGGCACATTATATAATGACTTCGATAATGCTACAACAGGCAACTGGCTAATTAAATTGCTATGCAGCTCAGGCGTTGACCATATTAAAATCCATTTAAATCTAACAAATGTATCGATATTCTTTTGGACCACTGGTCACACTGCTCCTATCATAGTTAATCATCTAAAGAAGCATTTTGTTTGTTTGTCGCCCTCTCTCCCTCTCTCTGTCTCTCTCGTTCTCTCTGTGTGTGCGTGCTGTGTGTCGCCATTGTTGGGCATACATTTCCAATCAGATAAAGCTGCAGCCAAAACGCACGAGCATACAAACCATGGCCCTGGCAGAGACAAGAGTCAAAAGGATGAGCAGCTGAAGGAGCAGGAGATGGGCAGACGGCAGACGGGAGCCTGGGCTGGCCACAAAACACAGTAGAAGGCAATGTGAAAGCAGCGGCAGTGTTTATCGAAACGCTGTTGCCACTACCACTAATTAGTTAATGCATGACCAAATAATTGCCATTGCTGCTTTTGTTTTCAGCAATGTATATGCGATAATATATTATCTATATGTACATACATACATACATACATATATTTAGTATTATGTATATAGCAATGTTCTATATAAAATATATCCAAGCCTAGCTGTGCTGTGCATGATAAAGCTATTAATTCAAATTCCTTTCAATTGCAAATTACTATAGAATAGACAGTTTAGAGCTAATGAAATGTGGCTTATGTGCCAACCGTATTTTAGTATTTATATAATCTTGTTATATGGCAGACAAATCATTAAAAAGAATGCTAAGATGAAAACTCTTTAGGTTTAGAGTTTTTAAAATTTATATATACATATAATAGAAGCTGCCTCATCGGCATGTAGACATAATGAGAGACTTGAACAAAGCAAATCCTGAAGTTCACCTTTTCCAATCTTCTTAAACTAATGAAATATTAGCGCAGAAGCTGAGGTGAACCAAAAATTAAAAAGTCCAAATATATGGCTGACGCATTGCTGAAAATGTCTTCGAAATATCTCGTGTTCAGTTCAATTACCAGAAATGAGTACAGAAAATAAGCAAATTAAATGCTGACATGTAAGTAAATGAATTTGTGGAACATCTAATGTCTGTGTGCTATGTGCTAAAAAAATACTCAAATTAGACTACATTTGTTCAGAGGTTTTTCATATTTTCCGTTAGTCAGCTTTTCCATTTTCATTTCCCGCATTTGCTTTGCTAGCTTACAGATAAATCTGACATGTTCAGAAAAACTGAAAGATATTGTAGTATGCTTATTGTTCTCTTTACAGATTGGTCCCGCTCAAAGCTACATCTGTCTATATCAAAGTGAATCATTTAAAAATATTTTTAATACAGTTGTTAAGATCAGGCATACTTAAAACACTTATTGATTAGCGCAGCCCGCCCATTAGCCTATTGGCTGTATAAATGCCTCGCTCTATTAATCCGCAGCAAGAAAGGTTGTTGGTGCGCAGCGAGTGGCTGCTATGTCGCGCATATAGACATATACAGCAAGCGGAACCAATCGAACTAATCGAAATGCCACCACATTTGGCCCTCCTCTGGCCAATCACAATCAGATAGTTGATAACGATGCGAGCCGAGCGAGCGAGGCGAGCGTTTCGACCAGGTCTAAACACTAATTAGCTAATGCATGCCCAAATATTTGTGACGGCTGGCGCGGTTCACAGGGCCATTGATTTATGTTCATATTTCGGGCGGGTTATGGCTAGCTGCGTGTGGCAGGAGCATTTCCCATGCATAATACAATATAAATATATATATATATATGGAGGCCTTATCGCAGATGCTGATTAACTGATTTATATGGCTAGTAATTTGTAATGCATTGATCACTGCGCATTCGAGTAGTCCATAACTGATGGACGGCGGGTTAAGCTAATGTCATAGTGCCTCGTCAGTATGTCAGGCTAATTGCCGCACATATTTATATATATTTATGTATATGAATTATTTTTGCCCGAATCACAATGTAATTATATAACAATTATGGGCGTGGTCAGGCAGAAACTTTGTCACACGTTGCTGATGTTGACTTCCAATGCAATTAGACAAATGAGGCCGCACGCCAAAGTGGGGGAACTTTGGCTACACGGAACTCTCGTGATGCTGGCTGCAAGATCGATCTATATGGCCACTATATATATCTGTGTTTTGTGCTTGGCTGCATTTAACGTGCACTTAATTGTTGGCTCAATTACACTGGCCAAAACAGCAGATGCATTCGCCGTGATATCCACACAAGGTATTTGTTATAATAATTTTATTCAATTAAATGGATGCTTGATGATGAGCCTTGCGTGCCTTTACATAACTATATATATATATGAATATATATACTTTATGATATTTGTAGCACAAGGTGCAACGGAAACGGATGCTCGCTGACAATTAAATGACATTAGCCAATGCGCATTGATACGTGGCCTCAGCGAATCAGCAAATTTGCCTAGCTGGATGCCGCTTTTATGGCCGCCCGACACGCGTTGGCCATTAATTAGCGCCATGCCCATAAAACGGGGAGGCAGTCTAGTTTTTAACTACTCATAAACTTGGCTCTAAGGTACTTACACATATCAAGTATATATGTGTGTATATGCTTATGTGCTGGCTTTATGGCCAGACTCGTAAAACAAAAGACTTAGGCAACGAACTTTGTCGGCTTTCGCTTGTATGTTGCTCGTGTTGCTTTTAACTGCTGCTGCTTCTGCTGCTGCTCTTGCTGCCGCCGTTGTCGTACCAATAAATTAACATGCCATTTCACGCCTCAATACAAGCTCATAACTCATGCGTTCAATAACGAACAAATGCCGCATAACAAATGCCCAAAAGAACATTGAGTCGAGTTGGGCAGACGCGCGCACGTTTTGTATTGAAGACGCATCGAAATTTAAAGAGCAATTCATAAGCATAAATGGGCATTAGATTATTATTATTATATATACATACACACACACACACACATACACACACGCAGAGTTGTACACCCGCACAGAATTTCTGTCCAATCATCTGGGCGCAATTAATCAAACTCTTTGCCCGTCAAATACCGTTCTACAATTTTCACTCGCACAATCCGAGAGAGAGAGAGAGAGAAGGAGAGAGAAGCATTTGTTTATTATTTTTTTTTATAATTTTATTTTTTTCATAAATTATTTTATTTATTTTTTTGTTTGTTGTTTGTTTTATTTTTTTTTGTAATATTTTTTTTATATTTTTTTTTTTTCTGGTGATTGCCTTTAAATTTAAATAAACGTATGTTTTGTTTTTGTATTTTTGTTTTGTTTATATTCAACTATCAATATGGCCAATTACAATACATTTATCGCATATGCTTACAACATACATACATACATATCCGTAGCTCTAGAAGTAGGTATACATATACATATTACATATATTTGTGTTTGTTTTTGTTTTTTTCTTCTGGTTTTTGTTTACGCACATAAATTAAGTTAAAACTAGATTTGTTTTATATGTACACAGAACTTAGGCGATTATCTTGTAGTTATATAAATACTTTTTTTTTGCTAAAATTATACAAAAGTTGCTAACAAATGTTTTTTTTGTTACATATTCATTTTAGTTTTGTTTATATATTTTTTACAAATTGCCTTTAACATTGAATTGATTTAAAAGTATTTGATGTTTATTGATAAGACTTAGCCCTAAACATCGAACGTATGCAGCTGCTATATATAGATCTTTATATATGTACATATAATAGGTGTATATATAAATATATGTCTTACATACACTGTCCTACAATTTGACTTACTTTTGTTTTTTCTTTTGTTTTTTGTTTACTTTTGTTGCTCTTCCTCTTTGTCTGGCTATTTGTGTATTTTGTAATTTATATTTAAATTTATTTTACATTAATTAAATTTTGTTTTGTTTTTTTCCATTTCTTTTGTTTATCACGTCTGTTTGTTTAATATCTAATAATTTAACTAATTTACAGTTTAAAGTATTTTTGCAATTTACAATTGCATTGCATTAATAGGACAAACATTTTGCAGTTGCTTTTCTTATTTTTTTTTCATACAAAACATTTTTGTTTTTGAATTTTTATTAAATTTTTGTTTTTGGACGTGCATTTTGTTGAAGTTAATTTTAATGCTTAGTTATCGTTAGTTTCTGTGTGCTTGTTGCTGTTGCTGCTGCTCTCTGCCTCATACATACATACATATATACATACATATATTAATATTTATGAATTTTGCATTTTGCTTTAATTTAATTTATATTTTATTCTCATATTTTTTTTATTTACTTTTTATGTGTATATGTTTTGTTTGTTGTTTGCTGATTTTATGGCAGTTCATAAAGCACAATTAAATACGCCGAATTTGCGTTAAGAAATTAAATTAATTAAGCGAAATATAAAAACAATGAATTCATACAAACACACACTCACACACATACACACGCACACGCACACGCACACACACACACACGAGAGAGCAATAAAAATAATATGTGCGGCCCTTTAATTAATTTTAATGGGCTTTTGTTTTAACTGCTGGCCGACGACGAAAACTTAAATAATTAAAAATTGCACGCAATGTTTACAATTAGGAATTGGCCAGCACTTGACTGTCCGCGCGCCCGCTGCCTCCACGCCCTCGCCCACAGACAAGACAGTGCCTAAGAGCTGAATAGGCAGCCGCTTGCTGCGTGTCCAGAAGGTCCTGGCTGCAGCTGTAGCTGTAGCTTGTGTGAGTCCTCAGTTTGGCATTGTGTTTGGAAATCGAAGTCAGTTTGTGTGAATCGTCTCTAGCTGAACAAGTTGCTGTTCAAGTTGTTCCCGCTCCATCACGTGTAGTCAGTGCGCCAAGTGCCCTGCAAGACGCAAACAAGCAAAGGGAAATCCCCAATTGAAACATTAGTAAACAAAGCTCTTATACAACGTCCTCAATCTCTCTCTCTCTCTCTCTCTCTCTCTCTAAGTGTTTCTCTCTCTTATACTCACCATTGAGCTGAGACCCAAGTGATAGGGCTGCGAGTGGGGCACTACGCCGCCGCCCAGCGAACCGGCCGTAGAGAAGCCACCCTGCAGGCCACCGGAGGCGCCCAGTGCGCCCATGCCGCCGGTATACCAGCTGCCGTGCATGTGCGCATGTGCCGGATGCAGTCCGCTGGAAAGGTGTCCATGTTGCGCTGGAATGAACAGAGGCACACAAAATGACGAATGTTACACACGCGGTCGCCCAGTCAGTTTCGACTGTGATGCTTACCCATGGAGGCTGAGAAGCCGCCGCCGAAGCCCTTGGACGGATCCAGCGGCTTGAAGTCGCCCATGCCCAGGTGTCCGCCCATCGGCAGACAGCCGCCGCCCAGGCCCTTCTTCTTCTTCGACTTGGAGCTGAGCTTGCGATTACGCGTCTGAATGCCCTCCTTCTTCATGGTAAGTGGACGATTGACCTGCATGGGGAAGAGCAAGAAGAAGAAGCAGCTGTTAGTTGTGGGTGTTGCAGCCAGGGGGAAAAATCAATAAAGTGTGTCTGCCGCTGGCCGACGGCAACAGAAATGGGTCAAATTTATGCAAATTCATTGCGCGGCCCTTTTCGGCCGGAAATGCCGCTAACTGCACACGCTGTCTGTTGCAACGCACTGTGCAACAGCGCAGCGCAGCGCAGCGCTGTGTGGCAGCAGTCGGGAACCGGGAAGTGAAAATGAAGTATTACAAGCATTTCTACACGATCAGATAAGCGACATTTGCGAATGCGATTAGTTGGCGCTGATAGCGAAAACGGACGAGCGCCGACCAGAGAGAGAGGGAGAGAGAAAGAGAGAGAGAGAGAGGGAGGACGGGTAGCAGTTGCAGAGGGGCGGCGGAAGAGGACCAAGCTACTTTTTCTCTCTCTCTTTTTTTCGTTTTTTTTTTGTGAGTCGCTTGGCCATTGTTGAGGCTGCCCTGGCTGCCGCTTCATATGCAATTTCTTATCACTTGCGAACATCTAACATCTAAGCGGCGGCAGCAACGGCAACGGCAACAACAACAACAACAATTGCGCTACAATTACAATATTGAGTTACCCATTCGTCGACGACAAAGAAAAAGTTACATTATATATATAGTTATAGTACATAGTCGCTGCTCGGTCTACCTGGGCGTGAATTACGACATTGTTTGTGGCCCCTTTTTTCGGTGTGTTGAGACCAGAAATTGTTAAATTGTCGAGGAACTGTTTGAGCCTCTTGACGAGATTTTCGAGGGTTGATTGTAACGTAATGGAGCGCAAACAAGAGCAAACGTATCACTTACAGCGAGGGATGCTGCCGCCGAACGGTAATTGATAGTCTCTGGTCTGTGCCGCTCCCTAACGTTTAGCACAAATTGTGTGGCAATTAGCTCTCAGCTGAGCAGCAGCAGCAGCAGCAGCAGCAGCAGCAGCTGCTCAAAAGCTTTAATTGATGTGCAGCAGCCACTAAACAAAGCATAAAGTTGTTAATGTGCTGATCGCACAGGCCTAGCTCATTAAGGGATTCGCAAGAAAACTGCACTCAGATTTTTATGCATAAAATCTTAATCGAGCGTGCGCGCTGGCTGCATGCAACACGCGCCGCTGCAGCTGACTTGGCGGAAAACTGACAGCCAGCCGAGTGGGTGGGCCGATGCCGAGAAGAGGGCGACACACAGAGAGACAGAGCTCAGTGCCTGTTGTTGGCAAATTGACTGAGACGGCTGCAACGGCGCCAGGCGCAGCCTTATGCAACACATATATCACACACACACACACATATATATATATATATATATATATATATATATATATATATCAATCTAACGCCGCAGGACACTCAGCAGCAGCAGCTGCACACAGGCACAGCAGGAGTTGCAGCTACAGATAAGCTGATAAGCTGTTAACAGGATGTGTTTGTGCGACGGCAAGTGTCTGATTTGCTCTTAATTAGCTCTTTTCCAGTGAACTGCGTGAAGACACGCGTAACGGCCCCCATCCGTCGCCCCCTCCCTGAATAGAGTGAAGCTTGTGATGTGAAGTGCAGTCGGCATTTCCATAAAATGTGCCAATCACATGGCCAGATCGCTCAGCCAAAGAGGCCCACACAGGCTGACGACGACGGCGGCCAAATGACAAACGAATTGAATTGAAATGAACTGCTACAGCTAGGCAACAACAACAACAACTGCAGCAACAACAACAACAACAACCACAGCAGCGAACACTGAGCAATGCAAAAAGCGCGCTGATTGGCATCTTATCAAGATGGGACACTGTCCAATTGAAAGAAAATTTTTGCAAAATAAATTTCGCCGCTATGAATGTGTTCAGGCTTTTGTGTGTGTGTGTGTGTGTGTGTGTGTGTAGGCCATTAGCTAGCAAACACACACACACACACACACACACATGCTAGCCACCCAAAGCGACAGCATTTATAGTTTTTCTTTGGTTTTTTTTTTGGCGCATTGCTCATACGCCACGTTGCCGCTGCCGCCTTTAGCGCTTGTAAGTTTACAAATCAGATTAGATATTTGGAGCACACATACAATGTATATGCTTTGATATACATATGTACATATATATCTGCCTCGAGTCTAACTTTGCCTTTGACCAGGCTCAATTAAAACATTTTGCAGCCGCCGACGATTGAACTGCAGCTGCCACAAGCACACACACACACATGTATCTACACGCACACATACACACACGCACACCCATGTCAACAGGCAAAGCAAAAGCGTAATTAGTTTGCGGCTGCACAGGTGGCCCATCATTCAGCTGTGTCTAACACCGACTGACATGTAAATGTGCTAAAAGTTCAAGTGATTTTTTACTTGCGCCCAGCTAAACTTTTGGCCACATTCAACAAAAGTCATTAAAAGCTGACTGCGGGGCATATTCCAAAAGAAGTGTAGAAAAATGTAAGAAGGAAGCGAAGACATCGAAAGCAAGGCGACATCTAATACAGCCAATGTGACTGCGGAATACCCTGTTCAGAGCGATTTCTTGCCTATGAAGCAGTTGTGAGTTAAGCGAGTGGGAGTGGCTATAGGGCAAGATAAAGATAGCGAAGGTCACTTGAGCATTTACTTATGGTTTAAACAGATTCTAGCTTGAATTTCAATTATATATAGAGTTATTTAGAGAATTTTATAACAATTTCCATGCATCTTTCAGGCACCTCTAAGATATGATTCAAGATAAGAAAGCTAAAGCATAAGATTGAGCATATCAGTGGCAAGATACTCTATTTTGTATTGATCTTGACTTCAACTCCTACAAAACATGAGTCAAGATATTTAATCTAATGTTGAATACTTTTATAGGTCATACCAAAGCCTAGTCACCTTATCGCAGAATGCCCCCCTGGGCACATCTTTCATATTTCACTACTAGATCAACTTATCTCAAGCATCAGCTACTCTAAAATAAGCTTCGCCTATCACCCTTTCATCTACCACAAGCTAACTGTTGTTTTTGCCTCTTTCTCTCTCTGCTTACAGGGTATACAAATCTCAGACCCCAAAAGTCAACATTTATGTGCCGGCTGGTACGTTAGCTAATGAATATTTAATAAGCCAGAAGTTGGTCAGAACAACCCTCGGTTGTGGGGGCGCCCCTCAGGGCGCGAAAATGTTATTAAATCTAGTTTCCACATGGCTCGACAGCCTTTATATCATTGGCTACATTGCATTTCCGCACAGGGGTCGAGTGGGGGTGGGTGGGGGCAGTGCTTGGCACTCGGACTCAGTGAGCCGTAGTCTATTACATAAATTACGCCAATTTCTGGGCGCTCGTCGTCGTCGTCGTCGTCGGCAGTCGCCGGTTGCCGTCGCACGCGTTGGCCATAATAAAATCAAAGCTTATCGCATTTTCACAGCCAAACACCAGACGCTTATCTTGCAACAACAAACACGAGCAACAACCACGACGGGCATCTTTAAATAATCATCAACAATTCATCATCGGGGTGGCTGCCGTTGCAACCTGCCACCCTCTGTGGCAGCCCAAAAAGAGGGCGTTGGGTGTGCACAACACACTTCATTTTTGTCACTTTTAATCTGTGTCTGTGTGCGTCTGTGTGTGTGTGTGTGTGTGTGTGTGTGTTTCCGCTGGAATGCTCGAGTGGCCCGAACGGTTGTTAAATGTTGCGTTAAATCGCTTAAGCGCTTAACGAGGGTTAAAAGCGAATCGCAAATCGCAAATCACAAATCGATAGCTGAGCTGACTTATATGAAATATGTATACACAGATATGTATGTATATATATATATATGTATGTATACAGTAATTTGATTTTCCACTTACATTGTGCAGCTTGTAGTACAATCCGCAGGCATTGCAGACCGGCTCGCCGCTGGCGTTGCGCCGCCAAAGGGTTGTGGTTGTGGTCTTGCAATTGGCGCAGGATGTGCCCGCCCGCTTGGCCGCGCTCTGCAGCGACTGCAGCGTCTGCAAAGGAAGGGAAATACGCAAAATTAATATATTTGATTAGTTAGTTTATTAATGTTTTTTCTGTTAACTCGACTTGACTGCTGAATTGATTATGCTAATGTCAGACGCCCACAAATATGTTCCGCGCGCTAATTGAACGGTGCCAAAAAACTAAAGCAGACAGAGAGAGAGAGAGAGAGAGAGAGAGAGAGAGAGAGAGAGAGAGAGAGAGAGGTGGGAGAGGGGGAAAGGGAGGGGTGAGACGACTGCGATACAGGTATGTGCTCAGTGCAGTTCCTTTTGGCAAACAAAGTTGCTCGACACACCAGGCAACAACATTTTTTAAATGGCATGCGGACTCCGACTTGCTGCCTTTAACAGCAGCATCAATTCATTAAAATGACAATTTTTACAAAACTGCCCAAAACCAACAACAACAGCAGCAGCAGCAACAACAACAACAACAACAACTGGAGAGCATGTCTGCGCCACGCTTAAATTTCCACGAATTGGCTACAAGAAGCGTAGCCCCAAACTGCAGACCCAAAACATTTTGTGCCTGGACCGAGGCGAACAGCAACAGAACGAGAACGAGAACCAGAACCAGAGTCAGGCCCCAAAAGATCTTGGAGCATGTTTGTGGCTGGCATCTGGGCCTGTGCAGCTTCGCCTGTGACTACATACAGCTCTCTTGGCTTATGTTCATGTTGCTGCTACAGCAAGAGCAACAGCAACAGCAACAACAACAACAACAACAACGGCAACAAGGCAAACACATTGCAACGAGGCCCTAAACTGGCGTTGATCATGTTTGACTTTGATTTTTAATTGTTGCCTCCTGCCTCTGCGGCTCACCTGTTCTGGCTGTGTCTTGTGTGCCACGCTGCTGAGCTGCCACGCTGCCACGCTGCCATTAACATAAATCAGAGGTCATGCCACAGAGAGGGCCAGTGTGTCTGCATACTTTTTGGTGGCACTGTTGCCGTGTGTTAACGAGCTTGTAACAATTTCACATACAGACAGCTGCGATTGCGGCCCAAAAACCAAAATCGAAATTCGAAAATGTGCGAGAATTCAAAATTCATTTGCAACGCCTACAAATCGTGGCAGCAAGCAGCCGACTTGTGGTAATTATGTGGCAGCCTCAACGAGGACAAGCGGCCAGCCGGGCCAGGCAAATGCCTAAGTGAATGCCTACATACATATATACATACGAATATACGAATATATATATATATAAATTAAGTTGTTAACATGACAGTGCAACAAAATGCACTAAGCTGGCGAATGCCACAAAATGTTGCAAGTCCCCAAACTGGTCGCAGTTGTAGGTGCTAAATCTGCAGCAGTTGTTTAAGCAGGCTTAACTAAGACTGTGACTCCAATTGTGGCACATAAATCAATGTCAGGCCAGGGCCACTAGAGAGTGGGTGAGAGGGCGAGAGGGCGAGGGAGTGGCAGGACGTGGGGGCAGCATCGCATTGACAAACTGTCAAACATTGTCAAACGTGGCGCATTTTAATTGAAATGCAAAAAGCGCAAGCGCCAACACTCAAACAACAACAACAGCAACAGCAAAGATGGCGCTTGCGATAAATAATACTATACAAAAGCCAAAGACAATACACTAAATTCCCATATATAACATATGTATAGAGCTGTCTATATGTATATATGTATGTCTACATACATATATCTATATATATTTATTTATATATATATATATATTCGAGTCTGTGTGCGCTGAGCTCATAAATTAAAATTTCTCAATGCGCTTAAGCATGACAAAATGCCCTTGCCACACTACACTTGCAACAGGGTATGACAGAAACTAAGATGTATTAAGTAAATATATAAATAAAATATATATTTTTAATATAAAATATAATATATAATATACATATAATATATATATTTAATGTGCAATTATTTGTTGAAAGCTTGCCAACTTTTGCTAAACTCAACAGCTCAAGTTTTGAAGTATCATTGCTGTTGATACTTGATATCAATATCGTTTCATACAACCTGGTATGATATTTAACAAAGAATATCATATATAAATTTTAATTTTCAGTTCAATCCAAACAAATTACTTTAAAATAAAGTCAACTAGCTTTGCTTTAACAATCTCAACTCCAAGTAAAGCTTATGCGGCAAATGGAGTAAATATAAGTATATTATATAGAAAAATTCTATATATTATATATGTCTATATATATGTATATGAGCATATGAAACTAGTTCAATGCACAGAGTTTGACTAAGCAAGTGTTTTAGGGACTTAAGTAAAGAAACTTAAGTAACAAAATGAGTTTTCATTTGAGCAAAGTCTCTATAGGAGTCAGATGAATATGAATGAACAGAAAAATAATTATAGCTATAGATTTCTTTGCATATTCAAGATTCTATGCTCCTTTTTTTTTTTTTTTTTGGTTATTATATATTATCTGAGTTAACTACTAAACACAGTCACTGCTAATTATTTTCAGTGTTAGTCGGATAATCTGAGAGCAATCATTGCCGAGTCAAGCTCAACAATACCCTATGAAATAACGATAAATTCATTTACGAATCAGAGTATTTGATCTTCGCCTCAGTGCAAAGAGAGATGCCTCATTATTTTCATTATTTGTATTTTTTGCTTCATTATTGTTGGCACCTCGCGTTGATTTATGGCAGCTGCAACTGGCCACCGAAATAAAATGTCTGCAGTTCACACAAAATGGCGTTTGCTTGAATTTAGTTTTGAGCTTTGAATTTTAATGTTAAGCTTTTGTTTTTATTTATTTGGTTTTTGAATTGTTTATGTTAAATGTGTATGCAAATTGTGTATGTTTTCATTTAGACAAAGGCGCGCGAGGCGCATTTAAATATTTAATTGAAATTGAAATTGTGAAAACAAACGCAATAACGAAAATGTGCCACGAAAATTGTGTAAAGCGAGTGAAAAGCGAGCGAAACAGTAAATGCTTTTGTATATAGGCGGAGCGGGCGAGAGGGAAACTGGAGGCTGTTGAGTAGGGGGAGAGGGAAGGGCGATGTTGGGTCAGACAGCCGAGCTACAGTTCTATTTATTGCGCAGCTTTTGTGCGCTGGGGATGGCAATGCCCTTTGCCATCTAAGATATCGCACCAAAGACGCAGCTGGCCGAAAGCAAGAGCAAGAGTGAGAGCGAGCCAGAGAGAGAGCGAGAGAGAGAGAGAAAGAGACAGCTACAGCCACAGCCGTTTGCCCAGAAAATGTTACGTTTATCTCAGTGTAACATCTTTTACTTGGGGGCACACAGTCAGCCGCTGTATAAGTATCTGTATCTCTAGATGTATCTGTATCTGTGTGTGTGTGTAAGTTATATATCTGCAGTAGCTATGTGTGTGTGTGTGTATTACCCCACAGCCCACGTTGCGCCGACATTTTATCAGCTCATTTTTTTCTGCTCTTCTTTTTGCTTTATCTAACAAAACATTCATTAAATTGTTCGCAGCCAGCGCAAAAAGTCGTTTGCAGTTGCTGTCTGCCAACCCTCAGCGCTTTTGGGGGTTGTTTTGGAGCAGCCCCCACTCACACACACACACACACACACACACACAATACGCACATACACACAGACACACACACAAAGAGAAGATGGCAAAAGATAGCGCCCAGATCTCAGGCAACAGCGCAACGAAAATTTCTATATCTGATGCTGGCTTTGACTTGGGTAGCTGTCAGTTGGTGGTTTGGGTGGCTATTGGGTGGTTTATGGGTGGCTTGTTGGTTGGCTGCCAGCGCCACTGAAATGAAATGAAAGGCAGAGGCAGAGGCATAGGCAGAGGCGAGGCATAGTGCCAACAAAATGTCTCTGCCATAACAGTTACATTTAGACAAGAGTGCGCTGGGTATATAAATATATATACCTTACATACATACATACATATGCATATATATTTCTCTGTGCACTGTGAAATTTAATTTAAAAATTCAAATTTCATTTTTGCGTCTGTCCTAGGCTCTTGCAGTCTGCGTTGTTTTTTTTTTAACATTTTTTTAGTATTTTTTTTTTATTCCTTTTATATCCTGGGCTCATTTCCTTTTTGGCCAAAACGGATTCGTTGTTGCGCACAGCCACATGCTGTTGCTAGCTGGGGCGTGGCAATTCAGACTGTTGCTCTGGTGTTTTATGTTCATGTTGCTGTTGCTGTTGCTGTTGTCGCTTGAAGGGTTGCCCGGCGCACAGCCCGTTGATTGGCTTGGTCTTATTTCTCGTTTATTTGAGCCACATTTGCCTAATTAATACATCAGCTCGACTCATTTGCGGGCACGCACAAAATACAAAAACAAACAAAAAAATAACAAAAAAGCGAAAACTATTGCTAAAAATCACACCTGCTGCTTGGCTAGAAAAATCAATAAAATGTTTTACGGAACAGGTCGAACAGCAACAACAACAAAAACAACAGCAACGACAAATGTTGCTGCTGCTACGACAAGCTATTAATGTCGCTCATTAATGCTGCTCAATGAATTTTACGAGCCTTTCGGAGCTGGCCACAACTTGTCGCAGACAGCGCCCAAAAGGTTTCGCTCTTTTGCATTTTAAACAGCAACAACAATAAGAACAACAACAGAGTGACACTGACAGCAACATGGCCAAGTCTAGGCTAAAACAAAAGTGTAGCCCGCGATTTGTGAAGGCATGAAAATCGTCATTAATATTTGTCACTGGACATTGCAACTGCATATATAAATTATATAGAGCCTGCCCTGGCCTGGCCGGGCTGGGTCTGGCCTGGCCTGGACTGGCCCCCTTCTGGCCAGCTGCTGTTACCAAAATGAATGTGGTCTAAACACGCGTCCTGCCGGCGGTTGGGGGCTGCGTGCTTGGCCACATTTTCACATATTGTCTGGCCGCGCTGGCTGAAAGGGTTAGAAATGCAACCCTTTCGCCCTTAGCTGCAAATTATGCCTTTGCATATTAAATAGATTTATATTGTTCCGTATATATGCTTTTGTCCAACCCGTTCGCATAAAGCAGTTCGAGCAGCCCGAGCAGGCTTTATGAGCCAGGGGCGCCCTAACAAGCAGGCCTTAATCATCACAGACTCCAAACAGCTTTGTCTCGCTCTCTCTCTCTCTCCCTCTCTCTCTCTCTCTCTCTCTCTGTCTCTGTCGATTGTGAGAGCCTGTTTCATTATATTATTGGCACGCCCTGTTTTGCGGCCGCGGCTGCGCTTCATATCGTTAATTTTTAATTGATCTGCGCTGCGGCACAATGTTGCAGTCAGGTTCGTCAGCTTGTGCCCCAAGCAGAGAGCAGCGGCCAGCAGGACATTTATGTGGCTTGCTCCTCTGCTCTCTGCCACTCGGCCGCTCTGGCCACATTTCAAGTGCATTTTAATGGCATTAGGCTGCCCACTTGATGAAATGAGCGCGCTCTTAACAAGATCCTAGCGCCCCACAACAACAGCAACAACAACAAGAACAAATGAACATATTGCCAGCCGAAAACGAACTAAAAAACTCAGGCGACTTAATGCGCTCGATTGCGTATACGCCCCGTTTGCAGAACGTGCATTGAACTTTTACTTTGGCTCAGTTGGCTGTTGCCCGGCTTGCTTTAGTTTTGATTCGTTTTGACTGTTGCTGTTGTTGTTGTTGTTGTTGTTGCTTTATCGATCGCTTTGACTTTGACTTTCATTTGGCGCGCATTTTTTGGTAACTTGATTTATACGTGAAGCGTCTGCGCCTTGCATTTAATTTTTGGCGTCACTGCCTCCAGTTTTGTTAGCCTCGTTTTCTGCTGCTGCTCTTATTGTTGTTGTTGTTGTTGTTATTGTTGCTGCTGCTTGTGATTTTTAATCGCGTTCAGCGCGAAATTCCCACGCCAAAGGGCTACCAATTCAATTCGATCCAGTTCACGTCTCAGTCTATCGCACATATGGCGCACACACAATGCGCGCTCAGCAAAAATGTGTTAATTAGAATTTCGTATAGTTAACTATCTCTCTTTCACTTGCACACCCGCTCTCTCCCCTCTCTCTCTCTCTCCCTCTCTTTCTCAATGTTGATAAGCATATTCTATGCTCCGAAAGTGTCGAGTCAGCGTTTGTCAATCACTTGACGCCCGTTAATTTTATTGATGATTGTGGCTTTAAGCTCAGCCAGTTAGTTGGCTGTTAGGGCTGCACAGTGGGATGCCTAACATTTGAAATACAAATCTGGAAATCTGACACGCTTAACTGACAGCTAGACGACTATGACACACCGAAGACAAGTTGCTCTGCCAAAAAGTTGTTGTGGGATGCTTCAAATTATTTCCATTTTATAAAATCTTTATAGGAATATATAAAACACTATTTTTAAATATATTAAAAAGGTTTTTAGAACTATTTTTCTACATTTAAATCAGTTTTCGTATAAATCTGTAATTCTTGAACATTTTTATGTGCCAAATTTGAACACTTTCGCGTGAGTTGAGTTGAAATTTATGCGAAAGCTTGTCCTATAACTGTCAGCTTATCAAATTTATGGGCGCCTTTAACACATTTAGTTATTTTATATAAATAAAAATAAAATCCGAAAAGTCTTGTGACTAAGTTAGGGCATTCCAAATTGAAATTGATGTATTTAATAGCCGTTAAATGGCGACTAATGCAAAGTGAGTCGAAGCTCATGTTGTTGCTGTTGTCGGCGCTGAGATACGCCTTTGATAAATAATTAATTAAGCGGCTTTTGTGAGCACTTTAATAAAACATTTATAAATGATTGTGTCAAGTGTTGATGTGTTTATTGTTACAGCGAATGCAACAACAACGACTGCAGCGAATGGCAATTGCAAGTCTTGGCATGCAAATGATCTGAGGCAGCGTAATAAGCATAAAAATAAACAATTTTGCAGCGCTTAACAACAATATGTATATAGAGAGAGGTATACGAGCAACGGCAAGAACAGCGAGCCAACGTTTTGTTCAATTTATTGTGTGAAAATTCGCATAAATTAAAAACAAAACAAAACAAAACAAAAACACAACAACTGAGACTCGACTGAGGCATAAATATTATGCAAAATGCAAGCAACGCCCCTGCCCAGGCCATGCCCCTTGGGCGCCTTGACTGACTGCTTGACTGACTAACATATGCCGTTTATATTTTTATAAATTTATATAAGTCACGATTGGGATGCGCCTAGCTCTGACTGACCTCAACAGCTGCTTGGCCCGGCCCGGCTCGGGTCGGCCCGGCACTTAACATGCATTCGCAATTAGCCATAGAAGCTGCCAGCTCGCGAAATGTGACAAATTCACAGCGAAGGTTGCTGAGAGAATAAAACATAAACTGATCTTTTTCGGGGCTTGGCCTGGACTTGGCCATAGAGCCTGCGGCTATGTTAAGCATTTTGGACTTATAATTAAATGCAATTATTGAAACGCCAGCGGCCAAGCAGCCCAAAAACAACAATGAGAAACGCAAACTGCAAACATATGTAAGCGAAGGCGACTGAAACATTGTTGCTCTGGCAGTGGCTGTGGCTATGGCTGTGGCTGTAGCTGTGGCTGCTTGGCTGGCGGCTTAAAATACATAAATTAAAAATTTGCATTGTTCTGTTTCAGCGAGAGCAACGGCAACACAAAGCAGACAATTTTTGTGCTGCTCAAAAGTTACGACTTGTTGACTGTTTTCATACAATTCGGAAATTTAATTAAAGGCAACCGAAGCAGACAATGAGATGCGCAACAGTCGGGGCAGGTGCAGCTCGAGTCGGAGTCGGAGTCGGAGTTGGAGTCGGTTTGGAGTTGCCAATGGCCAATGGTCAATACACTCAGTATGCAAAGTCTTGACCCTCTCTCGCTCTGTTGCGAAATCAATACAATTGCCACCCAGCGCGTCAGCCAGTCAGCGAAGTCAGCGAGTCTCTAAAACAATTGAATTGCATTTCAAGGCGAATGCCACAGGCGAGGCAAGGACATTGATGGGCCGCATCCTGTTCGCCGCGTGCACACTCACAGTCGCTGCCATAAGTCAGCGGCAGCGGCACATAAATTTTAATTTGTTGCATATTTTGTCAACGAGAAATCAACAAACACTTCAGACTAACTTCTTGGGCTCCAGCTGTGAATTTCTTGGGAATTCCCTGCGCTTGCCCGCGCTGCCACGTCAGGCTGACTCCACGCGCGTATGTGTGTGTGTGTGTGTGTGTGTGTGTGTGTCTTTGCCTTCTTCTACTTATTTGATTTTCATCCAATAATGGTTTATTTATGTTAATGTTATGCAATCAAAATGCATACGATTTAAATGCCAATAAAAAATCAACGCGACGAGCCAAGACACGAACCCGAACTGCATTTAACAGTTGTTCGTTGTTGCTTGTCGTTGTTGTTGTTGTTGTTGTTGCTGGTTATTTTGTTTTTACGCATGTTTAATGGACTAATTTTGTATAGGTCCAGCTCGCAGTGAGCTGTACTGTTGCTTTCTCTTTCACACGCAGTGACAGCGTGTGAGTTCGTTGCTTAAGTCTTTCGTTTATGCTGCTGCTGCTGCTGTTGTTGCTGTTGCTGGTGATGTAGTTGGCGCCAGGGCAGACCTTCGGACGGACAGCGTTACATATATTTTCATAGTTTGTTGCTGTTGATGCGCGCGCCCGATAAAAAACGATAATGTGCCTTGGCCAACAGCGCAGACACCAGACAGACAGACAGGCAAAGAGAGCGAGAGAGAGAGAGAGCGAGAGAGAGAGAGAGAGAGTGAGGGAGATGACAACAGTTGTTGCGAGGCTTCTCCAATAACCCACACAAAACAACGAGCGACCGCTGGGGCTGCTGCCTGATTATGTTTTTAGTGCGTTAAGTGATAATGATGATGCGCCTTGATTGTTATCAGCCAAAGCGTTCACTCAGCTCTGGCTGCAGTCGTCCAACCAACTGCAATCAAGACGCCAGCTAGTCAGAAAAATAATAATTAAATACATGCTCTCTCTCTCTTTCTCTCTCTGTCCGTCCGTCCGTCGGAGTGTGCTGCGCTTATGTTCCAGGAATTATTATGACATTTGAGAACTTTCACGCTGCTTTTTATGGCTTTTGGCGACAGAAACGTGCGCCGAGATTGATGCGCCAGCAAATTCCCAAGAATACGGTTTGTAAATTTATTGATCAATTTGTGGCAATGTGTGGAAGCTGCACGCAGCGGGTGTGCGCATCTGGGTCTTAACTAGCATTCACTATGCGATGAGCTATTCGGCGGAACTTACCAGTCTTCGCTTTGGCTTGATCAGCGGCCGATTCTGTCCGTTCATCTTATAGTAGAGGCCACAGGCATTGCACAGATAGTGTCCGGTGCCGTCGCGTCGCCACAGTGGCGTGGAGGTGGCACCACAGTTTACGCACTCGCGGCCCTCTGCAACCAAAAAACACACACAAAATTAGTTAATAAAACAAAAAAGGGAGAAAATAAATGTATACAAGCTGAAATTTGGCTTAAATTGGAGCTGAGCGCTGAGTGCAGGCAGCAACAATGCGCCAGCTTGTTAGGCAAAAAAAAAAAACAATACAAAATAGCAGCAGCAGCAGCAACAACAACAAGAACAACAGCCACTCGCTGTGGCACACATTTTTCAGCTGTTTCACAGTCTTGTATTTTTTGTTGCTTTTAGGTTGATTTGAATGCTCGCCCGGGGCAGTGCAAGCGGGTATATAGGCTTGGTATGTTTTTAGTTTAGATAGACTTGACATTGACTGGACTAACAGACTTGATAATATCTTGAATTTGTAACAGGTTGAGTCCACTGATGGGCTGCATGTGAACTTAGTGGGCGTGGCATATGTAGCAATATATTTAAGCTATTTTGAGGCTTTAAATATTTTTATACCCTGAACCCATTGAAAATGGGAAATCAGGGTATAATGTTTTTGTTGGAGGGCGTATGTATGTAACAGGCAGAAGGAGGCGTGGCAGACCCCATAAAGTATATATATTCTTGATCAGGATGACAAGCCGAGTTGATATAGCCATGTCCGTCTGTCCGTCTGTCCGTCTGTCCGTCCGTCTGTCCGTCTGTCCGTATGTATGAACGCGTCGTTCTCAGAACCTACAATAGCTAGAGACTTGAAATTTTTTATGTAGGTTCCTGTATATCACGAAAAGATCGAGTTTGTTTCAGAAATTCGATAACTGTTATCGTTTTTTGTTATCGATTAAAAACGCAAATCTAAGTTAGGCTATAAAATTCTATCTAATTCATCTTTCTAGCTGGAGTCTTCAAATTTTGCATTTAGTGTTATGTAAGCCTTACGCAATTTCGGTTTTTGTTAAATTTTGGATGCCACGCCCCCTTCGCCTCAAATTTGTAACTCCCGTATATCAAATACTAGAGACTTGTGCTTTGGCACATACATACATATGTATGACATGATCACGCCCAATAAGTTTGATCAAAATCGTTACTCTAGAAAAAAAGTTATTAAACATTTAATTTCCCATGTCATTGGCATGCAAACAGCAGCCAAAGAACAGCTGACGCAACGACTGGCGCTTATGTGTGTGTGCGCCTGTGTATGTTCGTGTGTATGTTCTGTTTGTAATGAACATATATATACTTATGTATATTAAAGAAACGGAGATTGCTTGGAATTGCGGTTCTTCGCAGGGTTCAGGGTATACCCTAGTCGAGCGGTCTCGACTAGAGTTTTCTTACTTGTTTATTATTAATTTTAAAAATATGTTTTAGCTTGAGCAACTTTACAGTATACCTGACCTTCATGGGCGTGGCATTTTGAGCGTGTTATTGCTTGTTTTTATTATATTGCATATTTATATATTTTAAGGATTTTATTGTCGAGCTCCATGGGCGTGAATCATTGTACATTTATATTGTTATCTTTTATATCTTGCAACTCTAGAGCAAATAGATCAATAGGAAACTTTTCTTTGATCTCAGAATATATCCCCATATAGCCGAGCGCAACTCTAACACTTGCCTCTCCAATAGAACGAGAGTCGTACAGTCGTTTACAGCCGCTAGCAGCATGCTAACTTGTATTTTTTGTGAGTGTTTTTTCTTTGTTTTTCGTTTGTTTTTTTTTTTTTTTTGCTGGCATAAAACGCATGGAAGCGGAAATGATGGATTCGCTGGCAGTGTAGCACTGCAGCGCTGCCTTCCTTGCTGACTCCACACATTTTAATTAAGCAGCGCCCGGTTCTAGTGACTGCAATCGGCCCCCGGCCCGGTGGCAGCCCTCCCCTACCCAGTTTCGGTTAGCAGGCCGCAAACGCAACTCATTTGAATAACTTTAGGCATAATTTGTAAGCGACTTGACTCGACTTGGGCCCCGAGAGCATTTGGCTTTGAAAATGAAGTTGCAAATGTAACGCGTTATTAACGTTCATATTACAGTTGGCTTTTGTCTTTGTTTCGACTCGGAGTCGTTGCTGCCGCTGCCGCTGCTGCTGCTGTTGCTCTCTAGCATTTAATGACTGCCACTAAATGGGCTTCATTATATCGTTTGTCTGTTTGTTTGTTCGCTTCAAATTGAAATTTAGTCATAAAAGAAAAACGAAATAATAAACGCAGAGTCAGATTTAACGCTACTTTTCAGGGCCCCAAAAACAAAAGCTAGAAATATGTGGGCCAATTCGAACTGACATAGACATAGCTCTGAGTGTGTGCATACTTCTGTAGGCACTGTAATTAATTAACGGTTCGCTTTACATGCCCACACAAGCATAACTTTAATTCCTTTTCGGCTCTTTTTATTGAATATTAGCTCCAGTCACACCCAAGAGTGGGCGCGGGCGACGGCGAAGGGGGCGTGCGAGGGGCGCTCATTAAGTGCGTTGTCAACTCGTTGCCTGCCCAGGCGCCATTAGAGACATTTTGATGACAGTTTGCGCTGTTTCGACTTCTATTTGCTGTTATGTTTTCTGTTTTAAGAGCCTTACGTGATTTGCTGCTGTTTATACGCCACAGCAGGACAGTCACACGTGTCCAGCTGCCGCCGCTGTCCTGTTGGCATGCCAAGCATTTTGTTTTTGAGCTTTCAAAGAAATTAAATTAAACGTTCTGCGTGCTATGCGGCCGCCGCGGGTGGCTCTCCCGCACACCACCACCCAACCACCGCACTCGCCAGGGGCGCGCGCGTTTAATAAACAGTTCATTTGTTTTCATTTAATCGCAACTTTACTTTGCTTTTCTCTACAAATACAAATATATATGCATATATATTTATATATTTTTATGGTACTTGATTTTTTTCTTCTTTGTTTTCTTTTGTCTCTGCGTACGACTTTTTTAATTGCCGCACATTTGGCACTGGGCGTTGTTTGCTTTTCTGTTTCAGTTTCAGTTTCAGTTTTTCTTTTCCTTTTTTCTTTTTCAGATTTTTTTTGGGGTTGTCTGCGTAACAAAGGCCCCAAAGCCAAATTGCCGCCAATCAAAAAAGTAACACCCACTGTATAAAAATTGCATAAATTATTTGAAAGTCGCTGAAATTGTTTACAGTTATTTGTTGGACTCTTTGTTTTCATTTCTCTATTTCATTATTTTTTGGTGAAACATTTTATGTGCCGCATTTAATTCTTTTCATTGAGTTGTCGATCGCGGATCGCCGTTGAGTGCTCAATTTAAATTCAATTTTTGTATTGAAAGTTAATTTTTGAATTTTAACTAGTTTGCCTGAAAGATTGTTAAGCTGTGGAACAACCGAATGGGATCCATGAAGCCAGATGTGTAGTTGACTGCTTGCTATAGAGATTAAGTTCAGATGTGCATGAGAGCATATCACTCTGCATACATATGTCATTTGAGTCTTATATTCCTCTTTAAATATCCCACTTCTTCATCTTCAGCCAGCCTTAATTTCTTCTACTATATAATTTATATTAAACTTTTTTCCTACATTATGTAATTCGCATTTTAGTTTTTACCTTACTAAAGCTCTTCCATCATCCCAAACCTTCTCAATTCATACCTGGGCTGCCCAGTTCTTGAGCTAATCACGACAGTCTTTCATGCTCCTTCAATATCTCAAATCACATTCCCTGCACCCAAAGCTCTCAAGTTACCACATGTTCCGCCCACTCCACGCCACATATTAGCCAGCGCATATAAGCACTCAGCTAAGCAAACTCGCAGTTAACAACCTAAGGAACCAGAATCACAATCTCAATTTAGATTCATTCAAATTTCGAGCCCGCAACTCTTTTGTCTAACATTCTCCCGCCCAACAGGAGCAACAACTTTGGCTATTGCGGCGCACAGTAGCCCCCGTTGAGAGTGCGGAAAAGTTTATGCATTTATTGGCTGTGATAAATCCGAATAGAGGTCGACTGTATACGCTGGCCATATTAAGCCATAAAGTGTGGCTTTTGTGGCATTGTGAGTGGTTGGTTGTTCTTGCTGCTGTTGCTCAGGCTGTTCTTTTTTGTTTCTTTCTCGACTTTTTTGTTGCTTTTGTTCTAGCACAATTCCACTGAAGTTCGCTGTGGCTGCTGCCGCTGCTCCAAACCACTCGCCAGTTAATAAATCAAATGTGTTAATGATGTTTTTACCCAGTGTGCCCACTTTTGACAACAAAGGCAACACAAGAGCCAGCAACAGCAACAACAGCAACAGCGACAACGATGGCGACAACTACTGAAGGTTTTGCCTGAAGTAGACGTATCCGTAATATGAATCCCACTCTGGGTTGGCTGCGAGTAGATGCTACGGCAAACACGGCGCACGCGCACAGCTTCTCACACTCCCTCTCGCTCACTCCTTCACTCTCCTCTCCCTCTCTCTGTCTTTTGTTTTAGTACTTTTCTGATCTATAGGATCCTTTCGACCTCCCTCTCTCTCTCTCTCTCTCTCTTTCGCTGTGTGTTTTCTTTTCTTTTCTTTATTTTATTTTATTTTTATATTGCCCATTAAATGTTTTTTGGGTTCTTTGTTTTGATTTCAATTTGCCTGTCGCCGGGCTGCTGCCGCTGCTGCCGTCTGGCGTCTGCTGCGCTCCTCCATCTGCTCAACGTTTCAGTCGCTTTGACAGTTTTTCACATTTTATTTATTTTCATTTTCATTTTCCACACAACACGTAGCAGGTTGGGCCTGATTCTCGCTTAGCCTATGATTTAGTAGCATGTTATAACTGTTTCTCTTGTGGTCCACACAGCGTCGGAGTCGGAGTCAGAGCCACAGCCACAGCCACAGCCACAGGCACATCCACATGGACACAATCATCCGCAGCATTGCGTTGTAATTTCTTGGAAATTTGTGCACACTTTGGTATTTCGTTTTCGTGTGCTCTTCTTTGGGTTTTTGGTTAAGGTTGTTGTTGTTGTTGTTGTCTGTTTTTACGGCCACGGGTCCGTGTGACATTGTCTGGCCATGGGCCTGAACCCGAAAACGTAGCCCAAGTGAGCGTAGCATCTGAACCTGTTTTTAGGGCCTGATTTGGCATTAAGGTCTCTCTCTCTCGGCCGGCTATATGGATGTCCGAGTTTAAAGGTCTAACTAACTGTGGTCGCTGCTTGATTTGACATTTGGCGTCAGTGGCCATAATTGTCTAGAATTTATGTCTTGTACCTTTTCGGAGACAACAGAAATTCCCTTTAATTTGTTAGTCGCATGTGGGCAGGCCCAATGCGAAGGGTCAACTGCAGTTTTAATTAGTTGCCGTTGTTGTTGTTGTTGTTGTTGCTGCTGGTTGTTGTTGCTGTTGTTTGTTGATATTAATAAACATTTATACTAGTTAAAGGTTACTTAGATATACACAATATATATATATAGACAAAAGTTTGACAGTTACAGCAATAGGCAGACAGCGCAAGAGAGAAATAGAGATAGATAGATAGATAGAGAGAGAGAGAGAGAGAGAGATAGAGACATTTTACTGGTGAACAAGACAAAAGACACATGTGGATGTGTGAGTAAATAGTTTGTTGTTTGTTGAATTTGATATATTCTTTTTCTTTTTTTGCTTTTAATGAAAATGAAACAACAACAAAATGAAAATGATAAAAAGTTAAACAATTTATATATAGATACAGATGTATATATATAAATACAAACTAAAATGCAAGCTTAAGTAAAAAGTATGAATTATTTACACACTGAGAAGGGACCAAAGAGAGCTGCAGGGATCGATTCAACTGGGAGTTCGTGGCTGGCTGGATGGCTGGATGGCTGGGTAACGCCTGTGGCCATGCCACGCATGCCTCAAATAAGCAGCAAGCGCCTCATTTTAAGGCCACAGCTGTCAGGGCGCTGGACAAAGGAACAATGGACGCGCGCACAAGAAGCTCATCCCTGCTGTTAAGCTGCGCCAGCAGATCGGACTGAGCCGGAGGGACGGACGGCTCGGACAACGGCTGATTGAGTGAAGGTTGCGCATTGCATAGAGGCCTGGTCCATGGACACTCGCATACCCATATCAATTACTTAAAGCTCATTCACAACATTTTTTATTTTCACCTGACAAAAGCCCAAATGGCATCCAATCAATTTGGCCAGGCGCTGGCCAAGCATAAATCCTGAGCTGCACACTGGACACGTCTGAGGCTTCGGGAATGCGACTTGGTTGGCCCATTGATTTGAGAGAGACAGAGACAGAGAGGAATAGTGATGGAGAGAGAGGGAGTAGGGAGCCAACACATGTTCTTGCGCCCCGAAAAAAACTTATCGCTAGCGATGCGATAAACGATAAATAAATACAAAAAGAGACAGTGGAGCGTGGATTGGGTCGAGGATCGTTGGCTAACGAACGCGCCCGCAGCCGGAGCGAGCAACAATAATGTTGCAGACAACGTTTTTGGTTAGTTAAACAGCAACAACAACAACAACAACGACAGCAAAACTGTCGCCTGGCTGAGAGCAAATGAAATAATATGAAGCGCAGGCAAAACATTTTGTCAGCGCGCAGCTTCCTACATTGCATACAAGCAAAAGCAACACAACAGTTGCAGCTAAAGATACAAAGGTTGAGATACGCACAACAAAGAGCGCTGGGCTGCTACTTAGTCAGTTCACATGCCAGCGTTTTCAGCTTCCTCATTTGTGCTGCTGAGTGTTAACAGGAGCTGAGCTCTGTTAGCCGAGTGCTTAATTAGCATAGCTCTGTTAAGCAGCTCTTTAGCTTCCTCATTTGTGTTAGGGTTAACATAGCTCTGTTAAGCAAGTCTTTAGCTCTGCTAGCTAACAGCGCACTGTTAGCTTAGACAGCTGTTTTAGCTGCTGCTGGTTCTGGCTGCTTGTGGAGGGGTTGCAACTGCAACTGCCACAGACGACCCTCAACCCGCAACCTCTCACGCATTGTCGAGCGGCTATAAAGTTGTCGTTGTTGTTGTTGTTGTTGTTGCTGGCAGCGACATGCGAAACCGGCTGAGACGGCGACTGTGAAGCAGGTGCAGCAGCAGCAAATTTCCGCAGCGAATGCCAGAGCGTGCTTGTGTATTCGTGTGTGTGTGTGTGTGTGTGTGTGTGTGTGTGTCTGTAGCAGCAGCAACATGAAGTAATTAACAACTACAACAACAGCAACAACAAACTACAACAAGCTGATGACGCAGCGCAGCGTTGACAATAGCATTGAAGTTTTTTCGTATTTTTTTTTTGCAACTGCTGCCAGTTGAGCTGCTGCTGCTTCTTCTTCGTATTTTACATGGTGGCGTATACGCAATGCAACTAAATGAGCTGTGTGAGCGGGCGTGGGGGAAATCTGAATCTGAATCTGAGTTCGCCTGACTGCAGACACAGGAAACATGACCAAGTGGCGGGAATGTGGCCAGAGCCATGTGGAGGAGCTACACAGAGAGAGAGAGAGAGAGAGAGAGAGAGAGAGAGAGAGAGAGGGAGGGAGGGAGGTAGAGGCAGAGAAATGTGGATGGAGAGCTCATGTCAAGTGCCGCTGAAAATGTTGAAGAGTTGGTGCCACAGAGTGCAGTTAAGTGAAGAGCTTCCCACGTGTGTGCGAGCGTGTGAAACGAAAGGAAAACCAAAAGCCGAAGCAAATGAGAAATAACTAAAAAAGAACTAAAACTAAACTAAAACTAAACTTAAACTATAAACTAGGAAGGTAATCGATAAGTGTTTGCGCACAACACAGATCTAGTAAATCGTTAATTAAGCAAATCGTAACGGAATCAATTCAATCAGTTCACCCACACCAAATATCTTTTGTCTTGCTTACCCGCACTTGTCCGGGGCTTCGTGCGCACGGGCTTCACATCGAGTCCGAGGCTCAGGCTGCTGGAGTTGGCTCCGCCACCGCCGCCGCCGCCGCTGGAGCTGCTGTGACCGCCGCTGCTCATGGCACTGCCCATGCCGCTGCCCATGCCGAGGGCACCACCCACACCACCAGCACCACCACCAGCCCCACTGCCATGCTGGCCCGCTCCGGAGCCCGCCTGACTGTGGTGGCTGTGACTGTGGTGGTGATGGTGGTGCGCCGCTGCCATGCTATGCCGCACAGCGGCCGCCGCCACGGAGGAACTTTGGAACATGTTGGCAGCGGCCACCGCCGCCTGGTGCTGCGCCGCCGCATGGTGGTACGAGGCATAGCTGCTGTCGTAGCTGTTGGCATTGTTGGCCGCATAGTGGGCCTGAGCGGTGCCATCGAACAGGCCGTTCGACGTCGACGCTGACACGGAGGCGGAGGCGGATGAGGAGGCATTGCTGTTGCTACTTTGCTGCTGCTGCTGCTGCTGCTGTTGCTGCTGCTGCTGCTGCGACGTCGCTTGACTGGCGGCGCCGCCGCCGCTGCTGCTGCTGCTGTTTGAGCTATTCGTATTGTTCGTACCTTCGCGCTGCTTGGGCGCCGACGACTGCGAGGGTCCGGCGCTGCCCGCGTGCGCTGCGGTCGGGCCGCCGTTCTGTATGGAGGGCTTGATGTCCAGCGCGCAGCTGGCGTCCGTCAGTGAGGTAGAGCCCGTGGCCTGCTGGTGCATGAACGCGTTCATTACGGCCTGCAACGGTATCAAAGCGAACGGATTGAAGCGAGCGGATCGCGGCTGGGCGGGCGGGAAGGCGTGAATGCTTACCTGGTACTCGGACTGGCCGGTCTGTACGGAGTCGGGCGTGGAGTCCTTAGGCGGTGTCGGCGGGAATGGAAACGAGTGCTGGCCGGCCGACGTCGTCTGGTGGCTCTGGCCCACCTGGCCCAGCTTGTGCTCCACCTGCGGCTCCTGGGGGCACGCAAATTGACTCATGCCCCAGGCGCTGGCGGGTGCAAACGATTTGTGCTCGCTGGTCAGCCATGGACTGAGCGGCGTATGAAAGTGCGGCCGGCACACTTGGGGCGTGGCATGTGAGGAGGGCATGCGGGATGCTAAAAAAGGGGGGCGAGAGAGAAGAGAAGATAAGCAACGATAAGAATTTAATAAAACGCGCCAAAAAATCAAGTTAAATGCAGCATTAAATCAATTATGGCCAAAATTTATAACGAAGATTAACAGCCTAAGCCGAGCTGGGGTGGGGGCTCAGCAGGGGCAGGGGGAGTGGTGCAGCGTGTACAAGACGCAGACCAGAAGCGATAAAAAATGCATAATAAATGACGTTGTTCTCTTTTTGCGAGGCGGAAAAGCTGCGTTATAATTTATGAAACACCAGCAACAGTTGCTGCTGCTGTCCGTGGCAAGGCTTGCGGCCTTAGCGCGCAACTTTGCATATGGCCAAGGTGGAGAGGGAGAGCGCTGTGTCTGCGACTCTGACTCCGACTCCGACTCCGACTCCGACTCCGGCTCCGAGTGCTGCTGCATTGTCATAAATTGTTTAATTTGTATCATAAACAATCGCGTTAAACTTTTGTCCCAAAGCTAAAAAGATCGATCAGAGCTGGCCGCGCTGCCCTCAGAGCGCGAAATCTCGCTAACCTCGCGAGCCTCAGAGCCGGGGCTTTGGCTAAAAGTGTAGCCTAAATGTCTGGCAGTGTATAATTTAGCGGACACCAAGTGAGATTTATGTGCGCCAATGCTGCCGTTTCCATAGTTGCAACGCATCGCTGCAACGTGCCACGCCACCATATATATCTATATATATGTATATATATATTCATGCAACATATCCTGCAATTGTTTGCAGCAGCAGCCTCAGCCTCAGCAGCAGCAGCGAGAGGGAGTTTGCTCTGCGCACTTATTCTTATTATTATCATTAATATTGACTCCGGCTGCTGCTACGAAACAGCTACAGCTACAGCTACAGCGCGCCGTATTAGCTCTGGGGCTTGTTTGTATGCGAAATTATTTTTGATTATGCAGCAGCCGCTGTCGAAGCTCCGACTCCAACTCCGACTCTGACTGCGTCTTGCATTGCCTGGCTTGGCGCGACGTGGCTGTGGCCTGTCCAACAGTAGGTCATTCAGTTCAATGCACGCCAAGATGGATTAGTTTGAAGCGCAATGCCCTAATCTGACAAACGAAGCTGGCCAGAGAGCGGCAAGTCGCACTGCAGCTGCTCTAACTCAAACTGAATTGAGCTGAAGCTCAGAGACTTAATGAGTTAACTGTCTGAAATCATATATTCCAATGAAGATTTCTGTTATGTTATTTATGCCCAAATACACTAAGAGAAATATGTGTGTGCTCTCTAAACTTTAAAAAAACCTTAAATATTGTTTCGTTGCATAACACTTTCATAATTTTGTATTATCAAATGATTTTGTTTGAAAAATATAATATTCAAATTATGTTTTTCCTAATTTTAGTTTCCCTTTTCATAAATCTCTATTAAAAATCTTAAAACTGAAATGAAGAAAACCAAAAATTGGAAGAAAAAACACCTGAAGAACATTTTCAGCACATTCATTTAGAAGATTTTACTATAAACAATTGAGTTTTATCTATGGTTTTTCTACTCAAGCCTAGCTACTGCTAGTTGAGAGTTCTAAGGCAATAGATTTAATCAACTCTAACAAACTCAGCGAGTGCTGTTTGACTCCATTTTGTTCTCTTATAAAGTACTGTTAAGCATGTTAAAGCATTCTTTAAATATTTGTGCATAAATTATGAAGAGTAAAGCTAAATTTTTGAATTATTTATAAAAAATACTAAAAGTTAATCAAAAATGCCTTCAATGCCTTTCGCTCAGTGCACAGAGTTCTGTTTGCTTGCACTTTCCCAAGGGTATTCGAGGGTGCTGCCGATCGATCGATGGCTGTGCTGCGATAATATCCATTTGATTATCCTAATAACAGTGCTTTAGCCGGCATATTATATGTACGTGTGTCTGATTATAGAAATTATGCACAGCAGCCAATGCAGCCCCAGTCCCAGCCCCAGTCCCAGTCCCAACCGCTGTTGTCTGCTGAGATAGTCTTCTTCTGGGTTTCTGGGATCCATTGCAATGCCTCAATTGTAGCGGCTCGTTACGAAAGGGGCACTGGCCGGCGCACAGACTTCACACTTTGGCAGCAGAGACAATTGCGGCGACGTGCTCGGGCAGCCGCAGCTGCCAATGCACTGATAAACCAATATGAAGTCGTCATCGAGCCGGGCTAAGTGTATGTAATTTGGGGCTGCCCAAATAAGCGCATTCGATATGCCAAATTATATGTGCGAGGGGCAAAACTTTAATTGCGGCCGATGAAAACTTTCAATTTGCGATCGTGTTAACGATAACAGAGCGCTGTTAAGGCGTGCATGAGTCACTGTTAGCCGTTGTTGTTGCGGCGGCGGCGGCTGCTGCTGCTGCTGCTGCTGCTGCTGATGTTGTTAAAGGCTGTTGGCATCTTTTTGTATAAAACAATTCGCTAATAAATCAAGCTGAGTACAGCAATTAAAGTTGCAAAAACATACACACACACACACACACACAGAGAGTCAGATTTTGTTGTTGTTATTGTCATTGTCGGTATGCAAAGCTCGTGCTGGTGAAAAGCGGCGACGTCGTCGGCGTCGTGCCCTTGGCCGTCCCCCAAAGCCAAAAAGCCTGGCTGACACGTTCTACACAACAACAGCAACAGCAACAGCAACTACAGCAGCAGCAACAACAACTACAACAACAACTACAACATCAACTACAACAACAGCAATAAACAAAGCGCTACAATAAAATCTGCCTTTAATTTTTGTTGTTGTCGAAAACAAAAAAAAAAAAAAACATTTTGAAGTTTTTGGCCTGAGCTTGATTTCTTCAAACTGACAGATCAAAGCCACAAAGCCGACCCATGTGTGTGTGTGTGTGTGTGTGTGTGTGTGTGTGTGTGTTAGAGACACTCCATAAAGCGACGCTTGGACATGTGTGTGGCGTTTTAAAAGCGTTTGACAAGCGACTCAACTCGAGCTGAAGTCAACTTAAAGCCAAATCTCAACTCAGCGCCTGTACGTCTAAGCCCTGTCTGCCAACTCAGCCAACTCAGCTAGCAGAAAGAGCGTACCGAAAGCGCCTTTTAATTGCAGTTTCAAATGGTTGTTGTTGGGCAGTCGGCAACGTGAATGACATAATTAATTGTATGCACAGCCAGCGAAGCACTTAGCCCGACGTGTTTGACATTTGAAGATGACAATCCCTGACAGAGCGGACAGAGTCGGACAGGAGCTGCAGCAGCAGCAGCAGCAGGTGATGGGCGATAGCCGAACCCATTGGCCATTCAATTAACCAAAATGCAACAAAAATGGAGAAGAGAGAAAAAAAAAACACAAAACAGCAGCAGCAGCTGGGCATGGCTGTAGCTTTGGCAAAGGCAGCGCCTTATCACATCTCATTTGAATGATCAGCAGCGGCAACAAAAGAACTGAAACCTCAGCCTCGGTGACAACTCGATTCAATGCGCGAACATCTAGATAAGCGTGCTAGGGATGCTCTCAAAGCTGGCGAGCGAAATGTAACAGTTTCTGGCAAAAGGATTGCCAGCTCTTTGGTAAATTAAATTCACACCAATGCGGATTAGGGGTGCGAAAGAGAGTTCGCCTTATCGCCGGCAGCAAATCAAATCGCCAAATGTAACGTATGTCAGTCAGGCAGTCAGGCAGTTCGACAGTCAGCCTGACTGTCAGTTCGATCAGTCGGTCTGCTTCAGCTGCTTCCGCCTGGCATTAAGCCACAATCAATCATACAATGAAAAAAGGCCAGCCAGTCGATCCAGTGTCTTAGTGAATCCTGCAATGACCCCTCGCTGTTGCGCGTTGCCGTTGCTGCAGGCGCTCGCTTAATTTATAACCTGAGCGACCCTCGCCAGGACACGAATGCAAGACTTTTCACCTGCCTCGCTTGTAGGCGCGTGGCTCCAAAATGCGGTCAAGTGTCTCTGCGAGCTGCCGACGTCGATGCCCCGATGCTTACACCTGCTCCAAATTTAAAACCAGCAACGGCAGCGGCGGCGGCAATAAACTATAACGGATTCCAGTTTTTAGCCACCACCGTCGCAGCATAGCAGCTAGCAGGTAGGTCAGTTAGAGGCCGCAAAAGACACCTTGACTCAACTCGAGCTGACTGACGTTCAGCTCTGGGAGCTGTTTAGCATTTTGCGCTCTTGTTTGTTTTAATTATTTCTTTGCTTTTTCATATTTTGCTAGCTTCGCGCATATTGCAGCACAGCTGAGTTGCGTGCCAACTGCCTGACTGCCTGACTGACTGCCTGACTGCCTGACTGACTGGCTGACTGCTTGACTGACTGAGTGACTGACAGGCTGGCGGCTGGTTTATTAAGCGCAAACTGCGCTGCCATTGCCATCTATATTATTAACACTTTATTTGCGGTTCTCCGTGCACAACGCCCCCTGCTCCTAGACCATCGCCTTCGTTTCCGTCTTCTCCAGTCGCTCCAGTTGCATGCCAGCTTATCATTAGTCATAAGTTGTCAATTGTATTTATGATAATGCGTTTAATAACTTAACCACGAATTCTCAGCCAGCTCCTGGCCACGCAATTATGCCTCAGCATAGCCCAGAGTTATTTCTTGACTATGTTTTCGCTTTGCAAAATTTGAATTATTTCTTAAGCATTTCATTTCTTATTAATTGCTTAATGCGAATTGCTCATGAGGCAGCAAATATCAAAATAATATGCAGCATTTTGTTCGACTAGTTGATATCAATCAATATAATGCATTCCGCTTGGTGAAATGCTAATTACTGATAGACAGAAGCTCACTCAGTTGGCCCTCAATAATTAGTATTATTAATAATACTGCTAAATATGTAATGTGTGCTGGGGCTTCAATAGCATAATAAAACACATATACTTTAGCTAATTGCAAAATACGGAATATGTAGAAAAGACGAGAAAGATCACTTAGAAGTTAATAATTAGAGGAAATACAAAAAAATGAGTTTTGAGATTGAAGCTCTAAACAGACTTAATCTTAAGTAAAGTTTTCTAAAAGAAAATGCATTTGGCAGCAGAGAAGGAATTTTTATTTAAATTTTATAGTCTTTTAGTATTGTCAAATTAACTTTTAAGATTATATTATATGTAAATAATATATTTTTCTATATTTATTTTTATTGTTTGAGCAAAATTAAAATCAAAAGTTCACAAAGCGCATAAGCCAACGCAGAAGAGACAATGATGAATGAAGTCTTTGAGTTTTATTAACATAAATGAAGCGAATGCGTTATCTCAAAATGTATTTAATCTAAGCAATTGCTGGCAAATTTCTCAAATATTCGAAAATTTCTGCTAGATTAAATATTCGCTTGGAGAGTTGCTGCTAATTTCTCAAGCATTTTTATGAACATTTTCTATTTTCTAAACCATTTTTTGCTGTTGCTGCTGCTGACATCAATTGGAAACTGGAGCTGTGGTTAACAAGCATATTTAGCTTAACGTGTGAATTACGTGGCCTGACTAACTTTTGCATACGTGCAGCAATGTTGCCGCAAAACATGTTGACAAGACGACAGCAACAGCAGCAGCGATAAATGTTGCCGCACTAAATAAAAACTTGCAGCAAGGCGAGGCAACAGCAGCAGCAACAGCAGCAGCAGCAACCCAGCCAAGTTGAGGGTTTGAAATGCGCCATTTTTGTTGCCATTTGTTCGCCTTTGTTGCTGTTGTTGCCGGGCCACACCATTTTCTTGCAGCTTTTTGTGTGTGTTTCTGTGTTTTTTTTTTTTGTCGACTTTTTTCCATTTGTTATGGTGGGTGCTGCGGCTGGTAAAAATGTTAATAATGCGGCTGCATTTGCTGCCGCAGTTGGCGGCAGTCGCTGCACGCGCACTCATTTTGTTGCTGCAGCTGCAGCTGCTGATCCTTTTTGGCCAGCACGCAAGCATAATAAATTTATGCAAATGCTAGGCCGAAGTCTAGGCGAGTGATTGGGCTGCCAGTGTCACTCAGCCGGACTCGACGCACACTGACAGCTTTTGCACTGGCCATTCAAAGGCATGGCTAATGAGCACAAAGCGAGCAAGAGGCAGGAGGGAGGAGGAGAGAGTGAAAGGATCTGTAGCTGCTGTCAGGCGCGCCTCAAATGCCTTTGGCGCACTTATGACAGTTCGAAGCGTCAGCAAAATCATTAAAATTGACAAGTTTTTATAAGACACGGCCAAATTTGGTCAGCCAAAAGCCAGCAGCGGCCACAAACGCAACGTTTGAAGTGTTGTTGGGACAAGTTGTTGTTGCTGCCGCTGTTGCTGGACCACCAAGCAGGCTGGCTGGCTGGCTGGCTGGCTGGCAGTCAGACCAAGCGGGCGCTGCTTCACATGTCATAAATAAGAACGCGTTGACATTTATCACAACAAAGGGCTTGGAGGCTGCAGGCTAAACGAAGAGAAGAAAAACAAAAGCTGAGCTCCCCCAACCACAAAGAGAAACGTTGCATAAATTCATAAGCCTGAACTTGAGAAATTCAATTGATGCGACGACGACGACGGCAACTGTTGCTGCCTGGCCGCGTCCACTTTTCGCATATTAATAAAATATTTTATTAAACACACGCGCCGCCGCCGCCGCCGACGTCGAAGGATGCTTAGCCAGGGCCAGGAGCGGGAGCAATATTATGCTAAACAGTTTCTGCCAAAAAAGGCTGCAAACGAAAATCGTGCCGGGTGGCTACGTGCAGCAGTTGCAGCGGCAACAAATTTTTGGCGGCGTCTCTTGCGACACACTCGTATGACATATTTTTTGCCCGCTTGCTTTTTGGCCAAAAGAACAAACAGCGAACAACGCATTATTATTTGCCTTCGTCTTGTATTTGTGTGTTTTGCCTTTATTGCTGCATTGTTCGAGCCGAGGCGGCAGACTCGAAGCATTTATGCTAAGCAGGCGGGCAGGCGGGCGGCGGAGAGGCGGGCTTTGGACTATGCAAACTGGTTTCAGTTCAAAGCTCTCAAATTTCTTCACAAATTTTCGCTGCTCATCGAATGCTAATGAGCCGGAGGGGGCGTCATTTGTTAGCCAAATACACGGCTTAGGCATTACACCTGATCCGCTTGACCAGGTGGTCCACGTCTCAGTCTGTGCTTGCCTCCGCCGCCGCCGCCGCCGCCGTCGCTTCCCGGTAAGATTGTTCTATTTTGATAGGCGAGCAGCGCTTCTTGGAAGCCATTAAGCGTTTACTACTATTAAACATTTACTATTGGCCATTAAGCATTAGACATTAGACATTAGACATTAGCCATTAGACATCAGCGATTAGCTGCCAAGCGCGTACAATGACTTCTCTCGCCCGGCTGATTAATATGCTCGGAGTCCCTCTGCTCTCGCCTGAGATCAGTTAAGGCCATGTCGCGCGGCTCGAACTGCCAAAGTCATTTGTAAACTTGACACTGCCAAATGCAGCCAGACAAAAGCCGGCTGGCAAAACGGCTGCACAAATGTATTAGCAACAGTTTATCAACTGCTGCTGCTGCAGCTCCGACTGCAGCTCCAACTGCAACTGCAACTGCAACTGCATGTTGCTGTCGTTGTTGCAGTTGCAATTGCATTGACAGCGGGGGCGACAGCAACGGTTGCTGCAGCCAACAATGCGCTAATATTCAATATTGTAATTGCAGTCACAAATCGTGCTGCAGTCAAGAGCAGCAGACGGCCTGGCAACATGTTGCTGCTGCTGCTGCTGCTGCTGCCGTCTGTTGTCGCTGTGCGCATTAAATTAATGAATGCTGCCGCTTTGCGCTTTTGTATGTTTCAGTGTCGGCATCGGCATATATTGACCGCTCGCTGTGTTAGACAAATCACAGCAACAACCATGTTGCCCGTTGCCTGTTGCTGTTGCTGGCGTGCGTGGCAGCAACATGCGTAAGCTTTGTTTGCCTCTTGTCATTATAAATTGCTGGCGAGCAGCATTTTGATTTTACAAATTAATAATGAACAGCAGCAGCAGCAGCAGCAGCAGCAGCGAGCACTACACAACAACAGCAGCTCACAGTAGCAACATTATTGATGATGCACAAGAGACAAACATACACAGAGACAGAGACAGACACAGACATAGACACAGGCGCAGGCAGAGACTGAGCTGTGTTGTTCCAGGAATCTGCAGCTGACAAATGACAAGCGAGCGGGCAAAAGGATGCCAGCTAGCTCAAAGACTTCCGGCCTAGTTCATCAGAAGCATTCGCAAAAAGCTCTCTGAAGAATGCCGCAGCCGCCATCTTGGCGAGCCAAGATTGATGCCAGCAGCAACAGGCAACGAGCAACGAGCAACGAGCAACTAGCAACAGGCAACAGGCGACATTGATAGTGATTGAAGGACAGCTGTTCACACTAGCCACACTAGCAACGAGCCAGCGGGCAAAACGAAATGTCAAATTAGAATGCGAAACGTGTTGGCAATGGGAATGTTGCTGTTGCTGTTGCTGTGGCCGTAGCTGTTGCAGCTGGACAATGGAACTTGTGGCGGCACCTTTGGCTCAGCGGCATGCAAAGTAGCCAGCACAGTCAGCTAGCCAGGCAGTCAGGCAGCTAGCCAGTGAGGCGGCGACAACAACGGCAACGGCAACTGTTGCTGCTGCAGTGCAAATTAATTGAAGCATCGCAGCAATGTCAACGACAGCAGAAACATCACGTGTTGCATGTTGCATTCGGCGTAGGCAGCTAAAGTTGCAGCTGAAGCCGAAGTCGGCTTTGGGGGCCGGCCAGTGTGGCAGGCACATTCTTATAATTATGTCATTTAATTAAGCAAAGACAGTTGCCGTTGCCACGACTAATTAAAACATCGCGCCAGCAACAGCAGCAGCAGCAGCAGCAGCAGCCGCGCCAGCAGCAACATGTGCAATATGAATGACCGTCCACTGTCGAATGCAATAAACAATATGCAACATCTACAACAGACACATGTATAGAGAGAGAGAGAGAGAGAGAGAGCGAGACAATTGCAACAGAAGCACAACAAACAGTTTGCCGCTGCATCATACGATGTAAAGAATGCTTCCAGGAATTTGGGTCATAATTAATGTGGCATGATTTCAAGACATTTTAATCAAAGCGAATTGAGAGGGCAACTACAGCAGCAGCAGCAGCAGTAGCAGCAGTCACAAGCTTCAAGGTTTGTAATACCTTTGAAAAGTGTCACAGATACACACTCACACACACTCGCACAGTCTGTCACACACACACACACTGAAAGCAGTTGAGCGCATTTAAAGTCACATCAATCATACGCAGCGGTGGCCCAGCTGTTCAATTGCAATACCATAACTCATTTTTATAGGCCGCCGCCACGCTCCCAGTGCTCAGTTCGCTGAAAACTTGCGCACCGGGATTAAGATTTGCGGCCGAGATTCCAGCCTTGCCCAGGCGCAACGCGACGTCGCAGTCACTAAATTACAACAACTATTACAGAGACAGACAACGAGAGAGAGAGAGAGGGAGCGAGAGAGAGGGCGACAGGCCGTGCCCGACTGTCTGGCGTTGTTGGCTGTTGGCCTGCAGCCTGTTGGCCACGTCTATTGGTATATGGCTTTTGTGCTTTTGTGTGTTGGCCGTGTTGTAATTTCTTGGAAATTTCTGTTTTATGCGCGCACAACTTGGGCCAGCGCGAAATTTATGAGTCTCTGGCTGGCCAAGTGCAACACCTGGTAGCAGCCAGGAAGCGAAGCCTAGCCGGCACTAGCCAACCCCAAAGGCTCAGCGCAAATTGCATGGGCAGTGCTCGAGCTTGGGCCTGGACCTGGGCCTGGGCATCTGTGCTTGAGCTTTAAATGGACTTTGATATGCCTGGGCTGAATGGGCCCGCATTCATTTGATATCCCTTTTGTGACTTTGCCACTGTGCGTGACATTTGCGTTAAGTGCGTCAAGAGAGTTGTGTGGGAATATTTGCAACTTCAAAACAACAGGCAGACAGACAGACGGACGGACGGACGGACGGAGAGACAGTTGAACTGCCAAAGTTTTCATTTGTCTGATTTTGTCAGCGCGATAAGCAACAAAGTTGCAGCAACAAATGAAAACCCACGACAAAAATATTGTCAAAAAGTCGAACTGTTGCTGGCCTCGTCTAGCCCAGGCGCAATTTGTTTATGCCATATGCTAATGGGCGAGCGCGTGTGAGTGCAATGGCAATACGCACGCCAGAAAACCGTTAGCTGTGTGTGCGCCTGTGATTTGTAGCTGTTTGCAGTGTGAGTGAGTAAATGTGTGTGTGTGTGTGCTTATGTTTATGCGTGTCAATGTGTGTGTGTGTTTCGGCATGCTTAAAATGCATTTGTTCGCTGTCTCGGGCTAATTAAAAGTGCATTTCAATGACTGCACTCGGCGCACAGGAGCTGCTTGACTATGCCAACTGTGCGCAGAACGAAGCTGTAATACGCCTGACATGCGGTGTGACATATGTAGAAATGAATGAAATACAGATATATATAGGTAAATGAAAGAATATATATTATATATATAAAGTCTCATATATGAGTTGTAATTGTAAAGAAGAAGTTTTCTGTGCCAAAGGCCTATGCTGCACAGCTTATTTCAGTAATGCATAAATTATAATAAATTAATATTAAAATTATATATGTAAGCTAAATATCCAAATATTCAGTGCAATTGCCATAAATATTTAAAATTAATAATAAAACTCTAAATATGATTAAATAAATATAATTAAAATTATATGTAGAGTTTTATTATTGATTATAAATATTTACATATTTATGTGCTGTATATATACATACAAAAACAAATAGTAAATTTGCCATAAATATTTAAAATCATATTAATTATAGAAGCTGATTATAGACAGCTGAGTTCAGGAATACTTTTGGCCATCAAACCTATTTCACTCCCGATTAAATAACATAAATTACAAGAAAACATATTTGAGCTCAACTTTGTCAACAATTTGAACTCTGAAATATTTTACAATTGATTTATTTGAATATGTATATATATATATATATGTATCTGATCCTATGCAAACTTGCTAACAAATTCATGTGAGCTTCGCTAGCAGAAAGCACAAAACTTTTGCTGCTGCCATATTGTTGACGCGCTGTACATACATACGCACATATGCATATATATATATATATATATATATATATATATGTATGTCTATACACATGTTCAAATACATATCTGTGTTTTATTTTTCATCGAAAAGGCAACCCAGAAATAACAAATGAGCAACAGAGTCAAAACAATACACAAAAAACAAAAAAAAAAGTTAAGCAAACAGAAAAAAGTTATTGCCAAATTTTCGGCATGTTTGCTTTTGAAATTTAAATTTCACAGGCTTGTTGCTATTGTTGTTGTCGCTTTTTATGGCTTGTATCATAAAAATCTCAATGTGTGGCTGTGTTGTGTATGTAAGTGAGCGCGTCAAAATACATTAAACTAAAGTTGTGTGAGTGTGTGTCTTCACACACACATATACGCCCCCCATTTCAGGCTGCTCCAACTAGTGTGCTCACTCATAATGCCATCTAAATTGAGTTACTCTGCTCAGTTCAGCTTGTGACAACTGCAGGCTCGCCCAGCCGCACTGTGACACATGCAGACTAATGAATTTTAAAATCAACGCTCGCCACAGGTGCCCCCAACAGGCAGCCCAGCAGCAGCAGCAGCAGCAGCAGCAGCATCTCAAGCATCTCAAGCCGACAGACTGTCTGGCTGTCTGTCAAAATGGCAGACAAAAGAGCGCGATTTGAATGCGCGTTTTGAGTGCATGAATGAATTACGGCAGCAGCCGGATCAAAGCTGGATCGCAGATGCTCAGATGCTGCTGCTGGGCTAAAGTCGAATCAATAAAGTGCGCAACATGAATTAAACATAAATGCAAACCGATAAGGGGTGGGGCGGGGAGCTGGCTATCCCAAAACGAGCTGATTGATCACTTGCGGGCAACACCCGCCGCCGCTGGGAGCTGTCTCCAGTGCGCGCTCGCGTTCCACATTCCGTGCCACCAGCCAACAAACAAACAAACAAACAAACGAACGAACGAACGAACGAACGAACAAAAATTTTAAATTAAAATTTTCGCACACTTGAGGAGCAGGAAATAAATTCAACGGCAGCCGCATCGATGCATGTCACGTCCGTCCGTCCGTCCGTCCGTTCGTCTGTCGGATTTTACGTGGAACTGTCAAAAATGCAGGCAAAAGCTGCGCTCAGCCGAAAGCAACAATAACAATGGGCGCTTTGGCTTTGGCAACAACTGCAACTGCAATGCTAAGTGCCAAGTGAAAATGGATTTTTTTTTCTGTTTTTTTGGGAGTCAACTGTCAAAAGTGACAGCAGCAGCAGCAGCAGCAGCAGTGGTTGCCTCTGTGGCACCCACTTTTTCAAATTGAAAACTAACTTAGCGGAACCCGAAAGCCACCAAAATTGCTGGCCTCAAAAACGGGGGCAATTGTTGTTGCTGTTGCTGTTGCTGTCTGTTATTGTAGGCGTGTGAATCAAGAAATTGTTGTCGTCTGCTGCTGCCGCTGCTGCTGCTGCTGCTGCTGCTGCTGCCATAACACTAATGAGCATAGATAATTTGTTTCCATTTCTTTTGCTGCCTACAAATTGCGCGCAATTAGAAAACATGGAGCTGGGCCAGCTGGGAAAAGTTAAGTGAGCCAGCGCCCGGCCCGAGTCGAGCCCAGAGTCTAGTCTCGTCTCAGTCACAGCAATTGAGCGGTTTACAGTTATGTAGTGGAAACGTACTTTTTGTTGGCCAGCAAACAGTAAACCAATGCGCGAGCAAAGCGCACAGCTAAGGGATGCAAACAGAACTCAATTGCTGTCGCCGTCGCCGTCGCCCCACCCCAACCCTGCCCTGCTGGCAGCCAACGGGAAACGACATAAAAAAAGAAGGCGCGAAGCAATCGATTTGTGGGCTGAGCCACACATGAGGCACAAGCCCACCCACCATCGCGATTCATTAAAAACGCATTAGAAATGACATTAGGACAAATGTAGCCTCGGCGCGCCACTAAAATTACTTAAACAATAAATAGAGCATAAGCATGGAGCGGGGGTTGTGTTTGGGGCTGTTTTTTTTTTTTGTTTGTGGACTTACTGTGCTGGTGATAGCTGGGATAGTAGCGTCGATGGTGTCCATTGCTTTCGAGCGCGTAGAAGGCGCTCATGTCGCTCGTATCCAGTCCGAGGCCGGCGCCAGCGCCGCCCGCGCCACCGCCGAGGGCAGCGCCCACGCTGCTGCCCGCCGAGGAGGCGCCGCTGGACAAGCTGTGATGGCTGTGGGCCAGGCTGCTGCCGGTGCTGCCCAGGCCGTTCGTGTGCGGTGAGCCGCCGCCTCCACCGCCGCCCCCGCCGCCGCCGCCACCCAAGCGCGGACTGTCGTACCAGCTGCGAGCGGCAGCCTCCGCTGTTGAGGTCATATCCATTTCGAGTATAATTTTGAATGTTTTTTCAATAGATCGTGGGCGCGCAAAATTCTACAGAGAAACTCTATTCTCTGTGCTGCTCTCTCACTCCTTCTCTCTCACTCTCTCTCTCTCTCTCTCTCTCTCTTTCTCTCTCTCCCACTATCTGTCGATTGATTGATTTGCGTTTTGACCAAGCTTCGACGCTTTTCAACACATGTTTATGCGCGCGTTTTGCAGCACTGCTTTAGCTGTAAATGATTCGGTTTAGATTGTGAGTTAGAAAGAAGAACTTGATTGTCTTTCGGGCTGCGATTTGAACGGTAGCTCTCGGGCGCCTTATCAGCCTCACACCTACCCTGCTGATTGCTTATCAGCCCAAAAAAAAAAAAAAACTTTATATTTCTGTTTCCAATTTCTTTTTATAGAGCGCGTACAGTTGGCACTGAGCTTTGGCCAGGTTGATTTATACAAGCTTTTCGAAATTCTTAGCTATATATATACATATATAGACTATATATACGATTAGAGCTCTTCCATATGCGTAGCCAGAGCGTGGGAAAAGGGGGCACTGCATGATGGATGCCTGACAAAGGCATCGCCTATAGACTCGAAATTGCAGCGGTTCTCCCTGGGGTTCTAATAGACATGTCGCAGGCGGCACAAACCGTTTACCTCTGCCTTTTGGGCCATTGTTCGGCTTTGTGTGCTGTTTACGGTTTGCAGTGTTTACAGCGCAGCCTCTCTAATAGACTCAAAACAATGTCAAATCATGTCGATTGTTTGCTTCAAGTGCCGTGGCTGGTATGCAGCTCAGGCAAATGGATGCCTTGAAGTCATCAATCTAGCTATAAGCTAATCTAGATATGTAGCTGAGATATGTAGATAGTATATATGGTATATATAGATATCCAGATAGTATATATGGTATATATAGTAAATATAGTATAGATATATATTGTTCACATATTATGCATTTCTGTATCTACATCTTATCTTGACTTCCGATTTATCAGACATAGCTCAAGCTAAGGCAAGCCAATCAATACCAGATAAGCCAGCTAGCTAAATAGTATTAACATATTAATCGATTTCCAGATACGTACATACATATCTATCTATATATAGCCAAAGTAGTTTACGACCTAACTGTTTAGTATTGTTCCCCACCTCAATATAGTATATATTCATAGATATTCATAGCTTCCATGGCTTTAACTATTTTTAAATCATTTGATTATCATCGGATACAAGTATTACTTCAGTATTTTCTCCAGCAGCGATTGCGAATAAAAGTTACTATAAGTTTTATGGCGCCATAAAAGATAAGGCTTACTATAAATACACATATATATGTATATTGATTCACAAGAAATTCTTAAACTGATTTGTCATGCATATTAAAAGTTTTTGACACACGGTAAACAAAAGATAAGGGCCATAAAACTCTATCTGAGCATTTCAGATGTTTCTAGAGAGTTGTCTGCAAATGTGTTTTGTTTCTCAACTAACTGTAACAATAGATCCTCATCATATCGTATGCCTGAGCTGCATACCTAGCCTAAGACGCTGCGTCTGTGTGGCGCTACAACTGTATCCTGCCGCTGCGACAACTTGTTGTGTGGGCGTTCGACGCCGACGCCGACGGCAACGGCAACGCTGCTTGTGGCATTTGAGTGGGTAAAGGTGCCCGCTGCCTGGTGCCCGCTGCCTGGTGACTGGTGCCTGGTGCCTGGTGACTTCACCTGGCCGTACAATTAGCGCTAAACATGCGGTTCATATCCTACGCTCGACTAGGCCCAATTAGATGTTAGCTCCACGCTCAACTATTATCTTCACTTAGACAGGTAGCCGAAAGGTATATGGGAATATGGAAGAGGAATGCCTACAATTTTTGAAGAATTCTCTTATCAGACGTTCGATGTGTGCCCTGTAGTATCTATCTATCTGCTGGTTGTATCTCTTGATGTATGTGCATTCAGTTCTTGCCAGATTTTTATCAATATTTTTTCGACTACTTTTACTGTTTGTATTTGTTGTTGTTGTTGCTGTTGTTTGTTTTGGTTTCAACCAAAAAATTATTAATAATAAAAAAAGGCAGCAGAAGTTGTTGTTGCTGCTGTTGTTGTTGTTGTTGTTATTGGTGTTGTCTCAAGACCTGTCCAGGTTGCTGTTGTGGGTTCTCAGATGCCTATCGCACAATTGACAATTGCGCTACAAACAACCAGCCAAGCGATGATGATAAGGCAACATAACACTACGCACTCTATATACATTTAAGTCTATATAAATATATACATATATATACATATATATATACTTATATATATATATATTTGAGTCTTTGATTTCGATTGTTTAAAGTTTGACTGGGCCACGAAACTCAATCAATTTATCAGAGGCAGCGATAGCTGTTGTTGCCGCTGCTGTTGTTGTTGTTGATTTGGGGAAAACACTTTTCATTAAAATGTTGGAATTGATAGCAATAAATTGATAAGCAAACTGTCAAGTATTTCGTGCCCCAGCCCATATGTTGACCGTGAGTAAGACGGGTTATGCGTGTGTTTCTTTTTATTTTTGGTAAATTATTTCATATTCCTTGAGTTTATATATTCGCCTATGTTTCGCCTGATAAGCGCCTCCCGCTGCAGCTACGTTCAAATCGCTTTTAATTGGGTTTGTTTCAACACTTTCTATTGCATTAGATTTGGCATGAGATTTTCATAATTTTCTTACATTTTTGCACACATTTGTTAGTCACACATTTGCCTTGTTTATGTTTTCTTGTTGTTTGTTTAGTTTAGTTTGAGTTTGGAAACACTTCTAGATTTTAGCGCGCTTTTGCCGACGCGTTATTTGCAGCTTGGCGTTGGGTTGACGTTGCCGCTGTTTATTGATGTAGGCAATTGTTGTTGTCGTCGTTCTCGTTGTCGAGTTGTTGGAGTAGTTGCTGTTATTGCTGTTGCAAACGCGACGCTAACGTATACGTAATACGTAGAGCGTGTGAGCACACGAGAAACGAAACGAAACGAATCGGAGCGAACGGGCGAACGAGGCACGAGCAAACACTTCAACGGCCGCAGACCAACTGAACCACGAGCGCAAAACAGGAAAGCCAGCGGCAGAGACACGCGCTGCGTTCGTGTGCTGGTGTTGGTGTGTGTGCGTGTACGTTTGCGTGCGCGTGTGTGTGCACCACTGTGTGTGTGTGCACGAAACTCGTCTGACGAGGGCCGGGCTTTGGCATTTGGCACATACAAGATGGTCGCGGCCGCAAGCGGCCCGGCCGTGCGTCGAAGCGAGATGGCAGCACTGTCGATGGCAATATGCTTGTCACTGTTTGGCCTGCATGCGGGGCGTGTTTTTTGTTTGTTATGCACGCGGGCAGGTAAACCGGTTTGTGTTTCGTTTCGCTTGGCTGTTGTTGTTGTTGTTGTTGTTGCAGTTGCATGTTTGTTTGCTTGTAGGGTTTGTCGTCGTCGTTGTCGTTGTTATTGTTGTCGCTGCCGCTGCTGCTGCGACTCGTCATGCTCGTGTGCATCGTTCAATAATCTCTCTATGGCACGCCTCTCTGCGCTCTGCGCTCTGCACTTGGCACGGTGCTTCAACGTCGACTCGCTCATGCGCCAGGTGAGGCTTCGGCTCTGGCTCCGGCTCCGGCTTTGGCTTTGGCTTTGCCTGTCTGTCGATTCGCGCTCTCTCTCTCTCTCTCTCTCTCTCTCTCTCTCTCTCTGTGTGTGTGTCTGCCTCTCACTCTGTTTGCGGCACAGCGTTTCGGCCACTGCTTTCTGCTTTCTGCCTTTGCCTTTTACCATTGCCATTGCCTGGCTGTCAAACAGTGACAACAATCATCGATCGTTCCGTTTGTGATTATGTGGTTTATTTATGGGCTTTAACATGTGTGCAGATTTGTCTGCCGATTTTGAGTTATGCATACGAGTCGCACACTCTCTGTCTGAGTGTGTAGGTGGGAACACACCCCCCCCTCTCTCTCTCTCTCTCTATCCCTCCCTCTCCCTCTCAGTCAGCCTGTTTGTCTGTTGATGTTTTTGTCGCACATAAAACTAAATTTGCATAAATTAGCAGCTGGAAATTAAGCTAAATACACAATTATGCCTATGTTTATGCATATAACTGTACACACACATACACAAACACACATATATACACATTTAAGTATGTTAAATAGCTAATAAGCATAAGATACTCTCAGACATTTGGCCTCCAGAGCTACAGACTCTTCTGTGTTATTTTTTTGTTTTGTTCTCAGGCAACAGCATCTTTGGCAACTATCTAGATAGAAATTATTAATATCGAGCTCATATTTTTTGTGGTTGAACAACTTGGCAAGTTGGCTGCCGTCTTCAACTTTGGAGTTTGTGTTGCCTCAGTACAGCTGCTGCGCATAAACAGCAAACACACACACACACACACACACACACACAGCCAGACAAAGGTAGCAATATGTATGTGTGTGTGTGTGTGCTTGTAGTATATAGGAAGCGCTGCTACGTGAGCTGGTTCTTTGAGAGGGGCACCTATGCTGGGGTGGGCTGGGGGGCGCTTCATCCCGCATTGATTTTCGCTTTAAAAAGTTTTGAATTTTTTCTTTTTGCGCTCGAAACTTTTTGGCAAAAGGGTTAAATGCTGCGATTGTTGTTGCTTGCACCTGAAGTCGAGCGCAAAAGTAGCGCAAAGACTTTTGCAAGTGGCTCGATGCCTCGTTGCCAGCCTGCCTGAGTGCCAGGATGCTGTGCCGCAGCTGGACCAACTTTCCCAGGCCCGAGCCCCGCCAGAAAACATATTTTGAAACATTGCATACTCATTTCATAAGTTCATGCAGCTGAGATTGAAATCAGAGTCGTTCGCCTTTTCCTTGTGCCTTCGAGCAGTCAAATTTGTGTCAAGCGATTGCAATATCAAGACTTAACCTCGATCTGAGATATATGTATGTATGTGGTGGGGGGAAGGGGAGCAGCTTGAGCATGGGAACGGCCCAGCCAAACTAGGTTTGGCGCCTCCAAACGGAACTAATGCGAATCAAAGATTAATTATAGCGACTCTATCTACCCGCTGCCTACTCAGAGACAACAACAGCCGTGGATAATCAATATAGGAATATGGAACACGATAAGATTAGATCCGTAATTAGACTCGACTCGACTCGACTCGAAAGCAAAAGCGAAATCTTATCTTTGTCAAAGTCGATATCTCTAATAACTAAATACGGTGAGTGTCTGACTGAGAGATTGCCAAATGAAATTTTTAGGAAATGCCAAAAAATCAGAAAGAGATAACCCCAAATCTAGAGTGATAATCGAAATCTGAAAAGTGAATTCATTTGTCAGTTCTTATGATGAATAGTGGAAGAAAACTGAATGGTGCTTGAAGTGTTTCCCTATGGAGAACTCATAAACTATACAAGAGTGTGCGAGTGGGGAGTAACTGACTAGAAGATGCCCGGCATATCATAAGGGAGTATGCACTTCAAGTCTCTAGATGCTGTGGCTTACGAGATAGCTGAGTTCAGACGGACAGACAGACTAGACTGAGAGACAGGCGGACGGATAGACAGACGGAGGGACAAACGGACGGACAGACGGAGGGGCGGAGAGACACACAGATGGATACACGGAAGAAGGAGCAGACGGACGGACGCATAAACTGACGGACGGACAGATGAACGGATAGACTGACGAAAAGGCGGACGGATAGACAGACGGACGGACATGCAGATGGAAGGACAGAGAGACACGGAAAGATAGATGGACACACAGACGAATGAGCAGGCGGACGGACGCAAAAACTGACGGACGGACAGATGAACGGATAGAATGACGAAAAGGCGGACGGATAGACAGATTTAAGGACAGAGACACACGGAAAGGCAGATGAACACACAGACGGACGGACGCAAAAACTGACGGACGGACAGATAGAAATGTCTGTATATTGACTGAGCTCTTAGTTCTGATTAAGAGTGAATGCGAATACTTTGCGCCACGCCTCTTTCAGCCTATTACATGCATTGTCCCATAACCATAAAACCCTTAATACCCGTTCCTCATAAACTCAATGGCTATCTCAGGCGTAATTTTAGAATTTGATTTAAAATAAAAGCAAAAATGATTCTTTCTATTTTTATATACTCTTCAAACAACAATTTTTTACATGTAATCGCAGCTAAAGCTCGCGCCTAACTCGATTCAAATAAATTCAATAAAAAAGGCATTTATAAACTGGAAATCTTGGAAAAGAAACAACAAAAGCAAACAACAATCATATTTCAGCGCAGCTCGTTTCAAGTTAATTGAACTTAATTGTTCTTTATTGTTTGGAAAACTTGTTTGCATTTAGCAGATGGCAGATAGACTAAGGAGACAAGCTAACTGGATTTGATGGTCGATGCCAGCGTGTACTAAGCTTAACGGTTATTTTGGCTGCTTGCTTTGGGGTTTTATCTTCTTCTAATTTTGGTGTGTGTAATTTTCTCCGACTTTCTTTTGATTTGCGCGCACTCTACGCAGAAATCATGAAGCATATAAATAGCGCTCGACCTGTAAGGCTCTGGCACCCACCCACACACACACACACACACACACACACACACACACACACACACATGTGTAGTGGAAAAGTACTTCTAATGCATATTTTTCCAGCACGTGCGCAGCTTTTCCGTTGTCCAAAAGTCGCCAGAGCGAGTCAAAGCAGAGACAAGGCCAGATCCCGCCCCTCACACTCCCCCTCTGCCATAAGCGTAAGCCATGTGCAGCGCAGCGTATGGCGTTACCCAGCCCCAGCCCCAGCTCTTTGAGCCAGCAGACCCCCCTTCCCCCCGCTGCCGCTCTTGCATTGAGCTGAAGCCGACGCACGTTGCGTGTAATTTTGATTTTAATCGCATAAAAATGTTTTGTTTATATGTATAATTTAGTTTTAACAATTTATGTTAACCTTTTGTTACCATTTTTAATTTGCCGACTCTCCGTTGTTGTTGTTGTTGTTGTTGGTGTAGCTCATAAGCAGCAACAATTAAATGCGCCATAAAATTGGTTTAAATACGCGCTCGCCATTTAAATGTATCTATGGATACGTATGTGTATACACACACATGCATACATATATAAGTACAGAGGTCTGTCTGTTTGCCTCTCTATATAGATAGTTGTATTATAAATGTGCGCTGCGCGACATATAGACAGTTATTATTATTGCTATAATCATTGCCAAGCGATAGAAATCAGCGACATTTTTACAGCATTTAAACAAAGCATAAATTCTGATTTAGCTCCAAAACTGTCGCAGCATCTGCCCCCGCCCCAGCCGCCGCACAGTCCCAGCCCTCCAGCCCCATTCTCTGTGTTTGCATTCCGCATGCTGACCGAATAAGAATCATAAAAACTACAAATAATATCAACAAATAAAATGCTATTTAAATTGCCAGTCGTAATTGCAAATCTCTCCCCGTCTCTCTGTCGCTGGCGCCTCCCCTCCCCCAGCCTCACCCCTTTTTGGCCCCAAACAGCGCTCCACATATTATTGAGGGCATAAATATGCACGCCACGTTCTCGCCGCGATCCACACAGCTGGACTCGACTAAGTTTTTCTGTTCGAATCTCTGTTCTTTTTTTTTCGCTGATACATTAAGATAAATAATGGCCAGTTCTGAAGAGCCACTGGAATGCGCCTGATAGCATACTTTTCCCTAGAACTACAGATAGCAAATGCTTAAGATAATTATAGACCACGGATAAATAGAGCTGATTCAGATATGAAATAAAAACTAAATTTGTTGATTTAAGAAAGTTAGCTGTTGGAAGTCTTCAAATATTTTATCTTTATATTAATTATAATCATTGAAATGGGTCAACTGTGTTAGCTTTAATCTTATCTTGGCTTCGCCGCAAGGTCGTATTGGCGTACTCTCAATATATATTTCTGTGTAAGTTATATATTTACCTAATCATAGCGATAAAGCTGTCAGCGCATCCGCTCAGCGCTCATCTCTCTATCTCGCAGATATCTCATCGTATGTTGCCATGGGGCCATAATTTACTTGAAGTTGGGCTGCTCTTTGGAGTTAAAGATATGGTAACAGATAGATATAGACTAGAGCACTGAGGAAATTGATAAAAGGCAAAAGAAACTTAAATTGATTGAGGTTTCATATTTATATATGTATATATGTTGTTCAGCTAACTCCAGATCTTGAAAGAAAAAAACCAAAATAAATTTATTTATTTTAAATGAATTATAAAGTTAAACATGCGTAAATTTGAAAATTATATAGTATCCAATCCAGAAAACTAATTGTAGAACTATAGCTGGAATGACATAGTAAGTATGTAGTATTAAAGGAAAAGATAAAGAGCAATAAAATATAATACTTAATATGTTAAATATAACTAAATTTCTTTTACTTTCCCACTCGTCAAGAATGATGTTTATTGATTACCTCAAAGATATTCAGTTATATTTTACATATTATGAATGATATATTTTATATATACATATATACATACAATTTGATCCTTATCATTACTCATATTTAATACATATTTGTTTGATTATTTATGTATTTAAAAAAGATTTAGACAAAACTAAACAAATTTGTTTAATATAAAAAATATATACTATATATATAAATATATCTCTATATCTGATCAGCTCTAAGCTATAGCCTCCACATATCTCATTGCATCGCTGTTTTCTATATCATATTCAAATCAATTTTACTTTCGAAGCTAACCCCAATATATAAATCTTGTGAGTCTTCAGTTGCTGTACGCCTTTGCTGTCATCAATGGACACGTGCATCACCCTTGGCCATAATCAGCAAACATTTAGCTTACTTTGGTTTCATGAATATATATATATATAAATATGTATGTATAAATATCATTTAATAGCAATAACAACAACAAGCAATGCAATTGCAATTGCAATATACGACGAGGCAGTTCATATGTCATGTGCCACTTTTGCAACTGCAGTGCAGTTGCCTAGCTCTCTGTCTCTCCCCTCTCTCTATCTATCTCTCTCGCTCTTTTAGTCGCGTCCAGTTCGGGCCACGCTCTAATTTCATAATAAACTGGCTGGCAGCCATTGCAACAACAACGACGCATGCATGGCTGCCAACCTGCAACGGCTAGAGGAAAGTGGGACGTGGGCTGGGGCCGCCGTCGCACCTACCCAAAAACCGCAATGGGTGTAAATTTCATGGAGCGGCATGGCTGAGCCTGGCGGCACATCCTGTGCAGCTCGTAAGCACCTCATGCGCCAGGCTATAAATGTAAATTGCCTAAATGTGCAAAAGCTCGAGCATAGACCATACGTTGCCCGCACACTGACTGACTGACAGAGGCGGAGAGAAAGAGAGAGAGAGAGAGAGGCGGGGAGCTGCAGGCACTGTAGGTGGGGCACGGCTCGTAAATGAAATCAGTTGGTGCGCGAATCCTGCATGGGTCAATTATGCAAATGTTCGAAAGGCTCGTTCTCGACCTCGTCTAGGCACACACATGGACACATGGACACATGGACATAGACATGCACATGCACATGCAGTTGCACATGCACATGGCCATTGCATGTCCAGAACATGGACACATGTGCGGCACGGCGAAAGTGATTTGTTGTTTGGCAGCGCAAATCTGTTTTCATATTAAGTATTTTAGCGCAAATTAAGTTGAAAATGGGCAGACGAAACAAGCGATCCAGACATTTTTAATGCTCTAGCTCGTTCAGTCGCCGCTCCCCTGCCCACTCAGACTCTGGCCAGAGCCAACAGCAACAACTTTCACTTTGGCCCCGCCCGCAGTGCTTTCCATTTCGCAGCTGAGGCTGTCTGTCGCATTAGCCAGCCAAACAAATGCCCGGGCACGTATGCAAAGCATGACGCACAGGACAGCTAAACAGACAAGGCCAGTGCCGGAGCGCACAGACGCAGCCACAATGTGCTCAGGGCGGGGCGGGGTAGGGGCTATCAGGGTTTTTATTTTTTAAATGCATCCCTCTTCTGCTATATACATACATATACTTACGTGTTTCAGTAGCGGATTAGCAGCTGACTATATCAGTGCGATCTTGACTATATAAATGATATAGCAGGCTGAGTCTGGGCTTACTATGGATAACTACTAAACTGATGGATGATATAATTTGAGATTGAGCTGTATGCAAGCTCTTTGACATGTTATTTAGAATATATAATTAATATACAGTAAGTCAAGAAAGTATTGGCATAACACTCAATTAAATGATTCATTTATTCATTGACTCATTCATTCACTTATTTCGAAATCTTTTCTATTTTTAGTCTTCAGATTAAAGCGTTTAATATATAGCGATTGGCAGCTACGTGCAATCGAGCAGAGGCGAGTGGTTAATCGCTGCCCCGCTCACTCCGACCCTGGCAGGGGGCTGGGTGGGGTCTCTCTGGAGGGTCTAGGGTAACAAGGTTCATTGTTTGCACACAGTCTGCGCAAAGTTTTTGCCGATTCATGAGGCGTTGCAGTTGGCTCGGCTGCTACACAATACGCTTTGGCAAATAGCGGACAGTCTGCCATTCATATGCATGCGAGTTTTCCGCTTTTCCGGCTGGCAGACGTAACGAACTACGTGCTACACGGCAGACGGGCCGTCCACACGGACCGGACAGACAGGACATGCAGCCAGACGGCGCAGTTGTGGGCAGTTGGACAGGTGGGCAGGTGGGGGCTGGCTTCGGCTACTTCCGCTGCTGCACCTGCTGAAAGCTTGGCTAAGCACCTGAGCAAACTTATTGTTGGACTGCGCATTGTTTGCCAGCGTCGCCGGGATATGTGTGTGTGTGAGTGAGTGTGTGTGTGTGTGTGTGTGTGGAAATGAAACCAAAAACCGAATACGTCAAGGTTAACGGGACAGGCTGGCGGCTAAGTAACGAGGTGTCTGGCAGGATAATTTTACGATTTCCTATGGCCATAGCGAAGCGAACAAAGCGAGCAGCCCGACATGCATTCTGGGCAGCCCTTGCGAGAAGCCCATTAAGCAATCTGGCCCCGGCCCCGGCTCAGTGACAATCCGTTCAACACCTCTACGGCTCAGATGCGACGCTATCTTCAAAAGCGAGCAGGGAATCCAGGCAGATGAGGCACACACATAATGCGAATCTCTTGCAAATTACTTAAACAACAAAATCTCAACTGATGGTCGAGTTGCTGTCAAAGGCCGCCGCGAGAGCGAGCGAGAGAGAGACAGAGACAGAGACAGAGACAGAGTGTGAGATGAGAGGCGAGCGATAAACGTGAGCGATAGACGATAAGCGATAAGCGCTTACGCATTTCTGAGTGCGAAAGAAGCGATTCGCTGTACGCCGACCAGGCCAGGCCGGGCCGGAGCGAGGGGTTGGCCATATGTGCTAGAGCGACAACAACAACAACAACAACAACAACAGTAGCAAGAACAAATGAAATGTTTTTTTTTTTTTGTTTCGAGAGAGTTTTGCGATTGCGCTGATCAGATAGGCGATCGTGTGCGACGGGGCGTGCGGCAAAGGGAATAATGCCAAAAGCGAAAGGGAACGCAGAGTAGGAACTGGTGAGTGGTAACTGGGAACTGGGAACTGGAACCGGGAACTGGAAACAGGGTAGCCGTAATTTGATGTCATATTGTGTCACACACACACACAAAACAGCATGCGAGAGATATGCGAGCGATAGGCCGACAGATCCTAGGAGCCATCTCAACTGCGATTTACCTGCCGCAGGCGGCAACTACATAGAAGCAACTGCCGCGCCGAGGCAGATCCTCGGCGACTACCGTTCGGGCTGCTTCGATTTTTGGCGTTTGTTGTAGGCGGATCTGCTGTTCGAGTGATACGTTCGTTCATCTGGGCATTGATTACATCAAATGTTGTTGTTTATTGAGAATCCCATTTGAGTATCTTCTTTTGGCTAACTGTGGCTCTATTTGTGGCTGGGGCTGAGCACGCGTTGCTTGGACAACGGCGCTACTTTAATGGACACTCTGCTTGTTGTTGTTGTTGTTGCTGTTGTTGCTGGTGTTGTTGCTGTTTCACTTTGAGCATTTACGAGCACTCGGTCTGCAGTCGTTGTCGTCTGTCTCTTTGGCTTTTATGATAGTCGTTGCGCCGCGCATACAAATGATTTGATTTTGATGTGATTTTTTGGATGCGTGTGCTCCGCTTTGGCCGTGATTTGGAGTTACTTCATTTGTCACTTGGCCATTTAATGCGTTTTCCTGGGAACTCTGGCGGCGCAGACCGCAGCAGCCAGCGCGTCGGCTATTGACTTTGATTTTTATGACTGAGCTGAGCTGAGCTGAGCTGAGTAGAGCTCCTGACGCGGCCAACGCCTAATTTCACTCGAGTGCTACGATTCAGCACTTTCTTTAACCGTTTTTACGATTCGACTGCAGATTGTCTCTGGCTTTGGCTTTGGCTTTGGCTTTTGGCTCTGTTACGGACCTGTTAATGAGTTCATTTTAAGTAGTCCACTTTTGGCCATTGGCTATTGGACGTTCTAATTTGGTTCGATTTGTATCTGAGCGCGCTGTTGAAGTGCCTTTTAGCCGTGATTAGTTTTAATGACTCGTTTTTCGTTTACTACTAAAAACTATTGGGGTTTATGTACATAGCTGGCCCGATAACGCAGGAGAGCGTAATAAATTGCCTTTGCTCAATGCACCACTCGGCGCTGTCATTTAAATTAAATTGCGCTTTTAATGAGAGCGAAACGTCAGCAGCCAGCAGGCAGCAATGCGAGCAACATTTGTTAGCCACATTGATGTATGTTGGCCAAAAAGCCGTTGGCACCTAATAAGCCAGTTTTTGACAGCAGTTGGCAGCATGTTTCAATGAAGCAATTAACGCGCCGCCCTCACTCACAACACACAACAACAACAACAACAACAACAGCAACAACAACAACATCCACAAGCGACCACAAAAAAGCTGTGAAAATTGCCAGCAAATGAATTGAACCAAACATTTTGCGGAAGGACGTCAGAAAGTAAACATAACACAATTTACATACATCTATATGTGTGTGTGCGTGTGTGTGTGTGTGCCACATGTGTGTGTGCGCGCCTAAAAGGCTGCAGCTGTCGACGTTTGGCCCGCATAAAGCAGACGCAGCGCTTATCACAGATGCAAATAGCAAAAAGTGCGACAAACATGTGTGTGTGTGTATATGTGTGTGTGTGTGTATGTGTGTGCTGCTTTAGGGCAGCTAATGGAGACAAAAGACGTCGCACACAGACACACACAGACACAGACACAGAGCAAGCCAATGCAAATATTTTTGACGTTCACTGAACTTTGCATAGAAAATTATGCAAGCCGCCGTCTCTCTCGCTCTCACTTGGCACGCTCTTGCGCTCTCCTTGGCGTGCCTCTGTGTGTGTGTGTGTGACAGCTGTGTGACCAAAATTATAGCAGAAAACTGCAGCTAACAATAAAAGCGAAACGAGCCACAGTCAAGACAAAGTTTTCCTGGCTGCTGCCGCTGCCGCTGCTGCCGCTGCTGCTGTCGCTAAATGTACCATTTTTAATTTCTCGCCAGCGACAACAACGAACATCTGCAGCGTCGCACAGCATAGATGTGCGGCGCAGTGCGCATGCCCGCGGCCAATGAGAGCGCGGCTGGCAAACGCCGCCCAAATCAAAAATGGCGAGTTTAAAACAGAGAGCACATGCCGCGCAGCTAGAGCTGTCTCGCTTTGGCGCACGCAGCAGCAGGCAAGCGCGCTGGCTTCTCGCACGGCAAGCAAGCAGTGCAGCTGGCCAAGCAGTGCAGATGGCATTGCTCGCTCTGGCCGATGCGACAAACACTTTTGCTTATTTTTGCCGGTCATCTCAGCCAGCTCATCATCCAAATCCAATGACTGTCGTTGTTGTTGTTGTTGTTGTGGCTGCTCTGCTGGTGCAATCCGTTTGGTATTTGATTTCAATTTCAATTGTGGCGCATCCTTTGACGTCGCCATTTTGTTTGTTATCAACAACGAGCGCTGTCGCTTTTGTTTTCCATGATAATTGCATTTGTATGTGTATTGATGCTCCACTGCCGACCCCCCCCCCCCTCGCCCACTCCTTCGCTGACTTTTATCAATTTTTACTGATTTCTTGTTGGCATTTGCCTTACTCCCTTTTTTTCTGGCAGATTTCTGTGAGCTTCTGCTCGACATAGCGTGCAGCGCATGCAGATTAACTTTTCACCTGTGCGCGGGCTGGGCTGAAAGGTGGCGGACAGGCAGACTCAGCAATCAGCCAGAGAGTTGTCACTGCCAGTCAGCCCGTTGTGTGCGGCTGTTGCTCGCTTTTGATTGAATTGCTGTTTGCTTTTAAGCCGCTGCTGTGGCTTTTTATTATTTCGCTGCTCATTCGCAGTCAACAAAAACAATGGGAAAATTTTAATGAAAATTGCCGCTTGACTTGATTCGAACAGTTGCGCTCGCCACGATAAAGCCAGCGTTCGCCCATTTTCATAATAATTGTGCTGAAATTTGCAACAATTGCTCAGGCCGCAGCAAGTGGACGTCGCCGCTGCGATTTGATTTTCGACAACAGATTAGAGCCAATGCCCAAAATGCCCAAACACCCACCACAGATATGATGCCACTCAACAGCAGCAACCACCGATTGCAACCCTAAACTGAAAGCAGCAGCAGCAGCACCAGCAGCAGCAGCCGCAATCCCAGTCTCTCCTCATATCATTTCGATCGGAACGTTCTATTAAATTACCAAAAGCTGTCGCTCGTTCAAATGCCACAAAACCCAGAAAAAGGCAGCGGCGACGTGTGCAGCACAAGTTGCAGGCATCAATTGTGGTGCGGGTGGGCGGCTTGGAATTGCCTGGTCACAATTGAGATAAGATTGCCAAAGCTGAGATACAAGATATGTCATGTATCGCACGTTTGCTACCAAAGTGGGGGAGGCTAAGCGAGAGAGAGAGAGAGGGGGGGGGGGAGTGAGGGGGAGGCTGGCTGTGCCTTATGAAAATGCATCAATACCAAATTACATCAACGTCGGCAGCTAAATAATTATGAATGCCACAGCAGCAGCAGCAGATCAGAGATAGAACATGCATCGAATATACACACATATAGAGTAGAGTCTAAATAGATATGAATATGAGAGAGAGTGTGCGGGTGTGTGTGTGTCGGTGTGTCGGGCGTGCATAATAGAAATTTGCATGCGCAATTATTTGAACAAACCGCAGCAATTATACGGCAGCAACACGAGGCACAGCAGCAGCAGCAGCAGCAATCGAGACAGACAAGCTAATTAGCAAAGAAGCAGCAGCAGTAGCAGCAGCGAGAGGTCCTGCCCCGTGCTAGCCTCACTCTATGCCTCGTCTAACCAAGCGCAACGAATCGATTTTGGTATTTTATTACGCGTGTTGCTGCCGCTGCTGCTGTTGCTGGCGTTGCTGCCAGCAATTTGTGCATCGTTAAGGGTTAGTGCAGCGGCAGCATTGTTTTGATTTGTTGTGACATTCGGCGAGAGCTGGGAAAATGTTGTTATGCAAAAATTAGGCGCATAATTTTATTGCAATTTTTATGATCGAGCACGACGTTCGGCCACTGGCAAACTGGGAAACTGGGGAAACTGTGGAAACTTGGCCAACTTGATGGCGATTTAATTGGCCTGTGAGAAAGTCGTTGCGCTGTTCCTAATTTGAAATTATTGCCATTTAGAGAAAACACTGAGCCAGATCTTCCCACAATCTGTGGTTGCTGCCTCCAATTATCATAATTTCACATGAAAATCCTTTTCAGGCGAGAGTTGAAAGGAGCTCTGCACCTGACACAGACACAGAGAGGAAAGTTGGATAAAAGGTTTGATGAAATGCTTTTCATGTTTGGCAACACAAACAACAAACACAAAAACAACAACAAGCACTGATTTAAGGCACTTAAACAACAACAACAAGGGTAACCAGGTCGAGTTTGAGTTTTTTTTATTCTTTTCTCTTTTTCCATAACAAAGCGAGGAAAATTATGAAAATTGCGTTGAAAAACTGTCACATCATCGTCCGATTTTGTGGCACTCAGACTCAGGTCCTGTCGTCGCATCGCCTCGCCTCGCATTGCATCGCATCGCATCGCATTCGCTTTGAAGTTGCACATCCTTTTGTCCGCTTGCATTAGAGAGAAAACATTCGAGATCTGTGTGCTTAGGGGAGCATAGAATTACACTAAAAGAAAAAAGGGGAAGGGGATGGAGAGCATGAAAAGTGTTCCATTTAGAGATGAACTCGTGACATCGCTTGGCATGCAATAAAAATCACGAAATATCTGAGATAATTGAAAGTAATGAGAGTTTGATAAGAGGAGAGAGCAAGCAGGCTTTAGGCAGGCTATAGGCAGGTTCTAGGTAAGCTCTAGGCAGTCTCTAGGCGGGCTCTCGGCAGGTTCTAGCCTGGTTACTAATAGCTGCAGAAATTGATATATAACATAATATAATAGCATATAGTAATAATGCAAACAAGAATGATCTGAGCTCTTATTTAAGCTAAACTTAATATAAAGATAATGATTCTCTTATTCATTGTTCTCAGAGACAGCAGATAGATTGAAACTTGATTGAACTTTTAGATAGCTCTCGAGTATACTTAGAGATATACTTACTTAGGAGATACTCTACGGGAAGATACTCTACAGACATATACATATATCCATATATACATACTATAGTAAAGCTGGCATAGATCTATATACTAATATATTTATCTATGTATCCATATGTCCATATATCCATATGTCCCTTTATTCATGTGTTACATTTGCAAGTATCTATATATATTTAAAATACTAAATATATCATCTCTTATCAATTTGTTTCTCAATATTCCAGAGAGCCTTCTATTTATGACTAGATTCTGAGCATATAATGAAACTAAACAGATTACAGATGGTATATTCACTCTTCAGCTTGGTTAGCTTAGTTCAGCTATGATTTTGCTAAGGAAAAGGAGCAAAGGCTCCACGACCAGAGACCGTAAGTAAGGCATCTGAGATCATCAGAAATCTCAGTACCAGCTATAGCTGCTGCAGAAACCCAGGCTCCTCTCTAACAGCTAACAATTGCTGCTCCCGCCTGTCTTTTATGTTCTCTGTTGTTGTTTGTTTGTTGTTGTGTCACACACACTCGACATAGTTTTGGCTGAGGGCTCGCTGCCTTTTGTTGGCGAAACAGGCAAAAGTTATTGAAATGTCGCCTCAAAGGCAGTCAACACTTTTCGGTTGCGCCTGCGGCAGGTTGCAATTGCTTCGGGGGTTTACGACAATTGTCAAAGCGAATGCCTTGGCGGGAATAGATGCATAGCCGCAGCTCGGCTGCTGTGCCAGTCGCTGCCTCTGTCTCTGCCTTTGCTCCTTCCTCTGCTTCTGTCCCTGGTGCTGTTTCTTTGCTAGATAGATACATCTCTGGAAGCCATAAATTCTTCAAAGCGAGCAGCGAGAGCTGCTCCTAAACCAACCACCGCTGCCTGTCTCCATTCGGTTATCCGCTTGGCAATATAAAACAATAAAACGTAGCAACGGCAACGGTTGTGCCCCAACCACCCAGCCCACTCCAGGCACAGCCACAGCCACAGCCAACCTGCCCTTGTTGTTGTTGTTGTTGTTGTTGGTTCTTTTGCTGGCCGACAAAACAGCGAGCACACTGTACGCGCCATTTTCCGTGCTATTGCCAAATGTTAAACGCAGCAGCAACCACAGCAACCACCCCCAGCCGGGCCCGACCTTTGCGCTCGCCTGGCTTGGGCGTCCTTGCGCTCGGTTGTAGCTCCCTCTGGACCAGAAAAAGAAATGTTTCGCATAAAATGTTATCGCAAAGATTTACGACCCGACTTTTGCGCATCACACGCCCGTTGCGCGCCGCCCTCACCCTGCCACGCCCCCAACCCACACACACACACACACACACACACCCACAGCCACCGAAAAAAATTGTGGAGCTGCAGCCCTCGCTGGCATCCAGCAACTTGTTTTATGATAATATACGAGCTTTCTCCGCTGAAATATAAATGTTGTGTGTATGAGCTGTCTCTTGGTCTCTCTGGTTGTGTGTGTGTGTGTGTGTGTGTGTGTGGCTCCTTTACGCCATTTTTGTTTGTTGGCTGCCTTGTCATCCTTTCAGGAGGCATCACATGGCTACGCTATCTATTTATCTGCGCATTTGTACATATTTATTTTAATGTTGAGCAGCAGAGCAGCGGCAGCAGCAGCAGTTGCTACAATTGCTTCAGCTTCCACCTAAGAAGTAAATCTACAATAAAAATGGCTTGGCTGTATCCATAAGATACATGCCACTGATTTTGGCAGCGCTTATCGCATAGCTAAAGCTGCGCCTAGCACACTTGATATGTTCTGCCCCAGCCTTCGTCCTGCTCTCTCTCTCTCTCTCTCTCTCTCTCTCTCTCTCTCTCTCTGTCTGAGAATCGTAAAATGAAGATTTTTCATGTGGATTGTTGAGGCGCATCCTTGTCGCTGTCATTGTTGTTGTTGTTGTTGTTGTTGCTACTGCTGACTTCTTGGCTAATGCCAAAAGCTGCTGCTGCTGCTGTTGCTGCTGCTGCTGTTGCTGCTACTGTTGCTGCTGCTGTCGTTTCCCCAACGGAAGTAATTTATGACTTTTCGTTTTGCAAATGTTTAAATCTAAACATAAATTTCCTTGCTGTATGCCAAAGCTCGCTCTCGCTTTGTATCTCTATCTCATGCCTGTCTCCCTCTCACTCTTCCTCTGTGTGTGTGTGTGCGAAACATATGAGCTGCGTTTATATTTATTTCGTTTTGCGCTGCTTTTATTTGCACTGATAAATTGTGCAATATATATGATAGCCATAAAAACTCAACTCAAATTGGCTTAAAGCGTAGCTCAAACTTAAAGACATACATATATTTATATATGTGTATGTATTTATATTTTTTGTATTTCTTGCATGACAAAACAATTTTGACTCGTGCCCACACACACACACACACACACATACACATATATCGCCGTTACACACTTAATCAAATTATCAGATATGTCAACTTTATCCGCGTCAAAACAAACACGCAGCTAAGCCGACCACAAAAGCAACTGTTCAAGAAGCAGACAAATTAATGTTATTAAAAGCAAATATTGAAAAACTATATATAAACTAGTTACACAACCCACACAGAGAAACAGAGAGAAACAGAGAGAGAGAGAGAGAGAGAGAGGCAGGGTGTGCAAGATAGGCCTTGAAATTAATGAACTTCCAGCGATTATCCTTGCGACATCATCAGCGTCAATATCAATAATAACAAAACACAATTTCAATTACTTATGCCAAATAAGTCGAAATGGTTAAGTCAACAAAACTACAGCCTAGCCACAGCCCACACAGACATGCCCCAGCGATAAGGTCGAACTGTAAGGCTATCTGAGCCAGAGCCAGAGCAAGAGGCAGAGCCCGAGCCAGTGCCAGAGACAGAGACAAAGAGACAAACTGATCAAATATGCTTAATTATAATTTGATTTGATTTATGATGCTCGTCGATTTCATGTGACATTTGTAATTATTCTTGTCGCGCCCGAAACTACCTTCAGCCACGATCATCAAAATCACAACACCAACAACAACAACAAGGAACAACATCATCATCATCATCACAGCAACAGCAGCAACAATTGTTGTTGTTGTTGGGGCCACATGATCAACGATGTCGTCGATGACAACGACGAGGAGCAAGCGACAATCCTGAGCTGCATACGAAACTAGAATTCCTATAAGAACACACACACACGCACGCACACCCATCTATATATGTATATAAGGCATGTATACGTGTTTATAGCGATCTGTATTTGTAGCTGCATACTCGTTTGTATCGCTAATGTGCTTTAATGTGTAATATACGTTGATATTTATTTATTATGCCTGCGGATATATGGGTCTGAGTAAAATATGAGAGCTCCTCTGTATAACAGCTCAAACTGTTATACGTTGCTGATCAACAGGTTTTTGATATAAAGCATCATATTAATTACTCTATATTGTATAGAAGACATATTTGTGTGATTTTAAAAATTAAAAAAGAAAACATACATTTTATTGAACAATTTTAAAATAATTATTTTTATTGAAATTTCAACATAGTTTAAAATGTTTAGAATTCACAATCGATTTCTTTTCTAGCTTTTGTCTCATTTGTTTTTTATTGTACTCAATCATTAAGAGCATTTGATAGTCGTGGCGTGGCGCAGTCTCTTTTGCATTGCAAACCCATTTTTAATATGTAATAATAATTTTCTTGGCATTGGCTGAGCCCTTGTTGACTTCTCGTTAATATGATGGCACAGAGCACAGAGTTACAAGACGTATAGCTAGAGAGGCTCGAGTCGGGCCTGTTGCAACCTGGGACGGGGAGTCTGAATGAAGTCTATGGGGAATAAATCAACACGCTGTGTGGCTTCGTCAACGATCCATCTTTCTTGCCTTCGTGCTATACTCTCATATGACTACGTCGTACTGCGAGCTGTTTGCGGATCTTATGCCGTGGCGTGGCGTGGCCTGCTGCCGTCGATCATTGCCTGTTGATCGGAAATTCTCGCCTACGAGCGAGTGACAACGTACAGAAATACAAACAATACAACAACATACAAAGTAAACATGATAAAACTATATATATATATATATGAGATCATATATATACATGGTATAGATATGTTTATGGATTTGTAGGTAGGCCAGCCTGCGTTGCTTTTGATCAATGGATGGCAAAACAACGCCCCAGCGACCGATTGTCACTGAATACTCTAACAATAGGCTGTTAGGCTGATTGCTAAGCTCTGTCTACTAGTTGAGAAGAACTTGTCCAATAAAAATATATTTCACTCTTTAAGAAAATTTCCTATAAATAAACTTCCTGATTTCTTCAGAAGCAAAGTTAAGATTTATGAATATTCTATCTCATGAACTTATCCAGTTCAAGATTTCTTTACGCATGACTTTATGACTTTAATTCCAATTTTAATTTACATACATATTGAGAGTTTCATATAAAAGAGTATATTTCAGTTTCATGTACAAATCATGCTGCTCCAGTATGAGTGTGTGTGTGTGTGTGCGTACAGATTATCGCGGCTCGATCACAAAGTTCGATCAGTTAAGGGCAGCGCACTTTTCTTCTTCTTCCCTCTTTTTTAGCTGGATAATAAGCCGAATAGGCGTATGACAATAAGCCTTGTAATTAAGTGGATGGCATATCAAAAGCGGAGCAATTGGAACGGCTTTAACCTGGGGGATTACCGGGAAATGCGTGGGCCCGAACCAAACCGAAAGCAAACCAAAAGCGGAGCAATTCCAAACCTCTTTTTCCGCTCGCTTTGTTTCTTTTCGGAATGTGCACGTAATTGTGGTTGACAAATTGCAGTCAAAATATGATAGATTGCCTCTCGAGCGAGCGAGATAGCTAGCCACCTGTTGTTGTCCGTCTCGCTCGCGTCACTCCCAATCTCTCTCTCTCTCTCTCTGTCTCTCTGTCGGCTGCTTGTGGTCTTTTAATTAGCATGTCATGTATGTCAGTCGGGCACTTCAGCCTCTCAGCCACAGCCTCAGCTCCTGCCTGCGCCTTGACGTCGCGCCACGCCCCAGTTTTTAGCTGCGCCTGGGCTGGGCGCGAAATGCATTTCGTTTCATGACTTGCACTAAATTCAATTTACTTTTTAAATATTTTCCGTCTGTTGTTTTCATTTACGTTACGTTATTTGCCCGACCTGGCTGGCTGGCTGGCTGCCACTCAAGCGGAGCCGCTCCTGCAATGATCGGCGATTTTTGTTTCTCTTCTCTCACTGGGCCTCAGCAGTTTACGCGGAATTGAGCTAATATCGATGACTCGTCCATTGAGTGGCCACTCGCCTGAGTGCAGACTGCTGGCTGACACGAACTTGGACCGCATTTATTAGCCCAGGCCACTTGAACCCGCCGTCTTGTGTGTTGGCTTTTGCGTTTTTAATAAGCGGTTGTCGTCTGTGCCTTCGGCTTCCTGGGCCACTTTTCAATTAGCCCAGGGTTTTTGGGCTATACACTGCCCAGAGGCATCGGGCACTCTCACTTTGTCTCTCTCTCTCTCTCTCTCTCTCTCTCTCTCTGCACTTTAATTAATCGCCGTGTCTAACAAAATATGACAAGCGCCATAAATTAAAAGAGGGCTACTGCCACGGCTGCCTGGCAGCTTCCCGGGCTGCTCTCAGCGTTGGGCAGGTGTGCGCCACGAAATTTGCGTGTGCGGACAGCTAAACTGCTACTGTGTCCGCTTCTGGCAGTCGCATATAAATGAGAGATGTTTAACTAGGCGACAGTGGCTCCAAAGACAGCGCACGCGTTGCATGCAACAAGCCATTTGGTGGCGAATGCCACGAAACGTGGGCAGAAGCTGGGCTGGCTGAGAGAGGCTGTCCCACGGAGAGGTGGGCTCATTACGGCAGTCAAGGTTTCATTTCATTTGTGTGCCGCTTGAGAGCTAGCTGAAAAGATTTCATTTCAGAGATCGATAAATCGATCACTATATCGGTGAGTACATCAATAATTGATAGCTCTACGGTAGGCAATAACTATATGTGACTATGATAAGATCTAGATCAACAGGGGCTAATGGGTCCATCCTTAAATGAATGGACATAGTCGTAAATGACAAGAGAAAATGATGTACTTCAAAGTGAATAACTTACGCTTTTCTGGGGATATATTTTCTTTTCACGAATAAATCGATTTATATCGAAGTAAATAGATTTCTTAAATCTGCTATTGCTTAATAAAGACAACGATTAATTTCATTGTCTATCGATTGATATAGGTATGTATCGACTTTTATAATAAAATCAAGTTTTACAAAAATCGATAGGCATTCATTAGATATATTTATCGATTCTAATGGATATCGATATACAATAAATGCATATAAATTACAGTAAAAATTTAACTGATTTCAGGGCTTTTCTAATATTCTTCCATCACGCTCATTCTGCAGCAACTGTAAAAAATTTAGTTTTTATAAATTCTTGACTGCATTACATAATCTTCTCTCTGCCGTAGACAGGTTTAAAGGAACATCATTAACATGATCTTTAGCCTTTGGCTATATAAATATTTGGCTCAATCTGCTCAATTGTAACGCAATTATCTCTAACGGAACTAGGAGGGAGCTTCTGCTGCTGGTGGCCATTTCCGTAGTTTGGCTATTATTAAACTCGCATTCAATCCGTTTGGTCTTCGTGTGCGCCTTTTATTTTATACAATTATATAATATAGCAATAAATTCGCTTACAGCCGTATATAAATTAAAAAACAAAAGGGTTTTCCACCTACTTCTGCCCGCAGGGGCCGTCGAAGTTGGGGGCGTGGGCGCAGTTGGCGCCACAGAAGCCACAACCATGCACATAACTCAAGGAGTTTGTGACATTTTTATGGCATGCTCTGGCTTATATATACACAAGGATATTTTATACGTAGATTTTGCGTCGCTTTTTGGGCATTACGCGCTCTCTTCTTCTTCTTCTTCTTCTTCTTATTCTGCTGCTGCTGCTACTGCCGCTGCGCTTCAATACAATTAAAAACAAAAAGGGACACATTAATCCTTTTTCACACAATATCCTGTATGCAGCGTGCAATGTGGGCGGCTCCACGGATCAACGGTGTGGGAACAGCCGAGGCAACCGGGGGGGACATCTGGAGCTCACAGGAACTGGCAGCGGGTAGCGGGCAGCGCGCTCTGCAGGCACAGCAACCGCATTTGGAGCCTGGTCGGCCATTTTCCTTTGCCAGCTGCCATTTTTATGCTCATGTTTTTTGCGACTCTTCTTTTTGTGCTCTGCCGCTTTTAACTGTTGTTGCTATTGTTGTTGCTGCTGCTGCTGTTGTTGCGTGGCATTAAAAATGTTTTATGTTGAGCGCGATTTTGCGCAACCTACTTTGCACATGCTTCAGCGCTGGCCCAAAGAGAGGCCGAGACGAATGTTAGCCTCGGTTTATTTTTGTTAAAAATATATATAAAAATACCACTTGGCTTAGCCAGAATGGGTATAACACATGCAATCGATGAGCAAGAACATATTTTCTAACAACAAAATTTCTGATAATATTAAATAAGTTTTTTCCCTAATTTTCTGAACTTTCCTGAATGTTTTAGGTTAATTTTCTGAACTTTCCTGAATGTTTTTAGGTTAAAGGAAAATATACAAAAATATATTTCTTTAATAATATATAATTTGTTACCCCAGCAATCTGGATAGGTAGATCTGACTCAAGGCTATCCGTACTTAATTTTAGAAAAATTAAATTTAATAAATACTTAATAAGATAAAAGAAAAAGATATTTAATAAATCTTTAAAACTTCTTTTATTTATATATAAATTTAAAATATATATATTTTTCTACGATTCTTAAAAAATAATATTTAAATAAAAGAAAAATATATTTCTTAAATTTTTTGTCAAAAAAAATTTTTTTTTAAAAAACATATATAAATTTAAAAAATATTTATGTTCTCTCAAATTTTTGCTTAACTAAAATCCTAAAATTTATCTTCATATATAAATATTTTAAACTTGGTTAAGATGATTTGAAACCCAGCTACTTGGTATCTCTCCGGCTAAACGAGACGTGTGAGCCCGTTTTACGGCTCTATAAATAAATGTAAACGTCTATCTGCTGCGCAGCTAGGATGTGAGCTCGCTTGTTTATGTAGAAAGGCTTAATTTGTACAGAGCACACACACACATACAGCTTTGTGTGTGTATGTGTGTGGGTAGGTGTGCGTGTGTGTGTGTGTGCGTGTGTGTGTGTGTGTTACTTTTGTCTTGGCTTTAACTGTTTTTATGGCGCATTGCGACTTTTTATGGCCTTGTCTTGTTTTCGCTTTGCCTATTCTAATGTGTAGCAGAGTCCTCTGGCCGCAAGGCAGCGCCATGACACGCCCCCTCTGCCCCTCTGTATATGTGTGTGTTGCCCACAAAGTAAAAAAGAAGGATAATAATAAAACTGGCCTTATCGCTGATGCCGATGCGAACGCCGCTCGCTGTGCGTTATAATAAAACAAATGGCAGGCCATTTAATTGCTGGCCATAAATGGGCGCCCTTTATCCTTTTGAAGGATGAAATGGATGGATGCTACCAAAAACGGGAGCTGTAGATGGCGCTTTAGCTGGAGATGGAGCTGGAGCATGCGTGAGGCTCTCCTCGCTGTTCTTCTTTTTTTTTTTGGCCAACTCGGCCTTTTATTATTATTAGTATTTAAATTTATTTGTTGCTTTATAGCGTGCACAGCAATGCGATAAATTTGAGTCGTTTCACATTTTTAATGGCCCCGGAACATAAAAAGGTAAAGGCCCCTAACCGAAATATTACATATAATACAATATAATTTCGAGCACACATAATCAAAGCAACTTAAAATTCCATTTAACAAACGCGATACGACATAATTGAGTTGAGCCGATAACAGAACAAGAGAGAGGGCGATAGAGGGAGAAAGAGAGCGGGAGAGTGTGAGAGGGGGGTAGGAGAAATTAGCTTTGAATTGCAGCATATGCGGCGTCCATTCCAGTGGCAGGACAACCCGTGGCTATTTATGCAATTGTACAATTGTTATTTCCAAAACAATAAAAGCCACAAGAAGAGACAAGTTGTTTGTGGACAAGTTTCGTAACATTTGGCACATTTGGTTTTATGACTCAATTACGTAACTAATTCGTGGGGAGTTGGCAAACCGAAGGATGAAGATGCTGCTAACAGCCAGAGATAGCAGCGGCGGTGGTGGCATGCCTCATTAATTGCGTCTGTTGCAACAATTGCAGTTGTTATGATAGCTCGAGTATCTGTTGTATTTGTTGAATTTGATTTCCTTCCAATTGTTGCCCCAGCGCTGATTAATGCAGCTGCCACACCTCCTCACCCAAACCCCTTTGCGTGTGGCATGATAAATGAACAGGCGACTGGAGCTGGCGCTCAGCGCTGAGTCTCTCCGCTGAGATGCTTATCCGTGGCATTCCTGCCGCCCAAAGTGTCATTGTTGTCGATCATTTTTACTGCGACTGTGGCCACAATTTGATTGACATGCCAGCCAGCCAGCCAGCCAGCCAGCCAGCCAGCCAGCCAGAGAGGCAGTCAGAGAATCAACCAGGCAGCAGCCAGTCCAGCAGCCAGCAGCCAGCCAGCATATGTAGTCTGTGCATATCGGCGATCATCTTTCTCTCCATGTTTGGCTGTCTGTTTATGGGCAAACAGCTCTTGGTGTCGCCTTTTATGATCGCTCTGCGAGTGATTTTTATGAGCCAGCAGCATCCGAAAAGTTATTAACATAAAACGCGCATTTATCATTTTACGAGCTGCACATAATGAACTTGGCTGGTGGGCCCACTTAGTTAGTTGGCCCAGCCCCAAAACAAATTTCAGCTTGCCAAAGGGCGCCAAATTGCCAAAAAAAAAAAGAAGAGAAGAGAAGAGAAGAGAAGAGAACTGTATATATGTGAGTGTTGGCAGCATAGATGGGCTTTGCAGTTGGCAGTTGGCAGTTGGCCTGGCTCTCTTCTGGCTGACTAGCACTTAATCCTGGCGCACAACTATGCCGTTTGCATTGTTTCACGCACAATGGACACAAAGGACATGTTTGCACTGATTATCAGATTAGGCCATTGTACGTACAAATTGATATTGTCATGTTTCAAGTGCCCAGCCGCGGACGACGGCACACACACACACACACACACACACTAGCACGCAGGCACAGAAAACTCATTGAATGCTGTCGCCAGTGCCGATTAAGAGATTTTTTTTCGCACTCCCAGCCAAACTGGGAAACAATGGTTAGCCGGCAGGCAGAGATTTGCAATATTTAGGCACACACAGAGAGAGAGAGAGAGAGAGAGAGAGAAGATTTTTTGATGAAACAATCGGGCAGACAATGAGTATTTGAGTGGTTTTCGCATTGGTCTAGTTTCTGGTCGACACGATCATTAGCATAAAGCCACAACGGCGGCAGACACCCGAACTCCCAGCCAGCCAGCCAGCCAGTCCGTCTGAGCGGGGCGTTAGCCGAGCGTGAGCAGAAGGATTACGAGCACCCGGGCCGAGACTCGATCTTCAGGAATGTGCATATCATTCTCGATCAGCGGCGTCATTCTCTGTACACTGAGTGGGAGAGCTGCTCGGGCCGGCAGATCCCTGAGCGCTGATAGCGCGAAGTTGTAGATGGCCGATCAGACAAGTGCTTATCGCATGGGCAGAGGCGTTATGCGCCCCCGATCGTATCTGTGCCTGGGCATTCGCTCGAAATAGCGCCTAAATCATATCAGATTTACTGGGAAATCGCTCGGCTCTTAATCGCAGGGATTTGCCTATCAATTGCACCGAATCAGTGCGAGAATTCTATTGACCATCGGCATCAGAGCAATGGCAGACAAATAGTCGGGCTGATGCGTGATCAGATCCTAAGCCGGACTGGGTCATATGAGACATGTATGGGAAATCCGACTGCAGCTCTGATGCTTGATAAAGCAACAGCTCTCAGAGTGATTTGCGATTGTGACATGTGATCTATGTGGATTTTGATATGGTATTTTAGATATTTGTAGGAATTTCGAATTCGCTTTAAATGTGATATTAAATTAAGATAATGTAGACTGTAACAGATAATATATACATATAAGACAAGTAGAGTATATGACAAGTACAGTCTAAGCTTGATATAAGCTTGTATATCATATTTACAGTATATACATGCATACATAATATATAAACTTATCTTATACTCATGCTATATACATGTGTTATATGTACATACTTATTTGACTAATCTATGTATGATATCCATACTTGTTATTACATCTAGATTAATGTTATACTTTTCTCATATTAGATATGTATACTAATACTATAAAAAAGTATTTTACAGAGCAAGTCTTGGAATAGTATAGTTATAATATAAGTATTGAATCGGTTTGCTTCATCAATATATCATTCACATTTATGTGTACTCCATACAGTTCTTAAGCTGTTCTTATATTTTATATCACTTTCTTATACTTCCTTTGCCATTCTAATTTCTATCTATGCCCATGACGTCTTTTTGCAGCTATGTTATATTAGAAAAATGAAAAAAAAAAAAATCTTTAAAGGTATATCAACTTTCTGTCTTATCATGTGATAAATACAGTCTCTCGCTATAATAAACGAACCAACTTACGTTCTGTAAGTCTTCAAAGCTTGTTAGCCCATCGATCACGCTAATGACGACTGAGTAGTATCACTATAAACAACTAGAGTTATTTCATTTCCCCTTTCCTTATACAATATAATTTCGTTCGCTCAATTTGTCCATCTTAAACGTTATGCATAACTTCCAAATATATATAGATGTAGTATACAACAAATAGTTGTGTAGACTATTTTACAGCTTATCCCTTTGAAATCCTGGCGCCAGTAGGCTCTGCTTTTGTCGGATGCTAAGCCTGCGCACGATCACTGCATGAAATCGGCCATTCGAAATGCACTTGCCGAATGCCTTTCACAGCCGCTCCGCTCCGTGCGGGCAGTGTCCTAGCGCCGGGTCATAACTCTTAGCGGCCGCTATTTGTATTTCATAAATTTGTGCTACAAGCGGCAATAAAAATATTGGCCTGCCTTTCGGCAAGTGGAAGAGCACAAAAGAATTGCACCATAAAATGCATACACAATGCTCGAATATGGAGACGGCAGCGCGTCGAACAAAGCGCCGCGCGGCTAAAACCTATGGCCTTTTGTCTCTAAGAACTCAAAACTAGTGCAACACTTTTGGCTTATAGACAAAGAGAGCCAAACAGCCAGTCAGCCAACCAGCCAGTCAGCTAGCAACCTGCAACCTGCAACCTGCAACCTGCAACGTGCAACGTGCAAATGCAGACCTGCAACACAGACAGAGGCTGGGCCATTGTCTTCGCAGAAGTCGTTAGTGTGACAGGTTGGATTTGTTTTGTGTACGGTGCCTAAGTCTGTCATCATCATCAGCATAAGACTTGTCTGGCGCCAGCATTAGGGACAATATTTTCGACTAAATATTTCGTCACAGGCAGAGGCATAGCCAGGGCGTAGCGTAGGCTCTGAGCCGTCGAACTCTGAACGCTGAGGTTCAAGGTCTAGTCGGCGCTGCGGGCGTTTATATTGCTCGATTTCTACTGACCCCTTATGGTGTGTTGTTGTTGCTGTTGTTGTTGTTGCTGTTGCTGTTGCATTCATGATTTATGCACATACTAAGGTTACAGGTGCATTGGGTCAGGTAGTATCGATATCGTTATCTATAAATATAAAGATTTCATTCAGCTGCAAGTTGAAAGACTTGGATGAAACCTGGCTGAGCGCAGCTACAAATATTTGTGGAAAATGATATTTACTTTCAGAAAATATTTATTTAATCGTTTAGTAAATATTTTTTTACAAATTCGTGTTTACACCCAAAACTTTTTGTTAGCCCATAAATTGTTGCATCCAAATTTATTATAAATAATTTTCTATTTTTATTTTCTTGGCTTTTTCTTGGAATATAAATATTCATAATCTTCGAAATGCCATCATTCCTAAGTCATTCAAAATTCTAAGAAACAGCAGCAACATCTATATATATATATATCTATATCTACATCTATTATCAACTTCCAACTCGTTAAATTATGCATAATTATTTCAATGACAATTTTAATGCCATCTCAAAGCCACAAACTTTAATGCGCTTGTAATTAAAATGGCTTGCCAACACGTATTAAATAAGGAAATGTGCGAAGCATCGATGTGGCTGGCATCCGTGTGCCAACTGATGCAATGGCATGTGCTGCTGTTCGAAGTTGCAACATATTGGGACACTTGAGGCGCCTGCCCTGCCCTGCTCTGCCCTGCCAGAAGGTGTTCGTTGCCTGGGCACGCGCGTTGCAACACTTGAACTCCATAAGCACCAAGTGCTGCTGTAGGCCATGGGGGGAGGTCGGGCCGGCAGGGCAAACTTTTTAGCAGTTGCTTTTTTTTTAGCTGGCGAAGAAAGAGTCGCACACTCTCCAAAGGAATGTGCACAATGAAAACACTTGAGTTTATTCTCTCTACATTTTTTGCTGCTTTGTCTCGAGACGTGTGGAGTAGCTGGAGAAGGGTAGCTGGGTAGGGTTGCAGAGCTAGCGGGGTGGTCTGAACTTTGTGGGCTGAAGAACAATGGTTCAAGAGCTGCTTGCAAAACAAAAAGCGTTTTAAGTTTTAATTACGGCAGGCACAAAAGGTTGCAGCCATCGAACGGGGCGGCGACACGTGGGGGTCCTGGCAATCGGCAGTTTTGTGGTTGCAAAACTTGAGCCAAAAATTGACTAAAACTAATGAGATATATTATATATATATATGTGTGTGAGCTTGAGGTATATATATGCAGACGGCACTTGTGCTTGGCACCGCACTTATCAACTAGCCCAAATCTATGGCCACCTTTCTATGGGCCAACCACAATACAGCGGCTGGCATGACGTGCCATCTGAAACTATCTATCAAATACAGGCAGCCATAGCTTGTCAGTGATTAGATTTCCAAGCTCTCAAAGCAACCTCAGCCCAGTTGAAAACTCAGAAACTTATGGAAGAAAAAAACGAATTTCTCAATTGTGACTGATTAGACTTTGTTTTCAATTTGTTTTTCGACGGCGCACGGAAGGTGGCAACAGGGGACAGGCGGACAGAGCTGACAGAGCGAAGACTGCCTCTTCGTAAAGTTTTTAATCAAAATTGTACAGGAAATCAAAAATCAGTTGAAAAATAAAAATCACAGTTTCTTATCGTGATGTTTTCTAACGCCTTACCTCAATTGCTATCCCCCCTGCCATCGCGTCGATATCAATACCCTGTAAAAAGTTGCAAATGGTTGACATGGGCATGCCCAAGCCTGTGTACTTTGTGGGCAGCTATTTATTTATTTATAAATCGCTTCGTGAGGCTTTCAGATGACTTTCCAGTTTATCTATCTATCAATATATCTATCATCTCGCTTTTGGCGTTTTAGCTTTGAATGTCGTGAAGGTTGTCCTTATCACATCATTATATCTATGGATCTGTATTTTTATGTATATCAATCTATGGTCTATCTATCAATCTATATATCTGCTTATTTATCTATGTATCTATCCATCTTTGTGTTATACTTCTATGTATTTATCCATTCACCAATCAACCAATCATCTAATCATCTATATTTATTAATCTATCTATTTATTTAATAATTTATCCATTCATTCCTCCACTCATTCATACATTCCCCTCTATCTCCAATCAGTCACTCCACACACCTCTGTTTCGTACAGGGTATCTCTAAGTTTATTCTCTTGAGACTTGACTTAATTTTTTTTCGATTTTCTACTCAGTTGTTGTTGTTCAGCCTTTTCTTCGACTGTCTAAACAATGGGCTGGTTGGCAGAGACTCCAGCGTGCCCTTTCCCGGCGTGTAATTTGAAGAACGCAACGCAGTAGCTATGAAATCAATTACGCGATAAAGATTTGACAGCACAAGCGCAGCAATGTGGCAGTCGATAATTAATTTTAACGCTTTATCGCATTGAGGTGCGCCCCGTCTGATAGTCGCTGATAGCTGATAGTCGATAGCTGCTGCTGCTGCCAACAACAACAGCAGAAAACGTTGTCCGATTTGATTGAAGTCTGTCTAAAGACGTTTCTATCTTTTTTTTTTAATCTGTGACACAATAGGAAAATTATGAGTGTGCCGCATGCCGCTGAATTTATTATATATCTCTGCCTTATTTTGGGTTTTCTTTGGGCTTCCTCTAGTTTATGGCTGCGCTGAGATGTTTCCCATGATATGCAAACGAACTCAATTATTTATTTTATCACAAATGATTTTGCTTATCGAATCTAGAAATCGGCTCGTCTTTTTCAACCAGCAAACCTCTTCTCAGCTACCAGCTACCAGCTACCAGCTACCAGCTCTTAGCTCTCAGCTCTCAGCTCGAACTCGAGCTGGAGTTCAGCTGAGCTCGCGCAGCCAACCAATTCCATCTCATCTCATCTGTTGTGTGTTTTATGTTGTACCCTCTTGAGTTTTTCTTACAATTGCTTGGGTCCAAGCGTACCGTGGCCCTGTCCTGTTTCGTGGACGCCATTATTCAAGGAGCCAGCCAACAGCTCGGATGGAGATGGAGATGGAGTCGAAGACACACTCATTCGCAAGCGGTCGTCGCATCTTTTGGCGTTATCTTTGCGTTGAAATCTCACAGTTCATGTCAAATTTCTTGTGTTTTTATATATCATCGCCAAGGCAGAGCCTTTCCTTGCTTTCCTTGTAAGTATGTAAATGTTGCCAGTTGCGAGTTGCGAGTTGCCAAGTTGCAAGTTGCCAAGTTGCAAGTTGAGCGGCTGCAGCTGCGTGTTTTCTGTTGTTGCTGTCTTTTCTTTTTGCACTTCCCCCGCAGCTGTGTGAGTGATTGTCGTGCGTTTATCTTTTGATGTGGCATAGCTTCTGTGGCCAGAACGGGAGATGCATCTCCTGGCGTTTTGGTTAATTAAGTTTGAAGCAGGGGCACCGCCTGCTCGTCGCCAAAGTCAATTTTTAGCACCTATTGACATGCAAAGGCCCGGCCCGGCCCGGCCACACAGGCTGCAATTGGCTCGGCAAATCAATCAATTCAGCACGCAATCAAAGCAGGCAGCCAGACTGATAATTTCTCTATTTTGACTCGGGTCTGGCAATAAATAATAACTCAATACAAATCCCAATTACAGTCGAGTGCCACCCGCCTAGTTGGGCCAACACGAAGACGAGACAGTTAAGGGCTCACTCTCCCTCTCTCTCTCTCTCTCTCTCCTTCCCTCTGGTTCTCGTCCTGTGGCTTTGTGGAAATCCTTGCCAGCTACCAGGCAACCTTCTGATTGTCCTTTTTTTGAGCTCCCCCAAGGCATGTGTGTGTTCGTTTTATTTGATTCGATCAGCGGGGTTTCGCCTACGACGACGATGACGATGACGCCGTCTAGCGCCGGGTTTTTCGGTTTATCCAGCCCTCGCCCGCCACATAAATCGTTTGTTTTGGCCGGGGCCAGCCCCTGGGCTGGCTTGTGATTTGGCCTGGCTGTCAGTCTCTCTCACTGTGTGTGTGTGTGTGTGTGCGGGTCTCTTTTATTTAAATTTTCATTTAATTTGTTATTTGTTTACATGAAATACACCGATGTGCGACGACATATGACAACATTCTCAGCCGGCCACAATTGCCATTGTCTGCCTCTCAACGCGCCAATTCAGAAGCTGAGGATAGACCAGGGGGCAAGCGCTGGGCATGAATGCCACATGACCACACACCTGGACAGTCGTAGCTGTTGTTGCGGCCACTGTTTGGCAACTGTGTCTAATTGCGGCCTTGTTGCAGGCGCTATCCCTCGGAGAGCATCCATGTGGCACGGCGAAACAGTTCCGAGAATTGCCGAAAGGGCTAAATGGGAATTAGCTTTGCTTGTGTCAGCAGCAATGCAAATGATTTGATTGTAGCAGATATGAACTTTAGCTATAGATATATATCAGATATTTACTTCATCTCAATTATGAAGCAAATATAATATTGTTTTATTAAATTGTTGACTCTGATACTGTGACTCTCCGAAATATATATTTTATTTAATTCATTCTAAACATATATGTTTGAAGGATCCAAAATTATGAATCAAGAAATCTGATTAAAGATGAAATATAAATCAATCAATTAAATAGATAATATATCATAGCAAATCTGATAAAAATATGTAAAATATATATTATACGAAATCTGATATTATATTAAAAAGATATATTATAAGAAATCTGATAAATAATGAAATGTATTTTTAATAAAGTTGATAAATTCTTAAAAAATAAATCAGTACAACATCTGGCAAAAAGTTATATATAGATAAATTAAATTAAGTAAATTCCTAAGTCTGATAGAGTACTAAAAGTACATATGTAGTAAATATATATTAATTTCTATATTAAATCAACTATCTCTTAAAAGATAAGCAAATAAATAATAAATAAAAAATAAATCAAACATTAAATCAAACTTTATCTTAAATTATATATCATAAAATTATAATGAAATGCATAAAAAATTAATTTAACTAAATTATATCAAAATTGTGTTAAGTCTCTCCACTTCGTACTCGCCTTGTGAATGCAATCATCTCACTCCGAATACATAACCAAATATTTAAATCCAAATTTAGCAGTTCGTTTTCTTAAGCAGTTGAGCGAGATAAAGTATTATATAAATTTGTTAATTTTAAGTGCTTTATAATTGCATTAATTAACTACTTTTATCTAAACAGCTTTGCGAAATTCGAGTCAATCTTAGCTGGCGGCCACACCTCTTATCAGTTAGTTATGCAAATGGCATGCTTTATTTTATTGCCTTCCACGGAAACATTAAATGCATTTTGTTGTTGTTGTTGTTTCTGTTTCTGTTTCTGTTTTTTGGCTTACAGACAAAACTGAAAAACAAATTCTTCTATGAGCAACAACGGGTCATAAATAGCGGCTGAGGCTGAGAAACATTTGTAGCCGAGCAGGCTTTGAAATGCGGCAAATCTGAACAGCATCTTGAACAAATTAAGTGGACAACAATAAATCAACGACGGCTGACGACGAAATTCAAATGAAAAATCAATAAGCCTGAAAAAAAAATCTATTGGCCAAGCACAGACCCAAACCCAAAGCCAGAGCCAGACCAGAGCCAGAGTCAGACGCTCTCAAACTCGGGCTAAGGTTGTAGTTGGGAACGAGCTGCGTGTTTAACAACAAACAATTAAGATGGCGACCAATTGATAAGCTGGCAGCCAAATCATCAGCAGCCACAACAGCAACAACAACAGTCACAGAAGTTGTGGCCAATGGGTTTGATGAAAGAAATGGCTATAATGAAATAATTATGGTTGCGCCTGAGGGCTGACCATTTATATGTTGGCCAACAAGACGCACGCTCCGTTACAGCCAGCTGAGGCCTAAAACGCATGTTAATCAAACATTGATTGCAACAGCAACAACAACAATAATGACACTTTATCGCAACAATATATCGAGTTGCTTTTTGCCAGGACTACTCGCTCTCTCTCCCTCACTCTCTCTCTCTCCCTCTCTTTCTGTCTTTGTTGCAGGATGCTTGGCAATGTGTGGCAGGCTTTGCTTATCGCCTTTGTGGCATCTGCCAGTTGCCAGTTTTGATGGCTTTGATTTCTGCTTTTGGCCATGCGTGATATTTATTTGTCATTTGACACAAAACGCCAAGCCGAGCGGCTGGCTGTCTGCCTGGCTGAGCTCTGTGTACCACCTTGTGGCATGCGTCGCCTGGCCGCAATTGAGTGACCAACAACATGAAAAATGAAACACAGCTCGGGCCCGGCACCAACTCGAGCTGACAACATTTTTAATTGTGAGTTCATATGAAAAGGCGAGAAAGAAACAAATGGAAAACAAACAACAACAAACATTGCTGCAATCGGCAGTGAACGACGAAGGAATGCTCGCCCAGGTTTATAAAGGGAGTAATAGTTAGGGAGAGCTATTGATATCGTTTGATCAAGTAGAGAATATATGCAGTTAAGCTGAAGTAATGCTGAGAATGGAATATAGCTGAGTCTGAGTGAGCTGACTGAAAGAATGAAATGAGAGTAGGCTGCAAAAGAGGATTTCATTTCAATTATTTATATATATATTTCATCATTAAAAGAGTTGAGATGATACAGACGCCTAAAGCACTCGAGGCGATCATCTAGCCTGTCGATATCTAGGCCTACTGAAGGAGTTTGGCTTCCTGCAGCACCTCTTGGCTTGATATAGGCTAAGCAAATTTACATATATCTAGACTGACTTAAAAGAGTATTGAATACCACATAAATGTGAAGCCTCACACGACGAGGAAATATTTCATGCTTACCTTTAGCAACCAAACACAACTTCGCCCATAACTAATATACTCATTTGAATTCTGTGAGCAAGCATTTAAAAAACACAAAAACCAAACGAGCAGCCAAATTGTAAACATTTTTGCGCGCCTGCATCAAGATAAACAGCAAAAACCGCAACACAATGCACACTCTCTGGAGTCGGGAATAGTCCTGGCCAGTTGAGAAATTAGAGATGTGCTCCGAGATGGCCACGACAAAAACTCAACTGATAAACAACGACCAACCGAGAGAGAGCCAACCGAAAAAAAAGAAGAAAAAACGACTCCAGTTTTTTGTTTCGGACTGAACAGAATGCAGCTAAAGACTTCCGAGAGATTTCGACCCGAGTCGATTCAATCAGCTCGTCTAACCATCATTTGAATAGGTGCGAACAGCGATCCAAATGCCGCGATAAGCGCTCAGAGAAACAGGAAGCCCGTTCGGAAATCGAAGCTGCTGCCAAATTATGACTAGACATAGGGGCCAAATGGTGGCTCGGTGGTGCTGTGGTGCTGTGGTTCGTTGGTTCGCTGGTTCGCTGGCTCGACTGCCACAATTCTGGGCGCACTTCGGTGGCATCCAATTAAATTCAATTTTCAAACAAGCTCGAGCGATGCTACTGCGATAAATTAAGCAAACATTTTTGTCGACTTTTTCGGCGCTCGCAGCGAGGAACAAATTGAACTTGAGCTGTGATGCGACCTGACGAATACCGCTTAGACCTATGATGGAATAGCAAAAGGATTTTAATGTTTATAATGAATTTAGCTACATGAATGTATGTATTTTATTTATGTATATGTATCTGTAAATCAAATTTTGTTTAACGATCGTGTTATAGCTAAAAAAGTGTATTATTCTCCAAAGTTTCTTTCAGTTTTATTTAAAGTCTGAGGGAGAACTTGTCGGAAGTTACGATTTCCTTATGAATTATAAATCATCTGTGCAAATGGAACCCGAAGTTATTGAATGAAATTTTAAGCTCAAGTGTGAGCCAAGCTCAAGTAATCTTCTCTCATCAATACATTATTAAGAGAGCTTAAAATTTCAATTAATGTTGTACACATATTTTATATTAACATATATTTTTATAACTATATACATGTCTACATCACTCATCTTAAGTAATTCCACAAATTCAGTCAGCTCTACATCTAAATTTCTCTATGCAAGCAAAAGTATTGCAAGCTCTCATTATACAGAAATATTTTTATTAACAATTTATACCACTCACGTCATTCGCAACCTCTCCTCTCCTCAATTCGTATGCTCTCGTCAAATATACCCCAGTTTCAGCCAACTCTCACACAGGGTATACAAATCAACATACAAACAAGAGACACAGTACAAATACCGCAAGGCGAGAGACAAACACCACACGCTGATTATCAAAATTTGATAAAGCATTAGATACCAAAACACACAGAGACTAGATCGGGAGGACTTCTATGCCATGTTGCGCTTCACTTGCTCCGCAGAGCGTGTGAGAGCTGGAGGTGGGGGGGAAAGCAAATGTAATTTCTAACGCGCGAGTTTTGTTAACACAGTTATGTTAACATTTAATTATTTATTAATAATGTTCTTTGTGTTTTTAATTTAAATAAAAGTATTTATTTCACTTTAAGTTTTGTTAACATGATTATGTTAACATTTAATTATTTATAAATAATGTTCTTTGTGTTTTTAATTTAAATAAAAGTATTTATTTCACTTCATGTTCTTTTCTTCTCGACATGCACCTCAAAAGTGAGCTCGAGAGCTTTCTACTGCTGGAGAGAGCTTTTGAGTAGTTAACATACAGATCGAGCTTTTTCTCTCTCAATGTTAAAGTAGGCAGAGACTGGGAAGCAGCACTTAGACTACATAACTTCCCCATCGCTTAAATTAAAACTCTCCTGAGTTTTACAATTCATTTATATATATGTAAGGGTTAGGAATACAATTATGGTAGATTATGTTACATTTGAAGTCTGATATTTCTTCTTTCTTTTTATGTTAGAACTATGGACATTACTTAAATTAAATTTTCTATATTTCGGTTCATTTTTGTGTCTTAGAGACTTATAGTTTTTTATATATCCTTCGTTTCTAGTTTCTTCAAAATTTTCTCTTGTTTGATTTAAGGATGTAATGTAATGTTTCTTATAATTTATAATGTTATTATGTATAATTTTTTTGTCACAATTTCCATGTTCAATATTCATTGGCGTATCTTGTATTGTTGAGTGATAGCTGTTATTATAATATTCTATAGCTTTACTAACTTTATCTTTGATTGATAGATCTTTGTTTTCAAGGTATATAATTCTTATTTTTTCTGTTAGAGTGTTATGGAATCTTTCGACGTCTGCATTGCCAGTGTGGCTGTTCGGTTTTACAAAATGAACTCCTATATTCTCATTTCTTAAATATTCTTTTATATTTACACTATTAAATTCATTATCAGTTATTAATTTTTCAAAGCTTCCTCTTTGGGATTTATACAAGCGCATTTTTTCGATTATAGTTTGATTATTGCGATCCTCAAGGTAGAAGGCAGTAGCAAATTTTGAAAATCGGTCAATAAAAGTTAGGAAATTGCATTTTGAATTTGTGTAGATGTCCATATGAACAATTTTTCTTATATCAGTTGGTGTTTCCGTATATTTAAATTTTTCTTTTACCGGGTTTCTGTCATATTTACACCGATTACAAATTTCACAATTGTTGATATACTTTTGGATGTAATGTTGAAGTTTTGGAAAGTAAATAATCTTCTTTAAACTTTGGTAATTTTCATTTATACCTGAATGACCAGTGTAATATTTATGGAATCGTTCAATTTCTTTATACACATCTTCTTCGTTTTCAATGTCTTTTGCGTGAAATGAGCATTTTACAAATTTAACATTTTTATTGCCTTCGAAAATTTGGATGATTTTGTTTTGAAATTTATTGTATTGGTGGTCGTTATATTCACTGAATATTCCTACTTTGCCTTTTATGATATGATTCTTCAAAATTTCTTCCATTCCATTTTCAAGATCATTTAAATTTAAATAAATTTTCTTATTTCTATTCTTATATTCAAACTCCTTAGTTTTTTTATCTGTTAGAATGATTTGTATTTTAAATCTATTTACAACTGTTTCTAAGCAGCCTAAAATAGGTGTGTCCACAAAGTCTTCGGCTTGTGTATGTTGGGTACTAATATCATCAACATTGTTTTCTAAAGAGTTACAAGATTTAGTTATGTTTACGGCACAAATTTCGTCGTTGCTTATTCGGCTTAAAAAATCAGCTACCTGGTTATTCTTTCCTTTAATGTATGATACGTTTATATTAAATTCGCTAAGCTTCACAAGCCATCTATAAAGTGTTTCATTAAGTTCTTTTCCATTATATTTAATTAGCAGCCACTTAAGTGGTTGGTGGTCGGACAAAATGTCGAATTTGACTCCATAGAGATATGGGCGGAAATAAGCTGTTGCCCACACTATAGCTAGTAATTCCTTTTGTATAGAAGAATAGTTTTTCTCATGATCATTTAATGTACGACTTGCATAACAAATAGGTTGACCATCCTGTTGCAGAACAGCACCTAAAGCTATGTTGCTAGCGTCAGTAATAAGCTGAAATTTCTTTTTGAAATCCGGATACTTAAGTACCGGTGCTTCGGTTATGATTCTTTTTAATTTGTCAAATGCAATCATGAAGTTGGGTTCATTAACATCGATCTTAGCATCCTTTTTAAGGCATTTAATCAATGGATAAGCTACTTGAGAAAAATCTTTTATGAACTTTCTATAATACCCGGTGATTCCTAGAAAGGCTCTAATTTGTTTAACATTTCTCGGAATTTTAATCTGAAGAATGCTGTTAACTTTTGTTGGGTTAGGCCTAACTCCTTCGGGGGTTAAAACATGACCCAAAAACTGAGTTTCTTTTGAGAAGAAATTGCATTTGTTGATTTGAATCTTAAGGTTTGCTTCAGAAAGTTTTTTAAAGATTGTGTGAATATGGCCAACATGTTCTGAAAAACTAGTGGAAAAAATAAGAACGTCATCAAGATAGACGACACAAATTCTATTTATTTCTTCTTTTAAAACTGTGTTTATAAGACGTTGGAAAGTGGCAGGAGCATTTTTGAGCCCAAATGGCATTCGATTAAACTCGTAATGCCCGTGGGGGGTAGAAAACGCTGTCTTTTCCCTATCTTGTTCCTGAACGAGAATTTGGTGAAAGCCTTTCGCTAGATCTATAGTAGAAAAATATTGCGCTCTTCCTAACTTGTCTAGTATACTTTCTATATTGGGGATAGGAAACTTATCGTCTACTGTGTTTTCATTCAATTTGCGGTAATCAATAACTATACGCCATTTTTTTTCTCCACTGTTATCAGCTTTTTTGGGTACGAGCCATAAAGGGGCATTATATGGGGAATTGCTTTTACGTATTATTCCCTGTTGTAGCATTTCTTCAATTTGCTTATATATTTCTTGCTCATGTATTTGAGGATATCTATAAATCTTACAATATAAGGGTTTATCCACTATTGTTTTTATCTGATGTTCAATAATGTTCGTATTGCTAAGACACTGACCTTCAAGAAATACTAATGTTTTAAATCTACTTAAAATTTTTGTTAGAGCATTGCTTTCTTCTTGATTTAAATCATTAAAAAGAATTTTCTGTGTTCTATTATCTATTTTGATTGATTCAATTTGATTTGCCTCATCAGAGTATGGTGAAGTATTTTCAAATTGAATAGTATTATTATTAATCGTAATTGTATTGTGGTAGAAGTCAATAAGAGCATTTAATGGTTTAAGAATGTTTTGACCTATAATAGCATCGAATGATTTGTTATCAAATGTTGTCAATTTCCAACTCATTGTTGCATCTTCTTTAAATTCAAGAGGCAAATCAGTTATAATTTCTTGCGTTATTAACGATTTTGAATTAAGAGATGAAAATGATATTGGGTGACACAAAGTTCTTCGAGGATATTGTAACAATTTATTCCTATCTAATATGGAAGTTGTTGAACCAGTATCAATCAAGGCAGTTATCATTTCATTGTTTAAAGTTAACTTAATCAAGGGAAGTGATTTTTCGAGGCAATTGTATGAAAATTTGCATGGCAAGAACAGTTCTTTTGCTCAGACTCAGATTCATGAGTGATGTTTTGATTTTGATTATCATTTTTAAATTGGCTACAATGAGCTCTATCTGCTTCGACATGATCAATTTCCATTTTTGACACATGACTTTGTTGATTTGTATAGTTCTGATTTGAATTTAAATTTTGTGTTCCTGATCGAAAGTTTCCTGAATTTGCTTTTACATTTTGGAAATTGCTGTTGTGTTTTGCACTGTTATCTTGATTATTATAATTTGGTACGTAGAATCGGTCTTTTTGATTATATGTATTATTATTTTGTGAAAATTTTGGTTTAAGATTTTGAGTTCTAATGAGGCCTTCGGTTTCTAATAAATCGAAAGCTTCTCTTAAATTTTTAACATTTCTATTAATTACGACTGAGGCTAAATTTACATCGATATTTTTCAAGAATGTTCTTAACATAGTATCTTCGACATTTTTGGGACTAAACTCAGGATGCTTTACATTATCATATTCATATTTTTCATTAATTTTACACATTATACTTCTTAAAGACTTAAAATATTCTGTGATATTGTTTTTGTTACTTAGCATAAACGCCTCTTGGTAAAGTTGATTATAAGACTCCTTTATGCCAAAATTCCGAATAAGAATCGTCTTGATGTCATTCCATGACGGCTCGGAATTCTCGATGGTTCTTACAACATGTAGAGCTTCGCCTTGAATTTTATTGAGGATGACACGGCGAAAGACGTAGACTCCTGCGGGAGATGTAGGAGGTAATAATGAAAATATCATATCCACTTCACGAATAAATGATGATAGAGCCCTTGAGTTGTCTCCTCTGTACTCGTGAATGTGGTGGGCATCCTTAAGAATATCCCCAAACGTTAAAGTAAAGTCGTTTGCCATCGCTATCAAAGAATTAATAGCTGTTGAGTTCTTTAGATCTTTTAATATGCTAACAGAATTAGTTCTGTTAGTTTTCGTCGCCAATCGATGCCGAATGTTCTTCTGAACTTGTCATCGAACCAATTGTGAACAGAATAAGTTCACTCCGAGATGCTGGTGTATGTGTGTGCAATTGCTGATTTAAACACACATTCACACATACATACAGAGATGAATACGGTTGCAAATGCTGGCACGTTTTTTTCGTGACTTTTCAGGTTATGTGTCTTTAGCACAAGGTAGATATAGAATTGCGTACAAGCACAAATTCGTTTAAAACTGCACTTAAGTGAGTATTTTAATGTTTTTGGTTACTCCGTCGGCTGCGCCAGTTTTGTTAACACAGTTATGTTAACATTTAATTATTTATTAATAATGTTCTTTGTGTTTTTAATTTAAATAAAAGTATTTATTTCACTTTAAGTTTTGTTAACATGATTATGTTAACATTTAATTATTTATAAATAATGTTCTTTGTGTTTTTAATTTAAATAAAAGTATTTATTTCACTTCATGTTCTTTTCTTCTCGACATGCACCTCAAAAGTGAGCTCGAGAGCTTTCTACTGCTGGAGAGAGCTTTTGAGTAGTTAACATACAGATCGAGCTTTTTCTCTCTCAATGTTAAAGTAGGCAGAGACTGGGAAGCAGCACTTAGACTACATAACTCGCGCTACAAGTTTATTTGTGCGTAACAAATATTTATTGGAAAGGTAACACTTGCTGCACGGCCAGTCGAGGGGTTGGCAGCGGGTCCAACTGTTGCCCAATTGACCAATTAAGAGCGAGTCGCTAGAAGCCCGATGATGTGTGTCGACACATGCTACGTTTCCAGCGCTTGGCCCAGCTCCAGCCACAACGGCATTTACATCGATTTTCAACGCTGTCATTACTTGTGGTTTGTTAGCATTTAGCTGGGGCTACGACTACGATAGAAAGGGTCGCCCCTTTGGACAGACTGCATACAGTGAAAACTCAATCGAATGGAACAATTACAAATCAATTACGGGAAATTAATGAGAGGACTATGCAGGAGAAGCTTTAACTGATATGATTGATCTGGAGTGAAAAAGGATTTGAGTGATGAGAATTGTAGGGCATCTGTAAGAGAGTTTCTAGATAGATTAGTTAAGTTATAGGAGTAGTTTTTAAATATTACTTGCTAGTTAGAAACTGTTATTAAAACTAATCAATCAGCTGAATATTGAAATTAATTGTCAGCTTAAAGTCCCATAACCCTCAGCTGTCAGTTCTCACTGTGATAATTACAAGCATAGAAGAACTGTCAAATTGCTCCCTCTCACTCTTTCTCTCTCTCTCTCTGTCTATTTCAGGCTGTCTCTTATTTTGTGTCATTTGGAGGCGCCTCTATCGACCATGACTTGCACTTTGGTTGCCATTTTGGTCTAACAACTTTGTAATTTTTTGTTTACACGCTTAAATTGTGGCGTAATTGCTTTGGGAAGTGGCAATTGCTATGTGTCTATGGGCCATTCCTCGTCTCTCACTCTCTCGCTCTCTCTCTCTCTCTCTCTCTCTCTCTCTCTCTCTCTCTCTCTCTCTATCTCTGTGAAGCTCTGCGAAAGCGCACACATGTCACATGAAGTGAAGTTGCGACGACTTTTGAACTTGGCCAACAATAACACAAAGGGACAGCAACTGCTTGTACGCACTGTCAGAAGCAGCAACGCCAGCAGAGGTCAGAGATAAAACCGATTGAGATAAGCGTGTCGACTGCGTCGTAATTTCGTGTAATTATATTCTCAATTACTTAACAAAAGCACAGATTCAGATGCCAGATGCCAGATGCCAGATGATGTCGACTCGATAAGCGAGAGAGTCCGAAAGCGTTTTTTCCCAAATATAAAAAGAAATATGGAAAAATCAAAAGCAGGCCAACAACAACAACAACAACAACAGCATCAACAAATAATCTAGCTATGAATGAGATAAACTTCTAAACGCTGCTCACTCGAGCAGTCAAACCAAACAAGCAGGCAGGCAGACAAGCAAACAAAATTGTAGAAGGGCTGGGGCATGCCACTACTGCGACTGCTGCCACTGGGGCAAGCCAGTGATACATACATATGCAAATGGCAGTCATCCTGCGGCCTGTCCAAGGCAACTTAAGTGGTTTCTGCAGCAGCAGCAGCAGCGATGTGATGCCTACAACGATATGATATGATTATGTTAAATGCTCGTTTTGTTTGCTCTCTTTTTCTCTCTCTCTCTCTCTCCTGCTCTCTCTCGCACTCACACATGCGCTGATCCACGGAGGCTGAGACAGAAGCCACACGCTGCTGTCATTGGTCATTGGCGTAACGCGCGGGCAGCAGCTGCTGCTGCTCTTGTTCATGTTGTTGTTGCTGCTGCGTCGTCATGCTCTCTTAACTGATTTTCCAGTCTATGGACTTAAAGGAGCAGCAGCAGCAGCAGCCAGGCAGCCAGGCAGCTATTCAGTTCAGTTTCAGGTTGACGATTTCATAATTCAATTTACAAGATAAGCCGCACAAACAGCCAAACAACCAACCACAGCCAGGCGAACAGCAACAACAACAACACCAACAAATATTCAGTAAACAAAACAAAAATATAACAATCAGAAAGCAAAAAGCAAAAAAAAAAGTTTTAATTAATTATGCATCAGCGATTGCGTTTAAATAAAACTCATATCAGTCAAATCTATTTGTCAGAGATTTTCACATATTTGTTTTGATCAACTTTTTGTTCGTTCGTTTGTTGTCTGTTAGTCAGCAGCAGTTGCTGTGGCTGTGGCTGTTGCTGTTGCATATCAAGCATACGCAATGTTGCATGTCTATTGTTATATCAATTATATATACATTATTGTTATATAAATTATTGGAGCTCGTGAACTGATTAGCTGTTGACAAATCATTGAAAACTTCCCCAACTAGAGCAGTTATTGACGGATTATAATTTTTTAAGTTTTTGATAGGGTTTTCTCAGCACTATAAAATTTAACAATTTATACCCAATTTAAATACAATTTTTTTTTCAATTCATAACATACCTTTCACACTTTTGCTTAAGTTTTTTTTTCGTATTTTTAGCTAAGGTTTTTATGTAGACGTAGTCATTTTATTTTCTTTAATTTAATTTCTCAACTTTTTTTAAATATATATTTTTGTTAAATTTTATAATATGAAATTTCAAATTTAGCAAAAATTCCAGTCTAATTATAATTGAATGATTACAACAAGCACAAGTTTAGTATGTTATTCGAAAAAATTATCCTCTTCTTTGCTTTTTGAACAGAACAGTCCATATATGCTTGTATTTGATTGCAACAACAGCTGCAGCTGACTATATATGACAATGTTAGGCATATTTAGAGCCAAGTTGCTTGGATCTTAGTTATCAATTTCTGCAGCTGAACTTGTTCAAATTCAAATTCATGCCGAGTACTGAGTAGTTTACTGAAATAAATTCTGTTAATCATGAATTCCTCTCAAATTTAGTTTGTGCAGCAACAAGATATTCTCCTTTTGCATCAAAATCATATCATAACTTTCTAAAATTTATATATTTACCTATAAATACATATTCCTTACCTTATTTACCTTATATTTACCATAATATTCGTATTCTTATTCCTATTCTTATTCCCCAGTATCAAACAAGATTTGATCGCCGTTTTCCACATAACAATCTCAATCTCAAGCGCGAGCTCGTTGACTTTGTTTGTTTTTCAATTTGAGCAAATACGCGAGATCCTTTAATTCCCTGCATAATTTCAAATCAGACAAGCGTTAAAAACATTTCATTATAACGCTACACAATCGGAATATTTAATGATTTAATCGGTCAACGGAATCAGCAACAACAACTGCAAGCAAACAGAGAGACAGACAGACAGACAACAACAGCAACAACAAACAGAGGAGACAACACCTAAGCAGAAGCTGCGGCTCTGGCTCTGGCTGTGGCTGTGGCTGTGGTTGCAGCCAACTGCAGACAACGTGGCTCGATTAACTGCTTCAAATTCACAGATTTTAAATTTAAAACGTAGCCACAGAGCGCAGCAAAACATGTAGAAGAAAAAAGCCACCGAGCTCCCTTCTGTCACCCTCTCTCTCTCTCTCTCTCTCTTGTCAGCCTGTTGCAGTCAGATATAATGGCGCGAGTTTCATGTTTACAAAAAAGATTATGCAGCGCCCAGCTCTAAACGTGCTGCAGACACTGGGCTGGAGCTGAAGCTGGAGCTGGAGTTGGAGCTGTAGCTGGAGTTCTAATTAAACAATTCGTAGAATTTCGCGTTAATTGCGAGAAAACGAGTTGAACGTGCAGCGTGAATCCAAAATGCGAATGGAGCCCTGCTTCAACGCGAAGCCATTGCATTTTTTGTTTTTTTTTTTTTTCTCTTCGGGTTTGCTGCACCTGAGAGAGAGGTTGACACGTTTTGTATGCTGAGAAAGCGTTGAACTTTGATTAGCTGCCATTAGACATAGGATATGGCATAATTATGTGGGCAGCTGGCGAGCAGAGCTATGATTAACACACGTGACAAGCCAGTTGAGCGGCGGAGAGAGCAATCGAGCGGGCGGGCGGGCGGTTGGTCGGTTGAGTATCAGCAGAGCAGAGAAAACTCAATTCAAATTATCGCCAAACAAGATCGACAGATGTTCAACAAAAGCAACGCAGAGCAACAGCAACAATGAAGACGACAACGACGACGGCGAAGACGGCCACGTCTGCGGGCAGCCAGCGCTGGACGAGCTGCCAGAGGTCAATGGGGTGCAGCGACCGATGTCCAGATCGATCGAGAGCCAAAGTCAAAGCCAAAGCCAAAGCCAAAGCCAGAGTCAAAGCCAAACCAGTCGCACGTTTCGCTGAGCAAATAACGCCCCATTTGTTGCCAAAATACTAAACTAAAGCCCTTAATCTAAACCACTTTGGGCAACGAAAAGGGTACAAGCAGCAGCAGCAGCAGCAGCAGCAGCAGGAGAAGATCGGCCAGAGCGATCGACATTCGACAAAAGCCACGCATATTTCGCATAGCCCAGGCACACCTTTTCAAGAAAGGTAAAAATGGAATAACCACAAGCAGCTCAAACAAAAGCATAGAAGACATGAGTATATACACACAGACACACACACACACACACACACCAATATACAAGTGAGTGTGCGTGTGCATGTGTGTGTGCTTGAAGTACCCAAAACCCGCACGCAGTGAACGTCAACGCAACGCTACCGTCGATCATCATCCTCGTCGTCATTGTGGCTTGTCATAAGCGCTGCTCGTCAGCGATCCAATCCACAGGCGCAGTCCAGGCAGACAGACGGACGAAGGGACGGACAGACACTCGACGGAGCAAACGGTGCTTATCAGCGGCGATTAATCTGCATCGCTGTTGCTGATAACGCGCACACACAGGCGACCCTATCGAGCTTGCTGCCCAGCGTCGAACACATTTGTACCTCGACAGCAGCAGCAGCAGCCACAGTGAAGCCTCAGTGTGCGTCTCAGTGTGAGCCTCATCATTGTTAGCCGTGCGCAGTGGCAGCCAACACTCATGTTGAAATTATGATGGCTTCTAACTTGCGCCGCTCGACGCACACACACACACACATACACACACACACATACATATGTGGGCATATGGGCAGCTCGATCATATCGTTAGATATAATCTTGATGATCTATTGACGATATGTTGGCTACGCAGATTTGTGTTTTTTCCTTAAGTGAATGCTGTCAACATGCGGACGACGGCTTTGGACTAACAACAAAATTTATGTTGCTAAGACAGATTGCTGCTGCACTGAAAGAAATAAAGTGAGAAATTAATATACAGAAATTACTGCTACACTGAAAGAAATGAAGTGTGAAATTATTATATGGTTTTATATATGTTTCAATAATTTGTTTAATAATTAACTTTGAGTGATTTAACTTTAAGCTACTTAGAGACAATATGACTACACTGTAACAAGTGGCATGTAAATATCAAATATTCAAATATCAAAATTCAAATTTCAAATTAATTTTTTTACATGAAAAAAAAACATTCAAATAAGTAAAAAATTATTCAAGTTTTTGTGATATTTTTTAAATATTTATTTTCTGTGCAATAAATACTTATCTGCCTTTCTATGCGATTCTCATTAATCAAAACTTAATTTACTTAACTGTAATTCACATTTTCTGCTAAGAAGAATATTTCTATAGGTGTTGAGAGAAGCTTAACTTGAATTTAACATTTCTCTGCCATACTTAACAGCTGTTAAGAGCCAGAGTCAAGTGAATATATTATGCTCAACAATGTTGCTGGCGAGTGCTTTGTGTGTTCGATGAGCCTCCCAGAGGGGAAATAATATTACACACGCTTGCTGTCCGGCTTATCTGCATTACTACTACATATATTTATATATATAGTAAACATTTAGTCAGCAGCCCGCTCACCTCCTCCACCGTTCACTACCCCTCCCACTGCCCACTGCCACCCCCATTTCCATTCGAGCGATAAGCCCGCAGCAGCAGTCCAACTCGATCGAGACTTTAGTGCACTGAGCGCGTTTTCAAGCGTCGGTTGTGGAGCACCCAGAATCAAGAGGAATTCGAAGTCTATATAGTATTTGATACAGAGATGCATAGAGAGTGGCTGCTGCTGCTCCTGCTGCTGGGACTACAGTGCCTGCTAGCAGCACCCATCTACGATGACAGCGAACGGCTCAACGTGAGCGCCAGCTGCCCCGGCAGCTCCTGCCGCTTGTGGGGCCTGCAGAGCGACTATCAGCAGCCGCTGCGCTATGCGAAGGGCCAAGCGCTGCAGCTGCAGACGCTGCTGCTGGGCAACTGCCAGATGAGGACGCTACCCCTGGAGCTGTTCCGCCTGACGCCCAACCTGCACAGCCTCCAGGTGGTCAACTGCAGCACCTACCACGCGAGCACAGAGCACGTCGCGCTGCTGCCTGAGCTGCGTCAACTGATGCTGCAGCGCAACAGGATCTCCCGACTGACTGGCCAGCAGTTCGCGCCTCTGCGGCAGCTACAGGTGCTGCAGCTGGACCACAACATCATACAGATTGTGCCCGCGCGGGCGTTCGAGGGCCTCACGCAGCTGCAGTTGCTCGGCCTGCAGGGCAATGGCATCACGGAGTTGATGGCTGGCGCCTTTGCACCACTCGCAAATCTACTGCATCTCGATCTGAGCGACAACGAGATCAGCCACATGGACGCGAAGACTTTCGAGCGGAATGTCAGGCTGCAGACGCTGCTGCTCAAGGGCAATTCGCTGGCCGAGTTCGCGCCCAACTCGCTGGCGTCGCTCCCCGGGCTGCGCCTGCTCGATCTGAGCGACTGTGAGCTGCACGAGCTGTCGGAGCTGCATTTGCTGGGCGCTCAGACGCTGCGGCTGGAGGGCAGCGGCGTGCAGCGCCTAATCATTGACGGCGGCGTTATCAGCCTGCTGGCGGGCAACAATGCGCTGACGCAGCTCAGCATTGGCGATAAGAGCGCCGTCATCGAGCTGGATCTCCACTCGAATCAGCTGAGCGGCAACGCGACGTCCACGCTGTTGCAGGGCATGTGGAACTTGCAGCGCTTGGATCTGGCCAAGAACAACATCGATGAGCTGGCCAGCGCCAGCAACTCGAGTGCTCTGCTCTTGCCCAGTCTCTCGCAGCTGAATCTGGCCCACAATCAGCTCAAACGTCTGCCGCCGGATGCGACGCTGTGGCCGCCGCACTTGCTCCAACTGGACATCTCCTTCAACCACCAGCTGTCAGTGAGCGCGGAGAACTTTGCGGCGCTGCCACGCCTACGTCGCCTGCATATGGAGGGCAATCGGCTGCAGGACTTCGACCACGAGCTCTTCCATCGCCAGCATCCGCATCTGCAGGAGCTGAGCATCTGCGATACGGAGCTGAGCTTTGTGCTGATGCGCCGCATGATGATCTACTTGAGCGATCGTGGCATCCATCTGCCTCTGCGCTGCCTGCTCAGGCCGGACACCAACATGGACGCCAGGCCTGCGCCCACAGAGTCAGCTGGCGCAGATGCAGCGCTGATCCAAACCCGTGCTGGCATCTCCGGCATTCATCCGTACTGGACGACACGTGACATCCTGGCCTTCCTCACGCTCATGGCTGTGTTCATCATACTGCTGATGCAGCTCTACCGCATACTGGACGAGGAGGGCTGCCTGCGGCGCATGCACCTCTGGCTCATGGGCAGGCAACCAGCCGTGGTGAATGGCACCCGGACCCGGCGCCTCAACGAGGAGGATTCTGAAGTATGAATTCAGCGAATGATTTTTTTGGTTTTATTATTTTTTCCCCCTTTTTTTCTTTCTTTTTTTCTACCCATTTCTCCCGCTGAACAGAGCTCTAGTGATTAAACGTGAGACTAAGTACACAAGCAGAGAAAACTCTAACCCTATTCAATTGGCTAACTCAAGGTAAAGCTCTAAACTAAATAGTTTAATATTTTTTAGGATTTGAAAATGTAATAAATAATGCATACGAAATTTATAGAAAATGTTGGGAATATTATGTATATCAATTTAAATATATTTATATTATATAAATGAAAATGTAAATATAATAAATAGTTTAATATTGTTAAAAATTAAAATAGAAGGAAAAAAGAAAGAATTTCGCAAACAAAAAAATAGATTTCTACTTGTTTAATTATTGCTTAAATTTAGTACTGTGTATATATGTATGTATATATGGACATTAATTGATGAAAAATAATAAAAAAAAAATTTTTTTAAATAATATATAATACAAATATAAAGTTTAAATATATATATAAATATATATACATACATACATATATATATATATATATATATATATATATATATATATATATATATATATATATATATATATATATATATATATATATATATATATATATATATATATATATATATATATATATATATATATATATATGTATGTATGTATGTATATATATTTATATATATATTTAAACTTTATATTTGTTCAAACAATATTTTGTCTATTGAATATTTCCTGACTACTAACAAAGACTGCAACGAATTCCTACCTCAATTGTTCACAAATTTTGCTTTCAGTCTCCACTTGTTCGTGCAGTGTATATTAGCTTTATTGCAGTCACATGTTGCCGCGTGCAATATGTTGCTAAAGATTTCAAGCTGCGAGAGCTAAACGACAATTGCTGACAATTTAGCGCTAGTTAAAGTTGCATGCTGACATTGCTGTTGTTGTTGCTGTTGTTGCTGCTGCTGCTGTTGTTCCTGTTGTATATATTGGCATCTAGGTTTGCATATGAAATGTTGCCCAGACACACACACAAGCCAAAGGAAGAGACACCAGATGCATTCGCCAGATTCGCACAAAATACGAATTTAAGTTCAAAATAATTGCACGGCATGCAGAGGAGACAAGTCGTGTGTGCAACATGTGACTGCCTAGCCAGGCCAGGCCTGTCCCGGCCCGGCCGTGGCCCGACTGTTGCCTGTGGCAGCTACAGTGTTGCCTCAGTGCTGTTGCTGTTGCTGTTACTGCTGCTGCTGCTGCCTGACCAATAACGACAACATCCAACAGGAACAACCTGAACAACAACTTTTCCGCCTCCGTATGCCATGCACTTGCCTTGGCCCGCCCCCTTTAGGGGCCAGATTTGCCTACGACATGCTTTGGGTGGAAATTGTGTTCATGTTGTGAGCGGGCGAGCGCAGGGGGGCGCTTAGGGTTTAGGGTTTAGGTTTGGGTGCCAGCGCACACTCGCACTCAAGATTTTGATAGGGCATCGCAATTTCTGAGAAATTGTATTTTGATTTATTTATAATGTTACAGCGACATGCACACATCGCAATAACGGAGCGGGGGCGGGGAAGGGGGCAGCACTATGGCCATGCCATGCAGTTGCTGTTGTTGTTGTTGCTGCTGCTGCTGCAGATTCAATTTGAATTTATTGTTTTTGTTGCTGTTGCGAAATCATTTCGATTAAATTAGAAATATGCAAATTATGTGCAGGCGAATTAATTATGCAAATACAAATAGCGGCACACACACACACATACACACATCATCCGATAAGTGCAAATGTTTGCCTCCCCCATATTAGTTTATGCTTGCGCGCGTTTTGCTAGCGTTTTTCTGCATCGCGCTAGCGTTTTTAGTCGCTCGCAAAACGCCTGGCAATTAAATAACTTCACACCAACGTCTCTTGTGGGCGTTCAAAGGTAAAACGCGCACGCGGCTTCGGCTTGGTATGAAAAATATTTCAACGATTTGTAAAGAAATAAAATCGAAAGGCCAGCGATTGCAATTGTGCCACAAGCAACGCGCAACGCGCAACGTGCAACGTGCAACAAAAAACAGAGCAGAGCAGGGAAAAAGATATTTCGAATGGAGCAACAATTTAGCAATCGTTCACGCGTCCAGGAGCGTCCAGTTCACAAGAGCATATTATTGCGTGAGCACTAGAGCAGAGCGGGTGGGGGGCGGCCCTGGCACGTCCCTGCCAGCGACTCACCCCTTTTCTGGCGTTCGTTTTCGGGGTGGGCGTTGCCGCGGAGGCTGTGCAAAGTGTAAATTTATGATCATGCGATTTTTATCGAATGTGAATGTGCAAAAAAGTACAGCGCTTTTTGCACTTTATAAAAAAGGCAGCAGCACCAGCACACACACACACACACACACACACACACACACACAGAGAGAGGGAGAGACACAGTCACAATCAGAATCAGAGAATTGTGGCCGCAAAGCGAAATGTGAGCCTCGCCGCTCGCATTATTATTAATACTCGCACGCCGTCTGTCATGTTTTGTATTTAGTCAATTTTCGCTTCGATTTTTATTGAATCGTTTTTCCCCCTCTCTCCTTCTCCCTCTCTCTGGCTTTATATAATATTTTATATATTATTTATTTGCCTTGTTTATGGCAGCTTTTCATAAATCAAGGCGCTCGCGCGCGTTTATCAAATTTTCGCACACTTGGCTTTTGGCTGGAAAATGTGATTTTCCGCGCGTTTTATGAGACACGCCCCCCGCCTTCCCCCTACCACAAGACAAAGTGCAACAGCAGCCGACGGCTAGCAGCGTCGAGGCACGACAATGACACGGCGCGACCCCCAGCTAAGACAAGCCAGACTCTCCTCAGCCAGTCAATCAGTCCCTCAGTCAGTCATTCAGTCAGTCAGTTAGTCAGTCAGTTAGTCAGCTCACACGTGGCTGAGGCTCCATTAATGCGATTATTTCTGTGCACTTTTGGCAACTGGCAAAGTTCATAACATTATTTCCGAATCACTGAGCGGCATTAGACGGTTGCGGGGTTAGGTGGGAAGTGCCTTTGGGGCATGCCACATTAAAGACATTTTAATGGTTTTTTCGCTGCTGAGACAATGCCACAACCACAAGTGATATTTCACACTCACAATTTATATATATATATATACTCAGACCTTTCACACCATGCTTAGGCGCAAATTTGTTGCTCTAATCCTTAGACAGCGGCGCTGTCTCATTAGCGCCCCATGCTCCTCGGCAGCAGCGGCCGTAAAGCGCCTGCGTGTTGCACGTTAATCGCATTATTTACAGCAAACAGGATCAGCGGCATGACTTTTGCGTCTGAGCGGACACAGCCCAGACCCAGACCCAGACCCAGACCCAGACCAACACCCAGACTCGGCCTCTCACTCAAAAGTCAAACGGCGACAAACACTCCCACGGGGATATCTGTGACATATGTAAAGTGTAAGCCCAGCCAAGGACCAGCCGAGGGTGGTGGGGTGGGGGTTGAGCCACTGTCAAAGCGGCGGCGCGTGCCGGCGTGCGGTTCGTGTAATGAATATCCGCTTAGCTGCCGCTGCCTCTGGCATGGCCCTGGATGCTGCTCAGCCGGGGTTGCAAGTGCTCAAAGGCTAAATGCCCAATACTCAATGCCACCCCAGGCTGCTGGTTGTGTCCGCTGTGCCGGGCGTGCTATGGGAAATATGGAATCGAAGTGACGTCTAAAATATGCCTCGGCTCACTCTTTGTTGCACTGGCCAAATGATTGACTTGCCACCAGCCACCAGCTGAAAAAGGACAATCTCTAAATCGGTTTATGGTGGTAGTGTGAGAAAAAAAAAACACATTAAAAAATACTTTTAAAAATCATAAATAGCTATGATTGAGTGTGCCAGCTTGAGGTTATTATACCAAGGTCTAAAATGATGTCTGGGATATGCTGGGATATTTCTCATGCAGAAAAGAATCATACTAAAGTTAATGTGAACTAGACCATCTAGTACACCTGTTGCCGGAACACAAATTTAAAATCAATTTTCTTTGTTAATGGCAAACAAGCAAAAACTCTAGGCGAGTGCTATACATAAAAAATACTTCAAGGGTCTAGCTCATATAGATTCTGAGATCGACACGTTTATACAGACGAACAGACGGGCAGGGAACCCTGCTCACCCGGAACCCTCCTCATGAATATATATACTCTATAGGGTCTGTCACGCCCTTCTCTGGCTGTTACATACATTTCTCCCATTTTCAATGAGTTCAGGGTAAACTTATTTACTTTTTATAAGCTAGAACTCTAAGCCTTAGACTTGTGACTTTTTTGATACCGAAAGTGACTTTTAAGAAAAGCTGAAAAAGATCACAAAAATTAATTTTGAAATACTTAAAAAAATGGGAAAATAATATTGGAAGGTGAACGAATATATATTCTTGAATAAATGAATTGTTTTTGAAAAGGAAAAAAATTCGTGATCTTTTTGCAGTTGTTTAATATAAATCTTAAAACTGTTATACATCCAAAATAAATTGTATGTAACTTAAGCTTTTTTATTATTCGCTAAATTCTTATATATTATTCTTTTACTCTGTAACTCATATCTATAACTATAATAATCATTAATAGGAAATCATTGAAAGTGTCGGAAAATCGAAGTTCCAAAACCTTATTGAATTTAAGCCACAGAAATTTGCGTTTTCCTTCCAATAAATATTATAGTTTCTATGAATAGCTGGAATTTCATATATTTATTTTATCCAAGTTTATCCATGACATAAACATTACATTTATAGTCTTGCCTTATTATATCTATTCATTAAATATTATTTATGAAAACTAGAATATCTAAACAAATTGTAAATTTAAGTCACTATTTAAATCAAATGCGAATTAATTGGCTCAGCTAATTTCGGCTGAGAGCTTTGCTGCAATTGAACTTTGAACGGCGCCAGCCCCAGCAGGTTCTTCATGTCTTAGCTCTCAGCTCTCAGCCATCTCTCTCTCTCTCATTGTTATTTGATATTTTTGTTGAGCACATCGCAACTGAATAAAAACAAATTAAAGCTCATTGTTCGGCTTTTGTCACTTTTTGGTGGCGGCGGCAGCGGCGGATTCATTGTCTCCGATTACAGATGCAGCAGTGTGCAGAGAGCTCAGCTTCTGTTTGCGCTGAGGCTCAAGGTCCTTGCAGGCCAGGCCGGGCCAGGACCGTGGCCCGTGGACCGCCCGCGTTGCCTTTGTCAGCGCTCACTTCACGTCTCAGTTTTTTGTTTTTCGTTAAGCGAGTCACGTGCCACAATGACGACACTTCTGACATATCCGGCGGACCACACGCCGTACTCATTGTTCGCAGTGCCCGTCCCCAGCCGCCACCCCCTCTTGAGTCCGCGCTTCGATGCTGCGGGCAAGTGTCAGGGCACAAAATTAGCGCATCACGTGCGCCTGTGCCGCAATATCCTTTAACTGGCTGCTCCTGCCATTGCCTTGTATCCTTATCGCTATCGATTTCGTTTAATATGTTAATCTGTGCCATCGCCCTGTAGCCACCCTTTCTCCTCTCTCTCTCTCTCTCTCTCTCTCTCCTCTCCTCTGCCCTAGCCGCTGTTCATTAGCTGAGAACAATAAAGGTCTTCTTTTTATATTATTATTATTATTGGAGCTCTCCCCATTGGCAGTCCATTAAAATAGCCATACGCATATCCTGGCGTCCACTTAACGGCCACCACTTTCCGCAAAGAGCTCTAAAGAATCAAAAAGATATCAAATGGAAATAAAAATCAACGAGAAAGGCTTTAAATACGCATCGCTTAAGAGATTGGGTAGCAATCGGAGTCGGAATGCATTAACTGCGGGTAAAACTAATTACTGCCATATCTCTCCGACTCTATCAGCCTCTCTCTCTCTTACTCTACCTCTGTCTCTCTCTTACTCCACCTCTCTGTTTAATGCCTGCGTTAATTACCTTTGGCTGCTTACTTTTATGGCTTTTCTATGGAAAAACGCGTGAAAAGTTCTCAGCTGAAGAAATGGAATGCGAGTTTTCCAATAGCCACAGCCAGTCGCTGTCTGCTAAGTCACTTGCCATTCCCATTGAGATACCCTGTAAAAATGACAAGAATAGCGCAATGGTCATTCACAATTGTTGCCTCGCAATTAATCTAAATATTTATGATTATTATTTGATTTATTTGGTTAATAAACAATATTTTTTTTTTTTTATTGAGGAAATATATGGAAGTTTTGCAGCTTTGAAAATATTATAATTATATATAAATATAATATAAAAACATACAAAATGACATAAAAATAATATTTAGAAATACTCAAAAGTAACAACAAAGTTTTACTTGTAAAATATAGAACTTCCGGAGAGGAAAACAAATATCTATCCTGGAAAATTCTCAGAACTTGAACATAAAATTTTTGGTTTTCGTTAAATACTTAGCACTCAAAGAGATCAAATAAAATGTTTATATTGTTTTTTATAAAAACCAATTGTGATATATATAAATATACATATTCATATGCAAAACAATAATATTTCCAGATATAAATTGCATAAAAAAAACTATATATTTAGGCAGTTTTTGGCTTTCTCATTTTTTCTCGTTTTTAAATTTTTAAACAAAGTTTAGAATAATCAAATGAATTTTGTTAATATAGAATGTGTTCATTTTCTTTACATAAATTACCTCATATTGCAGATATATCTATATATGCATATATATTTATATATATACATATATATATATGTTTCATATTCATTATTATGACCTCGCTTTGACTTGGTATAAATATGAAAAGCGATTAGCTCTTTGCTGTTGTTCGTAGCTATAATGTTGGGGTTGCTCAACGATTAATGGCAGCTGCAGGAGGAGGGCGTTGTTTTGGCTTAGCGGACAGCCAATCCCCTGGCCAAATGCAAAATAGGCGCAAAAATCACAGCAAAAAACTTGGCCCAGGCCGCGCTCATAATGGGCAACAAGTTTGCTGTTGTTGTTGTTGTTGTTGTAAGTGGCGAGGCCAATGCAAAAGGACTGCATCCGATTGGATCTGAATGCCGGCCGAGGCACTTGCAGCAGCGGCAGCCGTCGAATGGAGCTTGAATTGATGCAGATGCAACGTGATGCTTGTTGGTAATAAAATTGGTGCTTAAACGAATCCACTCACAGCCATTTAGCAATATCAGACATGGCTGTAAAATTAACAGAGCAACACACAGAACGAGCGATGGACCCGAAACAACAAGGGAACGGCCTCAGCTATATCCATGTTGGTTGTTGTTGTTGCTGTTGTTGTTGTTGTTGTTGTTGTTGCCATGTGCAATTATTTCTTTGTTGTTGCTGTTGCAATTGCCTTTTGGCCGCGTTAATGATGCAGGAGGAGTCGGGGCAGCAGCAGCAGCACTACCACCAGCACCAGCAAAAGAGAAGAGAATACAAAATAACAAAAATGGCAGACTGGTTCCACGGGCTGCCAAGCCAAGCCAAGCCAAGCCAGACCAGGCCAGGCGCTGAGCATAGCCGGACCAGCCATTGAGTCTGCAGCATCAGCATCACTTAGCAACACCCACTTTAAGATCACGACAACAAACGCTGACAACAACAATAACATTGATTAGCAACTGATTGACTAAGAGATACCCTACCAAATAGATTGATATGTAAAGGGCTTAACTATCCTATCAAGTGATTCTTGACATAGATTGGAAAGAGCCCAATATCAATTGAAGTTATATGTAGAATATATACCCTGGAATAGGGAATTTAGTTTGGGTATATTTATTACATTTAGTAAACGTACCCCAATAAGCAAATGGCACGCCCTTTTGAATATTATCAGTGCTTCAATGTTATCGATAACTTACATAGTTGCTGAACTATCGCAAATTGCTGAACTCTCGCAGAGTCATACTCTGTAAACTGAATACGAACTGATTACAGATTCTTATAGAAGTGTCCAGAACCCTTTGACTTATTGAAGCTTAACTCAAAACGAAAGTAAATCGATTTTTATCGATCTAAGCTGTACTTGATACATTTATATGCTATATATATGAATAAAAACTAAGCAATATTAATAAATATATAAACTATTCAAGCTATTTATATACCTATATATAGCAATCCCTATACATATCTATCTATCTATCTATTTATCTATCTATCTACCCATACTATATATCTTTCATCTGTCTATCCTATAGATACTATCTATCTGTCTATCTGTCCATCCATCATAGCTACATTTCATGTGACCTCCTAAGTGCTACCTATCATATACACCTGCAACTTCCAGCACAAATACCTATCATTCACATAATTACAGGGTATAACAAGGGCCAGTGCAATATGCAACGCTCTTGTGCCAAATTTGATGGTCCAAAGCGCAGCTTCATGGCTGCCTCTCTCAGCCAGCCCCCTCTCCTCCCCACCCTCTGCAGCTCTGGCTAACTGCACCGAAATTTATGACAAAATCTCATGAGCTTTTTGATGAACCAAAGTGCAAGCGCAATGTTTTCTTATTTCTTATTTCTTATTTCTTATTGAGTTTTTCAAAATTCTGACAAGTTTTTTTTTTGGGTTCGCTTTGGTCATGTGGATTGCAGTTTGGGGCCGTGCACGATCGCATTAATTTATTAATTTAATGGCAAAAACGTTATGAGACGCTTGAGAACAAGTGAAAGGAGGCGGGAGAGGAGAAGGAGAGGGGAGAGGAGAGGGATAAGGGGCTGGGGCTCAGCTACCTTCAGGCGGCTTCGGATACACACGGGGCGTTTCTAACAATTTTATGCCAGATGAGCGCCTAAATGATCGCGATCAGTTACCTGCCAGCCAGCCCCATCCATCGCTGGGGCTGCAGTTGGAGCTGGAGCTGGGCTGCAAGAGAAACGTGCGTCCACTTAAACCGCAGACAATCTTCATTATGGACACTGGAGGGCACACAGCTGCAGCAGTTCCGATTTGCCGATATACCACAAGATGCTGATGCAGTCGCTGTTGTTGCCAACTCCCCCGCCCCCTCGCCTCCGCCGCCATCGCTGCCAGGTGAGGTGTTTATTAAGGTGTAATGCAATTTTTCATATTTCCTTTTATTCGCTCTGGCGTGGGCGGAGCAACTGGAAAATTGCAATAATATGTTTGTATATCTTTTCCTTTTAGCCAGGCAAAAATGGATGCACTATGCAGGTGGGTAAAGGTGGAGGAGGGCCGGCAGCAAACACGGCAACACGGCGCAAAAATGAGAAAAGCGAGAGAAAAAAGAAGAAAAAAAACTGTGGCAACATGTTTGAGGTTTTCGCTTTTCCGACATAAATAATGGTCATAAATTGAGCATGGCCGGAGCTAAAAATTCAGTATTTATAGCCAAATGATAAAAATAAGATTTATTAACATTTCTGCTGCCCCGCACTAGCCGCACACACACACACACACACACACGCAGTCCTTTTTGCGATTTTCACACACCCCGACATACAAAAAAAACCCAAGGCAAGAGCTTGCAGTTGCATAAGGCCCACTGACGAGCCCATACTCTGGAGTTGAGCAGCTAAGCATAGTTTTAGAAGGACTGATATGGCGAGTGGCTCAACAACTCTGCGCTAAGTCTATGTCTATAATAGATTTAGAAGTAATAAAGTGCGTCGGTGGCTGTCAAACTGTCAAGCATGTAAAGCTATATCTAAAAGAAAGATAAATCCTTGTATAATAAATATAGAAATTATATAAAAATAATGCTTGAATATACATACTTAACTAAGGTAACTCTAAAGCTGCAACTTGCTGAATGTGGCATTCAAACTGTACAATTGAGAATATTATTATTGTGGGCATATCAATTCGCAATGGCTTGGTTAAATCGCAGTCAGTGTCAAACTGTAAATCTGCAGATTATATGTGGAGTCCGGCTCAGGTGCACTAACTATAAAACTGTATCTTAAGGAACATGGCTGGCGAACTGTGGCAATGAAGGTGTACGTAGTGGCTGTAAAACTGTGAGCAGTTGCATTTGACTTCGAGAATGCGTGTGACCGTCGTACTATGTAGTTGTATATATTGCCATCAAACTGTATTTAGATCAATGTGACTGAAACTGTGGGATGAGAACTTATCGATATGTGCGAATATTAAAGCTTTGACAGCGAATGAAAAACTGTAGCTTAAATTAAATTCGTTTCAAACTGTGCAAACTTCGCTAAAATGCATTTGTGAGCAGTGAGCAGTGAGAACTGACTTAATAAGTCTCACAGCCTAGCATACCCTGCCTCAGTTTATGTACAGGGTATTCAAAATGAGAGGATGCGCCAGAACATCCGTTTCGCTTCGCCGTGTGGCTGATCCTGTGCAGTTATTTTTTTTTTACATTTTTTTGGCGAAAAGCAGGCGAGCAACTAATTAGTTTTTTTTGCGCTCTTCTTATTTTTAGGCACAGTGAAAATGTGCCAAAAATCTGGCTGCATGGCTGGTTGGCCGGCTGGTCATAGCCAGAGCCAGAGCCAGAGCTTGGCCATATTTGAGCTCATCTTGGCCTTTTATGGCGTTTCACAATTAGTGCAGCAGCAGCGCCTGCGGCTGCCTGGGCTGCAAACAAGATTTCAATAAGAAAATCAGAAAAATCTGAAAAATCAAGCAAACGTAGCAAAGCCAAAAGCTAAACAAGAACAGCAACAACAACTGCGACGCACACGCAGCCAGATTGTAATCAAAAATTCACAGCATTGTTTGCCTGTCAAAGCAGCAGAAAGAAGGGCGATTATCGCAGGCGCAGGACGAGCAGGAGCCCGAGTAGGACCAAGAAAAGGCCTGCATATAGCAAAAGTTGTAGCTGTTGTTGTTGTTGTTGTTGCTGGTTCAAATTCCAAGCGCATTTCATACAGCACCACAGGCAACAGAGCGTGCGAGCGAGAGAAAGAGAGGGCAACAGAATAAGAAAAAGAAAACAACTAGCCATAAAGCTGCCCCATATTGTTGCAACAACTACAACGGCATCGGCATCGCGCGTGACCACAGCTGCCCCCAAGCGTTGTTGGTGTTGGTGCCCACCCACTTATCGCAACATTGCTTTATGGCATTCTTCTTCGCCGTTGACCGACACATTTAATATAAAAAAACTCATGAATATCATTAACAAGAGGCAGCCATTAAATTGTTGTAATAACAATGAAAATGTTTTCGTTCACGATAAGACTAGTGAAATTAACTTGTGTACAACTTTTGAATATTTACCCGCGCTTGATGTGCATTACCATGTATTTTCAACAGTCTGGCAATGTGTATGGCGTTGCCACATCAGCATTAATACATCGTCCAGCGCGCAAAAAACGGTCACACTCTTAACCATCGCGCACTTACAACGCGATACCTTTTGAGGCGGCGACCGATTAGCACTAATCGTTACACAAATATTCGCAAACGTTGTCGAAAGTGTTTGTCGATGCGCTGCGCAGTGTTTAGTTTATTGTTTATTAAAAGGTAAATAAATATTATATTTGTGTGCATTCATGCAAATTCCAACATTGTGAAGTAAATAGCAAAGGAATTGTGATTAGTGTGCAAGCGGAATGGCTAGATTTGTGGGACAGCCTTCAGCATTGAGAGACAATTTTCTCTTGTCCATCTCGGTTTACTGTATAATTTGTGCGTCATCATTATCTGTTCACTGTTGTTTGATTACAAATATGTGCAATATTGTTGACGAACTAAACAATTTACCGGTGCACTGTACATCTTGTTTCGCATGCGTTTGTTTGATTAGAAAGTCGGCTGGCGCTATTGTGGGTGTGTGGGTACCGTACGGAACGGCGAAACGCAAGCAACAGCAGCGTACGTCAAGGCGAACACCGCGCGAAAAAAGTTGAAAGAAAAAAAATCATAATATAATCGGCGCTCTCTCGCAGCACCCAACACCCGCTGGCCTAGAACAATCTCTCTCTCCCTCTCTTTCTCTCTCGTTTTGTCTGTCTGCCGCCTGACGGCTGCTTCGCGCTCAGTGACGAAATACTGTCGACAGCGACGACGACGCGTCGGCGTCGGCACGCGTAGCTCTTTTTCAAAGGTCACGGGCGGACGCAGGAGACGAGCGGCGCTTGTTTTGGTTTTTGTAGTTTCGCTTTGTTTTGGTTTTTTTTTTTTGGTGTCAGCGGCGGAAAAAACGCGAAAAAACGATGATTCAAGATGCAATAAAAAACAGAAGGAAACAAGAAACATTGCTGTCGGGTACATTCGACTGCAAACTACTTTATACAGTTCGAGAGTCATTTGCTTGTTACTTAAATATTCTGAAATCGAAGCAGTGGATGTCAAACGGTAACTGTCGAGTCCAGGTCTAAAACTGCATATTTCTTTGATCATACCACTCGCTTGTTATATGACTCCAAGACTGCAATTAGAAAGGTGTGCATGTCAAACTGTAATTTCAGATGAAGCCTAAGCTTAGCTCTAAAACAGCTCAATATCAACTTTTTGCTAATTTTGAGTCTAATCCACCAATATACTCATTTTTACTCATTAAATAGAGTATTTGAAGCACTAAACGTTTTGTTCTCGCTTTGTCAGGCGCCAAGATGGATTTCGCCAGCGTACTTAATAAGAGCGAACCACACCAGCGCACCATCATTCACCTGGACATGGACTATTTCTATGCCCAAGTGGAGGAGCTGCGTGAGCCCTCACTTCGCACTAAACCACTTGCCGTGCAGCAGAAAAACTTTGTGGTCACGTGCAACTATGTGGCCAGAGCGAGAGGCGTTACTAAGCTAATGCTTATCGAGGAGGCGAAGGGTCTTTGCGAGGATCTGGTACTGGTCAATGGCGAGGATCTGGCACCATATCGTCTGATGTCCCAAAAGATATTCGACCTGCTGCTCAACTACACACCCGACGTGGAGAAGCTGGGTTTCGATGAGAACTACATGGATGTCACGGCGCTGGTGGAGCTGCGACAGGCACACGCAGCCGATGCACAGTTTAAACCGCCTGTGGGACACATATATCCAGCAGATGGCACACCGCTAACCGCCTGTAGTTGTGGCTGCGCCCAGCGGCTGGCCATCGGCACACGCATAGCTCAGGAGATACGCGAAGAACTGCATCTGCGACTGGGCGTCACCTGTTGTGCGGGCATTGCATACAACAAGCTGCTTGCCAAGCTCGTGGGCAGTCGCCATAAACCCAACCAGCAGACGGTACTGGTGTCCACATATGCGGAGCAGTTCATGCGGGAGCTGAGCGACTTACACAGCGTCACAGGCATTGGCCAGAAGACGCAGACGCTGTTGCTGGAGGCGGGCGTCTGCAGTGTGGAACAATTGCAGAATTGCGACATGGAGTTTATGCGGAAGAAGTTCGGCTTCGAGACGGCGACGAAGCTGCGCGACCTGGCGCTGGGTCGGGATGGCAGCTGCGTGCGTGCGACGGGCAAACCGAAGTCAATCAGCGTCGAAGACTCCTGCAAGACCATCTCGGTCCACACGGATGTGACGGATAAGTTTCGCATGTTGCTCAAGCGACTGATGGAGCAGGTGAGCAGCAGCATCTAAATAAAAGCATTCATCAGATACTGATTTGTGTAATCCTTCATCAGGTGGCCGAGGACGGTCGCATACCCATTGCCATCAAGGTGGTGCTGCGGAAATTCGATGTACAGAAGAAGAGCAGCCATCGGGAGACCAAACAGGCCAACATACTGCCCTCGCTGTTCAGGACCTCGGTCTGTGCCGGCGAGACGGGCGTGTGCAAGGTGCAGCTGGCGGATGGAGCTTTGGATAAGCTGCTCAAGATCATTATGCGTCTCTTTGAGCGCATTGTGGATCTAAATAAACCCTTCAACATCACATTGATTGGCCTGGCGTTCTCGAAGTTTCAGGAACGCAAAGTCGGTTCCTCGTCCATAGCAAATTTTCTCATTAAGAAAGCCGACCTGGAGGTGCAGTCAATCACTTCTCTAACTAATACGAGTCTCACTAGTCCTACGTCGGAGAGCAGTCCGACCGCGATGAGCGGCGATGAGGCCGCCTTTCGCTCCTCACCCACTACATTCAAGCCCAGTGATCAGTTTTATAGGCGACGCGCCACCACAGCGTCTCCGGTGCCCATGCTCCTGGACAATGGCTCGGAATCGGCGGCCACCAACTCGGATTTCAGTGATTTCTCCGAAACGGAAGTGGAGCCCTCGCCGAAGAAGAGTCGCATTGGTCGCGTGCTGGTGTCGAAGCGCAGTCGCCTGGCCGGCGATGCGGCGGACATTGCTGCCGATGTGGCCTCGCCGAGCAAACTGCGTGTCTGTGATCTGCGACTCAATTCACGGGACAGCGAAAAGGACTTTCCCATGAGCCCGATAGCAGCGTCCACATCGGGATCATCGTCAGCGCCTCGCTTTCGGACAATTCAGCCGCCCAACACACTGCTCAATCGCATTGATGGCAGCCTGCGTTTCATACCGGCTCGCACGGCTAGTCGCCTTAGTTCCAATGCCAGTTCCACGGCATCCTCGCCGCTGCCCTCGCCCATGGATGATACGGCTAGTGCGCCTAGTACACCTACTCTGACGCCGGCATTACAGGAGGCGGCCCAAGCTCCCAGTGTGGGCAATGCAAGCACTGAGGCAGCCACGGGGGATTCACTCGCTCATTTGGCCTGCCCCGCTGGCGTGGATGCTCAGGTCTTCAAGGAGCTGCCCGTCGAGCTGCAAAACGAACTAATTGCCTCGTGGCGCAGTTCGCTGGTGGTGGCTGCTGCCAACGCCGTAGAACAGGCCACAACTAGCAGTGCCAGCACAGCCAGTGCCGCCAGCAGCGGTGGCGGTGCCACCAGCTCCACCACACAGAAGAACACCCTATATCGTTATTTCCTGAGGAACAAGTGATGTTGTAGGAGACGCGTTCAACGCAAACTCTGCCTAATTAAGATTAAAATCGAAACGCATATACACTATATTATTATATATACACATATATATATTTTGATAGGTTTGTGGTATTAGAATATATTTAGATGAGCTGTTGATGAAATTCCCGATTTGCATTATTCAGTTACATTTATTAATTCATATACACTTCATTAAATACTCACACACAGAATTGTTAAGGTGCCCTACTTAAGCGTAAAACTTTTTATTTTATATCTCTGTTTGCCGAACTCAAACTCTTCTACGAGCTCTCATTGTTTACATATATATATATATATATATATATATTATTATTAATATGTGTTTTAAATAACAAAACTTGTTTTTCGTTTTCTTCGTTGCTAAGAAATTATGGGAATCTGTCCGCTTGACTTGATACAAGTTAAAGTTGAAATACAAATTGAAGTTTTGTAGTTTACCTAAAATGGCAACAACGAAATCTGTACAAATAAAAAGATAAAGATTTATATATATAGAATTATATAGAACAGTATAAAATTGTTTGGGGCGACCTATTATCATACATTTTAACTATATAAATGTATATATATATGTATATATATACATAATAAAATATTGATTAAAGTCTTTGAAGTATTAATTGATTTTTTTTTTTTTTAGGAAAATGGCAACAGCAGAAGTGACGGTAACATTGCACGTTCAGTGGCTCAGCCAGCCGCATTTGATGAAGAACTTGCGCAGCGAGGTTTCCATGGGGCTGCCCAGAGACGGAGCACCACTAAGACAGACCGTCTTCAAAGACAGATAGGTTGTTGGCGTTATGTTGTGTTTCTTGCACACATCCAGCTCGTTGTGACTGAGTAAATTGCTGCCCAGCGGCTGTGGCAGACGCTTCAGCTCGTCCAACTGGCTGCGCAGCATATAGCTCATGCTTAAAGGTTGATGCTGCTGCTGCTGTTCCTGCAGTTGATCCTCTGTCGAACTATTGCTGGCGGCGGCGGCGGGATCGCTTAGGTGCAGCTGCATTTTGACGCCGCTTTGCAGCAGCTGCTGCTGAAGTTGAGGGTTTCCCTTCGCTGCTGCTGTCGACTGTGGCAGGTTCGCCTGGGCTGCCGTCATCGTAGCCGTGGAAGTCGCTGCCGTCGCTGTCATTGCCGACTCCAATGTCAGCCCCTGGCTCAGGTCCGTGCTCAGCTCCATCGCTGTTGCCGTCGCCGTCCCCGTCGTCATTGTCGCCGGCAGCATCGTTGTCGTAGCTGCCGACGATGTCCGATAGCTATCCAAGTAGTTTCTGCTGGGCAATAATGCGCCGGAGCAGGTCGGGTCGCCGATGTGGAGCATGCTTCTTGGTGCGATTGAACTTGAACTTGCCTCGACGCCGCTTAACAGTTCGCTGTGAATCGATGCAAAACAAAATAATGATGATATGATCCTGGCACACATGTGATGGGACTTACGCCTTTCTGGGATTCGCTTGAGGGGAGTGCAAGGAAGAGCTTGGCGGCCGATGACTTCCATTGTAATGATGTATGCTGTCCTGTGGTTAAACATTGTCTTATACAACCATTCAAACGCTGCGAGTTGGGCGCGTTGATAATACAAAGGAGCTGAATATCGTGAAAGTAAGACAAGAGACAAGGAGAACATTTTCATTGCGTTGCGTTAACATAGCTAAAACCAGAGCTGGAAAAACAACAAAGAAGCTACTCCTGATCTCAAAATAGACGATCACAAATCTAGTTTTCAGGTTGCCAATTCTGTTTTCCAGCTCTAGCAGACACGATATTCAACTCGCCATGCATTCAATTACGAGGGACCAAACACAGATAATATGCCACACTTACGGTCTTTCCATGTCCGTACGGTCCCGTGGAGCGATGCGTTGCCATCGCTGCATGCTGCTCAAAGTGCCGGCAATCGTCGATCTTCGTGATGCCGTTGTAGCGATAGCGATACAGCTCCGACTGTCTTATGCGCAGCTCCTTCTCGCGTTCCATCGAGCCCAGCAGACGCTCGTACTCGTTGCAGGTGAAAAACTGAGCAAAGACACGGAAGCGGTCGCGGAACTCCTTCTGCTCCTTGCTGAGGCCCGGATGCAACGCATAGTTGCGATTGCGAAAGAAGTTTGACACCAGCTGATAGTCCCGCACCATTCGTTTTCGACGAGCCCGCTCGCGGAGTCGCCGCGTGTAAATGTCGACGTGAGCCAGCTTCAGCATGACATCCACTTCCACATCTTCCGAATTGAATACAATGTTTGAGATCAGCTGTTCGGCAGTCGGATCGTACTCGCGCTCAAAGCTATCACGATTGGGCATGTAGCCCAGTTGCAGCGCTTCCTCATTGCTAATCTCTAGAGGCGGCAGGCGGGAGAGCGTATTGGCACCCAGTGGCCCAGTATCGTCCTCAGTGTGATCAATGAGGATAGGCCGTTGCAGCTGCGCCGGCGTCCATGTAGCCTTGCCAATGGTGCCATTTACAAACTTATTTACGTACTCCTCTTTGGCATCCTCGGCGGACTTGGTTTCAATATGCTTGCTAATATCCTCCCAGTTGCCAAAGCCGTACTGTTCAATTGCATCCAGCAGACGGATCTCTTCACGCGCCGTCCAGGCGCCTTTGCCACGGAATACACTCAATATGGCAGTGCCTGAGTCCATGAACTGATATGCATGACTGTTTTGATGGGCGCCAATCTCAGCGCCAGTTGCGAAGCACTAGAAAACAAACATACCAATAATAATAACGGAACAGTCTTTTGTTTATGTGATTCTTCACGAATTATCGAACTTTGCGATAAGTGGACAGCCCTAAGCTGAAGGCTTAATTGTGGGAAATACCGATTTCATCGGTAAGTCCAATACTTAAAAAAGATATAGTCACGGAAATATATTTCTATGTTCTAGACCTCTAGACTCATATGAACTGCAGTATCATTAATCACATGCGCATTCAATCACATTTACACACACATTCACCAGCATAATTTTTAGCATTTTTTGTTGCCGACGTACACAGAGAACAGCTGTTCAAAAACAACATTGTGAAATCGCCCGGCTATATGTACAGTTTTAGATGCGTCAGCACAAACACATATATATGTCAGCTCTTTTTGCGATATGTCTGTGTCGGTGTGCGTTAAAAAACTCTATATGTAGCTGTGTAGCATATACATACACATGCACACATATGTACGTGAACTTATACTTACTTGGAGGCACAAATCAAAGTTTTCGCACTCTGCACAATGTACACGTATGCCTTGGATATCATCCTGGCAATTAGTGCAATTGTACTTTGTGAACAAATCCGCAATTGTAGTCATTTTGACTTGGAATAGCGTTTTTTCTTGAATAATTGAATTTGCGAAAAACGCTCTATGCTACCGTCGCCATCTTGGCCCAATAGCAGAGTTGCCACATCGCTCAAAATACCCAGCTACACCCTTGTCGCACGCCGATGTGACCAGCGCTGCATTTAGCTGCCAGGCTACCACACTGCGCGCCAAATTCAAAAGTCGCATTTTTAATTGGATACAATATATATATTTATTAAATTTCAAAAGTTTAATTCGAGTTTTGCCTTTTTTCTTGTAATAATCAATTTCTTTTTACGCTAATATCACAAAAATAATATATAAAACTAAAATATGAGAAATTCCGCATAATATCAAACCGAAACCGAATGAAATACGTAGATATTTTGTTCACAAATACATATAAATACCGATTAGTCTGTGTGTGGTTAGCTTAAGCGAAACAATAACAAAAAACATGTAAGCAATTAGCTGAATATAAATACAAACGGTGGTTACGGGAAGGAACACGTCTAAAATTATACAAATTTAAATAGCGATAAGTTAAAGTCAATTAAATTATGTAATGCAAATGCGTTGAATGATGACAGATGCTTAAATCTAAACAAAATATTTAAGTATTTAAATATAAATATAACTATATATATATGTTATATATATGTAGATAAATATGAATTGCGCTGGGCTTTCAACTTGTTGTTAGGAATTACAATGAAGCTTGCTAAATATAAGGTTATATTAAGATCGATTATTATTGATTAGTTTTGTTATATGTTGAATATGTTTTATAATATTGCTGTGTCCTTCCGAGCAGCAGCCGCTTTGGTATGTGAAGGGGTACCGGGGACAGGGTCAGGGACAGGGGCAGAGGGAGGACGTGGGACACTCTGGATGAGGACTAGTTAGTGTATGGCATTTGTCGTTACTGTTGCTAGTTTGCTTAGACCATAACGAAAACAAATAATAAATAATTAGAAAACAAACAAATTTACAATATAAGAGAACTTTAACATAAATCTTATGGCAAGTTGCCGTTGCAGAGCTGCGTTTTAGAAACGCGCACTCCACACAACATACTTTCAATTTGAATACCTAAAATCATCTAAATAAGTCTATTTGAGCGCCAAATTCGTGTTCGAGTCGGGCCTGCCTGTGGGGGGAGCACACGGCTACAATTATGTTTTTCTATTATCTATATAAATTATTTGATGCTTTTTCGAGATTCGAGATTCACAAGCGAGCAAGTTTCTGGCAGTTGATCGCACAAATTGTCACAGTTCAATTTCCTTTTGGTTTCTTTAATTCGATTTTTGATTGCGATTTTCTTGTGTGAGCATAAGGAACTAACAAATACTATCCACCCACGTGCAGGCGCGACGGCAAGCGTTGTCATGTGCGACAGGCAGCTGCCCCTAATAAACTGGAGCCGGCTCCTTGTCACCGCAACGAGACTCATAAGTTGTCGACCATAATGTCCCGATCGGGGTTAACATAAAAAAATGCAAAATCTTTACCTAAAACATAACTATTAACTAATTTGGTATGTAAAGTCTTTGTGTCTTTAGCCACAATCTGATTATGATAAAAATTCCATGGGCTGCAGTAACCGGCGAAGCAAACTAACAATAGCAACAACAGTAAATTGCCAGTCAACTCACATGGGAAGGATTCCTTGATTAATATAAACGGGTCACACAATGCGGCTGCTCTGCTGTTCGAATCCAGTTCCTGTTCCTGTTTCTGTTCCTGGTGTTCTAGTTGTCCTGTAATGTCGTATGTCACGAGTTCTTGTTGCTGTTGTGTGGATTTTGGCAAGGAAGCATCTAAACGTTGGCTAAGCATGGCTACAACTGGCGCTAAAGCCAGACGGGATTTGTGGTGTGGGCGTGTGGGACTCGGACCGATGCCGGCTTGGATTCTGGTTACACGAATATGCAGCTCTGTGCATAAGTTGTGCCCGAATACATTCTGATTGCAGGGGCAGGCGCTGCTGGTGCTGCTTCTGCTGCATGGTTCAACTTTGGGTGTCGTTGGTGCGGTATTATTAGGTGGTTGTGGGTTAAGTTGCTTCTTGATAAAATACTTGTGGGGTTTGTTCATCTTTAGTTACGGTAGAATCTGCTTCTTGGGTTTTTTTAACTCAGCATCTTCGTCACGCTTGACTTCAGTGTAGCGTTCGCCCTTAAGCGAAACTATTTTATTATCACGATAGCGCACTAGCTTGCGCGGCTCCATTTTGGGCACTACCGGCTTATACTCGCGCTGAGTGGCATTCTTGTCCACATAGGAGTACCTGGAGCACACAACAAATCCAATTATTACTAAGCCACGGATCCAAGTAAATAAGACTTACCTAGCTATGATGCGATTCTTTAGTTCATTGTCATCGACGACAACGTTCTTCTTCATGGCAATCGTGTGCGACTTGTCGGTCAAGCTCTGATTGGTCTCCTGGCGATGCAACAGGATTTGAGTAGCACTATCAATGTCACCCTTCGATATGGCAATGCAATGTTTTATCTGTAAGCATGACAATTTCGTATTTCATATAGTAATTAAAGAGTTGATCGTGCTAGCTTTTAGCTACGTTTCAACAACAAACATTAATCATTATTTACGATGTCATACGACAAATACCTATCCAGCCTGGTATGATGACTTGGACTACTGACTCACCTCGACGTAGGCGGTATCGGGAAACATCTCTTGAAGCACTTCAGCCTCATCCAAAAAGTAATCGCAAGTTGAGCTGGAGCTGTCCGTGGAGCCTCCATCACTGGTCTCGGACAAGTGCTGGGAGCGCTTGCCGTTGCCACTGCCACCGCTGCTGCTGCTATTGTTCGAGGATAATTCGTCCTTCTCAGATATGGACGAGTTACGAGCACGCAGCTTGGACTCTGGTATTATGTTGGACAAGCTCAGAGCACTGTTAAGAGAACAACAGTAATCACATACAGAAGATAATAATACAAATGTATCAGTCATGGCTTACTGGAGCGATAAATTGATTGAGCTATGGTTGTCTTGATTCTTTTCCATGTCGGTCAGCTCGTTGGCCAGCTTGTATATCCACTCGCATATAACGCCCTGATCGATGGTCGAGAACTCCTCGAAGTAGGCGCCCATCATCTCAACGAAGCCCTCGACATCAAAGCACGGGTCCTGCGAGGCCTCCTCCAGTATTGATATGATATAGGAAAGTACGATCTCGTCGATAACGCTGAAGTCGGCTCCTGGTATATGTGCGCTGACAAACTGGACGAGACTTCGCTTCACCATCTCGTGTTGCTTCTCCAAATTGGTCATATTTCTACTATGAGTTTTGCTGAAAATAATGAATATTTCTCGATCGTTCGGCGTATTTCGTTTGGCTGGTTTGCCTATTATTTCTGTAAAGTAGATATATAGATATATATGTACGTATGTATGTATGTGCGTGTGTATGTCTGTGGAAGTGGACACCCGATTTAGTTGTATTTATTCCAAACTATGTCGGTCAGCTCATTGAGTTTAAAACATTGTTTATATCAGTGCCACTTTAAAACAAAGTTGAAATGAGAATTCGTTTTAAATAGCGTACTTTTTGCTTGCTGCGCCTTTCTTTTGCTGCCTCTGCTGCTTCTTCTTCTTTCCAATCAATAATACTCTCGCAGCGCAATTGTGACGAATACTATCGGTATCGATAGAAAAATACTATACAAAAAATTGATCGATATAATACCACATTCGCGTGAACAATTTGAAATTAAATGGATTATTATATTCCATTCGGTAATAAATATATTATAATGAATAACATTATTATTATTATTATTATTATTATTATTATTATTATTATTTATTATTATTTTTAATTAAAATGTTTGATAATAAAGCGTGAAAGTGGTAGTGCAATCTAGTTGTTTCACTATGTAGGTGTTATTTTGCCAACAGAATCTTTTTTATCTAAATAAACGAGAGCTGATATTTAAAAATGTATATATTTTGCATTAAAATGTTCTGTAATGTATTAAAATACAATATATGTATATATACACACGACAGAGTGCTGCGAATATGCCAGGAAAAGCGGTTTAGAATTTGAAATTGCTAAAGATTGAGATAAATAAAACAATATTAATAAACTAATGAATTGAATCTATTAGGCAGGCTTATATGGGAGATAGTATTTTCATTCACCTATGCCTCAACTTGCTAATGATGCTTGTGTTCATTCAATTCAGCAAATATCGATATTTGCAAACCGATAGATATTGCTAGAAAAGAGATAAGCGCACTTATTCTTATACATTTTACAGCACTATAAATAAGTAATTGCAATTCAAACACATATAATCAAAACCGCTTATTTTTTATTTGTCCGTTATGTTCCAATTCCACCAGCCTAGTTTACATAACTGTCAAATGCTTACGTAAATACAAGTAACTCCCTATGTAATGCAAAGGCACAACTCGAAAAACAAACAGATATATAGGAAAAACGAAACCAGGTCAAAGATTCAGCAAAGTCAAGATATCGTTCTCAGCCACATTTATCGCGGCCAAGGGGCTGCTGAACTAGCCACGTTCGTATTAGTATTAGTATTAGCTTGTAGCGGTAAACTTCATTTCATTAAATGATGACAGTATTTGTATTATATTGAAGTTCAAGGTTCCAATCGCAGCCGAACAAAAGAGAATCGAGCGAGAGACGCACTAATTAGTAACCATGCGAAACGCATACCAATGATGAAGCATACTAAATATATGTAAATGCAAATCGGTTTTGAAACATGTATTTTTGTGAACTTAAAACCCGGAAGCCCGCGCACTGCCGCTATTTCGCTCGCCGGACAGTTGAATTACCTATATGGAGTGGAGCAAATATTGGCCCAGGTAGTTAACAGTTGGATTTTTGGGAAAGCTCTGACCGATCTGACTGATGAGCTATTTTTCCCATAAGCGAAATGTGTTAACTCGTTTCGAATTTTTGCGTAATTTCTCGTTAAATACCGTAATGGAGCGGAGCCAGCCAGAGTCATGTCATAACAATTGCCTTTTTAGTTCGTGCACTGTTTTTTTTCTTCTTTTTTTTTTACAATTTGCTTTGCCGTGACAATGATAATAAATCAATTAGTTGGAAGCTATTTTTATGCTTCTTAGGGTTTTACAGTTGAAAAAGTTTTTATTTTGTTTATTGTTATACTCGTTACACATACGAAATGAGTATATTGGGCCGAAGAATTGCAATTTTGAATATGTATGTAAATATGTATCAAATATGTTGAATATTAGTGGAAGTAAAACTAATATGTGTGTTGGAGCTAGAGCCCACAAATTTAATTTGGATCACTCTTAATATCCTTTATTGACTGGCCAGCAATGAAGTCAAATCGACTAATTTAAATATATAAATAATATAATATAGCATCCTTAGTTTAAGAACTAAAATCGGCCTTTGGATCATTAAAAAAAACAGGTGAACGTTCGCCTCTCTGTAGACTCATCCATTTTATGGTTCTCCATTGGGGCGCGGCACATCCTCATAAATGTACTTATTCTGTAAAGTGCTTGCGATGTTTTCATTTATTTTTAAAGTGGGTTTGGATTTACCGCGCGATCTCTCGATAGACAGCGCGTGACTTCTAAGGAGGTTAATAAACTTTTTCAAAAGAAACAACAAACTCAATTTTTCGCACAAAAAAATAAGAGTTTTGCTTTCTTTTGGCCCGCTTAGCAGACGCAGTAATTGCTTCAAACTTGACCTTAACGCCAAAAATAAAATTAAAACAAGTGCCAAAAAAATAAAAGAGGTAAAAAGTCTTCAGCCCTCCGCAACTGAAATCGGCAATTATCGCGACTTCGATTTTGCAGCAAGCCGAACAATATGGAAACGAGTAATGGATTGACCAAGACCAAGCCGAAACCAAATCACGGGCCTGTTACTGTCATTGTCTGTGTGTGTGTGTGTATCTGTGTGTGGGGCCTGGGCCTGGCTCCGCGTTCTGGTCGCGCTGTCGACGCCAGCGGCGCGGCTTCGTCAGCGTCAGCGACGTCAACGCTTCGGTTCAGCCGGCGGATGAACGCGCAATTTTTGTTTATTTATACAGCCGAGCGTGTAGAACTCCGTATTAGTGTCTTCTTGGCGTTCGCCGTTGACGGGTTTCTCTCGTATCCTCAGCCAGCCCAGTGTGAGTCTCTGACAGCAGCTCAGTGCTTCGTGCTGCAATTCGTGTCTGTGTCTGTGAACGAGTGAGTGTGTTGGTGTGCTACGGGATCATCCACAATAAAGTACAAATCAGGTACGGAAGTGAATCGACGACAATCGATAAATGGGTCAACAGTGTGAAAGTGAAGCCTATCGATAACACAGATACACAAATTAGCCATGAACTGTCGCTGGGCTGCAACTGGCTGTCAAGCAAACTCGAATTGTTGCACACACATATTGAGTTGGGGCGATGTTTGCTCCACCTGCGACTCAGCTCAGTTTAGCACAGCATTACCTCAGCTAGTCGGGTTGCCTTGACTAATTTTCGTTAGTTGCAATTTTGTTGCTCTTTGCTAATGTTTCTTTATTGGGGCCTGGCTCTAGCTGTCTGATATTTCTAGTTGACCTTAACCCAATGCAATGCACATAGATTAAGTGCTGAAAACTTGTCTGAGGAGCTGCTGTGGCTGCTGCCGCTGCAGTTGCTGCAATTTTGCGAGCTAGCCAAGGCCAAGACTGACAACTTTGAGGCGGCCAAAACTAAACGCTTTGAACTTGTAATCAATAAATGGCGATTACATTGCAAGCTGCATCAAGATCAAATCTAATAGCCAAGCGCCGCCTCCACTCGCCCGCCCGCCTCCACCACTGCGAATTTTCAAAATGGAGCGCCGCTTAGTCAGCGAGACTTGGGCAACCGACAGAGACCCGAAATGTCAAAACCCAATTAACGCTGCAAATATTTACCAAGTAATTAAACGAGCGCCTCTTTGACTAAGACCTGGTCTGGTCTGGCTGTTGCCCAAGACTTGTTTCTTGTCTAGGCACTAGGCGTTAGGCGTTAGGCGCTAGGCGCTAGGCGTTAGCTGCTCAAATCAATTCAAGGGCTAAAGTCAGCTCGAAAACATATTCGTATTAGTTAGAGCCGCAACTAATTGATTGACCCCCCGCAACAGTTATGTACTAGTTGCTTATGGCCATACTGACTAACACAACAATAAGGAAATCTATTAAAGCCAAGTTGAAAGCAGAAAGAAAAAAAAAAAAGAAAAACAAAAACAAATCAAAACGAAACACATTAATAGAGCTCATAATAGTTTTGACCAAAGTCGAATTTAATGTGCAATTTATTATATCTATAACTCTTTGTTGTTGTACATTAATGCATAAATTCATATGTATGGGTGTATATAAGTGTATACATATATAAAAATGTATGAGCATGTATAAAATTCTTACATATTTTCTTTTTTTTTTAATTTTTGACTTATTGGCAAAAATTTCATTAACATAATTTTTTGTTCATGAAGGATTCTCTCTCTCCTCTCTCTGTTTCCACCTCTTTTACATGCAAAGATATTGGCATAAAATTCAGCTAAACAATATGTGAAAGTATAGTCTGTAAATATAGATTGGTGTGAGCAATTTAAATAAAACAAATGATTAATAAAAATATAAATTTAAAAGAAAAATTTTAAAATATTATGAAGCTTAAACATCGAAGGAAAATATAAAAAGATATAAATAAATATTAAAAAAAAATACAAATATAAATGAAAAAATTAAAAATATTATAATGCTAACATAGATCGATATATAATATATATAAAATACTACATTTATTTTAATTTATGTATGTATAATGTATATAAATATAAATAAATACGAATAGATATACATAACTTTAAAAAAGAAACACATTTTCAACTTTTCTATAAGCAATCTGTCTTGCTTTAAGATTTCTGTCGGAGAAAGCATATGTCAAAGCAATTTTTAAAATATTTTTTATTAATATTTAATATTTCACTGAAAATTAGTTACTGAATTCCGCCTTCACACCAGGCCTTTTTCAAAAGTATTCTATTTACATATAGATGGCTCACAGAGTCAGCAAAGTGCAACTCAGTAAGCATATAGTATATACATATGTATATACAAAAAATATCGTCCGACTATATGTGACCAATAGATCATATTTGCGCAATTCTATCTTGTTACTCCAGCGAGGAGGGAAGATCTGGTATATAGAAAATGGCAGTGCACAAGTCAGTCTCTAAGTACGGACAATTGTTTGCTTTACCTTTAGCATATATGCAGGTGGTAGGTGCGTGTGAAAATCACATTACAATGTATGCACACACTAAACATCCGTGCCGGAGCTTCGATCTGATGCTTTTCGGTGGTACTTTGGGTGTGAGTTTGGGGGTCGCACGGCACTTGTGAGTTTGTGTGAAAAACCAAACAGGGAAAATTATACAAAAAAAATCTACATGTATGTATATACATATGGATTTATATATACACATATATGAGAGTGTATGTATTTGTCGCCGATTGGCTTGTAATTATTTGCCCAGTGCAATTATCTAAGTGCAACTAGCGAGTTGCAGCAGATGCAGCTGCACTAAAGATCATTAATTGCGCCGTGTGAAGAAAAAACAAAGATACACAAAAAATAACAAAAGAATATACTAGATGAATGTATATTTGCTTAGTTATATATTATATATGTAGACATACAAATATGTATATATATATTGATGTATAGGTGTTTGTGTATATAAGAAGTAGAACCTGAATAACTGGGCTAAGTTCACTTCACTTGCCACCAGTTTTCAGTGTGCTTCACTTGGACCGTACGATACCCATTGAAAGTGAACTAATGGGGTTGCTGACTTAGGGTATTGTGTAGATAACAGGCAGATCTATGATCTCTGATCTGTGAGTATACCTCTCAGACTATAACTCTTCATATAAATATGAAATCGATCGATATATCGATAGATAATTTCTATCAACAAGAACTCTCATTTAGTGCAAGATAAAAGCAAACATAAGTGAATCATGTGATGTAGGCAAAGTTAGATAACTTAGGGTATCTCTCAGTCGGTCATTATCTATCTCATCACGCTTAATTACATGGTGTTTTTTGTTTTTTTGACTGGGTAATTTACTCGCATTATTTAGATGTCGAGAATTTGGAGTAGCCTAAGTCGGGACATGATTTTTGACACGAGCACAGCTGCCCATGATTCAAATAGAATAGAAAAAAAAACTAAAGCTGAGCAATTCCCATTCTGACAATACTGTGATTTTTTAAATATATACAGATATTTATACATATGTATGTGTTTTTTTTAGAAAAGCAACAATAACGAGACAAATACACGCTGTTAAAGGCTACAGCAACAAAAATCGAAAAAAATCAATTATGCATACAAATCAATTTCGCGCTGCGTGCGCTGCTGTCTTTATGCTATATACACAGATATATGTATGTATATATGTGTTTAATTGAATTTTATTTGCTATGCGTTTATTGCTTTCATTTGTTGGTGTTTATTTGCATATGCATCTGCTTATAAATTTATTTATAAATTTAATTTCTCCAGTCAATAAGCTGCTAATGAGGCATAGACAGAGACTTAGAAGGGGCCAGCGGCCTTTCGGCCTTCCAAACTGTAGCATCGCATTAGGTGTGCGATCCCAAAACGAGGCAAGGGCAAGGGCAGTTGCAGTGCCAACTGTCTATCTAGCTGTCCGACTGTCTGACTCGCTGACTATCCGTCCGCCTGTTCGTCTGTCGCACGTTCGGCGTCACATTTTTGGTCGTGATAATGCCGCAGAGCTCATTTTCCTGTCTCCAGTGTCAATCTGTTTAGCTGTTTTGCTGACGCTAGCAGCTCGGCCCGGCCACGGGCGGCATACAAATTAGCCAAGCTGAGATGACCGAGCGTCAGCATGGGGTACGCTTCGCTGATCCAGGCACAAGCCCATAACCGAGCTCGAAGTCCCCTCTAAGCTGGGCGAATGTGGCACAGTCGTTGGCATTGCGGCGTTCGCGTAAGATCAGTGGGCGATAGAGTCATCAAATGTCCACAGTTGACAACAGCTCAGGTACAATTGCCAGCTCTTCGGCTACTGTTACAGATTCACAGCCAGATAGCGAGCATACGCCAGGTGTGCCGCGTGTCAGCCACAGCAATAGAACGCACGATCATAAATCAATTTAAATAGAAATTTTCACTAATTAACAAAGATCAAGTTCCATACGAAATTTTATGCAAGAAACTGGAACCTGCACAAAATAATCGTAAGATAAAATCCAATGAAATCGATATAAAATTGTGGATTATGTAGAATGGCCCTTCGGCAAGGTCGTAGACCGGAAGTGTTCTGGCCGCCAGATCTCCATACATATTTGAATTCAACGAAATATCAAAACAAACTGCGAGCGCCGTAATTGAAAATTAATATCTCAATCATTTGACGAGCACATTCAGCTTGACATAAAGATAACAAGAAACACACTGAAAGACATGGGTGCTCAAAGTTATTCCGCATGCAATTTAAATAACAAAAAGGAATAAATGTGTATACAGCCAGTAACTATATATATATGTGTCTCTGTGTATGTAGTTATATAAAAGTATATAAAATATTTAAATGGGCGAGCGAGAAGCGGGTTAGGCAAGCAGCAGATGTTGCTATATAAATGCTTAGAACATTGCCTCGCAGTATCGAAATAAATAGATATATATGTATGTGTGTATATGTGTATATGTGTATTTATGTGTGTGAGGCTGCGCCATCTTGAATATTAAAAGCTCACAAGCTCACATATGTGTAGCTCTACACTTGGAATCTGCAAGATGAATGCCAAAGTTATACGACTTTAGTGCCAAGGCGAAAATTCAAATCTAGCCTTGTAGAATGCCACACACACACACATGCACACTCACACACACACACACACACACACACACACACACACACACACACACACACACACACACACACACACACACACAGATAGCTCAACTTGATCAGGTCTTTAAGCCACAGTAACTTGCGGTCGCAGAACCACTAAAGCCGAAACACCATCAAGAAGCCAAGCGTTTTAATTATGCGAATTCTCTTATTGATACTTTTTTATGTTTTATTTTTTAAGTTTATTAATTTTTTTGTAGTTGTTTCTTCTGCTGCTGCTGCTGTTGCTGCACCGACTTGGCATTGATTGAACTGATATATGGTTTTAGTTGTTGCCCGCTGGCTGCTGGCTGCTGGCTGCAGCTTCTCTGTGTGGCAGCTGCTGTCGTCATTTGCTGGCCGCACGGTTTTGGGCTGACGTCGCCCCATTGTCTCGCCCCCTGCGCTCTGCCGGCAGCGTCCCCTTTCAGCATTTTCTTTTTCATTAAGTAAAATATTTGCGTGCTAGCTGCATTCCTATGCCGCGCACGCTCACCTGGCGAGCATAATCAAGCACCCGGCGGCTCCAGCAACAGCTCCAACCAGCTCGTCTCCGTCTCGAACGCGGTCTTTGTCTCCGTCTCTATCTCTATCTCTCTGTCTCTGTCTCCGTCTCGGTCTCGATTCGAGCCGGACGTGCGCGGCCTGCTTAAGCAGCGTTCAGCTTAGAATATTTCATTCAATAATTTGGCAACGCTCTGTTCGGACGTCAGCGGCCAAATCACTGAAAAAAATTAAATAAAATAAAACATCCGATCGAACGAAAATTTCTAAATGTCTCGCAATCTCTGTCATTGCAGCTGAATAAAAAAAAAATCAGAGAAAAATAATAAAAGAAGAAAAATGACGACCTATATGAAGATATTCGAGGAACGCATCTCCGGCCTGGCCAAGGGTGTGGGTGAGTACCCCTCGAGACTCGATGTGGAGCAACATTTATAATTCCGAAAATTCCCATTCAGACGAAACGGTTGACAGCTGGTTCCTGATGAGCTCACCAGCGCCCGTTGTCGCTGTGGTGCTGGTTTACCTGGCGTTCGTGCTCAAGATCGGACCGGAGTACATGAAGAACCGCAAGCCGATGGATCTGAAGCGCATTATGGTGTTCTACAATGCCTTTCAGGTCTGCTACTCCATATGGATGTGTCGCACGGTAAGCACACGTGGCGTATACTTAATAAGAGTGTTAACTAATCTTTGCATATAAATTGTGTTCGCCATCTGCAGTCCTTCAGGGAGAGCAATGTGATGGCGTCGATATTCTCAAAGAAATGCGAAATCAATCGCACACGCGACCAGAACTTGGCTCTGTACTCGGGCGCCTGGTTCTACTTCTTCTCGAAGATCATCGATCTGCTGGACACCACGTTCTTTGTGCTGCGCAAGAAGAACAATCAGGTCTCGTTCCTGCATGTCTACCATCATACGATCACCGTGCTCTTCTCGTGGGGCTATCTGAAGTACGCGCCCGGTGAGCAGGGCGTCATCATTGGCATCCTCAACTCCGGCGTGCATATCATTATGTACTTCTACTACATGGTCGCCGCCATGGGACCCCAGTACCAGAAGTATCTGTGGTGGAAGAAGTACATGACCAGCATCCAGCTGATCCAGTTCGTGCTCATCCTCGGCTACATGCTGACCGTCGGCGCCAAGGGCTGCAACATGCCCAAGACGCTGACCTTCTTCTTTGTGGGCAACACGATCATCTTCCTCTATCTCTTCGGCAACTTCTACCGCAAGACCTACAAGAAGAACAAGACCATCGATTCCAACGGCAATGCCATGCACTCTGGCGGCAGGAGCATGAATCTGGCTCAGTCGGCTCTGAGAGCGGCCGGCGGCATGGGCTGCATGCCAATGCCAACTAAAAACAATATCAGCAACAACAACAACAGCAACGACTTTAAGCCCTATATCGATCTGAACAATAACAATGTGAAGCCCCTGAAGGCGGAATGAGCAGATAGGCTAAGTTCGGGGCCAGCTTTGGTAGGGTTGCTTTGTCTTTAGGTTAATCTTACGTTTTCTATAGATCGGGGCTTAAGTCTAGTGTTAAACGTTTATCCATAACCCTAACTGTACATGAACAAATGAATCTGAATGATAATGAGCTTCTTAAATGTAGTTGATGCCAAACAGCAGAAGATTTCATCCAAATACCTAGGCGTGTAAGTGTGTGCGAGAGCCAGTGTGAGTGTGCCTGAGCGTGTATGTGTCTGTGTGTCTGTGTATATTGCCCTAAGTATTGAAATGCAAACAACTTATTGTTAATAATGACCGAAAATTTATTTGTTTCCAATTACGTCAATGCTGAACAAAATAAAAACAAACGTATATTAACTCTTTTTTAGAAATCAATGCGACTTGTTATTGAAATAATTGAAATACTCTCTAATTAGAGGGGATGGGGCATATTAGCTGATGTAGAACAAAGTCAAAATGAAAATATATATATGTTTGCATATCTATATCGATTGCTATCGATGTAACTACTAATCATATTGGATCGATAGCTGAAAGCAAATAAGTTCTCTGTCGATCGGATAAGACAATATCGGCTAATATAAGTTTGAAATTAAATATATATCGAAATCGCTAACAAATTACATACAAAATTTTCGATATCTTAAAGAGTTTATACTTTTGTGCTATTTGAATCGATAAATCTATTAATTTGACATTGAATAGCCATCGATACTCGTAAATATGTTTATTGATTATAGATCTAGACTTGTTCCATATAACTGTGAACGAGTGCTTCGCCGTCGAGTGCAGTATTCTCACCTGTTTTTTGTTATTAAGACTATGTTCTTGGCCGATTCGGCCTTCGAGTTCTTTCTAATCACCGGACAAACCAGTTGGGCTTCGATATATTTATGACAGCCGCAGGGTACCCAGGGGCCCCTGAAATGTGAAACCAACTCTGAAATCAGCTCGTGTCATGCTAAATATCAAATTTATGCAGATCCCAACAGCTGAATTTCTTTTATTGCAATGATTAATACCAGCGCCGAAGACAGGGCCTTCGGCTTGAACTTGACTCGCGTGCCTTTTGGTTATGCAATTGTTTTTTCTTTTGTTGTTTGTGTCTTGTTCTCTATCGAATAGAAAAACAGGTTCATTCGGCGAGACATTATGGCGACTCTTAAGAAACACATAATCAACGCAAATTATAAATTCTAATTTCAACTATTTTTTTTTTCGTTTTATTTTCGAATTTAGCTTCTACTCAGCCACACGAGTGCAAAGGGCATATTATTTTGTTGCTATCTTCGGCTTAATGTATGATGCATAGATAGATTCTGATTAAAAGATCTTATGTATGTATATATGTATACACTGAAATACACACATATATATATATACTATAGAATCTGGTATATGAACCACAAGTCCATGGGGACAAGTTATTCCAGAATTTGAGAGACGTGCTCCCTGGCCACGCTGTGGCCGTATAACATCCCATTAATCACCGAATATGCAAATCAGTTGGAAACGTTGCCGAACGGGTCGTGTTTTTCGCAGATTAGGTCCAAGGCACGCCGGCCGCTAAAGCCTCCAACTCTATCGAGTTGGTAATCTTTATATATAGACTGTCAATGAAGTAGCTTATTATTAGACACTGTTTTGTAAGTCAAATACTTTCTATTTACATAAATATAAAGACTTTTGTAATGTAGTAGATGCCGGATACTTTATGAAATTTCTGAACAGTTTTTTACGATATTCTTTCAATTCATGCTATAATAGTGAGATGTGAGCTAGTTTCATATATATTATATGAACTGAAGATATTTTGCCTTGAGTTCTGGGTATTTCCTTCGATTTGGTGGTTGGGATTTTCCTAAGTAGCGGCCTTGGGTTCTATTGAAATACCCAAATCTGTCTTCTTTATCTGCCATAGGTATATGTATATACTAACTAAACCTAACTTATACTAGAACAAACTCAGAGGTCGTTGGGTCAACTGCATTTTGAGTATTTCAAGAAAAAAGCTTTTCTCTTGCATACTTTAAGGCGTCGCTGAAAATGCTTTTAGGAAAATGAAGTGTGAAAATTTGCTGCCAGAAAACAAAATTAGTTTGATCTCTGCTACGGCTACGATACACATCTCTAAATAACACAAACGAAGCTAACGTTCGATTATTCAAATTATGTTGCTCAAACTAGAACAAGTTTTTTCATTTGTATGTAAATAAAACAAAGCTCAATCAAAACTGATTCAAATTGATTATAAGGAAGTGAAATTGTAATAAAAATAGAAATAAATTTATCTATTTTTTTAAGTTTTAATTTTCATTGGATATTTTTCGAGACAACCATAAAATTCAATTAGAGCTAAAAACAATTCAACATCGATAAGAAACGGTCAAAAATCGGAATCTTTAAGCGACCCCAAAGCACGGCCCTGCGCCGAAATCGGCGTTAATCTAAACCATATCGACCGCTGCGCGAGCACACACACGAAGAGTCAAAGAGACGCTAAGCGCTTGTGGTCAAGATCAAGGCCAACAGCAGAACCGGCTTAAATGCTACTGTTAGCAAGTTGTTGAGATGCTGCGGCTGCTGTTGACTGCTGTTGGCTGCTGTTGCTGCTGGCTGCTCTTCAATGATGCTTTTTAGCTTCCGCTTTGGGTTCCGCTTTTAAGGTTCCGTTTTGTTTTGACGGATTGATCGATAAAAGGTTGTGAGAAAAGCTCAGGGCTCATGCGCATCACAACATCATGCACACATACATATATAAGTATATACATATATATATATATATATATATATATATATATATATATATATATATATATATATATATATATATATATATATATATATATATATATATCTAACTGAACAGCTGTCATCTTCAAGGTGAGCTGGAATCAGATTTTCGTTTAATGCCGGGTTCTAACAATGCCAATATCTGTTCTGCAATTATAATCAAATTCATGAGCTTGTTCAATCTGCATGGCAAGACACTAATCAGCCCCATGGACCTGTTCTGCCACGCCCCAAACACACACACACACACTCACATTGGGGGCGAGTCTTTTGTTCAGCTCTTAGATGGAAACAATTTGAATGCTTCCGCCACACTCAGTAGCCATCCATCCATCCATCCACATCCGTATGATTAGCTCGAAATTGCAATTCATGGAACACCAGAAATTTATATTGTTTTTTAAGAAAATTATGATTTATTTGTATTTGTGGTATCTTTTCGCTTAAGCCTAAGTACTTTACATGCCAATAACTCGATGTATATATATATATATATATATGTATATATATATATATATATATATATATATATATATATATATATATATATATATATATATATATATATATATATATATATAATACATATGTTTATATATCATCTAACACATTTGCTTATGCCAAATGCGTATCTTAACTTATTTACACAACTAATTCCGTTTCTTTTTGTTTTGTTTAGTTCCTAAGCGTTTACTTAACTTAAATCGGTTTTTACTCTTTATCTTCTACATGTTCCTCTTCCTCTGCTTCTTCTTCTTCTTCTTTAGGCTATTTTATTTTTTGGGCCGTAAACATACAACTTCTTTCATTTGTGTCGCCCGAAGAGGCGCGAGAGAGGGGCAATACACAAACACACATCAAACGAAGCGATGGCTGCGAAAAGCATTTAACTGTTTGCCTATTAACTCAAACCTAAAATTTCTCAACATTTTCATTTGTCTTCTTGTTGTTGTTTTTTCGATTTTTGGCGGCGGATTACTTAACAAATTAGTCAACAAAGTTGTGCATAGAACAACGCCCGCTCCATAGACTTAAGCAGTAAATGGTAAAGTTCCCAAAAATATATCTAAACAAATATTCTATGTGAATTCCATTAAGTGTGTGTTTGTGTGCGAGTGTGTGTATGTGTGTGTATGTGTGTGTGTATGTGTATGTGTGTGTGTTTGTGTGCGGGTGTGTGTATGTGTGTGTATGTGTGTGTGTATGTGTGTGTGTATGTGCGTGTGTGTATGTGTGTGTATGTGTGTGTGTATGTGTGTGTGTATGTGCGTGTGTGTGTGTGTGTTGGAGGGGTTTAGAGTATTTTCCTAGCTGCCTTACAGCACCTTCTTTTGCTGTGCTGCGTTCGTGGCTATGGCGGCATTCAGATTCTTGGCACAGCTTTCGTTGTTGTTGTTGTTGTTGTTGTTGGTGATCTCATTGGCATCCGCCTTGGCCTTGGCCGCCGCCTGCTTCTTCTTGTAGGACTTCTGATAGAAGTCGTTGAAGAGGAAGTAGAAGAAGACGGCATTGGGCAGGGTGAAGCAGACAGACCATCTCGGATAGCCGCAGTCGGTGTAGAGCAGCTGCGTCTGATGAATGAAAGCGCAGCAGAACTGGATCTGGAAGATGGATGATAGACGAGAGATTAGCTAGAGTTTCTTTGCCTTCGCGATAGTCGACTTACCATTTGCAGGTTGGTGATGTACTTCTTCCACCACAGATACTTCTGCATCTGGGGTCCGAAGGCCGAGAGGAAGTAGTAGGAGTACATGATGATGTGCACGAAGGAGTTGATCCAGCCAATGAAGGTGCCGTGGCCGCCTGGATAGTACTTGGAGGTGCCCCAGCTGATCATGGGCATGACTGTGTGATGGTAGACATGCAGGAATGTCACCTGCCTGTCGTTCTTGCGCAGCACAAAGAAGATCGTGTCCAGCAGCTCCGTGATCTTGGCCAGATAGTAAACATAGACAACTCGCGCCTCGCGGTAGGCTTTAGGTGTGCGCGACCAGTCGACCGGCTGGCAGCGCCAGCTATAATACTGCCATATGACCACGCCCTCATACACCATCCAGACGCTGAGCGCCACCTGGAAGAAGTTGTAGACGAGCAGAGTGCGCTCCAGTTTGAAGGGTTTGCGATCGCGCATAAAGCGCGGACCCCACGACAGCACGAAGTACAAATAGAAGCCCAAAATCGTTAACAGAGGCAGTGGAGATTTGATCAGAAACCAGTCATTGGTGCGGGGATCTACAAAGATATTCAGATTGATAAATATATATAAATACTGATGTATAGAAAGAGAGAGAGAGACTGCTCACCTGCCAGCTCGATGAACAGAAAGTTCCAATAGTCCGTTTGTGTTGCGTTGACGGCCGCCATTTTTAAATTCGTTTTATTGACTTCCTCTGCTGGTTGTTGTTGTTGTTGTCTTTTACGATGCTGCTGCAGGTTCAGCAGAAGTTGTTCTCCTTTGTGTGTGAAATTTAAAAATCTGCTAAGCGCTCGTAGCGAACGTGTTTTCGTCCAATGTTCTGCACGGCGCGTATTAAAAATTAAAAGTAAAATACGAAACAGAAAACAGAAAAAAAAAACAGTTTAGAAAGAGTTTGCGCTTTGTTGCTTTCAAGACCATAAATATTTTAAAATATGTTAATAGAAAACAAGAAGAAGAAGGAGAAGGAGCAGGAGAAGCAGTCACCAACAGAGACCAGTTGCTCTAACAAGATATTGCTGTTGCCGAGCCAGCATGACTTGGCCAGACTTGCGGCAAGCCGGAGTGCTTAAAAGATGCAAATTGAGAGCGACATACACTAATGCCCCGCTGAATGGATGCTGTGTGATGTCAACGCTTTGGGCGTGGTGTCTATAAGTCAAACGCAATTCTTTTTTCGCTATTGCCGAAAAGAAAAAAACTGAAAAAAAGCTGAGCTGCTGAGCTGCTGAGCTGCTGAGCTGCTGAAAGCTGTCGCCGTTTGCTTTGAACTGTGGTGTCTCGCTGTGTGTGTGTATCTCTGTGTGTGTGTGGATGTGCAATGCAAAATTATCATGTAACCGGAGTAAGAGTAAATTATATTCATTATTATGAATTAAACAAGCGTAGAAAACAAATTGCTTCACAAGATCAACAATTGTAATTGGGCGACGCCGCAGCCGCAGCAGCAACAGTAAAAATTTTTCCATTTTTGGCCATCTAGAGACCGCGCAGCTCACGTGTGCGCACAGTGGCACGAAGCGGCAGCGAAACAGCTGTTGAACATAATTATCAACAATACAGCAACAGCAGTAACAACAACAAATGCTAATAACTGTTAACTATGTTAGCTGCATTAAGTGGCCAGTTGAACTCAGCAAAGGCCACAAAAGTCAGCGTCAAGCGGTTATAAAGTGGCTTTTTGGCTTGTTCGCTTTTCGGCGTCTCTTTATTTGGCTCTTTGCTCAGTTCCGTGGTCAGTTTTTTCACACCAATATTCTGAATCGCTCTGTCATATATTTCGATCAATATACACATATATAAACATTGAAGGGCAATGTTGGCTAACAAGCCATAAGCCATAAGCCATAAGCGTCGACTGGTTTGCTTTTGCTTGGCTCATTTCCTGCAGTTGTTTGCTTTTGTTGTTGCTCTTGTTGCTGTTGTTGCTGCTGCTGCTGCAACAATTAACGCAGAACGAACCAGAAAATGAGCCGCGACCTAGCCAACAGTTGGAAGGTGCTAAAAGTCGAAACAAAAACTCTGCCCCCTCTCACACAGCGAATCGGGTTTTCAAATTATCAATTTTGGAGACTGACAAAAGTCTAATAAACAAATAGACGCGCAAATGAACCATCAAATTTGCGCTTGGCTAATGAACAAATGATGGCTGAGAGCTGAGAGCTGAGACCTCGGTTTTTTCCTCAGCTCGCTTTTCTGGCAACATTTTGGTCAGCCTGGGCCACATTCTAAGCAGCTGCTGGGCGCTTGTCCAAGACTTTGCATAAATCGCATTTCGTTGCGCTGGCGTAGAGAGATTTGTGGATTCGCCGCATTTCCACTTGGTTAGTCATTTGTTAAAATGGGCTTGGGCAGAGCGTCTGCTCTTCTTTGGCCCTGAGCCAAGCCTCAGCTGAGCAGCAGATTGTGTCAACAATTGTTAACAAACATTTCGTAAGAACCATGCGTCACATATTTAACTTAATTAGTTGGAGGTTCAACTGAGAGTTGAATGGACCTTGGTGACAACCTATTGACACGCGTGTTCCGTTAAGTATATTTTGCATATGATTTGCATAACCATTAACTCTAAGTTTAAGATCTTACTATCTCTATATATCTCCGTTTATACACGACGACCACTTGACAAACAAATCCTGTTTATAAGTCTTCATAGGTTCTTGCCATGTGCTGCGCCATTCAATAGGAATTTTAATACATCTTAACATTAATTGATAAACAAATACTACTCATTAGACCATTTCAGACTTCACACTTTTCGATCAAAATTTTACTTTGCATCAATTAGCAACTATTTCAAATTGTATTTTATCCCCGCCAGTTGATGACGATATATGTCGTATGACTATAGAAGTTAAAGCTTTTCCAGCTACCTAAAGAACTTCTGTTCTAATATATCTCAGATTCACATGGACCACTGCAAGATTTAAAACTCTTCGTGAGTCCAGAATGATCAAAATTCTATAAAGCCTACTACATTAAAGTTCCTGTATTATTCTCTTTTAGTACACTACGTATTGATAAAATCTTCTTTACATCACAAATTCTAAACAAGTAAGAAAACTCTAGTCGAGACCGCTCGACTAGGGTATACCCTGAACCCTGCGAAACACCGCTATTCCGTGCATTCTCAATTTCTTTTATATACTTATGTATATGTATGTTCATTAAAAGCAACACACACACACAGGCGCACGCATACACAAGCGCAAGTCGGTGCGTCAGCTGTTCTTTGGCTGCTATTTGCATGGCAATGTTATGGGAAATTAAATGTTTAATTACTTTTTTTTCTAGAGCAACGATTTTGATCAAACTTGTTGGGCGTGATCATGTCATCCATATGTATGTATGTGCTAAAGCATAAGTCTCTAGTATTTGATATATGGGACTTATAAATTTGAGGCGAAGGGGGCGTGGCATCCAAAATTTAACAAAAACCGAAATTGCATAAGGCCCAAATACAAAATTTGCACACTCTACCTATGAATTAGATAGAATTTTATAGCTGAATTTAGATTTTCGTTTTTAATCGATAACAATAAAACGATAACAGTTATCGAATTTCTGAAACAAATTCGATATGCGCGCCCTATACAGGGACTTACATAAAAAATTTGAAGTCTCTAGCTATTGTAAGTTCTGAGATCGACGCGTTCATACATACGGACAGACGGACAGACAGACAGACAGACGGCCAGGGCTAAATCGACTCGGCTTCTCTCCCAGATCAAGAATATATATACTTTATGGGGTCTGCCACGCCTCCTTCTGCCTGTTACATACATTTCAACAAAAACATTATACCCTGAATTCCCATTTTCAATGGGTTCAGGGTATAAAAAACTCCAACTCTATTCAAATATTGGCTACTGTCCAGCAAGAATTGTAAATGTTATCTATATGGTCTTATGTCCCACATGGTGGATACTTGATAAAAAATCCCATATGACACCCATTCTTTAAGATCTTAACCTTATCACAGATATTTAACTACAGTTATTTCACTAAAAAATCCTCAACTGCGCAAATTCTTAACGATTTCAAACTCTTCTCATGTACCACAGTGCGGCTACTTGATAAAAGATTCACATCAATATATCACTTCAATATCTAGTTTACCTTAGCTCCTGTTCATTACGCGCTGATAATAATCACAAAACACTTTTGTGTACCACACTGCGGCTACTTAATATTGACTCTGAACTGAAACTCTTGTAAAATTGTACCACTCTGCGGCTACTTGATAAATGAATCCTGAACAACATAAATTCAAAAAGACGTCAAGCTCATCACGTGTATCAAACTTTAGCCTAGTTCAGTAGTAAATCCTCTCCAACACGAACCCTAAAAGGTATCTAACTCTTCTGCCGTCGTACCACACTGCGGCTACTTGATAAATGAATCCTATTCTACACAGCACATATTCTTAAAGTTGTTTAGCAAATCTTCTTTATCTATGCATATATAGCAGTTGTACATATATACACATATGTATATATCTTTAAACACTGACAAATCCGAGCACAAGCACCTGTTGCAATCGTCTCGGTTGACAGTTGCCTTCTCCAAGACCCGTACACTTAATTTACAGCAACAACAACAGTGACTGCTCTTAATGCTAACACCATGACAACTGTGATTTTTTTCTCTTAGTTTTAAGTTTGTCTTCTTTTTCGTGTTGTTGTTTTGTTTATAATTATTGGTATATATTAAGGGAGAGAGACCTCTGCTGGCATCCGCTACCCACGAGACTTGTACGCGTACTGAACTGCTACGCCGACTTGTGAGCTGCTATGTATAAAAATTTCGTCTATAGCATTTTGATTTTTTGTTTTTATTTCATAGTTTTGCCGCTCGTTGTTTCTTCTGGGCTAGTTGATGCCAGTTGCTGTCGATGCTGGCAGTTTCTGCTGTTGGTGCTGCTGCCGTTTGTTGTTGTCGCATCTGCTGCTGCTTAAAAGTTCTTTTGTGTAGCTTCATTTGCTTGGAAGCTGCGTTTCATTGCGTCGACTGGTCTCGTTTGACTTTTCTATTGATCATCATCATCATCATCATAATGACAGACAGCCTTTTGGCAAACAGCTCGACGACTTTATTGCTTCGTTTCGTCTTCGCGCTGTCAGGTTTGCCGGTTATTGTATTTCAACTAGTTGTTGGCTGAATTTTAATTGATTTTGGCGCTTACGTTTGCAGCATTTGTATTATAATTAATGTTTACCATAATTGTTGTTATTGGCCAGTTGTAGAATATGGTATTGGCCCGAAAGAGTGCAAGCACCAAGAACTCGGAAACATATTGCGGTACATAATCAGCAATACATAGGCATATATATATAGAGTGTAAAACAGGGAGAGAGAGAGAAAGAGAGAGAGCGAGAGAATGTGATTCGCTCATTAAGTTTTAGGCTTTAGTTTTTGGTTAAACCTTGTGCCATTTAATTCAGTCTTAAACACTTTCTTGGCTCACGCAGCGGCCCGCGATTTGCTGTGTGGCCAGAAATGCTAAAACATGTTGTAAGATTTGTGTTTTACATACTCTGTGCTAAGGGAGAGGAAATAGAGCACAATAACTAAAGGAAAATCAGATAACTCGATGCGTTCAGGGCCAGCGTTTGGCTGGCCATTGAGTGCCGCTGATTGCGGCTCTATTCAAGGAGACACTTGACCGGGTAAAATACAAATAAATAAAAACAAAAAATAAAACAAGAAAAAACGAAACCAGTCGCAATATTATTATATCATTTTGATAATTTACATATGAATTCTTGAGGCCCAGGGCGCAATTCTTGAGCCGATCGCAATGTTATTTCCGGGTCGAATTTGTTGCTAGCTTCGTATCGCACCACTCATTCTGTTGTTGTTGTTGTTGTTGTTGTTGTTATCATGCTGAGGCTGGGGTCATTTAGAGTTGGTTAACTGTGTCACCGGCATATTGAACTTGACCCTGCTTGACCAACGCCAAACTTTAGCTGATTTCAATCTTTTTTTTTTGCTCGCAAAACTCGTCCAGTTTGGCTTGAACTGGTCGCGGCTGCTGTAGGCCAAGATTGTCGCTTTCTGTTTAGCCCGATTGGCAGAATACTTGCTGTGCCTGATAACAGCTGATGCGCGGCTATAACTCACTTATCCTTAGCCAAACAACAGCCATTATTCAGCGGCGTCTTCCGGTCATCAAAGCATTTGATTCGAATTGATTTGTCGCTGGCTTTTGTTTGCCGCGTCTCTCACATAACGTAATCATATGCAGAGGTTTGTCGATTTCGTTGACGAGGCGACTGCGGTGAGTCTCCAAGTCTCCAGTGCCGCGAGACACGAGCCACTTGCAGATTATGCAAAGTTTCTTCCGCAACTATTTACATACGAAGCAGAAACCGTTAACAATTATTATTGGTTATTAATTATTAATTGCGATTCTTCTACAAAGCAAAAGTATCAAAATCACAGTCGCAATTATATGTACATGTTTCTGTGCCTCTTTGTCTGTCGATGTTTTATTGCTCAGTGCCCAATTTGACAGCGCCAAGTTCCTAGTAATTAAAAGGCATTTATAGATATATTTATTTATTTATATTATATATATTTAACTCTAGCCTAGTTTATTTGTCTCCTCAAGCCCATTTCATCTGGATTCTATAAGCGCCTATATTTACTCACTTCATTATTTTATCACGACATTAATTAATTACTTAATTACAATAATTAAAAATAATTTAATTACTCACTTTGCATGACAAGTTGCTCAGCATTTTAATTTGTAATAAAAAGCTTAACGTTTCGTATAATTGTGGCTTTAAACGTTTTCTTTAGCTTTGCAGTATTGCTAGCGCCATCTATAGCTCGTGGTTTCATAGCTTGGCTTGAAAGCTTTTCGCAGTGTGACCAGATGGCTGGTTTAAGTTCAGCTTGGCTTTGCATTCAGTTTCGTTGCTTATGCTAACGCTTTGAAGCTGTTGTGGAAGCTCAGCAGTTGAGATTGGATTATTTTTGAACTATTTGCGGCTAGAGATAACTTTAGTTAGCTGATTTTATTTGATTTCAAGTTGTCTTGGGTGAATGGCCTGAGGTGAGGTGAGAAAGCAATGGATGACAAGCTAAATCAAGCTGAACATAACTCTTGATGCTGTTGGAGAAAGTGTATCGTTGGTTCTGAGTGCTGTAGGGCAAAGTAAGATTGCTTATACAATATAGTTTATGTAGTGGGATAGGTAAATAGCCAAGATTGCTTATACAATATAGTTTATGTAGTGGGATAGGTAAATAGCCAAAAGCTTTGTTCGACAGTCTTGGTATGGCTTACACATACTATTTAGTACCGTAGGCTCTAGCTAGTAGATTCAAGCTACAGACTGCTAGCTAATACTGAAACATCATTTTGAACAGTTTTGTAATATTGCCAAGATAACCTCTTGGTGGGATCAAAGAGAAGTTCCCCTGAAAGCTACACAGTAATGGGATCGCCTAAGCTAGTAAATGCTTGTTTATAGCCTAGTGGCTTAGCTTAATACAATTCGCAGAAAATGCATTTAAAAAGAAAATGTTTTAATAATCAGGTCTTTCACTTTTTAGATCTTTGATCTTTCTTTTTTTAGTCCTTGACTCATTAAAAAAGAAACTATTTGTTTAAGTTCTAGATTAATTACTTACCTATGTAAACAATACACTAGATTGTACCACAGTATACCTTTTTACACATTTACATATGCCCTACACTATATTCTTTAACTCATTTAATATTCTACTCCAAAAGCGTGCGTATCCAACTTAAGGCCAGTGTGCTATGAAGTTCTTAAAGTCCTATCATTAGGCCGCTTTAGTTCTTAGACACTGTGGCTACTGTGGCGCAAATTAAACTTGTTTTGGAGCACGGAAATGGGCCCAATGAACGTATCTATCAAATTATAAGACGCCGTTTAATAATTTAGCGATCCATCGGTCGATCGATCTAGCCTCAGCACATTTGCGGCTAATCGAAGTCGGCGAAATACCGTTGAGGCTCTGCACATGCCCTTGCCTAAAACCCGTTTTACGCATTGAAAAAAGATTAGTTAACAGCAGCACAACAACAAAAATGAGAAGAGAAAAAAAAATTGAAAAATACTTCCGTTTCCTGATCGCAAGCAACTGCTAAAACGCCGATAAACCCCCTTACAGTTAAGAAATCTTACATACACACAACTCGGCTAGCAAACGTTTAGTTTTCTCACTTAATTAATCTACGGTTAATTGTTTTCTTAATTCTAGCTGTGGTTTGTTTTTACTGCTTTGCAATTTTATGCGCAGATGCGCCAAGAACTGAACTATGTCAAGTTCAAGCCGAAGTCGACGATATATTCTTCTTCGCGCTTACGCTTAATTATTACTTCGAGCATATTCATTTGGCTAAACCGAAAATCTGTTCAAGTTCAACGTCGCCTCGCGTCGGGGGCAACTCAAATGAAATAAAATAAATTACCAAGAACATTTCCAGTTTGTGGCCCAACATCGTTTACGATTCTGTCGAGCAGATGTTTTTTTACACACATTGTGCATATGGTATTTTGGGTTTCACTTCTCTCTTCTGCCATATAACTTGTCCGGTTGTTGCTCCGCCGCTGTACTTCGACTGGCCTCCAAGTACGCGGGGGGCACACGTGGGGTACGTGCATAAAACTGGCGTTCATTCAGACTGTGTGGCACTTGTAAGCGAACGCATATTTGGCCAACTGATTAGCAGACGGAGCCCAGCACATGGCCAACATAACACGGCACTTAGCCAAATAAGAGAGCGGCCGATGCGCTGACCATCAATGGATTCATACGGATTTCTGGGCATTTGTGAATTTGGCCTTTCATATAATATAATATTTCGACTTGCTATTGCGATTGCGATTGCGTTTGTGTTTGCTACTGATTCTTTGGTCCAAGCCAAGTTAGCATTGGGTGTTGCCCAACTAACTTCTCAGCTTGTGCTATCAATTAGTACCAAAATATGTTTGTCTGCTGCCCAATAAATGAGCATGGAGCTTTTGCTGACGACTTTCAGATACTCTGAAATATTTATAAATAACAAAAAATATATACGCATATTTTATTTTACATATTTGAAAAAATAATATTATAAGAACGATGATAGACCTTCGAAAATAAAAATATTAATAATAATAATAATAATAATAATAATAATAATAATAATAATAATAATAATAATAATAACAAGTAAGAGTGCTCTAGTCGAGACTGCTCGACAAAGAGATCCCCTGAACCCTGCGAAGAACTGCGATTCCTAAGAGCCGCTAACATTCTCCGTTACTTTTATATGTATGTACATATGTATGTAGCGAGCAATACATACACACACACAGACGCACGCACAAGAACACACACAGACTCACGCACCAACACACAATCTGCTAACTGTGCATTATGACTCATCAGCTTCGCTGCTGCTGCAAGACGCCGATAATATGAGATATTAAATGTTTAATAACTTTTTTTCTAGTCGAACGATTTTGATCAAATTTGTGGGGCGTGATCATGACATTCATATGTGTGTATGTGCTAAAGCACAAGTCTCTAGTACTTGAAATACGTGATTTAGCAATTTGAGGCGAAGGGGCAATTTGGCAATTTGAGGGCGTGGCATCCAAAATTTAACAAAAACCGAAATTGCAGAAGGCTCAAATAACATTAAATGCAAAATTTTAAGACTCTAGCTAGAAAGATGAATTAAATAGAATTTTATAACTAAATGAAGATATCGGTTTTTAATCGATAACATTAAAACGATTATAGTTATCGAATATTTGAAACAAACTCGATCGAATCGTACAATACACGGACTTCCAAAAAAATTTGAAGTCTCTAGCTCTTATATCTTCGGAGATCGACGCGTTCAAACATACGGACAGACGGACAGACGGACAGACGGACAGACGGACAGACGGACAGACGGACAGACGGACAGACAGACAGACGGACAGGGCTCAATCGACTCGGCTTCTCTCCCTGATCAAGAATATATATACTTTGTGGGGTCTGCCACGCCTCCTTCTGCCTGTTACATACATTTTCACAAAACCATTATACCCTTTTTTCCCATTTTCAATGGGTTCAGGGTATAAAAATATTAATAATAATAATACTTAAAAAATAGTTAATAATTAACATAAAATTATAAATAATACTTTTATACTATTATTAATAACTACAATTCTAGCTAATGGAGCCATTTGCCTTAACGCTTAACTTCTGCACAGCCTCTTCTAAACTACCTTATAAACACTTTCACACAGACCTCATACAAAGCCATAAGCTGTCATATAAAAACATAAAATGTTTATCCAGCGCTGTTTATTTAAAATTAAAAAATAAAAACAACATATTTGCATGGATAGGTGAGAATATCTACATACGAGTATTTATAACTATTTCCCGATCTTAAAGTCTTGGTGTACAAATTATTTGCTCAACTGCTGATAACTTAGTAGCAACAGGAAGTAGAATGTATTGTGTCGCAATCAGACTACATAATAAAAATAATTATAGGATAAACTAAATATAGCTTTGTATTGGATTGTAGTTAAAAGCCAATGCTGACATAACTGATTGGGCTGTTGGTCAATAAAAGTAAAATTTATCTATAACTTAAAAATACTTAAAGATAATTACAAATAATAGTCGAAAAAATCAGTTCAAACTCAAGAATTATTTAAATTTATATTATTCCTTTAATATTAAACATCTCAATCTACAGATACCATTTACTGTTACCATTTTCAGTAAACAAACTTAGAAGATCTTCCACAGATACAATTTTCCATTTCTTAAAAGCTCAGCAGAATAGCAGAAAAACTACATTTCAGCCCTTTCCATGACGCTAATCAAGGAATATCAATGACGAAACATTTAATTATATATAATTACATATACGTATATCTGCTGATCCGTTTAATAGCTGCTTATTAAATTATTCAATCGCCAACCTTTCGCAAAAAAAGTTTCCGTTTATCAATGAACTGAGCAACGGGGTTAGCAGTTCAGCTCGTTGCCTTTGGCTGAAAGCCCCACGCCCCCAGCACGTTGTCTTAATTTAATTAGAAATTTATTGACTTCATGTGTGCTTGCTAATTAAAATTGTTGCATTTTAACGTTAGCTTTTTATACCCCCTGAAGTTATTGCGAATATAAAGGGTATATTTGTCGGGTGACAGGTTGAACAAGGTTTAGCTTGGAAAGATTTGAATTGAGTTGAGCCAACTACATGTGGGTCTGAATGTCCTTATGTATATATAATATAGGATCTACGATTTGAGATGTACGATAAACGATCTGGGATTTACGATTCTTTATCTAGGAATGACGATCTATGATTTTCGATCTTCGACTCTCATATATAATATTAGAATAATCTTAAAAAGCTTTTTTGATATCTGTTCCCATTTTCAAATTTTTAATTTGGGTTTTCAACCATAGATCGAAAACTATAGGAGCTAGATAATTCAGACTTCTAAAGATACTTATGAAACACGCATAGATATATTATATTTGTTATACACCTTAACACCCAAGTTGGGATATTATGCCTAGCCAGATCAACTTAAATATAATTCCTTTAGTTATTCCCCAAACAATTAGACGACGAAACAAGCTTAGCTGAATCCAGGGTATCTCAGTGTCCAGCTTACACGCCTAAAGCACTCTTACTTGCCTTTTTATTGCTGTTGGGCAATGTTTCTGTGTGGTGTCTATCAATTAAGCCAGTTATTTGCCGGCTAACACCGACTTTTCACTGTTGAAGTTGAGCTGTGGTGTATGTAGGGTATGCTGAATTTTGATAGATGTGAAATTGAAATGTTTGAGTCATTTGTCTCACCTTGGCTATAAATCAAAAGCGCGCATCTGCTTAGACGCAAAAATGTATAAATATATTAATATACGAATTATTGTTGGTGGCGAGGCGCTGAGTCCAAAAGAGCGTTTCGCCATGGTCTAACTGGAGCCATGCGACGGCGGTAGCTAGATTGTTTCAGCGCGTATATTTATCACCGATGTTAGTCAGCTGTTTTGGCGGCTTTATTAACTTCCGACAGCCGGTATCACGCCAAGACCTAGACCTAGACATTGAAAAACAAAGACATACCCAAAAAAAAAAAAAACAACACTAACAACAATGCCGGCTAAAGATCCGGCTTGGAGTCGAATCTCTAGCTAAAGCCTTAGACTAAATCGTGCTCATTATGAAAACCGTTAGCAACAGAAACGACTGCAATGTCATCCTGATGCCATTGAGTCACAGTTGCGTCTGCGTCTGCGTCAGCGGCCAACATGGCCGAAATAATCAAGTGGCAGAGGTCAAGCGCACTTTAAAGAACAATTTCGGTCGTGTTAATTTGTCGCAATTTGATTCTTGTAATTGTTTTGTGGCTCTCCAGTTGTGTTCGTCAATTGTTGTTGCACGCGCACACTTCAATGGCATAATTAAGATTTTTCGTGTTCATTTTTGTCCATTTACATTGAAACATGAATATAAATACATATACATATATGCGACAAACCCGATCTCGACCTCGCCAGTGTTTAAGCTGCACGTCCGCCCTGGCAAGCAGCGTAGCTAAACTATATATGTGAAGGGTTTTTCGTTCTTGTTAACACGTAGCCTTTTGACCAAGAGTCAAGAGGCAAGAGCCGAGAGTCCGGTATCTTGATCTGAAACCTTTACAGGTCTTTACACGTGGAGATCAATAGCTGAATGCCACACACACACATACAAGCCAAGGGTGTGTACATTGGGGAGCACAAAACTGGCTTGGAAACATCGAAAGTCGAGAAGATATGAATGGGCAGCCGAAATTTATAATTAGATTTGAGCTAACAAAAGCGACAGCTGGGGAATGGCTTATATTATGCAAAGTTCTTGTTTTCAATTCGCTCTCTTCTTCTTCTTCGCCTCATTCCTATCTTCTTTTATTTGCTTGGAAGTTATTTGTTTTGGATATAAATTAGACAAAACTTTACTCAGAAATTTCGGGAAATCGATTTCAAGCATTTGATGTGCAATTTCTAATCCACCTTTCAGGTATATCGAATACCATAGTACTTTACTGGTATTTCCCCCATCTTAACCAGTTTTTATATTTAAAGTTGAAGTGTTTTATAGGAAACATAAAATTTCTTTATATCTATATTGGTAATTAGAAAAAGCTTAGCTTGCTTATTGTTAAATGCAACCTAGGAGTAATCATATACGCAACACATGCCAACAAAGTCGATTGGTAGTTTGTTATCAAGAATCAGCTGAATTAATTTAAAAAGGTCTTTGATATGCTAAATCTGAAGTCGAATTTACTCAACACCTCTCCTTTCCCTCTCGTATGCTCCTCTGTTAGCAAGATTGTAGCTCAGATGATAGCTGGATGAGGACTTCATTTGGAACTTGGAGGAGAACAGTTTTACTTTCAGCTTGCGTAGCTTTGTGTGATCTTTCAGAGATCAGCTGATTACAAGCTCTCAAAGCTGTTGCAGAATTGACTTGTTGGGTCTATTATGGTATTAAATTTAAAGACAGCACGTTAAAAACTTCATGAAAACTCTAGTCTAATTCTTGATTACTCAATTCTGTTAACCTGTGTTAGCAACTTGTTCAGTGCAGTTCAGTTCGTCTATCATTAGAGACAGTTATTAATAGGACCGCCTATAAACGAAACAAACTATGCAGCTATTAGCTAGAGTTATAGATTTAAATATATAATTATGCATACATATATATGCATCGCCAAATATAGAAATGAAAAGTTTTGAACCTGTTTCTGAATGCCACTAATTTTTTTTTAGTGCAAAGCTTTACTTGGGCAAAGTAACTAGTTATACTTAAGCGCAATTAAATAAAACATAATTGACCTGATTTAAGAGCCCAATGGAATTTAGAAAACGTTTCACTTATTAAAAAAAAAATTAAAAAACCTTTTTAAAAATTATAAAAAAATCACAAATCATAAAATAAAAATTTTTTAAAAAATATTTATATAATAATATAGAACAAAATATTTAGAAATAAAAACTAAGAAATCAAAAACCATTACTTTATACTATAAATGGCTAATAACATTTAAAATTAGATCACATATGGTTTATTTATATTCAACAAATTCTTTTCGTTGCATGCAAACACAAACAAAAATGTATATATAAAAATTTGGTTTGAAGAAGTTTTTATTACGTATTGTATTGAAGTGAAGGTCGCGGATTTAGTAGTTTTTTGCTTTGAGAGAAACTAGTTTATGAAGAGCAACCCCTTGTCTCATAGTGCATTGACCCATAAAAAACTGCAATCTAGACAGTGATAGTGATATAAGCCAAGCTGGTAATTTGAGAACATCAGCAGTAGCAGCAACAACTGCAAAGCTGAATGCTATTCGGAACTTGCTAAATCAGCTAACACCAAAGCGTGTGCTCAGTGGGCCAATCCAAGCCACACACACACACACACACACACACACACTCACGCTCACATTATAAGAAGCGCGCTTAGAGGCAAACTCAATACACACAAAACACTCACACACACACACACACCTTCAGCCAGAGTTGGTAAATTTAACGAAACTTCCGCCGTTCTGTGCGGCTGTTCAAAACGTTCGTTAAGTTTTTAAGCTTAGGCCAAGCCAAGCCAGCCAATCTAAGTGTGCTCGTATGAGTATGCGAGTGTGTGTGTGTGTGTATGTGTGTAGAGTGGGGTACATACCCGTGCTACTTGCGCAGCCGCTGCTTGCGTTGGCGTCGCTGCCGACGCTGCTGCTAAAAAAACTTACTTTATCTTGTGATTGCTGAGAAGTTTTAGATTCAGTTGAGCATAAACATTTCTACGGTGCGGTTCAAGTTTGGTGGCTAAGAGCATCAAATGCGTTGCAGTGCGTGCTAAAAAGATCGAAGCGAGAACTCCAATCAAAACTAATATCTCTCTATATACATATCTATATATTCGTATACATAAAGTGTTGTGCATTTGAGCCCAGTTGGCCAAAAGTTGAACGCAAATCGAGCCAAGTGACAGCATGACGTTTGCTGCTAACAGCTAACAGTAACTAAGAGGCCTGTTAAACTAGCGACAGATAGAATAGAGATATATACCTATATATAAGTATCACCGATCTTAGCTGATAATATACTCTGCTACAAAATGGCTATGCAATATCACAACTACAACAGCAGCACGCGCTACGAGATGGTCGTCGAGATAGCCAACATTGCACTGGATGAGTTCAAGACCCATCATCTCAGCCGCAACTACACGGGCCTGGTGCAGCGCTACTACCAGCTCGTCGAGGAGGATTACGGCGGTAGGTGTAGACGGCAAATGTAAAATGCAATTTTGCCATTAGCCATATCGAATGTGGGCTAATAGCAATAAAACCAAGACTAGGGGAGGGAAACGTATATTAAGGCAGCCCTCATAAAGCGTAAGCTGATGTCATTGTGCGGCTATCGATCGAGCTCCGAGTGAGCTCCGGGAAGTGGGAAACTCAAATTCCAAGCCATCTCAAGTGGCGCTGCCAGATTACGCTCAAAACTATCAAAAGCACAAGACGAAACGATGAATTGCCATTTCGAGCGACACAAAAATTGGCAAAAGCAACAAGACTGCAACAACAACAAACGCGAAAAGGCAACCGAAAAGCAACTAAAAATACAAAATGTACTTCTAGGACAATTAAAAAAGGTTTCTTTTGTGTATTTAATGGCGACCTTGGCAATGCCAATTGCTTATATATATCCATATATATATATTTTTTTTGTGTGCTTTTTTGACAATTATTAACGTAATTAAAATGTATTTACATAGTTGATCTTAAACATTTTTTTATGACGCGACCGTCGTTGTTGTGTGTGCAGCTGAGCATGGTACGGCCCATACAGCAGGTATACATACGCATCAAAAACAACAATGATAATAACAATAACATTGGCGAAGATGATGCATGTGCCATATGTACTTACAATACGATTTATATGCTCGTTTACTTATCTTCCTCTTCTTCATTGTAAAAAAAATGTATTTTTTTGTTGTTGTTAGTCTTTCGTCTCGTTTTCGTTTTCGTTTTCGCTTTGGGACGTGTTCGCATTTGCCCCGCATATTGACATTCTTGACTGCCGCGAGCGGGTGAAAAGGTCAATGGAAGGTAGCAGCAATTAAAAGCAATGCAAATAATGTATATAGACGCTAGCTGAGCCATGCCAAGCGCTCAGATATATGTATATAAAATTTAAATATATATGTATATATATATATATATATATATATATATATATATATATATATATATATATATATATATATATATATAAAAGCAGTGAATACGAATGCCAAATGTTTGCCAAAAAGAAAACAACAAAATTTAATTAAGGAAAACAAATTTGTAAAAAAGTAAAACAAAAGACTTAGAACACAAACTTGCTGGGACAGTGCAAATCAGTATTAGTTTGTTGAGCTAATTAGAAAGAGTTAAAGTGTGAATGAAAGCAGGAAGAGATAAGGAAGAAGAAGAGAAGTTATATCTGTTCTTTTATACATAAATATTTATATGGATTAAGTTATAGACTTAGGTGAAATGTAGTGTATAGGCAAAAATGCTTATATAAACTTGAAGATAGGGAAAGATACAGTTGGACTTATAAGCATATATACATTATAGGCAGATATAGATATATATATATATATATATATATATCTATTAACATAATATTAAATAATATTTAATTTTTTATGCATATTAATTTATACATATGGAAAGAATCATTTATTTCTATACAAAAAATTGTTAAATTAAAAAACCAGGTGAAATACATATTTATTTGTTTTTTAATTTAAAAATTCTTTTTTATATTCTTTTTGATATATATATATAGATATAAATATCAATCGATAACTTTAGTTAAAAAACATAAATGTTCTAAATTGCTAAATTGATTGTTATATAATTCATTGATATAAGTTTAAGATACACACATAAATATATATATATATATATATATATATATATATATATATATATATATATATATATATATATATATATATACATATGTATCTATATATTTTTGCAAAATAGCAATGCAAAAGTCAAATACTAATTTATTTATAATTTGCCAATAATTTGTATTCAAAATGGATTTTGCAGCCATTTAAAAGATTGCACAAAGCAAATAGATAAACAGAGCGAATAACTCTTCGCGGTATATAGACGCATAAGCGTATGTAAATTGGACTTGACAAAGAGACAAATGTTAGATTCAGTTTGAGCTTTGAGATCTTTATTTATGAATTAAAACAATGCCTCAAGGAACGCAAGTGACTAAGACAGAAATCAAACCAATCAAAGCAATTGTCAAAGGAATTAAAAACAATTTAATGAGTAGGAAAATTTTACAGCGGAAAATTTGCCGCTAAAATTGAGTAATATCGTAAACAAAATTCTTGCTATTAGCTGCTCCTGCATATATTTATAATGGAATAATTAATTGTTATACCAACAACACATTCGTAAGTGGGGTTCACTTGCAATGAATGCGTTCTATGACGACATTGTCAGACTCTGTCTGCGCTCTTAACTAAGTCAGTTGTAGTAAGTCCAGTGTTGTTCCATTTGAGATTCGAATAGAGAATCCGGTTTAGATTAATGTTTGTTGTTGTTATTGTTGTTGTTATTGCCGTTGTCGTTGCGGTTGTATTCGTCTCAAAACCCTAAGTATACCTATTGAGTAAACAAGATAATTGTCCACTTGAACCGAGCATTACACCTCGATAGAAGCGAACACACAACGAGCCGGCAAATTGTGTTTAGGTTTTATTTTAGCTGGCCACGATTTCATTCATTCGTGCGATTAGCTACTGGCGACAAGATTCAAATCGACGATTAATCAAGTGTAAATAGTTAAATGCCATTGACTCGACTATAAACTCAGGAAAACATATATACTTATGTTAATATTAATTTAAATATATTTCTATTTATTAATTTACTTTTGTGCTCTTCATAGATCCCCGCGCAGAGCGCTTTCCGCTCATGGAGCATCCCCTGTTCACATTCGGTCTGGTGGCCATTTATCTGTCCTGGGTGCTGGTGCTGGGTCCACTGTTCATGCGCGATCGCAAACCCTTCCAGCTGCGCCGCACTCTCGTCATATACAATGCCTTCCAGGTGCTGCTCAGCGGCTACATGTTCTACGAGGTGGGTTCACGTGTTCGCACACGGAAGTAACGCTTATCTATAAATATTTCATAATATTATCGTTTCTCTCTTCTCTTTGATTCTGCAGCATCTGATGGCGGGCTGGCTGAACTATTATAATTTGAAGTGCCAACCGGTTGACTATTCAGATGGACCCATGTCCAAGCGGGTAAGAGACGCTTTAGAGCAGAATTCATAAAAGCCAAAAGGAGTATATGGACTGGGCATAATGTTGGCTTTAAGAGCTCTTTAAATGAAACTTGTTTTCAGTTGTCTGAGCAAATTATTTGACTAGACTTTGCGAGCATGAATAACTTTTTATTAGACAAGTTTAGAGCGAATACATTGGACCCGTCTAAAGGTCTCTGAATGTATATAAAATAGATATAGAATATATATGTTTCGAATAGTTGAGCCAAAATGAAATATTTTCAAAATACATTTAAAGATATATCTCAACTGATAAATAGTATATGCAAATGGATATCTCGCTAGCAGCAGCTCGAGCGCGTATTACGCAGTCGCAACGTCCCTCTTAAGCTATGAATATTAATATTTCAATTCAGTTTCATTTGGCTTCACTTGCTGCTGCGGCTGCTGCTGTCTGCGCAACAAGTTCGTTGGCTCTGGATGAGTCACGGACCCCAGTCGGGTTTCAAGTTCAGGCTCAGACTATTTTTGGCCAGTCATGTGGTCAGCTTTTTTATTTCTTTGTTGCCAACATTAGCGTAATTATGACGTTGCTCAAAGCCGACCTAAGTCCAATTCAATTGAAGGCGCTTCGGTTCTGGACAAATCAGCAAATGAGCATTTAGTTACGCCTGTCGATCTTATTGTTTTCTTTCTTTTTTGCGGCCTGTCAAAGCTCTCAAGCCATTCAAAAGCATTTAAATAAATAATTAGCTAATAAGCTATTTCGACTTAAATGCATAATTTGCCAACAATTTCTGTAAGCCGTAAAAGCCCAAATAGCTGCGTTAAATTGTACTAAAAAGTGCAGCAAACCCGAAGCCTACAGAAAACCCAAACTTACAAAGCCAAGGCCAAGTTTTTTATAAGTTTCCCATGCTGAAGCTGTCAAATTAGCAGCGTTTGTCTAAAAAGATAAGCCTACTTTGCTTTTGTTCGAGCCGAAAATCAATGTGGCTCATAAAATTTGGACCAAGTCGTAAACCGGGCTTAGCTTTACAACTAATTCTCAGCCCATAATCCTTCACACACTGACAAATTTGACATCCGCTAAGCGAAAAACCACAAAAATTGCGATATATTTAACGTTTATGTGGCATTTACTTAGGTTTGCTTGCATTGCGCATACGCCGCATAAACCGCACGAAAAACGTGCCAAACACCGCGAAGTTCTTGGCCTGAAACTGTGACCAAAGTCTGCAACGTGTTTGCAGATAAGCTGGCCAAAATAACCTTGCCAACCAACAGCTAAGACTCTTCTCACTCACACACTCTCCCTCTCTCTCTCACTCTTTGCAGATGCTCAATCTATGCTACATCTACTATCTGTCCAAGCTAACCGAGTTCGCCGACACCGTGTTCTTCGTGCTGCGCAAGAAGTCTTCGCAGATCACCTGGCTGCACGTCTATCATCATTCGGTCACCCCGCTGGAGACCTGGGTGCTGGTCAAATTCCTGGCAGGTAAGTCAGCCCGACGGACAGCTCACGAGCTCTAGCTAAAACCTACCCCACACTCAGGTGGCAATGCGACATTCCCCAATCTGCTGAACAACTTCGTGCATGTGTGCATGTACTTCTACTACATGATGTCCGCCATGGGGCCGGAGTACGCCAAATTCCTCTGGTGGAAGAAATATATGACCGAGCTGCAAATCGTAAGTGTCGCCGCGTCATTATCAAATCTGTTCCAGCGCAGTTGCCACACACTTAATATACTGATATATGCTATATACTCCATCTATATAGAAACTCGTTTAGAAGTTTTATCTTAGACGAAATATGCTGCGGCAGAGCCGCATGGCAAACCTGTTAGACCTGACCGCCGCAAATGCGATTGCCAAAAAAACAAACACCAAAATCTAAACCACAGACAACAAAAAAAAAACCACGTTACTTAATGCTTCTAACTGTGTCTTGCAACTGGCCAGGCCAAATGACACTCAGCTGCAAGTGGAAGTGGTTTGTGCTTAGCACACACACAAACACACACACACACACTCCTAGGCAGGCCGACTGGCAGACAGCCTCTCAGTCATAGCCCAAGTCAAAGGCCAAGCACTGGCAGCTTTGCAGTATTTGTTTCTTCATACTCGCCCAATGAAAGCCAAAGCGAGAGTACTGGGTCTTGAGTTGGCAAACCAGAAACGCAATAATATTAATGGGGATGATGCGCATAACTCGATCCAATTGGATTCTTATTGAACGCTCACTTGAAATATTCCAGTTTAAAACAATTTTAGTCGCTTTATATAGATAAAATATTGCAGCTTGTGGCACATAAATGTATATAAATCTGCTTTAGAATAAAGTTCTATGATTAAGAAGTTGGGTAGTATGAAGGCCAAAAATCAGGCAATGGCAGCTAACGACTTCAAAGAATCTTGATTTATGGTCAGATCTTAAAGACCATAGCTAAATGCCACTATATATAGTTTTTATAGTCTATAGCCAATTGTGGGCATGGCACTCGAGAAAAAAAAAACTATAAATTTGTCAGTTCTAGAGCCCATCAACTTGGCAAAGACTCAAGCTCTCCTCCACCTGCAATAAATCCCATAAAGTTTTCTATTGCCGCAGTCCGGGCGAGCATGTAGCAGCTGTTAGCATTGCTTTGATTTGTTTCTGCTGTCGTGTGTCTTGCATAACTGCTGTCCGTTATCGACATCGTGTCTAAGATCATCGAGTTCATTGCGCCTTTTGTCACTTTCGTTCGCTGCGAACGCCCCAGCCAAAAGATTGTTCTACGACCTGCTTAACAAAAAACGACAACTCGTTAATATTAAATATAAAGAAAAAACAAAAACTATGCTGACCAGTTAAGTGGGTTTCATTTTCAATATTTCATTTTGTTGTTGTAGTTGTTGTTGTTGTTGTTAATTTAAAGCTAGATTTTACTTTCAGCTTTAGTTTTAGATTTCAATTGGCTTTGCGGCTCTTTCCGTTTTCTCAGTGGCGATGGCATTTGCGCCACTCCACTGATTTTCCATGCAGTTCTTCCACTATATGTATGTATATAATGTAATTGAAAGACCAATAGACACACACTTACACCCATACACATATGGCATGGCATTCGACTGGAAATACGTTTTCATGGCAGTATTTCAATGTTTCGAAATTCTTGAAACGCATAAAACCTGGCGAGTTTTAGTTAGTTCTGCTTCTGTAGTTAGTTGATGTTGTTGTTGTTATTGTTGTTGTTATTGTTGTTATTATTGTCGCTGGCCTGCTTCTAAGTATTGTCGCTGTGTGCGTGTGTGTCGCCTTGAGGTTCACTGAGTCTCCACAGTTGACTTGTCAAACATTCGTTCGTTTGCTGCAGCTGAGCGCGTGTCACGACACGCACGACTATCTATACATACATAAATAACTATTTATCCTTACTATCGAGCAAGGTTCAACACACCAACTTAACCCAGGAAGTGAACTGCACCTAATTTGCGTACCCCAGTTAATTGGCCTTACGCATTGCCTTACCAAAAGGTGCGAATTATGGGCAAATAATGAATTTATAAAATATTTCTTTGAAAATATTTTGTTGAAATTTGTTTGTGAACAGTTTCACACTTTAGACAAACAACAGTTTTTTAACTGGAAAATGCGCTTTAACAATTTTGACTTTGGCTCTAGCAAAAACTTGAAAAAATATCTCAAAAGAGTTTTATATATATATATATATATATATATATATATATTAAATATTTTTTAAATATTTTTGGCAACATTTTATTGCTTAATCAAATCAATTTATCAAGTTATTTTCAATATTTTTACATTTTTTGCTCAAATATTTTTGAAATACTTCTTAAAAATTCTGTGAAGGTTTGCTTTCTAACTGCTCTTTAATTTATTAAATTCTACCATTATTTTTTTAAGTCAAGAAATAATCGCTAGGTTCTTGATATGAGGTTCTCGATGAGTTGCTTAGAATATTTAAATGTTCTTCAAGCAATCTAGTAAGATATTCAGTACTTTAGTATTACTATATATAATATATCTCTTAGATCTTCCTAAGACTTCAGTCTTCGTTTAGCATATATGGGATCTTAGTTTATTATATTCTCGCAATACCACAAATATTTCAAATAGTTCTAGAGCTTCTCGTAGTCGTGACACGCCACCCGCTCAGCTCTAAGGCACATAGACGCAAAATCGACATTAGACAAGCTTCTACATACGCTCTACACACACTTGTATATATATACATAGTACATATATACACACAGCTATAGCTTTGCTCGATTCTTTCAGCGCAAGTTGACATTTTATTTCTGTAATGAGACGGCAATCAAATGCAAAGTGCATGAGCGGGTAAACATGGGCGCATCGCACAGGCACAATTTGGCAGCCACTGTTGCAGCAGCTGCTCTCTTAGAGGCAACTGCAACCACAGACTCGAAAGCCCCAGCCGCAACAATGTAAACAGTATAAATAGCACTCACTCCAATTTGGTAACAAAGCGAACAAGTTTAAGTTCCAATTAGCCAATGCTGGTCACTGCCGCCGTTGCCGCCACAGCAACAGCAACTGTTGCTGTCAGCTATTGCCCGAGCCGGGTTGCAACATCCCAGTGTTTTGGCCGCTGCGCCAATTCCACAAATTGCCACATTTTAGCGCGCTGCGATCCGACCAGTTTCGATTGCATTATCTTTGGTTTGGCATTCGCCATTTGCCGCCGTGTTCCGTTTTGCGGCAATGAATGCGGCTCGCTCCGTGCGCCAGCCGCGTTCACTTTTATGCGCCGCAGCGAACTTGCCACACCATGCGCAAAGTCTATGCCACTCCATGTGGCTATGTCTGTGTCTGTATGTGTTTGTGCTCGTTTATGGGTAAAAGTCAAGCGGCAATTTGCCACTTTCAGTTTCCAGGCGCCTGCTGCCCGGACAAGTCTCCCCAAACACTCGTTCACGTTGCAAGTGCAACTGCATTTTTCGTGTCTGCTGCCCCACAGATCTCACCCATTGTGCAACCAATTGAGCAGCAGATGACGCCGGCGCCGCGCTATCCCAGCCTGCCACAGTGGTATTCAAATCCGAATCCTCAATATCTTTACAATTCTCACTCGATATTGATACATTCCAAGTCTCTCTCACAGCAGCCCACGTCCAAGCACTTGAGTTCTCTGTAGTATAAGTCAGCTGCGCAGCTTGTTATTATTATAAACTTGCTCTATGATTAATGGCCTAATTAAATTATGCACAAGACTAAAGCTAGAAATTTCCATTTATTATTGCTAATAAACAATCTTTAGAAATGAGGAAAAATCAATAGTTTTTAATTGCAGTTGCAGTCTCTGTCTCTGCATAGAGAAACATAGAACATAATTTTTAGAATTAAAAGTGTTTATGATTTAGTTATAGTAATCAATTGGTCTTTGCTGCTATGCTGTCTGGCCTGTAGAGCAGGATAAGGAATTTGAATTTCCAGTTTTAAGAATGTAGACACAGCCTTTAGATGCCTGCATTATCATATTATCCATATCTGATAGATTCAAAATATATTTTGTATTCTTAGAGTCAAGCTGCCATGATATGGTTATGATATGGTATAATTCAGATTTGCCACGCCCTCGCTAGGCCTAACCTAATAATCTTAGAGGAGATCAGAGGATAAGAGCAGAGTACACATACTGTTTTCACTCTGTTTACAAATATTATGATATTTATAAGTCAGTTCTAGTGCAAGAAGCAGGCTAACTTCGGGTCTAAGACCAGTTTTATGGCTGCAAGCAGTTAGTCAAAAATCGTATAGGCAAAAAATATATATACAAAATCAATCAAAAATATATATTATTAAAAAAACTCATAAATAATATTTTAATAAGTTATAAATCAAAATTTTGGTACAGTTGATCCAGTTATTTTTATAGCTAAATTGATGCCTAAAAACGAAACTTTGAGTTGAAGTTGCTGATTCAGTTATTCGTTTCAGCAGCAGGCCGTAGCTCTAAGTGCTGCTCAAAAGTAGCTAAGAAGCTATAATAATAGTATATAAAAATATTATATATACTATATTATATTAGCTAATTACCCATAGATCAACCTTAGCTACAACCCAGCTCAAAAGCTCTTTAGCTGCAGTAAAGCTACAAATCTTTTCTAAAGAATATATATATTCGATTCTCAATGACTGTTTTCTAGCCGCTTCCGTTATGATAAAGGCCAGCAATTATCTCTAATATGTTTGGCTGTTTGCCTGTGCCATTCTTTTCATGCACAAGCCAGCACTTGTGCCCACCGTGCACTCCACTGCACTTGTACAAACACACACACACATACATCCACACACAGGTCTGTAGACAATTGCATTGGCGTGTGTAATGAAGCGTTTAAGCGTTGATGTTAGCTTCAAGCCAAAACCGTATTTGGCCAAAAAAAGACAGGAAAAAAAGCCAACAAAAATCGAGTGGAGCCAAGCGGCTAGCCCACTGCTGCGCCCGCGTTGTTCGTGTTGTTCGTGGCTGCGCTGTGTTAATGGAAGCTTGCAGCGCTTGGTTGACCAACAACATGTGGCTCGTTCTTTGTAGGTCACTAAAAAGCGCAACAGAAACCGAAAAAAAAGAAAAACAACTCAAGAGAGTAAAGCGAAAAAAAAAACGACTGCAACTTGCTGGGCGGCGAGTGGGCGTGTGCCTTCGCATTCGCTGCGGTGCTGCCCGTCCGTCGGTTTAGCTAATTGAAATATGAATAATGCATCCATCAATTGCCTGCTAACAGTATCAATAGCAGTAATCTTAATTGGTGGCCAGCAGCACTTAGGAGGTGTCACACAAAAGGTCAATGGAAGCAGCTATCGAAAGACTTAGGCAACGAACTCGCCTGCTCAAAGTCAGCGCCAGACAAGCAGGCGGCCAGGCATTGGACCCACTCAACTACATATCTATCGCATAACAGTTATTAACGCAAATTGCTATATCAGAGTGTTTCTCAATGTACCCAACTATGTACATATTATATACACTCAGCGAAAATAGTGTTCAGAATTATATATTATTTACGAGTCAGTTTATGTTTTCGTTTATGGATTTGATACTTGAAAATTGATTGAATCCATTAGAACTATTGAGTGTGAGTATGTGAATGTATATATAGAAGGCGTGGCAGAGGCCATAAGGTAAAGCCTATATATATGGAGATCATCATTCAGTGCATAGCAGACTATAATATTCTGTAAAATTGTCAATTCAGATACTTTTGATGCAGATGAAGATTGGCAATATTTAAACTTTCGGAATACCTGAAGATCTCTCACTATAAATCTTCTATTTCCACTTAAGTCGAGTCCGTCACTCCTCCGCAAGAGTCAACTCAATTGGTAATTTATGGGCTGACAACCAACTTGCAGAGTCATCGAAATAGTTGTGCACATTTCTTTCAGTGTATCTACGCTTGACAATATCAAACAAAGTGAAGCTGCGCTTGTGAACGCATTTTGATTACCATTGCCAACCTCAAGGGTGATTATGGCCCATGAAACGCGCAATTTGCCATTTGCCATTTGATTTTCATTTCGCGAGCAATTAAAATACTGCGGCGCCTGGCCGCGCTCTCAGGGCTGACGTTTGATGTGTTGTTTAGACTGCGGCTAAAAGGGTATCCCAACGGGACAGGTTAAAGATGTGAGCAGCTATAAACTTGTCTTGAGTTGAGCTAATATGAGTAGTTAGAGCTGACTAATATTGTAGGAAAATAAAAACAAAACTTATCTTTGCTTTTCTGACTTTAAGCTATGAGAAATAATAAACTTGAGTTTATTTTTACGCCAAGTATGGCATGTACCACAACTCACGCAAGAAGTAATTTTAACAGAAAACACAGGTTTATAATTAAAAATTATAAATTTTTGATTGATTTGTAAAGTATATAGTATAGGGTTATATGTGACATATCGGAAAGTTATTTGTTTATCAACAATTAATATGGATTTTCAAAACTAAAAATATAAGTTCTGCAAAATTAAAATCTTGCTTGATTTTTGGGACACTCTTGATAACTTAAAGGGTAACTTCGGGTCTGGTTTGACTAATACGCTAAGTCATCATTAGGTTGTTGTCTTTCAGTTTGAATTATTATTTTTGAGAATCGACAAAAATCAGAGCTGAGTCACAACACGTTCAGGCAAAGCAGCCGAACTGGCTCAACTCACACACATAGATATAGAAAGATATAGAAAATCATAAAGTAGGGCATTCCATTTCTAGCTATTCTCCTTCAATTACTGCTGCGACCACGCCCACGCCTTCAACATGCGCTCACGAATTCCCACCATACAAAAGATGACAATTTGCTCGTTAACTTCACACGCTTCCTAAACATATATGATTATTGAATGCAACTTTAAGTATATACAATAATAATGCTACCTATCTCCCTCTCCCTCTCCCTCTCCCTCTCCCTCCCTCTCTCTCTCCCTCTCTCTATCTAGGCTCAGTTTGTGCTTTGCATTGTGCACACCACGCGCGCCCTCTTCAGCAACCAGTGCCAGTTCTCCAAGTTCATATCGGCGCTGCTGCTGCTGAATGCATCCATATTCTTCTGCCTCTTCATGAACTTCTATATGCAGAGCTACAGGAAGACCAAAGCACAGCAGCTCCAGCAGCAGCAGCAGCAGCAGCAGCAGGCGACAGCAGCGTTAGCTGATGGCAACAACAACAACAACGACGACGCCCTGTCCAAGGATAAGCAGCAGCTGCAGCAGGCGGAGCAAATCCTGGCGCACAAACTGAAGGCGCTTTGAGTCTGTCGCAAGCAAACGAAATTGGTGTTGGTTCAACGAGCGGGCAAAACAAAACAAAATTTAGATTCGGAGTTAGTTTTCGGTACAAAGGTTTAATATTAACGCGAATTGGGGAAGCCATAAAAATGTTTAGGGTCTCAGAAATGCCTGAGGAGCACAAGTTAGAAAGAAGCCTTAGCCCGCATAGATTTAACGATTTCTGCCAGAACTTAAGCCAGGGCTTACGCAATGCACATGTATCTAGAGATACAGATAAAGACATAGATAAAGATACATTGATTTCTGGTTATCATTTTGACCATTTGGAAACTTTGCTTGATTTGCTTCGCGAACCAATCTAGAACTGGGTCAATAGTAACGATCTTAAGCCTAAGTATAAGTCATCTAGTTAAGAATCCGACATATAGACGAATATATATGTATATATATAAGTGTTAATTGTAATGTGTAATTTGTGAGTTTTGTAAATAGATTTTGTAAATGTTAAATATTTGTAGCCGTTAAGCTGTAGTCTTAAGCCAACTAGTCTTAGTTACAAAATGCGAACGAACAAACAGCAACAATAAAAGTTAAGACAAATACATAAAAGAACAACAACAACAACAACAAAGCCACGAACTCATTCGCTTGCCAGCCTGATTGAATGAGCAAAGATGGGGCGGCATTTCAGAAACAAAGAAATAAATTAACGAGAAAAAGTGCGAAACAGCCGTCTTGCTCAAGCATACATATGCGACTACTGCCTCTATTTAACATTTAAATAAAAATTAAATAAGAAAATTCAATATATATAAACTGAAAACATAGTTGATTATGGTGTGTGTCAAGACTCAGCGTAGATTTATGTCTATGCTAAACTATTAACATAGACTCGAAATGGTTGTGTACTTGGCTACACTCAATTAGCGCAGCCAACTTCAAGCCTAAAACTATTTTTGCAGCTTAAAAGTAAGCCCAATAGATGCCGCACACAGCAGTTAGTTTTACTTTCAAGCGCTAGATGTCGCAGCTTTTCGAAATCAGCATACACTTCAAGCTGAATTTAGTTCCCTGCTTTCTCTGCTAGGTGGCAACAAAAAATTAATGAATGCTGTTAACTTGAGCCGCTGTTCGAAAATGCTTACACCACCTGGCGGATACACTCTCATCTTTTTCGAAGATAAATGCCGGTGCCAGCAAAAACAAATTTTGATACATTAAAACATTCAACACTTAATTCTAAAATAAAAATTTGATTGAAGTAAGTGTGCTAAAGCTACACAAGTTAATTATATTGAGAAAGCTTACAATGGCTTAAACAAATTCTTATCACTTAGAAATTTACGATAGCATTTGCAATTTGTATTTTTGCCATTCCGCCGACAGCGCAATGTTAAATTTAAAATACTTATGTTAAGCTTAACAGCAGTTCTTAGCGCCGATATCAAACTGTTGTTATACTCTGTGAAGTGTGAAACTCAACACATAAATTCGGTAAATTTAACAAATATGCAATTAAATTAACAATTATTATAAATCAAATACAAAATTGTACAAAATCATTATATTTGATGCACAAATTACAAATTTAGACTGTCTCTCAACACTGTTATATAGCATTCGCAAAAACTCTCCAGGGTATTTAACAGTCGCCAACAGACGACAACAGTGGCCATTTATCTACTTTTAACAGCTGGCTGTTAGTCTTATTGGACAGCTGCGCGAGTGCGGTTGTGCGAGGGAGAGAGCTCCGGTTGTGCGAAAAGCTGAGTAAAAAGCGAAATATAACAAATTGAATTAAAAGACGAAGCAATTGCAAGTCGGAAAAATAAATTGAAGAATATTATTTAAAAGAGCAACGCCGACAGAATCGACGACAGCAAACGTAGCACCAAAAGTTAATATTGATTTTCGTGTTTTGTGACGTGCAGAAAAAAGTAAAAAGCAAAAAAAATTAGGTGACAAAAGCAACCACTACATCTTCCAATAAGAGCTAAGATTATCAGTTGGTCTTGCTTGTTGAGCAATTTGCCAACAGCAGCAACAACAACAACGACAACTACAATGTAGACGCGTTTGTTTATGTGTTATTAACTAAGACGAGTGTCAGTGTCGTTCAAGGTGCGAGCGAGAAGGCGCGCAACGAATGCAATAACAACAACAAGAGCAACAACGACAACAGAAGCAAAAGCAAAAGTTCAACACTTTTGTGTCTGTGTGTGTGTGAGCGCGCGTGTATATGTGCGTGCGGGTGTGTGTGTGTGTGAGATGCAAAAGGCACACACAAAAATGTGCTCAGCGAATTCATAATTGTGAAAGCAAAAATACAAAATAAAATAATAATCCGAAATAAAAGAGGCAAAGAAAAAAGGCGCCTCAACCGGCAGGACGGACGGACGGCCACTTTGGGAGTGGCCTTGCACTTCGCGTTAGCCATATTCCAATTGGATTCCAAGCAGAAATACAAGACATATAAATAAAATATGTGGATACCATCGAACAACAAATACGGCGTCGGTGAGTACAACTTTTCAAAGTGTGTGTGTGTGTGTGTGTGTGTGTGTGTGTATGTGGCTGTCGCATCCCTCGCTTTTGGCCAGGGCCCGACCCGAACAACACCCCCTGGGCCGGTGTAATTGAGGGTGGCCAGGCGGGGAGGGGCGGGGCGGGCGTGCGGCGATGCGTCACGTGCACAGTTACAACGGCCTTTGTAGTTGTTATTGTTGCTTTTGTAGCTGTTGTAGCCGTGCGTTGATTCACCGTTTTTTCCGCGAAACACCATGCAGCATCACAGACAGGCACCCCAACCCCAACCCCCCGCAACAGCAGGCAGGCAGGCAGGCATCCACCCACCCAGCCAACCGCTGTTGCGGCATGCCGGAAAGGCGGAAAAGCGATTTTTCTACTTATTTTTATAGCATGCCCGCTGCCGCTGCCGCTGTCGCTTTTCTGCGCTTCTTCTTCTTTGACTTGTTTCTTTATGCTTTTTATTCGCTGGCAGCGACGAAACTCAAAGAGATTTCTGTTTGCTGTTGTTCTTCCTCTTCTCCGTGTTGTTGTTGTTGTTGTTGTTGTTCTTGCTGCTGCGATTTGATGTGTTTATGTTTTCATTTGCCCATTCCCTCCCCCTCCCTGCGCGCCTTATCTCAAACACAATTGGCATCAAGCTCTCACTGTGCCGTGTGCCAGGTGTTGCCAATTTAAATGCCACTGTAATTACCCGGCAAGCGGCAACGTTGTTGCGGCAGCCACTGTAATTGTGACACTGCCAGCGCGCCACAAACTTGTTTCTCTGATAAGACTCGAGACGCGGAGACTAGCTCTGAATGACATGAATTAACTGCCAACCAGCTCACATTAAAGTGTATCTCTGGCGTTATATACCCTACTGCATTGAGGCATTGCACTAAACGTGTTCAATTGAAAGATGTATGTATATTTACATATATGTATATATGAAAAGTAATAGTATATATTGTATATACGACCATAATCTAATCTAACTACTTATATATGTAGATAGAGCAGAATCAAAAATATACATATGTATATATATGTATATATACTGAATGTATGTACATATGTATGCCTATATAGTTTATATGATTATAATTTAATCGAACTACTTATAGTTAAGCATATATACCTTGGGGAGACTATCGCGGGAATACATGTTTATATACAGCATATATATGCTGTCAGCATTATTCTCCTCCATCAATAAAAAAGTTTTTAAATATTTAAAGCCAATTTAGATTTAAATTAAATTTGTTTATTAATTACAATTTATTCTTAGTTAGCGAATAGAATTTAAAAATAATTTTTATGAGTTTTTCGAATTGTTCTCAATTAAATGTAAAAAACTTATAAAAGTGTTTCCAAGTTCCAATTGTAAACATTTTTTAAATACAAAATTTTTTTATAAAATTTTAAAAATGTATAATAATGTTTCTAAATTCCATTAAAAGCAAATTTTAAATTAAAAATACATTTGTATTTATTTTAAGTTTTATTTAAGTCTTATAAAATGATTAAATATGGAGTAGTCGTGCCTGGGTAGAGTATTCAAACTTCGTTCACTATAAAATTCCTTTTTTTTGCTCAATTTTTACAAATGTTTAACTTGCAGCTAAGTTGCTTTTGTTTATGTTATTGCTGATGTTGTTGCTGAAGTTGGCTTTATTGTGTTTTCTCCACAGTCTGTTATATATACATATATGTATATATATAACACATTAAATAGAGCGTTTAGCAAATGACAATTACGTCTGCAGAAATTGAGTCAGAATCATTAATGGCTTCATGACTGCTTCTCTAGCTGTCTTTGAGTCTTCATCTTTAGATGCCTTTCTAGATATCTCTGCATCTCTAGCAATAGCTGCTTCCTAATCTTATATAGCTGCCTCTCACAATGCTTCTGATGCATCTAAAGCTTCTCTTTAATCTGCCTTGACAGCTGTGTCTGCCTCGGAGTATCTGTGCTTAACTTTATCTAAAACTATGTAGCTTTAGCTGGTTTTCATCTTTCATCTTCATAGCTGCCTCTAAATCTCCATTCTAACTGCTCCCCAGCGACAACTGGCTCTACCTTCACTTCTCTCTTTTGCCGCCTTTGTTGCGGCCTCTGATGCTCTATCTAATATACTTATCTGCTTCGATAACTCTTTCTCATCTCCATCTGTAGCATGCTCTGTAGCAGCATCTCCAGCTAGCTCCACTAGATGCCTCTTCGTTGACAGCTATCTATCTCACTCTCTATCTCCATCTAATGCTGCCTCTGATTCGCTATGTATATCTGCCGTTGTATCTCTATCTACAGCTGCCTCTCACTCTCTCTCCACTGCTGTATCTGATGCTCTATCTATAACTGCCTCTGCATATATCTCGTCTGTAGCTCAAGGCTGGTCAGCAGCTTCACTTCCGCTTGCCTCATGCGCCCGATAAGCAGCAGTTGTCATCTACAAATGTATTGTTGATGATGCTGTTGCTAGTTCTGCTGCTGGCGCCGCTGCTGCTGCTGTTGCTGCTGCTCTAGTTTCCACATTCCGTGCGAGTGCTGTTGATTTGTGACATGGCAGCCAGTCAAAGTTTACACAAATCAATCAGTCAGCAGCCATCAGCTCGAGAGTTCAGCCCGGGGGCTTGTCATCCACGCAATGTAAACGCCATTAGCTGGCCAGCGCGAACAACGCCCTAACCTTGCACAATAAACGGGGTCCGCTGCGACTGTGGATCTGGCTGTCATCTGCCACGTGCTGGCCGCATGCAGCTTTCGCTTGGCCAATGACTTCATTAACATCCGCATGCCGCAGTCCGGGCCGACGACGAGGCCCGGGCACAGACCCCAGTTCCAGGCCCAGGCACACGTTCTTTGTCTGGTTTCTTTTTTTTTTTTTGGGCAGCAATTGTAAGCATTGTCAGGGTAAACCAATCAGCGCTTTTGTATACCCTGTAACTAGTGGAAGAGTGCGTGTGGCTGCGGGTGTAATAAGAGTTGAGGCTGGGCAGGATACAAGTTGAGGCAGAGAAAGAGAAATTATATACTATATATGTATGATCCATGTATAACAGATAAATATATAAATAAAAGAAAATAAAATGTTCTTTCTAATCTGAAAATGTTATACGCGCAGTTTACAGCTGTTTAGCTTAAAGTCCAGTTCATGAACCCAATTTCCATTAGCTTTGGAAACAGATTTTCGCTCTAATCTAAAATTATGCAAGGTTTTTGTTATATATTCTATATAATATATAGAAGAAGTGTTACTCAAAACTCATTTTACAATCTGTTTTCTCCATATATATAGTATATAATTCGTAATATATCGTTGCCATTTAATATACGAGACGAACAAAAATTGATTTCTAGTTCCAAATTTCTTTAGTCATATACCAAACTATAGTATACTCCAACTATAGTGTACATATAGCTGTATAGTATTCTCTTTATATTGTATACATATATCTATATAGACTTTTTGAATATATATATTTTGATTTTGGATCCTTCAATTTTTGGTTTTTGTCAAGTTTAGTTAACTTTCAGCTAAGATTTTCTTAAACATTTTGTAACTATGATTATATATGTTGTATATAATGATTATGTATACTCGTATTCTGCTTTCACTTGAAGTTAATTTTATACTCAGAGAATTGTATTATAGTTCCAGTTATGAACTGGTTCATTTCACACTCAATTTGCCGACTTTCTCTGCAGCCAAACGTATTTCGATTTATATTTCAAAGCAAATTTGACCAAATATGAACCATTTTCTTATCAAACGTTTCATCAACTGAAATGGCAAATCTTAATGCCTGCCTCAACAGCTGCATATTATCAATAACTGCAATATCTGCTGATATATAGCTAGCTGAAGTCGTAACACTCTAGCTGAGTCAGACTGCAGGTCGGGCTTTTTGCTGCAGTTCAGCTGGAAGTTTACGGGGCATCAGTTAGTCCGGCACACTTGATTGCATTTCATTTCATGTATGTATTTTGTAGCTCATTCTCAATTACGCAGTTAGTCAACGACAATTTTTGGTGGTTGCATGCAACTGAAGCTGATGGCTGCTGGCTGGTGGCTCGTTCTTTGGATGCGGGCAGTTCCATCAGTGCGCAGCGAATTGGCACAGACCGCAGCAGCCGCTGGAAACTCTCAGCGCAACTTTGCCAAAAAAAAGAGGGAAAAAACATTAAAAATAAAAATAAAGAAAAAGAAAAAGCAGAAGAAGTTAAAATTTGTAGGCAGGCCCAGGCCGGATGTAGTCGATGCCTTTTCCAGCGAATTCCGTTGCTGCTCGCTGCTCGCTGCTCGACTAGGGGGCAAATTCATTTTCAACTTTAATTTAATATTCATTTTATGCATTTGGCCAGTGGCTGCGTAACTCTCCCTGCTTCCCCCTCACCCTCCCTCTCTCTCTCCCACTCTCTGTGAAGTCAGCGCACAAATTTGTGCAGCGTTTCCTTTTTGTTATGCAAACACAGATACACACACACTCACACAGGCATACTCCCTCACACACACACACACACATATTAAATTGATTCATATTCATTGTTTAATATGCTTGGCGGCAACTTTATAAGCCAACCCTTGCCACCCGCCAGCCCTTGGCCCACATGCTGCCAGCACCCAGCGCTCTGGCTGTGCCACGTTCCTCGACTTCGTTCCAGCATTTTGGCCTTCCATAATTTGTCTTTAACGTTGTATTTATGATTTGAGCAACGTCAATTTCTACTTCTATGATTAACTACGCACACAGACACACACACACACACACACACACACACACACACACACACAAGTCGCACTTCCGATTTGCTTTGGCGCATTATCAGCCAGTTAACCGGATGAGGCACGTTTCACGTCATGCCTCGCATTAATGTCCTCAAAACTGATAGACATTAGCCACACGGCGGGCCCCACACGGTCTGGCGATAAGGGACGTCAATAAAGCCCGAACCCATCGAAATGTAGATAAAACCCAACATTAGACAAACAGACATCAAGTACTGTAAATAAATAATTAACAACTGTGTCACTTTCTGGCTTCCGCCTGGGCCCCACTCAAAAGTTATCAGCGATTCCGGTTGGTTAATTTTTGGGAGGCGGGGTTGACTCCACTGTAATTCCCGTTGACTTCCCTCTTGATAAATGTGCAAATATTTTCAATCAAATATTTAATTTGCGGTCTTCCGTTTGGGCTTTTCGCATTTTCATATTTTCACAATTTTCATATTTACATTGGAATACGCAAACATTAAATAGTTTGCGTTGCGCATATTTAACGTAAATGGCATTGCGAGACGTTTAATAGATGTGTGCGAAAACTCTTGTATCGACTAGTTGATGCCCTGTACAAATAGTAAATCTTAACTGTCATAAATTAGTTAATGAAATGAAGATCAAAATTAAATAATGGCATTTGCCATTTATCAAGTAATATTAATATTTAATAGAGGTATTCATGTAAGAGTCAAGTTTATGTAGTCAAACTATTTCCAAGAGATATTATAGACATTATGCTATATTATATTACAGATATTGCTTAGAAATATTATGAATATTATAATAAATATACAAATGCTGTAAAATATAAAAATGTTGTAGACATTTTAGTTAAAATCTTGAACTGAATCAAGATCTGTTCGAAAAGTATGCCACATTTTGTTAGGCATCGAGTTAAGAACGATATTGAAGACTAGCTGTACTAAATCATTTATGAAAATAGTTGGAGGATTGGAATAGGTGTACGCATAAGCTTAAAATATAATATCACTGGAGGATTACTTTGGATTACTATTGGAATCAGTCTTTATTCACAATACTAATTTCCAAGTTATTTAGCTCGAACCGCAACAAAAAAAGTTTAAAAAGAAAGATATTTCTAATCCAATCTAACTTTATTCCTCTTGATCTCAAAACTTATACTCCCCTTTGTGTAGGGTATAGAAATGCATATTGCATATTTCAGCAGCATGCTAACACGTTTTCAAATTGTGATATGTATGTGATTATGAGTGTATATGTGAGTATGTGAGTATTTATGTGAGTGTGTCAGTAGGGAAATACGATGTCAGCTGCAATAATGAGAAGCTGTTCATCAACCAGAGAACAGAGAACGCTGAGCAAAGAACTCGATTCGCAGTGCAAGAGAAACGGAGTGGGGTCTAGAATATGGCACAATTGCTACACCAGAGGTAGAGGGAGAGGGCGAGAAGGGAGTCTGGCACAACTGTTTGCTAAAGAAGTATTCAGCGGCCAACTCGAATGACATCTGATTGACATTGAGGCCACATTTCCTGTAGACGTAACTCGGCATCGATAAATGAATCACACGCTGCATATAGCTAGACTCCCAACATTATGTTTATTAAAGTCTTCCAATGTTTAGAAAACTATTTAATAGCTGACTAGATAAAGTCCAAGTTTTTAATGACGTTTCGTCATACTCTTTTCCCACTGGCAGTTGCTTGACCCATTTAGTCACTCCCTATGCACTAGAGGCCCCAACACACACACACACACCGGCACAAGTTAACGGTGTGTGAAACAACGCAATTAATTAATTAAATTCTTAAGCCCTCGACGCGCACTTGGGTCAAGTGTGAAGATTCTCCTTTGTGGCCTGCCAGCTCCCAGCGCTATTATTCGCTTTCCCTGCACTGTATGCCCTTTGTCTTGATGATGTTGTCATGTTTATACTTGAGTGTTGTGACAAATGCTGGAGGCTAATTTAGTGAATATTCATATTCATTCATATTCATATTCGAAGTTGATGAGATCTTAAATATATGTTATTTAATTCATGAATATAGAATGTCTACTCGCTCCAATTTTAATATATTCAAATTTATATTCATTCACATTCGTATACATATTCAGATTCACACTTTAATTCATCTTACAATTTCTATTCATTCACATTTATAGTCATGTTTACATTTTTAGCCATATTCATATATTATTCTCTCTAGTTTGAATACAGTCAAACTTATATTCACATTCATTATTAATAGTCACATTTTCATTCATATTCATATTCATTCAGATTGATATTCATATTCACATATACTATTAATATTCACATTTGTATACATATTCATATTCATTCAGATTGGTATTCATATTCACATATAATTTTAATATTCACATTTTTATTCATATTCATATATTAATAGTCGCTTCAATTTGTTTACATTCAAATTCATATTCATTCACATTCGTATTTATATTCACATTCCCATTCATTATTAAGAAAAACTGTTTTTTTTTTCTTATTCAAATCAATATTCAATCCAATTTTTATACACTCACATTCGTAGTCATTCACTTTCGTGTTCACATTCACATTCATTATTAATATTCACCTTTTTATTCATTTACATTCATATTCGTATTCATATTCACACTACATATGTTTATACATATTCAGTGTAAAGCAATATAATTCATATTGATATGGCTGATGGTTGCTTTGATATTCATATTAATATTCATTTTGGTATGGAAAAACTTATTAATTTCCTTTTTCATTTAGCATATTTACGTTATACTTGTACAAATATATGTATATATATACATATATAGATATATACTCATATATCATTTGATAGTCATGTTCAACTTAATTTAGTTTCCAACTGATTCACTCATATTCAGTGTGAGAGCTTTTACAGCTTGGCCATGAATACAAATCTGAATCATCGTGAATTTTCTGATTTGAATTCACGATTTTCCCAGCCAGAAAGGGTGTTCCAGCATCGTTTTGGCCATGGACTCTATTATGCTCTGGTTTTAATCTATTTGATGACGTTGCCACAAATACGTGCAGGATGCCTTTGTCAGTTTCATTCTAGTTAGACAGAGAGAGGAGAGGGAGACAAGAGATTGCCAGCAATTTTATAGTGGTGCATATGCACATAGATATATATGTATATATCATTTATATATATACATATATGTTATCTAGGCTCTTCATACTTTCTGCGCATATGTGCGGCGCTCATTGCGCTAATGCAGCACCTCTCTTATTTAATTTAAAATTATTTTCCTACTGTCGCTGGCTCTGGCTCTTCCTTTAGTGTCATTTTCTGCTGGTTTTCTTCTGTTTGTTTTCGTTTTTTTTTTTTTTTTTTTTTGCATCCACTTGGCTTAACGACTTTTTTATTTAAATACGTTTGTTGACATTGCGGACTTGTTGGACTGTTTTGCTAACCCCTCTTCCTCTCTCTGTCTCTGTTGCTCCTGTCTTTGTCTGTAGGCTTTGTTTTTGACGAACAAAGTGAAACTCTGGCAAATCCCATTTGCGCGCGCCTCGAGTACTTTATCAAAAGCGCAATTAAAGGGCAACGGTAATTATCTGCCCTCTAGGCCGGGCACTAAGCACCTCACACCCACCCTCGCCTCCTCCTCCTCTCCTCGTGCCTTGGCGCCATTCTCAACTATTTTAGGGAAATGAAATATTAAATTTCTTTCTCATTTTCATTAAATGCGCGTTGATGGCTGAAAAATATGCTCATTAGAATTATGCGGCCCTCTCAACGTGCTCACTTGTGGGTGGATTGGGCGGTTTGCGAGTATAATACACTGGAAAAAATTAGGATTGATCAGTTTTTTTGTTTGTTTTTAATTAAAGCGAGAAATTTGAGCAGGCTTCATATGATATATTCTTGACAATTTGTAACAAGTTCTTAATAGTAATCACAAATCTTATCCTCCTGACAAATATCTATATATTTATATATAACGATATAAGTTTATCGAAAGGTACTGAAACTTAGTATGAATAAATAAGTTGTATTCATGGTGCTTAAATGATGTATAAAGCTCTCGAAATAAGACTAGTATACCTTAACTGACTTTGATTTAACTGAAGCTAAAAGAAAAACAGATTTCAATATTTATATCAAAAATATATAAAATATACTTAAGTCTTCAGTCCTTAAGTCTTAAGTCAATTTGATATATATTTAATATAGATATTAAAATCTTTTAAACTAAATATTTACATATTTAAATATTTACATTAAAGATGTATAAAACTGACTTAACTTAAGCATTAAGTCAATTTTTTATATCTTCAATATAAATATAAAAATCTTTTTTTTCGAAATCAACTTTTATTTTCAAATATAAATGTTTTGAAAATAGTTTGAAACTATGTATTGAATATATTCAAGTTTGAAGCATAAAATTCTTGAATTTTCTTCAGTGTATACATGTGTGTATGTATGTGTGTGTGTATGTTTGAAGAGGTTGGGCGGGGCGTTGGCTAGCTGCTTTGCCAGCCCGACGCCTGCCTAATGTGACTGACCTAAATAGTGCGACGGTTGGCTGGCACTGTGCCCGCCTGTAACTGCCACAGCTTAAATGACTCTGTGTGTGTGTATGTGTGTGTGTGTGTGTGCAGTGTCTGTGGTGTGTGTGCTCATTTGCTCGAGTGTTGCTGCCAGCGCAAGTTGAATTGCTTCAAGCCCAAGCTCAACTTCAGAGCGCCTCCCGCGCTGCTTTATCCATTTAAATTATAAAATTTCAGCTATTTAGCAGCTTGAGATCCATTTAAATCAGCAGTGGCTCCATCTCCATCCCCGGTTGCGGCTACGGCTCCAGCTCCAGCCGGCTACAGTCAGTTGCAAAAGTTATGCGACGAAAGCAGGAAGACGCTGATGAAGACGCGGCAAACAGCCACAGGAGCAATAAGTGGGCATTGCTCGACTAACCGATGCCCTGTTCAAACATACACTGAGAGGAAAAACAAGTGGAGAAAATAGTGAATACAAAATGTGCTGAAGCAGTTGCTTGCTTTCCATCAATATTTATGCTTCACAGCCTAAGCAGCAGCTAAACGACAACAGATGTCAAGATCAATCAATACTCCATACGCTGTTGATGCGCACAGGGTATAACAGCAACAACAGGAAGCAGTTTGCCCATTTTCATCGCATTGAAGCATTTCATGTGACAGGCAGACCAACAGACACACACACGCCGGACAGACTTATAGCACTTACATATGTACATCCATCCATCCAGCAATAGCCGCGCCCCCTTTTACCAGCCGACCCCCACACTCTAGCCACATGTCTGGCTGTGCGTTTTATTAGCTCCTTTCGTTGATATGCTCATGCCGTGCTCGCTCGTTTGTCTTTCAGCACACACACACACACACACACAGAGACAGCGTAACACCCCCGCAACATGGTCTTGCGGCGCCGCCCGGACTCCACTGCGTGCCTTGCATTTGTAATTGGCCAGCATGGCGGCCACGTTGCGGATTTATACGTCCACTTATCAACAGCAACGGCAGCAACAGCAGCAGCAGCAAAAAAACAGCAACAGCAACCACAGCTACAACCCCACCAAGTTCGCTCGCTCAAGCTTCATCTCGTGCTCCATCTGCATCTCCAGCTGCAGCTCCTCTTTATTGTTCATCGGTTGCAGGCAAAAGTGTTCAATTGCCAAGTGCCTTGTGCTTGTGGCAATTGTTGCTGCTGCTGCTGTTGCTGCGGCTGCTCCTTGAGAGACAAACACACACCCCCGTATGTGCCTGAACGTATTTTGTTTCCACAGCCATTTGCCTATTTATAGTTGAAGTATTTATTGTTGCTGTGCCACTCGTGGCATGCTCAAGTAGCCACTCATGGGAGCACTTTAATTGCCTTCAATAGCCCGGCTATAGCCCGGGCTGGCGTCTTCTACGTTCGGCCCAATGTCACGGGCCAAGGCGCAACTGGTTGCTGCCAATTTCGATTGCAACTCCTCTGACACTCAATCCTCTTTGCATTTCTTCTAGCCATACACAACTGGCATGGCGACGTGCGCTACGGCCTGGCCCTGGATGTGGGCGACTCCGTGGATATCGTCGAGGAGTGCCGGCATTGGTTTCGCGGCTCCTGTCCGCGCAAGTCCCGGGCCGTGGGCATCTTTCCCAAAACCTACATACACATCAAGGATCTGTCAAAGATCGATCCGGTCGTGGCCGAGTGCACGCAAGTGCTGCGCGAATGGTCCGAGATCTGGAAGCGTCTCTATGTGGCAAGTATATGATCTATGAAGCTTTTAACCATTGATAATATAACTTTTGATTTCTGGACAGGATCGTGAGGCGTACAAGTTCCAGACGCTGCGCAAAGTCATGTACTCCATCCTGGACAGTCGACGGGAGCTCCTGAGCGCCACCATGACACAGGATCAGACGACCGAACTGCAAATGGTTGTGGTCTCCAAAATTGATTGGGGCAATCGGTGAGTCTATGAAGTCTATGAACCTAGCTTTAACTAGAAGTGGAATGGGATAAGGGTATAATGGCAGTTAGAAAATATATGTAATAGGCAGCAGTAGGTGTGGCAGACACATATATATTCTTGATCAGGGAAAATCAGGCACCTGAGTATATCTATCTATCTATCTTTGTCACTCTGATCGTCTACCCGTTTCTTATCAATACCGAAGCCACGGAGGCTGTATATCATTCTTTCGATCACTTATTTCATTTCCTCGTTATCGACAACATTCGATAGTTTAATTTGATTTTAATTTTAAATGTTATTTGAATAGCTGCAGATTTTGCAAACAAAAAGAAAAAGTATTTGAAATATTATAGACTCGTATATAACTATAACACTCTGAAATTTGTTTAACAATTGGTATCCCATATACTTAAGTCACACTGTAGCGTTTCATTTGCTATATAAACTTAGCTTCAGCTCAAGTTTTTCTGTTTCAAGATCACTATTTATTTACTTCCGCTTAGTTTCACAATCTTGAAGCATTACTCAAAGTTGTATACTAAGTATTTAGGCATATGTATATTCATATATATAAATTATATATATATATTTATGCATATATAAGCTACTACTATATGTTTTGATATATATCAGAATTTTCTGTGTTTTAAAAGACTCTGATATATGTATGTATTAAGTATTAAGAGCTTATGTGAACCAAATTCAAAATAGAGTAAAATTCAACAAAATTCAAATTCATCCAAGCTTAGATAGACCTCTAAAATATGATGATACAGATATAGTATACATATTCATATAGTTAAAGACAAATATTAAACTTTTCTTCTTATAAATTGCCGAAGATATTACAAAAATATCAAAAGTCTCCTAACAGTTCGTTGTCTATAAATCTTTGCAAAATGAATATAAAATTTGCAGTCTCTGAAATGGAAAGTAAAATGAAATCAGAGTCGTTTATCATATTTATTACAATTTAAACCTTAGATAGTTTCATTATTTTTTATTTATGTAAAATGTGTTCTTTTCTAGCAATAATCACAATGATTTTGTTATAAACAAAATTGCTTAAAATTACATACATATGTATATATGTCTAAAAGTTAAGACAAAAATAGCGAGAGCAATTGCTGTTTGTTACGGTTATTGTTATTTTTATTGTTTTTTACTTGTTTTGTTGATTCTTCTTTTATATATATATATATATATATATGTATATATATATATATATATATATATATATATATATATATATATATATATATATATATATATATATATATATAATATATATTTATATATTTAAATTTATATAGATCAACGTTGCGTGAGCTGCGATCTTCGCGTGATCAAAGAGCAAAAACTATAGACTATATTGTATATATATTTAAATGGCGCATCATTGTTAACTTTACTACGGATACAATTCTGTATTAGGTAGCAGTATAAGCTATATCGGATCAATTTCATTATCGTTCACAAATCCAACCTACAAATTGCACGGTCTGCCTGTGTGTCCTGTGTGTCCTCTCTCTCTCTCTCTCTCTCTCTCTCTCTCTCACTCTATCTTTCTCTTCATTTACTTGCACTTTCTCTTCATCATCTCTCTCTCTCTAAGTGTGTGTGCTTAGAGGCGACAAAATTTTGCTAAAGAATTCCATATTTTTTGATGTTTTCGTTATCGGTTTTTGCTGACGTTTCCTCAAATTCGTGTTTCAACTTAAAAAACAGTCTTAGAGATGTAAATACATATATATTGATACGTATATATATTATATATATTAGAAAGCCTACAAGCCTAGAACACCTCCAACTGGTCACATCTCTACATCGTCTACAAATATTATTGAGAAATCATTGAAATTTTTTGTTTGTTTGTTTAAAATTAGCGCCAATTGAATTGCTATAGCGCCTATGTCTCGGTCTCCTTGCCGCCGAATAGCTCGGCGGGCGGATAAATTGAATGGCTAATCGGATTCATTTCCAGCGTCGAGGGGGCGGAGGGTGTACGCGGGGCAGACAATAAGCCGCATAGCTGATGCAGCATATCGCCGTACGATCGTGTGGTAAGATTCTGGCTAAGGAAGTGCAAGATCAAGAAGTCACCAATCTACCAAACCAAAGAAAGAGAGTTAGTTCATAAACATATCGGTGATATAGTCAATATAATTACCTCCAAACGTCGCACGAGTCCAGCAATTTCCTTGCGCTGACCTGAGCGATATGAGCGCTTGATGATTGTCTCGCGTGTGGTGGGCATCATGATGACTACCAGGGAATAGAGCACAGCCACGCCCGAAATTACAGCCAATATAATAAACCAGAACCTATAACAACAACAACAACCTTCAGTAAACATGTTCAATTAGCTCGAGGTGTCGATCTTACCATAGGAATATATAGATCTTCTCGTTGAGTATATTGAGGGCCAGCACACAGAGCGTATCGTGCTTCTGTATGGAGCCACTGGGGCCAAATTTACGGAAGGTACATTTGGTTAATCTTGGAAAGATCTCAATCATCGGATCGTAGCGCATGTCCTGATCCATATTGGAGAACTTAAGGACATCAGTACCATAGGACATAAAAGCACCGCCCAGAAACTTATCCACCATGAAGATATTGACAATGACATTGATGAAGTTCAGCAGCTCACAGAAGAAATAGGCAAAGGAGTAGCCGTTGTGCGAGTTGAGACTTTCCATAAAGTACTTAATGATGCGATCCTGACGATCCTTGCGATAGTCCTCCGGCACCGAGACCATGCCGCGCAAACCATCCGTAATCATGCGTATCTTGCCGTCCTCCATATTCTTCCAGATCCAGTGGGGTACATAGAACATGAGACCCTGCAAAGGAAAATGTTGTTAGATCAACTTTGATATGAACTCTATCTGAAAACTCACCTGGAAGAAGAGCACAAACGGCACCCACTGATAGTAGCTATGATAGCGTTTCTCCTGCCCATATTCATTGCCCAATCCAGGCCCAGCGACATCGGTGCCAATTTGTCTGTGCTGCTGGCCAGGTATCGTGAAGGTGTACGTTATCCAGCAGAACGTGTTGATCACATGCATCGGTATAGAGCCATCATTAATGCAGCTAATCGGATCACCTGCAGAACAGATAGAGAGGGGAAGATTATGAGTAAAGATACAACTATTATGTAATGGGATTTATATATATAACAAGATTCACAATTGGTTTAATCAACTGCAATTTGGATTTAGATCCCGTGACCTTTTTTATTTACTTTTTTGTGTGTGCATCCAAATCAAATGCATTTGCATGTCGCAGCCATTTGAGTGCAGCCAAATGCCGTTCATCAACGTCAAGTGGCATTAGGGCAATCTAAATCTCTAACCCTGGTCATAGAACTGCTCGATGGGTGTGTCGGCCCCCACTCTCCCTCTCTATTTGTCTGTCTGTCTCTTTGTCTCTCGATCTGCTTTACTCAAAGCGCACACAATTAGAGGAGAGCTGAGCTGTGTGCTTTAGGGCTTGTTTGAAGTTTCCTAGAACTCAATTGTCAATATTTATATTGGCACTACACACGTTTTGGAGCGTTCTGTTAATGCACAAACATTGGCTTTGGCAGCGTCGTGTTTGGGCCATAAATCAATTTCACAGCAACGGGCTCAAACGTGCTGTGGATTGTTCTCTGTCTTGTTTTATTTAGTGGTCGCCTCAGATGAGTGGAGACCTGGCTACATGGATCTTCACACAGCCGAGACACGCACCACCCGCTGTGACTCACTCGTTTGACTCATTTGCGTATTCATCTGAAATCTGATGAACGTGCCGCAGACCTTCGAGTTACCGAACCATTCAATATGTGGAGCAAGCGTAAATTGGTTTCGAAATTCAATTAGCTCAAAGGTTTTTCTACTCGATTTACGTGCGAAATACCCTAGGGTTTGTTTCTTACGCCATGGAATGCCAGCTGATATACCACTAAGTAAAGATGTTTTAAAAGTTGTAGAACTTTTTGATCATACTCAAGTTGAATACAGTTTTAAAGTCATTCAGGAACTACAAATGTTACCATATATACAATTAATCAATGCAGAGTTTGAATGCCATTGTATAATATAGTAGTATAGTTTTAGACTCTCTAGGTGATGTGATCAATAGTTTTCTTTCAACTGTCGAATTCGTATTACTACCTCATAGCTACAATCCAGCTTACAGCTTTAAAGTGATTCTGTTAATGCCTACAGTTTTAGAGCCACTGTGAATAACGTGCAGCTAAAACACTTTTCAGCTACAATTACAATGTAAACAAAGTGAATTATAACACACTGTAGTCCGCTTTACAATGTTTCTTTTGTTAATCTTAACAGCTGTTTCGCAGTCGACAAACAGAGTATTTAACAGTCGTGAATCACAGTTTTGGTTCCCTTTGCTAACCATTTATGCTGCACTCAGCGCAATGGGCTATAATTGCATGCGCAATGTGGCCAAATGCATGGCTAACACATTTGCATACACTGCACTAATTTTCACAGGTTTCGAATTCGGGTAGTTAACAAAAAGAACGAAAATCGAAAATTGAAAATGCACTTACCAATCAAGTTGTTGGCCGTAACAATAATGCAACAGGTGAAAAGTATGGCTGTGGTAATCCTATAATGACAGCGAAAGACCATATTGTCGATGACCGCCTTGTCCAGCAGATAGCGTATCTTGATGAAGCCGGACACGGCCGAGACCATGCCAAAGATCGCCATGTTTCTAGCTTCGACTGCTGCTGCTGCTTCTTCTCGCTGTTGTTGTCTCTGCTAATTGACGTTGTTGCTGTTAACTAAACTAAGCTGTAAATGAGAGGAAACATTGTTGTTTGTAGTTGCCTAGTTATGCAATTAGAAGCTTACGACAGGCTGCAATGTGGAAATTTATGAACTGTGTATGTGTATGTGGGTGTGTGTGTGTGTCTAAGTTATCTGGCACAACACATAATGTGACATATTTGAAATGATGCGCAACTACAGCACACATTTCCGTTGGCTGCCTTATCGGTCTGCCCTCTACAAGCCGCACTTACAATTAAGTAAGTGCCTCTCCCTTTCTCTCTCTCACTCTCTCGCTCTCTCTTTGTTTTCTATTTATTTATGTTGTGGCACAATCTAATCTAATCTTTGCCTTTTGTGCGCACACATACATCGGTTGAATGGCCTCAGAGCGACTCTTCGAGCTGAGAAGAACCGGTAAATGGGGCTCTGGCCAAAGCTTTTGTCAACCCACGCATAAATTTCACTTTGGGGCATGGCTGAATATACATATGTATATACATACATACATATGTGCACACACTTGAAAGTCCAAGCTTTTGTATACATAGTCCTCAGCTCAATATGATATACACATACATATAGCTAACGGCTCGAATTCGATCAGAAGATCGAGATCAGGTTCTGTTTGCCTTTTGTTTTCTTTATTTCTCTCTTCTTTTCGGCTACGACATTCGTTGGCGCTTTTGTTTATATGCAAATTTGTCATGTATGTTGCTGTTGTCTTAAGTTCGAGTTGTGCGTCTTTCGCTTCGGCAGCGCATATCGCATAACTCTCAAATACACACGCACACGCGCACGCACACACATAGAGTCGTCTCTGTCGCACACATTGCAATTAAAGTCAAAATGTGTCTGCATCTGCGCGGCAGCAGCTACTCCTTTTCAAAATGCAGCCAGCTTCTGCCATCAGCACTGAGCATTGAAAGTTACACATAATGCTTCATGCCCTGCACACTAACACAAACACGAACAGATACAGCGCACACGAATACAAACGCTCTCACACTCACACACACACACACACATGTACACAGAGAGAGCCAGGCACTTCATTTCAACTTCAATTCTTTTGCTGCTGCGCTGCTTTTTTCTTTTTTTTTCAGTAAATTTTTCGAAAAACTGGTTTTAAGGTATTTTCTTTTTTTTTCGTGAGATCGGCGAGAGCGAGAGGCCCCCAAGTTCGGTTCGGGTCGGGTCGGTTAGTGTATGTTGCCACTGTTGCGCTTTGCTGCCGTTTTTCTTTTTTTTTCGTAGTTTTTTTTTTTTTGCGCTACCAACATTAGCCGAGCCTGTCTGCAGCTTTTTGGCCGCTATTCTTTTAAGTGATTCTTTTGCTCCTGCCAATTTGGCATTTCGCATACAAAATTTATAGCCACTTTTGACACATTGAAAACTTGTTTTAAACGCGTTGCGGGCCATTAATTTTCAGGCCCGTTTTGCGCTTGGCCTTTACAAATTATTTTTTAATTTATTGTTGTTGTCTCTAGTTATTATACTTTGTTGCAAATTTTGGTTCTGCTTCACAGACACACTCACACACATACACACACACATTGTCATTGCAACCACCTCAGCTGTAGCTGCATTTGAAATTGCATCTGTATATGTAGCTGCAATTGTGTTAGTGTGTATGTGTGTATATCAGTAGATTTTTTGTTTGTAGCTAACAACTGCAGCTTGGAGTTTGCTGTGATTACCGTTGTCTAAATTTGTGCAGCTGCGCTCAGCGGCGTTCCAAAACCTACTGAATTCGACGCAAAACGCTGCCAACTTAGCCCATCGCTACGCAGAGCTGCGCTCTCAGAGAGCTCGCTAGTGCGCTCGCTCTCTCTTACGGTCGCGCTCGCTTACTCTCTCTCTCTCCCTCCCTCACTCGCGCTCTCTGGCTTGGTGCTCTGGGAACCAGTTGGCTTGATCGCAATCGGCGACTGGTTCCGACTCACGGCTTGGAAATTACGCTCATATTGCATTTGCACGGCCTGTTACCTGGACACTGTATCGGCGGCAGCCACCTACAGGTAGATCGCCGCTTGCAACGTTTATTTATTTAGCCCGGCATTAGAGCGGGCAAATGGCATTCAATGTTGATTTACTTGCTTAACCCCAGACCATGACAACATATGTATATATCTGGATCAAAAGTTATCTGTTTTTTTTTTTTTTCTCTCTGTTTCTTCTTCTTATGATCTTTTTTGTTGCCTCGCTCCACTTCGAGCCACAGCGACAGCCATTCCAAATTTATTGCTTCATAAGAAACCTGCTACGGCTGCGCCCACTCTTGGACCTGCGTACAACTCTATCGATTCTCACTTGGATCCGACTGCCTGAGTTTTGACTCAGGCTTTGACTTAAGCGCATTGTTAGTTCAAAAGAGAAATATTGGTTAAGCTGTTGAATACAATTTTAATGTGCACAAGAGTCGAGGCCTAGCTATTGATAGAGAAACCTTTTTGTAAAGGGTCCGAATCCGATTCGATTTTTGTTTTATTTCTTACTTAACTCTTGAGTTCAGTAAGGATTTTCTGCATATCTAGTATATAGTATATTGAAAAATATTCCAAAAATATTATATATACTCAGCCTGGTCAGGGAAACTCTGTTCTAGATTCTTGTTTGGCGTATCAAATATCTGGTTTGGTTTATCCTTGACTAATGTCTCTTACACTCTACTCTATATTTTTCTAACATTTTCAAACTCTTCAGTTTTCATATATAATAATATAATATATATATTCAACTAACACATTTTTTACATAAAATCGATATACCCGTTCTAACTTCTTTCAAAAAAGAATTTATCTTAAGATTCGAAAAGATTCCAGGACTCAAAAAAACCATAAAAAATTTCTGAAATTTATCTTTGACTCTTTAGTCTTATATTATATACCTGGAACTCATATTTTTGGGCCTTAACTAGTCGTTGTTAGAGCATTAAAGACACAAGCACTGCTGGCTAGCCTAGAGCTTAGGCAGAGTACACTCAAGTGGTTGAGCAAGTGCATCCACGAGCAGAGATCTTGGTCTCAGTCTGAGTCTCTCTCTCTCTCTCTCACACTCCCTCTCTATCAAAGTCTGTCGCTGGATTTGCATGCGAAGCCGGCTGGAGCAGCAAGTTGTTGCCAGGCGCAGGTCCAGCTACGACAGCTCCAGCATTTGCTTAGCCCTGCCACAACTTGTTGCCAAGATGACTCAGCTGAAATGAACTGCTGCCGCTCTGCTGCCATAATGAAATGGCATTTCGTAATGGCTGCTGCCGCTGCATGTCCTGTCCTGAGCTGGTATGGCCTGGTCGCCTTGCTGTTTGTTTATTGTCTGTGCCTGGTTGCCGTGTTCCTCGCCTGCCACAAGTTGCCTGTGCGGGTTTTGAAATGTATCTCAGAGCAACGCACACCTTTTATAAAGACATTAAAAGCGAGATATATGGCATGTGTGATTGTGATAAAAATGTATCTGTTACTGCTGCGACCTGCAGATGTAGATACACAATGCCCATGTTGTTGTTGTTGCTGTTGCTGTTTCTGTTGCTGCTTGTGGTTGACGCTGCTTATCGATGTGTAAATAATTAATTTTTCTGTATTTTGTTTTCTGTCTCTCTCGTTCTGTGTCTTCTATCTGTAGCTACGTGCTGTATCTGTGTTTTTTCTCGTATCAATAGATATTTTTTTAACACTTTAAAACAAAGCAATTTCGAGGTATTTTGATTGAAAATCAATGTATTATATATAACTATTATATGGCTGCTTTTATCACCTGTTGCGCTGCATGGCGGGACTTAATTAAAAACGATTTAAAGCGTTTATTGCGCGCTCAGCTACCGTTTGTTGAGTCAGCATTTCGGGGCAGCAGCTCGTGGCAACTGCGCACGCGCGCATGTTCCTTTCACATATATATGTATATATATGTGTGTATATGTATATGTATATGTATATGTATTTCGTATCCATGAGATACATTTTTGAAGGCGCAAAGCATTTCTTCATTTGGTCGCTTCAACTGCATGCAGCAGTTGCCTGTTGCCTGTTGGCCAGCTTAAAGCGTAACAGAGGTGGCTCAACACACACAGACAGAGCGAGAGAGAGAGAGAGAGTCTACAGAGAGCATCTGCTGCTCTTGGCCAGTTCCAGTTCCAAAATGGAAACTACAGTATTTCAGCTCTCTCTATCTCTCTTGCCCGCTCTCTCGCTCTGCCTCTCTTAGCACACGCTCTCTCAGTGCTGGCAACAACAAGAAAGTCGTTTAAGCCTCGTTAACAACCAAAAAAAAAAAACAAAAATAATAAAGTAAAGCGGCTTCTTGAGCTGCTCTGGCCAACGTGTTGGAAGACTCAGCCTAGATGCTCGCTTAGCTGCCATCTCTCTCTCGCTCGCTCGCTCGCTCACGCTGCCCATCTCGCTCGCTGCGTAAGCCAGGTAGAAAAGTCAAGCGTAGCCGAGGTAGCAACATCGTCGGCAACATATTGCTGATGACGTTGGATGGGCTCTCGCTGCTGCTGCTGCTGCTGCTGCCAGGTTAAGTCGCGTATGCGCCACCGGAATGCCGTGAACCCATTACTTGTTGCCTGCTGAATCTGTGCCTCGCTGGCTGCCAGCTACTACTTTGTAAGCCAAATTTATGCGTCATATTATGCGAGAGAACTTTAGACTTAACCTTAGCTCCAAACACAATGTCAATTTCACGCTCTCTCTTTCTCTCCCTATCTACTTGATATTTGTTAGCCCGAATTTGAAACTGGAAGCCGTTAACACGTTAGAGCCTAATTTATAAGTCCAGACGAGCTGTTGTCAGTTAGATTAAAATCTTAATTGTGCTTTTGGGGTTTTATATGAAAATGAAATTAATTGAAATTTATAGAATTATGAATGATTATCAATGGAAGAGAGCTCTCGAGCTATAAACTAGCTGAGATTGTTTGAGATATCTGGGATATTGTATTAGCGTAGATCTTAAGGATCTCGTATGATCTAGTCTTAATTCCTAAGCTATTGGGAAATACATAAGAGATTTCAGTGGCTTTTCAGACTTAACTAATCCTCATAGATTAGCAACATTTATTGACTATATATAGTACTTCGGTCTTTTGTATATCATATATCTATATCTTTGTATATCATATATCAATATCTTTGTATATCATATATCTTTATAATACAGTTTATATTTTAATTTGAGATTTTGAAACCATTCATCTATTTATTTTGAAACCGATTCTGGAATGAGTTATGTCGATGATGTTCAATACAGGACTGAGCACTCGAAGTACCTTTTCTCTAAGAACCTTTTCAATAGTTCAACTCGTTTCATATCACAGTACATAATGTGTGTTAATAATCCCAAATATGTGAATCTTTTAAAGCTACAATTTATTATTCAGATTATCCCTAACTATTCATAATTATCAAATACTCAATTTTGGAACAGTCGTATACTCAAGGTATTTGCTAGTCGGTCACTGCCGACAATTTCAAAATCGTTAGCCCTAGCTTGCATAGTTTCTGTTTCAAGTCTTTGAGCTCCACAAATTTCCATTAAATAACTTTTGGCTTCTCATACAGACCGCATACAGATCCATCATATATGTCATATAGATAGTTGATAGATCCATCATATCTATCATATAGATCCATCATATCCATCATATAGATATTTTATGTATAACATTTCCTTAAATATTAATATATCGCCTTGTTCGCTATTAAAACTGATCGAGCGTGAAGCTGATATATAATATGTACATATCGATACATATATAGCTCGCATTAGTCAAGCGAAACACCTATTCCATTCACCACCTGTGTGCCTCCTGGGCCCACTCCTCCCGCTCTTAACCATTCTGCTGGTGGATTATTTTTGGAAACGCTTCTTTGATTAATGATGCCCCAATGGAGCCGCCCGACTGCGCCCGACTGACCAAATTGAATTAAAGCTGTTGCCACAGCACTCGGCGCGACTCCGATCCGGCAATTAATAATGAATGCGTCAAGCTCATTGAAGCTCCCAAATAGACGCAGCTGATTCCGTTGCCATAAGCCAACTATTTTCACACACGCGGAACGTGACTAAGTGGCCAAAGTTATTTTAGCTGTTCTCGTTCTCGCTCACAATGCATTTATCAGCCATAAAACTCAACTAGTTTCTCATTCCCTTCCTTCCTGATCTTTGCAGAAAACTGGGCCTTGACTTGGTGCCGCGCGTGGGTCCCCTGGCTGTGGATCCGCACGGCATCGGCATCGTGAAGCTGTACAATGTGCACGTGAGCAGCGCGGATAATGCCAAGGCGTCATCGGTAGGCTATAAATGATTCTATTATTATATAGAACGGAACTCTATAAATAACTCTACGTCTCTTTCTCATTCTCTCTCTCTTTTCTTTGTTTGTCTCTGTCTCTTATTCTCTTTCTCCTTTTCTTTATCTCTCTTTTTCTTTCTCTCTCCCCTATCTCCTAACTCTTTATTCTTTCTCTATTTTTTTGGCTCTCTCTCTCTCTCTCTCTCTATTTTCCTTTCTTTTTTATAATCATTCTCTAACTGTCTCATTTCTCTCTCTCTCTCTCTCATACTCTCTCTCTCTCTCTCTCTCTCTCTATTTTCCTCTCTTTATAATAATCATTCTCTAACTGTCTCTTTCTCGTTCTATCCCTCTCTTTCTCTCCCTCTTTATCTATCACCTCTCTCTCTCTCTCTCTCTCTCTCTCTCTCTCTCTCTCTCTCTCCCTCTCTCTCTCTCCCTCCCTCTCTCTCTCTCTCTCTCTCTCTCTCTCTCTCCCTCCCTCTCTCTCTCCCTCTCTCTCTCTCTCTCTCTCACACACACACACAGAGTCGCGGCACATTACGCCGGAAGGTACAGCGCAAGATTCTCAGCCATCATCTATACTTCTGCATGCGAGATTTTGGACATCGCATAGGCGGAGATGATGCAGAGGTCTATTTCTTTCTCTACGATGGCAATCGTATGCGTCCGGTGTCGGAGCGTTTTCTGGTGAAGATCTCCAAGGATGGCTTCTCCAATTACATTGAGAAGCTGCACAGCAATTGCACGGTCTTCACGGATCTGGGTAAGGTGTGCCTAACTAGAAGCCAACTCTTGCTCATTCAACTCTCGTGTCGCAGGCGCCGCTGATCTCAATGAGGAACTGCATCTGGTGGCCGTTGTTATGCGCGTGGGCAAAATCATTCAATCGGACTCCATTAAGAAGACCGAGAAGAACAGCGCCTCCAGCTCGTCTGGACCCACCTATCGTCGACCGTACGGCGTGGGCGCACTGTCTCTCTCGGACATCTGCCAGTTCGACAGCAGCCTGGAGCAGCAGTCGTCAGAGGAGCGCGAGTTCAACTTCAAACTGTACCAGAGCGAGGAGAAGGACTTCCACCTGCTGCCCGAGCTGATCATCAAGAAATCCAGTGGCAAGTACTCGCCCATCCAGCCGGGCAACCAGAGCACTCAGGGCATTGTTGTCTCTCTCAAGCTGCTGCACGGCGGGCTGGTACAGGCGCGCCAGGAGCAGCCTCTGCTCTTCCAGGGCACAACCATAACTCGGAAAATGGGCTTTCCGGATGTCATCATGCCGGGCGACGTACGCAACGATCTCTTCCTGACCCTAGAACGTGCCGAGTTCGAACGAGGCGGCAAGAATACGGGAAAAAATATATTGGTTACGGTTGTTGTGCTCGACGTGACGGGTAATGTGCTGACGGACTGTTTGTGGGGTGCCTCCGGTATGGATGCACTGCCCCAGTATCGCTCCATGATATTGTATCACCAGAATGCGCCCAGCTGGAACGAAATGATGCGCCTGAGCGTGCCCATCGACAAGTTCTCCACGGCCCACGTGCGCTTCGAGTTCCGGCACTGCTCGACGCGGGAGAAATCCGAGCCGAAGCTGTTTGCATTCAGCTTCGCCCGGCTCATGGACACGAGCGGAGCCACCCTCGGCGATGGCCTGCACGAACTCTACGTCTACAAGTGCGAGGATCCCGCCAAGCTGCAGGCTGCCAACTATCTGCGGCTGCAGTGCCGCCCCAGAGATGCGCAGGCCAAGCTGGACTGCGGCGGCTGCTTTAGTCGCAGCTCCAAGGAGGTCTTCGTGGTGCGCTCTCTGCTCTGCTCCACGAAGCTGACCCAGAACGCGGACTTGCTGTCGCTGCTGCAGTGGCGCGCCCACCCGGAGACAATACAGGACTCGCTGACCGGCGTGCTGCGGCTGAACGATGAGGAGCTGGTGAAGTTCCTGCAGGATGTGCTGGATGCCCTGTTCGCCATGTTCTCCAACGAGGAGGGCAACAGCACTCAGCACTCGGGCCTCGTCTTCCACGTGCTGGTCAGCATCTTCAGCCTGCTGCAGAGCAACAAATTCCAACATTTCCGACCCGTGATGAACGAGTACATCGAGAATCACTTTGCGGCTGCGCTGGTCTACAAGGGTCTGATTACGTCTGTGGAGCATATGGCTGTGTTCATGACCAAGGCGGAGCATCCGGATCCGTTCCAGAAGTGCTTCGGCTCGCTGGAGTACATATTCAAGTTGCTGATACAGTCGCGGCGTCTGTTTGCTCGCGCCACTGGTGGCCAGTACGAGGACTCGTTCAGGCGGGACCTGCACTCGCTCTTCACGGCGCTCAATGGCATGTTGGCGGTGCCGTCGTACGATGTCATCATACCCACGCAGGAGGCGCTGCTGAACTCGACGGGCGTGGTGCTGGAGCAGCTGAAGGACACGCTGCCGGCTCCTGAGCTGGGCATGCTCGCCAGGAATATGTTGGATGCGATACCGCGTGGTGCACCCATCCGACTCATACAGGCCAAGCTGCAGGCTGTCAAGGATTTGGTGTCTGGCGAGCTCTTTCACGAGGATGGTAAGCCAATCATGCCAGTAATCCTGATCCTTGCTAATCCTTCCGCATTTCAGACTCCCGCACCGTTGTCCTCTCGGTCGCCTGCAAGCATCTGCGCATGCATCTCAGCCGGCGCGATGAGCTGCGTCTGTGCGCCGAGATCCTCTCGGAGATACTCAGCCAGCTGTTTGAGCTGCAGCGGGAGCAGCGTGACAAGGTGACCAACACGCTTCAGCACGATCTGGACTCGCTGTGCAAGAATATCCTGGGCATACTGATACGCACCATCAGCATCATTATGGAGGGCTCCAATCCGAATCTGCCCCAGCTGGTGGCCTGTCTGCTGGGTCTGCTGCAGCTGCTGGACGAGACGCACTACAAACGCTACTGGGACGAGCTGACGCCCAACAAGGATCCGCGCGACCTCAAGGACTTTCTGAGCAAATCCCTCCTGGTCTACGAGGAGCTGCTCACACAGGATTGGCTGGTCTTCCCCACCGACTGGCTGATCATGAAGCTCGCGGCCAACGACGTGATGCGCAAATCGCTCGAGGAGTTCGCCAAGCCGCTCGTCTATCGCTTCCTCGGTCCGCAGGCCTTTGACTCGCAGCTGTGGTGGAGCTACTTCAGCCTGGCGGTCACATTCCTGACGCAGCCCTCGCTGCAGCTGGAACAGTACAGGGAGCCGAAGCGCCTGAAGATCTTGCACTCACACGGCGATATGCGCGTCCTCATGGGCTTCCAGATACTCAGCATGTGGTCGCAGCTGGGCGAACAGAAGCTCCACTTCATACCATCGATGGTGGGTCCGTTTCTGGAGGTCACCCTGGTGCCGGAGCCGGCGCTGCGCAAGGCCACACTCTCCGTCTTCTACGACATGATGCAGTGCGAGCAGGTGATCCCGAGCTTTTCCTGATTCTTTGACTGTTTGCTAAATATCTGCTTCCTTCATTCCTAGGCTGCTCGCGGCTCGTTCCGCTTGGTGGAGAGCGAACTCATTGATAAGCTGGATCTGCTGATAAGCGAGAACAAGGGCGACGACGAGTATCGGGAACTCTTCAGCACCATGTAAGTAGGCTTATATGTGTAGCATATATATGTATCTATATATATGTATGATCAAATGTATATATATATATATATGTATCTGTGTCTGTATAAATGTCTCACCTCAAACAAATCAAACACTCATTGCAATCGCCATCCATATGTAAAGGGAACATCTCAGCTTGGTGTAAGTTCAACTCGCATTTATTTGCCTTAGAAACCTCCTATACTGAAAAATATATAGTACATAGCATATAGTCAAGTAAATAGTAGTGCTTCACCTATATAATTTTAAAATATTTTTCAAAATTCCCATTTTGCTTTCTATGTACTTAAGTTCCAAAATTGTTCGCTTCATCATATATTTATCCTAATCTCATCTAATTCTGTATCTATTTGGATATCTAATCTTCAGTTATCTCATTTTAAGTTTTACTTTCAAATAATTTTTAAAAATATTGAAAAAGTCATTAATAAAAATAAAAAAAATTTCTAGTTTGCTAGAGAAGGTGCAAACGGAGAATCCGAATTGGAAGGATGCGGGCACAGCTTTCATAGCCTCCGTGACGCGTCTGCTGGAGCGACTGCTGGACTATCGCAGCGTGATGCAGGGCGAGGAGAACCGAGATAAGCGCATGACCTGCACCGTCAATCTGCTCAACTTCTACAAAAACGAAATCAATCGCAAGGAAATGTATCTGAGGTGAGTGTTAGCTCGAAGTAGCGCGAAGTCAAAGGATCAATCATACTCACTCATGCACCTTTCCCAGATACATCTACAAGCTGCACAATCTGCATCTGCAGGCGGAGAACTATACGGAGGCAGGCTACACGCTGAAGCTGTACGCCTCAATGCTCAGCTGGGATCGGGAAACGCAGAGCTTTGCGCCCTTTGACAACAGTGGGCAGCCGGAGTGGCAGCGCAAGGAGCGTCTCTATCATGAGGTAGCCCCTTAAACTAGGCAACTCCACTCGACTATATAGTATATATATCTGATCTATCTTACAGATACTCAAGTACTTTGACAAGGGCAAGTGCTGGGAGAAGGGCATCCCGTTGTGCAAGGAGCTGGCGCAGCTGTACGAAACGCGTCGCTTCGACTACAACAAGCTGAGCGACATTCTCGTCCTGGAGGCTAAGTTCTTTCAGAATATACTGACGCAGCTGCGCCCGGAGCCGGAATACTTTCGCGTCGGCTTCTACGGCATGGGCTTGCCGCTTTTCGTGCGGGTAAGCAAACGCTTTGCCATGAACTATAGCTGCTATTGAGCTGACTGACCTGCCTGATCACTTACAGAACAAACAGTTCGTCTATCGCGGGCTGGAGTACGAGCGCATTGGTGCGTTTACGCAGCGCCTGCAAACGGAGTTTCCCAGCGCACAGATTCTGGCCAACAATAGTCCGCCGGAGGCGTCGATACTGAATGCTCCGGAGCAGTATATACAGATCAGCAATGTGCGGCCGCTGGGCGATGCGCAGGCGCTGAAAACCGCCATGGTGCCGGTGCCGGAGAAGATAGCGCGCTTCTATGAGGTGAACGATGTGACGCGATTCATCTACGATCGACCCATGTACAAGGGGCCCATCGACAAGGACAACGAGTTCAAGTCGCTGTGGATCGAGCGCACCACCCTAGACATTGCCAGCCCGCTGCCGGGCATCCTGCGCTGGTTCGAAGTCAAGCAGAAGTCGGTGCAGGAGCTGACCCCGGTGGAGTACGCCTGCGAGATCATTAACAATGCGGGCAAGGAGCTGTCCGATCTGATTGTTCAATACAGACGCGATCCCAAGCGCAACATCAATCCCTTCTCAATGCGCCTGCAGGGCACCATCGATGCCAATGTCATGGGCGGCATCAGCAAGTACCAGGAGGCCTTCTTCTCGGAGCACTTTCTCAAGTCCCCCCAAGGCGCTGGCCAGCAGGCCAATGTGCAGCGTCTCAAGATTCTCATCCTGGAGCAGATACAAATTCTGGAGCAGGCTCTCGAGCTGCATGGCCAGCTGGCACCTGCTGGCGTGCAGCCGCTGCACAATCGCCTGCTCGAACGTTTTTCGCAGCTGAAGCAGAGCCTTTCCGGCATGGGTCGGCTGAAGCGTCAGCCGTCGGAGAGCATTGTGAATACTCCGCTGCCGCCGCTGCCCACGGAGCAACGAGCAGCTGCGATTGGAGCTGGTCCTCAGCAGGCGAACGCTAACTATGTGTATGAGCTGGATGAGATCTATACGCGGCCCGGCGACACGCTGCGTCCGGTTGAGACCATGAATTCCTATCAGACTCTCAGCAAGGAGAGCCTCAGCATAGCTTTGACGGCCGTCGAGCAGGTCGATGCGCCGCCAGTGCCGCATCGTCCTCGCTCCCAGAACTTTTTCACAGCCATCAACGGCGGCGGCAGCGGCAGCATCGACAGTCCGGAGGTGCCGCCCAAGCGCCAGCCCATTGGCAGTTCATCCAGCGCGCCGCCTCTGCCGCCGCGTGGCATAACGCCGGACAAGCGTGCCTCCAATCCGATGATCTTCAATGATTTCGGCGCTGGAAATGCATCAGAAACCGCTGCCAGGCGTCACTCGGCGCAGCAGCAGCATGGCCAAAAGTATTCTGTGGTGGACATAAGCTTCGATGATCCCGAAGCGGATCAGCAGCCCCACTCGCTGCCGCCCAATCTGCAGGAGGCGGGCAATCACCTGAGCGTTTGCTTTGCGCCCAACGACTTTCGTGACTCCGGCATCTCGACGACCAGCTCGCGTGAGCTCAACCAGCTGAACAACCTGAGCGAGGAGTCGGCCAGCCTGTCCATGAGCACAGTGCACCATCGGGAGCACTGTCGCATCAGCTCCAATGGCAGCCTGGACGTCCACATGCACGCTGGCGGCATGAACATAACGCAACGCGACAGCTCGGCCAGCTCGTTCGATGTGGAGGATATACCCGTGCCGCCGCCCCCCATACCGCCCAAATCGGTGGGCGTGACGGCGAATGGAGTAGGCCTGAGCCTGAATCTGAATATGAATCTGAACCTAGCTAGCGACGAGGCACACTCACCCAACACACATCCATCGCTCAATCATTCCACAAACAATCACAATCATCACTCACACAGCAACCAGTCGCAGCCGCAGCCGCAGCAACAGCCGCAGCAGGCGCCGCTGAATGGCGATGGGTACAGTTCGCCGCAGCAGCAGCTGCTGGCCAATGGCCGTTCGCAGGTGCCGGCGCCGGCTCCAGTTGCTGTTGCTGTTGAGACTGCTGCCGCCAGTCATCCACACGATGGCGGCACTTTTTGAGTTACAATATGTCGCTGCCATCACCCACCCGATCAGCCGCATCAGCCACACAAGCCATCCTCGTCCACCTCGACCTCGGACAGCACGGAGTCGCAGACGGCCAGCGAGAGCAGCGACTCCTGCTGCTCGACGCAATCGTTGACACCACCACCAGCAGCGGACACGCCGCCAACACCAATACCGCCACCGCCACCACCACCTCCACCGCTATCAGCTTCAGCAGCGTACAATCACTTCCATGCGACGCACAGTCTGCCCTATTGCCAGGACTGTCTATCGTCGCCATCTCCCACGCCCACCATCATTACGGAGCAGGCTCAGATACATGCCACGCCCACTGTGGCGACGGCAGCACCACCGCACATCGAGCACTGTTCGTGTGGCTTGAGCTTCTCGGTGCAGACGCAACCCAGCTCCAGCCATGGCTACCAGTTGGAGCAGCAGCAGCAGCTCAGCTGTCAGCAACATCATCACCATCATCATCATCACCATTATCAGCATCATCAGCAACTGCAACAGCATCATCATCAGCATCAGTCAGCAGTTACCCATAGAGAGTGAGGATTAGTTTCGTATAACAAGTATTGTGTCAATATTAATTAATAAATTCATCTCAATTATTTTTAATTTTAATTATTTGCTTCGGTGCCAAATGTTGTAAAAAAAAAAGAAAATAATAATAATTCTAATTTAAATGCAATATTTACTAAATATCTCTCTCTAGTATAAATATATATCAGTTAGGATGATGTTATCAATGGGGAATTGTCGCTAAAGTTACTAAGCTGCATTAATAAACTAATTACTTATATATATTTATATACACACAAAAGTTGATCAAGTTGAACAAATATATCCATATAGGAAATGCATATGAGAAATCAAACAGAATCATACCAAAATCTGAAACGCTAATCAAAAAACAGAATCAAGAAACAAACGAAAATGACAAAATGTGCAATGCAGTCTTTACTTTAATAATAAACAAATATATATAAAATATACTATATATTATATTATATTATAATATATATATTTATATATACATATGTGAACTCTATCATAGCTAACACGCATAAAGCCACATCCGTTTTCCAGTTTTATATATTTTTATCGAAAAAAAAAAAAAAAAAAATATATATATATATATATGTATATGAAGCTGATATCAACCCAAAATACTCATAATCTTTTTAAACGAAAAACTAAGCAACAAATAATTTATCAACTTTGAATAGCTGAGAAGCAAACTAGTCAACGACAGCGCGACAGCTGTGAACTATAAACTTTTTTGATATATATACATATACCCCTTATATATATATATATATATATACATATATGTATTTATGTCCTACATATATGTATATATAGACAGAAAGAAAATAAAAACAAAATATGAATTTATTAGAAATCAATAAAAAAATAAATAATTTACACAGCATTCTTTATTCTTCATTCATTATTCTTTTGCATCTGAGTCAAGCAGAGCATGTTAGGAGTCGGGACTGCACGACTGGACAATACTGTGATCAAAATTCAGTGTATAACCTAGTCGAGCACTTCCCCAAAGTTACTATTCCAATCAGTTTACGCTACTTCATACATATATTAAAATAAAAAGTTGTTTATTTGCACCCAACTTTGATAGGTAGAGAAGCTGGTTCACTTCCTAGAGTTCCTGGGGTTCGGACGCATGTTGCGTTTCTTGTTATTTATTGGAGTCAAGGACTCGACAACTATATTTTTGGTAGTCCCGCCGTTGAAGGACACATTCTTACAGCTCAATTTAAAAATGTAAGATGATAGCTTAATATCAGAGAACATGCGCGCAGCTCTCTTCGGATCGTTCAGCACAATATCAACTACTTCCTGGGTTGTATGCTTAAACAACTGTTCGCCAATCCTGTCAAAGCAGACGACCCAACAGTCAGAGGTCTTATCATCAATATTTATCTGCAGGATACACAAATCAATAAATACAGTTTTAATATAGCTAAAGGTATACGGAACTCACATTAACACTTAGAGCATACTTGAAGCTGGGAAATGCTGCATTGCAGCGCTCGCAGCGGTACTGCCCATTGCCTTCATCCACGACCTTCTTGTTGCAATCCGTCTGTAGACACGCTTTGTAGAAGGCGTTCTCCTGCTTCACAGTGCGCACAACAGCCTTGCACTGGAAGTAGTCCGGCTTTTCGCCCGAGCCCAGATTTCCAATGAGAACATCCTTGAGGGTCATCCAATCAGGAGTTGCACCTTTGCTGCCATTGAATGCGTTGATCGTATCCTTGCTTTTCTTCAACTCCTTGTTGGGTGTACGCGAAGTGGAGGTCTGCAACTCGACCATTATTTTGCAAATCTCATCTATATAGGGATCATTATCGGCATCATTATTTTCGGGTATGCCACCATTGGCCTTATCCTCGCATAGCTGAACCATTGTCATTCGAGTGAAAATCATCTCATAAACATTTTTCAGCTGTGGAAACCGCTTGTCCACCGGCTGAATCTTGCACTTTGAGAAGAAGTAGACATTGTGCAGCTTGATCCGATCATAGAAATCATAACACTGCCGTCCAAAAGCGATGGCACGAATCTCGCCGGATTCGTCTTTTAAATCCATGATAAAGCGATGTCCTTTGCCGCGTGCATTGTTCCATGGGAGAATGACCGTCTTGGAGGCAACTTGTGCCTTAATAACCCAATTGCTATGATGGTCTGATGGGCCAAGACTAGCAATCGGAATTGTGACTTTATTAAGTTTGTTGCTTGATATGTGGTTCGTGGTGCTATCATTGTTATTGTTGGAAGATTGTTTCGGTTTCCTTTCACTGCTTGTTGCCCGAGCAGATGTGGATGGCGCGGTGCTCTGCGAAGCATCATTGTCGTAGAGCACGGGCTCACCTATTTGGCTTTTTACCTCTTTCCCTGAATGAAGTACCGTTAAATCGGTCACACTAAACTCGCGTCTTAAAAGGATTGATTGGATAAACATTCACATCAGAATTCCATTACCTACGTACCTGCCGGACCCCTTTTCCCCCGCCATGGAGATCATGTAATTGTCTAGGCACACAATTGTGTTTTCACTGAGCCCTCCGTGCAGATTTTTATTCAACTGGCGGTCCAGCATTGCAAAGCTATAATGCTCGCCATCGGATAAAGTCAACCGGAAGCGTTCATAATAGGAATGAACATTCAGAACCTGCAGGACCGGATATGATAGATCTTCGCCCTGCATGATTCGCTGCAAGATGAATCAGACCATTTGCATATATATACTATATAATTGCATCAAAATTATTAGTTTTATATTTACCTCTATTGCACCTCGAGTAAGACTTACAACTGACGTCATTATAGTTGACTTAAATGAATTTCCTGCAAAAAATTGCCCTATTGTATTGATCAGTAACGATTTTCGTAAATAAATTGCAACACTGGAATAGTGCACTTAATAGAGGCGGGAATGTACAACTTAGAGCTGAGTGCCTTAGAGCTTTTCTAGGTTATCTAACGGATATGTCGCAGAATTTTAATATCTTATATTAAAAATACAACTCTGCGCGATCGTGACTATCGATTGCTGCTAGCCACAAGACTATTGAACATTACTTGCATCACTAACAGTAGCAACCCAGCCTAGTCAGCGGCGACATTTCCAATTGTTTTTGTAGGCAATAACATCCTAACCATTTGGCAATATTTTGAAATAAAGACAACATTCTACATGTTTGTGGTTTAAGGGGCTATGTAATTCCATTAAATTTATTTCAATCATATGCGCTACGTATAAATTTTAAACTTAAGTAATTAGCTTAATGCTACGGTTTAGTTGGAAACGCGCGCAGCACGTATGGAAGAGCTAGTTGGCTGGTCCAATGCCCGTCATTTCCTTAAGTTCTTTAATGAGATGCTTGTTGTATTCCTTGTAGTTGATGGGACTCATAGACTGGACAGTTAGCTTGTTGCGCGTCATGTCGCCGTACATCTCATTCTTGCAGCGCAATTTGAAAATGAAAGATGAGAAATTAATATCAGCGAACATTTTCTCAGCGGTTGTCGGATCGTTCTCCAGAGCCTCGCCAACTTCCTGAGCCGAGTGCTTGAGCAACTGTTCGCCGGTCTCGCTGAAGCACGTTACCCAACGGTTCGAGGTCCAATCTCCAATGCTCATCTGCAAATAATTTTTCAAATGAGATTTAAAATAACTCTAAATGTAGATTGCACTTACGTTAATTAGCAAACGATACTTGAAGTTGGGAAATGCTGCATTGCAGCGTTCGCAGCGGTACTGCCCATTGCCCTCATCGACGACCTTCTTGTTGCAATCCGCCTGTGGACACGCTTTGTAGAAGGCGTTCTCCTGCTTCACAATGTGCACCACAGCCTTGCACTGGAAGTAATCCGGCTTGTCGCCAGAGCCCAGGTTTCGAATGCGAGCATCCTTCAGGGTCACCCAGTCAGTGTTGAAGCTGCCGCCACCGGTGCGCGCAGACACCATGGTGCTTATATTGTCGCCGCCCCCATTATCGAACCAACCGCGCAGCTTGTGGGCCTCGGGTATGTCTGGATTAATTTTGAGAATTGAGCCACCGCCCATGCTAAGGCTTTTGCCGCCATTAAATTCGTTGACACGCGATCCCTTAACTAGGATGACAGGCTGCACATGTCCATCGAAATTGACGGCTTCATCGCCCCAGAGGGTCAGAGTGACGGCCGCATTGCTCGTATCCACCAGCGTGAGTTCGCGCTTCTTGAACTCCTTGTTGGTTGTACGTGAAGTGAACGTCTGCAGCTCGCCCACTTCCTTGCAAATGCCAATTGTGTCGACGGCTTCTTTATTTTCCATGTTCGACACTTGCGAAATGGGTATCAGATCGAACTTAATTTCAGGTATGCCACCATTGTCGTCATCCTCGCATAGCTGAACCATTGTCTCTCCGGTGAAAGTCATCTCGTAATCATTTTTCAGTTGTGAATACTGCTTGTTGGCCGGCTTCAGCTGGCACTTGGAGAAGAAGTATACATTGTCCACCTCGATCAGATCATAGAACTTATCGCACTGCTCTTTGAAAGCGGTGGCACGGATCTCGCCGGATTCGTCCATTAAATCCATGCTAAAGAGTTTCCCTTCGCCGCGTGCATTACTCCAGGTGCGTATGGCCGTCTTGGAGGTAACTCGCGCCCTAATAACCCATTTGTTCTGATATGGACTTAGACTGGCGATTGGGTGTGTGAGACTGGAATTGAGTGTACTATTCATGGTGCTGTTCATGGTGGTGTTGTTGTTGTTGTTATTATTATTGTTGTTGTAAGATTGTTCCCTTTTCACTGGAGCACTTGCTGCAACAGGAGCTGCTTTCGGCGCGGCGTCCTGCTTGGCCGCATTCTCGTAGGTCACGGGCTCCCCGATTTTCGTTTTTACCTCTTCCCCCGAATTTAGCACAGTCAGCTCAGTTACAATTAGCACACGTCTAAGGACATTAGGTTAAATAAACATTCTCACTCGAATTCAATCACCAACTTACTTGCCGGAACCCTCTTTGCCAACCATGGAGGTCATGTATTTGTCCAGGCGCACAATGGTGTTCTCATTGAGCAGTCCCCTGTGCTGCATTTCATTCAGCTGACTGGCCAACATGGCATAGCTGTTATAATACTTGCCATCGGACATAAGTAAGCGATAACGTTCCTGATCCGTATTGGTATTGATTCGCTTGATACCCAGAATTTGCAACACCGGCTGTACGACATCTTCGCCGTGCATGATGCGCTATAAGGAGCAACCGTTCAATTATTGTACCATTGTCACTGAGGACTAAATTAATATTTACCGCAATGACGCCTGTGGTAAGACTTGCAATCGACATTATATAGTTAAATTACAAGATATTCTTCCAAAAAAAAAAAACAAACAATTACAGTTATTGCGAAATTGCGGCGCAGTTATAATCAGGGTGATGCCCGAAGTGGCGGGAATAGTAATGTGAGGAGCTTTAATCGAAGTGTCGAATCATCGATGAAAATGCAGCCCTGTGTGTCGTAACTATCGATTACTTATTGACCGCACCACTATAGAAAAGTCATCGTAGGCTGAACTGCAGGCCCGTCGTGCTCGTTTCTGTCGTACCTGTTTCGTTCAGCAAATTAAAATAATTTGTCTACCGTGTGGATTTATACTAACATATGGTTACAGAGTCATCAGAAGCTCAATCGGAAGTGTAATTGCTGAAAAAAGTGTGTGAAAATAAGAAAGAAGTCTGTATGAAATTTTCAGCTGCCAATACGAAGCAAGGCACAAAGAGCAAATAAAAGAAACAATGAGCGAGCGAAACAGCAGAACCGTGTGATAGCTAGTGCAACTCTTCTTTCCAAATAAAACAAAACAAATGAGAAACAAAGGATAGAAACCCCGAAAACTCCGCACACTCACACGCACACAAATACATACAATAGGAAGAAGAGCAGATGATGAAGCAGGCAAAAAACTGTCCAATAAACGACAATAAAGTTTACAAAATGTTCGACTTTAAACTATTATTTGCATAAATTGAATCAAAGAAAACGTAATTGTAAACGGAATGCTTTGTTTGCAGTAATGCGTTTGAATTGCAAGTGAAAGGAGAAAATCCATTGCCATCGGCTCATTTAACTGTCTGTGTGTCTGTGTGTCTGTGCCCGTGCCCGTGCCCGTGCCAGTGCATCTGTGTGTGTGAGTGTGAGTGTGGAATTAAAATTGGGTTTGGGGTTGGTAAATTGTGAAAAGTGTTAAACGCCACAAGACTTTTCCCCCTCTACCAGCTAGCATTTCCATAAAAAAAGAGGGTACAAATAAAAATGCCCAGCGCCTCGTTCACATCATCGCGCACCTATGTGCGCCGCTCCAGACGAAAAGGAGCCAATCGCATTGCCATGCCCAATCGTCCCACGGGCAACATAATGGATCCCATGCTGCAGCAGTCGGTGCATGCCCAGCAGAACAATACTGCAGCGTCAAGCACAGCCTCCGCATCAGCGGCGGCAGCTGGAAATAGCAATAGTTTAAACAGCAGCAACAATAATAATAATAATACTGCTCCCAACAGCAGCAATGCCACGGAATACTTTGACAGCGGGCAGTCCACGAGTAGCACTGCTGCCGGGCCCTCCGCTGGTCTGAATCAAAATCCGTGCATGAGTAATATCTACAATGCTGTGCAGATTATGGACACCTCCGATGGCAGCTCAACGCTGGCCAGCACCTCGTCAGCCGCTGGCCCCAGCAGCAGCAACAGCAATAGCATTACCTGCAATTCAAATTTTCCCAGCACATCGGCTGCCAGTCAAGGCAACAGCAGCAACAGCAGCAGCAGCAGCAGTAGCAGTAGTAGCGCCTCCTGTTGCCATCAGTCGCCATATGATCTGCGTCGCAAGATATCGGCAGTGAGTAACCACGATCAGTGGTGCTCCTCTGGCCCGAGCGCTGGCCAGTCGGTGGCCATTATGGTGGGCCCAGCCAGCAGTTCGCCGCCATTACTAAATCCCAGCAATTCACCTGCCTGCTCCTCATCAGCATCATCAGCATCGAACTCGTCATCAAGCTCGTCGTCGTCGTCGCCATCGGCCATTGTGCAGGCGCCATCGACCAGCGCCACCTTTCCCGTGAGTAACGCGCCCACAACAGGTGCCACACTTGCCCAGCCGCCGAATGTGCACAGCTCAGTGCCGCAGCAACAGCATTGCGGTGCACTGCCAGTGGGCGGTGCAGCGGCGGTGATTGAGGAGAATAATTATATGCTGCCGGCACGTAAGCGTTCGCGCCGGCTCTACACGCAGAGTGGGGAGACGGACATGGCAGCGGTGCCCAGCATGGAAGCCGGCAGCGGAGGCAGTGCGGCAAGCGGCAGTGGACCCACTGCGGCACAGTATTTGCAGTATGAGCTGGCCGATGAGGTGCTATTGGCCATTTTCTCATACCTGCTGGAGCAGGATCTGTGCCGGCTGGCGCTGGTCTGCAAACGCTTCAATACCATTGCCAACGACACGGAGCTGTGGAAGCGTCTCTTTCAATCTGTATTCGAGTACGATTTGCCGCTCTTCAATCCCGAGCTGTGCAAATTTGTATTTGAGAAGCCGGAGGAATCGGAGTTCGCCAATCCCTGGAAGGAGAGTTTCCGCCAGCTCTACCGCGGCGTGCATGTGCGCCCTGGCTACCAGGATAGACGACAACCCGGTCGCAGCATTGTCTTCTTCAATACCATACAAGCCGCTCTCGAGCCAGCCTTTGCCGCGGGCACCAACGCCGGCGCTGGCGCTGGTAATCTCAGTGCTGGCCTCTCAAACACCACCAGCACCACCGGCACTGGAACCGGTGGTGGTGCCGGTAGTGGCGGTGCCAGCGTCAATGCCCTAGCCAACATATACGAAGACAATGTGCCACCAGCAGAGCATCCAGGCCCGCTAATATTCCTGCATGCCGGCCACTACAAGGGAGAGTATCTATTCATTGACTCCGATGTGGCACTCGTGGGTGCAGCGCCCGGAAATGTGGCCGAATCTGTGGTGTTGGAGCGCGAGGCAGGCTCCACCGTGATGTTTGTAGAGGGTGCCAAGTACGCCTATGTGGGTTACCTAACGCTCAAGTTCTCGCCTGAGGTAACGTCCACGGTGTCGCATCACAAGCACTACTGCCTGGACATTGGCGAGAATTGTTCGCCAACTGTGGACAACTGCATCATACGCTCAACATCGGTGGTGGGTGCCGCTGTCTGCGTCGGAGGCGTCAGCGCCAATCCAGTTATACGCAACTGTGACATCAGCGACTGCGAAAACGTCGGCCTCTACGTGACGGACTATGCCCAGGGCACCTACGAGCACAACGAGATCAGTCGCAACGCCTTGGCCGGCATTTGGGTGAAGAACTTCGCCAGTCCCATAATGCGTGAGAATCATATACATCATGGACGCGATGTGGGCATATTTACCTTTGAGAATGGCATGGTATGTGAATAAATATATGTATATATCTATATATATAAATTGAGTATAAGTGAACCTTTAACTTGTATAATTGCTGTAATTTGATTATAATTGTCATTTCAGGGTTATTTTGAGAAGAACGACATACACAACAATCGCATAGCTGGTTTTGAGGTCAAAGCTGGCGCCAATCCCACAGTGGTCAAGTGTGAGATTCATCACGGTCAGACGGGCGGCATCTATGTGCATGAGAATGGCCTGGGACAGTTCATTGAAAATCGAATACATTCAAATAATTTTGCGGGTATGTGCCAAAATCGTCGATTACTGATGACAAATTCATCGATATCAGAAAGATGTCATGAGCAGTAAAAACAAATATGTATCTCTATTTATATACAGCAATTTATAGATTAAGATTCAAATGCTTAAAACTATCAGAATAATTATCGATAACTAAGCTGCACTAAAATTAAGCAATCGATAGTAATTTGGATGCATTTTACTTGTTTTTGAAAAGTTAATCAAACTGAATTTCTACTTTTCAGGTGTGTGGATAACATCCAACAGCAACCCAACCATACGCAAGAATGAAATCTATAATGGGCATCAGGGCGGCGTCTATATCTTTGGCGAGGGTCGCGGCCTCATTGAGCACAATAACATCTATGGCAATGCATTGGCTGGCATTCAGATACGCACAAACAGTGATCCGATTGTGCGGCACAATAAGATCCATCATGGCCAGCATGGGGGCATCTATGTACACGAGAAGGGTCAGGGCCTGATTGAGGAGAACGAGGTGTACTCCAATACATTGGCCGGCGTTTGGATAACCACGGGCAGCACACCCGTTCTGCGACGTAATCGCATTCACTCCGGCAAGCAAGTGGGCGTCTATTTCTATGACAACGGACATGGCAAGCTGGAAGATAATGATATATTTAACCATCTGTATTCGGGTGTCCAAATACGCACTGGCAGCAATCCGGTGATACGTGGCAACAAGATCTGGGGCGGCCAGAACGGCGGCGTTCTAGTCTACAACGGAGGCCTGGGTTTGCTCGAACAGAACGAGATCTTTGACAATGCCATGGCAGGCGTGTGGATCAAAACCGACTCGAATCCTACACTCAAGCGTAACAAGATCTATGATGGACGTGATGGTGGCATTTGTATATTCAATGGCGGCAAGGGCATACTCGAGGAGAACGACATCTTTCGCAATACGCAGGCGGGCGTGCTGATCTCAACACAATCGCATCCGATACTGAGACGCAATCGCATCTACGATGGACAGGCAGCTGGCGTGGAGATAACAAACAATGCAACAGCAACACTGGAGCACAATCAGATATTTAAGAATAAATTCGGAGGCCTGTGCCTGGCCAGCGGTGTGCAGCCCATAACGCGTGGCAATAACATTTTCAACAACGAGGACGAGGTGGAGAAGGCCGTGTCCAGCGGCCAATGCCTATACAAGATAAGCAGCTATACATCCTTTCCCATGCACGACTTTTATCGCTGCCAGACCTGCAATACAACGGATCGGAATGCCATATGTGTCAATTGCATAAAGAACTGTCATGCAGGACATGATGTTGAATTCATACGACACGATCGGTGAGACAGCTATAATTTCGTATATATATATAGCTATTTATTTTATATAATCGAATTGTTTGCTTTTGTAGTTTCTTTTGTGATTGCGGTGCCGGCACCCTATCCAATCAGTGTCAGCTGCAGGGCGAACCCACGCAGGACACGGATACGCTCTATGACTCGGCAGCACCCATGGAATCGCACACACTGATGGTTAACTAGGGCAGCAGTCGCAGTCGCAGTCACAATAGCAGTCGTAGTCGCAGCTTCAGCATCATCAATAAAAACACTCTAATGGTATTTTATATTTTCAATTAAGCTCTCAACTGTTTAGACTTTAAGATGTTCGCTAACTCGCTCTCTCCCACAAAATTGTGTTGCTGTATATATTCACTAAGACACACACACACACTCACACACCTACCCGCCTAGACACCCACACACTCTGAATAATACAATCGACTGTATAGAAATAATAATTATATCTGCGTTCAAAATTTAACTCAATGTGCAATTTAGTTTAAACCAATTCAAAATACAATTTATGGAAATGCTTCGACGCCTGTCCAATGTCCACAATCTGTCACAACGAAACAAAATACATTTTCAAAATAATGCATTTCTTTTTGTACGCGAAACGAGAATGTTGTATGAAGAAACGATTTGATAATCTAGAGGGTGATAAACGTGTACGAGAAACCAGAAAACCCCAGTGAAGAAAAACGATTTTGTAACGTAGCTAAGTAGTTTTTTTAAATTCCAACTAAAAAAGTGACGAAACAAACAAAAACAAAAATAAACAAAAAATGAAATGTATTTTAAGCCGACAACAAACAAACAAACAAAACAACTATAACAATACGAAAAGCAATTTTAAGTATTAATTACAAATTAGATAAACGACAGCAGCCGCTTTTTTGCTTTAGCAACAAAACTAACAAGCATACAAATATAAATATACATATAAAGATAAACCTAAACACAAATATATATATAAATATATATATGTATTTGATTAACTATGCCTAAATACAGTTTTCAGAATCAAAAGCGTTTAATAGCATCCAATAATGAGCAATATTTCATGTCTAAATGTCAAAAAAAAAGATAGAAAAACAAAATATGTAACACAAAAAAAAACATTGTAACGAATATATATATATATATATATATATATATATATATATATATATATATATATATATATATATTTGTGTCATTTTAGCAACTTAAGCTTAAACAAACAAAATGAACTGTTTCGGTTTGCGGCAAGTATTCAAAGTATTCGAATTATGCAAACTCATTACTTTAACTATAATCGATATTAATAAGTAGCATTATATACTATACTACATATATATATAAATATATATATATATATCGTGTATGTTTGTAGAGATACACAGCAACTAGTTTTATATATACATATACATATATATATGCGCAGCGTAGATCTGTTTAATTTTTGAGAGAATCCTTTGAGTTTGATTCACTTTTTTCTCTTTACGAACTAACTAAGTTTTGTTTACTTTTGTTCACTGCTAATATTCTTTGATATGTTGCCAATGTGTTTAGTTATGTTATATTTTCGCGATTCGCTTGTTTTTATATGAATTATATATACTATATATATTATTTTTTTGCATAAATCAAATCACTTTAATGAAGATCAATTTGAAGATAACGAAAACATAAGAAATGAAACAAACCATATACGACATAAATAATTTACTTATCTAAATATAGGCAAAAAAAAAAACAAAAGCAAAAACAAAATGAAACACAAACACACACTGACACATACACAGACACAAACATATTTCAAGTATATAAGCGTATTTACTAACAGAAGATATATATAAAATAATAGCGTTGTGCATACCTACTACATATATACATACATATATATGTATTTATATTTATATATGTGTGTATTTGTATTTCGATGTAAGAGCAGCGACAATTTTGAATTGTAAAACACACTCATACACACACACACCCCCACACACAGACAGATACACCACACACACTCAGACACACCTATATTATGTAGAAATGAATTTTAATGTGTTACCTACGCATTGTCGTCGACTTGGACTCACAGACAACAAACTAATTATACATATACCAGGTATAAGCTAAAATTATAATTGAAATTATTTCACAAAAAAAAAACAAAAACAAAAACAAAACAAAAAAGTTATTGCAGCCTAATTATTTATCGTATATAGATATGTATGCTAGACAGACTCCTTGGTCGTTCCGCTGCTTTTAGATCAGCATTCTGTGCTAGAGTTCTGAAAATTTATTTATCAATTCAAATTTAACAGCATTTGTCAGCAGACAGCAAGGCGACAATGTTACAATGATTGGCCGCTTTCGCATATTGTATGGCACACAGGCCGAGGTAGTCCTTGGCACTGGGATTGCTGTAGTAGGGCAACAGATACTTCACCACGTCGATTTGGCCCTGCTGGCTGGCATAGTGGAGCGCCGTTCGACCGCTGCAGTCGGCGACCTCGATATCGGCACCGGCCAGGCGATACGACTCCAGCCGCTCGACATTCCCGTGCTCGGCGAGCGTGCGCAGTTGCTCGGCCAATTCCAGTGGCTCCTCCGTGAGTTTGGCGCCTTTGCAGCGCAGCATTTCGATTACTTCATGATTGTCCGTATCGATGGCCTCGTGGAGCGGCGTTCGATTGAATCGATCGGTCAAGTCCACTGGACAGCCATCGTCTAGTAGCATTCGGATGCAGTTTTTCTTGTCCAGAAAACATGCCAGGTGCAACGCAGTCCGACCATCCGTGTTCGTATCGCTCAGATTCGCACCGCAATGCTTCAGGCTTTCCAGTTTTTGTGGATTATCCTCGCGGATGGCCGCTTCGACGAGTGCCGGAAAGAACGTGGCGGACATCTGATCACGTTGCTCGTCAGTGGATACCTGGAGAGTGCGTGCCACGCCCTCCACAAAATCGACTTCGCTGTGCTTAGATGGTTTCTCAGCGGTGAGTTCGCCGCGCAAACTTTGCTCCATCTTCTGCTTTTTTTTCTCACCGCTCCACTCCTTTTTACCCAGCACATAGGCCAGTTTGGTCAACGCTGCCTCCTGGGTCATGTCGTGGGCACACATCACGCCCATGCTCATCCAATTGTCGGTCAGATATTGGGGCATAATCGTGCCATTCGGACACTGCGACATGTTCACAATGAGGACACCACGATCGAGCGCATCTTCGATCACGCTGATCAGCTTCTCATCATCGCTTGGTATATTGCCGATGCCGTAGCTCTGTATGACGACGCCCTTCATGGGGGGACTGAGAAATGCTCGCAGCGCTTCTGGTGTGATGCCTGGATATATGCGGAGCAGGCCCACATTTGGCTCCATGTCGACAAACACCGTGAACTTACCGCCATCCGAGGACTTAAATATCGCTTTCTTATCGATGTCGATGCTTATGCCGGATGTACCGAGGGCCGCGGTGTTGGGCGACTCGTATGCGTGAAAGGAATTGGTTGCCCTCTTCACGGCGCGGCAACCGCGCAGCACCTTGTGGCCGAAGAAGAGCACCACCTCGGGCAAATCGAAGTTGCCGGCGATCAGCAGCGAGGCAATAAAATTGTTCCGGCCATCGGTGCGCATCTCAACGATGGGCAATTGGCTACCGGTTACTACAACGGGCTTGGTCAGGTTCTCCAGCATGAAGGAGAGCGCAGAGGCAGTGAAGGCCATCGTGTCTCTGCCGTGCAGTATGACAAAGCCATCGTACTGCTCGTACTTGTCCTGCAAACAGAAACATTTAGCCCTAATGGCGAGTTTGGAGTTGAATGTATGCGTACGCCCACTGCGGTGGCTATCTGCACCCAGTCAGCCGTTACTAAGGAGCAGGAGTTCATCAATGGCGAAAATTCGTTTATTTCGTAAATCACACGAAATTTGGTGTTATGGACCTCTGGCAGGACCAAAGGCGAGCCTTCGCTCCTCTCGAAGGGTAGATTGTAGCTTTTGTCGTGACAGGTGGAGTCTTCACGCAGTCGCTTAATGAGTTCGTCCTTAACGTATACCAAACCTGACAGACGTGCTTTTTGAATACTGTTCAAATATACTGAATATTTACTACACTTACGGTCATCATCCATGCGAATCATACCAATGCAGCCACCGGTATGGATAACCAGGACGCGAGACTCTTTCCTCTGCTTACAGCGACATGAATGTTTTGCTGCCATGCCTGCCACGTTATCCTAACTAATTTTTAAATGTTTGATTTCCCAAAACTTAAGTAACAATTTCTTTCTAATAAGTGACATAGCTTTCGAATGATTACAAATTCTGTTAAATTTAAATAAGGTGGCGTTGCCAGATGTACCCAGGCATAATTGATTTGGTAGAAAATTTGACAGTGCTATAAAGAATCAATTGTTATAGTCTGTTAACCGACTTGGCAGTGTGACGTCAATTTTTCAGAAATTGTAGCCCGCGATTATTAAAAGATACAGACAGGCTATGCAAAGACGAGTTCCGTTACTTTTAGTGTCGACTAACAGACATCTTGTGACGTCACATTTTCAGATTTTGCTCGGTTATCCTAGCTGCAGTTTGGCAAGCTCTTCAAACCAATCAAACTAAAGCATTTCGTACCCAATTTTATTATTTCCGAAAGTGTGACGTTTCACTGCAAAGTTAACAGTCCGTCATGCATAACCTGATACATATTAATATTGAACAAATCTATGTTACCTTCATTTTTTAACTCTTCGGGCATTTAAATACATTCTTAATACATGTATATGGAATAATTTGAATAAAAAACATATTTTTACAAATTGTTTGTGTATTTGTTATTGCTCTTAAATATGTATTGGCTTAAGTCCACTAATTCACGTCTTATGTCATTTTGGTCCATTCATCATCTGTGGCGGCAACGTTCCCAGCGGTGGTGGCGGTCCCATCATGGCCATCGGATTGAGAATGGGCGGCGGACGTATTCCGGTGGGTGCCATCAGTGGATTCATCATGGGTGGCATGTACGGCGGCATATTGGGCATGCCTGGTCGCGGCGGGGCTCCCATGTTGGGTGGCGGTATGTTGACGCCGGTTGGCTTGTTGCCCGGCGCAGGCCCAGCGAATGGATTGTTTGTAATCTTGCCAGCCTTAAATGCGGCTGTAGTGGCATCGATCAGATGCTGCGCCTGCTCCTCCATCCATTTTTGATAGTAGAACTTCACATTGTCACGATGCTTGCGGCCCGTGCAATGGGTTTTGCGCACCGACGGCGAGTCGTGCGTCAAATATGTATCGCAATAATCGCAATAGTATTTGGGCATGTTGAAAGACAACAATCTCCAGTTATTTTGTTATTTTATTGTTTTAAACAAGCATGAAAAACGTTTGATGGAAAAATGAAAAGATGCAAAGCAAAATATTATTGACAGACTGACCGTAGTCGGCAAACAGAATAATACTTAAAGACAAAAAATACTAGCGCTACTAGTGTTGAAAATCATGTATAAAATCAGTGTTCTAAAATGAGCACATATTCAAAATTATTATCGATAATGCTATCGATGGATAACCGCCTCTGTTGAGGTTAACAGTTTGTTGCCGCTGCTAACATTAACATTTGTTGCTAACAGTTTTTTTAAGACCGGCAAACGAGCAGGACGTATGCGCGGACGTAGGCGCTGTCGCAGTAGTTGATGTTTGTTGTTGTGCGCACCTTTTGAATGAGCGGCAAACACGCGTAACGGCAATAAAAATAGAAGAATAGAAAAGAGAAACACAAGAAGCAATAAAATCGTAATTATTACCAAATCGTGTTCGTCTCGTGTAAAATGCTGCAAAGCATAAACCAGTTCAGAGTGCATAAATAACTGCCGCCCAAAACGCCGGCCTGCGAGTGTGTGTGTGTGTGAGAGAGTATGAATGTGTGCGTGCTCGGCTTACATTCAATTAAAAACCCGGCCAAAAGTCTCGCACATTAAGGCGGCCAACTAGTTTATGCGTACACGCGTGTGTGTGTGTGTGTGTGTGAGCAAAGGAATTTATGTTGGCGCAGCATCGCGGCAGAGCACAAAACAGACAACAATAGGCAAAGGCGAAGACAACGAAAGGAGCCGCCGCCTCGCCGTCGCTGAGGATCCCAATTCCAGAAGTCGTTTGACCAGTTTCGACAGCGAGATTTCTCGAGCCCGTTGCGCATTGTGTTTCGTTTTTATTTTGTTGGCGCTGGGCATGAGGAGCGGGTGGATCAGCTAGCGAGATGCCCTTTGTACAGCGCACTGTGCAGCCGGTGAATGTGGCGCAGGCGACCGCCGCCAGCCTGGGGCAGGGCTCGACGCGCTTCCACTGCGCGCCGGGCAAGTGCACGAACAACAACTGCATCAACAAGCAGTCGCCCGATGAGGCGGACGCCGGCACGCCCACGTCGCCCAGTCTGACCCGGGCGCTGGTCCATGGGCTGCCCAATGGCGGCGTTGACGCGAGCGCCGAGCCGCGTCCGCCCGCCGCGCTGGCCATGAAGAAGCTGAAGCAACATGTTGAGTTCTTGCCCTCGACCACGCCCACGACGCCGACATCGCCCACACGGTCGCGTGCCTCGCAGTCGCTGCCCAACTCGCGGCAGCCGAGCCAGCAGCGGGTGGCGCTGCCCGCGCGCCACGCCAGCGCCCCGCAGTCGCCGACCGCGACGAGGATCGTCTCCGGCTACGAATTCGACTCGATCAGCAACATAACCCTGAGCAACGCGCTACGCCAGCTGGCCAGCCTGGTGCTCATCGCCAGCGACATCTTCGACGAGCTGCAGCGCGACCTGCAGGCTGTGGGCGAGCGGGCGGGCCGCGTTCAGCGCAAGATAACGGCCGTGGAGCGGCGCGTATGTGCCTACGATCCGAAAATGGTCACAGTTCGTAAGTATTCCATGAGAAAAAGAACCGTTAGCGACATTGCTTAAGAGTAAACATAGACACACACAGATGCATATATACATGAGAATGCGTGTGGCTACAGTGAAAGCTCTTCTGAACGAACGCAAAAGCTTTTCATATTCTTGCTCCTGTTCGTAACCATACAAAATGAATAAAATAAATAAAAAAAATAAAAAAATTATAATAATAAATAAATTAATAATTAAAAGATGAAGTTTTCTATTAAGTAATTCTCTTTTTACTCAATTTTCAATTTATCTGAGATTCTAAATTTTTGCAAAGAAAAACCAATAAAATTGGGGTTAAATGCATCAAGAAGCTGCTGCTTGAGATGTTCGTTACCAGAGCTTTCACTGTATATGAATATATATACACACACACACACACACACACACATATGTGCCTACACACGCACGTATGCATACATATGTATGTATGCATGCGTAGTTCAATTGCCATTCATAGCAAGTCGCGCTGGCAAAGTCAAGTGCGTTTATCAAAAGGCAAAGCTTATCTCGTGTCATCTCTTTCTGTCTTGCAGTCGCTGCTGTGGCTGCTTGGTATGCGTGCCTGTGTGTGAATGTGTCCACGTGTGTGTGTGTGTGTTTGTGCTGTGGGTGGCTCTGGCAACGGGCCGTGCTGGAATCTTATCTTAACTGCGTTTTTCTTTCGTTTGCTTTGTTGTAAATTAAATTCAATTTGCCAGGCGCAAAAGCAAAGCGCGAAATTAACACCTTGTTATACCCTGAACCCATTGAAAATGGGAAAATCAGGGTATAATGTTTTTGTTGGAGGGCGTATGTATGTAACAGGCAGAAGGAGGCGTGGCAGACCCCATAAAGTATATATATTCTTGATCAGGATGACAAGCCGAGTTGATATAGCCATGTCCGTCTGTCCGTCTGTCCGTCTGTCCGTCTGTCCGTCTGTCTGTCCGTATGTATGAACGCGTCGTTCTCAGAACCTATAAGAGCTAGAGACTTGAAATTTTTTATGTAGGTCCGTGAATAGCACGAAAAGATCGAGTTTGTTAAAAAAAGTCGATAACTATTTTAATTTTATTGTTATCGATTAAAAACAATATCGAATGTTAGTTATAAAATTATATCTCCCACGTCTTTATAGCTAGAGACCCCAAATTTTTTTGTAAGTTTTATATTTATTTTCTCTAATTTTGATTTTTGTTAAATTTTGGATACCGGCTCCAAATTTCCCCAAATATTTAAATTGAGGTTAGTTGCACTCAAAGCCAGTAAATGAATGGGTTTACATTTTTAAAAATTGGAAAAAATGTAATAAAATATGTTGAACATAAGCTGAAAATTTCATTCAAATCCATTAATTCGCGCAGAAGTTATTAAACAAAACGTTTTGCCAATCGGCCAAACACGTGACCAGCAAAACAAAGCAAACTGTTTTCCTATACATGTGCACACATACACACATACACATTGAGCTGCGTGCATCTAGCAAGTTCTAAAACCCGCAAGTTTTAGTGTACATATTTCCAATAGATGGCGCTATGATTTGCGAATTATCAGCTGCTCAGTTGGTTCGAAACTTGGATGGCGCTATTCAATCGAACCATAGATGACGCTATTAGCTAAACAATTGAAATGAATTGAATTTAGTTTTCTGTGCGTTTATACGAAACGCTAATTATGCAGTATTTTAACGCAGATAGCGCGGGGTTTAGGGTATCTCCTAGTCGGGACCGCCGACTAGAGTTTTCTTACTTGTTTACTTTCTGCTTTTGTTGCTCTTCTTCTTTGTCGTCGCCTTCTTCTTTTCTTCTACTTTGTCGAGGATGTAGGTGGAGCTGTGGCCTGTTCACACAATTAGCGGCTTCTACAATTACAGATAAGCGGCTAAAGTTGCTTTGGCTCATTGTTTTCGCGACCTTGTGCTAACGTGTTTGCTGCACAGTCTCTAAGATTTGCAGTTGTAGCAACAAGTTGCACGGCTTTGACTGCCTGTCAAACTGCACTGCACTAAATTGCATTGGCGCAGCAGTTTCTAGTTTATATACATACATACATACATACACACACACATCCATACTTACACATGCATACATGCATATGTGCAGTTTTCGTGCTGTTTGCATTTTTTGGTATTCAGCTATTCGTTGGAAATTTGCGCCTGTGCAATACATTTTAGGAAAAAATAAATTATTAAAGAAAATTACAAAAAAAAAAAAAAGAGTTGACGTCAGCCTGGCGACGCTGACTGCAGCTTTTTTTGCAGTTTGTGCATTTGCTTCCTGTCTTACCGCAATGTGTGGCGTTGCCAGAGTGATCAAAGGCGATCGATTTGCAACAGCGCACATGCCATCTCGCTCTCGCCACTTACATTTGACAGCTGACAGCTGCTGAGTAAAGGCAGCTGCTGCCGCTGTCGCCGCTGCTGCTGCTGCTGATGTTATTGCATGCCAAAGCAGCGCGCGCTAATTGCTCAGGTATGAAGCGCTCAGAACAAGAGAAGCACATAATTACATGCACACAGACACAGAGACACGCACACGCATACATATGTATGTATGTACATTTTGCAATTGGCATTTTGTTTGCCCCCCACTCCTCGCTCTGCCAGTGTTGCGCAGCGCCGTTCATTAATGTGGCCATATTAGAAAATGCCATTACAGCGCGACATCCATAGCCATTGCCATTTGTGGGCAAATGTTAACTAAGCCGCAGTTGCCTCAAAACGGGGGGCGACTGTGCAGCGGTGCGTGGCGCTGCGAGGGGTGCTTCTTTTTGCCAAAGCCTGACGACTGAGGGGCGTGCAACTGTTACCGTTGGCTGCGTTTTTTTCTTCTTGTTGCTGTTGTTGTTGTTGTTGTTTTTGCTACCTCCATCAATCGGCCATATTACTCGGCAACATGTAAACAGGCGCTGCCTTCTGCATACATACGTGACTAGACTATGAGTGAATGCCACTGTTGCTACTGCCGCCGCTGCTGCTGCTGCTACTGCTGCGGCCGCTGCTGTTTGCACTTTGAGTTGCTGCTTGCTGATGGAGGCAGCTGCACTTTGAACATGGCCGCTATCCACTTGGCCAAAGGATGGCCATTTACTTGTAACTTGGCACAATTGATATGTGAAAAATACACACACGAATGTATGTGTGTGTGTGTGTGTGTGTGAGGGTGTGCGTGGGCAGTTTATAGTTTTGTGCGCACACATGGCAGCTGGCTGTTAAGCTAATTTGCTACGTGTTAGCCAATGCCTGGCCAATTGAATGCCATCAAATACACTTGCCAATAGCTTATGGCCAGCACATGCCACATAAATTCCAAAGAAACGAACCAAGTGCCCATAACATGAGCATGTTAAAGGCATGTTAACAGCATGTTAACCGTTAAATGTTAGCTGATATGCAGAGACACAGAGAGGGAGAGAGAGTATATAAGCTGCGACTTTTAAGCTTTTTTATTGCCTGCTGTCTTTTGTTCCAAAAAAAAAAAAAAAACGAGAAGAGAAGAGAAGTAATTGCAGCCACAGTGGGAATAAATTACGCGCAGCCTGACCAAAAGATATGGCCCGCATCTGAGCAGCGCAGCTCACAAAACCTGTTCCCACCTGCAACATGTCGCTCTGGCGGAGTGTGCGTGTGTGTGCGAGTGTGTGTATGTGTGTGTATGGGTGTGTGTGTGTGTGTGCCGCCACAAAACTAAACAAACCAGCCAACGAAAATAAACCTTAAGGAAAAAACGCGCTGCGAGCACGCAGCCAAATAATTTCAACTAACCAACAAAAATGAGATACACACCCAAAAAAAAAAAAAAAAAAAAAAGAAGAATGAAAAGATACAGATACAAATACAGCTACAGATACTGTGCGTTATTGTCTGTTAGTTTTTGTTTTATTTTTTTTTTTTTTTCCCATTTCTTGTGTCTTAAGCATTATTGTATTTCAAGTGCGCTGATGAGCATTTGATTGCTGCAGCCAAGTTTTGGCGTTGTGTGGGCCAGAGCGGGTGGAGAGGGGGTGGTTGCAGGCACTTTAGCTCGTTTTTCGTTTAATTTTTCTTTTTCATTTCTTTTTGTTTTGTTTACTTTTCCCCAAACAACATTCTGTTCTCACTCGAAGCGCAAAACCGTAATGTAAACCAAGCAAAGTCGCGGCCAGACCAGTCTGATACATACATATAGTATATATATACAGATACAGATAGAGATACAGATAGAGATAAACACTTACATAGATATAGATGCGCGCTGTCAGCGCTGTGCATATGAACACAGCGAGCGCGTCGCGAGGAACCTGCCATCGTCAGGTTGCATAAGCTGCCAGGCTGGAGCGCTGGGGCACCTGGGAACCTATCCGGCCTGCTCTATGCTATATTTGCTCTTCTGGCAGATAACATTCTCCGCTGGCTCTTGTGTTTGCTTAACTTGGGCAGCAAATGTAGCTGAACGACGTCATCGTCGTCGCCGTCGGAGTTAAGGCCACAAGTTCAACGGCTAAGAAACTTGTTGCGTGCCTTTAAGAACGGCAACTGGAATCTGCAGATTGATTGCCGATCGCCGTCGTCTGTGGCTGTGGCTGCGGCTGCGGCTGCGTCTCTCATCGCTGCATTTTTGCACGTTTGCCAGCCTCAGTTTGCCTCGTAGCTCGTAAAGTCGCTGCCGGAGTTTCAGTTTGATGCATTTCTATGCAACCGCAGCAACAACAACAACAACAGCAACATCAACGCACCTTTCAGTCATTGAACTTTAAGCTATGCGTTGCCCCAGCCAACCAACATCAGTCGAGAACGTCGTCAATACTCACAGATTGCAGCGGGCTCCATTCACAGGCGTCGCGACGTTTGCCCCGAAACCACAGATCGTTGCCTTGAGTCTCATATCGTTTGGTTCGGCTCCGGCTTCGACTTAGGCTTTGCTTTTCGGGTTTGAAGTGCGGCGCTTTTTCGATCCGATCAATCGATTCATAAAAATAAAAGAACTTTAAATTGATGTGCCCCTGCGCTCTTCACGCTCTTTTCTATTTGCTGTCTTGTGAACGTAGTCGAAGACAAAGACTGAAATGACAGCTATCTAGCTGACGACGGCTGAATACCCTGTAGAAAGGGAGGGCTAAGACTATCCAGATTGTTGTTAGAAATAAACAAGTTTTGAGCTGCTTTATATTATAATTCCTTTGGAAAAACATCTTTCTATAAGTTTACTGTTAATTGAAATAGTAAATAGAATTTAGATCTAGGGATAGCTGCGAGGTGAATATCATATATGGTCTCTCTCTCTCTCTCTCTCTCTCTTTCTCTCTCTCTCTCTCTCTCTTTCTCTTTCTCTCTCTCTCTCTCGCTATCTCTCTCTCTCTCTCTTTCTCTTTCTCTCTCTCTCGCTATCTCTCGCCCTCTCCCTCTCTCTCTCTCTCTCCTAATCCACACTCCTATTGAAATGCCCTCAGTTAGGGTATCCAAAACGTGGCACATAAATATCTTTTGGCTTTGTTGTTGCTTTCGTTCATTCGCCTGCAGCGGATGTGATTTGCTGTCGCCGCTGCAATAAATAGTCAAAAGTTAAGAGCGCGCTGCAGTTGCAAGTTCGCCGCGGGCCTTATAAACAGTTTGTTAGAATCAAAACACCCGCAGTTTACCCATGCTGGAGTCTCAGTCAAATTCAGTTTGTTTCTTGGCCATAAACTGTCTCCATGCCGCACGACGACTTTCTAATCTATATGTTCTATACCTCTCTCTCTCCATCTCGCTCTCTCCCTCTCTTTCTCTCTCTCTCTCTCTGTGTATGTGGTTTGGTGTCTGTTTATTTACATGAGAATGTTGCCCCAAAGGCTGGCGACTGCTTGCACCTTTGCTGGCTGCAATCTCCTGGTTTCAGTTGAAATTTAATGGCATTTAAATTTAATTTATAAAAGCCAAACGTGTTTCCAAATATGCCCATTAAAATGGGCTGCCTGGCAAGAGGGTCGCTGTGACGGGTATGCGGCATGTGGCATGTGGCGTGGGCAGCTAGACAACAGGATATTTGTAGGCGTTAGAACAAAGGCGCAACCCAAATGGGCATTGCCCAGACTCAACTGCGCGAAAATTGTGCGTTGGTATTTTCCAGTTTGAGTTTTTATGCTGTCTGTGCCCAGACAGGAATGCGCTGGCATGCGATTTCAGTTTATAGATTCGTTCCAGAAACCTGTACGGCGTCCCACAGGTAAACAGCGCGGCACTAATCAAGCGCAGACGACGGCGACGCAGAGCAACAGCAACAACAATCAGTCGGGACAGAGAGCGAGGAGTTGCCGAAACCCTGCAGCAGCATTGTGGCATTACTTACATTACTCGACCATTGGAATTTCTCACAGCCCGCAAGAACTTTAACTTGTTTCTCGGAAACTCTGGCCAAGAGCGTGCGAGCGATTCAAGTGCTTTTGGCAAAAGCTGTTAGCAGACCTTGAATTCAATTACGCACAACAACGTTGCATGAGTGTGTGTGAGTGTGTGTGTGTGTGCGTGCGTGAAAGGAAGAACACTTTGTCCTGCGACTGTTTATGACATTGTCTGCCTGCCTGGATGTTTGCCTGGTTGCCTGGGCTGTCTGCCTGGCTGTTAGGCCGTCTAAATGCTGCTTCGTCTGGCTGTCTGCATGTTGATTTCCGGACGGCTGATTGCGGCAGCGACTGCAGCGGCAACATTGCGACAGCAGCAGCAATTTATGTTTCAGTTTTCACTCTCTCATTCATCAAGTGCTGACTGAACACACGCGAAGCAAAGATGAGCGCTCGCTACCTGGCCCTGGCCCTGGCTCTGGCTCTGGCTCTGGCTCTGGCCCTAAAAGCAGTTCAAGGTAACCGCAAAAGGTGCAACCGAAAAGAGTTCGTTACGTTGTTGCAACAACCCTTTTTTGTTCTGTCGTGCAAGTTTGGAAAATGGGAAACGCTGCAGGATGAGTCGAGTGCGAAAATTGTTTTGTTTGTGGCTCAAAAACAAGTTCTCTCCATGCCGTGCCACAAGCGAGCGCGACAGCTGATGCGTTGATCTTATCAAACACGCAACACACACACACGCACGCACACACGGATACACACGCAACATGCAAATTAATCAGAATTTTTTCGGGTGTGTTCAAGGGTCTTAATGTGGCATTGATTTAACTACCCCGTCAGCTGGCAGCTGCCAGAGCATTAGATCAGATCGTATTATTAGATTGTCAGCTGGAATATCTGCGAGCAGCAGTAATGCTTAACCAGCTAGCAGCTAGCACATTACTTAATTATTATAGCCGGCCTCTCGCCGATATCTTATCGTCTACACCTGTTCTATTATCAGATACCTTGCGCCACAACCGCTTGCCAAGGTGTTGGCGTTGGGCAACTATTTCTTAAACTCGCGAGCGAGCGATATCTGTTTGAAAAGATAAAATTACAATAAATATATGTTGTGGTAAATTTAATTAAAATATTATTTTAAATTGCTGAAGTGGCTTAAAACTCTGGTCATAATATGATGGATACATATCTTATACAATTTATACATAAGTTTGGCAAGTCTTAACTTCTGTCCTCAACCTAATGTGCTTTATCTATTTAATTGACATAAAGTTTTTAAATATATTTTACTGCAAATAAGCTATCTTGTCACACTTAAACCCAGAGCCAATAAAAACTTACGTCATAATACGCCTGGACGACAGAAATAATAATTAAGCTCCACAAAATGTGCGTGGAAAATGCCTAAAACTATATTTAGTTTCATTTGACTTGGGAATGATCTTAGAGTTTTATATAATTTGGGGTTATTATGCTTCAAAATTACTTGAAATGTTAAGTAACATTATAGTTAACATTGCTGTTAACACTCTACAGCTGTAGATCATTGCTTGCACTTAGGGGTTGCCCAGCGAGACCAGCTGCTGTCTGCTGCTCATAAGCTTCTAAACAACTGTGAAGAAATAAACAACACGCTTAACACTCGCATACACATACATACATATGAGTAGGTATATGCATGTGTGTCTACGTTACTCTCCACTAAATTTGTACATTACTCTTCGCCCCGTTCCCTCCTCTGTTTCGCCTTAACAGTCACTGCAATCGCGTGCACATTTCAACATTTAACACTTTCTAGCATTTATAAACACTGTTAAGTGTTGGCAAATGCACAACAAAGTCAACTTGCATTGCAATTCACTGGAAACAAAAGGCAGTTGTTGTAGCTGTAGCTGTTGTTGTTGCTCTGATTGCCGCATGTAAAACTACTGACATTTTGCCGGCTTTTGATTTTCTTTTCTGATTTTTGTTGTGTTGTCGCAGCGACAAGCGAGCGTGTGCGAAAGAGAAGGAGAGAGAGAGGGAGAGGTAGGAGAGGTAGAAGCACAGAGGCAGAGGCAGAGGCAGATTGACTGACATCATTTCCGATGTTTATCTTTTCATGTTAACAACTGGCATGAGCATCCAGACGACGTGACATGTACAGCAGACTAGACACAAGATAGCAATACGCTCAACACACACACACACACGCACACACACACACACACAGAGATGAAAATCCTTCACAACAACAACAAGGAGGAGAACTGTTGTATAGGACTCTTTGCTCGCTGCATTTTCACTTTTCATGTTTGCCACTTGGCAATTGGGTTAAGTTCAATCAAATGGCCCATAGATTGTCAATGTCTTAAGCTGGCGAGGGGGTCTTAAGCAAAGGGAAAGGTTAGTGCTCTGACTTGTTGCATGCAGCTTTCACTCGATTTGCATACGACACGGCCACACTCGAAATTCATTTGAAAACTAGAAATTCGAGAATCTCTGCTGAGGAAAAAGACCTGTGCCGGCTCAGTCTCAGTCGGAGTTCCACACTTGCGCAAGTCCAAAAGCCGCTTAGCGACGTCTGCGTTTGTAATGGCCAATTAAGCAGCGTCGCTCACTCAGCCAGCCAGTCAATGATGCATCAGTCACTGGGCGAGCTGAGCAGGAAGCACGTGAAACACTCGACGACAGAGCGCCCAGTGCGTGGGACCCCGTGGGCTCCACTTTCCAAAAAACGTATTAAAAACAAAACAAAAAGAAGCCAAGTCATGCGCTTGGGGCTGGGGCGGAGTGGGAGGTTATGCAGCTAAGCTTCAAAAGTTAAAGCTGCAGGTGTGTGTGAGAGTGTGTGTGTGCGTGTGGGTGTAGCTGAGTGCAGCCATGTGGCACATGCGCTATGTGGCAGCTGGAGGCAAATATCATTTACGCTAAATGCACACTGTAACCCATAATTAGATTTGTCTGCGCGCTGAAATCCTTTTCCCTGGCGTCCACACAGGGGCGCATGCGTGCCACTTAGGGGCGTCCCTCTCTCTATGTGTGTGTGTGTAATTAGGGGTGGCAGCCACTCATTATGCTTTTAAGTACGTTTAAGTAAGCCTTAAGCCCTAACTCAGATAAAGATATGCAGCTGCAGTGGCACAGCCAAGCTCGCATTCCATTTGTGCGGCTTGCCACAAGTCGATGTTCGCATAAAAATTGGCAACTGATTGAAATCTGAGGCAATGCTGCCCAGCAAAGATGCCGACGCGCAGATACGGATATTGGGCAGACATGGCCAGAGTCAGACTCTAGCTATGAATTGCACAGATGCACAGATACAGCAAGAGAAAAACTGAATTCGAGTTGAAATCGTGTTGGCCCGGCTCTTTGCCTTGACTCGTCTGGCTGGCTGGCTGGCAGCACGAAATGCAATTACAATAGGGCAAATCGAAATAACTACGTAGTGGGGAGGGGGGTGGTGGTGGTAAGGGGGGCTGTTAGACTGACGAGTCGAAAAATACATTTAGCTGGAAATAGCTGCAGTTGCCGAGACCTGGCCAAAAGCAACTCTGTTGGCTGACTGGCTGGCTGTCTTCAGATTACAATGCGGCCAAGCGGAAGAGACGTAAATTATGTTATAAGCCGGGCGGATATAACGACCCAAGCAAGACAGCATTCCTGGGCAGCAGCTGTGAGCTACTTGTATCTGTCAGCTACGCTCTGCCCAGATGCAACCTTTGGCTCGCCTAATATTTGTTTACAGTTGCTGTTGTTGCTTGCGCCCAATCTATAACGATGCATCAATTGGGTCAATTTGACTCTTTTGTTTGGCAGCAGCCGCACGTCAATGAGCCGTGAACTGACGCGCATTGCTCATGCGGCTACGGATGCGGCTACGGATGCGGATGCGGATGCGAATGCGGATGCGGAAGCTGGATGTATGCAATACAATTGCTCGCTCATTGATTTTGCACTGGGTCAGTCTGTTGCCTGTTTGGCGGTGCAACAGCTGCTGATGCTGCTGCCTCTGCCTGCCCCCTGTTGGCCCTTTATAGGGTTTCTCTCCAAGCGCAGTCGGAGGGTTGTAAACCATTTGACAGGCACTCAAAATGTCATCAAATGGTTTGCTGATTGCGCTCTGCTCTCGCAAATGTGTAATAAAAATGTCTATAGCATAATTAAGTGCAATCGAAAGTGGGCCAAGTCGACTCACAGATACCCTGTAAGTTTATAAAGAATAAAACAAATTGAAACTGGGAGACAGAGTGGAGTATAGGGCAAACCATGCATAGAAAACTCATTATTCATAGACTAAACTCAATATATACTCATTCTTAAACTAATCTGAATTCAATAATTCATACTTTGTGCTGCTTATATTATGTGTAAAACGAGTTTCAATCAGACCCTATGGTAGATCCTAAAGGCTTTTACATACCATGCTATATAATAGTACCATTGTGTCAGGGTTCTCCTATTTACCCACCCCAATGAGCACACAAATCCCGACCCCAAACAAAGGGAAAGAAAGAGTATTTCACGGGATGAAAGCAAAGACCCAACTTCAACTTCATGTTTAGGTTCCACTTCATAGGCTGATGTAGAGATTTTTCAAGTGCTGCGCGTTGTTTGAAACGTGAAAGTGTTTAGAGTTTTATTTTTTTTTTTACCATATCTTTGTATACAGATATTTTTCATACTTGTGCGTACGCACTTCCGGTGCGTTGTGGCGCTTAAAACTGTCACAGCCGGAAGTGCAACCTGGCAGTTTAGTTTAGGTTTTAATGCCGCTTTCGAATTGCGCACAATGGCGGCATTAACGAGCCGTTTAGCCCACTTTTGGACCGCGTCGCAGGCGTGGCACCCAGCACGTGTGTTGCATTAATTGTACGTTTGCTGCAACAATAGAATTCCGGGCGGAGTAACCACTCGCTGTTGCGCTACCAAAGCGAATGCGAAAGATTAGCGATGAGCAAAGGTTCCATTATAATGAAAGCTGACCCAGTTCGGTCTGCTTATTTGCCCATATGTGCGTGCTCCTTATAATTTATTTATATTTTTTTCGCAGACGCTGAACTGTTTCGCTCGTGTTTGGGGCTTGTTTTGCAATCCGGAGTTCAATAAACTGCCAACAGATCCGAAACATGTGAAAACAAACAGAGTTTCCCCAAGGGGCCCAGCTGTTGCTGCGCTTCAGCGACAATCTCCACGCTGCTGCCTGCACAGCCTCCCCCTTGGCACAACAAATAAATTCCAAGCGTTCAAAACATGTCAAGTCCAATGAAAGGGCCTAACAGAAAGCCCGCCCCGCTGTCCCGCTGCCCCGCTGCCCCTCTGCAAGATTTGAAAGTGTAAATGAATTTGTTCTTAATTATTATGATGAGACGCTGTTTGCCACAGCTTGTTGCCACTGCTTGTTGCCAGTTGTCCGTCGCTCGGACTTGCCCCAAAGTTTCGGTGTCATTGATTTACTGTCTGCCGCATGCGAATGGGGCGAATGGGTTGCCGCCAGCCTCCAATCTCTGGACGCGCCATGTAGCATGATGTCTGTGCGCTTTTTATGTTTCCTTCAAGCAGCCAAAGGGCATGACAACTAATAAGCTATAACTTCGAGAGCTGAAAATAAAGCTAAACATTTATGGTAGGGAAACGAAAGGGGAACTATATAACAGCTAAGTTGTAGCAGAGCTGGAGCTGTATTCTAGGGTATTTCGCAGTCGATACCTTCTCTTTTGGTAGAAAAAAAGAAAAAAAAGTGAGCAAGCGCATAAAATACGGCCTGAAAATTTGGTTTTCTTGTGTTTTGTTTCTGTTGGTGGGAAAATGTTTTTCTTTGATGCCCACAGATGCGCATAGGAGGAAGTGAATGTGAACTTAGTCAAGATAAATTAATGGATTTGTTAATGAAACAAATTACCAACTAATCTTAGGCGCTGCCTCTTACAAGTTTTCTTCGCCCTTAACCATACCAGAGTTAACTTCAGTTCCTTTCCAACTCTAGATTTATGTGAACTCTTTAATGCATTGGCTAATGCTTCCTCTCCTTTTTCTTATTTTATTAGTTTTATGTCTATGCTTAATTTATTGTTACTTTTATCTGTAACTTTTTATTGATTTTCGGGATTTATGGGCTCGAAAATTGATTTGGCATTGGAGACGCCCAAGGCGGAAAGAGAAGACATTAAAAAGTCAGACTCTCTAGACGACCACAGCATCTGCTGGAAGGTCCTTATCAGTGACGTGTCCAGTGGCGCAGAGTTGATCCTGAGAGCTCGTAGCAGTCTGCTGATATGACAAGTGTCATAAATGTTTTTATGAACATCTGTTGCCTAATTTATGTTTCAATTTCAATTTAATAACCGAGCCGCTGGCCAGGCCATGTGCACATAAAACGGTCATAATATCGAATGAAAATGCAGTGCGACAAATAATTAAGTGTCTTTGGTACTTGAAGAGAAGAGAGGACTCAACAGTGTAGATACCCTGTGGAGATAAAATGAGAATAGGGAGCGAGCATTACAGCTTAGAGGGAGAGAGAGAGAGAGAGAGAGAGAGAGAGAGAGAGAGAGAGAGAGAAATATCTCAGCAACTATTATAGCCGAAGTCATTAAATATAATATCTAAGTAACAATTCACATAGTAAGTAAACAACTTTTTGCAGGGTATATTCCAGTAGCACACAGTTGATTAGAGCATTCTCACATGTTGCTTGATTAATGGAGAAGTGAAATTAATTTGCTGGGGCGGCCTTCATCATGCTGGTAGAGCGCAGCGCACAATTGGGTCTCATTAATCAGCGCATCTTTCAGGGTATCAATAAATCAAAATTAGTTTGAAGAAAATCCAAGTCGATGGGCGTATCTCTGTATATATATAGAATGGTTATAGCCATTGTAAAATCAATACAACAGAATTGCAATTGTTGACATTAGCCGCGTGACCTTTGATAAGCTCGATAAGAGTTACCTCTCACAGGTGCATGTGTGTGTGTGAGGTCTTATCGGCATAGAGAACTCGCCACAGGTGATAAAACTAAATGTCCGCCTAATGAGCCAACCTATTAGCGAACTAGACGACCTACTAACTGGTTTCTGCTGCCTGTTTTATATCACACATAAATTTTTGGGCTCGACCAACGAGTATTTTATGACCGAAACTTTCCAAATAGAGATTTTAAAGCGTGCCTAATGCAGTCATCAACACGCTTATCGTTTTCCATTTCGATTTTCGTATAATTTATGCTTTTTTGGACACACAATTATAACATTTTGAGTTCCCAGGAAAACAATTTCCACAAGATTTTTCTCTGTGTTTGCCTTCCTTGTGGTTTTTATCAGTTTTATTTATTTGTTTGTTTATTCTGCTGCAACGGACAGCGAAATGTCAAAAGTCTCGCCAAGTGCTGACAGCAATACAGAATTGAATTTATTCATATTGAAATATATAGATAATTGTAAAAAAGCAAACAGTTCGAGTTATGAAATCGAAGATACTCTGTAATTGAAGTTATGAGGGAATATATTTAAGGTAAATGGTTCTCATTACGTTGAGAAACGGATACACACACAGTCCAATTTCCTTTTAAAAGGTGTAAAATTTCTACTATTACAATAGCCTAATAGAATTCTGAATGAGCAGCCTATTTGTAACCTTAGCCAAGCTAATTCCCATGGCTCAAATGTCTTGTGCACTAATTACTGGGTATTTTGTTGGCTAATTTATATATTTATATTTATATTTATAAGTAGGAGATATACTACCCCACACTCCGCCAGCTATAGGGTATTTTGGGGACTACAAAAAAATACTTAAAATTCATGATTAAAGCCACAAGTTGAGAGTCAAATATTTGTGCTTGACACAGCGCAAATGTTTACAGTTCGATGTATTTACAATTTCATTATTTTCCATAGCTGTTTACAGTTCCATTGGCTGTTTGTCGGATGCATTAACGAGTTGCTGTCCGTCGACTGTGTCGCATAATGTGACATAATTATGTTTGAGTTTGAGCCAGAGAGAGAGAGAGAGAGAGAGAGAGAGAGAGAGAGAGAGAGAGAGAGAGAGAGAGTGGGTGTGGGGGTGGGGGGCTGGAGCGCTTGCCTGGCAATTGCTGCAGCTTGAAAGCTCAAGGATCTGCGCACTTCTCGGCGTGGCAGACACATGAATTGCTTGGCAGTTAAGTTCGTTGAGATTAGCGCTAAATGCAGGCGCAGCTCTGCTGCTACCCTCGGCCAGCTGCCGAGTTGACAGACGGACGGACGGACAGACGGACGGACACCTTCTGTAGCACCTCTTACCGTTTCCATTTGCATCTCTCAGACACAGACTCTTGTGATTATCTGCGCCTCGTCTGCACTTAATGGCCAACGATAAGCGACAGATGCAGCGGCTATATGGGATTGGAGGCCAGCGTCTGCTATGAAGTGTCTGGCAATCTTCTGCTGAAATTACGCCAGCCAACCCCTCTCTGATCTCTTAAAGTGCATTCTTGACAAATTTCTGTTTTCTTTTTTTTTTCTGTGAATTTTCTAGTTTTCTTAAGGTTTTTTCTAGCGGGAAAGTTGACATAGTTTGAACCCACATAGGCTCAGGCCAAAACCGTGAGCGAGCCGGCCTTTCACTTGGTCGTGTAGAGACAGACAGACAGGCAGACAGGAGGGACGTCCGTTGTGGCAGCTACTGCACCTTGCTGCATGCAACTCGTGGCAACGAGTTCACAGCTAATCGTCGCCTGTGCATCAGTTGGGGCCACAGTTTTGTCTTCAATGCAATCAGCCAAAGGATGTTCTGCTTTTATCGCGCTTCTCTTGGCCAACTTTCTATTAGTTGCATTTGATTGTCGCTGGGCCTTAATTAACCGCAGTGGCAGCTGCTGTGGTAGCCGCAACACTTGCGGTTGCTCGTCGCTCGACTAACTCCAATTGCAATTGTCAACCGATAGGCGGGCTGCAGGCCATGCGATACACTGGGTACAGCAAACAACCGCAAGTTCAAAAGTTCAACAAACAAAAGCAAAGCCAAGCTAAGAGTGAACAAAAAAAAAAAAAAACTTTCTAAATTTGTACATCAACATAAATAACGAAAACATTTGCCACTGACAATTGCAATGTGGCCCAGGGGAGCCATAGAGTGGAGCCACAGCAAGCTAAGCTACCTGCCCTCCCCACCACAGTCAGCTGCTCTAAAAATAGATTAGCGTCAACAAATTTTCATCTATAATACTACCCTATATACAGTATAAATACCCTGTAATTTATAGAAAAGCTGAGTAGTAAAGGAGCAGAGCTTTTGGAACTGAACTCAATTATCGCTGCTTAAATTTGATATGTGAAACATGTTCCATTGAGTATCTCATAGTCATGTTTCGAGAATTTACTCCGTCTTTGTTTGCACGCAAACTCTTGAATTTGATTATGGGACAGCTTAGTGCCACGTTGTTGAAGGCGAATTCATTTGCTCAGGCAATTAACTGCTTATCGAGAGGCAAACAAACGCCGGGCACTAATTTGTATGTGCAACTGTGGCTCTGACTCTGACTCTGGTCATCTAATGAATGAGAGTAAATGCGTGGAAATCTTCATTGCAGCAGCAGCAGCAGCAGCAGCGTCAAGCAGCAGGCAGCAAAAGGCAGTTGCATGCAAATATTTGTGCAGCTCGCAGAGGAGAGATTGTCGTGTGGGCTGTGCTGTTCCTTGGGCCGTAATTCGATCGCCTGCAGGGCTTCGCAGCGATGTCTTTTGCTTGGCTGCCGCTGCCTTTCGATACAGGAAACCATAAAAATCCTCCAGCATTAAGTGTGAAGCGGCGGCATATGAGAAATGAATGATGACTGCGCTCTGCCTTGAGTTTCATTCACAGCAATGTCTGTTCCCACTTCGCCAGAGATAGCTGCGAAGGGCAAGGACATGTCTTCAGCATAAACACACACACACACAAATACATATATACAGTTACGTACATATTCACACATTCTCTTAAGGGCACGCTTGGTACTTGTTTATCCTTAGACTTGCTTCCTTGCCTGGTTCCTGTTCCCGTGCCCTATGTTCCTGCTGCTCTTGTGTACCTGCCTGGGAATATATTTTTTTATTTTTTCGCTGCCTTTGTTTTTAGGGGAATTCTTGCCGCTCTTTGTTCTCATGTTTATTTTTTTACCCCCTACTTTCCTTTTGGAACTTACCCACCCCTGTTTGTCGCCGCTTCCCTCTCTCTCTCTCTCTCTCTCTCTCTCTCTCTCTCCATCTGTCACCTCTGGCTGCTTGTGCTGTTTTGGCTAAGTGTTGCCAAATGTTTGCAGCATTTCCTGTTGTCTACTTTAAGGCGCTGTCGCACGAAGGCTTCGCATACCCTTTGGAAAAATATAGGGGAGGGTATATTAGCCAATTTTATTTAGCTGTTGACTTGACATCTATATAAATCTATATAATACTCCGAATTATATATTATTACAAGTACTTTTATTATTATTTTAGAAATATATTTAGTTGAATCCTATACTGAGTCCACTTCGCCCCTAGGGTATTTTCTAGTCGACTATCATTTGCCGCCTTTGGTTTACTTTTCTTATTTAACTTAACACGTGTCAAAAAACTTGGAAAAAAGTGTCGCAAAAAAAGAAATATATATATAAATATATATATATATATTTATATGTATATATGTAATGTTATATCAAGTTTGCAAAAAACAACAGCCTTTAGGTGCTGAGTACCGAGTGAATTTAATACCCATTCGCAGTTGCAGAAGTTGCAGGAGTTGCAGACTGGCTGGCACTCGCTTGGTCGCTGTGCTGCGACCCTTACAGCCTGCGACCCTCGCTGCGTCCTGTCAACCCATTGCAACTTAGCACTTGGCAGCATTGTTGTTGTTGCTGTTGCTGCTGCTGCTGCTGTTTTTCCGCGTTGCAGCAGCAAGAAGTTAATGTAAAATGCATTACGCGGCTGCTTGAACCAGGCTGTGACCCAGCCGCAGGGCACGAAATGTGACACGCCGCACAGGCAGCAGGCAGCAGGCGACATCATCTCGAGTTCGCATAAATCTAAATGCCTAATGACTAGCGTCTAATGCTAATTCATTTTTCAACGGGGCCTGACTCTGTAATTGAATAGCGGCTTAGGCCCAGCGCAGGCAGGATTTCATTTGATCAGGTTAGGCTTATTGTCTCAATTACGTCCACTTAACGCCGCCACACTCTGAGCCGGCTGCCAATTAGCATACTTGCCGCCTCATTTGAAAACTTTGCGCCAAACAAATAAACTTACGACCAGCAGGAAGCTGTTAAGACAGAGGCACTTCGGCCAACTCCATTAACGCTTTATGCGCACTCATAATGGAGCCAACGAGAAATTGTTGAGCGCAATTCATGTTGTGCCGTTAACCAAGCTCAACTTGTGATTAATTTTGATTAAAACTAACTGGAGTGGAGGGCACGTCATAAACAAGATTACAATGGGAAACTTTTTGATGAGCAGCACTTAGCGTGGGCCAACTGGACTGGAGCATGGGCTGGCATAAGAAAGCAGCTGCTTTGCTGGGCAAAGATCGAGCAAAAATGTCGATAAAAAAATATTTGTAAACATATTTCTTCATTAAGGCTCTGCCCATAAAATATACTTGTAAATATATATATATATATCTTCATAAAAGCTCTGCCTTAGACCCCTAGCTGCTATACAAACTTGACTCTTTAAGCATATTCGATTGATTTTGAGTTAGTTGATAAAATTAAGCGTAAATCTTCATTATTTCCATAGAATCGTTTGAATCTTTAAAGCTCTTCAGCCTTAGGGCTTATAATCATAAGCATTTCAAGCATTTCCCTGGGTTTTCATAATGAGCCCATCACGTCACGCATCTATTAAATACCCAAGCTCCATCGGCTTTCGATTCCCATTCTCAGTTTGGCAGGGCTTCTCTGCGGACTGTGCTTATATAAGAAAATAAGCTCGCGTCATGTTCCCAAGCTCTGACAGCAGCCTGAGGTAGGTAGTCAGCCAGAGCCGTCAGTCCGTCAGTCAGTCAGACAGTCTCGCTATGCCTCTACATAGTTCAAGGCTGTGCTCCATGGCTCGCACTCCGCCGCTCTCTGAGAGATTCGTGTAATATCTAAAGTCTTTCAACGCTCGGCTTGTAATATGACTACGTAGTTAACAGATACAGATACAGATACAGATGGAGGGCTTGGGCTGCAGATACATTTTTAGAGATTGTGCGTGGCTGCGGCACAGACACAGCGGGATAGATAGTCCGCGAGCCGAGCTCGCTCTGGCCACATTTCTGAACAAGTCTTCCACGAAATGCTGAAACTCGTTTTGGGTCTCAGCATTTTTGTCGAGTGTACTTCAATTGAACTACTCAATGCTAACTCAATTGCTGTGAGGCCTAGGGCCAACAGCCGCCGCTGCTGCTGCTGCTGCTGCTGCTGCTGCCCATTACCATAGCATACACACTTATAGTCAATTGAAGCAGATACACACACTCACACACCCACCCACTCATATACACACACATATGTATAGACACAGCCTTGCCTTGTGGCTTTTTGTTATTCTGAGAGACTTCATAAACATTTGCGTGTGGAGCTCATGGCTGGCATCTAAGCCGGATATCGCGCCCATAATTCACACACAGCCTGCTTTCACTTCCTTTAACCCACCCTCTCTATCTCTCGCACACTATCTCTCTCTTCTCTCTCTCTCTCTCTCACACACACACTCTTGTGGTATTTTCAAGTTCAAATCAAACATTCGCCATAATCTTCAAGTGTCAGCTGCATCATTTTTTATATTTTTTCTCAGATTCTCTTATGGAAAAGGCAAATCCGAATGCATTTGCTTAAAATAAAGCAAAGACAAACACACACAAAGGTGCAAAGTAAATGAGCTGTGAAGCATGGAGCACAACGTGCCCAAAAAAAGAATCAAGAGCAAAGTCGGAAAATGTCGCAGAGCATTGCAATGCAGCTCGAAAGTGGTTGCTGTGCGACGGGGGCGGAAAAACGTGAAAGACTCTCGTGAGCATTTTTGGGCATAATTCGTTTAAATTTAGACGCGGCAGCAGCAGCGAAACCCAATAAAATTGTTAGCTGCATTTATTTTTAAACCCCGTAGCCAAACACTTCCGCAGAGGGTGCCACGAGTTTTAGGCTCGAGGATGTTGCCCCTTAATGATATCAGCTGTGCTGATCGGCTCTCTCTCTCTCTCTCTCTCTCTATCTCTGGTGCTCTACCCCTCCCTCTAGCCCCTAGCAGTTGGAATGTTAAGTGAAGTTTATCCCGCGGGTACTCGCTGAAAAACGCATGTCACTTAAATTTATTGGCCGCAACTACAACAGCAGCAAGTCGACCCGGGAAAACAACAGTATGTCCGTCCGTCCGTCCGTCTCTCTGTCTGTCTGTCTGTCAGACAGGCAGCAGCCGCTGCAGTCGCCGCCGTCTCTGGCATTTGCAGTGTGAAATGCATTTTTCATTCAATTTCCCAACGCTGGATTTTATGTGTCGTCGTCCCCAGGGCTGTAAAATCGATTGATGCGGACGGAACAACAGACCCATGATTGAAATTGAACAGACCAGCGCATGGCGTGGGTGTGCGTAGAGATTGGGAGTCTCTGACTCTCTCTCTCTCTCTCTCTCTACACAGACACTCAAATGTTTAACAGCAAATTTAACCGCTCGTCTCTTAATTAGTTTACATGGTCTTAATATCGAGCCTATGGCCGATCTCAGTCCGGCGGAAGTCTTGCGCTCGTAATCAACTTAAAGCCCGACTCGAGCTTGATTAATTAGAGCAAAAGCATATATCGGCTAATTGCTGTCACGACTGGCGACAGGGGTCAATTAATTTAAATAAAAAGCCAAATTGCCAGGTCATGCAAAGAAACGGAGCAATAAAACCTCACGAAGATCTTAATTAACTGTGTGGGCGGTCCGCATTGCCAATTGCCTAATAAATAGTTACAATTGCCCAGGCCAGCAGGCAATGAAGAAGGGAGAAGGGAGAGAAGGCATTGGGTAGTAGCGACTGGCTAGTTTTACCTTAGAATTATCATTTATAAGAAATAAAGATGCCTGTCAAGCCAGCTCAGCCGCTAAATTCTAGTTAAATTTTTGTAGAAAGTCAGCTTTTCGGCATAATCTAACATAAGATAACATATAAGATTCTTTGCCCAGTTCTTAGTATTTTCTAAAGGAACTCTAAATTCTTAGACCGTCAGAAGTTTAGCTGATTGAATGAATGAATTATATATATTTTTAAACATTTTTATTTTTTATTTTAATAAATATAATATAATATAATATAATGTAATATAATATAATATAATATAATATAATATAATATAATATAATATAATATAATATAATATAATATAATATAATATAATATAATATAATATAATATAATATAATATAATATAATATAATATAATATAATATAATATAATATAATATAATATAATATAATATAATATAATATAATATAATGTAATATACTATATTTTTCTTATTTTTTATTTTTTTTGAGATTTTAAAATCTTTAAATCTTCTAGAAAACGACCTTTAAACCAGATCTCTTCATAGTTAATTTTAGTGTCAATTATTTTAATTGCCGTTTAAAACAAAAGCTCTTTAGAAAATAAATAAAAAATAAAATAAAAATAAAATAAAATAAAAAAAAATAAAAAAAATTAAAAAAAATAAAAATAAAATAAAAAACTAAAAATAAAATAAAAACTATAAATATTTTATTTTTATTTCTCTTTTGAGTTCACATTTGCCTTTTGCAATTATTTTGTGTTCCACAAAAAAATAACTCAAGCCGATTCTAATCTGAAAACTATGAATTGGGCCTTTTTCCAGCCGTGCGTTATCTGCCATCTTGCGAAGTAGTTCTAAAAGTTCTGAAACGCACTCCGCTGAGGTCACATAATTAGCCAGGAGGAGGGTCGAGGAGGGTCTGGGCATCAAGCTAAACCCTTGCCAGGCAGCTGCGCCCCAAAACTCGCGTTGTGAGTTATCATATGCCGCAGTCACACATCGACCTTTTATGAGTTTTATGGGATGGCAAATCACGTGACGTGCCCATCGGTGCGTGGGTGCGCCACGCGGGCCATTGATATGAGCCGAGTGATGCGAGCTATTCGCATAAATCAGTTTTAATAGCCCAGCTGCAGGAGTCAATCGGCTAGTTGTAGGCATTCTCAGTCGCTGTGGTTGCCGCTGATTGACTGGCTCGCCTGGGGCTCAGCCTGGTTTTAGCAGCGCTTTTAATGAGATTTCGAACGACGACTGAAAAGCAATTTTGTCACTTTTGTTGTTGTTGGTTTTAGCGTTGTCAAAATTAGCGTCTTATTTTGTGACTCGCTTGAGTGTTGCGAGCAACATTTTTGGCGCTTTACGAGCAACATTTGGCCCCTGATTACTGTTACTCACTGTACATATATATATATATCTGGTATATATATGCATATGTATCTCTCTCGCACTCACACTACGCCTTTTGGCTTTTCACGCTCCGCTGCTGCTGGCGCTGCTGTTACATTGCATAAATTTGTCGAGCTTTTGTTGTTGCTGCTGCTGCTGCTGGCTGCTGGCTGCTGGCTGGTGGCTTTACAATTTATGCCCCCAAAACGTCGCCTGCCTTTTGTTGGCAAGCGAAAATTTGCTAAAATAGCTGCCAGTACCCCAGCCAGCCAGCCAGCCAGCCAGCCAGCACCCAGCCAGCGCCGCATAAAAACTTTCTGCTGCCGTTGCCCATAAAGCACATGTGGCTACACTTTGCGTTCTCCCATGCTCATACATATGTATGTAATGTAACGGTTTCCGTGCCAGTAAGTATGAGTGTGTGCTATTTATGTATTAAGTTAAAGCTTTGTGCTACAAATTTGGCTTTAAGCTCAACTAGCCACAGCAGCAGCTGCCTGGCTGCCTGGCTCATAAATCATCCACTACTGAAGCTAAGCAGACAATGCGATAAGCGCAGCTTTTCAGGTTGCGCCAGGTTACGGCTCAGACTCATCATTTATAACAAGTGTGCTCGGCTCGGCTCGGCTCGGCTTGTTGCATTTGCTGTTTTCCTCTTTCGATAAGCCAGCAACATTGATAAATTGATAGCCGAAAAAGTTGTTCCCCTTCCCGATTTGATATACGAGCAGGTAACAAAGTTGACGATACTTGTATAGCAATAAAGGGGAACGGATTCGAAATGAATCTATTGAAGAGCTCGAGAAGAACTAGTTAGGTGTTGAGCTCAGAAGAACGTGGAATTTGAAGTAAGGAAAACATATGCATATGAAACCTAAAATATAAACTAACTCTCTCAGCTAAAGGTTGAGTTCAGGCTGATGCTTCCTAAGATGAGCAAAACATCAGCTGATGATTAGATTATAGATTTGATATACTCATAGCTCTATAAGAATCATGCAATCCTCATTCTATCTGTAACTTAGCTTCATCTCTTATAAGAGCATCTCATAGTCGCCTAGTTAGGCATATATTTTCTTTATTAAGAATTTATTACGTCACGACTTTCATTTATATTTCTCGCACTTTTTTTATCGCAACGGATGCTGCAGGACTTTCATTTCCCGTCTGTCCGCCCAGTGCGCGCCCCTTGCGCACGACCGAAATGTGACCCGTAATTGCTTTAAATGCTATTATGACACTTACGCACAGCGGCAAGTCCGTGGTTGCCGTGGCTCGGTGGCCAGAGACCAAGCGCTGATGTCCATGTCGAGCGCTGGCAGCTCGCCAAGAGCCAGGGGCCAAGGGCAGCTCGTGGCTGTCGCGGCTGCAAGCTCGTTGCGCTTGTTGGCTTCAATTGTTTTCGCTTTAAATAATTAAATTAAAATGGGCAGTCGAACTGATTGGAGCAGTGGGGCAGCAGCAGCAGCTGCTCCATCCTCCAGTGTCTCTGCAATTAAGGCGATGCTCGAGCTGCTTAGTGCCCGAAGTGCATTGAACCCGCCTTGCCACCAATTATCGATGTGCTTCTTCTATGCCTGCCCATAAATCTTCCGATGCTAGAGCTTCGACATTATCGCATGTTCCACACTAGCCAGCCAGCCAGCCAGCCTTTCACGTGCCGCAGCTACATGCCTTGTATGGAACTTGTTTTGCGCAAATTATGCGACAGAACGCGCTGCTCTGGCCCGGCAGATTGTATCTGCCAGATACAGCTAGATGCCCATAAGCAGCAGCTGCAACCACAGCCTTGCACGTACTAGACCACACTGCACCACCACCCCCGCCCGCCTGCGGTGGGCGGTGTCGATTTATGGCCAGCGCTAGTTTCTAATAAGAATTTCAGCGCCTGGCTTGGGCTCTTTTGGTTTCAGATTTGATACGCTTTCGGCATCTTGTGCGAATCTGTCATTTATTTGCGGCTTTGGTGCCAACGTGCCACAGCCAAATGCACTTTAGCCAGCTATCGTTTCAGCTAGACGAGACACAACTGTCGGTCGGTCTGCCTGGGTGTAGATATGTGGCTTGGCTTATTGGTTTTGTCAGACACACGAGACACGCTTCAGTCGCATCATGTCTGGGTTTTGATTTGTGCTCTGCTATAGATTTCAACAGATTGACACGACAATTGACAATTGTCGCGTGACATCGGCGCCAACTCGAATTTGATAGTTCGTGTTGCCAGAGCCACTTAAAGCCTTTCAATCATTTTACAAACAGTTTCAAACGGAAGTCTAACGTGATTAAACGAGCTAAAAAGTGGATCTCAAATTTAAATAAATTATATTAATTATCTGGCCTTAAAAGTAAACTTGAATACGATTTTTTTGTGCTATATATGTTATATCTATTCATATCTCTTAAATTCCAAATCCAATTATCATCTCTAATTGCAAAAGTCATTCAAGTAGTGGGAATTTCTGATGTCTGTTGACTTGCTTTAAGTTTTGATGTTTACTCAATTGCTTTGTGTATTGACGTTTATCACGCTTTGATTATTTACTTTGCCTCGCCATGCGCTATTCAATATCTTTGTCTGGGGAATGGTCAACGCTGCTCTGATACGATCGCTATATATGTATGTCCATATGGTATGAGTAATGCAACTGGCCTTTATGCTCTTGGCCCTGTGCGTACATAAGTCATGTGCATTGTCCCCCTCCGCACAGACAGACAGGAGTCGCCCATAATAAAGTCTCGCCAAAATGCAGAGGATGCAAATTGTCGTTTTTAAGGATAAATAATTTTGCTCAGTTAATTTGTTATTTCCGCAGCTGCTGACAGTTTCCGGCAGCGGCCAAATGCACCTGAGCATGCTTAATTGAATTTCGGGCCCAAATGAGCCGCGGATTGGGGCAGGCAGTCGCTGTTGGAGTTTGCAGTTGGAGTCGCTGTTGGTGTTGTCGTTTCGGCATGTGCTCACTGTCAAGTGCAACATGGCCGGGGCAGGCAGGCGCTGCGCGCCAATGTCTGCGTACTTGAAATCACAGAAAAAATGACTCAAAGTATCTGTAGCTGACTGTGGCTGGCTGTCGACCCACAGTGCCCAGACTCATGCATCTTCCAGTGGGGCATTCAACGTCAAAATGCTGCCCGGCCGCCATAAAATTGCCTGAATTTAGCGCTAGCCGAGAGACGCCGCTGCTTGGCTACTGTTCCCAGTTGGCATGCCTGGCAGCGGTCCAGCTGCCGCGTCGAGTGTCTTTGCCTTTGCCTTGTTAATCCCCGAGTGGCAGCAGTCGCTGTTCCTGGTACTTGCAGCAGCGACTCCTCGGGCTTTGTTGTTTTCATTACCGTCCACATGGGCGCCTATTAAATGCAAAATGTGCAGACAGCCAGAAAGAAAGAAAGAACGAAAGACAAACGGTCGTCAGCCCAGATATACCAAGCACTGCTCGCCGCCCCACACCCGGAGCATTTCGCATCTTGCAGCGTCTGTCATATGAATTAAATATGCAAGTGCCGTTCCGAGCAGCCATCAACTGGCTGCAACGTGCACTTGGGTGCTGGCCATGGAGCTGGGAAGCTCTCGACCGCTTGGGTGATCAAAGTTAATTACATTTTTCATGGCTCGCATCAGTTTTCCTCTTCCCTCTTTACTTTTTTTTTTATTTACCACTCTTTATGAGCTTCGCTTCTTTTTTATTATTTATTTATGACGTGTCCTTGGTCTTTGCCGATTTTTCCACTCTATTAATTTGCCTGTTGATTTATTCGCGGGCCACGGGTAGCAGCCGGAGGCGTTTTCCCTTCCCGTTTTTGGAATTTGTTTATATGGAAATCAGTGCTAAGCGTGTGCAGCATGTGGCATCATCGCGATGTTTACATTGGAGCAGGGCGTTAAATCGAATCGAATACCAAATGCCGCAATCATTTCGCAATGCCAAGGGGCGGGTGGGCGTCTGTAGTAAAATGGGCAAAGAACTTTAAGAGGGGGAGGGGGAGTAGGAATGTGCAGCGCACACACTGTTTCGCTTAGATTGCATAAAAGGCTTTGATTGATTGTGATGTACATATATACATACATATGTATATGGGTTATAGAAATTATGACACAAACATAAACTAAATATGGAGCAGACTGCAAAGAGCAGCAGCTAATGAATCATTCGATTGTGTTGCATTTGTTTTTCCAATGTCTAAGATATCACTATTTCCTTGGAATGAAATGTATATAGTAACAGCTGTTAGGCAAGCTATATTAATGGGCCATATCGCTTACAATTGCCAATCAGCTAAGTTTAGTTTGCAATGGAAGTGTTCGCTGCTGGAGACAGAACGTTTCGCTCTTCGAATTAACAAACTTGTAAATCTATATTAACTCTTTCTCCTTTTCTCTCTCCACCTTTCAGCTGAAAGCGACCTGCTCACCTTTGCACAACGTAAGCAGCATTACGAGTCGGACAAGTCATTCCAGCAGGAGCTCTTCTCCAACGATACGCGGCCGCAGAGCGTGCGTCAGCTGTACAAGGAGGCGGGCAAGGAGGTGTTGCTAATGGCCACGGCAACAACGCCGCCACGCTCCGTGTCCTTTAACGCCGATACGCAAACGAACGACGACGTGCTGGACGGCATAACGGAAGTGTCCGGCATCGAGGAGCCGCTGCTCTGCTCCGACTCGGACTTTGGCAATGCCAACCGCAAGCTGCGCACGCGCATCGATGCCGAAATCGAAATACGCTTGGTGAGTAGCCTCGTAGCCTCGTCCACGCAAAGCAAGTGTGTCCGTTAGTTGACTCAGTACTTGCACCATGCATAAATAATAATCTGCGCTACAGCGTGGCCAACGGCTAAAGCCGATACCCCCCTCCTCTCCCCTCCCCTCCCACAATGCCCAAAAACCGACCGCGGCCCCATGTGTGTGGTCTTCGCGGTTGACGTTGTGGCCATTGCTTCCTGCTATTTGCCAGCTGTGCCAGCTCAAAAAGCTCGGGCCAAAACATCTTCCAACAATGTGCTCCATATAGACACACATAGAGAGAGAGAGGGGGGAAGAGAGAGAGGGGGGAGAGAGTCTAGTTGCCGCAGACAGAGGCCGAGAGGCCTCTGTCGTTGTCAAACAAGTTGAGCCAAAGCAGATACTAAGACCACACAACGGGCTGTTGGCTAACGAGCCGGTCGCCAAATCATTTCGAGTTCACTGGAGTTGAGTTGTTATACCCTAGGATGGCTTATGAGTAGAGGGGTTTGGTTATGACCTATTAAGAGCTAGATATGACTTAGTATTAAAAGTATTCAGTCGAGTCTGAGATATCAGACTTGAATATATACCAGGGTAAAGCCTATGCTCTCTTATTATTTCATTCAACTTAGAGCAGAATCGTTTTTGGAAACCTTTTTCCTTTAGAAAATAGCTGTTTCTCATTTAGTTCATCTTTCAATATGAACTCAATTTCTCAAGTTAAACCTTTCACGCTTTAGTGCTCTTTACAGGGTATTCTCTAGTCGTTAGCTGGTCAGCTGCTCAGTTCTTGCTTCGTTTTTAATTGCTATTGTGACGTCCCACGCTGGGCTTATGAAATTGCCAGTTGAAAGAGACTTCAATCTAAACTGTTAGAGCCGCTTGCGCCGTCTCTCCACGGCTCGTATCTGCGAATCGCAGTTACTTAATTTGAGCTAACGCGCTTTCGAGTTGTCCCGTTTGCAGCAAGCAACTCCATCATTATCATCATCATCATCGTCGTCATCATTTTCCTCATCCACATCAGCGTCAACGTTGTCTTTCCGTGTTTATCCATGCCATTAGATAAGCTGGCCAAGACAAACAGCCACTGGCCAAAGGCTGTCGATGACGACGACGACGACGACAAGGTGGCGAATGGGAATGGGAATGGGAATGGGACGAATATGGACGACGACGCCACGGCGACTTTCCTGTTCAGCAGCGTGGCAAAACTAGTTGAAACTACAACAACAACAACAACAACAACTAGCGGCAGCAGCAGCCAGTTGTCAATAGTTGGCCGAAAATGTACGACTGGCTTTCAGCCCGACATCTTTGTCGTCTGCTCCCTAATTGAATGACTTTTAATCCTTTTCGCATTGCGTTTGACGTTAGTCGCCGCCAGTTCCACTTGGCCGCATCTCCCAACTGCCAACTGCCAACTGCCAACTTCAAGTTCATTTCCAGTTTCAGCTTTGACTTTAGCCCCAGTTAGCCAAGAGTCGCATTAGCGCATTGCGGTTTATTGCTTACGGCCGCAAAAAGATTGTCGTCGCTGTTGCTGTTGCTGTTTACTGTTTGCTGTTTGCTGTTTATTTGTGAGACGGCAACAGCGGCAGACACATTGAATTCGATTTTATTATATATGTCTCGACATTTATGTGCAAATATTTTATCATTCATAGTTGGCCATTCAATTGAGCCAAACAAAGAGCCGACGAACCGTAAACAACAACAAATTACTGGCAGCTAGGCAGGACTCCGGCTCACAAAATTGCGTCGGGGAATACTGTAAAATATATGCGTTGAGCTTGAAAGGGAAACAAAACAAAAAGTTTTACAATATTCCGCATAGAAAGGAATCTTGCACCACTGTGGCTCAAGTCCAAGCAGCACCAAAGTTTTATTATCTAATGAAAACGAAGCACAAGTGGAATTTTATGTAAATTTCTTGGGGGTGTTGGGGCCAACTTGGCCCTAGATATCCATGCCCCCAGCCACACACCACTCAGCCCCCCTCCTCCGGTTGACTTTCAATTGTTACAATTGATTTTAATGGGAGCCCCGAAAATCAATCGAAACGATTGCGCCTTTTGCTTAGCGAGATTGGATTCGCTTGGCCCAGGCACTTTGGAGCTTGGCATTATTTTGGGGAATTTGTAGATTGTGATTGCTTTTAATTAAACTGATTGAATTCCGATGAGTGGGGCGAGTGGGGCAGGGGAGTTGCTGACACTCAGATCGAAATCAAGTTGGGAAAACGCGTGTTTTAGTTTCTTCTTCTTTGTCTTCTTTTTTTTTGTGGCTCTGGCCAATCGCGTGACTTGGTCAAATTTGCGCTGGCCGGGCAAACAGCGGGCAGAACCACAGACAAATGTTTGCGCCAAACAGCAGAAGGACGAGCTGTGCCTCGGTCACTCACTCATTTTGGGCATATGAGTGTGGAGTGTGGCTTCCTCTCAAGGATATGCGTGACCGGCCTGCCTCGGGACCAATTAGGGCCATATAACATATTTTTTGCATGTCCTGTTTGGGCCAACAGCTAATTAAACGACGACGAATGCCTTTTGAGTGACCCAGGCTCTAACCCGTTCTCTTTGTGTTCGACCCTCTTGCAGCCCGCTGCCATCGAGGATTTGCGCAAATGGACATCCAGCGAGGCGCTGGGTGACGTCACCGTCACGCCCGATTGCATGCACCACGTGGACACCTCGATCTGCACATCGCTGGCCATTGGTGATAATGGCGTCCTCACGCCCGCACTCTCTCCGTCCGTGCTGTCCGCCGACGCCGCCGACGCGCTCTACGCGCTCAACCTCAGCCAAGCGGCGGACAGCTCCCACCAGCATAACCATCATCATCACCATCTACAGCAGCAGCAGCAACAGCATCAGCTGCTCCTATCGAACGATATCAATAAAGATGTGCCTTTGAATCATCGACTGCCTTCACCCGAGGAACAAACCAAAATAATTGCCTTAAAGTAAGTACAGCGATTTATACTAAACTCGAACTGATTAAACAGCCCTCTCTCTATAGTTTGACAGCCATTGTACTGCATGGAATAATACTAATTTTATTTAAAACCTAATTTTTATGGGCATTTTATGTAAATTTTGCACAGCTTTTTTGCTGTAACCATATTGTGTAGTCAGACGGCATAGAAAAACAATCAGAACAGATAATGTTTATTTTCTTTTATTTGCTATATGGCAGAGTAGAGATATCATAGCTGGGTCTTTTACTAGATGAAACTGTTAAGGGAAGGTGTATAAAAAATATATATGCATATTTATAATGAGTCGAGAGATTCATTTTAACCAATTAAGGCAAAGGTTTTAGCTATATGAATATAGATAGAGGGATATATATGCAAGGGTATGTAAGATAGAATATAAATTGTTGCTATTGCTCAGATATTAGTAATATAGTGTTTAATAAAATGTATAAAATATAATATAATTGAAAATTTAAATAAAAATATGCATATAGTAATCAGAGTAGGGCAGAAAGATATTCTTATAGTCCATAAAATCTCAATCGAGAGAGCTCTAAGCTGAATACAATTTATAAGCCCTATACAATAAGCCATATAGGTGCAAGTGCTAATACAGCTCATATATAGTAGTTTAGTATATATATCTAAGATCTTATACAGCTTATTTATAGTATATTAATCTTAGCTCAACAGCATATATATTTCCCAACTTCTCGCTTTAACAACTTGACAGCCATATCTCCCATGAACTTCACGGCCAAGCTCTGCGAGCGTATTTGGGCTTCGTTATGGGCCTTTGATTTCCTCCCGTAATATTTGGCTTTTTGTTTGCTAAGCTTTGGGGGCAATGCGACGCAATCCGAAACCGCAGCGCAGTTAAAAAAGGCTAAATAAATTAATTCAATTGCGCATTACGTAAATTTACATTGTGGCCACACACACACATACACAATTATGCAAGTGTTGGCCGGGGGCCACGCCCACGTCCGTGGCCATGGCTCATTTGTTTGAGGCGCAGCAAACAGACGTTTGAGCGGCGGGGGGGAGTGGGGCGCAAACATGGTTAACGCTTCGTTGATTTAATGCGCAAATGTTTGATTTACAATCTTAAAGCAGACCACAAAATGCACTTTAAGCACACAGAAAAACGAAAATAGAGTCTAAAAGCTAATCTTATTTACTCCCCTTTGCAGATACCCCGCCGAGGTGATCTCGGTGAACACATCCGGCAAACACTTCCAGCGCATGTGCGCTGCTCGCAAGTCGACGACGGGCTGCTATGCCGGCGGCGCTGGCTCTGCCACGCCCAGTAGCGGCAGCCCCGAGGACAACCAGGCGGAGGCGAACAATCTGGACGAGAACGTGCACACGGTCAGCCGGCGCTCGAGGTCGCGCAAGGTGCGGGGCAAGCGCCGCAACACCATTGCGGGCATCGACCAGAAGGAGATCCAGGATGCGGCCAATGGGTATGTGAAGATCAATACGAATCGCTGTGAGACTCGCAGCCAGTTTCTTTTCCACTATTGTTTATCACTTTTCGTTGCCAATTCGCAAAAGCTCTTCGTTGCAGTGCCTCTCAAACTGTACATAATGCATACTGAGACCTCACATATCGTATATATACAAATATATGTGTATATCGTATGGCATAGATCATATAACCCATTTTCCTAGAAAACTATTGTGACAATCGCCAAATCAATTTGTTATGCTGTTTAGTATTTGAAATGTTTTTGAAACGATTTTGAATTTATTTTCCAAGCAATTGCCGAACGTTGTACAAATTGTTCGTGCCTTGTTGTATTTTCCTTTCTGTAATTATTCTTATGTAATTAATTATGATTTCCATATATGATTTGCTTAACTAGGAGCACAGCGCATGCCGAACTAAAAGATCGAAAATTATTTAAGCTGAATGTTGTACAAACGAAAACTGAAAACTTAAAACTGAATTGTAAATAATCCGATTAATCGTTGTTTGTGTTTCGCATATATATATACATATATTATTTCAAATATCTAGTTTTGTTCTGTCCAGATCGATGCTAATTTACAACAATTGCAAGCAACATAATTTTCTTTTCAGCCGAGCGAATTAAAACTAAATTTTTCCTGCCAGCCAAAAATAATTCGAAAAACAAACTTGCAAAACGCCAAAAATTACAAATGAAATGCTAAAAAAGAAAAAAATAAAAACAGCCTAACAAATTACTCAACAATAGAAATCAACACAATTACACACACACACACACACACATACTGACATACAGTACACACATTGCTCGCATTTATCATAAAATTCATTCATATCCAAGACATTCACCTCGTACCTTCAGCGCAGTCACAAACCACCCACACACAGATGTTGCTTAGCCAACTGCCTTGGCAACATTGTTGCCAGCTGCTGGCAGCAACATGCTAGCTGCGGCCCACACTCAAGCTCTCGGCCTGCGCGCATCATCAGCATAAATCAGGCGTGGAGCCACGTTCTCTCTAGAGGATTTCTGCCAACCAGTCAAAAGCCAACAGCAACAACAATTCGCATTAGGCTATGCTCATTTTTTCGTTCGTTCGTTCGTTCGTTGTTTTCCTTGCGTACTTGTTCAGTGGATTTGGCTGACGCCTTTTGCTTAAAAGTTTCATAAATCTTATTTGTTTTGTTGGCGTCGTCTGCCCACAAAACCCACGAACGTTGCCTGCGACGTTGTCGTCATTCCATTTGACTGCGTTTCATATGCAACATGAAACTGCACAAACACAAACACACACACACACACACACACACACACACACACAGTTAGAGAGGCACACATATGAGTTCGTGTGTGTGTGTGTGCTATATATGCCAATGCTGTTCAATATCTGGTGCGATCAGCATTAAATATGCAAAGCAAACTAAACCCGAACTCAACTGAACCCAATTGCTCGTCAAACTGTGAATTGCGAGGGCGGCTTAACAAGTTATTGCATAGAGAAAGGGAAGTTTAAGAGAAGATTTTTTAAAAGCCTTAAATTTTGAAAAGAAAAAAACTGAAAAAATACATAAATTAAATATATAAGGCATCCAGAATAGGTTTGAAATCTTATGAATATAATTTAAAATATTTTTTAAATGTGAATGGAAAAAAATGAATAAAAACTTAAACAAAGATTTATAAATTAAATAAAAATTTAAATCAAACAAAAAAATAAAATTAAAATTAAAATTAAATAAAAAAAAATAAAATAAAATATAAAATATAAATTAAATATAAAAAATTAAATATAAAAAAAACTTAAAAATAAAAAAAATTAAATATAATTTAAAAATAAAACTTGAATACTAAGAAAAATAGAATATTAAAATTCGCTTGATTTCTGAAATATTATATACATTTTTACAGTTCTTAAAATTTTAACTACAAATAGAAATTGCATATAAAAATTCATTTTCATAGTTACGTCTAGAACCGATCTCTGCAAAGAAATAGGATCACTAATGATTCCTTAAATATGAAATATGTTTTAAATTCCATATCAAAAGTAAAGTCACATTTCATAGCTACTGTTCGAACCGACCTCTGCAAAGCTCAAATATCATATTAAATGGTGCATTGCATATAGGAAATGCTTTCGTATTCAAGCTGACCTGCCAGCAAATCCGTTGCGCAGCGCTCAATGAAGATTTTTTTTTCACATTTTCTTCTCTTTTTTTTTCGGGGTAGAAACTATAGAAAATTGAATGAAAAGCGTTGCTTATCGGCATAATTAGCGTTGCATAGTGTGTGTGTGTGTATGTGTGTGTGTGAGTGTGTCTGTGTGCGTTTACCCTATGCCGTCAATAAGTGCATGCCACAGCTGCCCCACAAAACTTCAGTCGGGGCGCACTCAAAAATGTAGATGTTGTAATCGCTTTTAATAATCAACAGAAAGCAGAGCAGCAGTCGCAGCAGCAGCTGAAAAGGAAAATGTTTGCTTGGAAATTAAACTTTGAACTGTGCCATTAATTAATCCACATTTTCCCAAAGCATTCTCTCTGTGTGTATGTGTGTGTATCTCGAAAGCCATAAAAATGATAATGTATCTGAAATTAAGCAGAAACTGAAAATGTAAAACGCAATTTGATTTTGGAAAACGAAATCTTTTTCACAATAATTTGTATAGATTGGCAAACGATCTTTCTCGCTGTCTCTATCTGCTGTCTCTCTCTCTCTCTCTCTTCCCACCTCTCTCTCCTTTTCTCTCTCTTATCTCATCTGTTTGGGTTTATATTCTCTAACCTAATATCGCACACACATCTTCATCAAGTCTTATAAACTCGCTAACCATATACCAAACATATATATATATATATATATATTTTCTTTTTATGTTTCCCCACTACAACAACAACAACAACCACCACCACACAACAACAACAAACAACAACAAAATATGCACAAATATATTTTCCCCCCACTCGCAACAGCAATGCGGAATCGAAGAATCCATCGAACGCCACCTCGCCAGCGCCCGCTGCCGCAGTGGATGCCTCGAAGAAATCGAAGAAATTCGGACGCAGCAAGTCGAGCGATCTCTTAAAAAAGGAATCTGTTGCCTTGCCCTACGACAAGGGGAAGAGCACGCTGACCCGGCTGAACTCGCTGAAGCAATGGGGCCGGAATCGTTTCAAGTTCATGCAGCGCAACGGGGAGCTGAGCGGCGTCGGCGAGTCCAGCCAGCTAGATACCAGCGGGTGCAGTTCGCAGAACAGCTCCACGGAGAAGGCGGAGCCGAGCAGCCACTGCTCGATGCCCGCGCCGGGCGCCGTGTCCAAGTCGAAGCGCGACACCGCCGCGCGCGACATTGACGATGAGTGCGTGGTGCACGATCTGATCGCGCAGAAGAGTGAATCTCGGTTTTCGCACGAACGAAAACCCTCGTATTCCTCATCCGAGAAGAGCATGAGCATGTCCAGCAGCGGCCAGCTGCGCGGCAAGCTGCAGCTGTCCTCGCTGGCGGCGGCGCACGTCAAGATGCGGGAGACGGCCACCCTGAACAGGCAGCGGCGCAACGGACTGCATCGCCTGGATGCGGCCGGCAAGGAGGAGCAGCCGCACTCGTCGAGCGGCAACTGGAGCGCCAGCTCGGAGTCGGGACGCGCCTCCATTGGCAGCGAGATAACCATGCAGCCCAAGTCGAGCGCCTCGAACACCTCGCTGAACGTGTCCAGCTTCCAGCCGTGCAGCAGCAGCGGTCCGCCCTCCTCCATGCTGAGTCGCCGGCGCTTCCTCAACACGTCCGCCTCGAGCAGCGTCACCAGCGAGGGCACCGCCACGCCCGAGCTGCAGGGCGATGCGGGCGGCTATCCCAATCACCTGGATGATGAGACCAGCTCAGCCTACAGCTGCGACACGGAGGGCTACTACACGTCCTTCCACATGGACAGCGGGCTGCGCACGCTCAAGGAGGAGGAGCCTCCGATGACCCCATTGCAGCAGAGCCTGCACACGAGCAGCTACTCCTTTGGCAGCCAGTCCAACCAGACGGTGCTCAATGCGGAGAACGAGTATGAGCTGTACGGGCGGGGGTCCACGTCGACCACCACGAGCTCGGCGGGCACCGTGTGCACCACGCTGATGAATGTGGCCGCCTGCACCGGGCCGGATGTGCCGGAGCGCAGCAGCTCGCTGGGCAAGCACAGCCGGAGCCACAGCAACAGCGCCAGCAGCAGCACCCTGGAGCGCAGCTACAGCAGCAGCACCATTGGCAGCACCTTGGAGCGCACGGGCACCATCAAGCGCAATGTGAAGCAATGTAAGCCGGAGAATGCAGTGCAGCAGCAGCAGCAGGAGCACCCACATGCGGAGGATGAGCAGCAGCAGCAACAGCTGCGCTCGGCCCAGCCACTGCCTGCCGACTTGGAGTACTCGGAGTGCTCGGATTTGGAGGGCGTGGAGCGCATCGAGCGCATCAAGCAGAAGACGGCGCTCAATGCCAAGCGCATACCCTCGATGTGCATCATCACGCCCACGACCAGCGACGACGACGAGCTGCAGTCGCAGGATGCGGATGCCGAGCGCACGCTGACCAGCCTGCAGCTGGACGTGGACAGCGAGCCGGAGGCACCGGAGGAGCAGCTGACGCCCACCAATAGCAAAGACCACAACCTCAACGAGCTGAAGCAGACGCCGACGAAAGCTTTCGGCAGCATGCTCGAAAAGCTGCGCGTGGCGCTGCCAGCCATCAAGCGTTCGCCTGGCAAAAGCTCGCCCGCCAAGCCGGCGACGGCGAGCGCCGTGAACGACGACAAGCTCTACGACTTGGCCGGGGAGTATGTGACCATAGCAGACATTAGCAACAACAACAACAACAACCACCAGCAGCACAACATCAACATCAACAGCAGGCAGCCGAACCGCGCCAGAAGCAACCTCGCCATCTACTATTCCAATGACATAGTTCGCAGGCCGAGCGAGCAACCACCCTCGGAGTACGTTTCGCTGAACGAGCTGCCCCAGCATTTGCGTCGGCATGCGGCGGCAGCAGGCGGCGGTGGCAAGAGCGAGGCCTGCGCACAGCCAGCAGCGACAGCTGCTGTCGCTGCAACCCCTGCTGCTGGTAGCGGGCTGGAGAGCGGCGTGCCCATGTACGCTGAGATCAGCGAGTTGCGCGAGGAGAAGTCGCTCATCTCGCCGAGCGGCGCTCAGCGTCGGGTGCGCACCACGGCCGAGGGTCGCATCATATACGATTCGGACAGCCTGAAGCGGCGCAAGGGCGCGCACACCACCTTCGCACCTGGGCCGTACGTGAAGGAAACCGAAAGTGCGCTGCTCAGTGCAATGCGAGACGTCACGGGTGAAAGTGCAACAGCAGCAGCAACAGCAACGGGCCAAGGACTACCCACAGCAGCAACAACAAAGAGCGCCAAACTATTGCTATTAGCTGGCAGCGGCATTGCGGCCAATCGCAAAGTGGCCAATGTGCGTCCGATTCTAGCCAAGTCGCCGCTCAGCAAGACGCCCAGCAGCATGACGGCCGCCTATACGCCGGGCAGCAGCAGCTACCAGGAGCAGAAGCAGCTGCTCGCCAACAACACGAATCCGTTCTACGAGACAATTGCTCCGGCTGCCGTTGGCATGATGCCATCGCCATCGGGCAAATCCAATTCATCGACGGGCTCCACGGCGACCAGCTCATCGTCGTCGACGGCGACAACTGCCTCCGTCAGTTCCGTGGAAGAAGGTAAGGCAACAACAACAGCAACAGCAACACAACTACAACTGCAACAACAGCAACAGCAACGCTCAGAGCAACAGCAACAGCAACCAGAACGACAACAGCAACAACAACAACTGAATGCTGGCTGCAATAACTCATGCGCTTTGATACACCCAAACCTTTCCATTGTAAATAATACGCTACAACACTCTACTACCACAACAACAACAACAACAACAACAACGTTTAACAACAACATCAAGAGTCAAACAAATTTGTTGCTCAGCAAGTCAAAATTCGCATCAATGAGCAGCATTTCAAGTGTAGAGCCAAGTCGTCCCCCCAGCGAGCAAGGGAGGGTTGCTGTTGGCACAGCAACTAACCCCCAGTTCAGCCCCCAGCTAGCAGCAGCAACGTCCCCACCACCGCCACAGCTGCCGCCCCGAGCGAAAGTAAATGGGCGAGCACAGGCCGATCCGCCCGCTTTATCGATTGACCCAATTGCCGAAACGCAGTTTTCCATTTCGAATGCAACTGTTCCCAGTCCCAGTCCCAGTCCCAGTGCCACCTTCACTCCCACGCCCACTGTCTCTGAGAGCAGGTGCCGCTCTGCTGCGCTGAAGCGCAACAACAGCTATAGGCTGGCCAACGATGAGCTGAAGCTGGAAATGAACAAGGAAAACTATGCGCAGCCAGCGTCGGCCCACAGTGCATTGCCCCCCATGTCGCATGCAACAAGTTCGCTCAAATTGCGCAACCTGAGCAACTTGCAGCTGGTGGGGAATGCAACCACTTCGAGCAGCCCCAGCGAGCGCAAGATAGCCAAGTCCTTTGAGCGACTGGTCGATGAGTTCTCGCTGTCGACCACTTGCACTGACTCGTCCTATCTGAAGAACAAGTCGCTCGAGAACTTCGATGACTCAACCGCTTTCCATGTGGCAGACGTCGGCGGGCAGCCAGACAATGGCAACGCCAGCAGCTCGGACTCCGATGAGGAGGAAGAGGCGGAGGCAGAGTCGCCCATGCCACACAGCAGATACCACAAGTCTTTCGTGGAGAGTGTCTTGCTGCGACCCTTCAAAATCATCCTGCCCAACGAGGACAACGGCGCGCGACGCCAACGCCTTTTGCAGAAGTTTGAGGTGACGGAAATCTGGTAAAGCGCAGCGGCTCATTAGCTTGTCTTCAACTTGACCTTTAGTTAGTCTCTCTGCTCGCAGCTGCCAGCCTCCACTTTGCCGCACGCCCTCAAGTGGGCGTCTTGAGCAAACAACACTACAAAGTAATTGTCTATGCTAGCCCGGCCTGTGTGTCTGTGGCCTGGCATCCTTTCTGTTAGTCTCTCAGTCTGCACACAGCCAGCTCTTTGTTGCGTACGTGTTCAATGGGCTAGTGTTGCCGGCAGCGAGTTCCCAATGCTATTCATTGGCATTTGGCTGCAGGTTCAACGCCCAAGCTTAGCTTCTGCAACGGCCATGTTTACCCACACGCTAGCGGCAGCCAACTTAACAAGTGCATGCAAATTGTTGGGGCTGCCAGATCGTTGCAAATGCAGATCCCCTTTCAGCTGGACACTTGAAATGTTTGCTTATCGATTAGCAATCAATCTTAACATTTATCTAAATTTCGTTTCGATTTTGATTTGTTTAACTAACTTTTTTATTCCTTTTACCTAACCATCACCTGTAATTAAGTGTTATGTGCGTGTACCTAATCTTATTTTTTGTCAACTCCTAACTGTAACTAATTATAGCACTTAAGCTGATTTGTTCGATAAAGTTTTTTGCACCGTTTATGTTTTGTTCAAAAAGATAACGATAATTTTCACCTGTATGAGTTAAGTTCATAAATTTAACACAAATTGTGACGCTAATTTTTTATTTATTTAAAATTTGAATTTACGACAAGCGTGCAGAAAACTTCTATTGCATAATTTATATTGTGTTTATGTATATGTATGTATGTGTGTATATATTGTCGTAGTAGTAGTTTTTTGCACCTTGCCCAACTAACGAAAATCCGTAACTGTTTTGTAGTTTTTCTAAAAAATGGTGAAAAATTAGCGCCCAATTTGAAAGTTTGATAAGCTAGAGACCTTAAGTACCACCTACTTAGCTAAGTAGAGCTCCTAAGTTCAATCGCATTCCATACAAAAACTAAGCCCACCGATCGTAAGTAATACCTAAATCTAAAAAAATGGTAAAAATAAAATTGAAAGAGAAAAGAAAAGAAAATCAGAAAATCGCATCATCATTGGCATTGTGTAACATAAGAAAATTGATTCACTCACTGCATAATATGGGCATTGGTTCACCATAGACACCACACCGCACTGCACAAACCCACCAACCACCCACCCAACCCAACCACCATCATGCAACGCATCCATTGCACCACTTGTACATATGTATATACATACACACGCCCCTTGGGACAAGCCCGACAAACAGGTAAAAGTGGTCCACAGGTACGTACGGCTCGTCCTTGCTTGAATGCTTCTGTATCAGTTGAGTTATCTTCTTCCTTTTGACTTAAACCACAACCACCCGCCTACTAAAACAGCTAATGCAATTCTCTGCAAAATATCTGAATTCCAATTTTAAACGATTTTCGTGTTTGGCCTTTTGTTCTCCGTAGGGTATCAACGTTTCTCTAATATCTATGAGCAAGTGCAGCCAGCACAGGTGAATACACAGGCCGGCGATGCCACGCCCTTTCAGCGCAATGCGCCCGTTTACTGGACGCTGCAGAGCCGACGCAGCCAGCCGAAGCCGTTGTCCAGTGCCAATGTAACGTGCCGGGATGATCTCTATGCCACACCCATACGACGTGCCGAGCGCGTCGCACGTGCAGCAGCCGCCGGCGCCGCTGCACCTGGAAATGCTTCAGTAGCAGCAACCAATGGCCGGAGCAACATGTCACCCATTGTGCCTGGGACTGGCAACGGCGTCTTCTTGACCTCAACGCCCACGCGCTCCGAGACGAGCATCACGGAGAATGTGCCGCCGATGAAGCAGCCGTCACGTAACTGGAACGATGACGCGCCGGAGCGGCTGAACACCTGCGCGGATCGCATTGGCCAGAGCAAGACCACGCTGATGGACTTCAAGAAGCTGCTGCTGGCCAAGTCAGCCAAGACTAGCCCCGTGCAGCGCAAGATGTCTGCCGTGGAGTTGCTCAAGAAGTCGTCGGCACCGCCGCCGAATAATGCGAAGGCTACGAGTCAGAAGCCGGTCAGTGCTGCGCCTGGGGCGTCGAAGCCAACGCTGAACTCCAGCTTGAAGCTGCTCGACTTGAGCGGCTCGCCAAAGACGTTTGCCAATCGCCGGATGTTGCGGCAGGGCCAGTTCGGCTCGCCCTCCAAAACTTTTGTGCCGAAAATGCGGGGCCCCAATGCAGCGGTCGCCTCCGTGGTGCCACGCACGGACATCATGTCCACCACAATACCGGAGGCCAACAGCGACGAGGATCGCTCCAATAACAGTGGCGGCTCGCGGGCCGGCTCCGAGGCGGACGAGACGGCGGCGCGCACTGTTGCCAACAGCAATAGTCCCAGCTCCGTGGCCGTCTCTAGCTTTGATCTGAAGCGGAATTTCTTCTTGCAGACCGATGAGAATAACTTCATGCGTGGCGAGCTGAAGCCCAGCTTCGGCAGGACTGGCAGCGCCTCAGCTGCTGCAGTTGGAGCAATCAGCGCAGAGAGCAATAAATTCGCGAGTGCGCCCACATCACTGCCAGCGTTTGAGACGGCGCTCTAAAGGATTGGGGACAGCGAATGCGGGTCAAACCTGGCGCAGTTGTCCGTCGCGGAATGGGGGAAACGGGAAATGACCGTAACCATATACATATGCATAGATACATAGTGACATAGGTACACATACATACATATATACATATTCCATAAGCAAACGTAAACGTAGATAAGCAATCGCATCGGGCGCTTCAGCCTCTTACCTGTCGGCAGGCAGACAGATTGAAGGACGCTGGAAAATAGCATTTACTTATATTAAATATGGAATGGAACGCGTCTATGTTCCAAGTCAGAATCGAAGCTACTTTACGCAAAATTATACGGCTTATACAGCTCTAGATATAAATATACTTATTGAATGATTGCTATATACAATTATATCCCTTATACAGTAAATTGTATTTTTTAAAAGTGTGCTGATTGTATAGAGCGAAGTATTTTATACACGAATCGTCAAATATTTATTTGTAATTTTACGTTATTTATTGCAATTAAATAATACCTTACACGCATTTGCTCTTTATTTTGTACGTCTATTCGATTAGGAGGAAGCGCAAATAAATAAAATATTTAACGAGAACAAAAAAGTGTTTCTATTCCTTATTCATTTGTTAAATCCAACTCCGACCCACGCTGCCCGATCTATGCTTGCTGGACGACTTGTCCCCGCCATTGTCCTTGCGTGATAACACCGGGGAGCTGCCGGAGCCAATGTTTCTAATGAGCAGCTTTAGTCCGCGTGCCTGACCCTCGCTGGCCTGACCCACTATGTTCGCCTCGGAGGCAATTATGCAAAAGTCATCGACTATGTGGCCAGGTGGACTGATGTCAAAGGGCAGGATGTCGCTGAGGCTCTGTTGATGGCGGCATGTGGTGCGACGTCGGGTGCTGCCCTCAGCACTACTTAAATTCTGCGAACTAGATGCGCTGGCCAGCTGCTGTTGTTCCTGTTGCAGCTGCAGCAGGCGGGCGCGCAGTCGAGTGTTGTCGTCCTGCAGACGCTGCATGTACGCAGCCTCCTGCTCAGCACGCACAAAGGTGGGCTGCGGCAGGCACTGGTAGACAGTGGTCAGGAAGTTACGCAATGACAGCAGCAGGGTGTCCTGCCACTGCTTGGTAAAATAGAGTGCGAATATGGGTGACTCATCGGCATTTTTGCAGAATGAGAAGACTGAAAAAGAATTCAAGTTTAAAAGGGGATATGGGAGGCCAAAGAATTAATTTTCTTACAGAACCAGTCCTTCCACTCGCTTTGTTGCTGAAGCTCGCTGGCCAATTTATTGAAGAACTCGGATATTTTATCCGGTTTATTGCTACTGTACGCCGACACCAGATAGTACTTCAGCAAGCTGTTTTCCAATTTCTTGACAGCTGCAAAGCAAGATAAACAATAAAGAAAATCGAATGTGGAGCTTTGAGGCTTACCAGTGGCATATGTGTGGTCCAGTTTACTAAACAGGTTGTTCTCCAAGTGCAGCCAGAGACTGCGGAGCGCCTTGAGATCTGACGTCTGCACGGCAGCATTTAAGTGTTCTATCAAACGCTCCGCTCGAAAATGTTGATCCTTTTCGTTGCGCTGCTCCACATCCAGAGCTTTCAGTGTGTTGGAATACCCCCGAAAAATTAAATACTCCCGGAGCATGTTATCCAAATAAGCAACCTGAGCCATTTTTATTAGATACACACAATATATCAAAGTAGCACTCAGTAATTTTTATTTTTATACATAAAGTAGCTCCTCTTTTCCTGGTTCCAATTTTCTACATTATAAGTACAAGATGAAAAACAAGCTCATATGGTGAATTCGCCGCAAAGTATTTTATTTCACTTTGTACATGGTTACACTGTTCACTCGATTTTCGGTTTGACACCTCATTATTTAAAAACAAAGCTGTGGCAACACAGCCTACAAATAGAACAAATATTTGTGGCTTCAATTTGATATTGCAAATTGCTTCGAGTTATGTTAAATGCTGGGTTTTAACAACACAAGCATTCTCAATTTAAAGGCTGTCTATCGATAGTTTAAATACCATATGTAGTTGATGTGTAGAATCTGGTCACACCGACATTTGTGTAGAAATTTCTGCGTAATACTTGTGATAGTGATATTTTGATTAGCGAAAACAAAGGCCAGTCACGTCAAAAACACCAAAACGGAATAAATGCAGTTGGAAAAGCAACATTTGAAATATGAGTCGAAAGGGAACAAAAGATCAAAATGATATATCGCTAATCATTGGGAGTCTACCGAAACGCCTACAGAAAAAATTCGCTGCAAGCTGTAGTCAAAACAGCCACGCAGCAGAGGATGCTGAAAATGCGGAACCATCTCCACCAGTCTTTCCAAGGCCAGGTATTATTGACACATGAGTCACTCTTAAGCGCGCAACAATTAACCAACCATTTTTTGTATGTATGTATGTGTCACTGTTTGTCTTGCGCGCGTAAACTTCTGTCTTCAGTCCAAATCTTGAGCAAGTCAAAGCCAAATGCTGGGAATGGGCCAAAGGAAGTGCACGCACCCGTTTTGGATTCCAGCGGGGGCAGCAGCAGCTTGCAGAAGAAATCGACGGATGTGGGAATACCCGGAATACTGCGGGTAAACGCCAGTCCATCATCAATAACAGCAACATCCAATGCAGACTGCGTGAGAACTGTATATGGTACACGCAGACGAAACCGCAACCGTACGCATTCTGTACGGATACACGATCAAACGCCATTGTCACCACTGTCGCGCGTTCGCCTTACCACCGATCATCCGGTTTGGTTTGAGCAACTTCTAAAAATGCCAAATGCCAAGATAATTGTGCAATTGTACGATCAGCTGATGGTACTGCAGCAACGTAATCTTATTCTTATCGTAAGTGCTTGTAATTGTAATTGCATGCAATGATGACTCAAATATTAATTGCATCGTTTCTAGAATTGGAAGAACTTTTTCTGCTTGCACACGCAGCTGCAGGAGGCGTTCTGCAGTTTATTGCTGGAGCAGCTTAAGTTCGTATGCGAGCATAAAGCCGATGCATTCTTTTGGAAGTTACTCTTCTATAATGTGCGAGAGTATCTAAAGAGACAGCACACTGATTCGGCACACAGTCACATCTTGTTACTCATCGACCAAACTATCAAGTTTTATCAAGCTCTTTTTGACAAGCTTATGAGCAAGTACATCTCGGCACGATGTGAGAGCGCTGTCAAGGTCGTCGCTCAACGTTTACTCATCTGCTTGGGCGACTTGACACGCTATCGCGCTAACCATCTACAATCAACGGACTTTGCAGAGGCGTGCAAATACTATCAGCGTGCTCGGGAGCTGGTTCCTGGCAATGGAGCGCCCTACAACCAACTGGCTATTATAGCAATTTATAATGTAAGCAGTTGTTTGAGTCACTTTTATTGAATTTTGGTACTGAACTACTATGTTGCTCATTTTTTCTACAGCACAAGCGCTTCGAAGCTGTGTATTATTATATGCGTAGCCTTTTGTCTTCCAATGCTATACAATCAGCCAAGGAGAGCCTTCTCGATTTGTTTGATGAAATACGCCGACGATATGAGGAAACCGAAATGAAGCAGTCGCCAATGCATTGCGTCCTAAGCAAGTCCAAGAAATCGAAGCAAATGCGCAGAGAAGTCTGGATTTATCCGGATGGCATTAGACGCCTACATAGAACTGATGTCAAGGCCAAGGCCAAGAACAAACCAGCTATAACTGAAGTAAGCCGCTATGACGAAATGGCACCCCAAGACTTGCTGACACGCGTTATGTCGCTGTATTTATACCTAGTTGGAAAGCTATTTACAGCCACTGAGTAAGCAACCAAAATGATCCAATCCGACGTCTATTATAGTTTTCGGTTTTCGTTTTTAGCATTGAGTGCATGTATCAGCAGCTGGGTAAGCTCCAGGTTCAACTCGGTGCGGCGTTGAAGTATGACAATCTGTTGTCGTGTAAAATTTTGAAAATGGTAGCGCTCAATGTGTTTGTATTGGAGCATAACAAGCTTAAAGGTAAATACAGATTTGGCATCGCTTATCATTTATAAAAATACTTATATTTCTAGTTGAGCGTCGTGAGATGCGTTATCATAGCTTCAACTTTGCCAATGCATTGTTTGGTCTTATGCTGAGTAGGGTTAACCAATTGCTTGCCACTCTCACAGAGGAATCCATCGATCTACAATGCTTAACAGATGAAGAGTATGTGTTATTATTGTTCTCGTAGTTTGAGCTTATTAAACGTCGTCTGTTTGCAGATTAGCGCTCATCAATACTTACATGCAGTTTGTGAAGATATACACACAGTGGCTGACCATTAATGTAAATCTTTGGGAACCTGTGCGATCAGAGGAGTAAGTCACACACTACTGGAATAGTTTTGTGTTTTAATACCAATTTAACATTTCACTAGCCACGCATTCATTGACTGTTGGGCGGAGCTTCAAGTTCTCTTTGATCACCTGGAAATCGTATACAGCAAAATGGATAGGAACACTAATGGCAAATTGGAGAATGTCGTCTTGGATGAGGATATTATGTTGAGCGGCTTTGAGCCTTTAGGCCGAGACCTGTCTATCAGAGATGGTGCGCATCGTGGCTCTGAGCGGGAGCAGTTTGTTGAACGCATTCGGCTTATTTTGCAGTTCCAAGAGATTTATATACAGAATCAGGAGTCATTGCAGCAACCTTTAAATGCTAACTTTACAATTGAGGAATTAAACAGTGCTATGCAAGTGGCACTCAATAACTTTGATGTGGAGAACTGTGTCACATCCACATCTGTGGAAAGTGGCATTACGGAGCAAACTCACGAGGAAGTGGATGCGCATAGCTCCATGAGTGCAAATGCGGATGTGTCGCAGCTCTGTAAGTTGAAAAGAGAGCTCGAGGAAAAGGCCAAAGTTAAGCAGATTTGCAGCCGCAAGCTAGAGCAAATTCTTAAATTAGTCGACACCAAATTGTACATTGAGGTGCGTCCGCGTTACCTCTTGCCGGACACGAATTGCTTTATCGATTGTCTTGAGGATATTGAAAAGCTATCTATGGAATTCAAGCGCTATACGATTATCATACCACTGACTGTAGTAAAAGAGCTAGATGGACTTTCCAAAGGCGTCAAATTGGATTCGTATCGGTGCTCCATGCAAACACATCGCATTCATCATTTCGATGAAGTATCATCGCGTGCCAAAAAATCACTGGAGTTCATAAGATCGGCCAAACATAATGTTAAGTAAGTCCATTACTTTGGAGTTAACATTAAATTAGTTTTAATGATTTCTTTTTTCGTCGTAGATGTGCTACAACAAAAGGCTCGGTTATAAATGCTTCGCTGTTTGCACTCGTTGAGGAGCAATATGCCTCCAACGATGACAAAATTCTAGCAACTGCAGTTGCGGTTTCTAAGAACGTCAGCTCAGAGCAATGCAGAGGTACATCTCCCTCATTTTATACCCTTAATAGTTCTGATAGATCAAACATTGTATACTTGCAGATGGTAAATGTTTCATTCAAACCGAACTGGTGCTCATCACCACAGATAGGAATTTGCGTGTGAAAGCATTGGCGCGCAATCTGGCAGTGAGTGCTTTGGATGAGTTTTTGCAATGGGCCAAGGATTGCCGCGAATCAACCTGAATCAACCGCCAATGTTGAAGGACAATTGCGATACCGTACTGACAATTACAAAGTAATAGTTCATCCACCCGCGCGTGTATGCTGTGAAGAGCGAACTTGTTCTATCAATATTACCATCATTATTCATATTTGACTATGAATGTTACGACCAAGTGCCGTAGATGACGTAAAGTTGGGACGTGGTTCAGCGTTTGAATTCGAAAGCATTGTTCTCTGCTGGTTTAGTACGCGTGAGCTTTTGGCAAATCCATAGGGCCTGAGATATTTGGAAATCGGACATATCAGCATTTGCTTTCCAAATTTTAATTTACATTTGCGACTTGCGTTTAAACAAAAAATAAATTTGAATGGTTGTTTGATTAACTGTCTTTTTCTTAAACATACATGGCTAACGCTCCTAAATGCTTTTATAAAAAAGCTACATTTTGAAAATCATTTGTAAAAGTGGCAGTGGTCTTCAGAATTTTGAGTTTCACTTATAGCTGCCAAGCTTTCTGTTTGGGTTTCCCTATTACCAAAGGTAATTGTGTGGTTTTATATATAGTTTATTGAAAACTAATTAAAAGGTGTACATGTTGTTATATTTTGCTATGCATTTTGTACCTAAATATACTCTCTTTGATGTAGAAATATAAAAACTATGTTTTATATGCAAATCTAATAATCACATTCGATTTAAATCTAACTTTAAAAGCGAAAAACAAAAACAATTGCAGCTGATAGACTATAGAAACAACAACAACAGCAGCACAGCGATTATCCTACGTGGCATTTGATGCTCAATTCCAAAGTTGTCTCAGTGATTTTTTAAATCAAATATTTCACGTAATAAAGGTTCCACCTGGGATGGGTTCACGTTCAGATATACATTGATGATGAATTTATTCAGACGCTCCACATCTGAAATCTTTTGTATCAATCGAATAAACGCGTTCTTTGCTTCACAGCCCGGATAAACGCTTTCCAGGTATCTTCGCAGAAGATAATAATAGGAATTCTGCAAGTGCGATTTGTAAGTGTCATTTGTATTTAGTAAGTAACGGCAAAACCTACTTGGTCCAGCCTAATGGCATCCTTGTGAATAAGACGTGCTCGCGACGGAGAAAAGAGCACAATGGCACACATTATGAGAATAATGTTTTCATCCATTCGCCACTTCTCATCAAATGTACTAATGAACTTTAGGTGCTCTTCATAGACATTTCCTTTGGCAAACTTTAGTAAGTCGCTGCGTATGTTTCCCATGTTCTCTTTGGTGTGTGGCACCTGCAAAGTGAATATTAACGATATTTACATATTTATAGATAAGAAATTGTGTCGCTTACTTTCCAAGCACCCCGATCGTTGTCATATATCATCACTGAACGCATTATCATCATTTCTGTGCAGCCGCCTTTGAGCAATGCTACTTGATCCTCTTGGCACATGTCTCGGAATGCACTGATCTTTTTGGCCATCTTAATGAGACGCTTTATGGCCACTGCCGTCAGATTGATAAGCTGTAACAGCTTTGGACTTTGTCGTGCATCGTCAGGCTATGGGGTGAGCGGGGTGAGTGTAAATAAAAATGATAACATTAATTATCACATCAATCGCGTTTGTCTATAAACTATGATTCAATATTGAAAGCCGCCCCACAACTGCTTATCAGAGCGCTGTACACCTGCTAGCTCCACATTTTTCAAAATATATCAGTTTTCCTAATTAACAGCACAAAATGTGCTAATCGAAACGGAACACCAGAGGTAAACAGTCAATACAATGGCCATAAAGGCTACCAGCCAGCCAAAACACGAAATGTGTGTGTGGCTTCTCCAGCCAGCCACTGGGGGTTATTTATGTGCGCCTGCTATGGCTAGTGATAGTACTTTTCTTGATAGTACCGTAAAAATGATTGCGTGGGACTGATAAAGCTATCACTGCACTGCTGGTGGATTCAGCCGCCTGTGGTGCGTAGAGCTGATATCCATAAGTGTCTGGCCTAACTCAGCAACAGGTGTGCGACATTGCCTAATGTTTTTGTTTACATTGAGCAAGGTGTGCGTGCTGGGCACACAGAAACTGTCAGATGCACTGAGTCATGCGCCAGGTGCTAACTGTCTATCGCCTTTCGCTGTGCTCGATAAGATAAGTACACGCGCAGGTGTGAGTGTAAATTTGGATTTTGCTAAAAATAAGAGGTACGCGCTAACCTTAATGCGCTCGTCGTTCATCATCAAAGCACTGAGATCTTCATCAACTGGATCGTACAGGGCTTCGCTGGCCAACCGCAACTCGCGCAGCTTCATTTGCTCCGCCTCGTTCAGATCACGCTCCATAAAAATGCTCGAGGGTGCGCAAATAGGCTGTTGGTGCTGCAGATGCTGCTGGGTGCCTTTGCAGCCGCCATACGCCTGCTCCTGACTCATGTAGGATGATGGCATGCCGCCAGCAGCATGATACATTTCATCTTTAATGCGTGAAGCGGGCGTTTGCAAGCTGTTAAACGCCTGGTACTCCAGGCGTATGACTTCTGATAGCACCGACTCTATAGAATTAATGCTGACGCTTCCGTCCATGCTGAACTCATCGCTAAAGCTGGGTTGAGTGAATCCCTTTACGTCGAAATCTGGCGAATTGGCTATGTAGGGCATGGAATGACTTCCTGACGTGCTGGGCAGCTCATCTGGCATATAGTTCGTACTGGGTGACTGATAGTGCAAGTCGATTGGGATATTACTGGTTGGGCTAGCAATGCTGCTTAATGGCGAGGTGACCACTGTCTCTCCTGTGTTTATGCTACTTATGCTCCCCGATGGACTCCCATGCAGCATTGTCTGTATGACGGTGTCCACGCGCGCAGTTATCGACTGTTTGTCACAATGTGGATATTGACTAAATTCTTGCTCCTCGGCGTCAACGTCAGTATCCTCATTTAAGGGCTTCCGGTCAGTTTCCGTTGTCGTGTTTGTGCCATTGAAGATACGATTTAGCATTTTAAGAGCCTCAGCAGGTGTGTTCATAAATTTGTTCATTATGTCAATGGCATTCTCCGGGGACTTCATCAGATTTTGCATAAACTCGACTACATCCTTAGGGGAATCAACAATCTTAGAAATTATTTCAAGGCCATCTGTCGGTGAGCTCATAAATTTGGTAAATACTGTTAACGCATTGAAAGGCGAGTTCATAATTTTGCTTATGATTTTAAGTGCGTCACCTGCAAAAAGTAAGAAAATTAATACATTATAGATACATTCTTAACTACAAGCATATTCACCTGGATAATCGATTAAATGTGATACAAGTTTTAAGGCATCTTTTTGTGATTCTATAATTTTCTCCATAACCGAAATAGATTCCTTTTGGGTCCGCATTAGCCTGTTGATGGCTTGGCAAGCGCGATCTGGATCAGCTACTATCTCATCAACTAGTTGGTCGGCTGTCATTAACAGTGGATTAGTTTCTTTTATGCGATCACTCGGAGGTCTGTTCGTGGTGGAGCTAGCTGGTCCCATGGGCCTGCCATTGGCGTCACTGTCGGGCGATCCACAGCTTTGAGAGTCTTGCGAACCACCGTAAATGTCTACATTGCAGCTGCTATCGGCGACAGCACCGGCAACCTTGTTGTCATCCACATCTGCGTCTGCATCGGATCCGCCATGCTCCATCATACGGCGTTTGGCACGGTTGTTCTCTATTTTCCGACGCTTGATTAGTTTGTCCTCCTCGGACATAATATTCTCGCTTTTCATTCCGATATCCAGACATTTTTTCAGGCGGCACTTCTGGCAGAAACGGCGGGTGACAACGGTAATCTCGCAATTCTGATTAAATGGGCAGGTGAACTGCTTTTTAGCCAGCGCATTGCGTCTAAAGAATGCTTTGCAGCTTTCGCAAGTAACGGCATTGAAATTATACCCCAATGCCTTGTCGCCGCATACGGCACAGTTCTTAGGGGGTGACATATTGCCGAGCCCTACCTCTGCCTCTGTTGCTTCTTCTGTCTCCCCAGCTTTCAATTAGAATTCTGATTGATTTTTTAATTGCTCTGCTTTGTTGTGGACTGGCCGCGAAAACTTGCTTAGCTTTTACCGATACTTCTTTTTGCACCTCTTATGGTTTTTCTAGATCCTCAAACATTTTCCTCCTTGGATGTCCCGTTTTATTACACCTTTCGCCCCGCAATTTCAACACTTATAAATTAGTAAGTTTCGTTATCACCACATATTTTAATTAATGGGACCCTCTTCTGTGTTGTTCTTGCACCGTGCTTGTGAACTAGCCATTCCCCGAAAAAGGCGACACAAGACTATCGATAACTCCCAGCTGTGTGCTGCATGTGCTTAACGTGACTGGCAATATTTCACCAATTAGCTGTGACTGCCAGATACTTTAGCAAATAATTATATTTTTTGGTGTGCTGAAAGAAAAAATTAAATAAAATGAATCGCGTGAAAACACGGACTTCAAAAACCGGCGAAATTGTTGCCTACAGTGAAGGCGCCATTCGTAACAATATATCTGCGGTCGAGTACTGCCGCACCTCGATGGCCGCAATCTCCGGCTGCGCTGCTGGTAAATTGATTAATTATAAATTAAGGCTGCTGGTAACCCACATTTATTTCCTAGGTATCTTGGGATTAAGCGGAACCCTTGGATTTCTATTTTATTTCGTGTCGGTTTTCGTGCTCTGGCTACTTGTGCTGGGCAAGTCGGGAACACAGTGGCGCAAGTATTTCATTAATCGCAAGAACCTACTGACGAACCAATTCATGGGCGGCCTTTGCACCTACGTGCTTTTCTGGACATTCTTGTATGGTATGGTTCACGTGTACTAACAAACGGTGAATTTTCCCCATGCGTATAGACAAATAAACATAGCTTAAGATTCGGATAGGCAAAATGGACAAAACATGGCATTTTTTCTTCAATTTATAACTATGTTTGTACGACGGAAGCAGCAGCTGCTGTTCCCGAGCAGTCGCACCAAGGCGTTTTATTTACATCACATTCAAGTAATATATTAAGAATCGTCACGTTTATCCCATCGATCACCAGATCGTGTACTTTAAGTATTTTGTAATTGACGTTATTGAGGCCCGTGTTGTGGTCCCTCTTTCGAGTCATCTCCTTCTGATTGAAGCACTTTTGTGTGTCCCGTTTACGATGGTGGCGATTATGTATATGGCTAGAAGAGATAAATCTATTAATGCTATAACTTGATGATGATGACTGGTATGTGCTGCTACCTAAAAGTATCGTTTATGCCTGTCTTTATGTTTTGGGGACGCGTGACCTGCAAACCAGCGTCCCGAATGCGCACAAAAAATTCGTCGTCCTCTAGGCCCCAGCCCCAGTATTGGTTAGACATTCCATTCATTTGGTTGAAGTGCTCGCGACGCACTAACAGAATGCCACCGACAAAGTTGTCGTAGTGGTATTTCGGATGCAATTTAGGTCCGGCAATGTGCAGCGGGCCCAAGCTGCTGGGATACTCGTACAACAAGTCCTTGTTGAGTGGCAGCAGATCCACGTCATGCATGGCAATATAGTCGTAGACATCGCTGGTGAAGTGGAACCCAACGTTGATAAGTGAAGCACGATTGAATCGGAATCTGTCTACTTGATTCAGTACAAAGATATGATGCTCCACGCCCTGTTTGCGCAGAAACTTTGTCAGATGCGGCACGAATTGCAACAACTCCTCGAATCGGTCACGAAACGGCACCAAAATGGCCATTTTATGCTCCGATACAGGGCTAATTATATTCTTCTTCGCCGGCTCGCCTCCACTAAGGCTACTTAAAGGGTTCTTGAGCGGACATATACAGTCTGCAACGAAAGCATACCAATGTGTATTTATAGACATTTATTATTAATACCTTTTACCTGAGGTGAGCGGCATAAAACTGAGCACCGCAATGCCTCCTAGACAAAATGACAGGCCGCACACAAACAGCCAGTTTATTGTTGATATGTTGGCCATCTTCATTTAGCTTACTCTAATACTACACGTTGAGCTATTTGTTTTAACTAAGTCACGCCATATAAAAATAAAAATATTCCTTTACTGCGGTGCCCGAATTTTACTTTGCAGCTGTTTTTGTCTGCTTTTAGTGGAGACACTCTGTTCGATAATCGAAATGGCTACTCGACATGAGTTATCGATAAGAGCCGGTACCGATTAATTGAGTTCAAATATCCAATTTTGAAAGTAAAAGCCGTTATCGGTATTTATTTAATGCAACATGTGTGCATCGGACTCGATTTAAATCCAAATGAATGACTATGAATGCCATAAAGAAAAAAAACTAATCGAAATCAGGTATAGATACCAATAAAAATTTCTGTAGTATTCTGGAGTATCTTTGCAAAATGGCTTCTAAGTAGCAAAGAATACTTTTGTGATTATCATTTGTTCATCCGTTAATGCACAGATAATTGACACGCTCATCTATACATTTCAATAAAAAGCGTTGTATTTATTTATAAGATTACAAAGAAAGCTTGCATATAAATTACGATAATTATGGAAACACAAGAGCTGTTCTTAAAAGACATATAAAATAAATAAGTTCTACATTAAAATTTATTTATTTATTTTTATAGTTAAATACTTAAAAACTGTAACTATATTTAGAGATTATATAAATCTAATTGTTGTTCATATTTATTGTGTGTGGTTTGATAACGCCTCGAATTTTCAGCGTACCTCTAAAGCTCAAGCGACTGAAATTTTTGATATTTGTAAATTGATGTTACACGAGTTATAGTTATATTAATACCAACGCGGCAACGCGGCTGATATCCTACAAAATATAGTTTACAAAATTATTGACTACTTCAATATCTACGGTTTTAGAGCACTTTTCAATCAGTCGAGCAATAGCAATAGCCTACAGGTGATTCGATTGCTTGTTATCGTTTCCATTGTCAGTTGACTTTTAAAAAAAACTCTAGGTTAATTACTTTTCTTTTGTGTCCTACCACAGATGGATTTGTGCGTGGGTAGCGCAAATGCATTGACATAAACTTTAAATTCAATCCATTAAAAACTATGCAATTCGTAGTTCGTTTGTAAAATTGCTATAAAAACTAGTTTCGTTCGTTTCATCATTTTACACATATTATTGTATATAAAAGTATAAAAGCATGGGAAAGTTCATAGAAGATACACATATGTATAAATATTTTTATCATTATCTCGGCTCAATCGAACTGATCTAATTTGATCTTATTTTGCGCATGGTTTAGGCGGATTTCGTTGCTCTTACAACAAAAGAAGACTAGAAGCAACAATTATACACAAAAAATAATAATGTTTAAAATAAGATGACTAAAATACTATAAAAGCGCATTGAAGAAAAGTATTGCTATTCAAAAACAAACAAAAAGAAACGGCTTGTCCATAGTCAAAACGTCGGGGCTTCGTAAAGTCATTGATTGTGATGCCAAAATGTTTTGTGTTTTAGGTTTTGAGAGTCTCCTGAAAGCGATCGCATTTTGTATGGGAGCACAAGGAACAACTTTACAAGGCGCATCGCACGATGCTATGGTTCTCTATATATGGGGTCCTTTCAAAATACATATGTAAGTAATTCATTTTTTAGTGAGCGCGTTCTAAATTAATTGCACCTATACTATGTATACAGTACAATATCACTGGTTGCTTCGTCACGTAACCTAATCCGAAACAAATTGAAAATCAATTGAAAAAGTGCGAATATCTAATGGCAAATCTAAAGTTACAAATTTTCTCATTCGATCTGATATTATTTGAATCTAATCAAGTGGGTCGCAATATTTTCACCAGTTTTGGCACCTTAGTTTTTTTCTTTTGTTTTTTTTTTTTTATGATTTTTTTCGGGTTTTATATGTTTTTTTTTGTTGTTTGTTTCTGTTGCTATTTCGGAGTCTATTTGTTCTATATCGTTCTTGTTCCTTCAAATAACGTGAGGAATGCAGCTCTGTGGGCGCAATTTGGGCTGTTTGTTCATCTGTGCTTCTGATTGTTTAGTTTGCAGTGCTTAAGAATTAGCTAAAACTATTTTTAGTGTGCATGGCTGGTGGTTCATCTTTTGCGGCCAGTCGTAACTGAAGCCATCATTTGGGCCGTTGCTGGATTCGGGACGCAGTGTTGTGGATCACACTTCATCTGGCCATCGCCGCCGCAGCTGAAATTTCGTCAAGACAATCGATTAGCATTGGCTCGTTTGGTAGAGTCAAGTTAATACTCACGTGCAGCTCATGCAAGGACCACTCGCTGACTGGATGGGTTCGCCCACCTTGTACGAACGGTTATTGATGACGCAACCGGTGAAAGTGACATTATCGCTATGGGAGAGGCTCGTCATGTACGGTGGCAGTTCGGTGCTTGTTGTTGTCGTGCTTGTCGTAATATTAAGCACGGCGGCCATAGTGACGGGACACTCGTATCGTGGACAACAGAAGCCAGTGATTTGCTCCTCGTGGCAGCCAGCTATTGGCGGCGGGCAAGATTGCTGCAAGCAGATGATGTCGCTTCTGAAGCAGAAGCAGAAGTCGCAAGGATCGTCGCGTGGGATTTGCTGCGCCGACACGTAGACCTTGCCAGCATAGCGACAGGTGCCTGGGCCAAATACCTCCTCCTCGTCGTATTCGTCTTCTGGGTAAGACGGATATTGGGGCTGCTGACCATATGGCGGAGTAATCGAATCGTGGTGTGGGCTAGTTGCCGAAGTTGTTGTGAGCGGAGACTCTGTTGTTGTTGTTGTTGTTGTTGTGGTTGTCTCAGTGCTCTGCTTGGTTGGTGTTGCATCAGTTTCTCCCTCTGATACTCTGTCGTGGATGACTGGGGACAGGGTCGTGCTGGTGAAGTGCTGGGCGAACAGTGGATGTATCGTTGTAATACTGGCGATTTCTGGTTGTGCCGTAACAGTGTCCTCGCTGGATGTTTCGGTAGATGCTTCATCATGCGCACCAGGTGTAGCTGCTGTCTGTGGCAACTCTGAGACGACTGCAGGGACTTCATCCTCGTCGAGCTCGGGTTTCTTTTTAGCCGGCTCTGAAGTGGTCTCCTCAGATTCAGCAGACTCAGATCCTTCTTCCTTATGGGTGTCCTCAGGTGCAGGAGTAAGCTCCTCCTCTGACTCAACAGATTCACCGCTATCCTCGGTCGAATCTAAGCTTGGCTTCACAGCTGGGCCTACAGTCGACTTTTCTGTAACGGATGGAGCCTCAGTAGATTCAATTGGGGTCTCCTTTTCGAGATCAGGCTGTGCAGTTGCTGCCACAATTTCATCATCATCCACAGGTTGCTTAGTTGAGATTTCGTCTGTTGTTGGCGATGGTGTTGGTGGCTTCAGTTTGGCACCAGTAGTTTGATCAGTGGTGGCTTCATGTTCAATTGCACTTGGCTCGGTAGTTTCCTCACCCACGTCGTCTGTATCAGATGGTTTCTTGGTAACTTCACTGTCTGCTTCCATATCAATAGGAACAACAGGAGCAACTGTAACTGGAGTCTTATCTGCATCTTCAGCAGAAGGTATGCCAGATTCTTTGTCATCAATCTTTTCATCTTCAGTATGAGGCTCAACAGTATGTGATATGATATCATCGACAGGCGTCGTGGCGATTTCTTCAGCACCAGGAATATGAATCGGACTGACAGTTGTATCCACTGCAACTTGAGTTCTGGGAGTGGTGGGAATACGTGCGGGTTCTTGGTCTTCCTCGGCCTCAGGCGTTGTCGAAATTGTCTCCTTAATGGCACCTTCTTCTGCGGCACCTGATTTATCACCAAGTGGACGTACTGTGGTACCCTCTGTATCATCATCTTGGGCAACAATTGCAGGGGCGGCCGTACTAACATCAATTTTGTCATCAGCTGTCGAAGCAGGTGTGGTTGGTTGTTCAACTTCATCTTGAGAAGTAGCAGTGGAGACAATCTTCTTATCATCTGGACGCACGGTTGTAGAATCGACATCCGCATCCTCTTCAACCTCATCTTTAACTGGTGCTTTGGTTGGGTACGTGTCGGATGGCTTATCGGCAGATTGAGAAACTGTGGTGTACTCTTCGCTATCATCTGGTGTAGGTTGAACTTCATCATGACCAGGAACTTTAACAATCTCTTCGCCGGCGGGTGCAATAGTTGTTGAGTCTGACTTATCGTCGGCAGGTGCTGCTGTCGGGATAGGAGGAATATGTTTATCTTCATCCTCTGAGGGTGGAGCAACTGTTGTTGAGTCAGTGACTGTTGGTTGCTCTTCATCTGAAGTAGTTGGTGTCTTAATATCCTTTTCGGGTTCGACTGATGATGGAGGTGTAGGCAGTGGGGGGAATTTCTTGTCATCTGTGGACTGCGGCTCAACAGTGGTTGCGTCGTAGATGTCTTCCGTGCTATCCTCTTTGTCAGATGTGGCTGGAGTCTTTTCATCAATTGGCTTCGAAGGACCTTCTTCAACACGAGGCGGAACTGTAGTAAATTTGTCAAAGGCTTCACTTTCAATATCTTCTGGAATCTTAGTAGGTGACTCAGGGATATGAGATTGAGGAGTTGTTGAAGGAGTTTTATCCTCGACCAACTCATCTTCCAATGTTGGTTTAGTGCCTTCAATGTCAACGGGCTTGTCTTTCTTTGACAGTTGCTCTTCTTCTGCGCTGGGTGCAACAGTTGTTGCATCAATCTCTGGAGTTGTCTTCTCTTTCTCTGTGGATGGCGCAGAGGTTGATGTACCTTCGACAGGCGACGGCTTTTCTTCTTTGCTTGGAGCAAGGGTTGTGCCCTCTTCAATCTCCGATGTTGTTGAACTGTCTTCCTCTCCTTTGACGGATGTTTTCTTGCTGTCGTCTTCATCTTCTTCATCTGAGATGTGTGGTTGTTCATCCTTATCAGCTGTGGGCACCGTTGTAGGTTTCTCATCTTCTTTAACGAATGCAACGTCTGTAGCGGTGTCAATTTTGTCATCTTGATCTTTCGTATCAGATGGTGTAGATGTTGAGATTGCCGGCACTTCATCATCTTTTTCTTGATCGTCCTTAGTTGGAAGCACTTCTTCTTCTGGTTTCTTAGATACAGCGATAACAGGAGCATCAGTTGCAGAAGGCTCCTCATCTGACTTATCTTCAGTAGATTTTTCAGGTGGAGAGCTAGTCGTCGTATGGCTAAGTGTATCTTCCTCCTCCGCAGATGGTGAGGCGGTAACAGATGGCTCTTCCTTATCATCAGCAACTGGAAGAACAGTAACTGAAGGTACTGATGCGGGTTCGATTTCACTCTCGTCAGTTGTAGGTGCTGCAGTTTCATCTTCGGATGGTTTCTTTTCACCTCCCTGTGCTGTTGAGGCCACAGTTGTTGGAAGTGGTGCAAAGTCTTCAGGAGCCTTGGTAACATGAGTGACTTCATCGTGATCGAGTGGAGAAACAGTAGCCGAGATATCACTAACTTCATCAATTGCAACAGGTGAGCCAGTGGTTTCCTCCTTGTCCTTGCTGACAGCAGAAGTGGTGGTGAATTGATCATCAGATGTTTCTTTTTCATCATCCATTGCTGGAATCTTGACTGCAGTCTCTGAGTCTTGCTCTGGTTTCTTGTCAACAGCCGACTCAGTAATTGCTTCCTCGTCAGTTGGCTTCTTCTCATCTTCCTCCGATACAGTAGGTATTTCCGTAGTTGCCACTGGAATGTGCAGTTTCTTTGTGTCTTGATCGTCTTCAGCATCAGGGCGAACAGTTGTCTCACCAGTACTGTCTGCAGGGCTAACAGGCTTGCCATCAGAAGGTATAGAATCATCAGCAGGTGGAGCCAATGTCGTGACGTCCTCACTTTCAGATGGTGAGGTAGTGGATGATCCGGATATCTTTTCAGAATCTTCAACTGGTTTCTTATCAATATCTTCAACATGTGCCTCAGTGGAAGACGGTTCTTCCTCAGATTTACTGGTTGTCTCAGCAGATGTGGGAGTGACTGTGGTTGTGGAAATCTTGTCTTCTTGGTGTCCCAATTTTTCGTCAGCTGGCTTCTCGTCTTCAGTTGGTATCTCCCCATCCCCTGAAATAGGAGCAATGGTTGGAGTGGTGAACTTATCATCTGTTTCCTTTTGGGTTTCATCTGCAGCTGAAGCGGACGTTGTGGTTGTCTCATATTCGGGCTTCTTGGCAGTCTCTTCCGTTGTTGGCACTGCAGTTTCCTTAAGGCCATCATCCTCAGATGTTGGCTCTTTCTGAGAAGGCTTCTGAACTTCTTTTTCAATTTCAGGTGCACCAGTAGCGTCCACCAATTTATCATCCTCTTCTTCAGTTGGATGCTCATCAGCTGGTTTCTTAATATCCTTAGGTGTTGTAGCCTCTTCGGAAACGGGAGTTTTGGTAGTTACAGGTGAGATTTCTTCATCGGGCTTAACATGTGACATGGGCAGCTCAGTAATTCCAGAAGGCATAATGACATCCTTTGGTATGTCTTCAGTGCTAGTAGGCTCCTCTTCATCATCAAAGCTAACAGGCTTCTTACTTGTTTCGGGCACGATTGTTGTTGACTTGGTTTCGTCGGAAGTTTCGTCGGCTCTCGGAGTCGTGGAATCAGCTTCGCAAATATATGTTGGGCAACAGCCGTCAGAGCTATCAGGAGACAGAACACACTTCTCACGATCCTCGGGAATTCTGCACTCAATTGGTTTGCATGAGACAATGCTACTAATACATTTGCAGGATATATCGCAGGGAGTGGTTGCTGGCACATCGGTATTGTTGGCATAGGTTTTGCCTTCAACCAGGCAGTCACCTTCACCAGGAATGGCAGCCGGCAGCTGCATATCAGGCATGGCAGCAGCTGTTGTCTCCTCTTCTGAACTGGCTGTCGATGTTGTACTCTCTGGGGCGAAGTCGTGACGGGTGTCAACAGTGGTGTCTTGTTTCTCAGGTGTAACCTTGGCAGGCTCAGACGTTTCTTCCTCTGACGTAGATGCAGTGATATCTTCTTCACTGGTTTCTGGGGCTTCGGTGCCTTTCGGTGTATCTTCCGATGCAGGAGGCAGATAGACTGCGGGCGGTTTGTCGGTTGTGGCTTCGTCGCTCTTGTCAGGCTGGGCAGTACTTTGATCAGCTTCAATAACAGAAGGAGTAATATCAGATTTGGTAGGCACTGCCTGGGTAGTGTGGTCTTCATCTTTATCCTCTTCAGTGGGCTTTTTATCAAGTGGTGCACTGGTAGAAGACACAATCTCTTTATCTGCTTCGACAGTCGTAGCTTCGTCACTATCTTCAGCAAATGTTTCCTTGTCCTTCTTGGGTTGCTCAGTGTGATCTTCACCTTCTTTCTCATCGCTCTCCTTATCTTCGGGTTGTTTTGGAGAAACAGTGGTGCTGTGTACAGCTTCTTCTGAACTGATGTCTGATGTATGTGGCTCACTGATACCTTCAGTAGTAGATGATGGGATATGAGCGGCCGCTGTTGTTGCTTCCACACCTGCCTCTTCTGTGGCGTCTTTATCAATAGAGCTGTCAGGCTCTTCTGTTTGATCCTCATCAGTTTTAGGTGTACTTGACTTGGTGGTCTGAGCAGCAGGAGTTGTAGCCTTGATCTCCTCATCTTCACTGGAGACGTCTTCAGCAGAAGTCGTGCTAGGAATGAATTCTTCATCGCTAGCACCTTCACTGGGCTTAACAACATCCTTGTCCTTCTCACTGCTAACTTCTTCAGCAGATGGCGTAGTCTGGACAGCAATATCTTCACCAGCCTCTTCGGCAGAAGTTGTTGGTTTGTCAGTTTCCTTTTTAATAGGCTCTTCACCTGCTGGAGTTGTAGCTCTAATGATTTCCTCTTCAGCAGTGATGTCTGCGATAGGAGTCGTACTCTTGATGATTTCATCTTGAGTGGCGACGTCTTCAGCAGGAGTCGTGTCTTTAGTAGTATCAATATCATCACTAACATCCTTTGCAGGAGCTGTTGTCTTGTCATCCTTTTCATCACTAGCAGCAGCAGGCGTTGTAGCCTTAACAATATCTTCATCAGTGCCCACAGCAGCAGGAGTCGTAGCCTTAACAGTATGTTCCTCAGCTGATTCATCTGCTGCCGAAGTGTCTGGCTTACTAGTATCCTGTTCAATGATATCTTCTCCGGCAGGAGTTGAGTGCTTGATAATATCTTCTTCTCCGCTGACTTCCTTAGTTGGCGTTGTTGCCTTGATGGTGTCTTCATCATCGGTAGTTTCCGTAGAAGTATCAACCTTGTCGCTAATATCTGAGCCCGTTTCGTCCTTGTCGCTAGTATCTGTGACTGGCGATGTTGTCTTGATTTCATCCTCCTTTTCGCTATCTGCAGTTGGAGTTGTAACCTTGATATCATGTTCAGATGCTGGAGTTGTAGCCTTTGCAGCCTCTTCCTTATCATCTTCAATTGTCGTAGGTGTAGCCTTTGTAACTTCTTCCTTATCGCTAACATCTGAGGCTGGAGTTGTAGCCTTGACATCGTCTTCATCATCGCGCTCGGCGGTTGAAGATGGACCCTTGGTAACTTCTTCCGTATCGGCAATATCTGAGGCTGAAGTTGTATCCGTAAGGTCATCTTCCTTGTCACTGCCCGCAGCTGGAGTTGTAACCTTGACGTCATCTGCAGCAGGGCTTGAAGGCTTGACGTCTTCTTCCTTATCACTGTCTGCACCTGGAGTTGTAGCCTTGACCACATCTTCCTCATCACTATCTGCAGCTGGAGTTTTAACCGTAATGTCCTCTTCCTTGTCACTGAAGTCAGCAGCAGGAGTTGTCGCTTTGGCAGCTTCTTCGCTATCGCTAACATCTGAAGTGGGAGTTGAAGTTTCATCTTCCTTATCGCTAGCCGCTGCAGCAGGACTTGTAGTCTGGGCATCATCCGTCTTATAGCTGTTTGCCGCTGGAGTAGTGTGCTTGATGTCATCTTCCCGATCACTGACATCTGCAGTTGGAGCTGTAGGCTTGGCAATTTCTTCCTCGCTAACATCTGCAGCAGGAGTTGTACCCTTGATTTCATCCTCCTTATCGCTAATATCAGTAGCAGGAGTTGTAACCTTGGCGACATCGTCTTGATCGCTAACATCGTCTCTTGGTGTCGTTCCCTTTGTAGCGTCCTCTTCATCGACGACTGTAGAAACTGGAGTTGTACCCTTGGGAGTATCATCCTCGTCACTAGCAGCCACAGTGGGAGTCGTCTCTTTCGGTACTTCCTCTGTGTCGCTAACATCCACAGTGGGTGTAGAAGTATACTGATCTTCATCAGCACGGACTGGTGCAACTGGTGTGGAAGGCTTAACAATATCTTCGTCACCTTCGGAGCTGGTTTCTTGGGATGACAGTGAAGGTGTGATCGTAGTGTCGACTTCGCCGCTTCCTTCCTCAGATGCAGTGGGTGCCTTGTCTTCTCCGCTTCCTTCCTTAGTTGGCTCTGCAGGCTTATCAGATTCCTGTACTTTTTGTGTTGTCGCCTTGACGATATCCTCCTCTCCACTACCTTCTTCGATCGACGTCGCTGTAGACGACTCCACTGGAGTATCAATTCTAGCGTCAGTTGCAATAGTAGAGGTCTTAATCGAATCCTCATGATCGGAGGCGATTGTGGTGTCCTCTTGATCAACTTCTCCGCTGCCAACTTCGACTGGGCTCTCAGTGGCCACATCCTTATCCTTCTCCTTGTCATCAATGTGCTCTTGCAGGTCGAGATCCTCCTTTGGTATTTCACCGTGAATATCCTTGACTGGCATTGCTGTAGTAATTGGCTCCTCATCTCGGCTAGTTTCCAGAGTGGTGGCCTCAATGATCTCAGTTGTGGCACTATCATCATCACAGATATAGTTGCTGGGACAGCATTCGCCCTCGGCGGCTGGCATGGCCCGGCAGATTTTGCCGCTGGCCGAACTCATTGGCATCTCGCACTCTTGAACGGCACACACAATGTCACCGCGCATGCAGTAGCAATGCTCGCAAGCATTCTTGCCCTTGAGGGAGGCACCATCGGCGAAGGTCTCACCATTGTGGATGCAGTCCGTCGACACGGCCGGAGTCATGGTGGTGGTCAGAATAAATCCAGGTGTTGGGCGAACAGTGGTCGTTGTGGTGGAATGATCCTCCAGCTCAAGAACATCATTCTCATGGTCTATGAAAAACAATTCGTAAATGAGATTTGCTTTTTGAAAGGCAAATGCTTCGACAACTTACCGCAACTGTAGCGCACTGGACAGCAAGAGCCTTTGTTGTAGATGGGTGTGCAGCCATCCACATGCAGGGTGCACTCCTGCATAACGCATTTGGTCTGATTGTTAATGCAGTAGCAGAGCTCGCAGGGTTTGTTGGGGTTCGATGGCACCTGGGCGCCTTCCGGGTAGAAGTTCTCTTCAATGCTGCAGCCAAACTTCTCGGGAATGCTCAGTTCAGTTCCAGGCTCGGGTGTACGATGAGCCACTTCGACAGGAACTGAAATAGCAGCACGTAGTTGAAGCAACTGGCCATGAAAATAAAGCTAATGGAGCTTACCCTCTGGGCAGGTAACGATGGGACAGCACTGATCCTCGCGCTTCTCCACCACACAGTCCTGACCAATTGGCTTGGTGAACGGGCAAACGCGCAGATAGCACATGAGCATGCGGTTGTGGCAGGTGCAGTTGAGACACGGCTCATTGGTCATGATGCGGTCACCTTCATTGTAATGCCCATAGTTGTAGTAGCAGCCCTCTGCAATGAGCGAAAAGAAAGTAGCGATTCATTAGAGACCCAGCTAAGTATAACTGGAGCACGCCTGGGAACCGCAGAACAATGCCTGGCCTCAACTACTTAATATAAGCCAGTGCAAGTAATATGAACAGTTAGCAGTTAGTTCCCTAGCATTTCCCTGCTATGCATTCACTGCAAGTCTCAACTAGCTCATGTCGTTTCGGACATAAATTAAGTTCCAGCGCCATCTAACGTCATAATACGTGCAGCTATAGATATCTTTTACGGCCCATCAGAGTCGTTAAACAGCGACAACTCAAGCGCCACGCTACGCTTAACACACTCACTACGTACGTACGTACGTCTGTCTGTCTTGTCTATGGCTACTGAATACTGGTACGGGGTACTGCTACCTAATTTACTGCCGTCCACCCGCAATAAATTTCAAATCACATTATTAACACGTCAAGCGCAACTTGCAGCAGCTCCCCGTCTCGAGCTTCGGCTTTGTTGGCCTGTTCGACTGACTCGTTGGGTAGACGATTTTTGATTGAAATCTTTGGTGTTGCTGTCTGGTGCTCACGTTTTCGTCATAAACCTCCTAAAATAGTGTTTATTTCTCTGTTTTTTTATTATATGTGGCATGCATATACCCTGTAGCTTTAGCTAATGGAGGTAGATAGCTACTGCTACTTTAACAATACGTCTACTCTTCAAAGGTTTTATATTCTATTCCTCACTTATCACATTCCAGACTGATAAAGTACAGGGTATCTGCAAGTCCACTGCCGCTCTCGTGTGCTTTTTCACACCTCAGCTAACAGCCTAATAATGCCCAACATAACAACAGTCAGTCGGCTGGGCCTTTTTATGACAGCTGTGGGTCAGCTATTGGGCTTTTGTAGTCGATTAAGCGGTTCGAGTCGAACAATGCTAAATGGGCGTAAACTGAGGCTCAATTAACGCTAATGCTATAATTCGCCATCATAATTGAATTATCAGCTCAAACTAAATCCTTGTCAAATTATTTATACTTATTATGATTATCATTGGCTTAGATACAATAGGTATTTTTTGGTATTTCACTTACCTGTATACGGTGTTATTTCCGTGTAGTCCTGCAAGGGGGCTGCAAAGACATGGTAGGGGAAAAGGTTGCAAGTTAGTTATGTGGTTGTGTAGGAAATGCCAGAGGTATTTGGTCTATTACGCTAGAATTTTATGATGGCCATATCCGTTAGTCGTCATGACTATAATAAATTAATTTATCTATTACAGCGAATGCCAGACCTCTAATTGTGCCTGCATGCAATTGAAATTAGACGTCGGCTGTAAACTTGCGTAGGCCGACGTCTGGGCACTTGGCTCTGGCGGCTCACTCGTTCTATTCTTGGTAGTCGTTGATAGGCCAGCGTCGCCTGATAACAGGGCTCGACCGCCGCTGGCCAGCATGCAACAAGCGGGCAGCAAATTGCAGCAACAACAGAAACTTTTGCAGTGCTCGGCTTTGTGTGCGTGCAACGTGTTATTACCACATAATCAAAATTCAGCAGCCGCAGCAGCAACTGCAGCAGAGAATGCAAGAAATAATGGCACGTAGCTGGTTCCAGGCATGGAGAATCTTGGCCTGTGTGTGTCCCACACTGGGCCAACTGCAGCGAGAGCCGCTAAAAAATGGCTCAAACAAATTGTTTAAGCTGACAGTTAACCGGCGGTCACTTGTTGCTGCTGCGGTGGCGTTTACACGACCACGACAGCAACATGCTGCTGCAGCAGCAACAACAGCAGCAACAGCAGCAGCAGCAGCTGCTGCTAAAATGATTTGACAAATTGCATTTTGTTATGAATGGATTTGCTGCTGTCGTTGCAGTTGGGCCAACTATGATTAATTGCGGCTAGTTGAAGGGTTGACAATTTACCACATGCATCAAATGCTAATTTCTGCTCGATTGGCCAGACAGCAATATAATTTACAGCGCACTGCAGTCGAAATAACAATGCAAATTCTAACGGCAAATGCTCATAAGCACAATATTGGCCAGGCTTTAAGCTGTAGAAGCGGCAGTAACAAATCAGAGTAGCAATTTCAATAGCGAGGCTGTGGCTGAGGTCTGTCTTTGGATGTTGCTGCTGCTGCTGCTGCTCTGCAACATCTTACTCTTTGAGACTAACGGATGTAAATTACATTTTATGCGGTAAGACGAACAACAACAGCCACGACCGAGCCTGGCAACGCATAAAAATTCACACATTAACTGTTAAGGATTGCCTAGAGAGAGAGAGAGAGAGAGAGAGAGAGCGAGAGAGAGAGGTGACATCGGCCGGACCTGGTAGCAAACTGCAATGGGAGTCTACCAAGCAGCCGGTTCACTGGCTACACACCCCGCCAGCGTACTGCCCAGTTGCCCAGTTCCCAGTTCCCAGTTGGCCGGCTTGTAATGCAAACTTATGCAACAATTTTCCGCTGCAAGTGCAACAACTGAAACAAGCCACATACGAGTTGTTGGCAGCATCAGCACGACGATGATGACCAAGACGCATGAGAGTCGTCGTCGTCGTCGTCGTCGTTTGCCTGCTGCTGCGGCTGTTGATGGTACACATCAAACATGGTCGTGTCGGTCCAACAAACAGAAGTCAGTCAGTCAGTTAGTCAGTCAGTTACTCAGCCAAGTTGTTGTTGGTGTTGATTTGGCTGCAGCTTACAGCTACATTCACATGACTGCAGCTTCGGGCCAAGCCAAAGTTGTTGGCGGCGTTGGTTGCTGTTGTTGTTGTTGTTGCTGCTGTCGCAAGAGTCGTGCATTTTGTTTATTCTAGGAAAGCGCGCGCACGCCTCGCATCCCGAATGTTTCTTGGCCATGGCCATGGCCATGGCTGGATGGCTGCTGCTGCTGCCAACAAGTTGAACGACCCGGTCGCGCATGTGTGCAAAAATGTGTACACAAACCATAAAATACAAGCCACTAGCTGGCTTTACTTACATAAGTAGGCCTAGACTTAGGCTTAGGTGCCGCAGCTCGGGCTCTGGCTGCGACTCTAACTCTGTCTCCGACAGCCGCATTGACCAGGCTAAGGCAGCGGGCACGCCTTTTGCTGGTTACGCTTTATTATTTAGTGCTGTAGGTGGATACGCAGGCGGCTGTTGCGGAGAGGGGGACACAGACCAGCCACACAATCCAACAGCCCCCAGCCAGCAGCCACAGAGGCCAGCGGAGACAGCGCGCCTGGCATGTGAAAAGTGGAAGTTTCTCTAAATATTTCGTTGATAGGAATCGTTCCTTTTTTTCAATTCTACGCCAGCTACTCCCTCTCTCTCTCTCTCTCCCTCTCTCCCTCTCTCTCTCTCTCTCTCTCTCTCTCTCTCTGTGCGCATGGGCTACGCGGAAACGCAGCTAGTGAAATATTTGCCATGCCACAAATATTTCAAAGATTACAAAATAAACACAAATCTTCCTTTGGGCCACAGCCATGGCGATGTTCCCCCGAATGCGCCATTTTTTGTGTGCGGTGCCAAACGCGGCAGCAACTTTACCGCTACTTTGGCGACGACCAACAGCTGCAGCAGCAGCAGCAGCAGCACACCCACAGCATACGCCCCAGCTGGTCAAGATATATGTGTGCTAGGCTAGCTGATAAGGCCTTAGAGGCTAGAATGCCGTTCCGATGGCTCTTCTTTCTATGGGCGACAAAAGGAAGCCTTGATATAGACGAACGTAATTAGAGCCGTCCAGGTCGAAGTGCTCCATAGACTAGGCTAGAACAATGCGCCAACAAGGGACTCGGATGCACCGACTGCACATGCAATGCATCGAACTATAATTGCCCAGTCTCAGACTCGGTCTCAGTCTCAGTATTGGCCTGGCTCAATTATGCAATGGCAGGAAAACAGAAATTATGCCAGGCCAACCAAGAAGAGGCAGCAAGAGGCATGCAAAACAATTTCCATTTTCTATGGCCTTGATCACATAATTTCCATAATGCCGAGTCGATCAATATGGAGTGAGCGACAAGCTAACAACCCATGCCCATGCCCATGCCCAAGCACAAGCCCCAGCCCCAGCCCCAGCCCCAGCCCCAGCCCCAGCCCCAGCCCCAGCCCGAGCCACAGACACTCTGTGTGTGCCGCCATATCATGCGCCATGCATCAGTGTTGAAAGCGGATGAGTTGCAGGCGAAGGGTGCTGGGTGAGCGCCGACAATGCGCCCAACGGAGGCAGCAGCCGCGCACAGCAAATGAATTTGCGAGTAATTTAACATGATTATGTCGGGGACAAGGTAGCAATGTAGACATCGACATCATCTGCAGCGTCGGCTCCTTGCGCAGCCAAATTGGACGCAGTTGCGCCAGGCTCTTGATGATGCTGCTAGTTGTGGGCTTTGGCTTTGGCTGTGGCTGTGGCCCTGGCGTGACGCTGTGTTTTATTACCAGCCGGCCTAGACATGATTCGTTCTAAGTAAATTATGCCCGTTGGTCATGACGAGGATGCCGTGAAATTGCTGCCTGTTGCTCCAGTCAATGATGCTGCTGCCGCTGCCGCTGCTATGCATATGAAACAATTACCAGGCGAGCTAGGCGCAGGCGCAGGCGCAGGCGCAGGCGCAGGCCTAGGCATGAATCCAATCCTTGGCTGTCTATATGTGAGCATTGTAATTGCTGGCAACTGCACCGCCGGCAAACGAGCTGCTCATATGCATATGTATTTATGGCGAGTCGAGCCCAGAGCCCAGAGCCCAGAGCCCAGCGCGTTCAGTATCCCTGCAGAACGGGCAGTGTCATTAGACAGTCAGTCAGGTTGTCAGGCGGGGCGCAACTTTTGCTTTTTGACGTTCTTCTGCTCGTTGGCAATCTGACTGCTTAATAGATAATAATGAGTCTGGTCTTAGCTTGGCTACGCAACTAGGAGTTGCCACTCGGCCTGCAGGCGCTGTAATTAAGCAGTTAAAGGCCAGCTTATCGCCGCAGTGGCTCGTTCCCACAGTTGCGGATCGGATTGGATCCTAGGCAAGGCCTTTTTGCTTATTTCCCCAGTTGATGTGGCTTTTTATGTGTCCTGTGTGCTTGATTTGTTTTGATTGCGCTGCATGGCTTTAATGAGCCCCCATCGGGCCATCAATCTGTCTGTCAGTCGTAATATCTGTACGTGAACACATATAGCCGCCAGGCAGGAGCTGGAGCTGGAGCTAATCACAGATCCTGCCCACTGGCCGCATCTCCGGCTAGAGATATATCATAATTTTTGTTTGCGCAATTTTTTAGACAAATTCCAAAGGCCCGTTACGTGCGCGGACTCGAAGAAAACAAATTGTCGTCAGGCGCGAGGCGTGCGGCCTGCTGCTCTGGTGCTCTGCATTCAGTTCTTGGCACCGCAAGCTGTTATTGATAACAGCGCATTGATTACTGCAATTGCTGTCGGGACGAGCTGGATCTGGAGCTGAAGCCGCAGCTGACTAGAGTTTTGCCAAAATAACAGACAAGATCTATAATCAACGGCCTGCTCGGACGCTCCAATGCAGGTCGCTACTGACAAGCGTTCCAAGTGCAACTGCAACTGTTGCAACTGTTGTTGCAACTCGTTTTCAACCTGCGCATGCGTAACTGTTTATTAATTTCGGTTTGAATTTGAGCAAGATCTAACCGGCGCGTGTCCAGCCTCAGCTCCATCTGCCACGCCACGACCAGCTTCAGCTGCGATGCCAGCTGACTCTGCTGACAAGCCCGAAGATTGATGATAATGTCCAGCAGAAATTCTCACGTTTGGGCAGGGCTCGGCTCGGCTCGGCTTGCGGCCGTTTCAATTAGATACGCGCACTGCGCTGAGCGCCTCATTTGGTAAAACATTCACGTGGCATTCTAGCGCTAATTGCTTGCCCCGCCAAGAGTTGCCCCCTGGACAGCTGGCGATTTGTATCTGCTCCCACGACAACGACAACCACAACGGCTACGACTCTAACAGCGTCTGCTTCCAAGCCAGTGATTGGCGAATGCAGATAATGCTGTTTTATAGCCAGCATTATAGTACTATAAAGTATATGTGTTGCGTGCAGCATTAGAAGAAGCTGCCTCGACCATGAAGAAAGACTCAATGTTGCCAAACGCACAAAGCGCGGCAGCCACAGCCACAGCTCCAGCACCAGCAACAAAAGATCAGCAAAGCGATAATTATACAAGGTATTAGTTCATTCCTTCTGCAACCCCCCTCTAGTCCCAGGCTCTCGCTCTTCGGGCGTCTGGCGTATTTAGTGGCCGCTGCTAAGTGACTTAACATGACCCACACACCATGGAGTCGGCTGTCGGCTGTCGGCTGTCGGAGTCGTAGGTCTGCCATGCGTAAAGGTGCCAGGCTGCGAGTTGATTGAACCCCCTGCTTGGCCGGGCATTGGAGCTGGAGCTGGATAGTTGTCCCGCTCATGAAGCTAAAGTTACACAATTGAAAAGCTGTGGGAAGTCATTGCACCATGTGATAGAGATCTGTGCAGGAATGAGCTGCCAGCCCAGACATGGCTAATTACCATTCTTTCGCTGCAAGACTTTCGTCTAAGCACTGTCTCAAAATGAATTCTAACACGCAGTGCTTAGGCCGAGTACAAGTCCAAGTCCAAGTCCACGTCTAAGCCTCAGTTGGTGCTCAGCGAACCGAACACACTCTGAGGCTGGTCAGTACGTGGTAGCAGCTTCTGTCTGCCGAACGATTGGCGCCAGCCACAAAATGCCAACTCAATTCAGTCGTTCGAAAGGTTTCGTTCTAAGTGTTTAACTGCCGCACGAAATTGGGTCAGATCTGAACTAATTGCCATAAATATGAATAAAGACGTAAATGTTTGCCGAACGGCGGCATTTAATTAGCATTTCGAACACGTTTTCAGAGCGACGACAACGGAAACTCCGTCAACAACGTGTTGTACAAATTGAAAATTAGCATATTCACGCCAAGAGCTTGCATAAAATGCCAAATAAAAAATAAAAAAAATCAAATAGTTATATGAAACATTTAACAGAAAGAGAGAGAGAGAGAGAGAGAGAGAGAAAAAACAAAACAAACCTAAATAGATGCCAACTGGCGGCTGACGGGCTCAACTTGGCCAGCAGCAAGTTCAAGTTCAATGACATCCAAACAATAACAAAGCCAAGAGACAGACAGAGAGGGAGAGAGCGAGAGATAAGGGAGAAGCCAGTATGCATAATATGAGCTATGGCACAGCTCTGCTATATATCTGTCTGACACACAGCTAGACTATATAGCTCTATATATACGTATCTGGTGCTGCTGCTTATCACAATGGGAAATCTGAGAATTGTTACTTCATTTGCTTGCCGGCGTTTTGCTCTACTAAACAGCATTTCATTTGCATTTCGACTCGCTGTGCCATAAAATCTTGTCTCGCTTTGTCTCTTTGCTGGCTGCTGCAACTGCAACAGCAACTGCAACAGCAACTGCAACAGCAACTAAACAGAATTACAGCAATCACAGCAGCCATTTCATTGTCAAGGCACCGAGCTGAGGGAAAGCCAAACCAAAGGCGTTAATAGTCAAATTGTGTAATTTCTGTGGTGTGGTGTGTGGTGTGTGGTGTGTGGTGCGGTGTGTGAGGTTGCTCCACTGCCAAATGGGGCTTACAGTTAACCGTTACATGGCAACAAATTGCTGCCAGTTAACCGCAAACGCCACTCGCTCGCTCGCTGATTATTTACTTTATTGAAATTACCGCAAACGCCGCCGCTCGCGCCCTCGCCTACGCTCCTCCGGCCTGACCTTGTCGCAGGAAGTTGAAAATCGTATTGAGAAGAAGCGAACGAAGCAGCTGAAGCAGAAGCATCTACTTGATTCTTGGCCAATTCACACGCCAACATTCCAAATGCCCGCTGCCCGCTGCCCGCTGCCCGCTGCTCGAATGCTTAATTCTCATTAAATTGAAATCAAGTGCAATGAGCGGCCATAACTCCAACTGGCCCTTTCGGTCAGACAAATGGCTCTCTGGCTGGCTAAATCTGGTCAATGGCCTCAGGCCAAACGAAATGTGTGGCTCGCGTGGGTTGAATCAAAACAAACTAAGTGGCTCTTTAAGAGTTATAAATGTGCTTTTTCTTCAACTACCTCTGTGTCTCTGTGTGTGTGTGTAGGTCCATAACTCTGGGGTCTGTCTCCAAGTCACGGTCAATTTATCATACGCAGTTTTGATTTGAGCCCTTTACAGCAACTTTAAACTTTTTAAATATATTTTTTCTTTTCTTGACAAATTGACGTTCGACTGGCGCGTCTTTGGTGGGCCGAAACGAAAGTCGTTGCTGCTCTCAGCTGGCAGCCAATGGTTATTTATGGGCAAAATCATGCGGCGGTCATGGACATGGTTTGGGCGGACTCTAATTGTGTCACTGTCGAAAGTTGGTCAGCAAAAAGAAGAAGAAGAAGAATAGAAAAATCAGCATGAGAGTCGTGTGTGTGTGTGTGTGTGGACACGGACTCATCCTGTTGACTCTCACACGCAGCCGCATCGTGTGGGCTGCTTAACCCGCAAGTTCGTGATCTCTAACTCGCGTACTTGTTCTTCAAGTGGCTATGAAATTCCACAGCTACGCAGCCAGCAGACACTCACACAGGTGGCTCTTCAGCTGCTTAGCCACATCTCCATATCGGTCAATGGCCAGCGGCTGTTTGGCCCGTTGTTTGGCCCAGGCAAATAAGCCAGCCAACTACTACGTCAACTTCGACTACAAAGTATGGCCATTGGTATGCGGTTGTGCTACAGGTACAGAGGCACAGGTACAGGTACAGCCATGCCATGGCACAGGTTGAGGCTGCCTCCGCTTGTTTGCATACGAAATATTTACGATTTCACGCGGCCACGCCCACCAGCAAGTGACGCAGTGGCTCATTGTGCTTATCGAGCACCTGATAAGACGCCTCAGCGCTGGTCACTTGACATTGAACTTGGTCCGCTGTGTGGCTGGCCAAAATGTTAATTATATGCTGACGGGCCAGTGGCTAAAATCTTGATTAAATCCGTTGCCGTTGCTGCTGATGATGCTGCTGCTGGTGGTGGTGGTGCTGCTAGTGGTGCTGGCATGTGGCTGATATCATCGGCGAGCGTTCGTTCATGCAATTAATAGCTGAGCATAATGATGTTTTGGCTCGGCCTAAGCCTGCCCAGAAAGTTCTGGCCGTCGTCAATAGTTATGCCCGACGCTTGGCCAAAATGCCAGCTAATACAAGCTAATTAAGCGCGCCAAGTGGCAATAAAATCCCAAAATGCCATTTGACTTCCGCAACTCACAAGTTTAGTTGGCCATAAACAGGTGATTTTGATGCGCAGTAAACAAAAACAATAACAACAACAACAACAAGAAATAATAATAATAAATATATGAAGATCCAGCTGGAAGCGTACTAATGCCTTTGTAATTGGTTATAAATTAAGCAATCAGTTAAGCATCATCAAAACTTATATAAAAATATGCTCAGAGACGAGTTTTTCCTTCTATTCCATTTATGGCTACTCAGCCAACATGATGTAGAACTTTGAGGCAGCATAAGCAGGCCGCATCGCACCGATTCTGAGTCTCCAATTAGACCCGTAGCCGGGTTCAGAGCTCACGTTCACTGACTGTGACTTATCACTTTTGTGCGACGCGTACTATAAATAAGTTCGAGTACTTTCGTTGGTGTCAATTGCCCAGCCCCAGGTCCAGCCGAGGATACCAAAAGCAGCAGCAGCACCTGTGAGAAAAAAGTGGCCACAGTTTGTGACAGACTGCCATACGCTTAGATACCCTTACCTTTGTATGGCATATACAAGTCTATCTTTTCTGCATGAATCCAAATCTTGAACCTGGATAATGTGTAAGTCGACTAAGATTTTAGATAAGGTTCAACGAACCTTCATTAGACTGTTTGTAGTTCGGGCCAAGACTGCGTCGTATACTTCCTGTCAAAGGCGAAATACCCCATGCGCAGCAAAGGAATTGAAGCTCGAAATTGATTGATGAAAACGCCCCAGGAAAAAAAAAAAAAAAAAAAACGCCAAAACAGTCAAAAGGCGAGAGCCAAGTCTGGAAATTGCCGTCTGCTTTTTGTGGCTTATAAAATAATGATTATGTGTTGGGGCTACCGGAGCTGCTGACAGACGATGACGCCGCCGAGCGGTGGATCTGCCACTGACTGTGACTGTGACTGTGACTGTGACTGCGCCATGCGCTGTTGCTGGTCCATTAACTTGGTGCGACCAATCGAGCGAGACAGCGGCCAGCAGATCGACCTTGAGCTTGAATTAAAACTTGAACTTGGCAGCTTAAAAATTGCATAAGGCGCTCGCGCTCGACTGCGTCTGGGACTTAACAGTAAAGCGAGTAGGCACTTGGCTAAGACACGATATGTTAGCAACAAGTCTTAGCCCGAGCACTGTGAACAGTGCAAAACTGAAAACAATTGCCAATTGGCATTTGGCTGGCCTTTTGTCATGACGCAAAACGCCACTTGTTGTCAAGTATTTGTGCATGTTTCGACTGTTTGCCGATCTGCGCATATTAATCATGGCTCGAGTGGCCGATACCGATTCATATGGCTGTGCAGGCGGGCAGCTGTCGATGGCTAAATGAGATACAAATGTATCTCACAGATGCTCACAACTGTTGAGTCATGAGCTGGGTGTTAGGTGCTGGTGTTCTGTAGTCATGTACGTATTATTATAATGGAACAATTCAATTACCAGACCACGCTGTGAAATTCTTGTAAAGCCCAGCTCCGAGTCGCTGCTCTGTAAGTTCATCAAACTCAAGTGTTGAGCTCCAGCGTCCATTGAGCTGTTTTGTTTGCTTGTTAGTGTGTAACAGATTTGTGTTAGTGCGTGTGTGTGTGTGTGTGTGTGTAGCACATAAATCTCATAAGTGGGTGAGAAAAGTGCGAGAGGAGAGACACAAAGATCTGGCTATAATCAGCTCTCGACTCACACGCTCCACGTTCTCCTTCGGCCATTCACAAAATATCATCAAAAATGTTCTAAGCTGCGTTCGTCTGCTTTTCCCTCCCTCTATTTTCTTCTTCTTTACTTTTGTTGTTGTTGTTGATGGTTTTCCATATTGCAGCATGTGGCATGTGCTAATGAAAATTCCAAGAAGTCAACGCTGAATCGAGCATTTGAGCGGTGCTAAATGTGGGTCAACAAGACAGTCTGCCTGCCTGACTGACTGCCTGACTGACTGCCTGACTGACTGACTGACTGATGGACTCGGACTATTGCCGCCTATCGCTGCGACTTGGCCAAATCAGTGGAAAGGCAGCTGCATTTGTTGCCTGTTTATTGAATGCCCATTAAAGAGTGCCACAACGCTGAGGCTGGAATTTAGTTTTAAGGTTTTGGTTATGGGCTTTTGGCTTTTGGCTTTCGTTGACGTCGCACTGTGTTTGCATGTGGTTACAGCCGGCTGGCTGTAGCAGCACTGCTGACCGATATTCTGCAGACATGAGAAATGGTATGTCTCTTAACCATTTTTGGGTTTATTTGCCATAAAGTTTTGTTCAAGTCACTCGTTAAATTGTACATAGACCTAGTCCGGGCCCCTGCCTCTCTCTCTCTCTCTCTCTCCTTCTCTCTTGGGCCAATGGGCCGTTTTATAGGCTGCACCTTTGAGCGATGGGGGAATGTGAAAGTTAACACCTCGTTCGGGCAGATGCATCCCAAATAATCGTGTTGCCCACCCATCTGTCGAGTGTGGCCATTAGCACTCGCCTTTATTTATGGCAAGGGTCGACATTTATTTCAGTATCTGTTGCTATCCTCAATCTGTAGCTGCATCTGCAGCACCCTCTGTCCGCACACGGTCAATGCCATTCTGCCTCAATTTCAATTTCCATTTCAATTTCAATTTAAATGGCAACGCATGACTCAATTGAATTTCGGACACCCTCACGCTCATTCGCATGTCGAATAAATTGAATTCACTAAATGCAGCGCGACCTTTGGGCTGGGTGCCACTCCTGACCCCGGACAAGTGCAAGTCGTGCCAGCTGCGGCCAGCCGACGGTAATTTGTCACAGAGTCGCACTGCCAAATGCTTTAATTAGCCCGGCCGACTTGCAGCAGCAATGTGTGCGAATTTATGGCCAAAATAATCTATATGGACAGCGCATATGCGCGCATCTCCTATGAGGGGTGGGTGTGGGTGTGGGTAGTGTGTGTGGCTACTTAGCGGCCTAACTGTAATTTATGTTGACATAATAAACCACTTACCGGCTAGCGTTAGCGCTGGCAGCACCATCAGCAGCATGGCCATAGACATCAGCTCCTCGAGTCCCAGCGGACTCGAACGTTTTCTTGTCATCGTTGTGCTTGTGTGCGTAGCTGCAATGGAGGAGTGAAACGAGAAGTTCTTTAGCATTGTGATTGTGTGGCATGATTCCCAACAAAACGAAACGAATTGATCCATTAGACCTTTGACACTCGCCCGTTTAACCCTTCACGACCAAAGAGAGACCTGAAAACCGCATACAACAATCAAATTGAGCCACAATATGTTTCTTAAACGACGGCACTTCATTAAAAAAGCATGACAGCGCACATGTCCTTGTGCCGGCTCACATTTTTTTTGTTCTCCTCTTGTATTTCGTTGTTCAAATTTTTCAATAGCCTCGACTGCTCGACAAAAGCAATTTACGTGCACAAACAGCAAAAGAATTTCTGGGTGGGTTGGGTGACTGTTGACAGTGAGTCGCCACCACCACCACCACCGGCACCACCACCACTTTACCGTCCGAGCTCGGTGAGAATCGCAGTCGGCATCCCTCAAGCGTATGGGAGATCCTGACTGGCTGTTTTTCTTCAATTGTTTGCGGAAATCACTTGTTTGCTGATTTGACAGATGTGCAATTTTCCCTGACATGGCTCGCAGGCTCACAATGCCCAATCGCCCCACAAAGAGAAGGCAGACGGTCCGAATACGTCGTCATGTTGCGCCCCTAAACTCCAAATGTGGATATAGTTTTGTCAAGTTCTCGTCTCCTGATTGAGAATGTCAGCCACACGCCAAAAAAAGGAACCTTCTGGCCCCATCCGGCGGCCCGGACCAAGTTATAATTAGCCCGGGCTGACAACTGTACGTATCCCGTGCAGCGTACACTTATGTACTTAGGGACACATAATGCCATAAAAGGCAACAGCACGGGGAGTGGGGGGAGGAAAATGTCTTCATTTCATATTTTCATTTATTAGCCAAGTTTTTTATTTGCTTTTATGTGCCTTTAATCAAGTCCCTGGAGATGCAACACGTGAGTGCGATATCATTTCCAGCTCGAAGTGGGGGTGCTTGTCACTTGGGGTGGCCTGCCGAGTAGGGGGCGTGGCCGTAGGTAGGCGTGCATGCGTAAGTTATACAATTTCATACGTTTCAAGAAGCTAATAAAAATAACGGGCGACGGCACCATGGGACGAGCGCGTGAGGCTGCTGCTTAGATTGGAGCAAACATTTTATCGATAGCTGCGCATATCGAGTGTCAGCCGTGGGCAACAAAGCAATTGTGGATGATTTATCGATAGATTTGAAATGCTGACATCAATTTGCAGACTCGCTGTGTGCTGGGGGGCCTCAACGACCCCGGCGGCTGTGCTGCTCTTCTTTCGAAATTCGAGTGGTTTCTGTTACACGTGGTAGGTAGAATGGGAATGGGAGGCAGTGTCGTTTGCTCGCTAACGAAACAGGCAAATAAAATGAGCTAATGCCAGCCAGAGCGCGGCTCATCATAAATGCGCGAAATGTGCTCATTAAAATGCAGGCAAACGGCACAGCGCCCCCTCACCGACCATGGCATGCCCCCGAGTCGAAGTCGAAGTCGAAGTCGAAGTCGAAGTCTCAGTCCCCGGGAGCCACAAATTGCATTGCTGCGTGCTGTGGCAAACGACAATGTTAAAAGCAATAGCAACAGCAACACTCAAGAAGAAGAGTCCACAGAACAAGGTGTATGCAACACACGAAACCCGCCTCGACTCGCCAACTTGAAAGATTGCTCCGCCGAGATGCAGCCTCGGCTGTTGCTGCGGCATTTTGATGACGAGTTGACATGACGAGCGACAATAACAATAATGATAATCTCACACGGCCACAATGATTATCACGATCATGATGATGATGCTGATGATGATGATGATGATGGAGGCTGCTGCTGACCTACCACTGACAACGGAAGCGACACAAACTGGCTATTAGTTGCTGGCCAAAATGGCACTTGTTCTAAAGCTATTAGCAACACACGAACAGGCCAGCAACATGTGCCTGCCAACTGGCAACTTGTTGCGGTAATTATTCTGCCATTTGTTGCAGATGCTGCTGTTGCTCTTGCTGTTGCTGTTGCTGTGGCGTAGTTAGCCGCTCTTGCTAAATGGTAAATGGTAAACAATTTCAGCAGCCGCTTTCAGTATTTGGGTTAAGACCAAATAAAGGGGTGGCCAGCTGCTGGCCGAGTGTGTGACACAAATTCAATTTGTGAATGAATGAGGCAGCCAAAACTAAACGCTTTCCACACAGATGTCTGAGCATGTAGCTGGCTAACTTTTAGCCCCCATGCCGATTGCCCAAAACAACTGGCAGAGGGAATTCCCAGAAAGGAGGGGTAGGCGCACTCACACACACACACACACACACACACTCTCTCTCTCACTCTCTCAAACGAATGTCGGTCATGGGAAATTTGCAGCAAGGCTCGAATAAGTCGGAGCCTGGCTAGGGCCAATGGCAATGTATCATCATCAGCTGCAGCCTCTTGACCAACAATGGGACGCCGTTGATATGCGTTATGAAAAATGCATGCTGGCTTCTAACTCAATGCCACCGCGTGGCGGTGGCTCATGCGTGAAGCGACGGCCGACAGAAATGCAAATATTTGCACAGCCGCCCGACATGGTGGGCCGGCGCAGGCAGCGGCGACTCCTCCTGGATCCGCACAAAGGGTAAGCACTTGACAGGCAACTGTTTAAGGTTGAAAAATTACACAGGCTAAGAGTGTATGCGAGTGTGTGTGCGTGTGTGTGTGTGCGACTGCACCGCACTGTCTGAGGCAGCTCCATTGTGATTGTGCTGATTGTGCGCATGCGTGGCCAGCTCTCTGCCTCGCTGCCTCGCTGCCTCGCTGCCGTGCCACAGAGCGTGCCCCCAGCTGCAGCACACTAATATAAATGTATCGCCAGAGATGGAGCGCTGGAAATTTACATTTTGCAAAGGCGCTGCTGGCGCAGCCACTGCTCGCGGCCTCAATGGAGGGTGGGAAAATTTCACATGCGCAACATTTTGACAGTCGGCGCAGGGAGCGGCGAGCGCTGGGGCGACATGGCGAACAGCGAAATGCATCGTTAGCATATGCATCAAAAGGTGTCTCTTGTCAGCGAGCGGAGCAGCTGTCGACTGTCTGCATTTTGAGATTTGTACCATGACCCACAAATATACTTTGGCGCACGCATCTAACGACGACCCAGCGACCGAGCGAGCTGACTGTGGATGCCCGCGGATGACTGCCAATGGCTGGATGGCAATTTGCAACTGCAACTGCAACTGTGTTGCAGCTATGCGGCTTTAATTGGATTCTGCTGTGCTATCAAATTGACATTTAGCACACAAGACCGAAACCGATCTTCGTGCCTGCTCCATACGCTGCCGATTCATGCAGTTGGCTGACCTAACCTCATGCGTTCGCCTGACTGGACGCGAGGGGAGCTGCGAGTCATGCAATCTGAGTCGCTATCCGCATCTCAGTTGCCAATTCCAATTGCTGGCTTATCGCATTACACTCTGATTGCTGCTGTTGTTGTTGCTGCTGCTGCTGTTGTTGTTGTTGTTGTTGCTTCTGTTGCTGTTGCTGTTTGGCGTTAATTTGGTTTTGTGTTCTCGGACGGCCATTTAACGGTGAGGCGGCGCAATTGCAAATTGCATTTCTGCGAATGCCAATTGGCCGCCTTTGCCTTGTTGGTCACGTCAAAGTCAATTGTCATAAATCTGCAATTGCCGCGGGGCCCTCACACCTTGCGTGTGTGCATGGACCTGGGGCTGTCCGATTGTTGGCCAAATTGTTTGTGGCTTGAACTGGCCACGGCCACAGGAATGTTTTGGCAAGAGCCAAACGTTAGATTTACATATCTGTGTTTATTATAAAAGGAAATGGAAGAGCTGTGCCACAGAGGTTTCTGTCCAATCAACAAGCTTGAACCAAGTTCATGAAGTTGGCCTTACAAATGATCGACCTTGCAGCGGCAGCAGCCAATTGAGTCGAAGGAGCTGTGGCTCTTTTGGCTTTGTGCAGAAAATTAATAAAGTTTGGACGCCGTTGCGCACGATCCACAAACATAACGGTCTCTAGTGGCAAAGTCAGGGCAGGCAAACAAGCGAACAAACAATCGCGCCAAATGTAAGCTATGTCTCCTGCCTCTCCCTCTCCCTCTACCTCTACCTCTACGTCGCCGTCGTCGTCTCTCAATCGCGGCCTGAGTCACTTGTCAGCTAGCCGTGGCGACGATGGCGACAATGCGGAAGCTGTTGCTGCTGCTCAAGCTGCCTGGCACGACAACAGCACGAGCAGCGTGCCCGAAGCCGCCAACGCCAAAGACCAACAGCAGCAGCAGCAGCAGCAGCAACAACAACTCCAACTCCAACTGCAACTCGTAGGCAATTTGCCATTTTGGCTTTGCTTGGCCAACACTTGAACTGGATTAGTTGGCTGCTCGCTTTGATTTGTGACAAATCTTGATGCCAGCTACCGTGTGCTTGCCTGCAGCATGCAACTGCCACGCCATATGTGGACTGCTGCTGCTGCTGCTGGTGTTGGGTCAGTCGTCAGCAGATCGTGAGCTGATTTTGCGCTAACTTCATTCTGTTTTTTTTTTGCCATTCTGTTTCGCTTTTTTTTGTTTTTGTTGTATGCAGCTCGCCACAAATTTCTCTTTTTCTTGGGGTCAAGTTTGTGGCCAGGCAGAAGCGTTCTAATTTCACTCGCTCAGCGCTGCAGCTGCAGCTGCAGTCACTTAATTTTGTTTTTGTCGCCTAATTAAAAGCCATAAAACACTATGAGGCATTGCGGCGCTACGTGTTCGTAAATCTGAGACCCACTGTGCGATAAGAATAGACATTGCCAGTGGTGCACTGTGTGGCCCAAAGACTAGAGTTGTTAAGTTGTGTTCGATGGGCTGGTTATTGTTTCGGACGCCCACACGTGTCGGCTGTCAATGTTATACAACCAGCCAACATTCAATTTGGCTTGCCAATTTTAGCCATAAAATCAGTTTGAGTTGCCTTTTGGCCACGATGTGCAAACTGGTTCTAATTATGCCAGCTTCGAGCCGCCCCACCGACCCACCGCCCGCCCCCGCCTGCCCATTAATAGTTGCCCAGAAGCCCCGAAAATACACTAACAGAAACAGTTAGACGAATCGCAAACGCTTTTCGGCTACGTGATTTGCGATCGCAATTTTCAAAAGTGGATCATTGCGCGCGTTTTTGGCGCGTTTTCAGCCGCAGCCGAGAAACAGCAGTCTCATTAATATGATTACTCATGACTATGTAATTTGGCAGCCGCATACAAAACAAGTGAAGTGTATACCAAATTTCTTGATGGGGATGCTACGGGCAGACGGACAAATGTGGATTTGCCCGGATACCAGCGGCGATGCTATTTCGAGAGCCGTGATGTCATGGACTGGAATCGGCGTTTAGCCACAATCTGCAAGTCAGCAGCGGATCATGAGAACTAAACTGACTCACTGATTGGCCAGTTAAGCACCCTCCCCATACACCTGGATAGAGATGTAAATACACACACACACACACACACACATCACAGCATACAAAAGAATCAATTGAAGGCTCACTGAATAAGGTATTTGCAATCGGAGCTCTTCATTTTGTTTATGTGTGTGCGCTGTCCCTACGCTCTCATCCTGGGTTCGAGGAATCCACTTGACCACTTGGCCAGTCTAATGCTGCAACCAGGAAATGCCAATCAATGAGAAATATGCGTTTGCGCTGTTCGAAGCCAACTTTGATATGGAGAAGCCTCGGCGCACTAGAGTCGCCAGTCGCTGGAGTCGCGACAGCGGCCTCGGCCAAAACAAATAAATTAAAAATTGCATTAAAATGTAGAAAATGAAAAACGTTGCCTTTTTCAGCTGATTTCAGGCAGGGTGTTAAGGGTACAGCAGCGAGAGAGAGACAGAGAGAGCGAGCTTGTGACTAGCCTGAGCCGGTCCGGTATAGCGGAGCTGGGCAGGGTTCAAAGCTGTGCCTGTCAACTTCAAATCGCACGTTTTCCTACGCGCTACAAAGTCGTCGCCGATCGAGCCCAGGCTGTGTGCATCTGTGCCCCTGCCTGGGCTGTCTGGCTCTCTAGTTCTCTGGGTTCTCCTTTGGCCCCGCGGACGGACACAACAAAATGTGCTAAAATATGCACAAACAGCGCAAGAAGCCGATGCGATGCGATGCGATGCGACTAACGTTGCGACGAAGCCCTGGCCACTCACATCAGCAGCTCGGTCCCGTGACTGCGCCTCCTCCGCCGCATATGAGTGAGTGTTTTAAATCATGCTGCCTGCCAAAGTCATGATTCATATACCGTTAGCTGCTCATTTCCACACAAATAAATGCCGAAAAGGAAAAGCCAACCAGCCAGCGAGGCATCGATTGAAATGAACCAAAGCCAAGCGTTGCCTCCACTCGAGAAATAACTCAAAGATCGACAACTCAAACGGCGCCTATGGGCCCATTGGACGGATCCGTCAGCCGAACGCTTTCCTGTGTCGAGGAGCCTAGGCAGCCCAACAAATTGCAAATAGCGCAGGTGTTTGCCCCGAGCTAAATATGTAAATATATATTAATCACCTGTCCAAGCAAGAGGAAGAGAGAGAGAGAGAGAGAGAGAGAGAGAGAGATCTTCGCATACCCTCATAAATGGGCAGTTGAGCGTGGAAATAGTTTCATTTCTTGAACGTTTGGAAATTTGTACACGTTCGTGGCAATAATTAAAAGCAATGTGCCATCATTAAGAGATGAACGTGAGATTTGGTCCGTCAAGAAAGTATCTGAAGAGCAAAATTGTGGTTTTTACTATGCGTAGTTTTCACTTTTATTTGGACAGGCCCGAAATGGCGGGCCGAAACAAGTTTGTTTTGTTTATTTTGTCATGTAATGCAAATGAAAGTGTTCTGCGGGCCAAACACAACACAGCATAGAGCAGAGCTGTCATTAAAATTAGCCGAGCGGGCTTTTAGGCAAAAAAGGAAAGTAGGCACTGCCAAAGGGTTCTAACGCGACCCTTGCAGCTCAGCTGTGGCTCCGTTGGCTGCGGCTGTTCATTGCACTTTACACTTTGGGGCATCGTTAAACGCCCCTTCCGGGAATGTTTTCGACTGCCACAACAAAGAGCCGAGAACTGAAAATTAAATGAAATTGAATTTCATGGCTGTCATCTTTAATTTTACTCGGCGCTGTTATTACGCAGACGAGCAGCAAGTATGGCTATTAAAAGCCAACTAGTTTTCGTTGGGCCTATAAAAAGTGTCGGGTTCTTAGAACTCTCCGGTACATGAGCTGGTTTTTCCGCCTTATAAGTTATGTAGAAGTCTTACCTCTCTCTCTCTCTCTCTCTCTCTCTCTCTCTCTCTCTGTCTCTGTTTCGAGCAATCTCTAATTAAAGAGCATGTCCGATATGCGCCCACAGCGGCTACAGCATGAACTCTGCCATCTAACAATGTTTATATGGCTCGCCATTAAACGAAGGTGTTGAAGTTGTGGAGCGTGTCTAAACCTGACTATTTTCTGGCTGTCAATAAACTTAAATATTTTGTTTTATATGGAGCTATTTATCATACCTGCAGACTAGCTGGTAAGCATCCATAATTAAGCTGAGAAGCACCAAGAGAGGAGCCAGAGCATTAGGAAAATCATGCAAGTTATTAATTATGTCGAAGGTAAGGTCTGAACATAGTGCGAAGACTTGAAAGAGAACAGGCGTGCTCAAACCGAACATCAATGGACTCTGCATTCTAGGAGTCATCCATGGAGATAAAGAGATTACACTCTCAGTTATATTAACAGCAATCTAAATACCCTGTAATATTCACTTGCCACCAAGTGCTCATCATCGCGGAGGCAATTTCAATTTTGTTGCATTTCACAGACTCCTTCCCAGAGTCCCCTTAAAGCTCTATAACATCAAATCTAATATTGTGGCACATCTTTCAAGCCGGAGTGATTGATGAGGTGTCAGCAGGAAAGTGGCAGCCAGGGGCCAGCACCCAGGACCCACGGGCCGCCGTCACAGCTATTTTATGAAGTGGCTTCAGCTACTCTGGGGGTTGGCAATTTGCGCATATTAAAAAGGAATTTATTTTGGCATTTTTAATGCAATTTATTAGCGCCGGCAAATTGGCTTTAAATTGATTTTGTTTTTGTACTGCTCGCTGGCAACAGTCACTACCATAAATCTATTTACCGCTGACATTTCAAATATTGAAGTTGACTAAGTAAATACTCCACTATGTGGCCTTATGCCTTATGCAATCCCTGACATTTCGAGTATCGAATTTAATTTCAATTGTCGCTGTCATTGTCATTGTGATTGTGTCTGGACACACACACACACACACACACACAGTGAGTGAAAAAAGCGATCTGCCGCCTGTCTGATTGCAAATGGCAGAACATTTATTTCATATCGAGAGCTCATTGTTTATTTACTGCCTGCCTGGCTGGCTGTTCTCTGTATGAATGAATGAATGTTTTAATTGAAAGTTCAGCATGCTTAAAGCCGGAGCTAAGGTGGCTGGGGGACAGCAGCCAGCTGCCGGAGTCAAGCAGCATGCCACAGGAGACACTTGAGGGCAATGGAGTCAAGTATGCAAACAATGCAAAGCGGCAAGCGTCGGAATTTGTCACAAGGATATGGGATATGGCTATAGCAAGCAGCCAACAGGATAACACACACAGAACGTGGCTGATGACACGGACTTCAATAATGAGCGCCACGTCTTTGTTGTTGTCGCTGTTGCTGTTGCTGCTGTTGCTGTTGCTGTTGCTGTTGCTGTCATTTGGGGGCGTCTGTGCATGAAAGCAGCGCCAGTCGACGATACTCTTTGTGGCCACACAACGCCCTGTCTGTGGCTATGCGGGGCCACTTGAGTCGAAGCGAGGCACGCATCTCGCTGCACCACTCCGCCAACTTCCACTCTGGCTGGCTTCAAGGCATCGCTGTCGTTGCTCCTGTTTTGCCTGCATAAATTAGAGCCAGCTCAGCCACGCCCCCTCCGACTGTCGTCTCAACTTGGATTTGCTACCTTTTTGCGACTCAATTTGCCGGCTTTATTGTTTGCTCGCCGGCTAAATTATTTATTTATGCAAATTGAAGCAGTTAAATCGCTGCAAAAACTGCAGTTGCAATTTGTTTGCCAGCCAATTTATCATTGCATACTTTTATGGGCAGCGCCAAAACTTTTGATATCTCAATTGGCCATCTGTTATCCCCACCTGATTTACATACCTGCAACAGAGAAAGAGAACGAGAAAGAGAGAGAGATTCAGTATTAGTTAGGGCGAGAAGTGATTAATAAGGCTTACAGTATTTAATGCTTATTGTTAAACGCTTATTTCTCGATTTGTTATTGTTTGTGCCGAGTCATTAGTTGACATTAAGCTGGCTGGTGGAGAGCGAACGCGCGCTATATCTCTGCCACGAAATGTAATCTAACAAAATGAAATGTAAATCATGCCGACAGCAACAACAGCAACAACAGCCACAGCAAGATCAAGCGACACCATACAAAATAGAAAACAAGAGTCAAGTCCACGAATTTGGGTCAGCAGCCAAACAGCTCGAACAACACAAAATATTCAAGTTAAACGTGTGCCACAAAGACAACGACAACGACAACAACAACTGCGTCAGCAAGAACTACGTCATGTTGAGTATGCAAGCTGATTAATTGAACTTATTTACATTGAATATTTTCCCATCATAAATGCAGCTGACTAAGCCGCAGGGGTTTTAGGGTTTTTTTTCTCAGTTCCAGCTCTGAATGCGTAATATAAAGCAGAATTTATATGTAATATATAAAATCCAGTTGAAAGCCTCGAAATAGCTCTAGAGCTTTCTCGCCAGGAGTAATAAATACATTAATATGCAGCTTAGGCTTAAGCTCGAATTGGCGATCTTTCTGCAATCAGAGTCTTATAATCTAGTTGAGATTTCTAGCTGATATCCTACAGATGACGAAGCTCAGTCAGCTTCTCAATAAATCTTAGTAATCAAACAACTGACAATGGGAATTCCAAAGAGAAAGTATTTGCTGGGCAGCGGCTTCTAGTCTTGTTTGCCTTAACAGTTTAGCATAGGGCAGGCAGGTAGGCAACCAACCTGGCTTATTCAATCATTATCAAATACGCCCTAAGCAGACAGTGCTGCAAATAAGTAACTGTTCATTTCATTTTTTATTGCTCAGCTCGCCTGGCTTGTTTACTTAGGCATACAATAGAAATTAATTTCATTCAAGAAACGTGAAACGTCGAAAGAAACATCTTCAAAAACAACAGCAGCTCATTGGCAATGCGATGGCCAGAAGCACAATCAGCAAACAGCGAGCAGTGAGCAGCGAGCAGCGAGCACTGCGCGTCCCGTTCACAACTTGTTTTATTTCTATTTTATTTCTATTTTTTATTTGGTACTACGATACTGGCTGATTTCTTTTGCCTATTCAGCGCATGGAGTGGCCAGCGGCTTGGCGTTGCCTTTTGTCCACTTTTCGCATATTTTCTCACAAAAGAATTTCTTCGATACGCGACGATCGAGCCGCAGAGTTTTGATTTGGCCAAGGGGCAATTGCAGCTGCCGATTGAATTAATTTATGGGCTTTCTTCAACTTGGATTTGGGCTATATAGTATTCGAAATATTCCATTTCTGCTATTTAGCTCTTCGGCTCTTTAGTTTTTGGAGCGCCGTTGGCTTAATTATCGAGAGCTGCGGCTGCATAACTGTTTGGCTTTTGGCCCGATTCGAGCACGCATTAGTTGTGACAGCTAATAAGCAGCAAATAATTGGCCAAAATCAGAAATTACACTAACCAAACAACAAACACACACACACACACACGGACAGACGGAACAGCAACAGCCACAAGCTGTCTGTGGATGTGGATGTGGATGTAGATTTTGACACCTTGACCGCATTGGCGCATTGAATTACAACCAATTGGCTGTGACTCTGGCCTTATTGGCCATTATGTACGCGCGCTGGCTCTTAAATTGGAATTATATTTTCTAACATTTAAGTGGCATGCCGAATGCCAAAAGGGTTTCTTTTACGACCCAGCCATTAAACCGAATGGGCGTTGTCCATAAAAAATATATAGAAGAAAAGCATAAAAGTCGCGCTCTGGATCCTCGCGGGTAATAAAAGCGTTTTAAGCTAATGGCCAGTGCATTAACACTTTCGGCTAAATGCAAATCGGCCAGCTATTGGCCATTAACGGGCAATTGTTAAACTGCATTGCCAATAACTGGCATTACGTATACGCCAGGTTAGACAGGCCGACAGTCAGACAGTCAGACAGTCAGACAGGCGCAGGGTGAGAATCTGGAATCTGTGTCGCTTCGCCTTTGGGCATTTGCCGTTGCCCATTAGCCAGCGGCCTGCACACTTTTTCTTTCTATCGCCAGCCACTTTCTTTGGCTATTGAACTTAAAAGCATCTGCAGCAGCAGTGGCAGCCACAAACCAGATCGCCGCCCCGAAACAAACAACGAGGCGGCCGCAGCAGCAGCGACAACAATTTGGGTTAGAGAAATTTGCGCCCCGCGACACACTTAGAGCCACGAGAGTCAAGTTCTTGTGGCAGGTAAATACCAGTAAATAGCCGTGTGCATGGTTCTATGCCACGCTTTAACCTTGGCGCTTGGGCGTAATGCGCGGCAAGTGTCACTCCATGAATAACTCGTAATGTGCTTAGTTGCGCTTACTTTCTTTACACAGTAGCAGCGGCAACTGCAAAACAACAACTAGAATGGCCAACAACAATGCTAATGCTGCACATAAACCGATTTACTCAATTATAGTTAAAAATGGAAAATGGCAACAACAACAAAAATCACAAAAATAGCGACTTGGCCAACGCTTTGGCTTTGGCTTTGTGCGCGCCTCAAGTGCTGCCCCGCAAGAAAAACAAATAGATATAGCAAATTGATAGAGTCGCAGCCAAGGTAATCAGTCTGTTGCCAAATATACATACAATAGCCAGCTAGCGACCGTCATCGTTTAATTTGGCAACTGTTATCGCCGGAGACAATTGATTGCGTGCTTAATTGGTGTATCTGATAGATACGCATGGCACATGGATTGAGATATTTGAGATACTTGAGATACGAGCTGCAGCTTTTCACTCAATTAGCGCAGCATTTGATTTGCATAATGCGGCCTCTAATTTAATTACGGCTCGGCTAACGGCAAAACACAACAATGCCCAACTCCAGAGGCTGCTGTGGGGAGCCTATTATTATATAATTTGTCAGATTCTCAGGTCTCGGGTCTCAGGTCTCAGGTCTCGGGCTCCTTTGGGTGCTGATGTCAGCTGCGGTGCCCTCATCATAACTTAAAATAGTCGCTGAGCGACAGTTAATTATGAATTTTAAAGCATCTTCTCCTCTTCTTCTTCTCTTTGAGTTTGGTTCTTTCTTTTTTGGTTTGGATGAACCACCAGAAGAAGGGTTGGCTTCTTCGCAGTTGCCTTTTAATCTTTCTTTCTGGCAAAAATTAAAATAAAATTTACATAGAGTCAAAGAACCTAGCGAAAAGAGAGAAAGAAAGAAAGAAAAAGACCAGCAACATAATTTCAATGTGTTGCGTTCTGGCGGCCTCGACTGCAATCACTTTTAATTGTTATGATAATTTTGCGAGGAAGCGCGGCCAACGCACAAAAGAAAGGCAGCGGCCCAGTGAATCAAGAAACTAACTCAACCTTGGCACGAAAATTGAAGAGAGACGCACACACACACATACGAATCTCCAAGCGCTATTAAAAGTGGTCCGAAATGGTCATTGGCATTGGCGGCACTGCCTCAGTTCATCAAACTGTGGAGCGGCACGTGTGTCGCCAGCAGATCAAGCATACGCGATGTGCGTCTCCGTTTGCTAACTAGCCACAGAAGCCACAGGCAGCAATTCATTAGCCGAAAACTATCTAAGCCGCATTACAAGCCTTTTAATTAAAATGCTGCAGCAGCAGCAGCTGCTGCGAGCGCTGTGGCAAGCCACAAGATGTGGCTCGGGCAGCCTGTCTGTTGCAGAGCTCGGCTATTTGCCATGTTTCGATGCGACTTTTTTGTTGGCTCATCAATAAATCTGCTGCTGCAGAGAATCTCCATTCGAGCCAAGCAAAATGTTGTCTATAAATCACATAGTTGCTGTGCGACATGGCCAAGGGACAGTTTTGGCTAGAGTGCAGCCGCAGCAGCAGCAGCCCCTGAAAAAACAACCCCAAACACCTGCTGCTGCTGTTGCTGCTGGCCATGGCCCTAACCCTGACGCCTGCTGCCCTTGTCCCTGTGCAGCTGGCCAGCTGCCAATGAAATATCTGGCCAAAAGCAAATAATGCTTGAAATCATTTCGATTTCCGGACAGGCTGTTGGCCATATTGGCAGAGGGCAAAGGATGCCCGTTACTATGTACACATATTGCGGCATTTTATTTGCATTTTTTTATTGCACTATCCATGAAAGCCTTTGCCCAACTATAAATAAACCATATTTGGCTTTTACTTCAGTTGGCACTTTTCTAATTTTTTTTCTTTTTTTTTTTGTTTCTGCCTGTTCATAGTTTTGTTTTGTATTATTTATGGCCAACTAAAAGCTTTTACAAGCACACAGTTTTAGTTTTTACGTGCCTGACAGAAGTTGCAGCAGCAACTGTGCTACCCCCACAGGATGAACTTGCGGCATGGGCATAAATTCTAATTAGAAGTTGCACTACAACTTTCGGCCAGGACACGGGACACAGGACACAGGACACACGGGGCAGCCGTTGCCAGGGGCAAGTGGCCAGTAAATGGCCTTTCCACATAAATTAAACAGCCAGGAAAAACTATTTTACACAAAGGGCCTCGGGCTGGGCGTGAAGAGGGGGCGGGCCGCGCTGTGCAACGGCCCGCGGCGCCTCGCCAATTGTGAATGAATGAATGAGCGAGTAAATGAATGAATGTTTGCAATTTGCGCCAACAGCTGCAGCCGCCGTCCCCGCCGACTTTTTGCCGTTTTTTATGAATGAATAACTTTGAGCATTAACTGCCTGAAAACCCCGGCCTGGCCGAGCTCACTTGCTGGCTGACTTGTCGACTGCTGGCTGGCTGGTTGGCTGGTTGGCCGTTTTAACGCCTGGCTGGCTCTGGTTTAATTTTTGTAAAACAATAAATTTGTATTAATTGTTCGGCATAGAGTACGTAATTGAAATTTTGAACGGCTCTGCCAAGATTCGCTTAAGCGCAGCCCACTGATTCACGGAACCCAAATGGGCTATGCCCTACAAATAGTTGCCCACAGCAACCGGAGGCATCTTGAGCAAACTCGTTAGGCTAATGAATAATTAGAGGAACTAGTTTCGAGAATTGCGCGACGTTCGCACAAGTGCAAATCTAATTGCAGTAAATGGCAGTAAAAACTATATATATTTAAATATAAATATTTAATAACTTTTTAAATGGGCATGATTGTGCTACTGAGCATCTCTCGATTACTCACGCAAAGTCGGAACTGAAATCTCAATTAATGCTAATTCTATGCAAAACTCAATATTTCAAATTGAAAACTCACATAAACTAATGTAGTTAAGCTTTGCAATTTTTAAAATTAGTTTGCATTTTTATTCCATTTTTTTTTTTATAAAAACTAAAATCTAAAAAAAAAAATCCCCTTTTCTAAAACTTTTATAAAAATTCAAATTTTTTTTAAACTTGAGAACTGTTAAATCAATTTTAATTTTTTTGAATGTAAACCAATTAAGAAACTTTCTCCAATATTTGCTTAAATTATATATTCAGAAGCACAAAAAAAAACATATTCTTAATAATTCTGGCAAATATTTTGAAGTCAATTTCTTTTCTGATTTGCATTCAAAAAAATTAAAAAAATATCATATTTTATCAAATTTACAAATCACATTTTGAACTTTAATAATTTTTTTTTGTAATTTTTAAAAGGTTTTTCACATTATTAAAATTTAAGCATTTCTAGCTTTTTGTATTATATATATTATATTGTTATAAATATTTTTAAATTTATTTATACTATAATTTGAAAAATAAATGTGAATAATTTAAAAACTGTTTCTTAAATATTTTTGCACATTTTTAAAGAGTTTGTTTTTAAGTATTCCTAATGCAGAAGCCATTTTATAATTTAAGTTTGAGAATTTTCAGAAGGACACTTGAAACTCACCTTTTTCACTCAAGAAACTGAGGGAATTAATTTTTGTAAAGAACTTTTCGAAATTCTTTTTGAACACTTTGCCACTTGTACTGCAGTTTATCTTTTTGGTTATCTTTAATCTGAGTTAAGATTCGCTTTTGCACTTTGTTGCACAGTTAGTTTTGGATCCTTATTCCTTGTGGACGTTTATGCTTAACATTTCGCGCACTGATTGGTCAGTTTTGTCAGTTTAGTTAGTTTATTTAATCAAACTTGATTTTAGTATTTTCAATCACCAACTGGTATTTCTTTCTTTTTGCAATTGCTGCGTAAAAATAATCCACTGTGTCAATAGTTCGTTAGCTTCTGGTGCGAAAAACTGTCGAGAAATTTGACAATTTTAGATGAAGCTGCTGCAGACGACAACGAGACCAACTCGGGTTCTAGGTTGGTCGGCTGGCTGTTGGCTGGTGGCTGGTGGCTGGTGGCTTGTTGCTGGGCTGATGTTGGCTTGCTCGCTGGCGGCTGGCTTGGTCGGCTGTTGGGGCACCACCAAGATACAACCGCTTCATAAAATTCAAAGAGACTCGGACCCAATAGCTTCTCAGCGCTTATTTATATAGCCTACGTCGAGCGGCTTTTGGTGAAAATCAAACGAAACGAACGAACCAACATCGCGACAGCGACAACCGCAGCAGCAGCAACAGCAGCAACAGCAGCGACAGCGACGCCAGCAGAAGCAGCGCAGCCAGCAGCAGCGTCGAACGAACATGCCAAGTGAAGCCGGGCCGGGGCCAAACCAAACGCTGAGAGCGAGCGACACTCGCCAAGCGCTGCTGAGAGCGCAAAAGAACTTCACACACATACACAGGCAGCGGCAGCGACGCCGACAGCAGCAGCGGCAGCGACACGTGAACGCAAACACACAAGTACACACAAGCACACACACACAGAGACGCAGAGACGTCGACAGCAGCAAACACACTCAAATGCTCAGTGACGGCAACAAAGTTGCTCATCATTTGGATCTCGCACGCTGACGCCGACGGCTGCGTACAGTGGCGAAAATAATAATGATTGAAGCAGTAAATTGAAATGAGACTATGAAAAGTGAATATTTTATGAGTAAAAAAGAAAATGAATGGGTAAAGCGGAAAATCTAATCTATAATAAATATTGCTGAATAAATATTAACTTCTTGATTAGCTTAACAATATGAATGGATAAAGAAAAGATTCACCTCGATTAATATTACTAACAAAACTCTATTTATTTAACGAAAACTGAAAACGAACGGAGAATATTCTAGTAGAACTTTGAGCTGCAGTCAATGCACTTTGGCCCACTGTGCGTTGGCGCTGCCAGCGTGAACGCCGCCTGCGCTGTGGTCAATGAATAAGTGCTGGCTGGCATTAATGCATTGCAAGAATTCCCCACGCTTAAGCACTGAAATTTCGCAGAAGCAGCGCCAGCAAGTTGGCAGCCCCAGCACGACGCCAGCAGCGCTGCGGCAGCGGCGTCACGACGCAGAGAGCGCAAGCCGGCTTTGCGTGCAGAGACCGAGACTGAGACTGAGACGGAGACGGAGACTGAAACCGAAACGAAGACCGAGACTGAGATGGAGACTGAGACTGAGACTGAGACGCAACCATGTAACTTTGGCCAACAACTTGCGGCTCTCGCGATGCTCTTTGGCCAATGTTCGTTCGTGTTGGCGGCGGCGGCGGCGTCAAGTTCTTGGCCATGGCCAAGACGAAGAATTCGCACTGCTGCGGCTGCTGGCTGCTACTCATGATGATGTTGATTGATATGGAGATGATGATGATGGTATGCTGATGCTGATGCTGATGCTGCGCTCGCACTGACTGCAGATTCTTAAGTCAGTCAGTCAGTTGGCCATCAAGCGGCGCTTTGCGGTTTTTTGCCTCGACCTGCTGCAGACTAGATGTATATATATACATACGTATACTACACATACGTATGTATATATATATAATTTGCTTTTTCTTGTACAGGTGTTGGCCAGCGCCGTTTCTAATTAAGCAGCACTCTTCGCTGGCTGATTTGGACACGGGCAGCGCACGCACTGGACGACAAATGTGGCTGAGTGTGGAGAAGAGCAACCGGTTCTAAAGCCCACGTCTAGGCCAGCACTTTTTGGGGTGTACTATTGTTTGTGGCCTGCGGCTGATTATTGACCTTTCTTATTGCTAGTAAACAGCCTAAACTGCCGGACAGACGGACGGACGGACAGGCGGAATACCAGGCAGCTAGGCAGCGAGGCAGCCAGGCGGTCCAGCTTTGTTTTATTTCTTGAACCACGCGGATTCTGGTTAATTGTTTGCGAAATTCTTTTAGCCGCCTTTTGTTTGATTTAATTAATTATTTAATTACGCTTGAAGTTGGCAATTTTGCCGGGTTTTTGCACTTGTCTAGTTGGCTTTGACTTTGTCCGACCACACACATACGCACACACACGCACACACATGCACACACACACACACACATACGCACACTCACACAGTCGAAACGAAGAAGTCGCGCGCGCGCGCGCTCCACACCTCACACCGATAGCCCGATAGCTTGGCGACGGCGTGGCAGGAACAAAGCAACTTGCCACAGAGTACGCGACTTACAACTAGAAATGAGCTCCGGCCACTGAAAGAAGCACGTCCGTTGCACGACGCGCACGCTTCGCTAATGAACTGAACATTTCCGCTTTGCCGGCATCCTTTGGCCCGCTGCTCTTTGGTCCTTGCGCTCGTCCGTTCGCTGTTCGGTGGATGCTGCAGCCGCACTGCGCCGGCGCGCGTCAAACATTTGAGCGTGAAATTTGTCGCAGTCTAACATAAAGAAATTCAAATAAAAAGAATTTAGCCACCCGCTCCCAGCCACACAACCACACACACCCACACACCCACCAGTCCAGCAGCCTAGCATCCCAGTTGCCTATGCCCAGTCCAATACAAGAGTCTAGTGATTGCCGGCTACGTGTTGCCGGCATTTGTCGCTTGTCGTTTTTCTTCTCTCTCTATGTGTGTGTGTGTGTGTGTGTGTGTGTGGCTGCTCTGTGTGTGTTCTTCTGGTCTCGTTGTCGCTGGCAATATTTTTTTGGCATTTTCGCTTTATACGTGCAAATTTAATGGCAACAATTGGTGCGAAATGCCGGACATGCAAAGAGGGCACTGAATGAACGACATCAGCAACAGCAACAGCAGCAGCAGCAGGACGCGGGTCAGCCTAGTGGTTGGGTGGCTTATGCATTGTTGGCTGGCTGCCTTGTTGGTTAGTGCATTTGTAGAGTATGCTTTTTATCATTCCTGTTCTGCTCTGTCCTATTGAATTGAGCTGCTGCGATTGCTGCTGAAACAGGGTCCGATTGTTGAGTGCGAAAGGCACTCAACGGCTGAGGAGAGCACTTCTAACTTGGCTTATTGATAAACTAGTTGGCCATAACGAATTGTCACAAGGTGTTCAATTGAATGCACTTTCTTACTGAATGCTACAACAGAAATCTTTAAGTACGCTTCCGGCAAATGGCAGCGAGCTTATCAACGTGCATTTCTATGCTTTGAATATTTAATCAGGTTCTATTTGTCGTTGAAATTGCCAATTCAATTTGAAGAACTTTAAAGCCAAATTCATGCAGCTTCGCAGTTGAGAGTCTGAGATACTATAAAGCAGGCAGTTCTTTAGCGTTTATTGGAACTATCCTTAGTCTTGGGGAAATGTTTATAGCCTGGCTTTCCACAGACAAAGTTGCGCTAAAATGTGGTTGCGATCTAACAGTTAATTTGAAGCCAAACAAAGTCTCTATCTCTCTCTCTCTTTCTCCCCCTCTCTCTCTCTCTCTCTCTCTCTCTCTCTCTCTCTCTGTGTTTTATTAACCATTTGAAGAGAAGCGAAATCACTTGCACAGTTATCCATCTGATTGAATACTCAAATTTTGCACACTGCCCCTGTATGGTCATCATCATCATCATGATGATGGTCGTCATTATCATCAAGTGTAAAGCACTCCCATGGCCATCCAATGCAACCAACTGGCCAACTAACCAGACAAGCGCCTGACCGACCGGCCAGCCAACTACATTCGTCCGAGCTTCACTGTAAAATGCCAAGCGACAATATTTCGCAGGCAATGCGACTCGTACCTCGACTGATTTTCATTGTGTGATGTGACAGGTGTCACCGCGTGTCGTCGGTGGGTGGACGTGGAAAACGGACGTGAACGAGCTGGAGGATGTGCCGGAGTTTGCCCGAGCACGAGAGATAGCGGAGCGTTTGTGTGGCAGCAGCAACTGTGGCGTGTGGCAATGTCAGGCAATGAGCGCTACGAGCCGCGCCGAGTCAAGCATCATGACCAATTAGCCTTGTTAGTGAGATAAACTATGGGGTACGGCAATGGGCCAGCTATATAGCTGCTACTAACGGTATCTGGCAGGTAATGCCCTCCCTCTGTATCGCTCTGTCTCTCTCCTTCTTTGTTGTTCTCTGTCCATGTCTCTCTCTCTCTGTCTCTTTGTCTCTCTTTCTCTCTCTCTCTCTCTCTCTCTCTTTCTCTCTGTCTGTCTCACTGCGGACTGCTGCCAATGACACTGACAGTCGACGCACGCCTGAGTTCAATTGATTTAACATGAAAGTGTAGCTTGCTAAATTGATTTTTGTGAAAATTCTCAACTTTTCGCATAAGAGAAGTTGCCAACGACAACGACAACGGCAACGGCAACAGCATCAAGAGCCATGGAACGGGAACAATAACAACAAGGCAGTCATCAATGTTTTATGCTGTTGCCAAGTGGCCGAGTCGGGGGGACCATAGCTGTATCCGTATCTATCTATCTATCTATCTGTATATATACATATATATTTTATATCTATCTGTAGCTGACCGTAACGAATTGCTGTGCTATCTCTTCTTGTCTTGTTGGTGTTGGTTGGCCCAAAAAGTATCTGCAACTCAGTTGCCGCTTTGCAACCCTCAAAACATAAAAACTGCGAGGGTGATGACTGATGATGTTCGGGCGAATGTGTGTCCACATCACAGACTCCGTCTACAACTTCCTTGGCAGCATCAATGCAACTTTTCGTGCACTTTCTCGAACAAAACAAAAAAAAAAGAAGTTATATACTCCGACGGACGTTTGAAAAGTTCATTTGCACGAGAAACCGTCGAAACTCTGCCCGCCGCCCCCTGCAAATTAAATAATAGGCTTATGGTGGCTTAGTGTCGCAATTGTTGTTGTTGTTGTTACAGCACGTTTAGCATGCCATAAAGGCAAATTTTTTCGTAATATTTATTGCCAGGCCATTCATGCGCCTTTAATGTGCCCCAGACAAGCGCCACAGCCCGTGCATAACAAAAGGCTATTCTCGTGGCCGTCGTGGTCTTTCTCTAAGGCACGCAACAACATCTAACTGGCCTACGCCGACTGCATTCCATATGAGAGCCATTCTCTAACCCACTGGCAGCCATGTGAAAATCCAATTAAGCTACAAATGACCAAGAAACGATTCTAATTGGGAAAATTCCAGTTTCATTTTTACCTCCCCGACCCACAGATAATTCCTGAGGAATTTTAAAACTAACTTGAACTACGCAAAAATAGCTATAAAATTAAAGAACTCGTTTCGTTTTGCATTATAATTTAAAAATTTAAAGTAATAAATTAAAATATCCATTAAATCAGTCTATTATGGTTTTCAGTCAATCCTATCCTATAGCTATCTCTATGTCCAATAAGTTCTTCTATCTTTCCCGCTTCTTGCCTCTGTACGTGCGTACGGTTGGAATTACAGTTAGAGTGAGTTTACAGCCAGGAGCGCTGCCATACATAATTGTCATTCATGAATCATTTTGTTATGGTTTGTGGAAAAGCGCTTTTCCAGCAGCTAAAGAGTCATGCATTGAGACGACATGATGTCGCTAGAATTTGCAAATTTCTCAACACGTTCGGGGCGACGGAGCAAACTTTTGTTTTGGCGCCTCGAATGCGCCACGAATTAGCAAAACAGATCGGATAAGCAGCAGCAACAAACACAATAACGACAACAATATTAGCAACAGCAGCAACAGCGAACAACAACAAAAAAACGCTGCAATGCGAAGTGCATATAAAACAGGCGCCCAGTCAGTTTTTTAATGAATGGCTGGCCGCCTTGCGGGCTCTAAATAGAGATATATGCATGGAGAGTGTAAGGATTTTGTAGTTGAGGGCGGCTGTATACACTCGTAGGCTCATGCATATGCAGGGCCATATATCATGTTGGCTTTGGCTATGCTAAACTGGTGCCTGCTTTGCATTTGTCAAAAACTTTAGCTGCCCATTGCACTCGGGCTGTTGTGTATGAGAAGTTGTTGAAATGGCACCACGCCCCGAGCATTAAATTAGTTAAATCAGCAAATCAGCTCTTAACGACCAGCATTTGATGTAGTTTAACAAATTAAAAAGGGGCCCTCGTTTACGGGCAGCCGAAGGCAGCGCGTTTATGGCCAAGCATAAATCTTCAAATCTACAACAGCAGCAACAGAACAGAACTGCCAGTAACAGCAACTGGCAGCAACGAAAATTAGCATCTTTGATTTGAAAATATGTTGGCAGTGCTTGACCCAATTAGTCGGAGTGAGTAACTCATAAAACAACGACAAGCGATGATGCCTCTCGATAAGCGTACCCAGCCCAGCAGCATCCATCTGCTTTCTCTCTCCCAAAAACACTTGGGATACTTACATACATGTATTTGGAATTGGAGCACACGCTCCTAACTGGCCAGCAACATAATTGCAGTCATGTACTTAAGTTTGTTTAGTTCTTATGCCCTGTAGGCACATCAGCCTCGCTCTGACATTGGGTATATACATTTGTGGAAATTTGTGTGAGTTTATTTAGCTTCGACTATGAATGAAAGCTTAAATATTCTTAAATAGGAATATCCTTATGTTCTCGCTCTATACACATATATTTTTATTAAAATATTTCCTTAGCTCAATATCAATTTGTAGCTCGAATTTCTGTTTACAGATCATCGGTGGGTCAGACACACTACAGCGTCATTTTTGTTCTGTTAGTTTATTTGTTTGTTTGCTTGTTGGACTGTTTGCCTTTGCTCGTCCCCTGCGCCTATGCTGTAATAAGTTTGCTTTATTGTTTGCCAGCTTGGCATGAGGGGGATGACAAGTAGAACAATCAGAGCTGAAACTGCGGAAATCGCCAGAACAAATACGAGAAGGCAACGCACAGCGAAGCATCAAGAATCAAATCAAGATGCCGGCGATGAAAGCTGGCAAAAAGTAAAGTCGAAATAATATCGAAGACAATAAGAAAAGTTGTTAGTAATTTTTGATAATCTTAAATAAAGTTCTCACGCTGTTTACACGGCTCGTTGACTCTTTTTCGCCAGATGCAGGCGGCCAGATACCACGCCACGGCAACAACAAGGTGCTAAGGCCCCAAAACTGCCAAATAATAATGCCAAAAAATTAATAATCCAAACTTACGCGTACACAGGCACGTACAGGCAACAGACTCTGTAATAACAACAGCAACAGTAGGTACAACATAGGCAACAATGACAGTAGCTAGAACGTTAACAGTAGCAATAAGAGCAGTAACAGCTACAGCAGGAACATCAATGGCAACAGCAATAGCATGAATAGTATCAACAGCAACTATAGAAACAGCAGTTGTAGAAGTTACAGCAACAGCATCTACAACAACAGCAGGTACAGCTACAACTGCAATAGAGTCTTTAATATTGCAGCGGCAACAGCTGCAGTCAAATCAGCAACAACAGCAGCAATAGGATTATCACCAGCAGCAATGCCAGCAGCAATAGTAAATATAAAATAGTAACAACCACAGCAACATAAGCAACAAGCGTATCAGCAGCAACAGTAATGACAGCAGCAATAGAAACAGTAGTGCCAGCAGCAACAGCAATATAAACAGGATCAGCAACAACAGTAACAATATCAACAACAGCAACAACAGCAGCAACAACAGCAGCAACAACAGCAGCAACAACAGCAGCAACAACAGCAGCCGCAACAGCAACAACAACAGCAGCAACAACAGCAGCAACAACAGTAACAACAGCAACAACAGCAGCAACAACAAAATATACAGGATCAGACACAACAGCAATGCCAGCAGCAATAACAGTAGCAACAACAGCAGCCGCAACAGCAACAACAGCAGCAGGTTCGACAACTGCAGCAACAACAACAGCAGTAGCAACAGCAACTATAACAATTGCTGGCAGCAATGTGAGGGTCAAATGCAAATTGCAACATATGCGACATATTTATGGCCAGATATATAACAGTAGCTATAGTCCGATCTCTATATGTGACTGGATTATAATTACAGTTCGAGCTGAGCTGCATTTCAGGGTCAAGTTTGTGGCTGTGCCCAGCGCATTGTTTGGGCATAAAAAGCAACTGTAAAACGCTGTCTCCAATTGATGATTGATGATTAATGATTGTCGCGTGTTTTGGCACTGACCATAAATTTTATGAGCATGTAAATTTGATTTGGCTGGCACCCTTTCGTTTTCCGCCCCACCCAGCTCGCCTCAGCATTTTGTATACATTTCAAAGCCATTGTTAAACAATTTAACACATTTTTTTCTGGCTTTTTTCCACACATATATATTTAAACAATTTTGTTCATACACCCGACTAGACACCTTACTGGCTGATTTTTGGCCATTCATGTGCTAATTTAAGCTGTCTATTTGCACAACAATTAGCAGCTATTTAGGCAGCTCATTGTCTTATTTTGGCAACTCTCAAGCACTTGCAATGCGCATGAATTTTAATTTTAAGCAAACATTTGTCAAGTGCGCGAAACATCTATTAATACCTAGCCATGCTAGACATGCATACTACAAACACACGGCTCCGTGCGTAATTGCCGTGAAGAGTTAGCAGCGAATAATCATTGCAATTTGCATACCCGAAAGCCTTTAAGAGGATGTTTTCCATGCTCAGAACATTTGCCCAGTTGCTTTCAATTTGCATTCACTTCTCAAGCCCAAAATTGACTGTGGCAAATTTCAGCGTTTGTAAATACGAAATAAAATATAAAATAACAATATACAATTTACATTGAAACTCTCATGTCAAAGTCAACGCAGCGCTGTGGACTCGGCAAACAAAGTGGAACTTATTTTTGAAAAAAAAAGAATTAACTCAGCAGAAAGTAAATATGATTTGAATATTGAATATAGTATATGGGAGAGAGATGTGAGCTAGTGAATGCGCTATAAGCCTGACTAAGATATAAAACTTGTTCCCTAAATTAAATATATTTTTGTGTTCAGTATTAATTGTAAAAGTTAAAAATATATATAAATATTAAATTTATAAAAATATTAAATTATAATTAAATCATAAATTATAAAATTAATAGAATAAATAATAATATAATATTAAGAAAAATTATTTTAAAATATTTAAAAATATTAAATTAAATAATAATAGATAAATTATAAAAATGATGGTATAAAATAATAATGTAAAAATAAAAATTATCTTAAAATATGTAACTTTCAAACATATAATATAATAAAGGTAATAATAAATAAATATTTGTAAATTGTGATAATAAAAGAAGAGGAAGAGAAAACCATAGTAATAATGATTAAATTAATTTGAAAGTAATTATTATTTCTAAGAATGTTAAATTATAATAAAATAATAATAATAATAATAATAATAATAATAATAATAATAATAATAATAATAATAATAATAATGAATTACAATAAAAATAGTATTGATTTGAATTAAATTAAAATAAATAAAAATATAATGTTTATTTAATAGACATCAACAATTCCCACACTCTGTAGTAAGTCAGGACCACAAACCATCTCCCAGTTGTTATTGCTGGCAAAGCTTATTTTATAAAGAACAACAACAAAAGATACAGTAAGCGAAAAGCGAGCAGACAATGCCTAGCCACACATTATGTTTATCGCTTTTCAAGTGGCTATTCAGCAAAAGTTCTTCGCTGATAGAAACAATAAATAAAGAGGTCACTTGGGCTCGGACTTGGGCTTGGGTGCTCGTCCCAGCGCGTAGAGCTGTTGCAAATTGCTGGCTCCAACCACAATGCCCATTCGCAGAGAGCACCAGCAGCGGCAGCTCGGGCCATATGAGCACGTCTGGCCGCAACGGCAGCACCCAAAAGCAACTCAAACAAACAGCCGGCAAAACACCGGGCAACAATAATCATCGCGCTAGCAAACAAAATCGCAACAGCGACAATGCCAACAAATAAATTCAAACAATGTGCCGAACGAAATGTAAAGCATAAATATTTGCGAAAGGGCCCAGTGAGCCGAGATGGCATCGAGGCGGGCGGGCGGGCGGTTGGATGGTTGGTTGGTTGGTCGGTAGGACAGCAGCCAGCTGAGCTCCCGCCGCGACAGTCACGTTCCAGCATACGCAGAACGCACACAGCGCCCAGATTGCACATACGCCATGTTTGCCATACATATTTACGCATAAAGCATGGCGCAGATGCGAGTATAGGCGTGCGTGTATGTGTGGGGGAGTGGGGGGGACAGCCGAAATGGTAACGATAGCGGCAACATCATCATCAAGACTGCAGCCAGCCAAGCTGGCAGGAACAGGGTCAGGCGTGGGTGTGGCAGGCGAACAAACAGAGCTTCGCATGTCAGCGCAGGCGGGAATTGAATTTCGCGCCAAACGACTGGAGGCTATTTTTCAACTGTTTCATTTTGGGCCAAGCCGAACCATATCTGCAGTCTCTATTCGTATCTCTCTTACTCGGTCTGTCTATCTGTCTGTCTCGCCAGCCTGTCTGCCACAGTGTCTGCCCCATCTCTCGCCCATCTCTCTCTCTCTCTCTGCTCGCCTGCCATCGTTCGTCTGTGCAACTTACATTTAATGCTTAAATTTTTGGCTTTTTCACGTTTCACAGTCTGACGCGCCTCAAAGCCAGTCGCACACTTCACCACACTCCGCCAGCGGCCCATTACACAATTTTCGGCTCCGGCCAGGATCCGCTGTCTGCTGCTTGAGTGCATCTCACTCTCTGGCTGCCTGTGACAGCTTTTGTTAGCACAATTTGGCCTCAGCTTAAAGTTGACTTATGATGCGCCCAGTTTGGTGCGCGCACTTTAATTGAAATTTGTTCGCACAGGCGGCGACAAGTTGATTTTCCACTCCTGGCCTCGGGCAGCGGCGTGCAGCATAACGAATCGGACATTAAATGCTACCGTTGGCCAAATTGCGAGTGGCCAAACATCTTGTGCTCTTGGCGTTAACAAGCGCATTAGATTCGCTGCTGACCAGCGGTCGCCAGTCGGCAGTCGGCAGTCAGTCAGCGGCCAATTTGGCAAGGCTGTTTGGGGAATTGGCCAGAACGGTGGCTGAAGCAAGTCTTAACAACTGCCACTGAAAATTAGCTGCTTTCGTATAAATTGCGCATACGACGCGTTGCCAGCGCTGGCAAAATGCTTTCAATAGAAACAAAACTCAACGACTCAAGCGCTCAGCTTCTCAAATGCTTTCATCTGTTACAGCAACAGCAACAACAGCAACAACAACTGGCAAGCAAATAAAAACTGCGCTTCAACACGCACAGCAGCCGCTGCCACCGCGTCCTGCCACCACCGAGGCTTGCCCCATTGCGTGTGACTGCGACTTTGACTTTGACTCGTCGCGCCCCAACTCGACGCGACTCTCTGTTTGTAGTTTGCAAATTGTAACTAGATACAATTTGTAGCGCGGTTTGTGTGCGTGGCTTTGTTTGCTGTTGCCGTTGCCGTTGCTGGTGCACCACCGACAGCACCGTCGCCGCCACAGCGCTGACTTATTGCAGGAAGGAAAAACGCTGCCGGGCAACTCAATGCAGACGTCGTTGTTACTGCAGTCTCCCTCGTTTATTTGTGATTGCTGCTGCTTGTTCTCATTGTTGTTGTTGCTGTTGTTGCTGCTGTTGAGTTGTTGCTGTTGCACCCAAAGTGCGTACTCATATGTCTGCAGCTCTGGCCGATTCTGGTTCTTTCCTGTGCCGCCGCCGCCGCCGCCTCCTGCGTCCCAGCCACGCTCGACTGCGGCTAACGCTTCGCCATCCGCTGTGATTTGTTGCATTTCTAATGCGCCTGTGTTGCACTTGCTCATGTTGCACTGCTCCAGCGCTGCACTTGCCCATGTACGCCTGCTGCCGTCGCTCGTTGGCTGTTTTGGTTTTCAATTTTTCCAGCTCCGCTGCGAAAAGTGTTTTTCTTTCCACTCTTCAGCTGCTTTGATATGGGAAGAGCAATGAATGCGTGCGTTTTCAATTACCCCAGAGCAGTGGCTTGGCCACGCTGTGGAAAAGGGCAAGAGCCACGCCGTTTGCCACAAAAATTCTATAGAATCAGATGCTTTATCTAGAGACATGTGCTGCAATAGCCCCAGGATCATATACAGTTAGGGTACAGAAATATAATAAGTCGAGCTGCAGCTGGTAAGATTTAGTATGTGTGCTATAGAAATCCTAAGTTACTCGAGCTTAAATTCCTCTTCATTTTGCCTCGCTCATTAAATATTTAAAAATTGGCTAACAATATTTGACATGAGCATCGCTGATGGCATACATATTTAAATAAGATAAACTACTTGAGGTTCAATCACGTTTCCTTAATTCCGAGCTAAACAAACGTCAATTAGCCCAACTGAATGCCAGCCAATTAACAATTCAATTAACTTTATAGCAAGGCTGTCAACAGAGAACTTCATCATCGCCATGCAGCGCGCTTCATTAGCAGATTCCCAGCAAATTGCAGTGACCCGCTAAAAAGTTGTGAACAAAAAGAGCCAACGAAATGGCACAGAACCCAATACACACACACACACACATATATATATACAGCCAGCTGGTGGAGCGTGGGGCAATCAGCTGCAATCCACCCCTAAATGGGCGACGCCTGGCGAAAGCTTTTTTGCATTGGCATTAACTGTGGATTACTTAAATGCTTTTTAATTGAAACTTTTCCTAATTTCACTTTGGGGGATCAAGTGCAACCAGCACTAAGGCTATGCAAACAGAGAGACGGAGACACGGCTTCAGCACGCTCTGGCGCCTTGCTACCCCAAAACACCAACCTGACAATGAGGGGAACGTTTTTGCGTGTCTGGCTAAAAATCCTGCAGCACAAGCAACAACAACTACAAACCGAGAAAAAAAGAAAAAGTGAAAGCAGCAAAAACTACAGAAGTGGCAGGCAAACGCCGCCAGCAGTAGCAGCAGGAGGTGAAGGAGGAGGAGCAGGAGGAGGAGGAGGAGGAGGAACAGCACATCATCAATTTCACTGTCGCACAAGAGTCGCCAAGCGTCGTCTGCACAGGCAGCCCCGTCTTCCCCCGTCTTGACTGGCCCCCTTCCAGCTGCTGCTCGAACTGAATCGTTTTTCATGGCATTGTTGTTGTCTGGCCTGTCTGGGCTGCTCGACTGCCTTGGATTTGGGCATCAAATCCTTGGTAAAAGCATTTAACGTTGCACTGCATTAAGCATCGCCACACAGCGCCCGCCCACTGCCAGCCACCCACCGCCCACTGACACGCCCAGCTGGAAGCAGTTGTGTCTGTCGAGTGTTTATCAACTGGGACAGCTCCGCTCCGGCTGTGTTATCATTGCACTGTTTGCTTTGCTGCAGCTTTGAAATTTTAATTTAACGCTTGATATTTGCATTGCCACGCCCCATTCAGCAAATAGAATATGTGAGATTGAGTGTGATTGTGTGTGTGTGTGTGATTATATATAAAAAATGTATGCATAACCGTAATTTGTAGCTTCAATAGCAGTTCATCAGAATATTGAGGAGGAAGCAGATGCCTTTTAGCATCCACTCGCCAAGTGTCCACAGCGACAACGGCTCTGCGGTTGGCTGACTAAGGCGGCCCACTGCCGTCGCCGTCGCCGTCGTCATTAGCTTTATCGGGCCAGTCCCATCTTCCAGCTGCAGCCAGATTTTTGGCAGAGACGCGAAAGTGCAACGACTTGAGACTGCAGAGTAAGTCACCAAGTGCTCCAAGAAACGGTTCCCTTTTGTTTACTCGCTGGCTCGCTCGCTCGTCCGTTGCCCCGTTCGGCGGCTCTTCAATTTTGCGCATCAGTTGTAATTCATACTTTCGTGCTCTTAACTCTTCCACGAAATACGGCGGCACAAGTCGAAATTAACATGTTGCTGTTGTTGCTGTGGTTCTTGTTGCTGTTGCTGTTGCTGTTGCTGTTGTCTGCAACGATTTAGGATTTAAGAACCGTTCTTTGGTCTCTTTCGCCACACGTCACTCCGCTTCACTTGTGCCTTTGCCCAATTCGCTTTAATTAGCATGAGAGAAGTGGCCGCCACAGCTGCTTAAACACAATGTCCGCATTCGCGCTGGGATTCGGGCTTCCAGCTAGAGCTGAGTTCGGACTGTGCCGCTGGTTGGCTGGCGTCGCTTCCGTTGGTTGGCTGCGCACGCGCAATTAGCCAAGGCAGACGCCGTCTCTTAGGTACTTGACCGATAGTCTGTTTAATGAACTCCATATGCTATGCTATGCTCAACACTGCTGCTGCTGTTGCTTTTCGGCGATGCAGAATTGAAAAATTCCTGCATGCATTAGATCGCATTACCCGTGCCCGCAGCGACCGCATAGATGGAACCAGTCTGCAAGTTAGCCAGTTCGCCTGCTCGGCAGTTGGAAGCCCAATAAAGCCGCCGCATCGGGTTGGCCGCCTGGCCATGGCCTCGGGTTGCAGCATCTATATATAGCAAATGCCAACTAAAAATAGCAGCGTCTTAAATGATTTTTGCTCATTAGAGCGTGCGTGTTGCCGCCGATCTTTGGACTGAGTCTTGGGAGTTGGTCCCAGCTACACTGGGACTGCTTGCCACTCTTGCCGCAAGCCAAACAAAAAGTGACAACCACTAAAACAAAAGCGCAGCCGCATTTTCTACATGACGCTGCGAATGCCAGGAACATAATAAAATCATGTAATGGACTGCGCATGAAAAACAATGCAAAAACCAGCGTTGACAACACATGAAACGTACTGAAGGAGTCGACGGAGTCGACGGAGTGGGCGGGGTGGCGAAACGTTGCGTCCCTTGTTGTTACTATTTTGCAGCATAATGTAATAAAAATAGCATGCCAGGCATTATCCAGCCAGAGTCCAGCCATGACGATGATGATGATCATGCCCGATCGATAGTAGAGAAGGCTGCAAAACAAAAGACTTTGGACACAAACTCACGCAGGCAACCAGGCAGGCAGGCAGTCAGCACCAGAAGTACAACAACAACTACCATGGCGGCCTGCTAAGAATGCCAAGTATCGTGTGTTGAATGCATGCCATGCATAGTCAGTGCCAGTACTACAACTCCCTCCCTCCCTCCCCCTGCCTTTGGCATGGCTGGAAAGCTTAGACTGACCGCCTTTAGGGCCAGCATTGAAAACGAAAACGGTTTGTGCGACATGGGACACGACAAAATCATGGCTCCGACTCTGATTCTGATTCAGAGTCGAACTCGAGCTCGATCGCGGCACATGTGCAGCCATTAGGCTGCCCAATGTCAGGCCCAGCGCTACATTGTGCTGCCTAGATACAAAGATACACGCGCCAGATACAGATGCCCCAATGCTGCAGCAGTGCACCGAGTCGCATGTATGGTATATGGGTTTGTTTATGAGTTGCTCGCCTAAGTGACACAAAACGACGGCCAAATGATGTGCAGATAGTTGTTGGCCAGTTCTATAAATAAAACAGTCGACCGGGTCATTATGAGCACAGCATCTAATTAAAACAATAAAGATAACGCTCCACTCAGCTCGAACTCAAAGCGAAAATAAACAAATTTTCAAGACGAAAGACGATAGAAAATTTCAGCCAAAAGCCAAGAGAAGCTCTAAAACTAAACTGAAAGTGGAGAAAGGGTAAGCATAGGCAGCGAGTGCGTAATATATGTATACAAATATCTCTATATGCATATATATATATATATATATATACATATATATATATATATATATATATATATATATATATATATATATATATAATTCAGTTTCTGATTTATTAAAGTTCTGATAAACTTCTTAGTCTAATCCTGATCAAATCACATCAGTGATAGATATCCGATGTACGATAGTGATGATATGTCGTCTATATAGAGCTGATAACGTAATTTATCTCCAGCTACTCTATAATTAAAGAGCGCAGTCCAAGTTTCTCTACACAAAAATAATTAAGTTTAAATTTAGATTTATAGCTCTAGCTTCTGCCTGTGCAGAAGTTGAGCCGGGCTCAGTGATCGATTTGTATATTGTCTTCACATATTTCACATGAGGTTTCTCTCCTTAAAAATGATCAACTTGCAATCATAAATTATGCCTCAAGATTCTCGCTTCTGGGGAGATTAGTTTCGATCAACAAATCATTCCACACACATCAGTTTTATAAATGGCACTTTGCGTACTCTATTTATAACAAGTCTCTCTCTCTCTCTCTATCTCTCTCTCGGACTTCTTTTCTCTCGTTGCTCTTTCTCTCTCGCTTTGGTTAACATATGAAGCACTTAATATTTAGTGTTTTCAGTTGCCATAGAATGTTAAATCTCCAAATTGCAGATCACCGTGACGGACAAATCTTTCTCTTTAATGCAGCCCTAGTCCGGTCCGATAAGCTGTAGAACCAGCTGACTAAGGCTAAGAACTGTACCATTAGTCATCATCAAGATCGCGTTCTTGGGGCTTTTTGCAACGCACCCATGAGCTGGCCGACATTTATCTTGATTATTGACGCCGGCCTCCAGTTTGCCAGTCGCCAGTTGCCAGTTGCCAGTTGCCAGTTGTTAGTTGGTTGCCGTTGCTGCCTGTTGCAGGTTCTGATCGCGACATATAATTCATGCAGCAAGGCAGGCAACATATTTGCTGCCCGGGGAGAAAGTGTGATTCACCTTTCTGGGCATCGGCACACACAGCACACTCACAACATGACATCTCTGGCCATGCAAAGTTTCTTAGCACTTGGCGGAAGTTCACGCGAGTTCATCTCTGGCTGTGATTATTTCAGCTCATGTGTAGCAAATGCCAATTTAGAAAGTAAAACCAAATGATCAACCGAAATGGCCCAAACGTTTCTGGCCACGGCTGCAGCACTTTCATTCGCAAAAACGAAGCCACAGCCAAAGCTTTATAACTGTAATGAAGTGAAGGCTGGCCAAAAGACCTCACTGGCTACCTGGCCGCAGAGAAGAAGAACCGCACCAGCCGTGGCCAAGTCGACACGGGTTCAAGGTTTTAGAATCCATTTGTTCGCTTCTTCTTCATTTCCAACAAATTCTTTTGGCACTTCCTTGTTCTTGTATTGTCGCCGAGGCGGGGTTCAATGCTCCTCAGCTGTGAGCTGCGATCTGTGAGCTGCGAGCTGCGAGCGCTTCTCACGTTCTTAGTAACTTGATAACAGGCTCCAGATTCGCCTTGGCTTTTAGTTACAGCGCGGCCCAGCTCATCATTAGCATGTTTTATTATTCTGATACATGATTAATGGTCCACATTTGTGGTACAAGATCTCCGTCTGGCACCTGGCACCTGGCCCAAAAGTTACGCCATAAACAAATGATGCTCGTAACATTGGCCAAAACTAAAAAAACTTTCTCCGAATTACGATTTACTTTCTGTTTCGCAGCGCTACAGACTGCCCGCATTTGATTTTTAGAATATGAACGAACGCATTTAGTTAAAGCTTTTCCGCTGCAATTTTCATTCGCACTTTCGCTGTATATAAAAATATATATATATATATATGGAAAAATGAAACAAAAACCAAAACTTGGAGCTGGCAAATTGTTAGGCGTTAAATTTGCGTTTACGATGCGTAAGTTTTTTTTTTTCTTTTACTCTCTTTTTTTGGCAAACGGCCAACTGAGGAACCGGAGCCATCAAATCCAAAGCTTTTTGATATGTTACACAGATATATATATATATATACAGACATATCCAAGACGATATGCAAATGGCTTTCACTTCACTTTCGTTCATTAGTCGAGGCATTCATTCTTATTCTAATACCTATAAGAAAGTCAATCGGTGAAAGGGCCTTGCTTGCGCCTCTTCAAGCTGAAGACTTTGTTTATTGAATTTATGTGAGTGAGTGCGTGTATGGGTGTGTGTGCGTGTGTGTGTGTGGGGCTTGGGCATGTGCGGAAATTCTATGCACGCGCAATCATATTTGCTGGCCAAAACCCGTTCTATGGGCCAACAATTAATTTCTTCAAATACTATAATAAGCCAAGCAGCGCATAATGTTTATTACGACTCGTTTGCTTGCAATTTGCATAACTGCTAAAAAGATTCTGCGATCGTTGCGCAGCATCGACGGCATCTTCAGCAAATGTGTGAAGAGCATGCAATTAAATTTTTGCTGACGTTCTCTGCGCTTCTCATCTGCGCTTTGACAATAGCTTTCAATCATTGCCAAAATACAAAACGGGGAAGAAAAAATGAATTATAATAATATTCAAAAATGTTAGCAATTTGATTTCACTTGATTGATGTGCAAACATCGCAGAGTGTGTGCTATGTGCTATGTGGTGCTGTGTGCTGTGTGGTGTGTGGTGCTTCGTCTTCGGCTGTATTGCTGATTCTTGCCACCGCTAATTAGGCAAATGTCTTCTGCCACATGCAGAATCGAAGCTGCAGCGCATGTAGAAAGCAGCCGGCTCAAATGGCATCTGTGTGCTAAAATTGACACCTTTACGCAGCGCTGAGCACGCAGCTCATCAAAGTGCTGGCTGGTGTTGATGATGACTTGGCAGAAACTGGCATAAACGCGCACTCGCTGCAGGTTGCATGCAGCACGTTGCAAGTTTCTCAGTTTCTGGTTTCTGCAGCAGCCAAATACAATCGTTGGCTTTGTGTTGTTGTTGCTGTTTTTTTTTAGTTCTAATCGATTTCTCTAACAAACACGAGGCTGGCAAACAAGCGACTCTCACTGCAGACAAATAACAACAACAACAACAACAACAACAGCAAGTGGCAAGTTCAAGATGTCGCCACATGAAATTCCAAAACATTTGCGCCTTTTTTACAGCTTTCAAGTGGGTGCAGCTTACACCAAACAACAGCTAATTATATAGCTGGTAAGCTATGAGATACCCTGCAAGTGGGAGGATGTTGAGGGCTGACCGAATAAGGCTGTGGTTAATGAGAAATTATTGACAGACAAAACTAGAGTCCACTTAAAGATAATCTCAACGAACAGACAAAAATTTCAAAAATATCCCGAATCACTTGAGGAGACTTGAGGAGACTCCTGCAACAGACTTGTCCTTGCCCTCCAGCTCTCAAGCTAAACGCTGACCTTAGCAGGCAGCCAGTCATGAAGTTTATTACAAATGCAATTTATATATATATATCTATCTGTTTAGGTATAATTTTCACTCTCTTGTCAAACTACCCCCTTAGTATTTTACAGGGTATCTGTGCGTATTTGCGTGCATTTTTATTAATCATTTCTTCTAGGAATTTACAACATTTTTATTGAGGCTAACCAAAAATGTTGTTCTCCCTCCTCGGGGCACTCTGTTTATATGTGCTAAACTTAATAGCAAACAGGTTCCGCCGCTAGCCACAGTTGTTGCTGTTGTTGTTGTTATTCTTGTTGATATTTGCCAAATTTAAATAACAACATTATGAGTTACTTGTTGTCGCTGCATGCGTGTTAGTGTGTGTATGTGTGTGTGTTTCTGTGTGTTTGTGTTTGTAATGCAATTTGGGTCACTTGAGTCATATGCACATTCGATTCATTTTATAGGAACAATACTTTTCCCATCGGATCGACTGGGATCCCACCGACTGGCCAACGGAGCTCATCAGCATAAACAGGAAATAGAGGCTATATATCAAATGGCCACGGCTACAATTTGCGGCTTGTTGCTGTCGCAGTAGTGGCACAGCCGCTTGGGCACTCGGTTATCAGATATGCCACGGCGGGGCAAGGCTTCTAATGAATTTATGTGGCAATGCCAGCTGCAATTGCAACAGCTCCATCTTATCAACGGGCAAATGACATTCCGAGGCAGGCCGCTTAAATTACATGCACGCAGCCAAAACTTCAAACTCAAACTCAAATCCAACTTCAGCTTTAACTTAAGAGTTAAACTTAAAGTGCTGTTAGCCGGGGTCGTCGCCACGGCGAGGATTTGCTGGCCGTGGCAACGCGCGACATTGACACTGAGGATTTAAATTGTGGCGCTCGCATATCGAATTGTAACTGCGCCCGTTGCAAGCCGGTAAGACTCGTTTTCAGCGCATTGCATCAGAGCCGGCCCGCCAGACAGCCAGCCAGCCAGCCAGCCAATATGATGTAATGCACAAGCTGCAGCAGCCGCACGCTGCACGCTGCACGCTGCACGCTGCGCGCAACGCAACGCAACTCAACGAAAAAAAAGTAAGAAAACATTACAAATAAATATACAAATAAATGTAAATAGAAAAAAATAAAATAAATTATGCATGAACGTTGCAGCCAGAACCAGAGAAAGAGATGGAGAGATAGAGAGAGAGAGAGAGACGGACAGCTAACTGAGTAATTTTTCATTTTAATAAATGCAACATGCGGCTAAAAATAGCCTGAGCAACAGCTTAAATGTTGCTGCGCAGGTTGCCAACATGTTGCCAGCAACATGCGGCGAGCCGCAAGAGCCGCTGCCTGTTGCCCGCTGCCACAGATTGTGGCGGAAGAATTAGCCAAGTGCAGGACGCATCGCGGCCCATAGTTATGTGTAATTATCTAAATGCAAAACCAGCAAGAGCGCTATGGCTGTGCGAAGCTGATCGACTGCGAGATATCCTATAAGAAGATACATTTTATTTTAGATAAATTAATTTATACAAAGGTGAGTCACGTGACTGATAGTCATTACTTGGTTTCAATAACTTATATACCAAATTTTCATTCATTATATATTCATTATAATATTGCAGATACTTCTAGCCGATATTCTCAACCTTCTGCCAGCAACAGCTGCTCTTATTCAGCTATCACAAGCCTAAGCATCCATCGCGCATACCCACGTGAGGCAGTAGACCTTGTCTACTGGGTATGCACACTGTGTGCACTTTAGATAACAAATAAACGCTTCACATACTTACATATCCGCAGTCGGCTCTATCGAATCATATCTATAAATAGCAGATGCGCCGCGCCAGGCATTATCAACTGATTCATTGATTCATTCATGAAGCGCAACTCTACAGCGAAACTCTACCTCTAATTGCCGTTGCTTTGCTCTGTGCAAAGGTTCTAGCTGGCTGGCTGGCTGGCTGACAGTGCCCAAATCCAATACCACATCCGCCATGCGGCTCGTAATTAATGATTAAAATTGTGTGTGCGAAATCGAGTACTCAGCGGGGAAAAAATATGGCGAAGGCGTGATTCAATGGGTGTCCAAATTGCTGAGATGACAATTGCTCTGCGTCTCTGGATGCGATGTTAATTGAATTTGCCGTTCAAATTTATGCACATTCAAATCGCTTCATTTTGGGCAGGAAGAGCTGGGACCAATCAGCCAGTGGAGCATTGGACCATTGGACTGGCTGGAACGCCTGCGGCTAAATTCAACGCCACCAATTGACATACAAAACGAACCCGAAAGCAGCCAAAAACCGCCTAAGCGCCACTTGAACGGCCAGTTTCAATAGCAGTCATTGTTGTTGCTGCTGTTGTTGGTGTTGTTGTTGTTGTTGTTGTTGTTGCCACTGACCGGGTCTAAGACCCGCAACCCAAACACAAACACTTGTCGGCGCTATCGTGAACTGAAGAGCCGCCGCAGCAGCCATCGCCGTCGCCGTCGCCATGGACCGGGTCGCTGCCTTTGCCTCGCGTGCACTTTGAAAATGGGTCAACGCAAATGTTTTGGCCAACAATAACGCTAATGTTTCAATTGGTGTTGGTGCCGCGACTGCCACATGGAGCCCATGAAAATCTTTGATTATCAGGCATTGGCACGTTGCGTGCTTCTCGCCAATCGCCCAGTTGCACAATCAATTTAATCTCCAATCTCGAAAGCTGATTTTTGGCAACTGTTCGTTAGCAAATTGAAGATAAGCTTAGCCACAAATTTACCTTTATTGTTAGCATACGCACACACACAGGCAGCTGCACCTTAGCCTGTGCTTAGCTCTCATTTGCAATGCAGCGCAGTCATCGTCGTCGTCGTCGTCATAGTCATCTTTATCTCCATCTTCAGCAGCCGCAACGTCATCGACAGCATTTCGCAATCTTAACTATCTCAAGTGGCGGCAGGCTGCTAATTGGCTGTGCAGCCTGCTAAATTACCGTTAATCACTATGCTCTAAACTAATTTGACATTTTCTCTTATGAGCCTTGCTCTAATTGGCCAGCCGCATAGGCGTAAGTGTCAGCTATGCGAAAATTATGAACGCAAATTTGCCTGAGATGGCAGCAAATGCAAATTTACAGACTAAAAAAAGATCACTAGAGACAATAAATGGACTTACTAATATGAAATGCAGTTAAACGTGCTGAACCTTCAAGTAACATTTTATATTTATTATATAATTATGTAAATCCAATAACCCTCTGCACTGCTTACAAACACTGGGTGTCTACTAGTCAAGCAATCTTGATCGAATGGCACTCACTGGCTATTGGTACACTTTTCCCTTAGCCAGCAAATTGATTTTGCAAAAAAGTTTGCGAATTCTAGCTCACGCATATCTTCTATGCTTTTGCCTCGCAAATTTGGTGTCATAGTGAGCAGCAGATCAAATCGTTCTATGAAATAATATCAAACGGCATTCGTCACAGAGCCACAAAACGACCTTCAGCAGCAGAGTCTGTGAGGGAAAGCTACGAAAATCGCTTTCCACTCAGCTAACAATGTTTATATACATACATATATAAGCCCTTAAGCCTTTTAGCTTTGCAATTGTTAAGACGCATGCGCCCAATTCTAGCTGACAAAACAGCGTTAAGAAGCAAAAACCAAAAATCAGGAAAAAAAGAAAGAATTTTGTTTCTTTCTAAAAAAAGAGAGGCTTTTGAATTTGGCTGAAATGAAAAAGCTTTCACGTCAAACAAAAGGCAGAGCAAAAACGCGCGCATTGTTGTTGCTCACTTTGGTCTTGTGTATTGGCTAGCTAGCTGGATGGCTAAAGAGATGGCTAGCTGGCTGGCTGGCTGGCTGGCTAATTTATCTCAATCGTATAATATTCAAATGAAAAACTTAATCCAAGATGCGCAGCTATTTAGCAGATTCTGCGCAGCACAAACGGACACCATCCATAAAAGCTAAATATATAAATGAATTTTGTCTTGCACACAAATTTCACGCGATTAGCATGTGAATCGCTGGCCAGCAAGTGGCACCTGATACAGCCTGTTGTGGCTGTAGCAGCCATTTAATTTGTGAGTCTTATCAATGTTGGCAATGTTGTGCATATGTTTAATGCTTGTTTTGGTCGGCAACTTTATGCATTAATTAATAGAAGCTGTTGCTGCTGATGCTGCTGCTTGGCACGCAGTTCATTAAACCCGAAAAACGGCCAATGTTGTAGTTGTTGTAGTTGTTGTAGTTGTTGTTGTTGTTGCTGACATATATCACACACTTACTTAAGTAGTGTTGTTAGTTATAAATTCAATTTTATTGCCGCTTGCTGCTGTTTGATGGCTCTTTTCGGGGTGTTAAGTGCTGAAAATGTTGTAAAATTTGCGTGCTGAAACAAAAGACTTAGAACACGAACTTGCTGAATATCTCTGCTGTGCTGGTCGGCCGTAATTTCCCATTGCCAGTGACTCAGTGGCGATACGAATGTTCCATAAATACCACACTTTAGCACATATACTTGCGACTGGACGTCTATTAAAAGCTGGCATTTGGCAACCTTTCGCGGGTCGTTAGCCCTGCGCTGCGTTTATCTGTCCCAGCAGCCAGCGGCTGGGCGAGCGCGGATAAGCATCAGGCTAACGGTTCTCTAATAGGTGAATGGGCCGGCACAGGGGTCATCACTCAAGTCAACGACTTTGGGGCGTGGCGATCCAGAAATGTCGCTCGAACGGCACTAATATACATGTCGCCTGCCAGCAGGCTGTTTTGTAATGCAAATCTGTTTCGTAATCGGTATATAAATAGACGGCGGGTAGTTGGTAGATAAGCATAATGGCCTGGCACGCAGATGCCGCTGACTCACGCAACGTTCTAGTCACTCTGTCTAAGAGCCAGCAACTCGTTTCCTATGCAAATCCCCCGTCAAGGCAGTCTTAATCGCTTTAAGCGGACAAACGAAGCGCCAAAAATAATACCAAATTTTACATAATAATAATTAGACAAACATTTTGGGAAAACAAATAAGCACATATATCTCATGAGTATTTGGATAAAGTGACAGGTTCTGAAAGTCCAAGAAACGATTTAGTGTTCGGCTTTCGGCTGCTTGTTTCATGGTTATTTCTGTGTGCGTTTTTTTTTATTTTCTATTATATTTTTTACTGGCTTACAAGGAATTCATTAATTTCTTTTATTTTAATATTTTGTCATCAATCAGAAATAACTTTCAACGCACGCCAATTTTGGAGCTCAATGAGCAACAGCATTCTGCTCGTGGATTATCATTTTTTTTTTTTTCATTTTTGTGTTTTTTGTTTCTGCTTCGCACTAATGACGGCGAATGCTCTGCGAACTTCATTAATTGTTTAATAAATATGCAGAATTAATTAATTTAAAATGCTATTAATTACGCTTTAATAACTCACTTGGGACAAAGAAAGCAAGTTCTTTCGAGTGGCATTGGAAAGTGGCCGTAGAAAGGAGATGCAGCTGATTATAATTTAGCCATTTAATCGCTTTAATGGCCACAAGACAAAGACTTCTAGTTATGCAGATATGCAGATGGTAGATTAGCTATCGAAGAACAGTGCCCAGACAAGTTCTCTTTCGAAATTGAACTGCGCACAAGAAAAGATATGAGCTGATGTCATGTCTCGCTTTATAATTCAAGATATATGTACCTATATACACATATATGCATTTTGTAGAATCTTTTATAGATTTGTCCTTGATCTTTGGAGCTTGTAAACTCTGCGCAGCTTCAAGGATTCGCGCTTCTTTTTCGGTGATCTTCTCGATGCTGGCTTGCAATAAAAGTTTTATAACAATCGAAACATACATGCAATTTACTATATATAGATAAACTGATTTACAGTCTCTAGTCCCGAGGGTCCGCTTCGTGAACAGGCCGGGCTAATAAAACTGTGCGTTTTTAATTACTTTGGAATGGTCGTTACGCCCCCTCCGTGGCTGGCAATTCGTCTACGTCAGTCAGCCGCCAGCGTGTGGTGTGTTTTCCATTAAGGCTGCTGCTGATGCACTTTTCAGTTCAACTGACCACGAGACGCATCAATTTATGTGACTGGGCTGGGTTAATTAAGTCGCCAGCTGCTGCCAGCCACGATGCCCGTTCCCATGCCCAGCACTCACTCGCTCGCTTGCTCCTCCTGAGTGCACCGCTCAGGTGGCCTACTTATGAGCAGACAGCTCACGAAATTGGTTTGACAAAAGCATTTGACGGCAACGGCAACGGCAACGCCAACGCCACCGGCGCGTCGATGACAACGTGTCTGTCATCTTAAGAGCGCCGACAAATGGGCAGAGGACATATGTTGTCAAGCTGTGAAATTTGCAAATAGATTCGCAACAGTTAAGCAAACCCAAACACAGAAACACAATGAACCCAGCTCAAACTATTTGGCTTGCGTGGGTCAAAGCTAGACACTTTTGTATCTGTATCTGTATCTGTATCTGTCTCTCTGTATCTGTATCTCTGGCGATGTCTATGTGACTGCGCACACGCTTAACCGAGTTCTAATTAGCCATGCTAAGCACAGTTTGGTATTTGCTTTGTGCACAAGCAAAAATGTCAGCTGTGCTGGTTGCCCCTCGTGGCCGCCGCTCGCCTCACCTCGCCTCGCCTCGCCTCGCCTCGCGGGCATACAAATTAGAGCAAATACATACAAAATAACAAATTGCCCAGCGCATGGTAACAAAAGTACCGTTACAATTGCTATGGAGAACTTTTCAAAATGGGCAAGAAGCAGAGGGAGAAAACTGCAAACTAGCCGGGAATGGGTTCGATTTTATGAGTGGCCAAATCGCTCTTCACTAGGTGAAAAGTGAATGGCAGCAGCGCCGTCCCAATCTATTTCTGTTTTGAGTGCCCAAAAACAAAAAACAAAAAAAAACCCTAAAACTGCGAGACGTGAGCAAAATACGAAAATTCCGAATTTGAAGTTGGAAAGACAATGCAGGCGCATGGCTCCAATTCCGATCCAATAATTATTCGCCATTATTATGAAATTATGAAATGAATGCAATTGGCCTTGACAGCCGCAAAATGTGCCCAAAGGGCAGGGCCAGACACCGACAAAACAGCAGAAGAAGAAGAAGAGGAAGAAGAAGAAAACAATATTGTAAACAAATGTTAACTTGCCTGCGTGCGTAAAAATCATGTCAATAGAAAAGTCATTAATAAGCCGTAAATATGAATGGGGCATCGCTGGCTAGAGGCGTGAGCTCGGAGAGCAGAGAGTGCTGCCCGTGACCACAGAGTGTGTGTGGGTGCCGCCTCGACTGCTCGGCCGACGTGTTAGCCAATTAGCAGCTGTCAAATGCTGTTGACTTTCTGTGGCAGCGACAATGGCCCTGGCACTGAGGAAGAGCCGCAAGAGCAACAACGTGCCAGCAGGCACAGCGTTTGACAGCTGCACTTGAAATGAATTTGGATTCGGATTCGGATTCGGACTCGTATTCAGATACGAATTTGGATGACGATGACAGTGCCAGAAGAGGCGAATTGCAGCGGAGCCTGCATTTGTTTGAATCGCTTAAGCTTTTAATGAGACAACAGCAGACATCATTCTGCTGGCATTCAAAGGAGATCAGCGCTGGCCGAGCTCGAAGAACTCCAACACATCCATTAAGCGCTGGCATTTGATGCGGCCGTTGAACCTTGAAATAGACCTTAACGAAAGAGAAAAACACACAGAGAACACACGCCATCCGTGGGGCAGATACTGGCAAACAAAAAAAAATGTAGAAAACTGAAAAAATGGCGATGTGAAACAAACGAAAATAAGTTACAAATGAAAAACTGGTTTGCTTTGGATTTGGCGAACTTAGAACCCTAAATCATCAGCCAAACAACTCTTACTCATATTAATAACAAAAAAACGAGAGAAAAGAGCAGAAATTATAAAAAAAAATTCATCAGAAAATTGCCCTAGGTAAGTCTAGAAGAAATCTCTGTGCGCTTTTGAGCGAGCAGAGAACTGAGAGTTAATTGACATTTATATAATATAAATAAAAAAAACATTCAAAATTTAAAATATTATGTTATAATGAATAAAACAATGGGTATACTAATCAATAGAATATAGTAAATAATTAGTTAGATATATCTTACATCATAACTAATTTCTATAGTTGCCATAAGCAATCCTAGTTCACATACTTTTTGACTCAGCCAAGTAGAGTATGTCGAAGCCCCAACAGCCTCTTAACGGCAGAACTAATATATATATGTATAGCTACTTGAAATCGAAGTGATCATCAAGCAGTCCATCAATGTGTCTAAATAGCTAAGCATTGGTAATATAATAAGCAAAGGCCCTCGGCAAACTAACATGCTCGACGCGCACACCCCACACTTGACAACTTAATGCCACTCGAACCTCGTGTAATCTCTGAGGGAATCACTAAAGCGGATTCTAATGGCGTCTGGCGAACGGAAATATCGAAAAGCGCCTTAGCCGGCGCACAGCGCTCTTGCTCTTGCATGGGCAACTAACCCAATCTTGGATTTCTTGCATAGAGACCAGACCGAATTCTAAGGCCGCTGATGCCAAAGCAGATTTCCTAGATTGCCAATAATCGCATATACAAATTATTATTTTGACTAATTGCATATATATGTGCGTGTGTGTGTGTGTGTGTGAAGTCGTGCGCAAGCTGACGATGATTATGATGTGAAGCTGGAGATCAGCAGCCTTGGAGCGTTTTGCCGAAAAACTATCGTCAAATTCAATTAAACTTAAATACTTGTCGAATCAATTTGCCTCAAACATGAGTTTTTTTCTTCTTATTTTTTAACTGTTAAACACACTTACCCCGTATTTGTTTTGCATTGAGCCGGGTTTATTTAGCCGACCGACCGTCGAATTCAAAGCTAAAGTCCAAAGATGATCAGCGCGAACGGCTTGTGGCTTGTGGCTTTTGTTGTGGTTGTTCCAGCGGCTAATTGCTTCCTTGAAGCTGCCTCTGTACGAACTCTGTGTGGAGTTCGGGCAGCGTCTAACCGGAAGACGGAAGTGCAGCTCTATTGCAGCTGTGGTTAGAATAGCTCCTGCTCCCATCGGACTACGTGACGGGCAGAGCTACTGTTTGCCCGACATTCGCGCACGCGCAGCGCCGTACGTAAATTTACGAGACTGTGGCAAATGGGCGACAAATTATGCCAAAATGAAAAGAGGCGTGACCACTTTGGCATTTATGCTCGTTTGGCTTGCCTGGCAAATGCTTTCAAGTCGCGTTAAATTGTAAAACGGTAGTGCCTGTCCACGTACCACATACCCTCCCCCCTCCGTGCCCTCCCTCATCCGAGTTTATACGATCTCGCGTAGGTGTTGATTTATTCGCGCGTTTTGCTGGCGTTTCTAATGCGACAATTACAGCTGGCAGTCGCCGGTTGCCAGATTCCTAGCCACTTGGCTGATTTATGGCGCCTCCAAGTAATTCACGAAGCTATTTGGGCATTTGGCACACACACACGCACATGTATATACACACACATACGCAGGCAGACGCCCCAATTGGGTAAAAGTTTTTGATTAGAACAAACTCGTAGAACTATAGAGCGTCGCTCGCGGCTGGTTTGTTGAGTAAATATGTCAGACCCGACATGGATAACCCTTGGGAGGCCTTCCAGCACTTTGAGTAATTGGGCGTAAACTTGGCTAAGCTACCGTGGGGCACAGTGGGGCACAGTGGGGCACACAGACTCACTGTGGATCTCTATATATCGTCTCTCTCTCTCTCTCTTTCTCTCTCTCTGTCTCTCTGCCTGTCGCTTGGCAACAACCTGGGGGCACTTGATTAATTTGGCTTGTCGAAACTGATGCAAATTCGTCTGTGTGTTTGGCTAGCGGCATCGCAAAACCCGTAGCTATTTGCTTTACGGTTCAGGTTCATTCATGGAATATCGAGTGTAGTGTTATGTAAACACTCGAGCGCACAGATCCGAATTCGCATAGCGCTTTTTTCTCAAATGCAAAATCCAAATTTATGCAAATTTCATAAACGGCTAGCAGAACCAAGCCCTAGTCGAGCCGAAATACCCAGGGAAAAACAAAATCTTTAGATATATTTACAGTTAAAGGCGGCAGCGTTGAGTGTTTTATTTTTTTTACTCATTTCTTTATTTTTTTTTTATTTAATTTTTTTTTGTAGTCTTTTTTTGTTGTTTTTGCCTTGTATTTTTGCATCGAGTTGGGAAAGTGCCCCAAAGCCGGGCGCGCAGTTCAGTGAACCTCTCGCTCATATCGAATGATGTTTAGCAGCGGCAGCGGCTGCTGGTGGCAGCTGGTGGCACTCATTAAGGAAACATAATTCTAATTCTAATTCGGATTCCGCTGCGGCTGAGACCGTTTGTCGGGAGTGTCTTTTTACTTTTAATTATAATACTTCAGTGCTGAGAAAAGTGAACTCCGAGAGCAGCTCAGTTCAGTTGTTGCGTGCACAGAGCGCTGGGTCGTCTCTGGGTCTGGCCCGGGCGGGCACTTGGATTCGGGCCTGTTGCGTTCGTCGCGGTCACCGTACGACGGCGTTTTTATCTAATCATCAGCATGCGATCGCCAGCCGACATACAGACAGCCCGGCCACTGGCCAGCTATAAATGTTATGAATAAGCGAGCTTAATTTGGAGAGCTCCCTAGAAGAGCGTTTATAGTTCTATTCAACCAACTACATTAAGTGCCGGGCAGTTAAGTTGCCAAAGTGTTCTATGCTCCATGCTTAGCCATTCTTTCGTTTCTGTTCTCAGTTCTCCACAGCTTGGCAGAGGCAGCTGCTGTGTACCCACATTTTTAGAGCGAACTTCTATAAATCATTGAAGAAACGAGCGACAATATTTCAAAGTTTTAGTTAAGCTTCATTTGGAAGCCTTTTTGTGGAATCTAATCCAATCTGAGCTGGGCTTTTAGCTTATAGTTTCGTTAATGCCACCGATCTTATAACTATATGTGTGAACTAAGAGTTATATATGATGGTATATGGTATATGATGGTGTCATAAACGTTTTCCTATGTACATATCCCTTTCACTCTCCTCAGCATCTCTCTGAGGACATAACTCTTTGGATTTCTCTCTGGTTCTCATTTTAGATCTTCGACAGGATCTCTTTCTCTCTGTATCTTTTTCTCACTATCTGAATTTGTCACTCTCTCCCTCTAGATCCGAATCATTCTCTCTTAACATTTCTATCTCTTTCCCTCTCTATATCGCTAACTCACTCTCTGTCTACCTATCTCTCTCTCTCTCTCTCTTTATCTATCAGTGCCTCTCTCTCTCTCTATGTCAGTGTCTTTCTCTATTTATCTGTCTCTCTCTCTGTCTACCTTGCTCTCTACCTATCTCTCTCTATCAATCTCTATATCTCTCTCTCTCTCAGCTCTAAATCCTTTCATCCCAACCTTACTCTCTCACTCATGATGATAAATCTCTCTCTCTCTTGATGATAAATCCAAACTTTAACTTCCAGCACTCTCTTGTGAATTTCGCAATTTCAAGTAACTTTTGACTATAGAATAATACTCATTAAGTTGGCTTTATTAGTTTCTAACAGCTGCTAAAATATCTAGCTGCCACTTGGAGTAGTTCTTGAGCTTATTATGGCCTCATCGCTGCGACGACTTTGAGCACTTTAGCCACAGAATAGGCATTTCCTGCCTGCTCCATCATCAACATCATTAAAAGCAATAGCCGAGAGAGAGAAAGAGAGAGAGAGAGAGAGAGAGAGAGAGAGGTAAGAACTTACAGTTTTATGGGTCCTGGGCACATAAACACACTAGATGCCACTAGCATGCCATTTGGCTTTTTGCCAATTCCCAAATGGACATTATATGCGTTACGAGTTACAAGAAGATCCATTGCCGTTGGCTGCATTTCGAAATGATCAGATATGTATGTTGTGTATTCGTTTTCCGATTTTTTTCCCTTTTCAGATTTTTTTTTTTTTTGTTGGTAATTCCCACATTTTGATTGCATCAATAAAAACATTCAGCATTGGTCCGCTCCGGCGTTCATTGCCTTTAATGAGCAGGGGGAAATTCTTGATTTTAGAACACACAGAAGGATTGACAATGAAAATGAGGTACAAACTAGAAGCCGGACTGGACCATGCAAAGGTAGTTTTATTTATAGCAGCACCTAAGTGTTGCCATTAAAAGTATTCTGCCTGTCTTTGGCAAGAAGAAGCCACTGGCAATTAATTGGCCAACAAGGCTTTGTCCAAACGCTGTCTGGGCCCCTTGATGAGAGGCGCCAAAGCGCCAACACCCCATGCTATACATGCTCTATAGCATAAATGCCATATGCTATATGGCCTTAACCTCCGCACCACCGCCGCACGTACTCAGCATTCCACTCAGATTTCTGGCCAGGCCAATGAGCTGTGCTAATTAATAATAATAAAAACAAGTAAGAAAACTCTAGTCGGCGGTCCCGACTAGGAGATACCCTAAACCCCGCGCTATCTGCGTTAAAATACTGCATAATTAGCATTTCGTATAAACGCACAGAAAACTAAATTCAATTCATTTCAATTGTTTAGCTAATAGCGTCATCTATGGTTCGATTGAATAGCGCCATCCAAGTTTCGAACCAACTGAGCAGCTGATAATTCGCAAATCATAGCGCCATCTATTGGAAATATGTACACTAAAACTTGCGGGTTTTAGAACTTGCTAGATGCACGCAGCTCAATGTGTATGTGTGTATGTGTGCACATGTATAGGAAAACAGTTTGCTTTGTTTTGCTGGTCACGTGTTTGGCCGATTGGCCAAACGTTTTGTTTAATAACTTCTGCGCGAATTAATGGATTTGAATGAAATTTTCAGCTTATGTTCAACATATTTTATTACATTTTTTCCAATTTTTAAAAATGTAAACCCATTCATTTACTGGCTTTGAGTGCAACTAACCTCAATTTAAATATTTGGGGAAATTTGGAGCCGGTATCCAAAATTTAACAAAAATCAAAATTAGAGAAAATAAATATAAAACTTACAAAAAAATTTGGGGACTATAGCTATAAAGACGTGGGAGATATAATTTTATAACTAACATTCGATAATGTTTTTAATCGATAACAATTAAATTAAAATAGTTATCGACTTTTTTTAACAAACTCGATCTTTTCGTGCTATTCACGGACCTACATAAAAAATTTCAAGTCTCTAGCTCTTATAGGTTCTGAGAACGACGCGTTCATACATACGGACAGACAGACGGACAGACGGACAGACGGACAGACGGACAGACGGACATGGCTATATCAACTCGGCTTGTCATCCTGATCAAGAATATATATACTTTATGGGGTCTGCCACGCCTCCTTCTGCCTGTTACATACATACGCCCTCCAACAAAAACATTATACCCTGATTTTCCCATTTTCAATGGGTTCAGGGTATAACAAGTAAGAAAACTCTAGTCGAGACCGCTCGACAAGGGTATACCCTAAACCCTATGAAGAACCGTTATTCCCAGCATTCTTTGTTTCTTTCATATACACATGCATATGTACGTTCATTACAAGCAAAACGTACACACACACGCACAGGCGCACGCACACACACACGCCAATCGGTGCGTCAGCTGTTCTTTGGCTGCTTTGCATGGCAATGCTATGGGAAATTAAATGTTTAATAACTTTTTTTCTAGAGTAACGATTTTGATCAAACTTGTTGGGCGTGATCATGTCATCCATATGTATGTATGTGCCAAAGCACAAGTCTCTAGTATTTGAAATACGGGAGTTACAATTTTGAGGCGAAGGGGGCGTGGCATCCAAAATTTAGCAAAAACCGAAATTGTGTAATGCTCACATAACACTAAATGCAAAATTTGAAGACTCTAGCTATAAAGATTATTTATATATAATTAAATAACGGAGCATCGATTTCGTTTTTAATCGATAACATTAAAATTAAGACAGTTATCGATTTTTTTTAACAAACTCGATCTTTTCGTGCTATACAGGAACCTACATAAAAAATTTCAAGTCTCTAGCTCTTGTAGGTTCTGAGAACGACGCGTTCATACATACGGACAGACAGACGGACAGACGGACAGACGGACAGACGGACAGACGGACGGACAGACGGACAGGGCCAAATCGACTCGGCTTGTCTCCCTGATCAAGAATATATATACTTTATGGGGTCTGCCACGCCTCCTTCTCCCTGTTACATACATTTCAACAAAAACATTATACCCTGTTTTTCCCATTTTCAATGGGTTCAGGGTATAAAAATGGTACGTGGAGCAGGAAGACATGGCTTGGGCTCAGGCTTGGGCTTGTGCTGGTGCTGGCTGGCTTAGGCTTTGTGCCATGTCGACATAGTCTGGACGTTTATTTTTAGACAATAAACTAAACGATGCGGCAGTGCAGCCAGCATCCAACAGCCAGCAGCCACCACCAACAGCAGCAGCATCCAACGGCTAATGGTAATGAGCTGTGGGCTATTTACAGTTTGGCCGTGCGGCCTTGCAGCTGCTGTGGCTGTGGCTGTGGCGGCCGCCCCTTTGGCTGCCCCGGAGCAAATTTATGGACCAGCATCAATCTATTGGCTTAATGCTGTTGTTGCGCCGTCTCGATTAGCTCGCTCCGCGGGCAGACGTAACGGGTTGCAGCGGGGCGAGGGCCGACCTCAACCCCCAAAAAGCTAAAACCACCGTTGAATGGCCTTTAACGTCCTTGACTGTGCATTTAGCTATCGAACGGGTCTGTAATTATATTTATTTGCTTATTATTGAGCTATTGAGCATCTGAGCATCTCAATAGCCGTCGTTGTTGTTGTTATTGCTTTCGTAGCTCACGTTTCGAGCGCCTCACCGAATATTGTAATTGATGTGAATAATGCGATGCGAATCTCTCAGACGCTGGCCATACCACGTCTAACTATTAGCAAACAATTTGTATTGTCTGATAGTTAATCATAGCTAGCGTCATCGATGTATTTATAAACAATATTATTAACGCCCCACTACATTAGTTAGTTCATTTATTATGTATGTGTAGATGCGTACAGCTGTATGCCTGCTGCTAAATGGGCTACAAGGACGGGCGACTAGGGGCAGACCGTGAAGAGTGCTCCAGGCAGTGGGAGACAAACAAATAATATATACTCACATGTATCCAATAGAAAAGATCTATAGTGTATAGTATATATAAAGTAGCAAAAGCACTTTGTGCTCCGAGACAAACGAAATCAAAAAGTCATCATCGCGCGATAGTTTCCCGGGTCCCATCAAGTACCCGGGCGAGATCTCGGTCAGGCTGCACGTGTGAATGTGCCTAATGAGTATTCAATCGATGCAGAAAGCAGCCGCGGTTTGCCGCATGTCGAAAGACATTACAGATCGATCGCTGGCTGCCCGATTCGATTAGCACAGCCGAGCAAAATAGAATCGAGCTGAAAAATTATTGAAGAACTGCGGGGCACTTGAAAAGCGAACTGAAGAAGCATGCTCAGCGAAATTAGAAAGAAGTGCGCCAATGAATCGGGGTCAATAGGAAATGAAAAGTGAAATTTCAGTTAAACCTCGCCAGAGACCAATTGCCTTTTGTTACACACACACACACATTGGCAAAAGGAACTGGCAATTTAAATATCATTAATTTCTGGGTTAAGCCTTTGTGGCGAGCACTTGAAAATTGCCACCGTGTAATCAGTCTTTGACAGCAACGAGAGCGCCCCCAGGCACCGACTCAGCCGATCTGATGACCACGCTCAAAGCCACTGAGTCTTGTGAAGAAATTGCACAGCATTGGCTATAGCCGAGCCATATACATATGTCTGTTTGACAGGCCAAACCCATGATTATGTCGAAAAGTCTATTTTAAACTGACGCAGATGTATCTGATGAAAGTTCTCTTTGATGCGAAGGTTTCTTTTTGATTTGAAAAATTTCAATATTTTCTAGAAAATTCAGAACTCTCAAATGCATTGTGGGCAGATATTAAAAATCAATAAAAATTCAATCATTTTCGACCTTGACGAAATCATTATTTCTTCAGTCTCTACGAAGCTCTTGAGTTTCAGCTAAGATAATACTTAATATATATTTAAATAAATGCCCAACTCATCAGAAATAAGTATGTAAATAAGAATGGCTCGGCAAGGCTAATCAGTTTTCGTATTTCATACGTATTTGAATCAGCAATAAAATTTAATAACTATTAATTATGCATGTTTTGTGCAAATTGTAGAAAATACTTGTCAAATGCTTTACGATATAATCAATTAGCACGATTTATGTTGCACTTGCTGCCACAGCGCCAGCTGCCACCCGGAGCGGCAGTTCCGCTCCATCCAGCTGCGGCAGCAACTACCTGGACTAGCGACGCGCGTGACTCATCCATGCAGCATCATCCATGGGCACACTGAGAGTTCGTGCCAAACGAGACCTTCTGCAGTTTGGGCTGACGCATTGGAACCTGCGACTCAGTCGAGATGAGCAGAAAAAAAACAGAAACAAGAACTAAAGGCTTGAGTTTGCTAGCCGACATGCATATACCCTAAGAGCTTAGAAGGGCTCCTAGGTGTTCACTAAAAGCATTATTTTGCTATTTTTCCCATATGGCTATACCATACAGTAATCTAGGGCAGATAAGATTAGGCATATCATAAGCTCATACATGACAAATTCATTTAAGAGCTTCCTATATCGCCCTCTGCTAAGCTATGATATAGGTCTAGATATCTGGTATAGACTGCAGCAAATTTCATGAGTAAACCTTCAATTACTTATTCTAGAATAGTGCTCTCATCACAGATCTTCTCACAAACCGACAATACCCTCCCAAATAGTATAGTAAATCTCATAAAAAATAGGGAAATACTCGCTTGTAAGCCCAAAGTTCGACGTAATTAAAAAAAAAAAAAGGGTGCGTAGAACGCCAGCGGAGTTCCGTGGGCTCTGTGTGTGTGTACTTGAGCCGTGAATTCCAGCAAGCACAGTAAAAACCGAGTAAAAATAACGAGCTAATAAAAGCGCCACAGCAACAGGTGTGAGTGAGCGAGTGAGTGCGCTGTAAGGGCCGGGGCATGGCTGGCACATTAAAATTGTTGCGGCTGATGACGTGTCGACAGCGTCGCGCTATCAATGAACAATGAGTATTAATTTTCATAAATAATCACATTAAAAATATTACTTATAAGATTTGATTATTTGTGCTGCTGTTGCTGTGGCTGTGGTTTTTGCATGGGTTATCTAGACAGATGCTTGAGTCATCTTTAACATGGTTAAAAACGTATTATTGAAGACGGAAATGAATGCCAGGTGAAAAAAAAAATAATAATAATAAAAAAAAATAGAAATAACAAAATTGTATACAAATACGCAAATAAAAAAACGTTATGCATGGAGCTAAACATCAGCCAAAGAATAAATTAAATTTATTTATAAGACCCAGGCACAGGCGCTGGCCTAGCAGCTGTGGAGGCGTGTGGCGGGGCGGAGTGGCGTGGCTGGGTCGGCAGGTCTAGGCAGGCAGAAGAATCTTATGTGGAAGAATCTTTACACATCAACATCAACATCAACATGTGTTTAAATTTAAACACTGAGCTCAGCGACTGTGCTATGCCAGAACCATAACCATAACCCGAAGATAGCTGCGAAAGGCCTTATCAGCTTACGACTGTATCTATGGAGCGGGGCTTACTTTCCATACCATCGCCGTCGTCGTCGTCTTCGTAGTAGCTGAAACTGAACTGGTCTTAAATTACTTCACAGCGAACAGTGTCTGATGCTCAATATACCCTGCACAGCTTGCGCATAGGGTATATTCAAAGTGTAACACAAATTTCTGATATCATAAATAATTGACTCAACTTGAGCTTGTTCAGCTCTGATCACAACCTTAGATTATCGACGCCCATAAATCGCCTGACTAACTTGAGTTTCCTTGGAATCGATTTATATCGATGCATTCAACAGATTTATTTCGGCAGGCCAAGAGTGTGCGGGTACAGGGTATCTGCTGGCCGTAGACACTCCACTAGCTACCTCAATTGTTTATTTTTAACTCCTTTTTTATTATTTTTCGTTTTTCAACAATTTGGCAAACAAAACATTTGCGACGCGACCAAAAGATGATAAATGATGCGCAGTTGTGCAGTTACCCAAAAAATAGTTGTTTTACGTATGTTTTAATAAAGCTTAACTAATTAAACCCCTCATGGGGGGGTATATCTAAGGTAATACATATTTGCGTGCTTCTATATAATACAAATAAATTTATTAAATTTGTAGTTTATATTATAAAAAACATATTAATTAAACAAATATTGCATCAATTTGGCAATCGAGGTGTTTGAACTTGTCGAAGGACGGAAATGGAATGCCCAAAAACTCAGCACATCAGCTCCGATGAGCTGTGGATTATATTTATAGAGATGTCTAAATCTTCACTTTTGGTGCTCAGGGTGAGTCGGTCTTTGACTAATGCGCCGTTAGATTGGCCAGACAGGGCGAGTTGTTCTTGAACAGATCCGCTAGGCTAAACAAATTTAGGTAGGTGGAGAGGAAGGTGGCCAGCACACCGAAGATCAGGACGCCCATGGTGCAGGATATATCGCACTCTAAGCGGTTCAGCCAGCGCGCCACACGCAGCCAGCAGCCTTGCGGTGAGCTGGGTTTGGTGGCCACGAGCAACGGCTCCATTTCCAGCTCAATGGGATCGTAGTTTAGGTCCAGCGGCAGGCTGCCATAGCTGGCCTCGGCCGCAATGCGCTGATGCACACGCTCCATGCGCCGAATGCGACGATACAGCAGGGGCGGCAGTATGAAGACCAGTGGACCCGTGATGGTGCCGCCGACCACATTCATGAGCGCATCAAAGCTGGGCACAAACTCGGCCACGAGCACCTCCAGAGCCAGCACACAGGAGCGAATGAGTATACGCTTGCAGCACAGAGCTAAGTGTGTAGAGTGAACTGAGTAGAGAGACTCTTACGTGCTAGATCCAGACTTACTTTCCGGCAGCTTGAAGAAGTTCTCGATCTGCAGGAACATAGCGGAGCTAGCCACGGTGACCGAGAAGCAGAGCTGCAGCGACATCAGGATGAGCATCACATAGAAGGGCACACTGGTGGGCAGCGAGTGCAGCAGATTGCTCGAAATCATCGAGCCAAACTTGTAGGCAGCGATGATGGCACCCACAATGGCCACGCTGCAGGTGACTGAATGCAAATTGATACTGTGAAAGCTAAATTAAACGTGCGAAAGCTCTCCACTTACTGGCAATGCCACTGAGCGCCGCCCAAGACACCTGCGACTTGTGCTTCATATCGATTTGCAGAGTCAGCAGCACGGGATGTATGTCAAACTGGAAGGCCAAAATGCTGTAGCTGCTCAGGATGGTCAGAAAGCCAGGCAGTTCTATGAAGGCAAAAATTATAGAAAATTGAATTATGAATAAAACTAGTTTACAATAGTTGCCGACTATCTAAAAGTTGGATCTGTTAGGCAAGAGAATCTGCCTGAGGCTCACGCACCCATCGACACTCCTTCAAAGGGCGTTCCAAGGGCAGGCGCATCCAGCAGGCAATACCAAAGCAGCCCAACAATTATCATCATAACGCAAACGGCTGTAATAGCCAAGCCTCTGAAATATAGAAATATTTACATACATATATATACATGTGTATATCGAAGCATGATTTCCAGCTAAGTGATCAAATGCAAATCCAATCAAATAACCAACTTTCGCTCTTGGAATTCAATATCCCAATCAGAAAGATTAGGATATGTTATGAGTATGTTATGAGCATGTTATGATTCTGTTATATTTATGTTATATACTGATTATGTTTAATTATGCTATATATATGTTATACTTATGTTATGATTACGTTATGTTAATGTTATGCTTATGTTATGATTATGTTATGCTATTTTGTTATTATGTTATGAACGTGCCATGTTATAATTATGTTATCTCGTGATTCTGTTATTTTATATTTTTACTTTTCAAAGAATGTCTAACCGCATATGCTTGGGGCTTCCCAGCCACATGAGCGGGCAGATGACAAGGCCCACAATAATGGCCCAATAGCAGTAGGAGAAAGTGTGGAGGCCAGCGCTCATGCGTAGTACAACAGCCTCCATATTCTCGGATGCCATGACTATGCTGGGCACGGCCAGGGCAAAGATGCTCAGATCCAGCAGAACGGAGACTAGTAGGCTGACATAGGGCCCATAGGCCAGTTCGGCGAGTGCAGCGTAAGGATAGTTGCGTTTCTGCGTTATCGAGGGATCCAGATACTCAGCCATAGTCCAGCATTGGGATAGCAGGAAGGATGTGTAGATTTGCAGCAGAATGATGGAAAGAACGAGCAGCACCCCGAAGTAGCCCAGCCGAACCAGCAGCGCGGGCAGCGTCAAGAACGGAAAGATGCCGAACAAGTCCACCACGTAGAGAATGGCAATGAACAGGGAAAGGCTCTCCGGCTCATCCTCGTGGGCACGAAAGTGGGGCAAGGCGCTGAACCGAGAGCGTCTGAGGAAGGGCAGCTGATCATGCTGATTGGATGGCGCCAATAGCACGGGCGTTCGCCGCTTGGGCAGGGCAAAGGATGGAGCACGCGACGGACGTGGAGCACGCTTGACATTCGAACGCCGAAAGAAAAACATTCACTTAAAGTTATGTCGAACCAAACGCGCCGACTGAAGGCGCGCAACTGACGCTGGCTCTAAGAACAGCACCAAAGAGTGGCAAACGGTTTGCTGGCAACAGTTTGTCATTCGATACGCCAGTTAGCCATAGATGGCTGCAACTGGGAAGCCCTGTCGCTGCAATGTCAATGCACGTCGCAAGTTCAATGCCTTCCAGTTTGTGAGACTGACCCAAAGATGGATGAGAGCGCGCATGCCTCTAAATAGAATATATATTTAACATTTAACCAGTATATATAGATAATATAGTTCTATGTGTACAATGTGATATCTACAACAACAATAAAACGTAGTCCTTTGTATGTATCCAGCCTGCATCGTTCCGTAGTTTCTTAGATTCGAGCACTTTAGACCTGTTGCACATTGGCTATCTTCTGCTTCTTGGGCTGCGATTGCTGCAAAACAAAATATTTGTCAATATATAACGAGAGATATATATTGTCCCCACTCACCTCCAAGCCATCGATGTTGTCCTTGCCCTGCACTGTTATAACCTGCACCGCTTGGCCGGGACCAGAGCGATTCAGCAGCAACTTGGTGCTGGCACGCGAGGTTTCGCCACAGCAAAAGACGCGCGCTGTCTGCTGCCGGAGCGGACTGTCCGACTCGTCTTCCATTCGCTGATCCGACTGCTTGGCGTTCTTGTTATTGTCCATGTATGCGCGATTGAAATTCAAATGATCTGGACGCACTGCATCCGTTATATACTTACTAAAATCCATTGTCAATGTATGCGTGTCAGTACAACAACAACGACAACAATAATAATAATGATGATGTTTAGCGTATTATTGGTATGGATTATTCTCAATGAGAGATTATTGGTGCAATCTAAGCTGATACGTACACTGGAAGACTATATAACACACCAAGGCGTTTAAGAAGTGTACATAAGTGTTCTTATGCTTATATATTAAAAGTGAATATATTTACATGCAAGAGCAGCAAGTTACGTAAATAAAATTTGGGTTTGAAACTTTCTGCTTGTGCACACTCACACTCCATGAAAAGGTGCCACTGCACGACAAGACTCTGATGGAGATGTTCGTGGTGATGTCGCTGCTGCTGCTGCTGCTGCGTCTCTTGATATGTTGGAGCTACATCCGGACGGTGTAAAGTGCAGTAAGTGCAGCGTCATTCTCTGCCCTCAGGCGGTGTGTCCAGCCTTCAGTTTGGAGCCATTGCAAAAGAGAGAGATACAAATTGTTGGTGGTGCGTGCAATTGCATTGTGGCTGTGTTCGGGCAAAGTGTTTGTGTTGTCTCGATGGATGTGACCGATGGCATCAGTGTACGTATCAAATTTAAAGCGTGGGTGCACAAAAATGAATCAAGTTGTGACGGAGCAAACGTTAGCACTTACGATTTTACATTATACAAGCCCTGGCGCTTGATGTAACTAAGTACCAAATCGTCTAAAAGATACTTCACCGATTCTCCACGATTCAGCAGACGACGCACGAGAGAAGAGCTCACCTCATTGGGCACCCAGTTGGTGATGAGCGTTATGTTGCGCTACAAAATGAAATGTTCAATAAAATCTTTGATACTACTACATATACTCACCTGGTACTTGGTGAGTATGTCCGATTCGAATATAAACTTTTCAGGATTGGAGCCACAACGGGTTATGACGACCAATCCATGGTTAGCGACAATCTCCTCAATCTAATACAAAAAGAATTGTTATTCTTGATTTAGGTTAGCTCTGTGAGTATTTCCTTACATCCTCATCGGCCCACAAGCCGGGCACTGCGAAGGATTCCAATAAATCGGCGCCGCAAAGTAGTCTGAGACGAATGGGATCCCGACGCTCGCGCAAGCCGAGTGGCAGCCAGCCAGGTAGCAGATCATTGTGCTCCTCATCGTAGGGGGAGTTGATGTGGTTGTTCAAATAGTTCTGATGATATTGCAGCACCGACTGTGTGCGCATCCATTGTGGCTGATGGACCTCCCAATCGGACAAGCGAATCCAGTTGGAAGACTGCGAGGCTAGCTTTATCATGGCGCAGCGATCCAGGGCTGGGGCCAGTCCCTTCTTGCCATAGGAATCATGCGTGGGTGATATTATGCCGCCAACGACCTTGTGTGTGCCCCGTAGCTCGAAATAATCTCGTGCTATCTCTGTTTCAAATAAGATACAATGTCAATGTCAATGTCAATATCGATTATCACCGGGCTTTCGTAAACAAAGTGCTTACCAAAGAGACGCATATGCATTGGCGTCGGTGGACTGAAGCAGCCACATGCTATGAAAGCAACGCGTGGCAACATGCAGGTTTTTTCCTCTATAAATCCGGACATTTGTCTAAACTACTGCCGGCACTAACCAGAATTTATATTTTGATGTTGTGTATTACAATCTTTGTCGTAATTTCGCCATCTGTTCACGCCGCACCACAACCTCTTCAATTCGCCGCGCCAGCCGATATAAATATTGCAGAGTGCTGCCAACCTGTGCAGAAGATATAAGTTGGCACGTATTCGATAAGTTTCAGAACTCAGAGTGCATGTTATCGACTATAAAATTAAATATGGCGTCGTCGTGCTAAACTGCCTTTGGCTCTGGCTCTTTGAAAACTTTTTTGTAACAACATTTATCATATTTATTCGTATACATTGTGTAGTATCAAAATTTAAAACGGGTGTGTGCTGTTTTTACAATCTGGTGCAACGCGCCAACATAATCTTAGTGTTTTAAGTTAGAGAAGACAAAGTGCCGAGTGCAAAAACAACTGAGAGAGGAAACGACGTCGACAAAATGAAAATGCATTTGTGAATTTTCGCCCCAACACTTGACTCAACATACAGACATAGGCATTGACACACACGCACATTAGACCTACGAACCTCAGCAAAGGATAGGAAAAGGAAAACGGCCAGCCAGCATAAGCCACAGCAAAGGCCTTGGATACGCGAACTCGTCGTTGCAGAAGAAACAACAAACGACTTTAAACAGAACTCAATGGCTCTAGTGACAGTGCAGCGTTCACCAAGTGTGGCGGGTTCATGCTCGAATTCGGTGAGTTACACACATGCACACATACATATATAAATAAATTGATGTATGTGTATGTGTATACGTGCAGTTAATGTGAAGTAGGAAGTGGGCGCAACGGGCGGCCTGCAAAATATGTGAGTTGCCCCATTTCTATGTAAGGTGCAATTTTACAGCTGCAAGCAAGCAGCTACGCATTGCTTGTGTGTACGCGCGTGTGTGTGTATGTGTGTGTGCTGTAATCAAGCACTCACCCGCTCACTCACTTCCTCGCTCTCGGCCTCATGCTCTCTCTCTTTCTGTCATTCTCTCACTCTCTATGATTTTGCTTTGTTTTGGTTACGCGTTGTTAATGGAGCTTATTTGAGTTCGGGGGGTTATGCGTCTGAGTTCTTTAGCCACCGCCTATAAACGCTTCCTGTGCGTGTTCCGTGCTAGTCAGTGATCCTTTTGTTGTGTATACATACGTGTGGACGGCCAGAGTCCATATGGCCACTTTAGTTAAATTCGAATATCATGCAAAGGCACTCACTCTCAACCGCTCTGCTCTCTGACCGTTTGTCTTGTGGGCGTTTTGTCAGCGTCATCAGCGTCATCATCATCAGTCGCGCCACGATTCGCGCATCTGTTTGTTGTTTGCTTTGATAGTTGTTGTTTTTATGTGAATACCCTGTACCCAGTGCGAAAGGTTAAAACGGGGTATAACAGTTTGTGTAAATACTCGCGGCAGGGCGAGGGCAGAGCGAGTCATCTATAGAAGCTAATTATATACTCTGATAAAGAAATTGTATTTTTGCTTTAGATTATTTCTTTTAATAACAATTAATACCCTTGTATAGATTTTCAACCTTGGTTCCTTATCAACTCTATATCTATATCTATATTTTATATAGTTATAATCATCACTTTTGTTGTGGCACAACAATGTTAGCTATAGGGTATTCACATAGCGGGTACTTCCGATTAGAGGTCTTCTAGTTCTTTTTTCTTTTCATTTATTGTTGTAACTGAAGCAAATCCGAGCAGACGTCTCGACGTCGCAGCTGCCACACTATGTCGGCTCATCGCGCGCTCTCTTCCATTTTCAATATATTGAAAATTTTGCATTGCCTTATTTGTAGTTTTGTCAACGTCGCTCTGTGATTTCTCTGGCTGGTTCCGTTAGCTGAGCGACGACAACGTCCTCGCCCCCACCCAAAAACACAAAAACGAACAAAATTGTTCTCAAGACCTTGGTTACGGCCTGCCCTTGGAATTTGTATTTATTAGACAATATTGTAAACATAAGCTTCCCACCATGTAGGTGGCGACGCACACTCGCTCTCTCGCCTGCTTCTCTTTCGATTGCAAAGCAATTCATCATCAAGTTAGTTTGTTTATGAATTTCACTTAACTCCAAAAATGTCACAGTCAGATATTATATTTTGTATACACCGTTGGGTGAGTCTGAGTCACTGAGCTTGCGGCCGTCGTGATTTGCGGAAAGAAAGAAAAAGAAATTGAATGAGGAAATAAGTAAAACATAAAATAAAAATCCATTTGGAATATCGTTTACAGGATGGCGAGGCCGAAGACGAAGAGGGCAACAATAAAAGCGAAAGGAGCGAATGCTATTTTGCTGGCAAAGGCACCGCTCTGGTGTTAGCACTCAAAGACATACCCCAGCATGCAGAGCGACGTCTTAGCACCGACTCAACACGGTCCACCAATAGTACGCAGAGCAATAACTCGGACATTCAGCTGCATTTACAATCCATGTTTTACTTACTACAACGTGAGGACACATTGAAAATGGTATGGAACAATAGATAGCAATCCATTACACAATCAATTGCTCATTGAGTACTTATCTTTGCAGGCTGTCAAACTGGAGTCGCAGCGTTCGAATCGGACACGCTACCTTGTGATCGCCTCGCGCAGCTGTTGCCGCTCGGCGGCTGGCAGTGAGCGACGCTCTAAAATCGTGCGTCACAATTCTGTTAAGTCGACGACTGCGCCGCCTGGAACACCTGTTGCGCAACGCCAACTATCGGTGGATAGTCAGAAAGCGCAGCAACTTGTCCAAGAGGAAACGGCTAAGCGTTTATCAGGTAACGCCGCCAATCGTCAAAGCCTAAAATGTGATGTGGATGTTCGGGAGACGGCAACTGGTGGTGGCGCCGGCGACAGCAACAAAAATACCTCAGGCATGGAGGAATCCTGCCTGCTGGGCATTGATTGCAACGAGCGCACGACCATCGGCCTAGTCGTGCCCATACTCGCGGATACCACCATTCACCTGGATGGCGACGGGTGGGTGTCGCATTGCATAAAACGAGAACCATTGTAAAATTAATGTAATTCAATTTTTGCAGCGGCTTTAGCGTCGCCGTCTACGCGAAGACCCACATATTTAAGCCCGTATCGGTGCAAGCTATGTGGTAAGTAGTTTTCGAAAACGCAAAAATCTTTAATTGATAGTTCGGCTTATTCAATTTATAGGTCAGCGCTGCAAACGCTGCACAAAGTATCTCGAAAGGCTCGTGAAAACAATTTCTATCCAAGCGGACCATCACACGATTGGTTATCCATCTACGAGAGTCGTATTGAGTCAGACCAGTCGTGTTTAAATGAATGGAATGCCATGGATGCGCTCGAGAGCCGACGCCCGCCCTCACCAGATGCCATAAGAAACAAGTAGGAAACTAAACTGCAATTGTTGCTGATGTATAAAATTATATTTGATATATCTATGCTTATCTGTCCTGTTTGCAGACCAACCGCCAAGGAGGAAACTGAAAGTGTCATTAAAATGAAGCTCAAAGCAATCATGATGTCGGTGGATTTGGATGAAGTTACCTCCAAATATATACGCGGTCGCCTAGAAGATTTATTAGATATGGATCTAGGCGAATACAAATCATTTATTGATGCCGAAATGCTGCGAATATTGGGCCAAATGGATGCGCCAACCAAAATATTTGAACACGTTTATCTGGGCTCGGAATGGAATGCAAGCAATTTGGAGGAGTTGCAAAAGAATGGGTAAGTGTATTAAGTACACCAAATTTTTCGTTAAATTTAACTTATCTTCCATTCAGTGTCCGACACATTCTGAATGTTACGCGGGAGATTGACAACTTCTTTCCGGGCACTTTTGAGTATTTCAATGTGCGTGTTTATGACGATGAGAAGACGAATCTGCTCAAATACTGGGACGACACATTTCGTTATATCACGCGCGCCAAGGCCGAAGGCTCCAAGGTGCTGGTGCACTGTAAAATGGGTGTAAGTCGGTCAGCTTCTGTGGTCATAGCGTATGCAATGAAGGCATACAAGTGGGAGTTCCACCGAGCCCTGGAGCATGTGAAGATGCGTCGCAGCTGCATTAAGCCAAACAAGAACTTTCTTAATCAGCTGGAAACGTATAGCGGCATGTTGGATGCCATGAAGAACAAGGAAAAGCTACAGCGGAGCAAGAGTGAGACCAACTTGAAGAGCACAAAGGATGCACGCCTTCTGCCGGGCAGTGAGCCAACCCCATTGATACAGGCGCTCAATCAGGCCAAATCGAAATCGACGGGCGAGTCGGGCACTGAACAACAGGGCAACAGCGATCATGGTCCGTATCGTCGCAGCAGCGCACAAAAACAGCGTCGCATGATGCGTCGTTCGAGCAGCACATCGCCGAAAACACAATGTGCCGTAGAAGTGATAAAGCAGCAGAGTCAATCGATGGAGAACTTAACGCCTGAGCGCAGCGTTGCAGAGGAGCCGAAAAATATGCGCTTTCCGGGAAGCAATGGTGAGAACTATAGCGTCACCCAGAATCAGGTGTTGCACATCCAAAAACATACTCCGCTGTCTGTACGTACACGTGTCCATGATCTCGAGGCTCATCAAGAGCCACCACGTCGCAGTCTACAGTCGCAGGCTTCAGCGCATACGCAGCCGGCACAGTCCCAAGGACCCGTGTGGACTTCACTGTCCAAGCTGATAACGCAAACCTCCTTTTCGCGTCGCGACTCCAGCTCATCGGAGGTGTTCACCACTGCGGCGGGGCAGTTGGATGAGCGGGAGAAGCGACAACGTCGAAAGACGCAGTCGTGGACGGAATCGTTTGGTCCTAGCGGTGGCATCATTCTCGATGCACCGCTCCAACAGTCCAATGTGACACCCAGTGCCGTACTTCGCACGCGCGGTCCACGACAGCGCGAACTGCCCTCGCGCCATGCCAGTTGGGGATCGGGCGACAATCGCAGCAGCTTGCCGCTGCGTACAAGTTCCTGCAGCTACTATGACAGCAACCGCAACACCACAGCCATTTTCGAGGGTGAGATTCAGGATCTGAAGCGCAGTAGCAGTAGCACAACCGCGAGCAATTGCAATACCAGCGAATCGCAGCTGGGCACCGTGAAGCGCACCAAGCAGAAATTGGAAGAAAACACCACCCTCAAGAAGCGTTGCCAGGAAAACGAGCTAGACGACCTAGATACGGCGACAGCGGAAGCGACAACAGCAGTGGGTGATAAAAAGTGTGCCAATCTGTTTCGGAGTGCATCCTCGGTGAGCACCACACGGCAACGCCAGCCCTTGCGCTGCAACAGCGAAGAACTGATGCACACGAGCGATATTGAGAACAAGAACACTGCAGCTGATCTGGTTGTGGTGTTGCGAGCACACAATATTGCAGGGGCCGAGGACCAGCGCATTTCGGGCAATGTGCAAATACTCAAGCAGAACTTTGAAGCCAAAGCGGGCGTGGTGGGTGTGCCGGGCATTGGCAGTACGGGCAGCACAGCTGCCGGCGCTGCGAGTGCAACTGCAATTGTTCCAAGCAAGAAGGCGACACATCAATCACTACCCTCATCACCGGTTGCACAGCATGCCGATCATGTGTTGGTTGACAATGTGGCTGCGATTGCATCGGCGGCCAAGTCCTCATCGAGCACATCGGCCAACTCATCCGACTCCAGCGTAAGCGAAACTTGTGATCGTAATGTAAAAGGTCTAGTGCATAAATATCAAACCACTTCCTGTAGTAACAATCCCGTTGCGGCAACGCCGATAGCCACAACACTGCCGCCACCCACCAACAATGCAACAGTAACCACCAGCACCGGTACCACCACCGCCGCCGCCGCCAACACCGCCAGCACAGCCATCAACAGCACCATAAGCGTCACTAGCTTCAGGCAACGCCCGCGCTCCTACTACGATCGATCGCTGTCAAACAGAGCACACGATTACAGTGAGAACCGACCGCCGCCCGCACCTGCCCGACATATTGCCAGCAATCAAAATCAGCACAACACAATAAATCATCTGCAGCAATCTGAACAGCAGCAACAGCAAGTGCAGCACCGCCGTCTAGCGCAGCATGGAAAGACCCATCCACTCACTAGGCTAAGTTTACCAAAGCAAAGCTTCAACACCGCTGCATACAATACCATGTAAAGGAATGATCTTTCTTACTGCGCACACACACACACAGTCGCTCAGTCTCACACACTGAATACATATACACAGAACTCGTAATAATAACTATGCAGCCCTATAAAGCACTTCATTATCTTGCTTTCAGCTCGACACTTGCCTATTACTCTGTATTTATTTGATGTATTCTTTCGCTTTTACTCATCATTGTTTAAGTCCCGCTCCGTCACTTCTTGTGTGTGTTCCTCCCCACATCCGCTAATCTCACATCATAAATTAGTGTCAATCCATATAAATCTATAAATCTATACGCAAATCGTCTTCAAATTGTTTCTTTATTTGTTAAGCATTTGTTTCAGCAATTCCTCTATAACAATCCTCCCATCCATCCATCCATTGCAACATTCGATTTCTAAATGTTTTGTGAAAAGTGCCGTCAGGGACTATAAAAAAAACCAACAACAAAAACTATGAAAATGAAACTGTATTTTGTATTTTAAATTACTTGTAACTATATACATATATTTATTTTATATTATGCAAGAACTGCCTACGAATAAATGATTTATTGTATATATACAAATATATATATATGTATATATCAATATATGTATATATATATATATATATATATATATATATATATATATATATATATATATATATATATATATATATATATATATATATATATATATATATATAATATATATATATATTTATGTATGTGTGTACACATATGTATGTACTTCATGTGGTGACTTGTGTTTGTTCATCCATCCGTTCGTTTGTTTCTGCCTCCACCTGTGTCCCGTCTCGTCGGTAAGTTGACTCAGCTGACATTATGTTTGTCTATTTGAATGTGAGTGTGTGTGTGTGTGTCGTCCAATGAACTTTGCCATCAGCTTTTACGACCAAGTTTGTATTTGCAGCCTTTACCGCATGATAGCCACGTTTCGCTACTCCTGGGCCGAGTGCAAGAAGTGAGCCGCCGAACCTTGATGACCCACCCCCACCTATATTTTATATTCAATGTGCTATCCACGAAACACATTTAATTAATTAACTTATAAAATTTGATGTTTTTATATTCGATACCAATATTAATATATTTATTTTATTGCCACCAACCAAGGTGACTCATTATCTTCCTCTGTTTATGTGTGTGTGTGGGCGTGTGCAGATGCAAGGGGCAGTCGTAACGACCAACTTTCAATTAATCAACAGACCCATGGCCGACACACATTAGCGGAAATGTTTAAACTTTGTTTACTTATCGTATTACACAGGTTTACTTAGTGTCATCGTTCAGTGAGCTTGAAATTACATTGCGCAATTGGCAGCTTTCAATTATCGTTAAAAAATCACATTTCGTATTAATACGTTTTTGCACGCAACAGAAATTAAAATAAAACCCATTTGAAATTACCGCGGCTCTGGGAAATGGTCTGGTGTATGTATGTAGTATTTTTTAAGAGCAGTTGGCAGCGCTAGTTAGAGTTTTCAGCGAATAAAGGAAATAAGAAAAAGTGAAAACAAATACAATGCAATATTTAGGCTCTAAATATTCTACTTACACAGTAAGCGTATTTTTAATGTAAAAAAAATTTTTATTTTTTTATTTTTATTTATTAACTTAAGCAATAAAATGCATATCGTGAAAATACCACGATACTGCAGTTGTTAGATTCGGTCACACCATAAATACTCACACAACACCGCAACACAAATATACCAATACACACGCACACCAATGCACACTTGACTTCCACAGTTTCTTTATTTTGTGCAGAAAAAAGTACTTAGTATTGCCGCCGCTAAGCTAACGAAATTCATTGTGTACGCGATTTCGAAGCCTGCAAAAGTGTGATTTATAATGCCAGCAGCTGCTTAAAACAGCAGCTAATTAAAGTTATTGTTACGGACTTGGATTTGGAGTTGTTGTCATACCCAACCCCCCCGTTACGATTGTACGTGGCGTTTGCGAAACCGAATCTGAGTCTGAATCGGTCAACAAGCGGTCGAGGTCGTAATCAAGCGAGTGCTAATAGGTTTTTATTGTCACGGTGGGTACGGCCACGACTGCGGGGCAGACAGATTGCAAGCATGGCGGACGCTGCGGCAAAGGCAGCCGCTGAAAAGGGCGGAGGCGAGCCCGAAATGAAGGGATGGCTATTAAAGTGGACGAACTATATCAAAGGGTACCAGCGACGCTGGTTTGTCCTCTCAAAGGGTGTCCTGAGCTACTATCGCAACCAATCTGAGATCAATCACACATGTCGCGGCACAATATCACTCCATGGAGCGCTCATCCACACCGTGGACTCGTGCACCTTTGTCATCTCGAACGGTGGCACACAGACCTTCCACATTAAAGCGGCCAACGAGGTGGAGCGGCAGTCGTGGGTGACATCGTTGGAACTGGCCAAAGTAAAGGCAATACGAGCTATTGAGAGCGAAGAGGAGGAGGAAGAGGAGACGGCGCAAGTGGTGCCCAGTCAGGAGATCAGCACTGTTGTGCGTGATCTGACCGAACGTCTAGAGAATATGCGCACCTGCTACGACCTAATAACGAAGCATGGCGCCGCACTCCAGCGTGCTCTAAACGATCTGGAATCTAACGAGGAGGAATCTCTTGCCAGTCGCACAAAGATAGTCAATGAGCGGGCAACGCTGTTCAGGATCACATCCAATGCAATGATAAATGCGGGCAACGACTACTTACGCTCAGCCGAGTCGCAGGGCCACAAATGGTCGAAAATGCTGCACCACGAGCGTGAGCAGCGCCAGCGGCTGGAGGAGATTATTGAGCAGATGGCCAAGCAGCAATCGCAGATGGAGCAAGCTGCCGTGTTTGTGCGCCGCAATAAACCCTTGCCAATGTCATCGTCCAGCACAATAGTGTGCATGACTCCAGGAGCACCCGGCACCAACTTAACATCAGACGACGAAACTGAATTCTACGATGCCGAGGAGTACAGCTATGATCGAACTGGCGAGTCGCCCATCGACAGCACTTTCATACTGAAGCTGAACAAGCGACGCAGCAGCTCCGAGGATCAAGTCGGCTCCGAGGGACACACAGGCAGCTCCTCGGAAAGCGACGAGCAAAAGCGAACCATCCAGACCGTGCAGCAGGTGTGTCTCATTAGCGCCGCACGCGTCGCCTCCGGCGGCGATGACAATGATGACGACAAGGTGGACGAAGCTGGGAAGGCGAGTACGAGAAGTTCAAGGGCCTCAATTAGCAGCAAAGTCAGCAATAAGGGTACATCGGCCGCCCGTCGCACACGAGTCCCGGACAAGCCAAATCATTCGGTTAACCTGTGGTCCATCATGAAAAACTGCATTGGCAAGGATCTGTCCAAAATACCCATGCCGATCAATTTTAACGAGCCGCTCTCCATGCTGCAGCGCCTGGCGGAGGACTATGAATACAGCGAGGTGTTGGATCATGCTGCTTCGCTGACAGACGAATCGGAGCAATTGGCTTATCTGGCGGCATTCGCTGTTTCCTCGTATGCGACAACGGCGGTGCGAACGGGTAAACCGTTTAACCCACTTTTAGGCGAGACTTACGAGTGCGATCGGTTGGATGATCTGGGCTTTCGCTACCTGGCTGAACAGGTATCGCATCATCCCCCAATCGCCGCTATGCACTGCGAGGGCAAAGAATGGGTTTGCTGGCAAGAATTTTCCATGACGAGTAAATTCCGTGGCAAGTATTTACAGGTGAGTAAGCTGAGACTCGTCACAGTTGCACTCTAAACGGTCTCCTCTAACTCTTTTTCAGGTGAATCCTCTTGGCGGCTCGTATGTTTTGTTCCCAAAAAGTGGGCATCGGTACTCGTGGCGCAAAGTGACAACGACTGTGAACAATATTATTGTCGGCAAGATCTGGGTGGATCAGCACGGAACGATGGAAATAGTGGGCAGCAATGCCGCGCATGGAAACAAGTGCATCTTAAACTACAAGCCTTATTCCTACTTCAGCCGTGAGACACAGCGATGCGTGAAGGGTGTCGTTATCAATCGCAATAATGAAACGAAATGGGTGGTGCGAGGCACTTGGGATGACAAGATCGAGATAGCGCCAGTGCTGCAGACGAGCGGCACTGCGGACAATCCCACATACACCACAGGCGAATACAAGGTGGCATGGCAGTGTCGTCCGCCTCCACCCGAGTCGGAAAAGTATTACAACTTCACCACACTTGCCTGTCAGCTGAACGAGCCGGAAGATGGCGTTGCGCCCACGGACTCACGCAATCGGCCCGATCAGCGTCTCATGGAGGAGTGTAAGTGGGATGAGAGCAACAAGGAGAAGGTTCGCCTCGAAGACAAACAGCGAAGGGTTCGAAGAGAACGCGAAACCGAGGCCGAAAAAGCTGCTTCCGAGGGAAGGCCGTACCCGGCTTACGAACCGAAGTGGTTCACGCGCGAAAAAGAGGAGGGTACCGATGAGTTTGTGCACGTCTCGAATAATACATACTGGAAAGCCAAGGCGAGCCAGGACTGGAGCGGCTGTCCAGATATATATTGAGAAGGCTCGCGGCGCACTCTTATTCGAATGATTTCAATATGCAGGCCTTGAAACTCCGCTGTCAACCACTAATAACCAAGAGCAACTCCTCCCGAGAGGATCAATAACTTACAGAACTATAAAGCTAACCGATGTAATAACACTTTTTCAACTACTTAGAGCATATATAAATTGATTACTGTAAAGTAGCTGCGAATGTTGATACTGAAACGTTTTTATAGCGAGCCCAATCTCAAGTTCGGATCGCATCGCATCGCGTCGCACTGATTGCGTTTATCAAATTTGTTTTCCCTTGTTCGGGTTTTATTTTAATCTTTGCTTTAATCAGTTAATTACTTATGGCACATAGACCTTACCATTCACACACACGCCCGTATTTATATATATATATATATATATATATATATATATATATATATATATATATATATATATATATATATATATATATATCTAATCTATATACATATTCGTTCTAGTGAAAAGCACAACAGCTTTTCACTCTAAACAACAATAGCAAGCAGCCGCAGCAGCAGCGACAACAACAACAACAAGGAGAGACGTATTTTCCTTCGCCGAAAATTGTTTTCACCTTGCTGATGTATGTGTATATATATAAATATTATTTATATGCATATACATACATATGTATGTTTGATGAGAAAGGTTCTAGGCAAATGCAACGAGTATATGTTAAATGTTATAAATTTATGCAATTTATTATTAAAGTATTATTTTAAATAAAAAAAGTCAAATAAAAAACAAATCAATTGTGTAGGTTAATCCACTTACTAAATTGTGGGAGACGAAGAGAGAGAGAGAGAAAGACCGGTGGCACCACCTTCTCAGCGTCCGTGATAGCGTACTATCTGACTGACTCACTGCCAAAAAACTGAGCCGAACGCGAATCGTAATGCTGCCATACCTTATCTCTGCGACTAGCGAAATGCTCGCGCGATAACGCAAGCGAAATGCGGTCGCCGTGCTTGACCAGGGAGTCGACGTTTTTATTTGCGTTCAGTTATTCGCTAGGGACCGAATATGTCTGGCGAGCGCGCGCATCATAGGCAGCGACGGAACAGCTCGAATGTGAGCATGGACTCCGCACACGACTCCCGCTCCGTCTCCCCCGGCAACAAACTGAGAATGTCGCAGAAGAAGCGACGCGGGCGATCCACAAATCGCACGTCCAGCGACAGCAGCACGGAAATGAAGGGTTGGCTGCTCAAATGGACGAACTATGTGAAGGGCTATCAGCGACGCTGGTTTGTGCTCTCCAATGGCGTGCTCAGCTACTACCTCGATCAGTCTGAAGTCCATCAGTCGTCGCGCGGCTCGATAACGCTCAAAGCAGCCGTAATCGAACACGTGGATCCCTGCACATTCGCCATTACGGATGCCAGCAAGCAGCAGAGCTTTCGCATCAAGGCCGAGTCCGAGGCGGAGCGACAGACGTGGATAACATCGCTGGAGCTGGCCAAGGGCTCCAAAATGCCAGTGATCGAGCAGGTGAATAAAGCGTCCACGGACGTACAAGCGATCCGGTGTCGACGCACGCGTGTGCCGGACAAGCCCCACTACCCGCTCAGCCTGTGGACGCTCATGAAGAACTGCATCGGCAAGGATCTCTCCAAAATACCCATGCCCATCAATTTCAACGAGCCGCTCTCGATGCTGCAGCGCCTGGTCGAGGACTACGAGTACTCCGACGTGCTGGACACAGCTGCCAGCTGCACGGATGAGTGCGAGCAGCTAGCCTATCTGGCGGCTTTCACAGTCTCGGCCTACGCGACGGCCGAGACGCGGATCAACAAGCCCTTCAATCCGCTGCTGGGCGAGACCTTCGAGTGCGACCGCACCGACGATCTCGGCTGGCGCTGCCTCACCGAGCAAGTGTCGCATCATCCGCCAATCACCGCACTGCATTGCGAGAGCAAAGAGTGGACGAGCTGGCAAGAGTTCTCGCTGACGAGCAAGTTTCGCGGCAAGTATTTGCAGGTGAGTGATGGCCGCAGCTGATTCATCTGAGTTACTCAACCGCATTTCGTTAATGGCTTAGGTAAACCCAGTTGGCGGGGCCTACGTCTCGTTCCCCGCCACGGGCCGTCGCTATTTCTATCGGCGCGTAACGACGACTGTGAACAATATAATCGTAGGCAAGCTGTGGGTGGACCTGGAGGGCCAGCTGGAGATTGTCGGCAGTAATGCGGCCAAGGGCTTCAAGTGCATCCTCAACTACATACCGTACTCCTACTTCGGCCGTGAGCTACAGCGCAGCGTCAAGGGCGTGGTGCTGGACCGCAACGACGAGGCCAAGTGGCTGTTGCGCGGCACGTGGAATGACAAAATCGAAATAGCTCCGGTGCTGCGCACGAGCGGGCCGTCCAAGAGTCCCGAGTATACGGCCGGAGAGTACAAGGTGGCCTGGCAGCGCCGCCCGGCTGCGCCCGACTCTGACAAGTACTACAACTTGCCCGTGTTTGCCTGCCAGCTGAACGAGCCGGAGGAGGGTGTGGCGCCCACGGACTCGCGTCTGCGACCCGACCAGCGCTGCATGGAGGACGGCGCCTGGGATGAGAGCAATCGGGAGAAGCTGCGGCTCGAGGAGAAGCAGCGCGCCGTGCGAAAACAGCACGAGATGAAGGAGAAAAAGGCAATCGCAGAGGGTCGATCCTACCCAGCGTACGAGCCCATGTGGTTCAAGCGGGAGCGAATGGAGGGTGGCGCCCAATACATGCACGTGACCAAGAATACCTATTGGCAGGCCAAGGCGGCCCAAGACTGGAGCGGCTGCCCGAATATATTTTAGCAGTGATCACAATCAATGCGAAGCGAAGACACCATATCTAATCTTTGGACAAAGAGGTAGCTCTTTGTCGCTCTTTGTGCGTCGTCGTCTTCCGCTAAAAAAAGACGTGAGCAATGCAAAGGGAAACGTTATAAAATTTACTCAATTTATTAGTAAAGTATTATTTAAATAAAGTCGTGAACGTCGCGGAGCACCTGAATTGATATCGCCTTCCTCAACGTGCACGATAAGGTAGCGTTTATTGACTCGATAATCAGTTAATCCAACGCGCCCAATCGGTTTATTAATGCCAATCAATGTCTCAACGTCTAACGGTTAACAACAGATAACGCCGCAGCCTGGTCACGATGACGCCCTAAGTGCGTTCAGTGGTTTGGGAAGTAATGAATATGTCCAGGGACTTAAGTAGCGCCTCCACTGACGGATCGCGGCCCTGGAAGCGACGGAAGACCTCCGCCGTGGGCACCGAGCCGCCGTAGCTGAGAAACGTTTGCTTGTACCGCTTACCCACTGTGGCGTAGTTCTCGTCGCTGCGCTGCTCTGCGAAGCCACTCGAGATGTCAGCGGCAATCAGCTTGGAATACAAATGGCTGAACTGGGCGGCCGCCCAGTCGCCAGCGAATATGTCGGTCATCGAGCAGGGATGGGCGTCCTTCTTGTCCAGCGGCATGCACTGATACACTGGCCAGAGCTTGCGCACAATGTCCAGCCAGAAGGCGCCAGAGCGATGCAACTCGATATCCAAGTCGGCCAAGTACAATTCCTGGCAGAGCTTATGTCCAGCCAGTTGTGTTTTGAGCAGGCGCGTCTTCTGCGCCAGCTCAGCATCGATCATCTGGTCATTGGTGTAGTGACCAGACAGAGTCTGCAGCACCGCCGCGTCGTCCAGGAAATTGCTCATCACGTAGCCGGACACCTGCGAGGCATCCCACTCGATGTTGGAGAGACCTGCCAGGTCACTGTAGCCCGCCTGGGTGAGCAGATGCTGCAGCGCCGTGCCAAAGGTCTTGAATACCATTTGCAGATCATCGTAGCCCAGCAGCGTAGGCTTCTCCGGAGTCGGATCTGTGAAATTAAAGATAAGTGCGCAGAGCGGAGTGAGGCCAGCGGTTTTGTTGCTATTCCGTATGCCGACCATCCAGCCATTGTTGCGGCCAAACTTGTGCTGCTTGGAGTAGCAGTCGACATAGAAGCCGCCGACCGGGGTTGAGCTGTTGCTGGCATCGCCGTCGTACACATCGAAGAACTTGACAGCCGGATGCCAGACCTCAGTCTTCGGCTGCTCCACAATGCGTATATTGAATAGCTTTTCGCTCAGCGAAAACAGTCCGGAAAGCACACGGCCCAGTGGGAAATACTCTCGCAGCTTATCCTCCAGCAGCTGGTGCTCGGCTATGAGCTGCTTTCGGGCCCAGTAGCTGACATCGTATGCCTCCAACTTGTACTCTGCCCCGTTAGCGCTGGCAAACTTCTGCACCTCGTCCATCTGTACGCTCTGCGCGGGCCCCGCGAATTTCAGGAGTTGGGCAAAGATCTGCTTCAGGTTGTCAACGCTACCAATCATCTTGGTCTGCATGGACATGTCTGCGTAGTTGGTGTAGCCCAGCAGATTGGCTTGTCGCTTGCGCAAGGCACGGATTTTCTCCAGATGCGTGCTGTTCTCCAGTGCCTTGTCTTGCTGCTGGGATGCCTTCAGAGCGTTGGCACGCCACACATTCCAGCGCTGCAGGCGATCGGGACAGTACTTGAGAAAGCCCTCCACAATTGGCTGTTGGAGGGTTATTTTCCACGGGCCTTCGAGTGCTTCCTTGGGATCCCGCGCTGTGGCTTCCAGTATTGTGTCCGGGAAGTCGCGAACTAGCTGAAAATCGTTGACCACATGCGCAAATGCATGCACAGCCATATTAACTTTGTTCTTAAAGTTACCACGCTCCCGTCCCAGCTGAGTAATCAATTCCTTGAGCCCATCTTGACCGTCTTTGCTCAGCGTTAGCCCATTCAGTTTGCCCTCAAGCAAGAACTTCTGACGCAATCGTTGCTCTGCCTCGCCTGTCTGATCCTGAGCCTGATCCTCTTGCTGCATCAGGGCGGTATACACCGTTTTATTGCAGAACTTGGCAGCACGTGCGTTGCGCGCCCTCTCGTGTATGTTCATATAGGATTTGGTGGGTATCAGTGTGCTGTTGCCCAGGTAGAGCGCCTTAGCCACACCCCAGGTGGTCTCCAATGGCCCTGTGACTGAATCAAGTTCACTGTATATATCAGCGCCCTTGAGTTGCTTCCCATTTATTATGTCCAGCTCCAGGGCTTTGACCGATTTCTCCACGGCGGACGCCTGCTGGCCGATGGCTCCAAGGCACATCTCGATGGTAATGTCGGTAAATGCCGGCAGGCCATTTGGCATAAGCAGACCATCGCCCAGTTGGCCCTCTTCACCGATCTCGGGCACACTATGAGTGCAAAAAATGTGTTAATGGAACTTGTTCCGCAACCTAGAATTCAATACGTACAGAACAATGTAGCCCGGTCGGCAGGTAGTTGTGTGTAGGCAACGTTGCGCGGCATTGGCAAGTGCCGCATGCCGCTGACGTAATATGTGCAACATGTCTTAGATCCGAATTAAAAACTACTTATTTACAATTATGAAAAAATGCGTGCGGCCAAATTTTTTTTGACGGCCTGCGTTTACACAACACTCACAGCTGATCAGCTTCCTCTTAGCCGGCGATGCGATGCGATACGATATATATCGGGCATAATTACAAATCGAGCTCAAAAACGAGATATCACATATCGATATATCAAACACATATCGAACATGAAAACATGGCGCCAAATAAAAAGATTCTTAACTTTTTTGTAGCGCTTTCTTGCTACTATTGTGTATTTATTTACAGACAAGGTTAATTCCAAATAATGAAAGCTGAGTATAAAATAACCTAATTTCTAAAATGCGCGTAGTGAGTAAATACATATATATATGTACATATATATGTGTGTATATGTGAATATAAAAGAAATTGTAAATAACTTAAACTAACAGCCCACGTTCTTGTATTGACAGCCATTGTGGGCTAAAGACATGCCATTGAGATTGCTGCCAATCTCCTTCTTCTCCTCCTGTTCGTCCTCCGATGTGGTGGCATTTATTTGTAATTTGACGTCAATATCAAAATAGGTCTCTATGCCATTGATGGGCTGCGGACTGATGCTGGCCAAGTGTCGAAACTGACAGTGCACCCAATTCCGATAGCTTATCACAGGCTGTGGTAGACTGACGATGCTGGCCAGAATGGAGCCACTTATTTTCGAGGAGTCCACCATCTTTGACAGTTTCAGGAAGGCTATTTCGAAGCCTTGCTTTACATCCAGTGCTCCAAACGAGCTGCGTCCAATGTCGTTACTCGGCGTTATGGGATCCTCAATGGTCAACACCGACAGCCAGTTGTAGTCACTGAAGGCACTTTGCAGCACACATTTCTCCACGGTGCCTCCGCTGCCGCGAACTGAGATTCCATACTTAAAGTAGTCAAACTTGCGTCCATAAAAGTCCAGAAACTTGAGCAGAAGCTTGCCCAATTTGTTATCATTCTTGCAGATCCTAGTCTCGACTAACGACTGCTGCTGCAGGAAGCTGACGCACATCAGCGTGAGGGCATAGGAGGAAATACCGCCAGAGCTGTACACCTCATTGTGGCCCTGCAGTCGTAGATATTGCTTCAGCACTATGACTAGTTTGGGCAGCTCTGGGAACTGCTCTATGAACCGCTGCACCAGCTCTGCCGCATGTACGCCCGACATCGTGTTGAATGTGATGTCAAAATTGATTTGCGATATTAGATCCGTAAATTTAACCACAGGCACTGAGGCCTTGTCCAGGACGTTCACACTATCGGCCACTCCACGTGCGATCAGCGCATTCTTCAGCTCAAGCAACGGCGCGCCCTTCCAGTAAAAATTGTTAACTGCAATGTCGATATCAGAGACGGGCAGATTTAGCCCGGTGCGAAAGGAGCCAAAGACTTCAATGCAGGCATCGGGCCAAATGCCAAGTACAACGCGCTCAATCCGATGCACGGCCTCCACACGCATCATATACTCCGTCGGCGTCGAAATTATGTAGTTGTAGAAGTGCTCAATTTCTTGGTGGAGTGCGGCTACGCCGCTGCCATATTCAAAATTTGGCATTATCCAGGGCTCGCGCTGATCTGTGACTTTGGTCATTTTGCTGTCTTCTTGAATTGCAAACAAAGCTAGAGAGTCCTTACTCACTCTCTATTTTTTTATTTATTTATTTTTTTCAATTGTATTTCTTCTTTGGCACTTAAAAGTTCGATTCGCAATTCGTAATTTGTTTCTTTTTTCAATTTCCCTTCAAGCCGAATAACAAGAACAAGACAAATGCCAAAGCCAGCGCCGTTATACAGAGTTGCCACCCAGTTCATTTCGTGCCGAAAAAATTTTACTAGTTCTCTTCAAACTCGCTTATCATGAAATGGGTTTGTCATGATGTAATTGGACTAAATAAACATAACCAATAAGACAAATACTGATAAGAATAAATTTTCAATAAAATATTTATGCAAAGCCATGTTGTTTAAAAACTTGTTCTTTAATTATTACTGCTGAATGACTGTGTTAAAAATAAATTTACAGCAATATACACGGAACCGAACTTGAAACATTACACACATTTTAAACTACATACATATATATGTACATACATATACATATAAATGTATAGTGACTGGCCCTTAACAACAACAAATTGAACTATGCATGTGACTTTCTATTTACAGCTAAAAGAAATTTCGAAATATGCGCACCACAGCCTGCACCCAGCGCGGTATAGGCCTCAGCACAATCTCCCGCTCCGCTGTCGTGGACAGGTCGTACAGGCGATCCGACTCGTTCTGGAGCCGCTGGCTGAGCTCGTTGTTGACAGTCACCAGACACACCTGGGTCTCTAGATCACGGTTGACCGAGCGCTCGCCAAAGTTCGAGGAGCCGATTAGCGTCAAGTTGGGCAGTCGAGCCTCGGGCAAATAATACCACAGACCCTTCGCATGGTACGTCCAGCCGGGCTTTTCGTATTCGAAGAAGTTCACGCGATGATTCTGCTGTCGTCGCACTAAGCTTTCATAGAAACTCTTCGCAATGAGTGTGTAGGCAGCGGGAATACCTCCAGCGGGTCCTTTGGCGCCCTGGAAGCCATTTGCCTGCAACGGAGGATTGAAATATATATTAAAGAGAAAGGAGCTTGTGGTTAGTACCCACATTTGGATGGGCCATGAGGATGCTGCATTGCGCCAGGCACTTGTGCGTGATGGTGTCCATGTACTCCTGCGTGAGGTTGAAGTAGCCGGTGGCAAGCTTGAGCCGAGAGCCGGCAATGCATTTGGACAGCAACTGTTTGGTCACCACGCTGTCGTGGTGTATGCCAATCTGGCCCATCTCCAGCAGCGGGAACACCCACGTGTCCGCTTCGCTGCTTTGCTCCCTGAGTTGCGATTGCTTTTGGTATGCTTCCTGTACGAAATTCGAGATGCGCTCTTTGGCCAGCCGAATGAATTGGTCTTTGGTGCCCTCGTAGGGTAGGATGCGCCAGTTTCGATGCAGTCCCTCGGCCGCATCGGCGCCCACGGCCAAGCTGAACTCCTGCACGCGCTCAATGAATTGGGCATAGAAGTCGGCTAGCGGCTTGTCCTCAATCAGTATGTAGCGATCCTGGCGATTGGTGAAGTAGTCGTTGGACAAATTGGCGCCCGAGATGATGACCGCATCGTCAAATAAGTACACCTTCATGTGCTGCAGGCCAAACAGCTCGTTCCAGCGCGGCGGCGCCAGTCGCTTGGTCATGCCGCGCAGATCTGGCGTGTGGTACAGCGAAAACTGCACCTGCTCGCCAAACTCTCGCACTAGGGGCAGGAGCATGGTCTTGGAGTTGGCCACTCCACGTGTGCCCCGCGTAAAGTCCAAGAGAACATTTAGACGCAGTGACGATTCTGCCTTTAGGCTGTGACGCAACGTTTGCACAAAGGAGCTCTCCAGTTGCCCCGTGCCCAGGTACAGACTAGCCAACACAATTCTTTTTTTGGCATGTGCGATGCGCTGTATCAGTGTTTGGTAGAAGTGATGCGGCTCATGGATGACCTGAATCTGTTCCCCGCGCAGCGGAAAACAGGGAGCCAGATTGTGTAACCAGGAAAGACTGTCCAAAGCGGGTGCTCCCGCGAACCCGCCACACAACAGCTGTTGGGGCGCATGCTGTAGGCAGCCCAACAGGTCGCTCTGTGTGACGGGCGAGAGCTCCTGGGTGAACAGGCGGCGCAGGTACATCATTTTTATTGAGGGCTTCTTAATCTTCAACTGCGTACGCTACTCTGGCTGCGCCAGATCCTTTTGCCGTTTTCACCTTAATTGCGGAGTTAGTTTCATTCATAGGTTGTTGGATTGAGTATTTGAATAAACTGAACTGGTTTTATGAAATCATATCAAAACTACATTTACATGCTGTTGCTGTGCTGGATATTTAAAGAAATGTATCGATATTAACATTCCTATCGATTGAACCTTGCAATCAACAAAGCACTGTAAGCAACTATAAAGTGTGCAAACATCATATAAATCGGTTTCCGAATCATGTGTGCTATATCCAGTTGAGTGCAATTAATATTTGTGTAAATGAAGTATAGAAAAGAGCCTGTTATATGATCACTCGAGTTCACTTGAAATATCGATATCGAATAGCTACAAAATCTTACGTATCGATATTTCAGTCGCACGTCTCTAACATAGCCAGCACAGCGCAACAACAAAAAGCAAGGAGAGAAGAAGAGTCAAGTAAAAGAAAAGCCAACGAAGTCAACTGCGAAAATTTTGTGCCTTCCTCCAATACATAGCTCTTACGATGTTCAAATGCTTTTAAATGTGAACGCAAAGGATTCGAATACGGCAAATAGTTGATGAGTGCGTGTGTATGTGTGTGCATAATACCAAAATAGTCTCTACAATAGTGCAACGCAACCAGATTCGAGTGCGTGCAGCAGCAGCAGCAACCAACACCAACAACTATAAAGAGAGCGAGAGAGCCTGCTTTGGGATTTTTTTTTCTACATTTTCTTGCTTTTGTTTTTGCTTGAACATTTTATAGACGAACCGAAATTTGAAGTCAGCTGGTCTGGTGTAAAAAGTAACAGACCCTATCATGTCCTGGACTGAAAAAGTGGATCCGGAGTTGATCTTCACCAAGCAGGAGCGCATTGGCAAAGGCTCTTTTGGCGAGGTCTTCAAAGGCATTGACAATCGAACGCAGCAGGTGGTGGCCATCAAGATAATCGATTTGGAGGAAGCTGAGGATGAGATCGATGACATACAGCAGGAGATTATGGTGCTCTCCCAGTGCGATTCGCCGTATGTCACCAAATACTATGGATCCTTCCTGAAAGGCACCAAGCTATGGATCATTATGGAGTACCTGGGCGGCGGCTCTGCATTGGACCTAATGAAAGCTGGCTCCTTCGAAGAGATGCACATTGGCATCATATTGCGGGAAGTCCTCAAAGGCCTCGACTACTTGCATTCGGAGCGCAAGCTGCATCGTGACATCAAGGCGGCCAACGTGTTGCTCAGCGAGCTGGGCGATGTGAAACTAGCCGATTTTGGCGTTGCTGGGCAGCTAACAAATACGACATCTAAGCGAAACACATTCGTAGGCACACCCTTCTGGATGGCACCCGAAGTAATTAAGCAATCACAGTACGACTCGAAGGCGGACATCTGGTCGCTGGGCATCACGGCCATTGAGTTGGCCAAGGGCGAGCCACCTAATTCGGAGCTGCATCCGATGCGTGTTCTCTTTCTAATACCGAAAAACAATCCGCCCCAATTGACTGGCAACTACACCAAGTCGTTTAAGGACTTCGTTGAGGCGTGCCTCAACAAGGATCCAGAGAATCGACCCACGGCCAAGGAATTGCTCAAGTATCCGTTCATTAAGAAGGCAAAGAAGAACGCCTATCTAATTGACCTAATTGATCGCTTCAAGAAATGGAAACTCTCAAAGGGCGACGAAAGCGAAACTGAGTCGGAGAACTCCGATTCCGACTCGGATGCCAAACAGGGCGGTGGCAGCGGCAGCGGGCACGACGAGCCCTGGATCATGACCGTTAAGGGACTACACATCAACAGCGCACCGCGTGCTGGAGTCAACAGCTTTCAGTTGCAAGAGCATGAGCTGACCATGCAGAAACTTATGGCCACGACACATGCGCCCTCGACCACCAGCAGCAATCAGTCGGCATCGAGCAGCAACCTTACCAACAGTATTGGCGGCCCCGGCAAGGCGGCGAGTGCAGGTAGCGTGGGTAATGCGATTGCAGCGGCAACGGCGTCGGCGTCTGGCAGTGACTTGCCGGCGATGGTCAGCAACAACAGCAATAGCAACAACAATAATAATAACAACAGCAACAACAACAACTTAAACAGCAACAAACATGCCACAACAACTATGTTGAACACGTCCTTGACTGGTGGAGGATTAGGAGGTGGAGGTGGATCAGGAGCTGGAGCCGGCGCAGCTGGCAATGCATCATCGGGCGCTGGTAGAATGCTGCCGGTCGGCGCATCCAGTTCGGCCACTGAAATAATGCAGAAACGCGCCAGCTCCAAGCCAGAGCTGCGTCAGTCGCGCTCGGCAGCCACATTGGACCAGGTGGAGGAGCGTCGTGCCTCCTTGGGCCTGCCACTCAGCATGGACCAGCATCAACAGCAGCAGCAGCAGCGTCGTAGCAACAACCGTGAATCATTCCATGCGACGAGCGCCAACAATGTGAGCAACAGCGGCAGCAGCAGTGGCATCAACGTTGCCGAGCACAACAACGATGCACTGGCTTCCAATCAATCCAATCACGGCAAGCTGGCGGCAGGGCAGGGCCAGCGCATGGCATACCACACGAACAGCGCTTGCCTCAACAACCTACTCTTCCCGGTACTGAGCGACATACAGCGCAAGTATAGCAACAGCACCAAGAACTTGCAGAGCATGCACGGCGTTGGCGTCGGCAGTGACATTGGGGACTTGAAGTCGGTGTTTGAGCTGGCCGAGCGCAGCAGTCCGGGCGTTAGTGACCTGTTCATGAAGGAGCTGATCCATATGCTGATGCCTGGCTATTCGGAGACCCGCATTAATAATATTATGGATCGCGCCATACGCAATCGCAAATAGACCGTGAAACGGCCTACCCATATTCCAAAACAAAACAAATATATATTCTATATAAATACTATACATGTTAAATAAAACCCAACAAGCAACAACAAACAGCAGCAGCAGCGGCAGCAGTAACCAACCAACATATTCCGACATAGTGGCCAATGGAGCAAGCAGCGTTAGACTTATGAAAAACGAAAGTTTATATATACTTATGTAGTTGTACAATACGTATTTCAACTGAGCCATGTGGCAAATGTTTATTCAACAGTTATTTAGGCATATAATATGTATTCGTTTGTTTATCTGCAATATTAATATTATTAATATAATGTAAAACATATGCAACTTTAAAAATAAAACAAAATTAAAAAGGTCATCATTATTATGTTTGATCTGCCGCCCAGAGTGGCTTTCAATTGTGGCGGCCGATCGATAAGTCGATTTTTCTGACAGCTTCGAAAATGAAATTAACAATCTTTCCTTTTACTGTGTAGATGAAGCACAAAAAGTATAATTTAAAAGATTTGTGGAGAAAAATCGAAACTTTTAAATTCATTTTCGTGCATAACGTCACATATCGATTGGTCGATAACAATAAGTTCGGCTCCGTATTGAGCTATTGATATGGCAGCTCTGTCATAAATGGAAGCTACAGTGCAAACAGTTAAGAAAAAATTATTAAGGCGTTTAAATTGAATAGGCTGCGAAAATGTCGCAATTAGTTGTAGATGAAGAAACTTTGGAAACGCTAACATATGAACGTTCCAAAATATGGTCCAACTTTCTTAAGGTAAGTGCAACAACCTAAAAAATATTTACACGATCGCCATTTAAATTTTCACGCTTGTCTTATTTTGCTTCAGCGTTGCGAGAATATGGAAGATGGCGAAGAAATTGATATGAATAATATAGATGATATATATAAAAATGATGATGAAGCAAGTATTTGTGGTATTGAAGAAGCCGAAGAAGATGCTGTTGAGAGCGAGGTACACAATGCAACGGTACACAATGCAACGGCCTCCATGAGCAAGGCCGAGCTAACTATGATGATATGCAGCGGCGATAAAGAGATTTTAGATCAAACACTGCCCATTGTGCAGGAGCACGTACGTAAATGGAAGGCAGCTGGCCTAGATCGTATATTGAACACATTTGATGAGCAGAAGATTGAACTGCATGTGGGTGATTGGCTGCGGCGCCACAATAGTGCCTACGGCGACAAGACCCTACAGGAACTGTCGCCGATAAAAGAGTACCACAGGCGGTACAAGGCGACAGATCATGTCTTCTCTCCGGACGACAGTGACGAAAGCGAGACCGAGTCAATGCATTCTGTGGACACAGCTCGCTACATACGCGCCAGTCGCAAGCGGACTGTGTCGACTGCTAGCAAATGCAGCAGTCCGATGACAACAATCAAAATGTTTCGAACGCTGCCACGGAAGCGGGACGAGCTGCGTGCCAAATACGGCTGCAATGAGTACAACGAAGATCAGGAGCATCGTCATCACATGCAGGCGCTACGCCATCGACGTGACCAGCTGCGCAGATGCAATCGTGAGCTTCAATGTGAACGTGAGCTCGTCTATCACACGACCCCCAGGCATTATCCGTACAGGGTTGCGACCAGCTTCCATGGACAGCAGCGACGCAAGCAGCTTCGCAAGCGTCGCGACAGCTCTCCAAATTTTCCATCGGCATCCTCCAGCGATGACGAGAGTGCTCACAGCCGTTGCGACTGCAGTGCCTGTATGAGGCGCGCCTTTTCCATGAGCGCACATCCGTATTGTGGCTATCGTAGTTACCATAGTCGCAGTCTGTATCATCACCAACGACTTGAGATGGGATCACGAACGGCGCACAGCATATTTAAGCGTAGCGTGCGTCAGATGCGACGTCAACACTCATTCGAGGATGATTTGCGTCCGCGTTTGCTGGAGAGCGATTGCAATTGTTGCAACAAGGATCGCCTATGCTCGAATGTGGTGCACATCGCCAATAGCTCAACAGAGGAATGGATGGTTGAGAATAAAAGCAGTCCGGATCTACGTCAGATGAAAATGCAAACGCAGAAATCGTCCAAATGTCGCTTCAGGACAGTAAACTCAATATCAAAATCCAAAGTGGTAAATGCATTTCAGCCAGTTGGTGTTCTTGCTGAAGAAACAGACGAAGACACTGAAGAAGATGTGTTGGATAACAAAATGGACAAGGAAGAGCTGCCATATAAGCCCAAGCGAAACCCATTTGAACTATGCATAAGTACAGACGTCGCTCCAAAGTCGATTACGAATTTGCCATTGAATAACATTATTGTGCCAGAAATAAGTGAGGAGCCTAATAACATTATCGACAGTGAAAAAATTGCTAAATCTAATAGCCAGAGGACATTATCGAAGTCAGACGAAAAAGGAAAAAACGCGAAGAGCGCCAAGGCTAGCAGCACAGTCGCTAAAGCTCGCAGGAATTCAAAGGTGGAGGCTATGCCGACATCCGATGAATTAGAAGATTCTGACATAGAAGTAAAGCCCAAGAGTTCAGTTAAAAGAAATTTGCCATCAAATAACATTATTGTGCCACCTATAACTAAGCAACCTGTTAAGACTAATAAGACTCTCGATGATGAAACAATTGTTAAATCTAACAAAGTCAAAGGCTCTAGCCAGATGAGGAAGTCATCAAAATTAAATGAAAAAGGACCTACAGCTGGCAAAAGTGTGAAGAGTACTAAGGCTAGCAGAACAGTCGCTAAAGCAGGCCGGAATCGAAAGATAAAAGTCATGCAGATATCCGATGAATCCGAAGATTCCGAGGAAGATTTTAAGCTAGCCCTAGCGCTGTCAAAGCAAACCTATTTGGATGAGCAAAATAAATCGCAGCCAAATGCGGATACAAAAATGGATGGAGATACCACAGATTCATCAGCAAAATTGCCGGAGCAATCTAGCTTTAATAATCTCAGTGTGGTCTGCAATTCTACGGTTATGTCCATTGATGCGGGGAGTACACGATCCATGAAGAATCTAATGAAATTGCCAATCAAAGATGCCGACAATTCGGCTGCAAGAACTTTACAGCAAGTCTGGGATATATCGAACAGCGATGCCGACTGTACTATTGTCACATCTACGACTGGCGGCGAGGCAGTTGTTGCAGCTATGAAGCCTGCTCCAGAGGTGCCCCAAGCACCATCGAATGTTAAGCTAACTAAAAAGGGTTATTTACTGCATGCACCAGGAAAACGTCCGGAGGGCTCCAAGTCCATCTTTACCCTTAATGAGCATAGTCTAAGCCCCATCATTGGACAGAGCAAGGCTCGCAAGTTTCTTAAGTATTACACGGGTGCTCGCAGCTTTGACAGTCGCTACTCGGTTTATTATCGTCCCACGGAAAAGATGGCAAATGTGTTGAGTGCAGGCGCTAAGTCTTTGGATTATCAGTCCTCCAGTAGCAGTAGCAGTGACTCAGATATTTTCGATCGAATTCATCGTTACGGGGATGTTTATTTGGATAAGAACAACGAGAGCGATTGATTCGTTAACTTGTTAGTCAATTAACTTTAACTAGTGTTAAGAGGGCAGTTAAACAATTCCTCAACATTGTAATAATCGAATAACTTGAACTTGTCCTTGAAATCAACTTAAATTTAATTGCAAGCTTTAATTATACAATAATTTAAATAAAAATAATTTGCTTTTAATGTAAATACAATTTCAGCTTATGGAACAAAATTGAAAAGTTTTCTCTGAAGCAGCTAAAAATTTATGTCTAGTATAAATTGGTTCGTGCAGATTGAGTAAAGATGCTATTCTTATGAACTATCTGACAGTGACATCGCAAGTGCCCGGCTAGCTCAGTCGGTAGAGCATGAGACTCTTAATCTCAGGGTCGTGGGTTCGAGCCCCACGTTGGGCGAATTACGTTTTTTTAATTTTTCATTATATTAAAAAATTTATGCACAGTTGAGTTCGTGATTATAATAAAAAACATTTTTGAAAAGAATTTTATTTGAAAAATAAATTTCTCTCAGGTTCTACCGAGATTTGAACTCGGATCGCTGGATTCAAAGTCCAGAGTGCTAACCATTACACCATAGAACCGTGCTAGCTCGGTACAGCTTAGGAAAATAAATTCCTAGCATACATTTGTTTTTTTGGCAAATGGGTGAAAACATTATCCAAAATATTTAAATTTCAACTTAATTATTTTCCAAAAAAAATGTTAGTAGGATTTGGAAAATCTTTTAAATATATTATTGTATGAGAATGAGATAAAAAAAAGGTTCTACCGAGATTTGAACTCGGATCGCTGGATTCAAAGTCCAGAGTGCTAACCATTACACCATAGAACCGCGCTGAGAGACGTGGGCCAAAACATAATTTTCTCGTTTTTGCCATTAATTCAGTGTTGTTAGGTGACGTTTGACTAGCATTTTATTTGGTGCTTATAAATGGCGCCGATGTTATATGGTATTTTTCACATTTAAATTTAACTGAAAATAAAAATACTAAATAACATCGTTGTCAAGCAAAAAAAAAAAAATGATGTATCAAATTTATTTAATCAATAACAGCAGAGCAACATACATCAAAACAAATTTAACCGCTCAACTATATTATATTTACAGAGTGCTAAGTAATACTTAAATAATCATGGAGAACAAAAAAACTCTGCTAGAGAAATACCAAATACCAATATGCAACTTGGATTTCGGTTATGTTGAGAAATGCGAAAATGCACGCGAAATGGAGAAGATTGTGATGATATTGCGTTCCGGCGAAGAAGGCTACTTTCCAGATCTGACGCGCTGTGCCGAGGAGAAACTAAAAAAGCTCAAGCCGAACAGCAAACTCTTTCGCACCGAGGAGAAAATACAACAAAGCAGCGTGCTGGACAAGCGCGAACTGAAGCCCATATATGTGAGTAACTTTGAGCTTACACTATTTTACTTGTGTTAACACTTAAGATTAGGACTGGACGAATGAAATCAAGAACAAGGACAGTGTGCTAAGTGAGCTCAAGGAGGAGGCTTCTGCTCTGCCCATGGATCTGCCACCCGTGCGAAAGACGACCAAAATAGAGATTGACAAGGACGGAACTGAGACCCCGAAGGCACAGACAGCACCCAAGCCCAGTGCAAAGCCGCAGTCCAAGTCAACGAATGAACAGCGTATCAAGTCCACGGACTACAGCAAGTGGGACAAGTACGATCCGGATGAGGAAATACTCCGCATGGACTTGGAGCAGGAGCGTGCCAAGGAGCAGGCAGAAATAAAGCTAAAAAGTATTACAAAAAAACCAAACAAAGAGGAGCAGACAAAGATATCCCAGCAGAAGGCCGAGGAGCAGCAGCTGAAGGCTCATCTCCAGAAACTAAGTCAGGTGGAGCGTGAGCAATATGCCGAGCGGTGAGCAAAGGTTTCCTCTTTTACTATATATATTATGTTCGTATTATCCTCAACAGATTTCGCTTGCGGGGCAACGAGTACTTCAAGGCCAAGGAGTATGACAATGCCATTAAGGAGTACACCCGTGCCATAGCATTCGATCCGGCGCAGGCTGCACGCGCCTATAACAATCGGGCCATCTCGTGTGAGTGAATAGAAGTACTATAATTCCAATATATATAGTATATTCTCCTTCCACCCGCAGACATAAAGTTAAAGAACTTTTTGCTGGCCATAGACGACTGCGAGGCCTGCCTACGGCTCGAGCCGGGCAACGTGAAGGCGCTTTTGCGTCTGGCCGATGCCAACTATAGCCAGGGACGCCGTCGTGAGGTAAGTAGAAATCGAAATAATCCATAAATAATATATTCCAATTGATCGCCCGCTAGTCGTATGGCATATATCAACGTGTATTGGAACTGGAGCCGGATAATGCAACCGCTAAGAAGTCTTTGGAGGAGTTGCGCAAGCAGGTGGGCGAGCTGGCGCCTGCGCATGCTACGCGCATGATCATCGAGGAGCTCCCACCGGATCCAGCTCCAGTTAAGAAGAAACCCGGAAAACCAGAGCAATCCAAGTCCAAGGAATACGATCTGGCCGAGTTGGTCAAGCCGAATCGTGTGATCAAGAGTAAAATAGCTGCTGCTGCTGAGGCTCTGGGTGGCCAGTTGAAAAACAGAGATTCCATTGCCCACGCCCAGAAGCAGCAGCTGCAGCATATGATGCAGAAGGTGTCCACTGCCCAGTCAGAGCTGCGCCTGCCACAGACCACTAGCGCAACTCCCATGGAGAAGAAGCTCCTGATACAGGAGCTACAATAATACAATTTCTCTAATTTTTTGGTAGGGGGTGCAGTCTAAGAGCAGAAAGAAAGGCCAAACATATTAGCAACATATCTTCTTAGTCCATTAGTTCCAATAAACTTTTTCTCAGAATGTAAAAAAAAATTAAAATAAACAAGTAAGAGTGCTCTAGTCGAGATGGCTCGACTAGGAGATCCCCTGAACCCTGAATTTAACAAAAACCGAAATTGTGTACTAAATGCAAAACTTGAAGACTCTAACTATAAAGATGAATTAGATAGAATTTTATAACTAAATAATGATATCGGTTTTTAATCGATAACATTCAAACTATGACAGTTATCGATTATTTGAATTAAGCTCGCTCCTTTCGTGCTATACACGAAGTCTCTTGCTCTTATATCGTCTGAGATCGACGCGTTCAAACATACGGACAGAAGGGCAGACAGACAGACAGACGGACAGGGCTAAATCGACTCGGTTTCTCTCCCTGATCAAGAATATATATCTTGTATGGGGTCTGCCACGCCTCCTTCTGCCTGTACAAACATTTTCACAAAAATATCATATCCTTCCTATATACTTTCCCATTTTCAATGGGTTCCGGGTATTTTTCAATATTTGTTTCAAATGACTTTTGATTAAAAAACTCTTATTCCAAAATAGACTAAAAAGAGTAACGAATGTTTATTTAAAAAATTGATTGACGGATTCACTCCTCATTCATAGAGTTATTTATTTTGTAAATATTGATTGAAGGATTCACTTCTCATTAGATATTCTGTAGATATTTTGGTTCAAGTAGCACAAAAAAGCACTTTTTTGGGAAAGGCTGGACATAAAATAAACAGAAATTCGGTTTATTAAATTAATCTAAAATACGAAAAAAATATTTTTAAAATCTTTGCTAAAAATTTCAGCCTTAGATGAGAGATAAATAAGATATTCAACACGAATCGATCAAGAAGTGAAAACTTTAGGAGCATTTTAAAGTTCTTGAGCTTTTGCCGATATAATAAGCAAGTCCAGTTTATGGCAGTTTTAAAGGCTTTGCTGAGAAATGAAAAAGATATTGATGATTTCCAAGTATAATTCTATAGTCTCAAGTGCATAGATGTGTTCAGAGTCTGACAGGCTTTAAACTCGGCTCTCAGCCGAAATTGGATTTGCCAATCTCAATGGGTTCAGCTTATAAATAAATAAAAAAGGTGTTGCTCAGCCGCATAGAGGCCGTTTTGAAGTAGCTTTAGATAAGAATGACAATTATCAACAGTTACCTAGCTACAGTCGAAATAAATTTTAGTTAAACTCATATTTTAATGATAACTATTAAACTGCGATATCTTATCAGTATAGCTGCAACAACAACTATTGATGTATTATGATTGCTAAATCTATGTATGTATATATAAGAATCTGCTATATATGCCATATGATATAGAAATACTTTTTCGATCAGAAAAAAGACATACATAGACAGTTATCTGATATATCGAAAATTTATTATCTGAAAACAAATTAGGCACTCTAAAGACAGTATATAGAAAAGTAACTGAACGGAATCAGGGACATTCTTCGACTTGACCACAGTCACATTGCGCTGTTTCCGACTCCTCTTCACATTGGAAGAGAACCTTGCGCATATAGCGAGCGATTAGGTTTTGTGGCCTCTGGTCGAACTGCTGGAGCACGGATGATGGCGAATCGATCTGTGGGCGAGATAGAGTCATCGAAGGACATTTGTTCCGGGCGACCTAGACCACCTACCTGATCGCCACACATGCGATTGAGTATGGCCACGCAGATGACGGCGGCGCGTAGTCCCGCTTGGTGTGTGATAGCTGCGAAGGCGGTGCTCTCCATTTCCATGTTGAGTATGCCCATCTGAGAGATTTGCTGCAGAAAGCACATTTTCTTTTGGGGCGTGTACGCGCAGAAGGCGCCGTCCAGCCGCGATTGTCCCTCGTAGAAGTCGTCGGCGCAGAGTGTCTTGCCCAATACGGTGGCGTAGTCGTCTTCACAGGGATTGGTGAGCGCCAGAAGTTCCCTTGCCAAGGCCTGACTCAGTTTGGCCGGCCGTAGCTCCGGCTTTGTGTGCACCACCACTTCGTGTACGGGCCGCAGTCTGCCATCCAGCGGCTGCGACGTTATCACTACGGTGCCCGGCTCCACGCCGATGCCTCCGCAGGTGCCCATGCGAAAGAATATGGGATTTTGGCACTTCGCATGATGCACGAGCTTGATCAGCTCGTGCAGCACTATGCTGATTGAGGGGCCGCCAATGCCGTGGCTGGCGCACAGCACTGGACCCACTTTGTACAACGCATATCGATGGCCGCTCGCGGAAATGTTCGTTAGGCTAACGGCCACACTCAAGGTGAGACCAATTTCTTTGATGATGAAGTTGGCGAATCGCTCCATGCGGGACTCCGTGCCGCCCATGCACACGAACTGTGAGCATCGCTTGAGGTTGAGGAGTTTGATTAACAGAGATTTCATCAACTTACCCGAACATCCCCGAAGACCTTCGGAAAGTCCGTTGTCTTCGTATCCAAGTTAAGGTGGTAAAGGATGTCTGGATTCAGACACTCAAGATACGGATTCATGTTACAAGGAAGCCAATTTGATTGATTAGACGCATCATTGTTGGCATTGTTGTTGTTCTCCTTGATGAACCGTATCAGCTCGTCGATTCGCTTGTTCTGGGCGTTGACCATTGCTGTAGAGCTGCATTATGAGTAGGACTCAAAGGACAACGTGCTATACCCACCTTTCAGATCGCAGACGTTTTTGTGCATATCCTTTTGACACTTTTCACCCATTTCTATCAATTATCCGGTATTTTTTTAAATTTTAATAATTTTGAGCTTTGCCAATATTGAGAATTTAGAATAGTTTATTATAATTGAAGTATTTGAACTACCTACATTACCTTACTTAGATCTCAAAAAGTCAAATACTTTGTTAAGTGTGATTTTGTTAGGGTAATAATAATACTTGGAGTATATAATATTTTGATTAAATATATTGCTTTATATAGTTATTTGAAGCTATAGTATTCTTTCATAAAGAAGATGAGATACCATATATATTTTCGGATAGTTAATTTTATTAAGTTGTTGAAGGTTTTTTCTACAAATATTTATATCCACATTATTTCCTGAGCAGATGTTGAATATAACGTCCCACAATCAAAAAGGGACGCTGCTCAAACTCATGTTTTTGGTCCATCGTAATAGTCACCTGTATGAAAATAAAAATGTTTTGAAAAATCTTAAGAAAATGGAATAATTGAATGAAGACCTGGACATCATAGAAATCGTATGAAGTCTTTAGAGAAAGATCTCGATAATTCAGATAGAGAATGTTATATGCACATTATAGTAGGCAATACACACCTGATCGCCGTTCAAGCGATTAATCAATGCTACGCAGATGCACGCAGCCTTGACGCCGGCCATTTTGGTCAGTGAGGAAAACATGGTGGCCTCCATCTCAATGTTGCGAATGCCCAAATCGTGCGCTTTCTTCAGGAAGTTCATCTTGTCCTCTTCGCTGTACTCACACACAGCGCCATCGGTGCGTCCTTGACCTGATTGAAGCAAATACATGTAGATAGACTTAAGCAATTGATAAGGATATCTCTCAGTGCTTACCTTCGTAGAAACAGTCTGTGGCCATGGTGTTCGCTTTAATGGTCTTGAAGCCATCGTCAGTTTGCGCGCCAAACTTTAAAATTTCTTCGATAACGGCCACTGGAAAGCTAGCGGCTCGCTTCACACGCTTTCCCAAAATGGGCTAATCATGAAAGAAAATACGTTTAAAATATAAGTGAGAGTGAAGGCAAACTTATCTAGATAAGCTGAGAGGGTGAGTTAGGCATGCTGATCCCAGCTGGAGTACCTCAGTTCAGCAATCACTTTTCGATTATGCTTAAACGGAGCACACCACAACTGTGTTGTGCAGTGTAGTTGGAGTACTTACGATCTCATGCACGTTCTCCAGGTAACCATTGAAGGCTTTCTCGGTGACGACGACCGTGCCCGGGTCTACGCCTACGCCGCCGCATGTGCCGATGCGCACGAAGACGACATCTCGACACTTGGCATATCTGACCAGCTTGAGCAGCTCGTGCAGCACCACCGAGAACGTTGAGGAGCCAACGCCATGGCTGACACACAGAACCTGCCCCACCTTGTACAGAGCATAACGCTGTCCACTCTTACATAGATCAACCGGTTCGCTTGAGTCAGCTATGCCAAGTATCTCTCCCAGATATATTGCCAGCTCTCGCATGCGCTTCGAGGTGCCTCCGGCACAGATGACCTGCAGGGAGGGGACTGAGTGTAATATGTATGGCTCGAAGTCGTTCGCGTAGTCGACTCACCTTCACATCGCCAAATTGCTTTTGAATATCTTTAGCGTCCTGGCTGCAGGCCACATTTATATTCAAATGATATAGGAAATCAGAGTTCATCTGACTCAGATGAGGATTGTTCAGAGTCTCACTGTGCCACAAAGATAAATACACTATATTATAATATTATTTTAGAAATATTTGATTATGATTTCCACTTACTGCGACATTTTGCTGTACTTTTAGCTGATAATGCTGTAAGTAGAGTAAATTACAAGAAATCTATAGCGATATGAACTTGTCGCACTAGGACTCAGATAGGGCTCAGAGCTTATAGCTAATTTGAATGACAGCCGGCACACTCTCTATAAGGCATAAGCCGGAGCTCTCTATCAGCTTGCTACTTAAGCATGACGAATACAACATGTTGGAGTTGCAAGATAAGGCATAAAGTTGAGCTGAAGTTCTCTCTATGGAGAGTATTCCCTGAAGGCAGATAGGGGTACTTTATCGAAAATAATAAATATTAATATAACTTTATAATTATGTATAAAAACAGTTTCCAGACTTGAAGATAAACAATGCTTTTGACTTCGATCGATCGTTCAACCGAGACTTGAATGCACTTTTAATTTATCATTGATTCCACAGCATATTCCATATCTTCCATGTATTTCTTATATAGAAAATATTTGCTACGCCAAAGATAAGAGATTGTTCGTGTTGTAGGCACGTTTGGCGCGAAGGGAAATATAAATAATATTCACTTGGGGGCGACTCAAAATTTTGATTTCAGCACGAAACTTTTATATAGAACTATATATATTCATATGTACACATACAACTAAATAATTCAATTAGAAACCAAACAATATTATTTTTCATTTATATATACTTTTTCGCTCAACTTGCCGCAGATGTGGCCCGATCGCGTCCAACGCTTCTCATCGACTGAACGCTCGCGCGTAAATAAGTATTCAACTCGCGTTTTCGGAGCTTTTCTCTGATAAACAATTCTCCGAGCAGTGCAAGCCAATTAAAAAAGCTAGAAAAAGCTAAGCAACAATGTTCACGCTATAGAAAAAAGCTTTCTTTTCAGTTGAAGCACACTTTTTGGTGCTACTAATTAAGTAAAGCCATAAAATAATAAAATTTTTAATTTAATTTGTTTTTAATTTTACTTAGCTATTAGTTTAAAAAAAGTCAAATATTTAAAGCCAACTTCCCCAAGTCCTCCAAGTATATACTTATCCAGAGTATGAAGCAAGCATAGAGGCAACAGCATTTCCCTTTATCACCTGGGATCTCGCGTTCAGACATTTCTTGAATTTTGTTTGTAAGTTGCATCGGCATTCCCATTAATAACGCCACGCCAATGAATGAAATGGCTAAAATATCCGCAGGCCCACCTGAGCTAGCTGTAAAAAAGCCAAAGTGGCAGCACTGCGTGTAACGGTCGCTCTACAATTCAAGCCAAGCAAACAAAGTAACAAACTGCACCATCGCGCGACACACGCATCTGCGACTCATTTGCATGTGTGAGTTCCATCCACAATTTCGATGTGAAAAGAGACCAACCAAAAGTCTCAGGCTCCCTTGTTTACTGTAGATCTATGGGCTGTAGGCAAATACTATAGACGTATTTAAGGAAGTTAGTAGTGAAGTAGTAGTAGTAGTAGTAGTTAGCTGTTCATCTACTCGACAGCTTTAGACCTTGGTGCATGTCGAGTTGGTATAGCTGCTAAACCTATCTATGTACTATCTATACATATATTCTATCTATATATATATATTCTATATATATATATATATATATATATATATATATATATATATATTCTATCTATATATATATATATATATATTGCGAGTCCTACAGTCATTCCCGCATGCTTCATATACCTGGGCTTAACACGCTTTGCAGGTTTTTTTTTACTGTTCACTTCCTCAGCTGATAGCTCTATAAGTTGAATGGGACTTTGTATACTTGGACTGGGCCATACCCGTACTCACGTCTTATCCATGCTGAGAACCTGAAATGGGAGCAAAACATTCCGCAGTAAAATGCCAATGTGTAATACGAGTCGAGTATTATTTCAGCTTTGGTTGGTTTTTCTTTCACGTGTATAATTTGATTCTTTGTTTTTGTTTAGTTTGGAATTGAATAAGAGTAACGTCTGTTAATATAGCTTCATGATTAACAACATTGATAACAAATGTTTAGGAATTACAGTACAATATGTGTAATAGAATAGTTTACGAAATCTTATAATATGATCGGAAATACATACATACATCGTATATTATATTATATTATATTATATCATATTATTTGGTTTGCCTCATTTCGAATATGCAACATAACAATTAACAACTTTTTTTTGCATTTCTTTGAATATTTTTGGTTTTTTTTTGTCTTTTCATTATTGAAATTTCTTTTGGCAAACAACAACAATTTGAAAGAGCTCTGAAACACTTTACATTGAGTTCGTATAGCCTTGTAGAGCTTGGTGCAGGAAGAGACAGGTGAGGGCTGAGCTGATAGGTATATGCATATATAATATATATATATATATATAAGCTAAGCTAGTGCTTGAGCTTTATGAATATCATTTGATAAAATTGTCATACTTCCCATATCGGAGAACAAGAAATTGATATAGCTCTACTCAGAGTTGATCTAGAAATGAGGTTTTGCATGGAAACCTTTATGTATTCGTACCTCTATTTGCTACTACTCATGCATCTGCAAAACCGTTGGTCATATGTCCTCTACAAGGCTATTGAATCTTAGGCAAGCCGAAGAGATTTGTGCATTGTTTTGTTTTACGTTTGTATTTATTTGCGGTTAGTTGTTTCAGCATTCGGCGTGAAGGCGCCAATACGTGCAGTACGCTTGAGTTTAAATAAGCTAATGAGGAGATATTTATATATGTATATAATAATTATATATGTAAGCATAACACTGACATGGATACATAGGAAAATAAGAGCTAAGAACTTAGACTGAACTAAACTATGGAATGTTTAAAGCAATATTTAAAAAAAACTTGTATACATGCGAGTTGGGTTGGCGCTCGAGCCAAAGGTAACTTTAAATCAATATATCATATATGTATGTCACATATATATGTATCATATATATATATATATATATATGTGTGTATGCAATGATCGCTTGGCTGCTAGCTTTACTCGTGGGCCTGAGATTCCTGCTGGACGAGCTTAAATCGCCTCGGCGACTTGATCGATCCTTGCTGGCCAAAGAACGACTTCAGCTGGCCGTGTTGTGCCAGCACCTTGCGTATGTATCTGGACACTAGGATCTGGGGACGCTGCTGCCACTCGTGCATCACCTCCTTGGGCGCATTGACCTGGTCGCCATTCAGGCGATTCAGCAGGGCAACGCAGACAACGGCCGCCTTGATGCCAGCATGATGCGTCAGGGCCGCGAAGATGGTGCTCTCCATTTCGATGTTGACAACGCCATTGTCCCGCAGCTTCTCCAGGTAGTTCATCTTGTCGGTTTCGCTGAACTCGCAGAAGGCGCCGTCCAGCCGCCCCTGGCCCTCGTAGAAGTCGTTTGTGCACAGCGTCTTGCCGACGATGGTGTCATACGGATCGTCGGCACTGGCCAGCGACTTCAGCTCTCGGGCCAGCTTCTTGTCCAGCTTGGCTGGCCGATGTATGGTCTCGCCCAGGATTGTCTGTCGAAAGTCGGGAAAGTATTGCTAAAGGAATCAATTCGAAATTTTAAAATCCCTTTCACTTACAAACTCGTGCGAGTTGCGCAGCTGTCCGTCCAGGGCATCCTCTGTGATGATGACGGTGCCGCCCTCGACGCCGATGCCGCCACAGGTGCCAATGCGTATGAAGATGGGATCGATGCACTTGGCGTGGAACATCAGCTTGATCATCTCGTGCATCAGTATGCTCACCGAGGGCGTGCCCATGCCGTGGCTGACGCACAGCACTGGACCCACTTTGTACATCGAGTAGCGGTACGAATAGGCGCTAATGTCCTGCAGCTGGGTGCCAGCGGGCAGCTTGTAGCCAATCTCGTCCATGATGAAGTGTGCAAAGTTCTCCATGCGCTTTGGCGTGCCGCCCATGCAGACGAACTGGTTATCAATGAATTCGGAACAAAAACATATATGAATAAAATTAGCTCGATTTTCATTGTCAAGATTAAGCCTCAAGAAGGCTAAACTAGTTTTCTTTCCAGCTCTCACTCATAAATTACTGCGCTCGGAATGCAAAGTGTTCTCAACCTGATCTATAAATATCAAGCAAAGAAGTCTGACCTTGACTAACACCTTATGCATATCACCTGTCATACTCGCTTACGAAGCAAAGAAGGCTATATTGGACTGGAGACACGTCGCGTATAACACCTTCTGCTATCTAAGGTACATCGCGCTCACCTTAACATCGCCGAACATCTCCTGCAAGTCGTGACTCTCGCTGCCCAGCGCCAAATGATATAGTATATCCTGATCCATAAGTTCAATGTTGGAGTTGCGTAGCTTAACGGTGCCATCGGAGTATCTATAAGTAATTCATAAATAAATTGATCAACTAACTAGAAAATAGATCATACAATTAGTCTACGAAGCAGGTGCAATCACTAATTATCAGTTATTAACAGAACAGACGGAAAATAGTTCAATAATGTTGATAATCTTATACTTTCCGAGAAATGCCGTTTCTAAGAGCTGCATTTGTAAATACATACATATATATATATGAACAAACATATATGCATTGAATCGTATTACTAAGCATATATTTGTTTTATATATGCAACATTCTCTACGATTGCAAACTGTTTGCTTAGTTAGCGTTCAATGGAACACATGCTATTGCAGCTGATTAATTATAGCACATGTGTAATCAAAATAAATTTAATTAGAACCTTTGCGTCGACCCTAAACAAATAAGCAGAGCTTGATTTAACAGCTAATAAATGTTCGATTCAACGAAACTGAGTCACAAATTCCAGTAGAAATCAATTATACGCTATGCTATGCTAAATGTAAGTGATGACTGTGTAGTAATATATTGCTCAAGTCATCCAATAATTAAATATAGCAAATTATTGCGCATGCATACTTTTAAATTGCGCGCCTTATTGTCAAAAGTCAGTGCTCTGTTAAATGGGGCACATTCTGTGTACATTACATGATGCGCACAAATCCAAAAGCTGCTTGCTATGACAGTCATTAAGCAGTTGCAGTTCAAATGTACCTGACTTTACAGCTAATGTTAAGAATGGCATGGAGCAGATGGAGGAGGCAAAGCGGAGTCTTTGAACCGGATATGTTTGAACAGCAAAGTCTTTTTAGCAAAACAAACAATCAATTTTGCTCTATTATACATATATTGTGTATAAACAGGTATACAATGTAAATGGATACGCAGCCAATGAGCCAAAAAGTTTGCCCAAAACAAACGCCCTTGTGGGCAAAGGGCGTCAGCAAATCATAGAGCCAAAACTGTAAACGTCATTTGATTAGGCTTATCAAGTGCGTCAAACACGACCAAAACAGAGCTGGAATCTTAATTTATTTATGTTTCGAGGCATATTGTATATATGTATGTACATATTTACGCTATGCAAATAGACATTTGTTGCTCTGACCTTGATAGCAGAAGTTCAGAAATGATTAGGTCTTTTTTTTGCCGTGAAACATCTGATCTTATTTAGCAGCTGAGTGGGGTGTGGGGAGCGGGGAGCGAGAGGTGTTAGGTTTATCAACATTAATTTAATTAAAATTGAAAGCCAAAGAATCAGGGTCTAGGCGAGTGAGCGACACACCCACCTCAAGAGAGCGGCCTGAGGCACTCCACCTCTGCAATCTATTTCTTATGCTATATTTTTATCATTTCTTTTTTCGGCACTCTTTCTCGCGTTTGTTTTGCTTTGCCTTGTTTTGTTTCTTGGTACTTTCGCGTCAGCTGCCAACTCAGCGATATCTGAATTTCTGAGATATTTGTGAAATTTCTTCAGCTGCCGCACGGTGAGTCATTCACCTTTGACAGCCCGCCAAATTCAATTACAAAACAACAACAACAAGAACAACAACAACATCGAGAGCAACCCCTGGTCCTTAACCTTCGCATTGGCATCTGTCTGGCTGAATCGGTTCTGAACCGGTTTGCTGGCATCTCGGGCTCTTACCTCGTTATGCGATACACATATGAGTCCGTTTCGTCCTTTTCGTCGTCCTGTGGCGTGGTGCGGCAATGCGCCTTGAATTCGTGCTCAGTTATGGTGGGCGGCATGATGTCAGCCTGTCTCTGTCCCTTAAGTGTCCTAACTATCAATCGTCTGACTAACGTGACAGCTGCCAAAATGTTGTCTCACTCGCGCCTAAGCCAAACAAACGGAAACAGCAACAAAAACTGCGGTAATACAGCAACAGCAACAACAAACGTATTGTGCACGTTCAGACTCTATGAGCAACTAAAAACTTTCGTATGGCGTGACAGGCTCTTTATAGGCGACGCTCGCCAATGCCGCGCAAGACTTAACAGCCGGCTACCGGTTGCGGCAGCCACGCTGTTAGTCTACATGGGCATGTTAACGCGTCGGCTGTTAACGGCGCTGTTAGCAGCCCTAGTTAATGGGGATGTACGCAATTGATAAGAGCCTAACGGAAGTTCAGATGTCACGCTAACAACGCAATATTTTATACAAAAATATGTATGTAAATATAACGTCTTCACTCAGTGTTGTTTTCTTTTTTTTTTTTTGTTATTTTACACGTCAACTGATAAGCTCGAGCTATGCTCGCACATGTCCCATCTTATGTGCAATTGATAGTAGTTGAAACTAGATTAGCACACATGCATAAGTCTTTTGCGTAATTCGCCGTGTACAATGCAATTGCTATTACCCAATTCAATTGCAATTAGCGTTGAGCGTCTACAGTCAGATCCATACAGGGTGTCGCGGCTGCTGGCTGGCAGTCCTAAATGTGCCCCAAATATATATATGTACATATATGTATATACGTATACATATAAACATTTATATATGAGTATTCAAGTTAATGAATTTTAAAGCGTATTTAAACCGGTCGCTGATTTTGGATTCAATTAACATATTCAACTTTGATATTTGGCAAAGAGTTTGCCGCAAATTAAACATCATTTGCATAGATATAATATATAAAGACATTTTGTTGCTAACTTTTTTTCGAGACGTCGCCTTTCAGCCTCAACTTCAGGCCGCCCTGTATGGAGTTATGTAGTCCAATGCTTATTTACTATCGGCATCACTAAAAACCAAGTGTTTTCTGTGTGTGGTTTATTGTTGTTTTAACAGCGAATTCCGAAAACGATTTCAAGTCTTCGTCATCGTCTTAAGTCAGCTTAAAAGCTGATATATATGTATATAGACATATACATATATAGAAAACTTTAAGTGAGGCATGGCAAGGCGAATATATAAACACAGACGAAACGAAAAAATAAAAATAAATAAATGTGTTTAGCAGAGGCAAAAGCAAAAACGTAGTCAATGAGCAGGCAAAAAGGGGGCTCGACTCGGCTGTTAACAGAGTGAGACAGAGGGAGTGAGAGAGAGAGAGAGAGAGACAGATAGAGATATACAGAGAGAGAGAGAGAGAGAGAGAGGGAGGGAGAAAGAGAGAGAGAGAGAGATAGTCAGATACAGAGTTTTGTGGGAAAGAGTTAGTCGAAGCAGCTGGCCAAGTGGCGCTGCCACAGCTACGTGCTGTGGCGCGCGACCACATTTGGAGGTCGTTGAATAAGTCCAGTTGGGCAATTGGCTTCATGGAATTACCTATAAGGTGATTCAGTGGCATTGCGGTACTTCGAGATAACAAGCACATGCCTCAATAAGGGCTTAACAAACTGTCTGAGTGCCTGGCAGGGCTTTGCCTAGCTGTTGCTATATATATGTTAGTATATTATCTATAAGAGAGTCTAACTAACTGCAACAAGTTTAAAATTTAAGCTCTGTGCAAACAAAAATCAAGCAGCATTGCTAGTGCCGCTTGTAAAAGAGAAAAGTGAACTTTTAGTGTCGACTCAGGCGCTTTCTCTGCCCCTCGTAATTGTTGTTTAATGGCCGTTTGCATTGTTTGAGCTGCGCATTGGCTGCAGTTCCGCTGGGCCGTCGAGCCATTCAGTCTCGTAAGTGCACTGCAATTTCTTTACAAGCTGTCAACAGAGCGCTCGATAGTCGTGGCCTTGAGTCGTATGCGTCGGAGTTTGCCACTACACAGAGCCAAGCAGACACACACATATAAATATATATACATATACATATGTGTGTACATACATTGATAATAAACATTAAATTTATCATGACTTGGCTGAATGAAACTGTAAGTCTTTGCCAGCTCGCGCTTGAGTTCTCATTTGGCATTACATTCTATAAGGGCTTATGTAACTGCCGTTTGAGTGCCATAAATCACAGTGTACGCATTAGATCTAATAAATGATACAGACGAGCAGCAGCAGCAGCAGCAGCAAAAGCTTTTAATGCAAACGAATGGCCATTGGGGCTGCCAAGGTAGAGCCACGCACAAGACAAGAGCTGAAGTAAATTTGTGTTGCATACTTTTAGGATGCACGAAAAAAAGTTGAAATTGTATGATATGAAAACAACTCTCAATTATATGTTATAAGATAGTTATATAATATTGATTTAAGATATTTGACTACCTTTTAATCATATATATATATTACTTATAATTATAGCCTGCATCTAAGAGAATGCGAACAGAACAGTCATCGCCTGAGGCTGACTTGCCTTCATTCCAAGCACCGCCCTAACACTACAATTAAATGTATCTCGTATTCAGGAACAAAAGAATTTGTAATGCCAGTGCCACCTTTGGCAGCTCTTTGCTACTTCGCCTGCAATTGCAATGCAAATTCCACAGTCTAAGGTCAAAGTTGAGGGCGTATAATAAAAAAGTTGAATTGAAGAAACGAAAATGAAAGACGAAAGAAAGCAATAGAAATTCATCCGCATTCACAGAAGCGATTATATGCAAGTATCATGACAGCAGCAGTGCGAGGAGCGCCAGTAGTCACAAATGTCAGGGCCGCAGTGTAATCCTGTCAACCAAATTTCGTATTACTCACGCGTCACTGCTGTCAAATTGAAAATAGAATTAAGTTCGACAGGCCGTTGAACGTGGTCAAAATTCAAATACTAAGCGAAGAGGCCAATCAATGAGCCCGAAATTACATTATGCCCTCAGAAGCAGTGATATGTGCATTGTCATTGATGTTGCTCTGCTGCTGAGCAAGCCAAATATGCATGGGGTATGATGAGAAGCGCTGTGAAGGGCTTTAGGATTGATATGATGAAAGTCTTTATATAATATAATTAGGGATACATATAATCAATTGAATAATCATTTGCTTTAGTTCATGTTTTTTACAGGGTAGCCTCTAGTCGCATACAGCTAATTTCTAAACACTTGCGCGCTACTGTGCGTATGAGCAATATATATTTGTATCTATGTGTGCATGCGTGTGTGTGTGTGAGCAGGCCGTAGGCGACGCAACATTTGATTATCAATGCTTGTTGGACACTTCCCACGCACTCAGCTCCAATGTCAGCCACACACACACACACACACACACACACACACACACACACACACACACACACGCACGCCCCTAGCAATAATTGCTGACAATATTGAAGTGAACTGCTTAGGGGGCATGCGTATTTTTAGACATCGACTCGCTGCTCACTTCGGCCAGCTGTTGACTTAATTGAGTTAAGCGTTTAACCCGATTTGCTTGGCCAACACTGAAAAGTGTGCTATGGAGCGCAGAGAGCCTTGTTTCATTGTTATCTTTGTGCTGCACTCTGTCTTTGTAGCTATAAACAACTTGGGCAGACTTCAGCTGCAGCCTGGCCCCGCAAGAAAGTTCAAAGTGCAAATTGCTTGGCCATAACTAAGACTTTGTTGTTGTCGATTGTTTCCGCTGGCTTCGAGTAACTAAAGTTAAGTTCGTAATTTGATTGCTGCAAGTTCTAGACTAACTTATACATATATATATAGTAGATTCGGTTTGGCGCACTCACTCATCGATCTCCTCCTCGGACAGCGAGTGGCTGTTGGCTGTTAGCAGCGACATCTTGCGGTGGGCGCTGCAAATACAAATTAAAGCAGAGAAAAACTTTTGTGAGCGAGCGCAAAACTAAGGACTTGGCGCATAAAAAAAGGAAAAAAAAGAAGGAAATATAACTTAATGAGCTTTGCTTAGGGCCAGGCAGGGCCAGGCAAGCGGCGACCGTTTTGACAGCTTTTAATTAAAAACCAACGATGTAAAGCGTCACGCGCCACAAAGGACTATGACGTGTGTGTGTGCGTGTGTTTGTTTGTTTCTTTGTTTGAGTGGCAGGCGTCTGACCACAGCTGGCAGCACAGGAGCAAGATCCTTGAAAATAACCACAGCTGCGGCGCTAGTTAAACGCGACCGCCCGTCCGTCCGCCCATAGCGAGCAATCAGACTCAGCTGCTTGACGCTGTGGCACAACCTGCGCAAACACGATTCTGTTAGATTGAACACGTACATTGTGTGCCAGCGAAAACTTAATCATTAAGCGCAGCGGCTCACGCGCTTCAAGTTGGGCAATAGAGAGAGAGAGAGAGCAGAGGAACTCTATAGAGCAGAGTAAAGCAGGCAGCATAGACTTTAGTTTAAGCCAAGAGCTAAACATAGAATACTTTTAAAGTGTATCATATGTAGATACAGCTGCTCTTCAGTCAGCAGCGTGTTCAACTAGTCGCATCGAACAAATACTATTTCTTATCGCTGCGTGGCGGCAAAGTTCAAGGCTACAATTAACGGCTGATGACAGCTGAAGCGAAGCCGGAAATTGAGTGTCGTTGACTGAAGCTTTTTGGCAGATTGTATAAAAAGAATGTATTTATGGACAAGCGAAAGGCTGGCAAGGCCAAGAGTCAGGCCAGCGAGTATGGATTAGGCAATTGCCAAAAATCGTTGCATACTTTGAGGCGCTCTCAAATAATTCTTTAATGCTCAATAAACTTAAAAGTGACTTTGCTTTCGCTAGTCAGACGGAACGTAAAACATATATTTAGTAGTTAGTACTAGCTTTAGCAGTAGCCGTAGTAGTTGGCATATTTAGCCGTAGCTAAATCAATATTCTGACTTAATTATGCTCTTGGCAACGTGAGCGCTTTCATATTATGTTATATTATTCTTCACGTGTACGCACAACTGCTGACGATGCAAACTCTGCTCGAGGGGGGGCTTTTGCCTTGCAAGCCTTTTGCTGGCTGACCCAATAAACGAGCGCAGCCTTGAACAAGTTTGCTGAACCGTTCAATGGGCCTTTGCAGAGTCATCAGCGAATGCAAATTTCTCCATTTGTTGTTATTCAAAAGGCAGCACAAAAGTTTTTCAATTAGTATTATAGGCAGAGCTCGGTGTTGGTGTTGGCCACATAATGAGGGCCCACCTAGAGCCAGGATAACGAGCTATTGATTTTCTTACGTGAAAACTTCAATCGTAAATCAAATAAAACTACGAATGGCAGAGGCACATGTGTTGAGCCAAATGAATACTGCTAGCAGATAAAATTCACTCAAAAAAAAAAAAAGAGAAAAGAAAAGAAAAGTAATGTAAACAAAAGAATGTTTCGCACTTACGTAAAGGTAAAAGTTTTGCTTTTGTTTCCAGCTGAGGGCGGCGAAAAAACGCGCGTAATTTGACTTTTTGGCAGCGCGTCCTGCTTGCCTTGCGCTTTTGCTGCTGCTGCTACGGCTTTGTTTATCTGGCTGTCTGCTGCGACTCACGTGTAACCAGCACAACGTAACGGTTGCTCACCCTTTCTCTTTCACACACTCACTCTATCTGTCTGTCTAAACACGGTCTGCAGAGCCGTCGACGTCCACTGCGTCGCGAAGTTCAACGTAGACTGACTGAGCGCATGGACAAATAAAAACTCAAACGCTGCCACTCGCTGCTCGCAGTCGCTGCGCTGCTGTGCCGCTGCTGCCGCTGCTGCCTGGCGAACTCAACTCAACTTTCCACAGGAAGCTCGTTGTCATGAAACTCACTCAAACGACGCCAAACGTTAAACAATTGGCAATGTGCGCTCACATCGCCAGTCCGCCAGGCCGCCAGCCCGCTCATTGTTTGAATTGTCGTGCGCAAAAGTAAAAAGTTAATTATTATCGACAAACACGAGCCGACAATTACCACGCATGTTCGAAGAAAAAAGCAAAGCAAGAAATTATTTTAATTTTGCTATGCGCTCAGAGGTAAAAAGGGGGTGTGGCCGCAGCAGCGTTGCGCTGCTTGCTGCTCGCTGTTCGCTGCTTGCTGCGTGCAACAGCTGCGGCTGGCTCCTCTGCAAGAATCTGTCCTTGTCTAATTCTAGAACGGCCCATTAATGCGTTAAAGCATTACGGTTAAGCGCCAAATGTAGCGCTTATTGAATTAAGTTTGGAGCTAGCGAAGCGTTAACGTTTTAGACTGACCCTTGTCTGCTGGCCTGCGTTGCGTATGCGTAATGTGCGTTGCGCATACGCCATGTAATCTCAATGAATTTTTAAATACTTTTAATTGAAAGCGTTGTGGAGCTTCGCTAAATGGAAATACATTTTTGCAGCTCATAAAACAGAAAATTGCTGTACTTTTTATGAGCGCCTCTCGCATAAAACGGTAAAAATTTCAGCGAATTTAATATGCAAACTCTGTGTGTATGCATGAGGTTTTTGTTTACTCTGCCTGTTGTATTTGAACACTTGTTTGAAGGACATACCTATGTACATGAACACATATATGCAGACATACATAGATGCCTATGTATGTACATTCTCTTTTGCGTAATATTTTGTTCTTTGCTTTGAGAAAATACAATATATGGAAGATAAATATTGGTAATATTGTCAATTGGCATGTTTGTTTATGAATATTAAGTCTTACATACTTAAAACAAATTTATTTTTAAAATTTATATATGTACATATATATGTGCAGTCAAATGTGTCAGAATAGAGTACATTAGTAATCTTTTCATATTTCTTCTGAGCTGCAAGAGAGCCTGATTCAATCATCGGTTCTCAGCTCAAGCAACTAATAATGAGCAATAAAGATTTTATTTTTGTTTCATTTATTTACTATTAATACTAGTTTTATTAAAAGCAAGCGAATGTCGTCAGCTTCACTAGATTACAAAAACTAACCAAATTGGTTTTCAAACTAACTTAACTTTGTCAAATGTAGTTGGCTTATTCATAAAAGGTTTAAGCAAAATTATCTTTTACCGAATTATGTTGGCCTAGTGGCTTCAGCTTGGAACCCTTCTTAATAAAACACATTTTAATCGAGGGTTTTAAGAGCTTTACAATCCCGAATATGATCCGCTGACTGAATAAATGTTTCTATTCTATGGCTATTATTAGAAGGCTAAAATAGCAAGAAATAAGTTATTGCCAACCTTTAGCTTAGGCAAGAGCTACAAAATGTGGCCAATGATAGTTCAGAACATGAGTTCAGATTGCATGGAGAGATTCACAACAGATCTTACACAACACATACACATACAACAGATCTATGTCTTTGGCCTTAAATGTATCCATCAATTATCTGAGTTGCAGCAATAGCTGCCCAAGCTGTACCTTTACTACTCTGCTATATCTCATATTCAGTCACACTTTATTAACAGATTTAAGTATTGTAAAAATAGTTTAAATTTTGACTTGATATTCACATGTTTTATTTCAGTTTCATCTAAAATTCGTCAGATATAATTGGTTAGATAATTGCGAGCGTTTACTGACCCGTGTGTCTAGTTTAACTATGTCGCTGACATTGATTTGACATTGACATTCAAATTCGTTCTGGACTCATTTTTATTTATTGCTGTTTTTCTGGTCTTCCCTTTGCCTTTGTCCCCAGACAAGTGTACACACCCACGCCCACGCCCACGCTTTCTTCACGCTTCAAAGGCGAGCGGGACGGACGGCGACACCGTTATGGACAGTAAATACGATTTACGAGGCGATGGGCTTGAAGTACATTTATCTGGCAATTGCTTATATATGTATTATATATATTTATATACTTGTGTGTAGAGCTGTAATGCTAATCAAGTGTCGGCAGGAAGTGCGAAATGGAAAACAAAGTAGACAATTTATTGTGATGTGCGATAGTCGAGAAACTATTTGGTCAGACTAGACATCATTAGTGTAGTTAAATTACCTTTTATAAGATTTAATTGAGTTAACTAAGCTGATTAACTTTGGCAATTTTAATACAAATTTTAATTTTCGAATTTTCTTTGAGATATAAAATCTACATATTGATATTGATATAGTTTGCGAATGATAACGGAAATAAAGGGATTTAGTAACCAGGCATCAGGCTATAATATTCTCAAGGAAGTTGAAAGTTAGCGGAGCTTGAATGACTAACAGAAATGAGGATAGATTATGTATTTAGTTTAGAATATCTGGGAAATCTAGCAAAGCTTTCCTGGTTTCAGATTTGGATTTAACATATAGAAAATCTCTTTCCATAATAACTTATGCATTTCATAGGAAAACTCTTACTGTTTTCAGCTCATCATATTATTATTATTATTTTATAAAATTTATTTAATTTGTATTATTATAATTATTTATTTTTTATAAAATATTTATTATTATTATTATTATTATTATTATTATTATTATTATTATTATTATTATTATTATTATTATTATTATTATTATTATTATTATTATTATTATTATTATTATTATTATTATTATTATTATTATTATTATTATTTACATTTTCAACTGTTTACTTTACCTTAATCACCAACCAGAGTATTGAGTCCACCTTTCGCAAAATCCCGTTTCGTTTCCGTTTTTTGTTAGCCCACTTTGTTAGCGTCTTCAAAAAGCTCCGACAAGTGCCACGCCCACTGAGCATTCATTACTCAGGAATGCGAAGCAGAAAAGAAAGCGTGAAGCATTGCTCATACGTCGCGTGGGCAACATAAGCTGGTAATAAACAGGCAACACGCTTTAAGGATCTCGAGCATTGTGACAGCTAATGGTATTTCATTTATTATTTAACAAGTGAAAAACGTGCAGGAATGCGTGTGGCATGTTGTCATGCATAGCAGATATGAAGAGCACAATCATATATATATATATCTGAGTAGAGTTTGCTTCAGTGGAAATCAATAATAGGGTCTACTGAGCAGCTGCAGTTGCTAATCGGATACCCATAAATCTGTTTATGCAAGACAATTTAATTCGAGACACATGGGACTGCAAAGGACATGCAAGGATCCACATATATATGCAGACTATACATAATACATGTATATTATCCTCAGTTGCAACTGTGCATGTCGCGCTCTGTCCGTTAACCTGACACATCGGGAACTTGTGCTAGGTCGCACGTTGTCCCCGTCTGGAAAAGCACATGCCGTGGTGGTGCGCTGCCACCGCAACCACTTTTTGTGTGCTCTGGGACAACACCACCCTAGTTGGCCACCTGACTGCGCATCCGTTACATAACCCAAACAGTTCCTGCTTGGCCCACCGAAAGACCGCTCTCTCTCCTTTCTCTCTCTCTCTCTCTCTGAGCACTTCTCTCTCTGTATTTCTCTTCGCTCTGCTATTCCATTGGACGCGAGTGCGTTGAACTTGGCCCCATTTGAGCAGCTCAAAACATTTTTGAGTGAAACGTTTTCGACAGCCGAAAATTTGTTGGGAAATTGTTTTTGGGGGGCTCCAATGCTTCATCCCCGTCAAGTCTGCGAGAATGTCACCCAGCCAGCCCAGCTGGGTCCCCAGGGAGGTGTCAAACAAACTGCGTGCGTTAATCTTCTGGGGGACGGCCTGTGGCATGCGACTGGAGCTCTTTGCCCTAATGGATTTAGGCCTTAACTGAGCGCTGATCATTTAAAACCATTTCCACCTTGTTTAATTGAAGCTGTTAAGCCGTCTAAGAAGTGGACTCCGCTCATTATGATAACTCAGATTGAGTTTGGAGTGGGAGAAAGAGATATAAATTTTGATGAATTGATGTAGCATCTGATGTTGCTTAAGTTTAGTCATCAATTAAAATTTAATTTGTAAACAAAACAGATTCCCACTGAGTCGAATCTTAAAGCAGGCGTCCTTGGCTGCCAGCGTTGGCTTCCTTGTTCGTTAGCAACAAGGACGCAGCGTCTGTTTGGAAAGCTGAAACTTTGTGCGCAGCGCACTAACGGTGGACAGTTTTAGTCTTAATTAAGTCCAGATTAATTGGGAAATGAAACTCGAGAATTTATTTGGTTTTTAAAGATCATATTTACTTCAATCACAGCACAGAATACAGAGAAATTTTATTTAATGGTTTCTTTGTAGCTTGAAAGGAAATACGAAACGAAAAGCAAGAGGAAAAACTATTTCAACTTGTTGTGTATGCGTGTGTGTGTGAGTGTGTGTGTGTGTGTCATGTGTTGCGAAAAGTAGAGAAAGGCTTTCTCTGATTGCCTGCGTGGGTGCAGTCAAAGGAGGCAGCAGGACAGCAGCAGCAGGCGCCGCTGAGTAATTGAAAAATTTATTGATATATATTTCTCAGAGGGCGAAAGAAAATGAGAAAAGCAAGCAACAGAGGAGAGAAGCAAAGCTTAGGGCAGGATTTCTCCTTGGAAATGTGTTTGATATTTTAAGACTTTAATATTTGTTGACATGTATCTGGAGAGGTTTTCTTTCGTATTTGTTTTGTTTTTCTGTTGCAATTTTAGTGCAAGTCTCAAAGTTTTAACACACATCTAACATCTATAGTTGGTTTATATTTGTTAATTTGAATATTTGTATATTTGTATATATAGATTCATATATATATATAGAATATGTAGATGTATATAAGTTGCATTTATGTATATGTTACGCTTTGTTAAAACACAGTTACCGTTGCTAGTTACATTTGACTTGGTTCTACTCTTATATCAGGTTCGAAATGATTTCTAGTTTTTCTTTTCTTTTCTTTAAATTGTTTTTTATGTTTAGTTTTTCTTCTTGTGGTACAGCAGTTTGAGTTGAGTTTTATGATTGTTGCCAGTTGCGAACTAAAAAGTATGCATAATAAGCTAACTAAAGTAAAAGCCGTAAAATTAAAATAAGAATTTACTTATATTGAGTTCGTAGTATTGAACACCAAACCAATTATAATCTCAAGTGTGGGAAACTTAATCTCTCCATAACAGTTAAAACGAGGAACTAATCAAGCACTTAATGCACCTATTCGAAGACCTCTGCTAAAGCATATTTAGCCGGTCTCTGAAATTTTCGTATTCGTATTCAGTTTAGGCTAGGAGGTTTGTATAAAATATGTATGATAAATCAGCCTTCGTCCCATTGACTAAAATTTGCCTGCGCCTCGGCTCTTTGATCTCCTTGCAGCTCCTTCACCCTCCTCCTCCTTCCCTAGTACTGATAGTTGTGTGGAAAAACGGCGCGTGCGGGCAAATAGCAGGGATCGTGCTGGTTGCGATAGCGACGCGCGAGAAAAACGGCCAGGACCTGTTGAAAATGAAATGGAATTAGCAAAGTTGACAATAAATAGTAAATAGAGATATGAAACAAACAGAAATAAAGTATCTTTGGCATGCCAAAGTTTGTGTAATCCTGCAGAGGTTCAATGTGGAGAAGGTTTCATAATGAAATGATGTGACATGGGTTTGTACAGGGTTTAGAACAGAATAGAAGAGAAAGTATGTGAGAGAGTGTAGTTGACTAGTTCAGATATAGGCTTTATATATTTATATTTATAACTCTGACATCATTTTTGATAGAGCAGATTGTAGAGGAACGGACTTGACTATAGAGACTTGGCTGAGAGATATAAATTACTGCTGTTAATGTCCTCTGCAAGCACATAAACTAAAATGAAATGAAATAAAATGAAATCAGAAATCAAACTGAGACTATAAAAAATGCATGAATGTCTCACCATATGCGTTAGCCGAACTTATATGCTCTAAGATATTGAACAAGTTCACGCCGCCAAAGACTTTGTTAGTATGTTGGAAATGTGAAGGCGAGTGTGTGTGTGTGATAAATTATACATAATATATATGTATATAGAAGTATATATGTATATGATGTATTACTAGAGTTGTAAATGTATGTATGTATGGCCTAATGCATTACGTACTTAGTTTTTGTTGTCGTTAATAATATATGTATATATGTAAGTGTTATGCATGCGGTTATGTATGTGTGTAGAAGGTAGAGCTGCTTGTATATAAATATAAATATGCGTCTATATTATGTGTGTATGTATATATGTGTGTGTGTGGACTGTCTAATAGCACAGCTATCCACAGAGTTGATCTAATAGACCCACGATTGTTGCATGAGCATGAAATTTACATTTACATTGACATCAACTTTCTAGTGTGGCGACGCACGCGATTGAAGCGCTTGTGCGCCTGCAACTAGTATTTGTTTATAATGAATACATGTATATATATATTATATTTATTTTGTTGTGGGTTAGTTTAGTGCAATTTAGAGGAAGGCGCTGGGCAAGCCGCGCGGATCCTTCTGATTGCGATAGCGCACTGTTAGCCAAACACCAACGAACTGAATGCATGTCATTGAGAAGATATTAGAAATAATTAGGTCGAAGCGCAGATAGCTACGGGACACACTCACCTCGGTGAAGCTGAAGAAGATGCCCAGACCGCCGCACAACTTGAAGGCGTAGTCAATTTTGTCCTCCAACAAGGGGCCGCAGGGCTCGCAGTGGCAGAGCGGATCGTTCGAGTTCACGCAACATTCCCGGTTGATTACCTCGCAGCTGGGCTCCTCGTCTTCGGCGTTGCTGGTGGTGGGAGTGGTGGCATTGAAGCCGCAGCAAAGGAAACTGTCCTGCACCTGCTTGCGCATCTTGAGCGGCACCGTCTTCCAGCCGTGCTCAGCGAACTGCTGCTGCTGCACCGAATTGACGGCCAGGCACGAGCTGGCAATGGAGAACTGAATGAGGAAGAGCATGAACAGAATGATCATGTACTGCGAGAGGGCATTGGGTTAAGGGCCAAACCAAATCGTGAAACTGTTATCTCAATACCAAAGCAAACACACTAAAGCTATCAGTGAGTGCTGCCATAACGAGCAGCCCGGACGATAAGCTGCAGCTGACGCAATTGCCAAATGTGCGGAAGCCAGAGGCAAGCTAATTAGTCAAGTAACTTGAATCACGGCAGCTGCTACGTCACACACACTCACACAGAGACTCACTCGCATGCACAGAGCATTTGTTGTACTTTTAGAACAATGTCAGTCCCATCGACATGCAATGACCTTCAGCTTTGTGGTCGCTGGAGCACACTGCATACATCCTGCAAACTTTTATACCCCCACCCACACACACACACACTTGTAGTTTTCGTTTTTGGTAAAAAGGATACGAAGAATAGCATCACTTGATGATGCTTGACGGCGCCAGCAAGGCCCAGCATGGATATACAGATGAGTATAACGCCGCAGGCGAGGATTCCTCCGACGATTGGCAGATTTGTGACAACGGAGGCCGCCCGCGCATAGACCCCAACGCCAATCAGCAAGAACCCAATCATCTGTACACAAGTTATGCGAGAAAAAAATTTACAGTTGCAGCATAGATACAAAGTATTTTTTTTCTGTATGCAATGCAAAATTTTCAAATGGTTTTTTCTTGAACTTACCACATATAATATGTTAAGCGCAATGAGCGCATTCTTCGAGCAGGTAAAACCCCCACACATTATGCTTGCCTTGCTAATTTATACTTTATGTTTAATTCTTAAATTATCAACAAATTTGCTTCTACTTTTTTGTTTGCTATGGCGCAGGTTTCACTTTCACTGTAATACACATACAAAACGTGCTAAATAATGCGCAGCAGTTATTACAAAAATGCACTAAAAATTACCTAAAAAGTGAACCAGGAAGAGATAACAAGAATAGAGCATGCGAGCGAGAGAGATACTGCGGATGGGCAAACTGTGTTCTGCTGGTGTGGCAACGCTGTAAATTTCGAATTCGCTTTGTAAGACAATTTATTATGCATATATTTTATTTTCATGTAGACATATTTAACAAATTAAATATTAAATTAATCAAAGAATTCTTGTGTTATTATTAATTTATTGCAGTTGCAGAATTTGATTTTGCTATGTTTTAAGTATAGTGGTAGCTGACTTGAAGCTTGGTTGGCAACGCTGTATTTGGTGGTTGGCAACACTAGCTGCTAGCAAATTACCAAACCATTTGACAGGTATAATTTTTTTTATGAATGAAGGAATAAACGGTTTGGTTTACTTAAATAGACAATAAGTGTAAAATATAAAGCTAGAATCAAATCAGTAGGTAAATCAATTGTGATTGTAATTGTGTCGTGTAAGTCGTGATGTGCTCATTCGTGCCGTGTGCCTTGTGTCACAGGAACAACTATGTATTTCGAAGCGAAGGCGAACAAGTGCCGTTAATTGCATTTTTATGCCAGCTAAAATTCCGCGCGTACCGCCAACCGGGAACAGGCAACATGCTAAAGGCAAACAACTTCATTGCGTGTTGTCTTGGCAGAAGTTATTGGCCTAGGACCTCCAAGCTGGCAATATTTGGCAAACAACAGCGACGTACATAAATTTATGGTCAAGCGATAAGCGCCGGCCGGCCAAGCTAAGCCAAGCCAAGCCGAGCCAAGCCATTTGGCTGCTGCCCAAAATTGGACAAGGAACGCGCGTCTCGCGCTCTTAAAGCTAAATTTAGTAGCTGTCAAAGCCATCAGCTGGTGCCGGGCAACACCTACAGCCTTAGCACGCAAGGAATGCCACAGGTGAATGTTCAAGCGCATCAGAGCTTCCACTATCCGACAAATTCCGCCAAATCTAGCTTGGAATGATAACGAGATGGTGGGTATGTATGCATATGACAGTATTTTTTGGAAACTAGCTTTTTTTTGTTGGCTTGAAAGTGTTTTATGTTGTATGCGCTAAATCTAACTTTTATTTTTAAAGTGTTCATAGGTATTTTTTTGGCTTTTTTCAGCTTGAAATGTTTTTCTTTATATTAACAGCAAAGTGTAACTCGAAAACGACTATAAAACTTTTTGATTTACAATTACTATATCAAGTTGTCGTGATTTTAGAAAAATGTATAAAAATAGTATATATTAAAATGCATTTGCCCCGCAGAACTGGCCTTTTTTGCGCTGCATTACTGGAGTTGGCAGCACTAAGGCACGCTTACGCACACGCACACACAGACGCCCACATGGAGACCAGGTGAAGCATCTCCATCTGAGCTTTGCGTGCAATTGGGGAAAATGCTGAGTCGCTTGACTGTTCGTTCGGTCTGGCCTGTGACTTTATAAGGCTGCTGCTGCTGTCGGGCTGTCAGTTGTTTTTAGCCCGGCTCATCGGCAGCTTTATTGGTAGCTGGCTGTATGTGTGTGGCCGGCCATCGGCCGCTGGGCATGACAACCAAGTAAATGCGAAAAGCGAAATGCAGCCACGAGCTGGCCGCCCCGGCCTGGCCCGTGCATACCAATCATAAAAATGTGCACCGCGCTCGAATGTGGCGTACTCGTAAATATGAATCGCAATGCGCAAGTGCAGCCGGCGACTGTGGGGCTGGCAGGCGTTCAAGCTCGTTAGTCTTGTGGTGCGAAGATGCAAAACGCTTCGGCTGCGACTGCGACTGCAACTGCAACTGCAACACTAACTGCTCCTAACTGTCCTAACAAGATGGCAACACATGAAATTAGACTGCCCCGATGCACGTCCGCCGATAGAACTGATCGTGCCCAGCTAAATGCAACAACAGCAACAAGCAACTGGCAACAGGCAACAGCAACAACAACGTCTGCAACATTGCTAAACTAATTAACATATTCAAATATTTGTCGCATTGTTTTGGCCGGCATCAAGTTTCTCGCTCGGCACCAGCCTGACCAGCGTTCTGTGGGTCTGTTTATTGAAAAACCATTTTACGGTTTCATGCTTGGCAGTCATTGCGGCAAAATGCCGCAAAACGCCCTGGCCACGCCCCCCGCTTGAGTGTGATACGATGCGAGCGCATTGTGCCCGTGCTGAGAGCATCTTCGCTTGGCATTGGCATTGGCATTGGCATCGGCTCTGGCATTGGCTCTGGCTCTGGCTGTGGCTTTTGCTTTTGCGCCCGTTGGCGCTATTTTTATCGCATTTTAAATGGCTATTTGTAGTTGTTCCACCAGGAAGTGGCATAAATTCGCAGCGCATAATGGCTGTGAATAAATTATTTTTCTGGCTAGCTGCCTGGCTGCCTGCCTGGCTGTAGCTTCCTCGCTCCGTCTGATGCTGATAAGCGGCCTCCAGACGCTCCTCCATTGCGTTGTTCAATGAAATAAAAACGCAGCCAAAGAACAATGCACTGGTTACGTAATCACTTACTGCGATTGTTGTCCTGAACCCGAACCCCAGACCATGCGCAGGAAGATCCAGCCCCAGCCAGCGGCCTTCCTTGTGCAGCCAAACAATTTTCACGCACGCCCTCAATGCAGCCACCAGGCAGATCCCAGACCAGCCCAGCCCAGCCCAGCCCGGGCCAGGCCCAAATTGAATACGCAGCAAATAGTTAAAGGTCGCACAGTTACCAACCGTTGGCCAAGATCGGCCAGCGGAAGTAACTCTGCCCAGGGATGCAGCTCTGGTTGTTGCTTATGCCATACAAAGTCCTGAGAAATAAATGCAATTATTCATATAACTGTAAAAGGTTCGGGATTTATTAAGGCAGCAGGAGAGAGAGCATTCATTGCTAAATTGATCTATTATTGTATCATTATAGTGGAATATCACATCCGCTGAAAGCTGAAGCTAAAGATTTGGCACTAGACTCGGTATGGCAGCCCCAATCAACTGAATAAGAATTTCGAGGAACTTTCTTTTCGTAAATTCATTTTGTATGACATAATTTAAAAACTAAACGAACATATAAATCCAAAATAAATTTCACATATGTATCATATAACTAATATATAAAATATATATACAAAGAGACTGTAAAATATTATTACAAAATATTGGACTTTGTTAACTTACAGATAAGAAGAAATATTTCAAAATCTAATCGCGTAAGAAGTAATTTTGATAGAAATTAATTTTAGTACACCCTTCGACATATTATTTTGCCTATTTATTCAATATAAGATATCTTTGCAGGCTTTGAATATGCTCATTTTTTGGCTACAATAGATTTATCCGATTACTTTTTGCTATATCTCAGCTACTACTCGAAATATTATATATATTTATTATATGTTGAACTCTACTTTTACACTTTATAGATACTTTACACTATTTTATAGATCATAATTTCAGCTCGATTTCTTTGGAATTAGTTTTCGCTACATCTTCCGTGTTACTCGTACTATTACATATAATATTATATATATAGTATGTATAATTTATTGTATTACATAATATTATATATATATATTTCATACATATATATAATATTTCCTAGTCACCTCTAGATCATAATTTCAACTCGATTTTATTAGAGTTATAAAAGTACTTTTATCAATATCTGCAGTCTTACTCGAACTATTTTATATATTACATATACATATGTATAATATATATACATATATAATATATAATATAAATACATATATAATATATAATATATATACATATGTAGAGCCTTCTAGCAGCATTTGCCTGGTCAGTTTTGCTATAAACTCCTGATAAGGACTTTCCCACACTGTTGTCCTGCAAATTAAGAGCTCAAATTCTTGGGCCATGTAGCGCTTGCTTAATCTGCTGCCAATTGGATTTTCAGATCAATTTTGGCCAAGACCGCATTGCCGCCGCCAGTGCAAGCTAAAGGCTAACTGAACTATTTTACAATTTCTAATGGTTTTCCAACTGCTTTCGCGCTCTGCAACGGTTTTATCTGTCTGCCAGTTCGGCTAGCTGGCTGTGGCCACCGCCACGGCGAGTGCCTCTGACTGGCTGTGGCCCTGTCTGGTCAATGTCCTTTGGTTTGGTGGGCCTTGCATGCGCATTGCGCGCACGACGCGTCAACAGATGTTATCCCCACTAGGCAGTGACCCCGGCAGGGCCATAAATTCTCACAGCGTTGCGCCTGCGCACAGCATCTACAAAATGTTCCAATTTGTATTTTTGCAACAAATTGTTGTTGCTGCCGTTGCCGTTGCCGTTGCCAGTTGCCAGTTGCCGTTGCGCGTTGCACGTTGCTGCGTTTGGCTCGCTGCCGGTTGGCTGGGTTCGAGCTGCATTTAATTTAATTTGGCCTGCCCAATTGGGCAGCGCTGCAATTAGAGACAAATGTTTTGGTTGCATTCCTCGAGCCTATTTAAACCCCATGTTCAAGGCAATTAGTTTGGCCCAGCCCCAACGCGAAAGTAATCAGGGGCGTTGCAGGGGCGGCATGTGGGCCAGCTTAGCCATAGCGAGTCGATTTCCCACACGTTTGTTTGCTTAATTAGGTGAAAACTGGCTAACAGCTGTCGGCAATGTTGCCGCTGCCGCTGCCGTTGCCCATGGGCCAAAAGACACCGCTGCCTGGTTTGCTAATGAGCAGGACAAGCTGGCGAAAAGAAAAGTAAGCAGGCGGCTCGGCCTCGCTTTCAGGTTGCCAAAATGGAAAACGTTTTTCGTTTTGAAGTGCTAAAATTCCTGGCTACCAGCGACTCAGGCAATACCCTGCACCGAAAGGGTAGCCTCAGCTTGTTAACGAGTTCGATACCTAAGGCTCAAAATGAGATTGAATTGGCCAAAATGGGTTGATTAAATGAAGAAATCAAATTATAAAAAATATTTAATTTATGTATAAAAATATATAATATATATAATTTATATTATTGATCAGATCAGATACTAAATATATATATTTTAGAGCTAGGAAAAAGGAACTCGAATTGAAATTCACTGTCAGCTCTGCATTTCTTTCAGTGCATTGCTGCTGTAAAATATGAGTGGCCCGCAGCAATGCGGCCTGGATGAGTTGATTATATCGCTCATATATATGTATCTATGCCAGATTGGGCATATATGGTGCGGTGTGCCGATTGAGCCAAATTTCACTGTTGGTCTTTTTTAGCATTTGGCATTTGACATTGCCCATCGTCATGGCAAGTGCATAATTTTTCAATCAATGCGAGCAGCTGTAAACAAACGGCAAACTGTGAAGAAACCCACAAAAAAAAAAAAAAAAAAAAAAAAATGCAGCAAGGAAAAAGAAAAAAAAAACGAGGAAAAACAACAGGCGGCCTGGGCAAGAAATCGTGATGTGGCCAACATGGCAAGCGCTGGCGGATGCGCTCTCAGGAAGCGCTGTGCAACAAAATCAGCTCCGTCAAAAACATTTAAATGCAAATGCAAATGGCCATAAAGCGTGAGGGTGTTCAATGCGAGCTTTATGCAGCGATGTGGGCCAAAAGGCGAGCAAAACGTTTGTCAATGCAGCCCGAGCCGAGTGTCAAGCGGTGTGGGTGTCGCTCTGTGGCTGCCCGCGGACGCTATTGTGTTTAGAAAGCTGGCTGCTCCTGGCCACAGACGACACAGGGCGACAGGCCATGCCGCTAATTAAAAGACATTGCTAAATGACAAAGACTTAATGGCCAGGTATTTGCATAGCTGTCACCGCTAATGCCCACACTTGGCCACGTCGCGTCGTGCAGCCACATGCGGCGACGCACACACACACAGACACTCAGATAGATGGCTCTGTGGCTCAGTGGCTCAGGGGCTCCATGCGAAGACCAAATACGCACCAGAGTTGGCCATAAAAATTGTCAACGCGCGACGCGTTGCTGATGCTTTTTTAATAGGGGCGTTTTATTCAAGCCAACGCACGTTGTGCGCCGCAATCACATGCGTTGTGGCACCTACTCGGACACGCTTTCAGCTCTGCCCAGACGATGTCTTTATTTAGCGCTGAGAGCGTTGCGGCACGCGTCTCAACTATTCGCACAGATCGCTCTGTGTGTTTGATTAATGGACGCCGCCTCACCTTCCAGCTCCAGCTCCAGCTCCAGCTTGAGCTCCAGCTTCATCTGCTCAGCTTCAGCTTCAGTGTGAGTTTTTCAAGTCTACTCTGAATTTTTGATCAGCTGCCGCTGCTACGCTGTTAATGGCGTGCGTAGCTGAAGCGTTAAAGAGATCGTAAAACGGTTCGCTTAACTTCTTGCTGTTTCATAATTTGATTAACACTTTTGTCCACATGTGTGCCTGAATGCTCACAAAGCCGTGAAATTATTGTAATTTGTTGCCGTTTTAGCATTTCACTTAACCCGCAAACGCACTTGCCATATATCAGGCTTAACTGCTTTGACAAACAAAACTTGGGGCAATCGGTAACGAGCAGCTGCTGCGCTGCCTGCGGTCTTTGCTAGGGTCGCTACTGTCTGCACTCCGTCAATCCATCAATCGGCGTAATGACAAATTGCCAGCAGCCGAAGCAGCAGCAACAACAACTACATTGCTTAATAAATTTATTAGCTGGCAATTTGTCAGCCAGTTTGAGCCGCAGAATGTTAATTGAGATAACTCGTGTTTTGGAGTTCAATAAGTGGTAACAGAGGAAGAGGAAACAACATTTATCATAGTGAATATGTCGAATATTACATAAATCTAAAATGAAATGTTTTAGGCACGTTCAGAATAGATCAATTCTGAGCCCTTTCAGAGCAGGTACTATCAATAGACGAGAGTTTCTTTTAGATAAGTGTATAACTATATCTATATATAACCATATATATTGGATAGTTATAGCAAGCCTGTTATTGGATGTGTACACATATCTAGTGAGTATATATAGGAATAGATATAGTATGCAATATGTAGATAAACTATAGCATATCTACTATTCGTCTATATCTACTATTCATCTCCTACTATATAGACGAGAGTTTCTCTTAGATAAGTGTATAAATATATCTATATATAACCAATTATATTGGAGAGTTATAGCAAGCCTGTTGTTGGATGTGTACATATATCTAGTGAGTATATATAGGAATAGATATAGTATACAATGTGTAGATAAACTATAGCATATCTAATGTTCATCATATACCCCCCTCTCCTACTATATTTCTTATATGCATACTTACACATGTTCCCATATACCTACTATATTTCAAATATACCCTTTATACCTCTTATACTCCTCTTATATGTTGCATATTTCTATTATTCCCCCATATGCAAATAAAAAACTTTTCAATTTATAGATGTTTATAGAGTTTATTATGTGTAGAGTTCATTGCATTACTTAATCAGTACAATTTGTTTAGCAAAAGTGTGTAATTATTCATGGGTATGAATTGTTTTCGTTTAAAATTAAGATCCTTAAACTTTAGCCTTTACTTGCTGATGTCTCGCTGCTGTGTAGTCCCGCGCTAAGCACCTAACAACTTAGCACCTCTCTGCGGCTCGGCAATAAATTAGCAATTAGCGATTAGCAATAAATAAATTAGCAATAAATAGTAAGTTAAGTACAATAAATATAGTTGATTCGAGTGTGCGAGGCGCAGCCGATTGCTAGAGATTTGACGCAAACATTTTGATACAAAATTATTTGGCAAATCCGTCGGAAACGTGATGGCTGCGCCTCCCATAAACGTATGAAGCAGCTCGAAGCATCAATAAATAATACGATCAATAAATAAATAAAGTAGTGGGGTAATAGTTATAAATGCACTTCCATGTGTTTTTGCCTCAGTTGTAGACTTAGACTTTAGATACTCGCCGCATGCCAGAGACTTACGCTACACACGCAGATATAAATAAGTTTTTAAAAAATTAGCCTAATTTGCGCTAGGGAGAAAATTTCTAAAGATTTTCTACAGTTTTTGATGCTAAATGTTTTTTGTTTTGTTTGTTTTTGTTTTGATTTGTTCTATGCAATGCGCAGTTTTAAAATGCTGGAATGTATCGAAATATATGGATATTTATATATATAATCGATATATATATATATATAAATATATATATGTAGAGTTTCTTCCAGTGTATTTTAAAGCGCGCATTCGAATTGCAATCGTCTCGATACGTGTTTGTCTTTTCCTTAACTAAATTAAGCTTAGGCTAGTTTTTCGTTTTCTTTTCCTTTTTACGTAGAATTAAACTATGAATTTTTCAAATGATTTTCATGGATCGCTGCTTGGCGAACATAGATATATATGTGCTATTCAAGTCTCATCGAATCTTTTGAAGCTTTCGAGGCATATTGCGTTTGTTCCCAGCTAACTGTGAGAGCTATCCGATACCCGTCTTAGTACTGCTGCCCGTAGCGTCCGTTGATGCCGCTGTCGTACAGTTTGCTCAGCGTGTCCTTGGCGCTGTTCGCGTGCGACGCCCCGGCCATGCCTCCTGCGGCTGCTGGCGGTGGGCCGTAAAGTATTGTGGGCGCGCCGTATGTGATGGTGGGCGTGGGGTCCTGCTGGTACAGATAGCGCTCCTTGCGTGTGCGTCGCTGCACGGTCTTCCAGATGCCAAAGATGCTCAGCTGGGCGAGCAGAAACAGAGAGCCGGCGAAGATCAGACCTGCGAAAGAGTGGAAAGAGCGAACGAGACAGAGAGTGAGATTAGAGCCCAAAAACTGGATTTGGATTAACGGCATGCTTATCAAAACAGGAAGGAGCGCAGAGCGAATGGCCGATAATGAGAAACGAGTGCAGCGACAAGGAAGCGAACAACGAAACCAACTTACTTAGTTATCAAAGAAAACAAAAGTGTACGCCGCTTGACCCAGTTCACTGGCAGCAGTTGCCTTGGGGCACCACCAGTGGCCGACCAAGTGACCAACTTTGACAGCAACAAGTTGAAGATCAACAGCAACAACAACAACAGCAAGACAATGAGAAAATAAACCAGCGACAATTTAGTGCATGAGTTGCATATTTCTCTCTGCTATACATATATATATATGTATACATTTATATATATATGTATATATATATATATATAATTTTTTTTTACTTTTTGGTCGATCTTCACTTTTCATGCTCCTACACGCGGGGCATGCACTTGGTTCTACACTCGACCGTGCAACATGCCACATAAATAAGCCGCCAACGAGAGACCGGAGATGGTAGATTGGAGCTCAAAACCAACGGCCAATGGACAGAGGAAATTCGAAATGCCAATGCCAATGGTAGAAATCGGGTGAAAGTGCCGCCAAAGTGCAGAGCAAACCGTTCGCTCAGCTCGCATGCGTTGTCGTCCAGTTCACGAATTTTTCAGAATTTAAGAGCAACGACGATGACGATGACGATGACGATGATGATGATGATGATGGTTACGACGCTGGCTTGGCTGATGACTATCACAGATTATAGCTTACATATGCATTCTGCTGCTATTGCTGTTGCAGTTGTTGTATATCAAATGCCCATAAAAAGTAAGCGCCGACGGCTTAAAACCAACAAACAACCAAAACTAACCCAAACTTACAAGAGCAACAACAAATAACAACGTTGTTGTGGCTGTTTGGTGTTGTTGTTGTTGTTGCTGTTGTTGGTGTCGTGGTCGTCATCGTTGTCGTGGTCTGTTGGCAATGACTTTAACGAGTTTCAATAACAAAGCGCACGCACTTGAGCTTTTATTTATGTGCTTGGCTTACCTTTTATCTGTTTGTCTATCCCCCTCTCTCTCTCTCTCTCTCTCTCTCTCTCTCTCTCTCTCTCGTCTGGCTGTCTCTATCTTTCTCACTCAGCCCCATGAGCTGTGCGTACGACCCGCACATGGAATTATTACAATTATGATAAACGCTGAGGGGGCACCCACAATAGCAATCAAATGGTAAACAATTTCAAAATAGACTCCAGATCAACAACAATAGCAATAAATACAAACAACTTAGAACAATGAACAGCATCAGCACGTTGTTGCTGTTGATGCTTTAACACTATGGGAACTGGTGCACAAATCGGATGTGCATCATGTTGCATCTGAGATGAAAGCGAGTTTAACTTGATTGAGCTGCCGAACATTAGATATACATATATATTATGCGATGTGAAAGTGAATGAGACTAAGCAGGAAAAGGGATATTAAACGAAAGTGAAGCGACCTAATGCATTGCATTGTGTGAAACTGTCGAAAATTGTAACTGAACTCTGAAATGATTCTGATTGTGAAACGGGAAATTGTGAAGTTGTTGCAGAGTGAAGTGTTTTGATCAGCATTTGATGTATATTCCTATTATCTTTAAGAAGAATAACTATTAACAGACATCAAGTCCCAGCATACATTATCTTTGCTCATATAATCTGACTCTCATAATTTTTTAAGAATTTTCTCTCCAATTTCTGTTTAGCCTTAAGCTAATTGCCTGATGTCCACATCAAGCCTAGCTTAAACAAAACATATTTCGAAATAATTGACGTGTTCTATAAACTCTGTAAATGGTTGGCTTGAAAATTGATCAGTTTAGGCTGATGGCCGGGATTATAGTTATGGCCAGGCAACAATGCTGGCACGGAGCTATGAAAAAATGCATAATTCAAATCAAATTTGTATAAATTATGGAGATAAAGCTGGAGCTTTGCCGCTAGATTGATTGCCACATGCCACACGCACCGGACTCATGCACGCGCTCACGCTCTCCGTCTGCAATGTGTGTGGCAAATGAGCTTAAGCTGAGGAGAAAACCGTTGCTCTAATTGCGGCCAATGAGCTCGACGCGCTTCGCTTTGCGGTGCAGCGCGTAATTGCAACAGAAAATGATGTGGCTGCTGCTGCTGCTGCTGTATCTGGGGACCAAATGAACCTGGATCAGCAGCGGCAGCAGCGGCAGCAGCGGCAGCTGGACCTGGCTAACAAGCTGTAAATTTAACGCTTCAACGCTGCATTTGTTATTAATGCGCCATGTCGAACGCGCATGGCAATTGCTCTACAAAGCTCCACAATGACAACAGCCGCAGCTTGGGGCGGGGGGCCGAGGGGGCGGCCAGGAGCTGAGCTAACTGTGCAAACTTTTCGCGCCGCACGAAAATGAGGCGTGCAGTAATGCGGCAGCAGCTGCAGCCACTGCACAGCTGCTGCCGCGGCACATCTTATTGAACCAGTGACCTGGTCGTGAGTCGGCGTCGGCGTCGGCGTCGGCGTCAGCGTCAGCGTCGGCGTCGGCATTAGCATCTGCATCATAACTTGCTGCCATTCTGGACATGGCCGGAGCATCCAATTTATTTCTCATGCAGTCGTCAGTGGCAATGATGAAAAATTGATTCATTATCAAAATTAGCGAGCAGCCAACAATGGGCAGAACAAGCCGCTGGCTCACGACGCAGCAGGCAGCTGGCAGGCGGACAGCTGGCTGCTGGCTGCTGGCGGATGGCTGCCAGCGCAACGCATTCGCATCCTCGGCTGCAGCCATCCGCCACCCGCTGGCTGCAGCAGCACGACGTCAACAACGTTCTCCGCCTTGTCTATGCAAATCAGCGTGCTGCAGCAGCAGCCACAGCCACAGCCACTGCCACAGCCACAGCCACAGCAGCAGGAGCGGGAGATGTTTTGATTCGCTCTTGATTGGGCATTTTCACAGAGGGAGCCAGACTTACCATAGCCATTAAGACAAGTGAGCTTGTCCTGGACAACGCCCGCGTAGGCCTTCTCATGGGGCTCGCCCGAGCTGGGGCTGGCGTCGCTACCATCCTCGGCCTGGAAGCCAAACTTGTCTGTGATTTGTATGGACTGCACGAGCAGTATGTTATCATCGGCTGGGGCTGCGCCGACGTCGCGGCGTTCGCGCTGCTGGCGTGTGCTGACCATGAACTCGGCTGTGAATTTGCAGGCAGTTAGCAACGTAATGAGCCACGGCCAGAAGCCAGAAGCCAAAAGTCAGACGGCAGCTGAGCCACACTTACCACCATCGGTGCCATTCACGACGGAGCGCTTCCTGCGGCCGTAGGAGACCAGGGACTTCAGCTCGCCGCTGGCGCCATCCTCGCTGTCGCAAATGACGGGCTCGCAGCGTGGAATGCAGGGCGTTACCAAGGCGCGGAACTGTACCACCTCGCTGGACGGGAACTTGAACGCGTCGAACTGGGAGAGCAGCACCTTGCGGTTGTGCGAGAGCTTCTGTATGGTGCCCATGATGTATTGATCGGTGGGGCAGCCATTAGCATCAATCAACGTAATCTCGGCGCTGTCTGAGCCATCCATGGCGACCAGTTCGCGCACAAATATCTCATACGGGCTGTTCTGCTCGACGATCTCGAAGCGGAGAGCGAGGGGATCACCGACCTCGGCAATGCGCTTCATATCGCTGCCATCGCGTGACGTGATCTTCATAATGACATTCGGTGAGTCGATGGTTATCTCCTCGCTAAGCGACGATTCGATCTCGCCAGTGACACCCAAGTCAACATCATTCAACACCGTCTTGTTGGTCAAGTCGTACTGACAGCTGACAGCCAGGCCCAGATCGGAGGAGGTGACAATCATTGAGTGATGCTGGATAACAATGTCGTTCATATACCGTCCATAGGCGCTCTGTCGCACATTGCACTCGAGATCGTTGTAGCCCATACGGAAATCGAACTCCAGCGATTTGTCGACGCTCACTGAGCACGACTTTGGTGCGCCCTTGGCATAGACCTTGCCGTCGAAGAGCTTCGAGGTGCGTATCTTGGTGATCATCTCACCGGAACGGCACTCGATGGACACGTTGTAGCAGGCGGACAGCTCATAGGTGGCTGCCTCGGGCACATCCAGATAGGGATCCATCACGTCCGTCAGCGTGGCGCGGCTGTGATGCGACAGACGACAGACCATGTCGCCAGTGTCATTGTAGTCATACGAGTGGCATCTGTCAGAGTTGCAACTGTGAGAACTATTCATTAACTCGCTAAGTGCGCTGGGCTTACCTGTAGGGCGAGTTGAGGCACAGATCGCGACATTCGTCAATGGTGTTAATGTCCTGATAAACGGAGTCCACTGTCTTCAGAATCTTGCCCGAGATGCGCTTGAACTCGCACAGCTTGCTGGGCTCCTCGGCGCAATTATTCTCCAGATAGTCGGCGCCTTCATAGGCCTCCACGCTGTTGCCGGCCGATAGCGTGATGCGATCCATGTCCGAGAGCTCGCACAGGCCAGAGTGGCGATAGAAGTTCGCCGAGCTGCGCGAGGCAAGAGTTATGAGCGGCAGAGGTGTACGCATTGAGACAGGCAGAAGCATAGATTGAAGATATTGTTTTTTTTTATGTTTAGAAAGACGGAGATAAAGAAGGAATGTGAAGATATAGCATTAGGTACAGTGTATAGTGTATAGTGTAGAATAGAGCTAGACAGCCACTCGAAGTGAAGATTTATCTCTAAGCTATGCTTATGTTAAGTTCCATTGCCAATTCGTTTAGATATGTAATTTGATACTGTGATAAGGCATAGATTCTCAATTCAGCGACTTGGAGCTACAGTCCACACAAGTTGTGTTAATATTTGTATTTCTTTTCTCTCCCAACTAGTTCATTTGAATAGGCAAGTGTTTCTTCTCTCAGCTATAAATAGATTATCTTTCGATTTCATCTTGACACTGTAATCTGTTCAAGGCCAGGCGTGGTGTGAGACCAGTTATTCTTATCTAAATGCCATGCACAATTTACAATCAAGTCTTAACGAGCTACACTTCATATAATCTCAATGAAAATCTAACTCTTCTAGTCATTTTTTTTTATCACAAGTGAATGCAATCTTCATTTGCTGCTATCTGCATTGAGCCAGTTTCTGGTTTTTGTAGGTGTCCGTTTAGCAGCCTAGTTACACCTATATAGGCGCGATATCATGTTTCCTAATAACCATAACTGGATGAACTCGTATAGCTGATTATGCAATGGTTAGCTGCACAGCTGATAGCGGCATCCTGCTCATCCTCGGGGCTGACTTCGGGCTGACTTACCGGCATGTAAATTCCGTTTCGCCCAGGCAGAGCTCCAAGCAGTCGCGGCGCGACAGCACCGTCTGACTAGATTTGACATGTTCGGGTAGGCGGTAACCTTGAACGCGATCAATGCACCAGGCCTTGGAGCAAGGACGGACGCCCAAACACGATTTCTGTGCGTAGATCGTGAAAACCGGAAATTGCGAGCGCGAAAGTGAACCTGCAAAAGAGCCAAACCGAAAAGCATTAAATGGTGCTAGTAGTGTGCGATGCTGCAGGTGGTGCGTGTGGTGCGTGCGATGCGTTTTACGCACACGCCCCTTCACTACAAAGTAACAGGCGTTGAGAAACGCAGCAGCAGCAAATGCAACGGCAACGGCAACAGCAACGGCAACAGCAACGGCAACAGCAACGACAACGACAACTGCAACGGCTGGCCTGAAATTATGCGTTAGCGCAACGCCAATGCCAAAAGCCAGTTTGCAGAATAGGCAAAATCTAGTTTGCTTGGGCCCAGGCCAGCTTGGAGCCGTCGTCTGTCGTCGAGTCTCGCCTCTCCGCCTGCCTGCGCCTGCCTGCCTGCCGAATCATGCGTAAAACCAAAGGCGTGTTTCGCACCGAGGCTGACGCTGGTGATTTATGCGCCAGCGGCTCGGCCACCACGAACTAGAACTCAATAATTGAATGAACGAGTGGCCAGCTAAATTATTGAACTTTCTTTGGCACACTAAACAGCAGCTGCAACGGCAACAGTTGTGCGGCCAGAGAGTCAGCTTCAGATTCTCACACTTTCTAACTCACCTGGCAATTTATCGGCGGTCGTCTTGAACAGCACACACAAGCCGGTTTCGTAGTTGACAGAACTGCAGGACTCATTGCTCTGACAGGCCTCCAAACAGTCCGTAAGCATCAGCGTGCCGGGCAGGGTATCCAGCATTTTCGAGGGCGCCGACAGCACGTAGCTACACAAGATAGAGGAAACAAAATTATAGTGTAACTGCACAAGGCAACCATTATAAGTCTCCTTCATGCGCCCTACACTAATCACAATATCCCATACTTTATGGCCTCATAAGTATCCGAGGTGTAAACATTAATTTAAATTGATTAATGCATAGATTCTCCCCCAGGCCAATTTGATTAGTCAACAGCAGGTTGTGCGTGCCGAAATGAAAACTGAAAGTGTACCGAAAGCACAATAACCAAATCTACGTCATGGTGCCCCCGCATAACTGGCTTATGAGTGGGCACCCCAAACAAAAGACTCAGGCAACGAACTTGCCGCTGTCAGCGCCGGCTGCTGGCGCGCCGAAAGAAAGCTCATAAGCAGCTGCTGTCGGCTCTTGTGTTTGTTGTGTGTTGCCTGACACCGAAACACGCCATGCGATTAGATAAGCCTCGTTTCGCCTACATGGCACGCCCCTTTGGCCGAGCCCCCACCTGCTGCCGCTTTGAGGCTCGATTCTATGCAAATTGGCTAATTGACTGAAAGCCAAAGAGTCTATTAGCTCCGGTGGACCCCCGCTTCGAATATATGTAAATAAATGAGAAAAATAATGCACATAGGGCTGGGGCTTATGACACTTACCCGGTAATTATCTCGAAGCCAATCATATCGGGATCGCACTCCTCGTCCGTTTCGGGCGCTTTGTCCGTCTTGGGCTCCGGCTGTGCGTCAGCTTGTGGCAGCAGCGGCTTGGGCAGCTCGCCGTTGCTGATCGCGCTGTTGGTGCTGCTGACCAGTGGGGCTGCCTCGGCGCTCTGCTCGCTTGTGCTGCTGGCTGTGGTGGAGCTGCTGCTGGTGGTGGTGCTGCTGCTGCTGCTCGTTGTGGCCGCTAGTGCTGCAGGCGCTGGCGTCACATTGGTGCGTGGAACTGTCTGCTTGGCCGGCTTGACAGGACGCTTCGTCTTGCGCACGGCGTCGGCGTCACTCGCAATTAGGCAGAGCAACAACACAAAAGTGCAGCGGCGTAGAAACATTTTGCCTGGAAAGAGAGTGAGGGGGATTAGTTGGCGAAATGTTAATTAGACTAACTAATTTCACGTTACGCGTAATTTATGTAATTCCTGTTGCGCATTTTATTAGTTGTTGCATATTAGGCTGTTACGCTGCATGTGGCGCACAGGCAACAGGCACCACAACAGCAGCAGCAGCAGCAGCAGCAGCAGCAACAGCAACGACAACTGCACTGGGCAAACGGCACTTTTTGTTCTCTCTTTTCTGGCTTTGTTGAGCCAGTGAGTGCGCGCGAGCATTAATTGCTCGGCTTGTAAGGTCTTGCGGAGTTTAATTAAAGCAACAGCTGGCTAGCAATGTTTGCGCTTGTTATTGTACAACAATAAAAAGAAATGCTTAGGGCCGCAGCCGCCGCGGGCAAGTTGAGATGTGTGAAATGTGTTGACGCCTGGGAAAGGCAGGCAGAATCGCTTTGACCCGCAACGAGAGCATGGCGCACTCGGGGGAGTCTGCGTGTAGGCGTTCTCAAACGATATCAAGCTGCGAGACACAATTTTCACCCGTCACAAATCCAAAACCATTTTACGACTATATAAAACGCATCAGCAGCAGCAGCAGCAGATTTCTAAAAATTCTTGTTTAACTGGAGCTGCACTAAGTTCTGCAGCGGCTTTCTCGCTTATGCAAGCGTTCATTAAAGCGCTGGCAATTCATAGTATTTTTTTTTATGGCTGTCGTTAATTTTGGCAAATCCCAGCTGCGTGAAAGTGAAAAGTTTGCTCTGATTGCCGGGCGCAAGCATGTGCTTAAATTTTGAAATGTGTTCAGTTTTATGGCTCAGTTAACGGCCAATTGTATGCGTGTGTGTGTGTGTGTGTGTGAGTTGAGTGAAAAACAAAGAGCCACAAAAAGTGTAGCTGGCCGACAGCTAACAGCTAACAGCTGTGAGATAATCTTTGCTCATTATTTGCAACAGGCAATCGACACGGCTAACAACAGCAAGAGCTGGTTAATAAGTGGGTGGCGTGAGAAAGATGCTTGACTAGAATTTCAAGATTATGTTGTGCTGTGTTACGTAATTAATTACGGGGGTGCGTTCGATGCGCCATCTAGCGGCGTGGCATGCAAAACAAGTGCACCGCCTGCCGCGCTCACACATAAATTATGAAAAGCCAAACAACAGCGGCGAGTACCGTTAAGTTAATAACATGGCGTAAGACACTTGAGTGGAAAAACCTCAGAGAGAGAGAGAGAGAGAGAGAGAGAGAGAGAGAGAGAGAGAGAGAGAGAGAGAGAGAGAGAGAGAGGGGAGGGAGGGAGGTAGAAAAAAAAGTGCGGGCTGCTTTGGCTTTGGGTAAAACTCAGCTGGCACCCGGTTCATTACGGCAACGCTCACTTCCACTTGCAATTAGTTCTATGAATGAATTTATGCTAATTATAGGCTGCCAGCCAGCGCGGCGTCCCATCGACCGACACGCTTTTAATAACCCACTGGCTGTGCTTGTATTTTGGGCAAGATTTGTAAAAGTTTCATTGTTGCCGGCATCACCTGCTAACCCACAAATATAATGAGCCATTGACCGAGCGCTTCGTAAAGCGGGCACAGCCAAAAGAAACAAAAGGAAAAACTTAAAAGAATAATAATAATTGTATGAAAACTAAAAAACGAACGGTACACACGCATGCGGCATGTGTGTGGCATGCGGTTAGAATCGAATCTTGCGGTCGCCGCCGCCGCCGCCGCTTCAGGGCGGAGGCCTTCGAATTTCCATTTGAGTGACCATATCAAAGTTCCCAACGAGGCGAAAAAACAAAATTAGAAAAGCACAAAAACATTTTAATTAACATTCGAGTAATTTCGGGTTTAACGTTTCTTGCGTATCGGGATTCCTGGACATTGTTTCGGAGGCCGTTGATGTTTTTCCATAGATATGTCTATCAATTTCACTAATTGAACGTTAACAAGCCGCTCGCCTTGGGAGCCGGTAGCTGCCAGCTACGGATTCTGTTCGGCGCATCTATCAATCATGTTGTAAACAGGTCTTTCTTTTGGGGTGGGGCCTGATGTCGATGGCTGCCCGTAAGCCGGCTATTTGATGGGTTATGTGTGCTGGGCACAGAACTTGGCCGTAGCATCTAACCCTGGAGATAATCATAAGTGAAGGGTTGCATGCCTAATGGTTTCTGCCTCGATCTGAAATCATTTGATTCGCACAAACAAAAGACTTAGGCAGCGAACTTGATCTGATTGATATTCGATCTGGGCCTTGCAATTGTATTGTGAATGGACTTTGTGCGGCCATTAACCCATTTCTAGGCCCATCCATTTTTCTTCTTTTCGCGAACCCTGGCCGGAGCCCGAGTCAAAGTCATTTAAATGGAAATTCAATTAGGCCGGCCGACCGAAAAGCCTATCAAATGCAATTGGATTCGACCATTAAAACAAATGACTTAGGCAGCGAACTTGCGCGTGTTCAGCAAATCAAAAGGTCTTTAATTACACGCAGCATGCCCAAACGCACTCACTAATTGTTTTTGCATGTTCACTGTCTCACTCAACGATTGTCTCTTATCAATGGGGCATCCGAAATTGAGTTCCACAGTGGCTACAGTGGAGAACATGTTCGAGTTCTTTAACCATATTTGCGATAGTTTCTTGCATTGTGAATGACATTATCTATAAGCTAAACAGCGCCATTTGCATTGCTAAATGGGGACCCGTTCCGCATCTCTCACTCCCTCTCGTTCTCGCTCTCCCTCTCTCTCTCTCTCTCTCGCTCCCCGCATAATCGCAGCGCATTTTTTAAATTCTTTTGCATGTCAGGCACATTTGTGTGGGGCTCCCGTTACTTTAGCTGGTTCAGTTGAATAGCTGCTGCTGCCGCTGTTGCTGGCCAATCGCGCTATGTATTTATGCGCTGCATACATTGTTAGTTATGCAACAACAGCGAACAGCGCACAGCAACAGCTAACAGCTGGAGTCCACTTATGCAGCATGACAACTGCAACATCTCGACGACAACGAAAGACAACAGCGATGGAGGACAATCATTGGCGGGCATCAATGGCAGGCCTACATTTCAATGTCAGCCAAGTGCCCAGCGCTACCAATCAAGTTGTTAACTATGCACAGCAATAAATTGCAACGGCCAGCTAGCAACAGCAACAGCACAGCAACAGCAACTGCAACAATTGTTATGAACTGCAACTTTAAATAACAATCAGCCAAGTGCCGTTAAATGAATGCGACATTGTGTAGCCAAGCGAGGCGAAGCCAAAGCAAAGTCAAAGCCAACAGGTAAATCGGCCCAGCATATTAATTTACCTCGCGCAACTTAAAGCTGAAATATTTGCATAATAAACGCCAACGCCTCGGCCGTGGCCATGGCCATGGCCATGGTCCGGCCCGGCCTGGACTGCCTGTTGCCCTGGGTAAAGCGCATTCTCATTGCCGGCAATAAGTTTTAGCGTCAAGTGAATTGACTGCACGCGGCCACTGCGGCTGCCTTTTTGCTCACCTCGTACATTTCCGAAAACTAATGGCCAGCCAACAGTGATAATTTATCACTGGCCAGCAGCCGGACATGCACGTGAACTGCTCCAGACTTTTCAACGGTCTCAACGGTACTTGCCACAAACAATGCACACAGCCTCACTGCCGCACCACACTGCACTGCACTGCACTGCACTGCACTGCACTCAATTTGCTGCTGCCGGCTAAGCCGCAGCTTGCCCCGCGCACAATCAAATTGATATTTGCTGCTATATTTAGTTTATGATAATGCCGCCGACTTGAATGCTCCGGTCAGCGGCGTTCAGCTACGCTAATATGCTGCTTCCTTTCCAGCCTGGCCTGGCCTGGCCTGACCGCGCACTTTGCAGCGCGTCACAAAGGCTTCTATTTATTACCGTGGACTTTCAGCTTTTGCCTAATATCTCACATTGGGTTCGTTTGGCTGCAATTGTGCTAGCCTTGGGAGAGCGTCGCCTTTGTATACCTGATTTTTATGGCTTAAAAGTCAATCAGCATTTGCCATCAATTTTATGTTAATTAAAAACTAAAATCGCCTTCGGGCTCAAATCAATTTCGTATGCACATGAAATACCATAATTTCGAAGAGTTGCTGGATTGAATTGCTCTATCTAATGGCCATACAGTTATTAGATATAAACAATACTGAATAAAGGAAATTAGTTTCAGATGTGATATTCTGAGTGGAAATTATGCTAATGGACAGATCTGAGTGCATCTATAAAGGCTATTCCTATCAGCCTTTTATGTTTATATAGATATTCTTAGGGCATTTTATTTGCCATGCCTAATGCTTTGGCTTTTGTTTTCTTAGAAGATTAATCTTAGCGTCTTCCCTTCAGCTCCTACGCCCAATTGGCTAGGCTAATTGTGTTTACCATTTGTAAAGCATTTGTGATCATTTATAATGCAATGACATACAAAATGTGGAGAGATGCTGCTGCTGGTTCGACTCGAGTCGCATGCCCATAAAGATAACACTTAGAAAACCATAAAAAGACACTGGCTACAACTTAATCTTCATCAGCCGCCCAGACAGCGCAGACGGCGGAGACACGTCCATAGGTAGGCAATTAACACTTGACATTCTTTTCACTTTTTGTTGCTCTTGTCATGCGTTGTTGTTGTTGTTTGTGATATGCTTTAGGCACCATAAAATCCAGCACTAATCGCGCCATAAAAACACATTTTATTTGAGGTACGTGACAGAGAACTTTATGACAACGGGCTGCTCTTTCGGTTCTATGGCCTGCATTCCCTCAACGTGTGCCACACGCTTTTCGCTTTCCTTTAGCTCTTGGCCCTTGGGCTTGGGGTCGCAGTCACAGTCGCAGTCGCCGTCGCAGTCGCCGTCGCAGTCGCAGACGCGGTCAACTTTATGAAAGTTGCAGCCTAGTTTTTTCGCTTTGTCTCCGACGGTTCTTTCGCTGACACTTTCGTTCGTGGCATCGAATTCTACTTGAGCGCTAATTCGAGTCAATAAAACAACGTTTAGCCACAATTAAAAATTCTAGAAAACTGGCTCAAATCAAACAGAATTAACTATGGTTAGAAAGCTGACAGCCAGCTAGCGGCGAGCCAGGCAAATTAAATGGAAACTGTTGGCAAAATAGTCTGTGTTTTTTTCTCTCTAATGCCTTAACTGTATGCAATTTATAATCGGGCGCTGCGACTGTGTGGCGCAGTGGCTTAGCACGTGTCGTATAATTAGTTGTTGCGGCTCTTAAATTCTTGGCCTAAAAGTAAAATTCATAAAGCTTAAAAGAGCCGAAAAGCTGACAGCGCACATAAATCCAAGTGCTGCACTCGGCTATCTGTAGCTGTGCACAAAAAAAGCTAATAGGAGAAGGAAACGGCGGCTAACAAATTGAAAAGCGCACGCCAAAGCCGCATCATCATCAGCTGCAGCCGCAACAGCAGTGGCAGCAGGCGCAGCTGGCTCCGGTTTCTGGAAATGATGCTGCCGAAACCAGGTCGAAGCGGCAAAGTTGCAGTCATAAATGTTTTTCTTTTCCAGAACGACCAAACGGGTGGCAACTCCCACAGTCAAAGATTTATGTCTGCTTGTGCCATGTGTGTGTGTGTGTGTGTGTGTTTGTGTGTGCGTGGCCAATTCACGACTCAATCAAATGCAAATGCATTTATAAGCACACCTCTTTGGGCGGCCACCTGCTGCTGACCCATTTTCGCAAACTGTTATAAATTGCGTGAAAATGCATTACGCAAGTACAAAAGGCTGTGAATTGTGGCAGCCGCATCCGCATCCGCACCGCCCGCCCGCTTGCAACCACAACAATGCGGCTGCCTCGGTGTGCTCCACATTGTTGGCTAATTTATGCAACGCCAGCGCTGCGGTGGCAACGGTGGCGCAGGTGGCTGCTGAGCTGGCAGCGGTGCACGTAACTGTCAACATGGCGCAAACTAACTGTAAACTGTTGCACTGCACCACCCACCCACCGGCTGCGCAGCTAATTGCCAACGCTTGGCATTTAAGCCAATTTGAGCGCAATATTCATGGCAAACAATATTCTCAACGCCGAACGCTGAAGCCGAGTTCAGCTCCATACGAGCTGACTAATAAATTTGTTAGCTCAAATGACGGCCTGCCTACTTTCCTGGCCTGACTATTAGAATGTGCCATTAACCCATTTCCAACTGGCCCGGCCTGGCCGTAGCATGGCATGGCATGGCATGGCCTGGCAGATGCACAAAAAAAAAGTAAAAAAAAAAACAAAACAAACAGGCGACAAAACTTTCAAACTGCAACAAGTTTTTGTTTTGTCGGCCTTAGCCACGAATCCTGCTCATAAGAAGATGCTCAGAAGCATTTAGACAAACAGGCTAATAAAATATTCGAATAGCAATTAGCAGCGAGTTGTCAAATTTCATTAACAATTAACTAAAAGTGACAAAATTTATATTTAACTCATATTAAATTAGAATATTGGAAAGTACTGAAGGTATTATGGAAGAAACAAGAAAGTTTTTGTTTGCAATGCCTGCTGCATCAATAAGAGAAGCAAATAGAACTGTTTCTCTCTATCTCTCTCTCTCTCTCTCTCACTCTCTCTGTCTCTCTGTGTGTAGAAATGCATGTAAATACTAGAACTTTGAACAGGTGGTATCTGGCAGTGAAGTAATCTTGACTAGAGTACACTTGCCGGAGCTCTTCTGTCTCTGGACACCACTTGAGCTGTAAGTCTTGGCTAGAAGCAAACAGCTTGTGCAAACACGTGTACTTCCAACTTTCGGATTGAGCAGACTTGAGATCAATTATGGCCCAAACAGCTGGCATTTGACAAAAGGAAAGAAATATATTTGGTATTTGTTTAATTTTGCTGTTGCTGGCTGCTGTTGGTTTCTGTGACATTCGATGGGCTGAGCGGCATTCGGCAGCTCAAACAAGCAGTGCAACAAGTTTTTCTCTGGCTGCACAAACATTAAGATTGGCCTCGCCAAACAGGTAAGAAGCCAGCCGGCAGCGACGGCAATAGCAACAAAAGCTCTCTTGCATTTGTTTGTTAGCCAGTTGCATTGACTGATTGATAGACTGAGTGCCGAGTGCTATGCGCGATGCGCGATGCCAACTGCTGGCTGGCTTGCTGGCTGGCTGGCTGGCTGGCTTGCTGGCCCGGTCTAAAGTCTCTGTTCTGCTGACTGGGGATTTAGCCTTATGATTTTGCCTTTGCCGACGCCGTTGCGCTAATTTGTTGGCATTGGCAACACGGCGCAGGAAATGCAGGCGCTGCATGCCACACAAAAGATGCCGACGACGGCGACGGCGACGGCGAAGACATGGCCAGCGCTCACAGAGATTCCAGATTCCAGGCAATCTCTGTTGATTTATTAGCCATCATTACATACATGTACACACGTCACAGCCGTCGTCCCTCTCCCTCGCCCTCTCTCTGAGCAATCAAAATCAATATATCAGTTGAAGCTGATATCTATTTATTTCTCTGCATTTCTTTCGCACTTCCGGCTCAGGTGTTGCCGGCGGAAGAGACAAATGTCTTGGCCAAAATCGAAACAATTTGGCCAACTAGAACAGCGGGCAGTCAACACTCTGGCCCAAAATGGCCAGTAGCCCAATTTCAGTAGCCCGCATAAGTGCAGCACTCATTAAATAATTTGCACATAAAAAGCCAACCTGCCTGAGATTTATGGCCAACTGGCAGGCAGCAGGCAGCATGCAGCAGGCAATAGGCAACTGGCAACAGTTGCCCATTTCTGGGCACCAAAAGCCACCGTTCTCAATGCGTCTCTTAAAACGCAATAAATATTAAAGTCACTGCTCTGCGTGCCGTTTATTGTGGAATACGAGACGGCGGCTCTGGAGCACCACCAGCCAGCCAGTCAGCCAGCGAGCCAAACCATTGAAGGCCGCTCACAAGTGGGACAGCAAACGGCGTCGAAGGCGCATGCAATCTTCAGCAAGAGGCAAAGGCTGCAGCAGGCCTACGGTTGCTGCAGTTTCTACTGCCTGCCTCAGAGTTCTCCATTTCTGTTGATATTCATTGCACAATTACGCCTCGCCTCTATATACGTACGTACAATATACATATTGTTTATATAGCACGCTAATTTATTCAGTGTTTGTGTGCGAATTGTGTGAAAAGAGCGCTTGGAACAGAACTACGTTAGCTACTCAGCTGCGACACTGCTCGACGGGAAGATCACCTGTAAAAAGATCGTCTACTATATTTCCTATGTCTTCCATCAGTCTTCTATCAGTCTTCTATCAGTCTTCTATCAGTCTTCTATCAGTCTTCTATCAGTCTTCTATCAGTCTTCCAACAGTCTTCTCTCAGTCTTCTATCAGTCTTCTATCAGTCTTCCAACAGTCTTTTATCAGTCTTCTATCAGTCTTCTATCAGTCTTCTATCAGTCTTCTATCAGTCTTCCAACAGTCTTCTATCAGTCTTCTATCAGTCTTCTATCAGTCTTCTATCAGTCTTCCAACAGTCTTCTATCAGTCTTCTATCAGTCTTATATCAGTCTTCTATCAGTCTTCTCTCAGTCTTCTATCAGTCTTCTATCAGTCTTCCAACAGTCTTTTATCAGTCTTCTATCAGTCTTCTATCAGTCTTCTATCAGTCTTCTATCAGTCTTCTATCAGTCTTCCAACAGTCTTCTATCAGTCTTCTATCAGTCTTATATCAGTCTTCTATCAGTCTTCTATCAGTCTTCCAACAGTCTTCTATCAGTCTTCTATCAGTCTTCTATCAGTCTTCCAACAGTCTTCTATCAGTCTTCTATCAGTCTTCTATCAGTCTTCCAACAGTCTTCTATCAGTCTTCTATCAGTCTTCTATCAGTCTTCCAACAGTCTTCTATCAGTCTTCTATCAGTCTTCTATCAGTCTTCCAACAGTCTTCTATCAGTCTTCTATCAGTCTTCTATCAGTCTTCCAACAGTCTTTTATCAGTCTTCTATCAGTCTTCTATCAGTCTTATATCAGTCTTCTATCAGTCTTCTCTCAGTCTTCTATCAGTCTTCTATCAGTCTTCCAACAGTCTTTTATCAGTCTTCTATCAGTCTTCTATCAGTCTTCTATCAGTCTTCCAACAGTCTTTTATCAGTCTTCTATCAGTCTTCTATCAGTCTTCCAACAGTCTTCTATCAGTCTTCTATCAGTTTTCTATCAGTCTTCCAACAGTCTTCTATCAGTCTTCTATCAGTCTTCTATCAGTCTTCCAACAGTCTTCTATCAGTCTTCTATCAGTCTTCTATCAGTCTTCCAACAGTCTTTTATCAGTCTTCTATCAGTCTTCTATCAGTCTTCTATCAGTCTTCCAACAGTCTTCTATCAGTCTTCTATCAGTCTTCTATCAGTCTTCCAACAGTCTTCTATCAGTCTTCTATCAGTCTTATATCAGTCTTCTATCAGTCTTCCAACAGTCTTCTATCAGTCTTCTATCAGTCTTCTATCAGTCTTCCAACAGTCTTCTATCAGTCTTCTATCAGTCTTCTATCAGTCTTCCAACAGTCTTCTATCAGTCTTCTATCAGTCTTATATCAGTCTTCCATCAGTCTTCTATCAGTCTTCTATCAGTCTTCTCTCAGTCTTCTATCAGTCTTCTATCAGTCTTCAGTTGATTATGCCTCTTTACTCGATAGCTACTGGGTATATGAAAATAGTTTGAAAAGAAATTATTTTAGTTCGCGGCAATGGCGATGGCTTCAGTTCTTGTTTGCTACTCTTGTATCTGTATCTGTATCTGAGAGCAACCCACGCCAAATTATTTTCTATTTAACTAAACACTGTGCTCAGCGCCCAGTTAGCACGCTGCTCGCTGCACTCAAGTCGGTTAGGAAAATGCTAAAACTGGGTCGATGATATGCACCGGGCACTGCAGCCGGCTGGAATGCTGCAAGATGCCGTGGCAGAAGCAGCAGCAGCAGCAGCAGCCGATGCAGCCGATGCAGCCGGCGCACATTTCCTGTCTGAATAAAGAAGTTAACCAAAACGGATTTCACTTTGTTTGCATTTAATAAACATTATCGATGGCCCACAGATTGGCTAAAAACGTTTTGAGCTGAGCTTGAATTACCAGCTTGTCTGGCATCTGCTCAGATCTCAATTTGCATTTGGGATTAGCTTCAAGGTAGGCGTGTATGTATGTGTGTGTCTGTGTCTGTGTGTACTTTGGCTAGCTTTGAGCTATGTCTGTGGGTCAGCTCGCCTTTCTTTATTAATTTGAGTTTGGCAAATTGTTAAATATTTATGGGAGAACATAAAAAATGTTAAGAGCCGACTATTAAACGCTGCCAGAACTACTCTCTGAGTAAGTTGTTGTTGATCATAAAGGCTGCCATAAAGTTATCCTAAGCTATTGAGTCGAACTTTTTGCTAATTTTCAATAAACCTGGACGTTGAGTGATTCGCTTTCAATGAAAAGCGTATACACTTTTTATTAGATACGCCTACTGCTATTGTTTATCTTATTCTTGTTTTTTAATTGCTGCCCGGTTCAATATATTCGTCAGTTAATAGCACAACGGTAAATGGCTAAAGACTAATTGACTCCTTCATAAAAGGATTCACTTCAGCCTCAACTTTTAATATCATCGCCTCAAATGAGTTGAAAATTGGTTTTCGGTGCCTTTGGGTAGTCGCCTCCCCGAATTCGTATCTTGAACTTAACGTAACCTTTTATCTTTGCTCTGCACATACCTTAGCTGTTGTTAGTGTTGGCCAAATAGACGTAGTTGGAATCTAATGCTCCCCACTACTACGCCGGTAACAGAGAATTCGTTTATGTATGCTGTGTGATCTGTAAGCAAACAAATGAAAATTGTATAAATATTAGCTGGAAGTCGCTACGGGCTCGGCTGCTACGTTCTGGGCCAGAAACCCACTTAAGATTTTTCAGCTGCACGATAAAAAACAGAGAGGGAGAGAGAGAGAGAGAGAGAGAGAGAGAGAGAGGGCAGAAAACAATGTGGGAGAGTGCGGGGGCACTGAGGCTCTGCAGTGTCTGGCCTTATCAGTGGCCCGGCCGACGATAGGCATCTGTAGTTCAGCAATTGAGTTTAGTGTGACAACGTTTAACGTGAAAACGAGAACTAAATAAATAATTTTACCACTGCTGCAACAGACAAAATCTCAGATAGTACAACGCCGCAGCAACAACAACAGTAACCAGAACAACAACAGTCAAACAATGAGATGCAGCGATAATTTCATTATAAGAGAAAACTTAAGGCAATTGCAATGCTGAAAATATCCGTCATGACGACAACGTCGACGACGACGACGACGACGACGACGACGGAGCCAAAGACAGCGTCGCTGACGACGACGACGAAGACGAGGTTCTTTCTTTTAGAGCGCTTATCTCAACTTTGAATCATCAGCAGGTGACATTGAAGTAATTTACTTGCTGCTGTTGCAGATGCTGTTGCTGTTGCTGTTGTTGCTGTTGTTGCTGTTGCACATCTCTCGTCGCTACCCACACAATTTATTTGCAACTATTTAAACGAAGCAGGCAAAGAAATTCAAGCAAACCCGCTTTTTGAGTTCGTGCCGGACAAAAAAGGCCCGACTGGCGTATTATTAGCTCCCTGTGGCAGCATCTCAGCCAAGTCAAGCCAAAGTCAGCCAAGTCAGGCAATGTCAGTCAGCCAGAGCACTTCTTTTGCTTTATTATTGGCTGGCAATGTCGCTGTTTGTTGCAAATGTTGCTGTTGCTGTTGCAGTTGTAGCTTCGTTTTTGCTGTTGCTGTTGCTGCTGCTGCTGCTGCTGCTGCTGTTGTTGCATTTCGCATTCCATGCTAGCGAAAGTTGACCTAGTCGACGGTGTCGCTAGGCTTTGGTCGGGGCATAACTCAGCGCAACAAATTTGCTTATAAATAACGAAATTAAATATGGCCAACAGCAGCAGCAGCAGCAGCAGCAGCAGCAGCAGCGACTGCCACTTGCCTTAAAAGGCTGCCAATTTTAACACATTTGCAGCTTAGAGTCGCGAGGACTCTGCACAATGAGACTCATGCACTTGGCCAGTTTCACTTGGCCGCAGCTCAATCGAGCTAAATAACTCAAAATATATACAATTAAAGATGCAACGCACGCGCCGTTAGCAATTCGAATGTCTCCCATGATTTTAGTGTTTTCTTAACTTTTTTTTTTTTTTTTTTCGTTGGTTTTTTTCTCAGTTTATTTTTAGCAACTTTCTTTCTGTGCTTCCAAATGCAAATTGACCAAAGTCGAGTGTCGGGCATTCTAACGAGCTGCTTTCAGCGAGATTTGCACTTTTGCTTTTCTGATAGACACATCAACGTCCCAGCTGAGCCGCTGAGCGTGATTATATGTATACCCTGAGAAAGGAGAGAGATTATGCTCACTGACTCCTGAACTATATCTTTGAGAAAAGCAAGTGAGTTTGTTCACGTGTTCTCGAGCCACTCAGATCTGACTGCAGATTGTCTTTTAGTCGAGCCATCTGCTTGTTTAGCTCAACTGAATACTTGCAGCAGCGGAAGCTACAAACATTGAACTGTAACACTTTCTATTAAGGTCAGAAAAAAAAAGAAATAATAAAAAAAGTAGAAGACTACTTAAAAAATGCCATTGAATGGGCGTAGAATGAGGCGCAAGCATAGAGAAAAAAAAAGACTTGTGCGTTGTGTGGCTGAAAGCCAGAGCCAGAGCCAGAGCCAGAGCCAAAGTCAAAGCCAAAGTCGTAAAGGCGGCCAAGTGCCAACATGCATGGGTACCACAAAACAGACCACAATACAAATAGAAGTCTCAAGCGGCTGGCACGTTGCCAGCTGCTGCCCCGGCAACGCCGGCCGAATTCCAAGCGGCATTCAACGAGAAGAAGAAGCACCTCCTCACTAACGGAGGCCCAGCGGAGCAGCTAAACGCTGCGCCTAAATATCGTATATAAAAATCGAGCCTATTAATGTGCTCTCGGGGGTCAGTCGCCAGAGAAGTCTATAATGGAACGCGTCGATGTCAAAATGTTAACAGCGCCTAAATGCAATACCAACAGCGAGGGCAGCTGGGACAGCTGGGACAGGCGGGCGGACGGTGAGCTCGAATCGGTGTCTTCAGCTGGCGCTTTCACGCGGCGGCATCGAAGTTTTGTCACGACCCAGGCGCATTTAACGTTTATTGGATTATTGTCAATTTAATAAGAAGCGCAAACAGCTTTTTGAAAGCGAAATTGAATGTCATTGAATGAGGTGAAACCTTCCCGTTGGGGCTACCCAAGCCGAGCTATGAGTCAGAGGTTAAATATAAATGGGTGCTACCAGTTTTGAATATGCCAGTCAGATATATAGATAAAGGAGCATCGAAATGATGCTCGGGCACTGAAGTTAATTACATCTTTAAATGAATCTCTCTCAATAATATCTCTCATTCTGCTCAGCTTGAGTTTCTTTCATTTAACCTCGTGAATTAACATTTTGATCAGGTTTCATCTTTCTCAAGCCCGTCCAAGTGTTCGCTAATTCACATGCTATCTCGGCTGGACTTTTCCTTTTACGCTGCGATATATGCGGCTGCAGCTGGCAAATGTCAAAGTTTAACCAAATACAAACGACTGGGCATCATTATTACCATTAATCCATGCTTCTACCTTCCCCAGTTGGCAGTGCCAATGCCAGTGCCGCGTCGTGGCAATTGCCAGTTGCACCCAAAGCGCTTTTTTGGTTGGCAATTTTTCGCGCATTTAATCGGCGACAATCACAAATCTTTTAGGGGGGCCTTTTTATTTATGGCCCGGCTGCGACTGCGACTTCGCCGAGGACCAACAAGCGAAAGTCAAATTCTTCAACGATTATTTCTTTGTAATTTCTGTCGGCGGCTGCAGCAGCTTCTGCCCGAAAAAATTGTCGTGATGCTGCTTGTGTCATTGGCGTTGAGTTGGGCGTTTTGGAGGCGGCGCAGCTGCCATTGTGTGTACGTCTGCCCGGGGAGAAGTTCAGCTGGCAAAAGTTCATTGATATTTGAAAAGTGAAACTCTTGAAAGCAGCATCCAGATATGAACCTGGATATATGGTATTTGTATTTGGCCGCCAGCTGTGCAGATGCTGCTACTGCAATTGCTTTTGCTGTTGCTGCTGCATGTGGCAAAACTTTTATTTTTCAATTAATATTCAATTAAAATACTGTGCTATAGAGCAATGGCAAAACGAAAGCCAAAGCTAAATGCTAACAAACAAAAAATACTTTCACACAGCCGCAAATTATTTCGGGCAGCACTTCTGGACGAATTAGCCAAACTGCATGTCAAGCGGAGCAAGTGAAGCTGCAGCTCCCAGACATTTGGCAATGAAAGCGAAGCCAACCAATCAAGTGGCAAACAAGCAGCTAGCCGGAGTCTCAGTTTCAGTCTCAGCCCCACTCTCGGCTTCTTAGCTGCAACTCCTGCCTGCCTGCCTGTCTGCCTGGCTGCTCCGTGTCTTGGATGACAGCTGAAATGTGGGTTGGTTTCACGGCCGGACCATCTGATTTGCCTGCAGCGGCGGCAACGAACCCGCGTGTCCTCATTGGGGGGCATGCATTTTGCATATTTGACTTATGAATCATACACAAAATGCAGTTACTCGAACGTAATCATGATTCGCAGGCCCGTCGGCTTGGGCCTGTCAAGGAGACGAGTCCCTTTGGGAATCACAAGTTCGACTATGCGCAATCATCTGTGTTCATTGAACTATATCTAGCTTCCTGGCTTTCACTTGCATCACAGAGCAGAGCCACGTTGTTGTCTGCTGCGCTTCCTGCGCGAAACGAAAGTTTTTGCATACAAATGAACCACAATTTCGTATCGTCTGCCAATTTCCTATCTATCAAAATTGTTCCCACTAGTGGCTGCCTGCTTGGGCATAAATTAGCTACTGGAAAAAGAAATATATCTGGCCCTGGGCCGTAGTCGAAATTTGCATTAACCCATTTGGCGACAAAAGCTCTAAAGATTGCCTCCAATCCGGACAGTTAGGTCGCAGCCATCTATTGTCGGCAGACATTGCTAATTGCCAAAGAAAACGGCGACCGTTGTATCAACTGACCCAAAACTTGAGCAACTATTTGAATAAACGAAACGGAAATTGGGCGCACGTCAAACGAGCCAAACGGTAAAAAAAAAACGAGAACTTAAGAACTGCAAAAAAAAAAAAAAAAATAATGAAAAAATGAGCAAAGTTAAGGTAGATAAAAAAAATGATGGCCAGAGGCAGCATTAGCCAAGTGGAGATTGCAGCGATTGGCCGATTCTTTTTCTTGCCGTGCCGGCGACTCAATCAATTTTCTTTTATAAACTGAAACGGAAGCGGTTTTTGCAACATAATTTGATCAATCATGACAATTGCCGCACACCGTACGCTTCACTATTTTGCGGCTCTTACTCAGAATCGATGCCGATTTCTTTGACGACAACTTGATTAGCCCGTCGATTGTCATTATGAGCATTATTAGTCAGTTGGCGACAGCAGCCGCACAGCAGCAGCACAGCAGCCGCAAAAGTAAATTACAGAATGTCAGAATTATTATTGAAAAGCGGTTTCAGAAAAAAATATGAAGTCCAACTCCGGCTGGCGGCTGGCCCGATGGAAGAGACTTGCGCCAAATGTCAAATCGTTCAATTTCACAGCAGAACGCCCAAATGCGGTGGGTCCATTCTAATGTGTGCGAGTGTACGTGCGTGTGTGTGTGTGTGCTTAGACATTTGAAATTGTTTTGCTGACTGACAGCTGCTGCGTTAAACGCTGCCCAAGAGGCGTGCCACTGGCCAGCGTAGGAAAGCGCAGCTGCAACTGTTGCTCTTGCTGTAATTGCAATGAAACCTGCACTGCGATTGAGCCTCTCTGCACGCTAATCAACGCTAACTGCAACAAACAAGCTGGACAAACAAACGCAAATTGTTTAGCTCAGTGTCGGCCGCATTGGGGGCCTTCGAGCTGGGCAAATATTAAATGCACATGACAAATTGCAAGCCGAGAGCCCAGCGAAGAGCGTGTTGCAGATTTGCCCATTTGGCGGCAATTAAAGCGCACGCTTCGTCTAATCAACAGCGACTGGCAGGTTGCGTAAATTAATAGCTGCCAGGCAGGCAACCCAGCCAGCCAGCCAGCCAGCTAGCTAGCTAGTCAGCCGGCTAACCCAGGAACCCAGCGCATAGCTAACAGCCAGCAGCCTACCCACCCGGCAGATAAGATTACCCATCGGTTTTGTGTTGTAACTGTCATGTCATCATGACGATGATGCGACTCTAGTCTTAGCTCGCCAACTCCGGCAGCAACTGCGATTGCGGCTCAGCCCAGTCATGGCCAGTGCAATTATGTGAGCAAATTTAAATACCAACGCAGGTTGCTGCTGCTGCTGCTGTGGTTGTTGTTGTGGTGGCATCTTCATGACAGTGGCAGGCACTGGGTAATGTGTGTAATGGTAATGGAACCCTAGCCAAGACAGTAGCTGCTTCAATCTGACATTCAATGCATCATTTCGGCTGGTGGTCTGTGCCCATCTCTTGCACCAAAGGCAACAGCTCGAGCATTTTGACACATTTCATTCCAGATTTCACACCACATCAAAATTGCACAGGTCTAAATTATTTTAATTGGCCGCTGCTTGAGCTCCACTAATTATAGAGCCCTGAGAAAATCTAGATTATCTATATGCCATATACGTAATTATCCAGAGGGTGCTCTAAGATGAGCTGATAATTGGCATTCAAAACGGCTGCAGTTCTCAAGGGCATTTGCCAGGGCTTAAGCGACGCTTAAAGACAATGAAATAAGATGAACCTTTGGCTGTTATGTGAAGTCTAACACAAGGATTTCGAAGTGGCTTTTATATGACATTTGTTATGCCATTGTTATAGGCATAGACAGAGCTAAAGAACTTGTGTTAGAATCATATTTAGTGCTCATTCGCCTACGATCATACTGAGAACTGTACTATTTACATAACTAAATTTATCTAAAATCTTACTATATCTTTTCAATTTCAAATTGAATAATGTTTCAGCTAAGTATATACTATGTAGATGAATATACTTGTGTACATGTTTGCCATATACTGTAGAAAAATCATAAGAAACGTTTGCATTTATCTCTGACAAAAACGGATTAAATATATTTATCATTCAAAAATATATATATTTGAATTATTCAAAAATATATATATATATATCAGTTTTAAAACCTCAAATAAAACCAAATTTTTGTTCATATTCACAATATAAAAAAAATTTGTTGATTTAATTAAAAAAATTATTTTTCTTTTTTTTTTGCATGATTAAATAAATAATTTTTATAATCAGATCCATATAGAATCCATATTTCTGGACACTCACTTGATGTTTGGAGGAAGTCTTGCGGCTTGTCAAAAGTCACCAGCGTCAAATATCCTCAGGATATTTGACAAAAAATTCTGTGTTGGGATTTGTTGTTGATTTATTTTGGAATGAACGAAGCACTTTTCTTCTTGTTTCTTTGATGACTTTCGCACAGTTTGGTTCACTTTGCACTTTAGTTAGGATTCGTTTGCTGTTACAATTGCACTTGTAAGTTCAGACACACTTCCTGGCAACGCTGGGCATGTTTTCAAATCAATTTATTTTAATTTGTTTTTGGATTTATTTAATTTCTGTTTTTTTTTTTTTTTTTTTGCGAACCAGCCGAGTTGTGTTGCGAACTTGACCGTCTAGAGTTGACCGAATAACTAAAGTAAACGTCAGGCTAATCGGTCGTTATATAAGTTTGAAGACTTTGATGCAGTTGCTGCTGCTGCTGCTGGTGTTGCTGCTGCTGTTGCTGTTGCTGATAGTTGCTCCGGCTGGCCGTGCGCTCGCCTTGACAATGGCAATGGTTGTGAGTCGTTGCTCAGCGGCGATCGTTGCTTTTGGCCGCAGCGAAAGAAAGCCACAAAACAAACCAAACAAAGAAAGCCAAAGAAATGAGCGCGCGCTCACGCAAACCACTCAACCGCTTTGAGTTTGAGCTGCATTTTGTGTTTGCTTTCGAGTTTGAGTCTTTCGAGTGAGTGAGGAAAAGTCCGCCTTTGCCTTTGCGTTTGCTTTTGCGTTTAGATCTGTGCAGCTTTTCACTCGTCGGCGCGGGCACAGAAAAAGCTGTTTGCTTCGTTCTTTTGAGCTCGCGTGCGCGCTCTCCCACTCTCCCACTCTCTCTCCCTCTCTCGCTCGCTCGCTCTCTCAAGCCGGGGCATATGTGTGCGCTCGCTGGGAGTACTCTCTCTTTTTTCCATATGCCCGATTTCATTCATAATTTTAGAGCCCATCTAACTATTACAAAATCCACTTTGGAAAAGTTCAAAACGGGCACACGACGTTCGAAATCATTAATTAAATTGAGACCAGTGCATGGTCGGCTTGAGAACCAAGAACTTGTGGAACAAAATCAATTTCTCAAGTTGGACACCGTACACTTAGCCGAGTTATTGGTACATGAAAATTATAATTATGCATTTTTTTTTTTGGTTTGTTACACATTTTCCATATCTCTGTGTGTATTTTGTTTTTGCACATATTCTGTTGGGTTGTGGTCTGGCCAAGGCGGTGTTGGCTGTCGTGCGTTTTCTGCTCCACAAAGTTACAAAACTGCATCGAGATACTGTCCGGCAGTAGTAATAGACAGTTTAACTGAATTAGGAGCCCAAAACGAAGCCAGTTTGATTGGGAGAAAGGTAACGGCAGAAACGCAAACGCAGACGCATAAATTGGTCCACAATGCATTCTTAATGGCGCTGCTAAGTGAGATGCCAATGCTGAAGAAAGTTGATACACATTGATTCCTGTGTGAAAACGAAAGCTCAATTGTGTGGGATAACAACTTATTTGTTATTTTCTTTTCGGTTTATTGAACTATTCAATTAGCACATTAGCATATTCGGCTCATAAATTTAACGATTATGCGCTTAATGCAACAAACTCGTCTATTTCAGATGTAAACAAACATCAAAAGCATCAAATCAAGAGAACCCCCATCATAAAGTCCAAATGAATCAATTTGAATTTGATGCGAGATCTGCTGCTGCTTTCGTTGTTGCTGTTGCTGTTGCTGTTGCTGTTGCTGCTGACGACGACCTTTCGCTTTCAATGAATGACGGCGACAATGGCCCCCGCATACTGATGAGCTGGTCCGCTCGGGTACAGCCCAGATGATCATCACGATCTGGTGAAAGCAGCAGCAGCAGCGCAAAGGCGAGAATTGCTGAATGAAACAGAAATGAGACAGTGGAAATCAAAATGAATCTGTCGCGCAAGGAAGTGCAAATGGTGTCCGAGTATTGGCATTCCAATATTTGATGCTGGCGGAAATACTAAGCATCGAACATGTCCGAATTCATTCGCCGATATTTGGCTGCTGTGCTCGAGCTTGTTTTGGGAAAGGCAATTTGCATTTCACCGCCATTTCTGTGACAATGACAAAAGGCAAACGACGATTCCGTTGATGAGACTCAGAGATTTGACAAGCGATTTGCCAGCGGCAGGTGCATTATTTGGCTGTTTGTTGTTTCCAAAAAAGAATCGCTGCCCACTTTCCATTCGGGGTGAAAATGAAAATTGCGATGCTTTCGTTAGCAGCTGCAAATTGCATGGCCGATAAATGTGCTCATTTGAGCCGAGTTTGTTGCCTAAGTCATTTGTTTTCTTCACCGCTTTGCCAATTAATGAGCCACAGAAATAGTTTTAATTATGTTAAATATGTTTGTTTTTTGGCTGCTTGCAATTAACGTTCTGCTAAAAATATAGCCACAAAAAAAGAAAATCCACCAATAACTCGCTGGCTGTAAGATGCGAATTGCCGACTTCCTTCCTCTCTGAGTGCCTGCCTGACATCCAGGCTGGCTGTTTAACTGGCTGCGGTCGGATCGTGGACCGCAAGCGTTGAGCATCGTCGTGCTTCCATGCTGCTTTGCTTCTTCTGGCCGAGTCTGTGAATTCTAAAAGCATCCGTTAACGTTTACCTTTGCCTGCTGATTAAGTTGCCAAAAACATACAAAATAAGACAGGCTGCTGAGCCACTGAGCACCGACCAGGGGATACCCTGCATTTGATGAAGACTATAAATTAAATTAGTTAATAAAACTAATTGAAATTGAAATTCTTTTCAATAATTATAATACATTTGTGGCACGTATTTTATTTTTTGAAAAGTTTACTTAGATATTCATAAGTATGAGCTTTTCTGAGGAGATTCTTTCGCAAAAGAGTTCTCTCTATCTCTGTATCTCAAGAACAACATGAAGATCATCTTGGTGTGGCCAGTCATCTTTAGACTCATTGATTAGCTTGGCATTGTTTGACTCTTGCACCTTCAGTTTACCGTTATGCTCAGCAGACTAGTTGCCAATACCCGCTTCGACTGCATGGCCAGGGTATAACAAACAAAAAGAGCTAACGTTGTCCCATTGTAACTGCCTCTTGTTAACAAGGGGCCCCAGCCCAAGACGTGTTCTAGGTCCAGCACCGTTGCCAGCGCCAAATTGGGCGTAATATTATGCCCAGGCTGGGTGAAATATGAGCTGAGAAAATTTTATTTCTGCTTTGTTTTGTGTGCCACCATTGAATTTTAAATGTGCACCGCGAACCCTGAGAGCCTTATTCTTAAGTGTTATGGCCGTGTATGTAAACCAGCCTTTTTTTTTTGTTATTCTCTCTGAATTCTTCTTTTGGTTCTTTGCACACGTTCACGTGTGCTTCACTCGTAAGCTAAATCAACGGCAGTGCGAAATCTGTTTACACTTAGAATTTCGATTAAGAGCCGTCGAATTTATACATTTTATTTGTATTTTACCATTCATGCCTTTAGCAGAGTTTACAGTAATTGAGAACTTTGATTGTGATTTTCCTTTTGGCCGGCATTTATCAAAGCATGTGTATGTTGATAGCGCTTTGTTACGATTTCTGTGCAAGATCATTTGATCTTGATTAACAATTGTTGCCTATATCACTGTTTGAGAGGCGTGAAATCGTTTTGCCATAGACTCCGCATTGACTGGGCCATATCAAATGTTTGCTATACTTCACATACTTATAGACAATGTGCATTGTCCGACGATAGAGGCATCTAATAATAATTGAGAGCATTTATAATTGTTTAAGCATTTAGCACAAATATTCTGTCTGGGATGGCTCTCAACCATTAAAGGCCGCCAGCACTTGTTGTTGCTGCTGCTGTTGTATTCATAATTGAAGATTGGAATCTTTGGGTCGTTCATAAATTCTCCAAAGTGTGGAGATTCCATTTGAATGATGCGGCAATCGCAACGCCTTTTGCCAAATAAGTTCAACGCCCCTGGCGAAACAGTTTAAAGCCAGCTGAAGCAGAGGAGGGAGCCCACAATGATGCTGGATCTAAGCGCTCTCGGGTTTATATGCCAGAGATAAAACGATGCGTTAATTAAAGCTGATTATTGTATGTAATTTGTTTGTGTCCTCCGGGCCAGTGCGGCCCTTTAAGTGTTGCTGCATTCTTTGCCTCGGGCAGCGCTGCAAAATATTATTGTCGTCGTGGCCAACGTGAAATTGAATACGTACATATTTGTGGTGTGCGTGTGTGTGTGTGGGGCGTATGAATGCTTTAGCTTTTTTCCTGCTTAACATGCGTGTGACCCGGAAATACCTACAAGCTGGCCCGTTTTTCGAGTGAAATTTTATCCAGATAAATGATGCAATTTCGTTAACTGTCGGCTCGTTGGGGCAGGGTCTCTTAATTGTCTAATTTCGGATTGTTTCGGCCAGCTGTTTGGCCCGCAGCCCTCCACATGGGCCACTCCATCCACTGAACGAACTCAGATTCGAAATTCTTTTGCTGCACAAGCCATAACTGCTCATAAAAGAAACTTTTGCGGCCGAAAGATGTCAACGTGCAGCATTCTAAGCTCGGTGAAAGTCGTTTTGCCAATGACAAGAACTTTTGTGCCGAATGCTGCGACAAATGCCACTGGTCCATCGCACTTCATTGCCGATCATCACGATCATCATGATCAGCTCGAGCATCATCATTAGCCTCGTCGAACAGCGCACGTGTATTTAAGTACGGCGTGGCATGTGCGAGGCTTGCCGCAGCGTCGCGCACAGCTTAACACAGAAATGATAATAATAATAGACAATAATCGGTACTTCAGCACTTACACAGAAGAAACAGCCAAGAATGACAATAAAAATACAATAACTTCTGCACTCCTTATACACTGGCTATGGGCACATCAGCTATGCTGAGAAGCTGCACAAAATATAATACATTTATATTTGTCATTATTACTTAATATGTATATAGAAGTAGGGATTAGTCTAATGAGAAAACATTTCTTATAAGAGGAAGTATATTTTATTATTAACATAAAATGTTCAAAGAATATAAATAAAGTCATACTTTGAAGAGTACTCAATAATTCAAGTAATTATCACAAAGAAGTTATTAGATTAATATACTACAAATCATATTTATTTCATACACAAGGGTATATACACTTTCGACTATCCACCTATACAATTTCCTATGTATTTTTTCGACTCTCAACTTACATAGTTTTGCCTGTAGTTGCTGCTCGCTTTGCTGTGGCTCGGACAGGCTCTGCGCGAAGATCTATGGGCGTGTAGTTAGTATGTTCTTGTTCATATTAAAATATTCGCCATTTCCGAGTCATTTTTCACGCTGCGTAAGTGTTAAGTTTTTTTGAACAAATTTTTAGTAGAATTTTTTAAATTATTCTATAAATCATGTGTAAGCCCAGGCAGCGGCGGCGCGTCTTAGGCCTTTTTTCGAAACAAAGAAAGAGAAGAAAATTCTATAGAGTTGAGCATTCATGTCCGAGCATTGGCTGTCAACTTGATTTTGACTCAAATCACGTTTGTTCGCTGTGCAGCGCAAGTGACGCACGAAATTAGCCCAAAAGAGGCAGGCTGCAACATTTGTGGTTCAGTTTTGTGAACGGATCGTCACGTTTTCGCCACCAGAGATCGGTGGATTAGGCGCTTAGGTTGCTGGCAAAGTGCCAGCCCACTGTGGCTGCCGACTGACTGAGAGAGCTGGAGCTGCTGCCATTTTGATTCATTTACGCTAATTAGGTGACACAATTCTCACCTAATGTGGTCTGATAAGCGCAGTCTAATGGAATGCCTGTTCGGATTATTGGCGCAGAGCTGAGCTGCATGTGGCAGGCAACAAATTGTTGGCTGCCAACTTGTGTGAAACTGTTACTGCTCGCTGTTTGCTGCTCATTTAAATTTTACACAGCGCAGCGCAGCACAGCACTCAGCGCTCGGCTTGGCCATTTTTGGTGAGTCTTTCTTAGTAGCCTGCTCCCGAAAACAATGGGCACTCGTATATCATGATAATCATAAAAGCCAGGCAGCTTGTTGGCTCTCCCCATATGCGGCTGGCTGTGCACCATCTGCGGCCGACTGGACACATGCGACTACACGAGTATGAGTATTAAAAGCGCCGCACACTCCACTACATAGTCCAGTATTTCTGGCCATAATTTGTTATCATATTAGAGTGCAACAGGAAGAGATGGAGTCCAGAGTCAGAGTCAGAGTCAGAGTTGGAGTCAGAGTTGGAGTCGCAGTCACAGTTACAGTTGCACTGAGGTCCGATTTTTATTTTTATTTCTATTCTTTTGCAGCCCACAATGGCGGAAGTTATAAAAGTATTGAGTCGAGTAGCTGTGCATAATCGCCAGCGATTCCTGTGATGTTTATGGCAGCATTTGTTTGCCGATATTTGGCTCACAGCTCGTTAGTGCATCAACACCTTGTAGGGGTATGCGATTGCGCCCTTTCGCCAATTATTGTGCAATCAATATTGCATAATCTGGTGCCGGGCGGTGCTGCAGCGACTGTGCAGCGGTGCAGCGGTGCAGCAGTGCAACGCCCCAGCTAACGGCAGTCACACTTGTGGCACATAAATCAAAAAGTCGTAGCGAGGTGCTGCAAATCAGATTGGCAAAGCGGTAGATTGCTCTGCGTGCCATGCAAATGTCAGAATTTGGCGTGTCGTGTGTGGCTTCTGGGCATGGTTAAATGAAAGACAGTGGCATTACATGCCACCTCAGCCATAGCCATAGCCATAGCCATAGCCATAGCCATGGCCATGGACGTGGCCAAAGTCAATGGCAGTCATAGTCAAGGTCAGTTTGTGCCTCGCATGCATCAAATCAACTGGCAGCAATCAACAACAACCGCCGCAGCAGTCAGCGAACAACTGCAAGGTGCCTCGCCCCAGACATGATGCTAGCAACTGCAACTGCAACTGCAGCATGCAACAGCGGCAACGGCAGCCTCCCAATTGAATGCTTCTCACCTCGAAATGGAGCAGAAGGCACTGTTCTATCGTTTTTCAAATTACAAACACATCTCGACATGCCTTGGCAAAACAGCAGAAACACAAACTAGAAAAAATTGATCGCCTGTGATTAGCAGCGATTAAGATTAGAAGCAGGAGCCACAGCGCAGCAGCAGCAACACCCAGGCCCCATGCCAGACTCGCACCAGACCCGCGGTGTTTTGTCAGTTATGTGCAAAGTGGCCAACAGCCGCTAACATTTTTCAATTAAAAACCAACTATCAAACTATGAAAGCCCCATTTGAATGTGATCGACTTGCGGATACCCAGCAGCTGACAAGAGTAGCTACAAATCAATTTGAAATATGTTTAACTAAATAGATAATACTCAATTTCAAATATATTTACTAACACTTTAAGCGAAAGCTAGTCAGGTAATGCACTTTCATTACCTATATAAACTGATGTCATTTCTTAGTCATAGGCCCATATACCCCATCGCAAGGCAGAGCATTAGCAGCTAACACGTTGGCAGCTCACAGCTGCATCTGGATTAGATGCTGCATTTTAGCTGCTGCCTTGACCAGAGATCAAGGCGATAATCATAATCTCGCCTAGTGTGTACACATGCGTGTGTGTGCGGGGATTTTGTAGGCCTGTCATTAAACTTTCACATCGAAATCTATATGTTTCATCAGTACCAAAAGTTTACAAGCTAAATGTTTGGTCAATGATTAAAGAGATTTCACGCTGCAGCGAATGCTGCTGCCTCAGCCTTTGCCTTTGTCCCTGGAGCTGTTGGATATCTGTGAAATTATTAAAGAGCCACGAGACGCGCTCACACACACACACACACACACGATCGTTCCAAGTCGGGGCCATTTCTCACGTCAGTCAAAAGAAAGTAAACAAAATAATACACAAAATTTATTTACGATTATTAAACGCCGGCGCGTCATGGCACGCGGCCAAATGCAAAGACCATGGCAAAAAGGGTTTCCAATCCGTGGCAGCATTGCTCTGAGCCGCTCACACTCGCGGGCATGCATGGAGAGGCTTAGGCACTTGTTTATATGGTCATTGGCTGACATTATTTGCTTAGTCGAAATTGTGCACTTTCTTCTCGCGCGCGCTGCGTCAATCGCTAAAACAAAACTGTACGAAATGGCAGCTGCAATTAGCCCGACTCGCTTGGCCATGTCGCTCTGCCATAAAAGATTTAAAGACAGCCGTTGGCCTGTACACGCAATTTGGCTTAAATACGTCCGTCCGACCGAACGTAGAGCAATGAAACTAAACTCATTTTGTAGAAAATATGTTTCACTTACATACAATACATACATATATTGTTGTTGTCTTTTACTCTTCTTGGGCATTACATTTATGATTGTGAATAAAAGCCAAACTCTATTTATTTTTACTTTACTTTAGACTCGCAGTTATGTAAGGCATGTAAAAACTGTTGTGCAACTGCGCAAAGTATTTTGAGCGCGTTAATTGTAAGCATTTTTCAAGCACTTAATTTGTGTCGATGTTTGGAAATTGAGCTCTGAGCTTCAATTGGATGATGGCTTAATTTCTTTTAATAGCTTCAAATATTTCTGGCTTTAATCAAATCTCTGCACGCATTAGTGAATCAAAGGAATCGCTGAATCATTTTGGCGCATTTCGGAGCATAAGTGCCCACTTAGATTATAAGAGCCAATTTGAATAGATACTCGTATCCAAATGAGTAATGCCGTTGTGGGCACTAATTCAGGTTGTTATGCTGATCAGCTAATCAAACTTGTTATATATCTATGAGCTAACTTCGTGTAGAAGAGAGATGAGTAAATTTATAATATGTAAAATAATTTGTACCAGGGGACTAAAGAGAAACTGAACTTAATTGACACTGGAACCGAGATGTAATATTGTCAACAGCTGAAACCCATCAATATGCAGCTGGGCCATTCTCAATCGGGAGCCAGCAAGCAGCACTCCACAGCAATTAAGCCAAACTTGTAGTCGAAAATTCTCTCACGTACCCAAAAAAAAAAAGCAGAAGAAGTCTCATGTGCATGTGCTCATGTAAATGAAAGTGTTTATAATGCATATGTAAATTACATTACAATACAACTTGACAGCTGTCAAAGGCGAACACAACTTGCCGCTGCAACTGTAAGGTTCTGAAGCATCATTGTTGGGCATCTCGTTAGTGGCTCGAGTGGTCAGCGATGAAGCAAAAGTGAAAATGTTTTACACATGTTAACAGAACAAGACCGGAAACTCAATTTGAATAGAATGCTGAGAGCAGCACAATTGAAACATAGCCGCAGCGGACAATTTGTTAGATCTGACCTGGTGTTGACTAGCATTTATTTTCGTGGCAGTTCAGAGGCACAAAAAGTCAGCGTCATGCAAAGCTGGCGTAGCATGTGTGAAAGATATTTCTCATGTGATCTCATCAGATTGGCAGCTCCGCAGCTATGCTAAACGTCATGAATAACGAATGGAGCTGCTTAACGGTGATAAAGAAGATCTTTACTAACAAAGTGTGAACGAAAGTGAATGAAATGAAAGTTATCAGCGCATGCGAAATTGGCCAATTCACGAAACTGTAGCATATCGCATCATATACATCAAGAGATCAGCTCGTAAGCCGTTTAGAATAGCGACTATCGCAATTAAAATTCTTTTGTTCGAACTAATGGATCTCTCACTTTCGGCTGCTCTGTGTCTCATATGGTTTCAGCTTGATATTCATGGAGATCTGGCTACCGACCAACGAGCGACGATGACTCAGCGCGTTTTGCTAAGGGCCATCATAATGCATATGTGCGACATGATTTTTCTTTCTCGATAGCACAATTATTTTCAAATTTTCTGTTGTCGCTTGTGAGTCTACACGACGCGAAATTAAAGTAGCGTAGAACTAAAGCAAAGCCTAAGCCAGAAATTGTAACTAATTTGTTGTTGTTGTGGCTTTCTTTTCGCTTTTGGTGGCTTTTGCCAAATAAACGACAAAATGCTCAAGCTCAAGTTTCTCTTTCGTGTGCCAAAAGCAATGCGAATTGCCTGATTTATTTTTATTGGACCTTCTACAAACGGTGCCAGGTTTCGTGTTTCGATTCTCAAGGTTAGATCAAGCGTGAGGCGACATATTTTTGTGGAATTCTCATATAATTACTTTATGAAAGTATTACAGCTCGAGGTTGTTAAGTATATGAAATATGAAGGCTTTGATTATGAACCCTATTTAAGCCTTTTCATTTCTATGCAGCCAACTGGCATAGCTCAAGAGATTGTTAAGGATACGTTGCGTTGGGCTGTCAGTTCGCATAACTTCGATAAAGTATTTCAATAGATTAAAGCACAGACACACGCAGACGCTACGCGTCTACTATTTCATAAGCATTTCCATTTGATAACCAGTCGAGTGAAGCGAGCTGCTACCGCTTGACGTTGCATCAACGCCATTTAACAGCGTAATTAACACATGTTGTCGCGCAATCAATTGCACACTCATGAGCACCGATATGGACATGTACATGGACATGGATATGGCGGCGACTTGCTTGGGTATGGGTATGTGGTGCGAAATGCGGCTATCTGTTGCACCGCCCAACTGGCAACTGGCAACTCGCGAAGTCGCTGTGCCACCGTCCACTTGTTCATTAGCGCAATGTCCGACTGCATTTGAGTCAACTGATTCCAGCTGAGGCAGGGGCAGCGGGCACATTGGAATATTGGCGTTTGCAAACGGGTGACAGACAGCCTATGGGTGGATGAGAAAGATGAGTCCGATGAGGCAGTTACAGTTAGACTTATGTATATTTGTCATGGCCAGCTCAAGTTTTAATTGAGTTATGAGACTTGCATGTTCAGCGCAGACCATTTGAATGACCAAACCTTTGGCGAGGCGAACAAACTCCTGGGAATTTCGCTGCGGATTCTGGGTCGCCTTGCTGCAACGAGTTCCTGAGCGTTTCCCAGAACTGACTCTATTGGACATACATAAAGGCTGCGTGCCGCGCTCTCGACTTCTTTGGCCAAGTGCCGTTTGCGGCTCATGAGTGCGCCACAAATGGTCTAATGAGTAAATTAATTGCCACGCTAAAACGTCTCGCGGAGACTGGTTTCAATTGCTTGCACTAATTCGCAATAAAAACTCAATTAACAATCGATGAACCTGATAAGCTCCTCGTTAAGCCATCAGCTGAAAAAACATTTCAAATTTATCCGTCTCTCAGCTCACATCAGCAGATGCTGCAAATGCAATGAAAGTGCACAGAGCTAGGTGCCTTGATTTCTTTACCTACTTTACTTTTCACTTTCATCGCACTTTGTTAGCCAAGCGATTCGAGATTGGACCTGCTTAATGATGCCATCCCCGTCACTCACAGGTCACCCGTTGAACTCATCAATGCACACCATAATACGGGGCAGCTCTCACTTTGCGTATGCAGAGCATGTACTGACCCCAGGCCCAGGCCCAGGCCCTTTCAACTGTCATAAATTTCTGGGCGAATTTTGTAAAATTTGAAATGCCCGAAACAGCCACTAAATGAAGACATTTGCGAGCTGACCAGATGCGAATCAATACCGAAATGGCCATGCAAAATTCTAGACTTAACAAACGGTTAAAAGCCGCCGCGGGGAATGCCGCCGCACGGCGCAACGGTAAATAGGACTAAAGCCAGACTCAGACTCCGACTCGGAGTCAGACTTCGATGGTTTGAGGTCCGCTCATGACTGCAGATACTCGACTTTAGATTAGAATGAATCATTTCCAAGCATCCTAATTGAGTTGACTGCGGCTGGCAGCTGGCAGCTGGCAGCGGGCAGCGAAAAGGCCGAAATATTAGCAGCCGCCTTGTCGAGGTGTGAGACTATTTAGCCAACTAGTCTTAGCTGAGAAGTCCGACTCGGAATCTGTGGCCAAGTAGCGGCGATTAGTCGCAGCTGAGAAATGGAAGGTGGGAGAAGAGGCCAAAACGACGGCAAAGGGCTATTTATCACCTAGAGAAACGCGAGCTGCTCGTGTCTCGTCTCTGGGCAAGTTAACCGTTCTTCGACTGGCTGACTGACTGACTGACTAGGAAACTAACTAACGGACTGCACAGCATCCCGACTCCTGTGTTGACTGCCTCCCCCACTTTAATTACTCATTTAGCATTGGCGAGCGGATCTCACACTCAAAGTGCCATTAAGAGTCTCTGCCTCTGCTGGCAAATGTAGTTCTTTGGGTCAATGCGAGCACCTTAACTAATCAAAGCCATGCCTAGAGAGGCACACGCTCTTTCGCTCAGTGTGTCAGTCCCAGCGTCTCCCAGTCAGTCAGTCAGACAGTCAGTCATTCGCATTGTCAATAAATAAAATCTTTCGCTTTAGCTTTCACAACAGTCTGGCAAAATACGCACTGCGAAGTACTAAAGAATATTTAAGACAGTCAAAATGAAAGCGGAAGAATCGCTGAGAGTTTCATGGGTCGAGGAGATTACGAGCTGCGCCAAATGAATTCGATTTGCTTGGCGGGCAGAGGAGCATCTGCAGTGATCGGCGAGTGACAACTTGAGGAATCGATGGGATATGCATAAGTGACTATGTTTATTACGATATGTTTGCCGGCCCGTGCGCTGAGCGAGAAGATGTTCCCGAGTTGAACCTCACGTTCTGGATACCATAAAACACAATGGAGCGTTGCGACTCGGGGCCGGGGCAGGCCAGGCCAGCAAATGTCGCTGTTCTATTGTTCAATGACTATGGCAATGGCTGGCACTGGCTGAATTTCGGCTGCTTTTATGTTTATGCATGAATTCCAACATGAAAATGCAACAAGGAAGAAAACTCGCTGGCCATAAATCAAATTGGCCAAAATGCTCCCAGATCCAGCACGCAGTCATGGCCAACTGATTGAGCTGTCGCGTATTTGGGTGAGATCGCCCAGTGTCTAAATGTCCACTAGGCACAGCCCGAGGCACAGCCCCATCCTCAATCCCCGTTCCATACCAGTTGCGATCTCTTGAGCTGCTGCCATTTGAATTTCGTGCCTGTTTTTGCCTTTCTGGCCGAGCCGCCCAACCATTTTGGAGGCAAATCTTCTTTTGGCCAAAATTGAAACTTGAACGTGGTCAGTTAAAAGTTGAAAGCAAAAAGCAAAATTTCCATACCCCGAGTGGGCTCTGTCACCTTGTGCTGCTGCTTATAAGGCGCTAGATCGCTACCATATTAACGGATGTTTGTCATATCTACAGGCGCAGCCCGCCCACAGATTTCGCTCTGCTTATCTGAAGCACAAGTAGGTCAGCCTAGAGATCAGGACAGCAAAAGTGCATCAGCCAGCGGAAGCGCTGCTGCTGCTGCTGCTACTAGAGGTTATCCTATCATATTTTATTAATGGTCTTTAGCCCAGTTAAAGATTATTTACCAGAGAATCGTCCAATGGCAATTGGGGAGCAATACTTATGCAAATGCAAACTGTATGAGGCTTAAGTGTAGTCAACAAACTCAAATGTGCTCCAGCCGTGCCCGATGTCTTCCTAGCATTATAGTCGATACTTTCACATAATATTGTGTGAATGAAAGTAAATGCTGAATATCTTTAGTTTGATTTGATTAGAGAGTTGTAAACTCTGTGAATATTCTGCAATCACTTTCTAGGTCAATAAGAATCACTAGCTAAATTTAACTTGATGCTGAGCAATGTGGAGCATATTTGGAGTTATTTTTATAGCCCACCTACGTTCACAGCAGGTCGTGGTGGATCTTCGGGCCACATGCAGGCAGAGTTTAGCTGGCTCTGAAGAGATTTCTGCGTAAATGAAAGAGACTGCGATCTATGGCTAATTAAACGGTCGATTAAAGCTATTTGAGCATTACGGAAAATTGGGTTTCTGGTGCACCAAATTCAATGGTCCGTGGCTATTTATAGCCGTTGAGCGCAAACAAAAGACTCAAGCAGCGAACTTGCCCCAGTCGGTGTGTGAATTTATGCATGAAGATTATAATATTTTGCGAGCAGCTCGGCGCAGTGCGCACAGTTAGCTCTAACCTCAGGCGCTGATACGTTCAATAATTCAAACAAAAAAGTAGCCAACAAATTTTGCAGTCCACAACGCCCACCATAAAAAAAGTGCAGCCTGCAACCGTATAGCGGTTCGAGCGCGTTGGCCAGCTTGTTCGGTCAGCCGGCAGCCCGGCTAGATTCTGTGCTGGTATTTCTCCTATTTACTTTGCCTTGCTGTGCTGCTGTGCTGCTTTGCCAATTTGTCTTGCAATTAGTCAAAATTATTGTGCGATGTTTATGCAACATGCTGCAAGTGACACTCTTGTCAATAAACAATTCATTTGCATAACTGTACGAGCATTGCCACTCACGACTCTGCCCAATGCCCAATAGCAATGGCAATAGCAATAGCAATAGCAATAGCAATACCAGAGGCCAGATGCTAGGCTCTTGGTTGTTCACTGCTGTTGGTGCTGATGGCCTGATGGTGCCTACGCCAATTTCTCGAGTGCAACTCATCTTCGCACACGCCGCAGCTGCAGCACTTCATGACTGCGCACATTATGTTTGCAGCTTCGCCAAGCATAGAGCATAATAGTTTTGTTATGCAGCCTGTTGACAATGTGTACTTAGCCAAGTAATTAGAAAATAAAGCCACGCCACTTGCACACGTTGTGTGTATACACTAAAGGAATGTGATGACTCGTGACCAGACCATATAGTATATTCAACAAGTTTTATTGAGTGTGCAGGGTATTCACATATCGGTTAAGCAATCGATGCCTTGCCTCCCTCGACAATATGTGTCAATAGTGAGCAGAAGAAGCAATCAACAGTAAATGTCTCGCTTTTGAGAGTGTTGAGTGATGCAATTGATGTCCATTCGTCGGCTGCATCTTGATTAACTCATAGATGTTCGGCTAAATAGCTGACTGGGTCTTTTGGCTCCACTTGATGTACTTGGCGTTTTGACAGCATGTATTCCAATTTGTTTATCGTAGCTCATCAATCATCAGCTGTGAGCTTTGCTTTTGAACGAAATAATTTGAGCACGTTAACAGCTTGATGCGGGAAAATGTGCAACTGAAACTGCTGCAAGCGGCAACATTAACAGCCAATCGTATTAGTTCAATGCTGGTGCACATCGACAACGAAAGTGAGAGTTCGAGAAATGAACAAAAGCATCCCAGCTAGCCGTCAGCTATGAAATGCTATAAATGCGTATCGATTTGAATATGAATGCAGCTGGTTAGGCCGCTGCTGGAGTGAAAGACTTTCAGCTGGCAGCGTAACTTTCATTTGTACGGTTAGCATGCGGCTTTGTTCCTCTAGAATAATACAGCTTGTTTTCACATCTCCAGCATTGCATAACTTAAAGCTCGGCTCGGGCTCTACGAATGCCAAACCTTAGAAAACTTTCATTTTTCATATTTTGGTCAGCAAGAAGTCATTGAAGGTCACTCGCATCGTGTCTAGTTTTTGAGTTCTCCAGAGACTTGTCAAGCGACTTGGCTCAACCTACTCTAATATTCTCATTTTATGCGTAGACTCGTAAGAATATATATATATTTTTTCCGGTTTTCTATTTGAAAGCTAGAATGATTTCTGGCCAAAAACTGAAAGTTGGAAAGTGTTTCTAGCCTTTCCCACACTCGCGACCACACATATATGACATTTAATTATGAAAATGAAAGCAGAAACTAAACACTGAGACTCATTAGTGTCATCACCCCGCTAATGTTCTAAGCATTATTTGAGAGTTGACTGGCGATTTTTGGAGTAAAGAGGTTTTATTCGATCGCCTAACTGTAAACATGTCGTTCACTAATTCAGTCATTTATGCAACTCATTTAAATGGGGTTCACTTCCGCTTGGACGGGGGGCGCAGCGCACTTAAGTAGGTCTTGAGGCCCCAGAGCGGCATTAAACAAATTGTTATTGATTCTCATCTGACTGAACGACCGCCTTTCAAATTGATGGCCCAGTACACGTGCAGAGCAGTACTTCTTTATGTGCTCCCAACTGAAGATCTATTGATCGATTGTCAACATCATCAAATACATATTTCAAGTCTTATCGCTGAGCAGCGGCTGCGGCGGCATCTCGCTGCTCTTGTCGATGGCTGGCAACAGCAACAGCAGCAGCAACAAGAAAGGCAACGGCAACGGCAACGGCAACGGCAACTTCATTGCCCAGATGGACAGTAAAGATCGATTCAATGCCATTTATAGCCGCTGCCTGACTTTAAGCGATCGTCTCCCAGCATCCTACTCAAGTTTATGGCATAATCTGAGACCGAGGACCCAGACAAGTCGTCAAGCACTTTGCCACCTCAATGGAGGAGGAGGAGGCGGCGGCTAGGCTCGGCTAGGCTAGCGTTACGAATTCCACATGGCCAGCTTAGGGAACTTCACACGTTTTACTTAAATTCGGTCATAGTTTTTGCCTTTTTATTTCCTATTTTTGGCAACTATCACAAATGCAATTTTAATTACTGGGCTTTTGTGTGTTTCTCCATTCGACCACCCCGAGCGACTTCTAATGAGGAGACAAAGGCCCGCATAGAACTCAGCAGAGGCGGCGAAGATGAAAACATGTTGTTGGCACTTTTTCTTAATGGCTGATGCTTTGTAAATTAATACTCATATAAAGCGATTAGGAACTCTCTGAATGAAATTCTGAGTAAATGCTTAAAGAATTATTTTGTACAAGCGCAGGCCACAGCCACGCACAAAATTATCAGAAAAATGCTGAAAAGATTACAAAAAATATTTAGTTTTTACAATTTATCATAATTATAATTTATACTTTCAAAAAATTAGATTTTCTATGTAACATTCCTTTAAGCCTTGCTTAGCTATCTTATCCATAGCATCTCGACCACGTAGTTTTTTTTTTGTTTTATAATCTTTCAGCTGAGTTCGTTATACGACTGCTTAAGCTCTATAATTTAACTACAATTTAGTGCTGACAAAACGGGGAAATTCTTCAGCTGGCCACAAGCCTGGCTCTGTGAATATATGGGGAGACATGTGTTGGCCAGCTTTTCGCCGGCTGAATTTACAGCTAAGTCATTTGGCCTCGGACTGTCACAGATTCAATTAGCATGTTGCAAGTTCTAATTGGACATACAAATGCAGTTCATATCTGAGCCAGAGAGCAGCGGCGGTTCTTTTATTGGTGGCAAAGCACATGGCTAAGTAGCCGCACAATGCCAGCCGAATGTGAAGCAATTGGCAAGGCTTTAATTGCTTGCCAGTTGGCTGGCTCACAGATAGGCCACAGTCGGACATAAATTGTTGGCCGTTCTATGACTGTTTTGCATGTTCTCGGGAGCACCGTTAGCTGCTGTGTGGGTAGAACATTGTGAATTGCTTAATTGCTGACCCTTTACCATGCCCCTGACATTCATTTTGTCGTTAGAGCCGCACGGGTGGTCCGACAACTAAGACCAGGCCAGACCAGACCTGGCAATTACCAAAATCCGCTTAGGAAGTTATGTGCACAAAAAAACACTCAACGAATCGCATTAAATTCGTTGCTTGTATTGTCATTGGCAAAGCCACAAACAGAGAACAAATAAACTAATTGCTAAATCATCGGTGGCCCTTTAAGCCGTTGGCCATGCCCAATGCGATTTGCATTTTGCCCGCCGCCCCACCCGCGCCCCAAATGATTTTGTCTTGCCAAAACTTCGACGAATATTTCGTTTTGTTCCTTGACTTGCATAAATTTGCCAAATGTTATCGAAAGTGTGCATCTTACGCCCGCTGCAACTGGTTCGTAAGAGTTGAATAACACCCAAAAAAAATCTGATGTTCTCCGACTTGGGGCTTTGCGCGTGGCCCGCCGCCCATTGAAATGCTCAACTATGAAGACAACAGCAATAAAAACCAGCTAAAGCAACGGGAACGGCGCTGCTGTATATCTGTCTCTCTATACGATGGCCGTTCGTTGTCTGGAAACTGTGCCAGTAGTGTAATGCAGCAATGGGGCATGGCCACATCTAACAGGAGCACCAGGATCAACTCTTGTTAGTGCTCTCCATCATTTGTTGCATGTTGTTGCCTGTTTCTGCTTAGACGATGTCAGCGCTGATAGCTGACGCTTGCCGGGACTCTGGATTCTGTGCTTGGGTCATGCAGCGTCGGCGGTATTGACATTGTGCAACCAGACAACCGTCAGACAGTCAACCAGTCAGACAGTCAGACAGTCAGCTCCCAACGGGGCACAGGGTTCACGACACTTTTCTGTCCGTCTCCATCTCTGTCTCCGTCTCCGTCTCCGTCTCCGTCTCTGAAGCAACTCTGTTGTAAATTGTGCTTGTATGATGTTCTCTTGGTGGAAGATGCAAGATTAGCAAATTTGTGTAAGCTGATTGTGAGCATTCTTGGGGTACACACCATTAATCTTGCAGCAAACGAACCTTTCGTTTACTTAATTGTTGGCCGCTGCAGTAAAACCCCCGTTTGGAGTTAATTTGAGGCTGCGTTGCGCATACGCCCCGTGCGCTGCCATTCTATGGGATTCGCTTTGACAGAGTTCCACTTTCATCCAGCTGAGATCGACGTGTGTCTCTCCACTCACTCATTATTTGCTTCGATCATCATAAATCATTATGCAGCTAATTGAAGCGAAAAGAAAGCAAAAGTTCTCGGCCAAAATGAGTCTTTCACCCCGTAACTGTGGCTCATTGTAGGCCAAAGCAATTTGAACTGCTGAATATTGTGAATATTTGCACAGATCACAGACCTCGACAGACAGGTCGCGTGGAGAGCGTCAACTTAGTGCGTGAACTCGAATCGGCTGGCTGTGATAGCTGTTAACCTGTTGAAAGCGGTGGGTCGAAAGTGGCCACGGCCAATAGCAAATGACAACTCGGGGTGTTAATGATACTCCTCGATGCCCATGACTCTTCGGCTGAAGCTCGTGCCGCAGAAACTCATTAAGCTGTGGCCGATAATGGGCTCTGAGCGGTTTCACTTTTAACAAAAGACTTGGACTGATCGAGTTTATCGGTGAATTTATTTAAATGGATTCGATGTTTGACCAATATCATCGAATTTAGTTGCAGATGATGCATTGTTGAGGCTGACGAGGTAAATCTCTCATCTGCAGGCTCTGGTCTCTGGTCAAAATCGTGACGTGAATGCGCAAAATGGGAACATTGGAATCAGAGGCGAGTGCCAAGGATGTTGCCACTGCCGTTGCTGCTGCCTTGAAGACTGACACACATTCAGTGTGTAGTGTGTAGACGCTGGCATTTGATTTAGCTGAGAGCCTCGTCCGATTGACACGGGACATGAGTGAAATGTTTACTCGGATGGCGCATGGCGCATGGAATGGCCAAGTCACCGCTGAGAGATTCTGGTTACATTCTCCTTTTCGATTGCCATTATTTCATTAAATTCATGTGATTAGAATCACTTTCGAGTCCGCTGCGCAGTGAAAACGCACTCTCGATGGCACGTGAGACTGCAAGCGAAGCACCGAGAGTCGGGCAGGAGGTGAGCAGATCAGATAGAAGATGACCGGATGACCGGGCTCACATGAGCCACTGAAAGAACCGCGCTGGCGATGGCATGTGGAACATTTCATTGCCGAACAATGAAATAATATGGGAAAGGCCCTTGGACAGGGACAGGGACAGGGACAGGGACAGGGACAGGGACAGGGGGTCGAGCGGCTGCGAGTTGGCAATTGGCGGGCAGCAGTGGAGCCCGCAGCAGAGACAACGCAAATAAATAAAATGAAAATTGCAATAAATTTCACTCTTGTGTGAAGACGAGCGGCTCTAATCAGAGTCTCTAGCCGAGGCAAGGGCAACTGGCAGTGGCGCTGGCACTGGCACTGGCTTTGGCTCAGGCAGCGGGCAGAAGACAACAACAACTGAAAACGTTGCCAAAATGCAACGTGAGCCACATGCAACATGAAAGCGAGTTGGAAACAGAAACCGAGCGAGTGTGGGGCAGAGCCAGAGTGGCAACGGCCTGGGAATTGGGCTAATTGATGTTTAGTTGCACTTTTACCCAAAACCGTTTACACAACTGCCAACTGCGGCAAATGAGACTTCTGCAGATCCATATCCAAGGGTTCGAGCAAACCAACAGCTCCACTAATGGATATAACATGTCTTCCACCTGGATCGAGCCAGTTGCTCTGCGACCTCTCGCTGTCAGTCAGCGACACGGATGCATCTTAATTAGCCCAGCCACCGGATCGGGCACAGGATCAGGGGTGGGCAACGTGTTTTAATTGAATACAATTAATTATTGACACATTTCGCTGAAAGGCATTCCGAGCGTGCTCTCAGCTCAGTTCGGAGCTCGCTCCAAGATAGCCGAAAACGTGAGCAACATTTGGAGCTGAGCAAATTTGGTGGGCAGCTATCCTCAGCTGCGATGCATATGGAAATGCACTTTCTAAGGCGCAGCAGCTGCTCCTACAACTCCGCTAATGCTGTGGAAATTGAAATTTTAACCCAATTTGTGGAATATATTCACCCACTGACACACAGAGAAGATCGAAAGAGTCTTCCGCCGATCTACACATGAGCTGCATTCCAGCGAGGAATAGCATGCGTTAAGACTCCCGACCTGACTGTCTGGATAGCTAATTGTGTGGGGAGATTAACCTGTTAAGAAGCTATAGTGGATCCCTCTGTCTCATCTGTAACGGTACCAGAAGTGTTTGCCTTCCCCATTCAAACACGCATCGCATCAGCTGACAGGTGCCATGGACATTTTTCACTCTATTCAATTGGAAGCGAGAAGCGGAGGAGCAGCGAAGGCGATGTAGAGGGGGCGCTGGAACGTTGACAAAGTCGCGCAAACATTTCAAACATCTGCTGCCTGGTTGCGTTGAAAGCTGAAGGAATAGATTGAGGCAGCAACAGCAACGGCAACAGCAGCAACAGCAACGGCTCAAACGGTTTACTTTTCTCACCCAACCACGACAAGAGTCGACCACAGTCATCCAGCAACATGGCCAACAATCGATTGGAATGTCAGTCGCGGGTGTCGTTGGGATCGGGTTGAGCTGTAGCTTGGGCCTGAGCTGTAGCTACTTTTGGCCAAAGCTGTGACAAAATTGCAACAAGTGGCGGCCGCCCACTCTCCCACTCCCCACTCCCCCAGTACAGCTGGCCCGCATTTACCATTTATCCACCGCCCCCAACGGTGTCATTTGAATATCAACATTTGTCATCGTGTGCCGTGTCGCATTCAGCATTCCGCATTCCGCGAGCCGTCGCCAGTTGCGGGCCCCGAAATGTGCCCAAAAATAAACAAAATCCAATTAAAGTCAAGTGAAACATGGCCATGGAGCAGCAGCAACATCAGCCACCGCAGCAACAGTTGCTGTTGTTGTCAGTGTTCTTGCCATTGTCTCTGATCCCTGCCTGGTCTTTTAATTGAGCTCCTCTCATGTATGTGCAAATGCGAATGCAAATGTGTGCCAGTCCAGCGACTACTCAGAAGGATTGCATTTGATCGCTTTCGGCCTGGATGGGCAATTACTTTGTGGAGCAATTGCCGACACTTTCCCTGCCCCAGACAAAAGAGAGCCACAAAGTACACGTTGCAAGCGCAGATCTCCTTATCTCGTGAAGATCTGAGCAGGCCATTGAAATTCGGGCTTGTAATTGAAACGCATTACCGTCGCTAGGCTCTAATGGGCGTTGGCAAGAGATCTGCAGCCGGAGAACAGCTGAACAGCTGAACAGCTGAACATCTCAACATCTCAGCAGCGGTAACACGACGACAATGTAGGCGATGACAGCGCCTCGAAATGGGAAATTGAAAACTCTAGAGAGGGGGGAAGAGTGGGAGAGGGGCCAAGTTGGGAGATATGCGACATGGCAGCAGCGAAAAGTAGGTGAGGCAGCCGCTAACGAACTGGAGCCTATCCGAGTCCGAGTGCAGGACGGTATCAATGGAAGCCAATCGGACATGCGCGACGCATTGGCAGCCAAGAAAATACAAGGCAGCCAGTGGGAGGCGGTCGGCTCACGCACTCGCCAGGGGAAAGCGAGGCAGATCTGGAGCTGGAGCTGGAGCTGCAACTGGAACTGGACTTCGGCCTGCCTACAATCTGAAGGCTTATAAGGTAGCGCTGGTAACACAATGTGCCTCGATTTGTTTGCGATTTGGTTAACGCAAATTTACAGCAGCCCGTGGAGTGCTTGGTATTTGTTGAGTTCAGGCAGTCCCCTCATAATCCAGCTAGGTGGTCCGGGAGCCGGATTCAGCTTACAGGAACTTGACTGGTGTTCCAGCTCCCCAATGGGGTGCTTAAGGTAACAAACTGGCTTCACTAGACTCCTCTCCTTCACAGCAATGCAGATGAGTGGGCTATTAGGTGCGAATAAAGCGAATCTGATGAAGCTTCACCAGCCTCAGTGAGATCCTCCTTTGCGTTTCTCCCTCTGATCGCCCACTTCTGATGTGTTTGATCATTATAATGCCCTGCCTAACGGTTTCTCTCATCACAAATTTGCACTATGGGAATAATCACCATTAGACAGAGAGCGAGAGAGAGAGAAACGATCCTCACTCACAATAGTCACGCGCAATGGAAGTGAACGACTTAACCTTGCGTGGCATTTGACAACCAAAGCAGGAGACAAGCAGATAAAAACGTGGACACATCAAAGATGAGCGATGAGCGATCTGTGATCATTGACCAGAGATCAGCTCTGTCCCAGAGGACAGGCCTCACAGTGCAAACTGGGACATAATCTCGTAGAAAATGTTCCTCAGCCATTACAGTCGATGGCGCATGGGCAATTAGCTGACAAGGATGAGGAAGCGACGCTAACAAGAGGAGGAGCTGCTGCCTGGCTAAGAGCGTGACACTTAGACGGTGATGCTGATGCTGATGTTGATGGTGTTGGTGATGGAGATGAGCACGACGGTGCCTTATTGGTGAGCAGTCAGGAGAAGAAGAGTGCCACTGTATTCCCTGGATCGTGATGAGTGTCCCGTTCTCCAGCTGTTATCCGCTTCTGGAGCATCAGCGAATTCCTGAATTTTTCTTAAATGCCGTTAAAACGAAACGATTTTGAGCACTTTGCAGTCCCACAGCTCGAAATCAGTAATCAGAATACGAAGCAGAATCATAAATGAAATCAGACTTCAGAATTTAATTCGCATTTATTCCGACCCCTCCGCAAGGGGCTCGCTTTGTTTCTGCTGAGAAACTGAAAACTTCGAAATAGAGATCTCATCGCATCTACAACTGAGCCGCAGAATACAAACGAATTCCCCCCTTCAGATGCCCGAGAGATGACCCAAATTCTGCATAATTGTTTCTACGATGGCTGGGGCTGAGGCTGCGGCTGCAGTTCTCTTGGTCCACTTAGTTCTGATTGCCTCTTTCCCACCAGATCCACTGGATCCACCACACCACACATATCGCACTGCAAGCAAAAGCGACTGAAAATTCGCCCCAAAAGCGAGAAAGTTTATTAAGTCTGCCGATCTCTTCATGCGGATCATTTGCGTGGCGTCGGCGGCTACAAATTATCCTGACACCCGGCCGGTCCAGTCCGGCCAGGTTCAGCTCGGTCGTTTGGTCGTTTGGTTCGCAGTGAACGCACAAGAGGCACTTGACCAGCAGCCAATGCGCTTGCGTGTGTTTCATATTTCTCAGCTCATTTCGGTTTCGTGTTGGGGCTTCCACTGGCCTCCAAGTGCATCCACTGGCCGCTAACGGCCTCCACTTGAGACGCTGAAGGCAAGTCGAGGCGTTAGGCGTTATGTCGACTTTGATATTATAACCGCAATTAGTCGACATGGTCTCGAGTGCTATCACTGGCATCTGAGGCACAGTCCTCGCTCCTCCATGTCGCCCCCGCCCGCATTTATGGAGGGAGGAGTGTAGTGAGAGTTTGACTCGATTTGATTTTCTCGGATTCTGCACACTCTCGAATGTCTCGAGTGCCAGATGATTAGACACAAAACATTTGCACGTGGCAGAGTGGCGGAGTGACTCAGGCCTGCCTCGAGACGAGGAAACTTTCGATTGTAATCGAGATATGCACCGGGTTTCAGGTCAACAGTATAAGCAGGGATGCCATTGAACCCATCCAGCGACCACGCAGACTCACTTCGTTGTCAAATTTCGAGCTCTTAATCGAACTTGCGCTAAGAAATATCTCAGCAGCAGTAAAGAACTGTCTGCGAACAGTTAGATGGCGATTGGCTGGCTTCATAACAATTTCCTGTCAATCAGAGCAACAACTGAGACGACGCGACTCAGACGGCAACTCGAATCTGAAGACCTGCCCAGGGGCCAGCCTTCATCCCGACTGATGGTGGGGCGCTTGGAGTGTGACCGAGTCAAAGCACGCAATTAATTAGTGGCCCTAGCCGAGGGGCAGTCTGTGGGCTGCTGAAGCGAGGAGAAGCCACCGAGTGACCCAACGAGCGATCCACCGAACGGCAGCAGAGCTCATCAAGCCACCTACGCTTACGGTACTTTCTCGGTTCCTCGACTAAGACTAAGACCAAGACTAAGACGGCGGCCGCAAATTAATCGGCCTGTGCAGCGTCTCGGAATAATGACAGTTCCGAGCCAGAGAGAACTGCGACTGAGACTGCGATGGCGATGGCGATGGCGATGGCTGTGGAGAGTTAGCCGGTTGGCAGAGCTGCCGCGGGGCTGCCACACTTTTAAAGTCTCTCTTTAAATGTTTCACTATTTATCATCGGGTTCTATTCTAGCAATTTTTCAGATCGTCAACTAGATGAGTAGGAGAGAAGGAGAGTTGGGGAAATGCAAACTCAGATACAGATGTCAATAGGAATTTCTGTAAATGGGTCAGTCGGAGTTGGATTTTAATTAATTTGGATTAAAATGTTACGAAAAGGCAAGGGAGTTGCCTGATATGCCGAAGAAGGCGTTGGCGGTTTACCGTTTTGTGGGCTCACCTGAGCGAACCGTTTCGTACGTTCTGCGGTTTTCGCAGCGGACCAAAGGCCAGGCGAATTTTGATATTGAAATTGCTACCTTGGCATAGCACAGCACAGCAGAGCACAGCACAAACACAGAGCACAGAGCACAACACACACACAACTTCAAACACCCAACTCCGAGGAAAGCTTCTGCCCGAGGCCGGGCTTTGATAACATCAGCTGAAGTGCTTGAATGGCAGGGTGCAGGGGGGACTCCAGCTCCCACTACAAGCACAAGCCAGCCGAACAGAACAAAGACAACAATTCCATTTGGTAAACGTTTGCTTTGAACAGCGCCACAGAAGAGGGCGGGAAAACACAACGCCGCGAACTTTTCTGCGGAAGAAAAAAATTAAACGGAATGAAAAATAATCTAAAGTTAGCGCAGAGTTTGAGTTAGTTTGTGCTTGTGTTTGTTTGGCTTTACTCTGAGCTTGGCCAAATGTAACTACAATTTAAATGCTAATCTGGCATCTGTTGGCGGTCGGCGGTCGGCGGTTGGCGGTTGGCGCATGCGCAAACAACTCCGCCCCGACTTGGCTCCAAACTTGCTCCAAGTGAGGGTGGATCTAGCCAAGCTGGTGAGCGGGCGATGCAAGAGGCTGCACTTAGAAGCAAGCTCATTTGCTCATTTGCTCATTAGTTGTTGGAATATCTACCGAAAAGTGTCCAACTGGGTTGGAAACGCAGCCAACGCAACCTGCCCTTCACGGTGTTTTATTTATTGTGTGATGTGGCTCCTGTCCGACTGCTGACTGTAGTCAGGCTGGCTGCCTCTGCTGCTTGGCTGCCTAATTAATGTTCACGCCTATAAAGTGCCAACTTTATTTGTGGCGGATGCCTGGTCTGAATTCCTCTGCCAACACCCAGCGATCCGCCACAAAAATGTCGGAACTGTTTCGTCTGCCTGGGCTCTGGCGGAGCTCAAAAGTTCAACGGAGCAAAGTACCGCTATGAACTCCCCTTGCTTTCCATTTCCCACTGCCTTTCCATTCGGAAAACCGCGACAATTCAGATACGAGACATTATAAGTGGAAATGGAAGCAAAATCAAAACCGAAAGAACATTTGTAAGCTGCCAATTATTATGAAACCAACAGACAGCAACAGCAGCGACATTCGAGCCCAGAACAGCAAAAGTCTCAGTATGAGACCTGAGCAGAACTCTGCTCTTTCAGCTCTGAGCTCGAGCTCTCAAATCTCATTTCTGAGCTCTGCGCTTCGAAATCGAAAAGCGCGTCACGCCGAAATCCGCTGGCTCGTTACCTTTCCGAGTTCTGAGCGCCGGCAATCGGAAGAATAGTCTGTGTCTCTTGGGCGCTGGTCTGTTAGTTTGTCTGTTTCCCAGTTCTCAGTTCTCAGTTCCCAATCCCCTTTATCTAGTCCCTAGTCCCTAGTCCAGTTGCTGTGGTGGCCGCCTCGCGTGCTGCCAAACCGCCAATTACCGAACATCAAAAAGCAGTTTCCCTCAGCTGGTCTGCCCGGCTTGCCTGCCTAATAATTTGCTCTCTGACTTTGTGTGGCTCTGTTTGTACTTTTGGAAGTTGGGACAGACTTGTCAGCCCCCTCGGACCCTTTTCTCTAACGACCGATCGCCAGACCCAATGGACACCCAAAAAGGTGTTCGAAATGTTAAGAATCTTTTGCCGAATCACGCAATGTCTCAGCTCAGCTCAGCTCAGCTCAGCGTTCAGAGTGAAGGAAATGCAAATGCTCTGGCAGATCTTTCGTGGCTCACGCTTCGATACTGTTTTCGGCCAAGTGCCACGCCCCCAGCCAGAGCTCGTTGGAAAGGTACGTTATGAACCGAAATTAAATTAATTATATTGGGCGTAATAAATAAAGAGAGTTAGTTACGCAGCACGCTCCCCTACCTCCTCTCACAGGGCCACTTTGACATTGTAATCACGTCAGTCAGTGGCCTATTTACGAGGTGTTCGGCTACTCTTCTGCCCGAACCAACAGAACAGCAAAGCGTGACAGCCAACTGGAGTCGGGGTTCGCTTGGATTGTGCAATTAGAAATGAGACAATGTAGTCATAATATTATGTGATGTGGTACTAGATATTCTCGTGTAAAGAATGTCTTTGCTGTCCACTGATGGAGGCAGACCGTTTAATAATGCTCGATTGTTATTATCATAAGAGATTTGCTTAACGAGCAGCGAATGCGTATTGAATCGATTCGAGTCAATTATTTATTTGTGCTATTAACGATAACCCACTGATCCATTAAACACATGTCGTGTAAATCAATATCGAATAGAGTTCCTTTCTCTCGTTAAGGAGGGTATTTAAATGTTCCTCTCCTGCTGACAGAGTGACGAAAGTCCTTTATGATCCCCGTCTTTTGATGTGATCCGCACTTGCGTAGGCTCTGCGCGAATCTGCTTCCAATTGGCATGGCAAACACGTTCCCCCATCATCTCGCCATCATCTCTCACGCCTGTGGTGCATCTGCCGCTACGATCTCAGTTCTCAGTTCAGCACACAGAGTTGTGCGACCTGGCGAGCAGATCGCTTGCTAATGTGCGAAGCACACTCAGAGATCGCGTGGGCTGCTGAGTGTTGATGCAACAATGTTGTGGCAACAAGTCGCTGATTATCTCTCAGAGTGCTTGATTAGAGTAGCCTCGGAAACGATCTTTGCCCACAACACAACTACTCCAAATTATGCCGCTATCCCATTGTGGCGCATGACGCCGTCGAATTCGAATTCGAATTCGCGAGCAGCGAAAAGTTCTCTAAGACGCGCAGTCAAAGTCAGCGTCGATTTTCTTGGTGCAAATTATCAGCGCTGAATGGGAATGAAATAGTCTCGTATTCGGAGCATCCTGTTTGCATTGGGCCGATCGACGGGGGCTCCGTTTTATTGCTGCCTTGATTTATGCAACATTTTCCGCAATAAAAATGCCATCGTCTTAAAGAATTATTACATCATCACGTAATAGGCCTCGTCTCTGCCTCAACCTGTAGTCTCCGTCTACGTCCCAGCATCGGCGCCACGCCCGTCTTTGGTCAGTTGGCAGTGCCAAATTGCCCTCGGATGCATGCAGTGCTCCAGCGATCCTCAGTGGAATCTTTCGCGCTGTCATAAATCAGTCGCCAGCTTCGAGTTGCCTCAACTAGCGAGAGGCAAGGCAGAGGCAGAGGCAGAGGCAGAGGCATTAAATAGTCGTACTCTCCAGTTAAATTGCAGGGCACGAACAGCTGGCAGAGCTATGCACAACAGCAATATCGTCAACAAAAGAACCAACAACAACAAAGCGACTATTAAGTGCCTTGTCATCCTCAGTGATCCATCATAGCATCGCATAGAAGATACCTTACGCCACTATACAGAATGGAAAAATGAACTTGGCACGTGTCCATCATTTTAAATGAGAGTTCTTCCTGTGGGGGAGGTGGCTGAGCGGTGCTAATGTGTGGGGAATTCAACGAAATGTCGTAATAACTTTCCAAATTAGGCTTTTGAGGCGCGGGAGATTGCATCATAGCGTGACCAGTGACCAGTGGCATTCCTCTTTGCCTCTCGCTCTATTGCTCCTTAGCTCCTTAGCTCCTTAGCTCCCTCGCTCCAAATGGCCCATTGTCCAGCCAGAACCAAACACGGAAGTCGAAGCACACTCCCCAAATGCCCATTTCATATAATTTCTATTATTTCTGGCAGCTTTGCCAAGTGCCACCAGGTGACAGTTACAATGCAGAAACAATATACAACAGCTGCTAATGCCGGCTACGATCAAGCTACGATCGCACTGATCGCCACCAACTAAGACTCAGAATCGTATTGCGAGTCGAACTCGAAGTCAGACTTGGAGCTGGAGGTGGAGGTGGAGCTGTAGTCGGGAAATGTGTTTGAGGCATGCACTGAGTGGGTTGTGGAGGTCTCTGTGTGGGGACATTGCCACCGTCCAGAGCCTGGCACTGTCGCAGCCATAATCGCCGAAATGATCATCATAATCGTGATCGTTTTCGGGCCTTGCGCTTTGCGCATTGGTCAGTCGTCCGTCCGAGGTTGTCTTGTCCTCGGGGAGCCATTTTTGGCATGCGTTCGGCAGCGAACACTTCCTGTGGGAACTACTTGAGAAGTTGTTTCATTCTAGATGCATTTCAGTTCAGTTGCTCAGTTGTTCTGCTGCTCAGTTGCTCTGTTGCTCGGTTGCAGTGGCCATGTTCCACGTCATGTTGCCTGGCCATTTTATGGCTGCTCTCCATGAAGGCTGCACCCACCACAAGTCGCAGTGGCCTCGCCTCAGCTATCCAAATTCCATTTCGATCGCGTTTCTACAAATATCTCATACACCATTTGCCCATAAATCAATTAGTCCAGCGTAACAGTTCCCAATAATAGTTCGTTTGTTGTGTGGTGTCTTCGCTCCTCTTCCTCGTTCCATTGGCGCTGCATGCCGAACGCGAGGAGAACATAAATTAAAGAGCTGAAACCTCTTTTATGTTGCTGCAAATTGGAGCAGATTTCCATTGGGGTTAAGAGTGGTGGAATCGCAAGGAACGAACGTGTTAACACCTAGAATACTGATCGTTAGCAGTGTCGATTAGTTTGGAGTTTAAGCTAAAGTAAAAATCTAAATAATGAAGAGTTAAATTGTTGAAGGACTCAAGGTCGTAGAGAGAAGGAAGAGGCGCATGGTCAGCCATTGACGAATTCTTTGATTGGTATGTGGCAAGTTTTCTGTCCGCTCTACAAGTGGCCAAGACTTCTGTAGCTGGCGGCAACATGTAGCGACACGCCCCTTTAAGAAAGACAACTGCATTTTGGGCACTGGCAGTACCTCTGGCTGTGGCAGAAGAATCGTCGCGTTGTCGACTCAGTCTGCCAACGCCCAGAGCAAACAGAGCTTGATTTATCCGCGCCCCTCCCTCCGAGTGGCCAACTCGAGCATAAATCGCTGCGACGATGCTGCTAATAGCAGGGTCTTGTCTTGCAAATTTGAAATTGGCAGAGTGAAAGAGTGACAGAGCGGGAGAGGGAGAGAGTGGATGATAAAGAGATTGCATCACAGATGCTGACAATGCAATGGCACCAATTGGCGAATGTGTCCGGCTCTGCGTGGCCAGCGAGGACGGCCAATTGGTGATGAGTGGCAATTTGCCTGCTTTAGTGCAGTTATGAATTGGAGGAGCACATTCGAATCGATGCACCCTAAAAGGAGAGAAGCTTTCTACTCCAGCTACGTTTGGATCAAACGACCCAAGCGGCATCCACTGCACACGACACACGACACCTTGCATACTCATAACTCATAAGGTTCCTATCGGGCCAGGACCGCGAACCGGACTGAGGCAAGACGAAAGCACTACAAAAACAGCGGCAATTAGAAGACGAAGGAGAAGAAGCTGCCGATGGCCGTTGGCTGGTGATTGAGTTGCAGCTCAGGTGGCTCCACTCCGCGGTCCCGGTTCTAATTGATGGCGAGACGCTCCTCCGAAGCGACCAACAGACAACAGACAACAAACAGGAAAATTCATATTACGAAAAAACTGCATCGTTTAAGTGTCATTATTGGGACCAGAATCTCAACAAGTCGCTGCCGTTGTCGTGTCTTCGAATGAAGCTCGAGCTGGAGCTGGAGCTGGAGCTGTGCTGGAGAGGAGATTCTGCTGGTGTTGGAGTTGAAGTTGGAGATGGAGATGACTACTTTCACCGCGCTCAGAATTCTTTTCTGCAAGCGTGGTCTCAGCCAGACATCGGTCAATCTGCTAAGCTGCCTCCCCCTTGAACAGCTTCAATATCCGCTGGTCACATTCAACAGCTCCGCACCACCCACCCTTCCTCTAAGCGGAGCCATCACTCAACCTCAGCATCAGCATCAGCATCAGCTGCTGCGCGAGTGCACCTTACTGGCATTTCGGCTTGTGGCTTGTCTTATCTCCTCATTGCTCATGTGCAGCTCGTTCAAGTCTTCAGCTGGCTCAGGCTCTGGCTCTGGCTGTGGATTTTACACCTTGCTCGTTTTTGTTGCTGTTTGGGCCTGCAACGCCCATGTCGAACGCATCGAGTACTGAAAGCTTAGAGTCGAGAGAGGAGTATAGAGTGGCGTAGCCGCTGTCTTTGGGAAGGGCGTTAACTGGGTTAAACGCTCGTTGACAGTTTTATGCTGAGACAAGCGACGTCAACCTGCGGCAGGGCCACGACAGACCGCAAAGCGTGGACGACAGTCAGTCAGTGGCACACACCAAACGAGAAACTTATTAAGAGTGAAAATTCTCGTTGGCGCGGCTAGAATGAGTTTTTGTTTTGCATGGAAAGCTGAATCGAAGAAATGCCTCTGCTGCAATTAGTGGTGGCCCTTGGGGAAAGGGGCCCATCGAAAAGTGAAATAAAACAAATCAAAAGCGGTGCAATCAAGCGAAAGGTTGTTACAGTTCTAGCACTCAAGTGAGGCGACGGCCTCACTCTTTCGTTGTTAGTTCTTCCCTCGGAAGTGGGTCGCGTCTGCGCTGCACTTTCAACTCTGTTGGCGCCTTCGATGGCAACTTTCATCATGTGTGCGATTCTTATCAGCAATTAGGCCTCGATTCGTGTCGGAGATTCCTTTTACATGTGTCCCACATCCAACCACCACCACCAACCACGCATCCATTAAGCCACTTCGCCTTCCTCTCTCGACTCTGCGCCTGCAGTGACACACAGAGTCGATTCCTTTCTCTGAAAGCTCTCCCGGTGCATTCCAAGCGAAAGTACTTTGTCAGCCGCCCCCGTGTCAGCGTCGTCTGTCATGTGTCGATATCTTCTAATGAACAGAGCAGCAACAATCCAGAAACGATCCAAACGAGCCCGAAGCGAGGCAAACAAACAGACGGAGTCGATCAATTTGCAAACAATTGCAACAATGAACGAGAGTCTCAGTTGAGCCGATTGATTGCCGGAAATATAAACAGTGAACAAGCTGCACATAACTCCTCCTCCTTCGACTCTGTTCTGTGCCCGCTCTCGCTCTCTCTCTCCGCTCTCGCCACTGCCGACCTTCTCAGGGGCGGCAATCAGCATGAAACCGACGGAGAATGTGTGAAAATCGAAAGGAAATTTGCATGTCCCTCAATTGACCAAATCAACGAAAACAGAGCGACACAAATCTATCTGGAGAGTTTTTAGGTCTGTTTGCACTACAAACGAGTCGAAGATGTTGTTGTTGTTGGCGTCACTTTCAGCGACGAGCTTGGCCCAGTTCCCGACTTTTAGAATGGCAACAAATATTTGAATATCGAAATGACACCAAAAGCCAAAGCCAACGCTGGCCCATTGAAATCACTTATTGACTTCCTCATAACGGTTCGCCGCTCCAGACAGATAAGAAAGAGCAATAAACTCGTCAGTTGACCCAAGTGACCTGAGAGCTGTGATAGTGCGAAGCATGCCCACCATAATTCGGCAAATGTTTGGGACGAGGCTTAATTAATTCTTGGGAACAACATAATTTTGGCAGCGATCGGCGAACTGATTACAATTAGAGCAAAACTTTTGCGAGCAACAATTACTCAATCCCGAAGAATAAGAAGCAGACACAGAAGTAGACACAGACTGGGACTGAGACAGGGACTGAGACAGTCAGATACAGAGGCATGAAGCTTCGTGTCTGGCTTTCTGTTGTTTAATCAATCTACAACCATTCATTGCCCAGCCCATAATTCAGAACAGAGAATACAGAATACAGAAGATGGAATTGGGACTGTGGATTGCGAGTTGAGACAGAACTGGAGGAGTTTTCATTCACACGGCAAACGGATGGCGATCGCAGACTTCCTGCTCCAAAAGCTTTTCCGAAAGACAAAATTTATGTAATTTCTTTATCAGGTTCATCGCTTATTGTTGAGCAAATTGTATAATTCTCTCTGCACAGCGATGATTGAACAGCCGAGGCGTCAATTATCCGCACAATGCGACAAAAGCTGATGACGTCGCCATCGCCATCGTCGTCATCTTTATCTCCATCGTCATCGTGATCGTCATTTGTCGATTTATCGCCAGAGAGAGAGAGAGAGAGAGAATCGACCTGTCGAGCCGACGAATGGGAGTAGCTGAATGCAATTGCAAGTGTAACTAAAATGCATGAAATTGGGGAAGGTGAAGGGGAAAGTGCATCGAGTGCAGTTTGCTGTGCTTTCGGTTGCTGTTCGATAATACTTAATTGCATCATCAGCCTATGCTGTGAGTCTGTATAGCTAGAGTGACGAACAGATTCAATCATATTTGACACATGTGCGAGACTTGGGCTTTCTTCGTGGCGTAAGTTTTCAATTGCGTAAGATGCATAAACGAAGACTCGACTTCATCTTCCGCCTCCTCCTCCCACTACAATCAGTGGCCTCATTCGAGGTTTAGTTCAGATTTGTTATCTCGCATTTAATTAGGCGTGCGTTGAGTTAATGATCATCACAGTTGCCGCCGATGTAGTTGTTGGTTTCAATGTTGTTATTGTGGTTACAGCTTTGGTCATTAGAAAGCTGCAATGTTCTTTTTAGGTGGCGGAAAGAGAAAGAGAAAGAGAGAGAGAGAGAGGAACGCATATGCGAACTCTTTCGATGAATTTAAGCTTGCATTCTCTTTGGCCATCAATGCACCTGCTTGCCTGTGGACTTCGATCTGCGATTATGCAGCACTGCTATCTGATAGTCTCGCTCAGGGCTGAGGCAGTCACATTAGAAAATCATTTGCCTCTGTTACTTTAATTGCTTTTTGTAGCTTCCGACTGGCAGCCAAAGTCTAAGCTGGCTGGCCACAAAAATGTTAACTTACAGAATTTTCCAGCGTGGACAGTTCTAAGAGAGTCAAACCACTTTTGTACTCTAAAGAGTTGCGCTTAAGAGCTGGCTTTGGCATTTTAAAGAGAGTCGGACGTCGCCGATGGTCTCTTCAGCCACTCTGCTGTGTCTTGCTGGTCGGCCTTCGCCTTCAACATTCGGTGGCTGACGAAACGCGGAAAACGTGGCTGACGCTTGACGCTTTGCCATTTGGCACTCGACCGTGGAGCGGTTATACATTTTCATAAACGAAGAATGTGTGGCTTTAGTTTGAGCTGAACGGAATAGGTATTTGCATTAATAAATGCAACTATGTCACGCCCAAGTCAACGGCACATGTGACAGCGACTTCCGCTTACCTCAGTTGGCAGCGGCTGCCGCTGCTTGAAAATGGTTCAAATATTTGGAGTCGACTGCAGCTGAAGAGCCGGCAACAACGACGCTTACACTGCCGGCATCAATTTGCGCAAAATCAAACAACCTAAACAGCATGGGGCCGGCACATCAGCGTATTCCCGAGTACTGCTTGATGGTCAGTTGCCTTGAGGGGGTTTCCCGAGATATTTGGCTAAGTAAATATTCAACTGAGTTGCCATAACTTGCTAGCTCTTTTAAAACTAAACAGAACTAAAGACTTTAATTTGTTTAATATGAAATATTCTAAAAGGAGACCAAATATTTCAAGATTAGAGTTGTGAGGAACTGAAGAAACGCTCCGAACAACTCTCGGAATGGGCTGTGGAATTGGTTATTGCCATTCACTTGCGGGCAGCAGCATCAGCGCACACAGAGTCGCATCGGCATCTTCAACTCCCGCCTAGTTTGTTGTTTGACTGCAAAATCATAATCATGTCAGCAAATTGGACTGACATGGAGCGTACGTGCGTCAACTAGCCGATGAGTAGGATCTGCAGCAGGCAAAAGGCGGGATTGAAGATCAGCCGCTCGTCCATCACACAAAAATGGTCAGTGTTTGCTGCTGCTGTTGTCGTTGTCGTTGTCGTTGCTGGTGCACAGAGAAAGCTTCAGAATGCATTTAAGTTTTGTCTTTGGCGATAGGTGAATGTCTTCGAGTCGACTCAAAAGCGCAATGTCATCGTCCAGTTCGACAACGGATGCTAAAACCGTTGCCATTTCGTGCGACACAACTGCGACACCAACGAACTGCGTACGGGCAAACAAATGTTCTTCGCTTCGGAAAACTGTTGTCATCTAAACACATTTGCCAAATGCGCGGAATTCTAAGACAATTAACTTTTGCCTATGGCCGCCGCACACGCAGCAGCGCGCAGAATGACAAAATATTTCAGCAGCAAATTTACTTCTCATTTCTGAGCGGGGAGCGAGCGAGCCCACTGGGCTGACTTTGGCCGGGCAGCGATTTGGGTTATCTGAGCTGGGCTTGGGTCAGGCAACGGTTACGAAAGAATTGCCGACACTCAGCTGCGAGATAGAGCTGTGTAACTTATCAGCGAGAGTTTAATTTAGCGAATGCCGTTATTTATCACAGCCAGCAGCTAGTTTGGGGAAGGAGCTTTTGTTTGGGTGTCATCGCTGGGGCTGCCCAAAAATTGAATAGCGGCCAATGAAAATATTGCGATTGCATTGCCGGAACATGCGCCGTCGTGGAGCAGCGAGACCTTTTGTGTGCATTTTATCAGCCTGCGGTTGCCATTGAAACCCGAACTCAACTTTCAAAGTTTTTATTTAGCGTTTTCACAATGACCTTTGGCAAAATGTTTGCATCTTTTGGCCGTGTCCGACTTTGTTGATGAAATTCGATACGGCTATCCTATCGGATTGCTGCGCCATTCTAGATTTGATATCAGTTTGATTATATTTTAGATTAACAACAACTTTTGCATGAATTGGCATAGAAATGCAATGCGAGTTCGTTGTCTAAGTCTTTTGAATTTGAGTTGCACGTGAAGCTCTTGCCCTAACTCTTACCCACTGGAAATTTCAGCTGGGTCAGCGAAAATGCATTGCCCCACAATACGTTAAGCGCTCAGAAAATAATAAGATATGTACAACTGATATATGGCAGGCAGTTTGAGCTGACAAAATGAGCAGCGGGGCCATAAATATGCCATAGACAGCAGCCACAGCAGTCGCCGCTCCAAAATGATTTTCTCGCACTCAATTTCAATGGCGCGGCCGCCAACTTGATAAATTAACACTGTGCACATGCCATTTGTTTATTTGCCTAAATAAATCGCCATCGAACTCGAATTCAAATGCCCACAAAAGCGCCCCAAAAGCTACCGCGCCACCAATTGAAAATTGAAAATCGCGCACAATCAAATGGACATTCTGTGCGACCCGCAATTTATGTGGCTGGAATTCGCGGCTACAACAGCGACTGCGACTGCGACTGCGACTGTGACTACAACTGCGACACCCATGCCTGAGATTTAAGCTGGACTTACTTTATTGGCCCACTAAAGCGACTGACCCACAACATTAAATTGTAATTTGAGTGGGCAAACATTTTAACTGAGTTTCTATTCGCTGCGCCCGCTGCCCCTGCATGTAAACGAGTCCCGAGCAGTCACTGGGAGTTAGCCAAAGCAACTGGGATAATTAGAATTTCTTCGGCATCTGTAACTGCGGCTTTTGACGCCCCACTGCAGTATGTGACCATATATTTACCGCTATTAGCAGCTTTGGACTTGTCTACATGAAATATGAACTGATCTTGGGGTTGCGGCAGTGACTGTGGTTGTGGCTGTGGCTGGAAGTGTGACCGTGTCATTGACCAGTGCAATGCATGGAAATCGATTTGCGAGCAAACAATTGCATAATCGTTGATTATGAGCTCACACAGCAGACAGCAGAAGCAGACTCTTGACCAGTGAGCATTAGCCACCAAAATGGCGCACAGCTGCTCGGACCATTTCAATTCGATTAGCGCGGAAATCAATCTGGTCGTCAGCGCATGTGGAGAACTCACTGGCAGCTGCTCTGTGATTTAACGCATATTACACGTAATGCATTTTCTATACTGCTTTCAAAGTTGCGCCGTTAAGAACCGCAAAGCCACTAACAACGACTCAACTGCATGGGCAGGCAGTGCATGAATGCAGAGCCAATCATATATTCTATTTCTGGCGAATGGGCTGATAATGTGGGGCTTGGCTTTTGTGCGTGCGCTTCCAAAGTAGCGTTATTTTCTTATCAGTTGCATGTTTCCAATTAGACGACGCTCTGATTGGATGCTGGAGCGTGGCTGCGTGAGAAATGATTTGCAAATGTTCGGCATAAAAGCACTTCCGTCAATTGGGGGCAATTCAATTGGCAGCATGGAGGTTCGGCTGACGCAACTTCAATGGCAAAGGAGACATGCCGCGGCGTGTAATTCATAAAAATTATGAAAAAATACCCACCCAGATTGGTCCCCAAGGGCCGTCGGCTGTGTCGAACGGCAGCCGCACCGAGCCGAGCGATGACATTGCCGCGGACATTGTCAAGCCAAGCACTTTATTTGCTGCGCGTTTGACATAAACATTTGCCCAGTGGACATCTGAATGGCCTCGGCCTCTCTGTGGCTCCATATAAGCGCCGCACGACACGCCAAGGAACAGAGTCGCGCAACAAGAAGCCGCCGCCGGCAACCGCCTGTCCTCGTCATCGAGCGTTAGCAATTTTTGAAATACGCATTGCAGAATTTATGTTATGCGTGCCACAGTCGGAGGCCGTTTCTATGGTCGTGCCAATGTCAAAACTCAAACTCAAACCCAAACCCGAACCCGAACCCAAAGAAAAACAAAAACTGCGACGATCTGCGCGACTCTTGCGCTGAAAGTGTCCAGTGACTTTCGCTGGGGCTCCTTGCGCATGGGGCTTGGTCGGCGGTGGGTTGACTGAAGAGCACGCTCCTCTGGAGGCCAGCTATGAGGCTTTGTCTAAATTTGGACGGTCATGTCGGTGACAGCTTTTGACTTGCAAGCTTTTCAGCTCGTTGCAAGTGCCGCGGAGTTCAAAGCATCAGATTAGAGATAATGTTAAACATTTCCTTTCAAATTTGTGACTGAAGCCTGACGTCGCCAAAAGTCAAATACAAGCCATACATAAATTATTATGAAATAAAAAATGAATTTCCATTTTCATAAAAATTCCATACATCGAGTAAAAGTAAAAGTCTACGAAAGGAAAGAGTTGTGGAAAGCGATTCTGTTGCATGAGACTTAAAGGATGTGAGGCAAAGATGAAAAAAGTTAAAGGACTATATGATGGCTCCTCGATTTTCCTAGAATGTGGCTAAAGAATGATATGGGGAAATATGTGTACAGCCTTCAGAATCTCAGCAAAACTCTCATTCATATCCTATATATTGACAACATATTCTCAGCCAAGCAAGTCTGTTTCGAAATGTATGAATATCTTCTATATAACCTTTATGTATATATGAGGTGCATTCCTATACATCAAAGAGCTGCATCTGTTTGCTAAGCATGCTGCTCAAGTACATCAGTTTGTAAGTAGGTGAAATCATGCAAATAAAGTTGTTTATCGGCAATTTGTAGCCGCCTCAATTAATTTGTCACTTTTACTTCTAGTCTAGTTTGGCTTAGCAAAGACTCGGCTCAGTTTCACTGGCTAATTTTCCACCTGGTAAGTGTTGCGCCCTGTCTGGGCTTAAACGTAGCTCTGATTGATTTGTATCAACGTTGATTAGGCCAAAACCAACAATCAGAGCGGCTTGGCGTGAAGGCCCACTTGAGGTTGGCCTTGTTAGATCGACAGAGACAGGCTCGATCGATTGACAGGCAAATTGGCAGCCAAATAGTAGAGTAAAAGCCAGGCAAATGAGTAATTTCTAATACGTTTATTTACTTTTTACGTTTACGTTTACATTGTTGTTGTTGTTTTGTTGTGTTTATAGCATCTGAAGTTTGTCTCGTGTTACATTGCATTACTAGGCCTAGTGTTGTATTAAGTATTTAGATTTAAAGTATTTAGACAGTCAAACCTCTTAAGTGAGACAAGTGTCGTCTCGGCGACGTAAGCTCAATTAAGAGGTTTGAATGGTTTTTTGCACTACGACTAAGGAGCTTTCAAGTCTTAAGCTGATAGTATGCCGACATATTCAGAGTAGTCTTAGCAGTAAGTCTTATAGAGTAAGCATATATATGAGCATAAATATTAAGCTACAGTTCCAAAGCCCTTTCCATGTGTGTGTGCCAGCGAGCGTTGTGTGTTGTGTGTCTGGCTCAGTCAATGCCACGCTTTTCCCATTGGCCATGTGGTGCAGAGAAGTCCAGCTCTACGTTGCGCGCAATGACTTTGAAGTGCCACAGCTGCAGCCACATTGGAGGACCCCGATTCGTACAGCTACTAACTAGATTATGAGCGTTGCTAAGTTTTCTGTTTTCGTTCGTTTTTTTTTTTCTATTTTTTTTCCGTGTTTTTTTGTTAAGATTTCTAGTAAGAGAGAGATGGAGAGAGAGAGGGGGGAAGGAGAGCGTGAGCGAGAGAACTTCATGCTAGTTTGCTCCATTCTCTGTTCTCCATTCTCCATCCTCCGACCAAGCAACTGCTCGCGCCAGTTTATCGCTTGTGTAACGCGCGCTTTTGCATGTTGTCCCAAACGGCAATAACCGTCAGCTGCAGCAGCAGAAAGAGTGCCCCGGCAATTATGAAGCCTGCAAATAGAGTTGTAAAGCGCAAGAGATATATTTATGGGTTTATTTAATTAGCTGGTCACTCAGCCAGCAAGTGCGCTGGTCTTTTCTTCTTTCTGCTGTGTGCCCAGCTAGATGTTGGACCGGCACGCGATTACCACAAATAAATTTGGCGCGCTTGAGTTGCAGATTAGAGGAGTAGCGCCGGCCGGAGCCATGTTAACTTACCATAGCCATTTATGCAAGTGTCCGTTTTGTTGGCCAACTCCAGTTGCAGCTTGCCCAGGCCGTCGCTCGGCTCGCCGTTGCTCGCATCGGCACCATTGAAGGCAAACTTATCGGTGATTTGGATGGACTGCACAAGCAAAATGTTCTCATCGGTTGCCGGCTGATGACTCACATCACGTTTTTGGCGTTCCGACTTAATCGCCAGCTCAACTGTGGAAAGGTAGCAACCAGAAGGAAACAAGTGAAGAGGAATCATACATGCATGCATTGAACAATCTGTGGGAGCCACAATCAGCCACTGGCCAGAGATGAATGAAGCGGCGACTTGGACCAGAGTTCATGAACTTGCGCTTGGTAGAACTCAACCCGGAACCACTTGGTGCTTATCAGTTAGATATTGTTTGAACAAATTGTTTTGATGCCAGCAGTTTCATTTTCTGTGGGCCAAGTCACTTCACTATCACTGCGATAAGTCACTGGGCAGTGATTCTACCGTCTACCGTTATGACTGCAACTTACCGCCATCGGTGCCATTGAGGACGGAGCGCTTGCGACGTCCGTAGGACAGGAGAGACTTCAGCTCGCCGTTCTCATCGTTGTCGCAGATAACCGGTTCGCAGCGCGGTATGCAGGGCGTGACCAAGGCGCGGAATTGCACCAGCTCCGAGGAGGGGAACTTGAAGGCGTCGAACTGTGAGAGCAGCACCTTGCGATTGCTGGCCATCTTTTGCATAGCGCTCATAATATATTGATCCGTGGGACAGCCGTTGGCATCGATCAGCGTAATCTCGGCGCTGTCTGTGCCGTCCATGGCAACCAGTTCGCGCACAAATATCTCATACGGGCTGTTGGCGTCGACGATCTCGAATCGCAGTGCCAGCGGATCACCGACCTCGGCAATGCGCTTCATATCGCTGCCATCACGCGCCGTGATCTTCATTATGACATTCGGCGAGTCCACAATAATTTCCTCGCTGAGAGTTGATTCGATCTCGCCAGTGACGCCCAGATCCACATTGTTCACAACCGTCTTGTTGGTCAAATCATACTGACAGCTGACGGCCAGACCCAGATCCGAGGAGGTGACAATCATATCGTGATGCTGAATAACAATGTCGTTCATATACCGTCCGTAGGCGCTCTGGCGCACATTGCACTCGAGGTCGTTGTAGCGCATGCGCAGATCGAACTCCAGCGAGCTGTTGACATTTACAGCGCAGGATTTGGGCGCTCCCTTGGCATAGACCTTGCCGTCGAAGAGCTTCGAGGTGCGAATCTTGGTGATCATCTCGCCCGAGCGGCAATCAATGGAGACATTGTAGCAGGCGGACTGCTCATAGGTGGCCGCCTCCTCGATGCTCAGGTAGGGCTCGGAGAGATCGCTGAGCGTGGCGCGGCTGTGGTGGGACAGGCGGCAGACGTGCTCGCCCGTTTCGTTGTAGTCGTAGGAGTGGCAGCGGAAGGGAGCACTGAGGCAGAGGTCGCGGCAATCGTCAATGCTCTGCACATTCTGGTGCACCGAATCGACAGTCTTTAAAATGCGTCCCGCGATGCGCTTGAACTCGCAGAGCTTGCTGGGCTCTTCGGCGCAGTTGTTCTCGAGATACTCGGCGCCATCGTAGGCCACAATGTTGGCCTCCTCCGACAGCGTAATGCGATCCATGTCCGACAGTTCACACAGGCCAGAGTGCGCATAGAAGTTGGCCGAGCTTCGGAGAGGCAGATGAATGAGCTGCGAAATGGCAACTGGAATGTTCGTAACGGGACTACCACTTACCGGCAGGTGAACTCCGTTTCGCCCAGGCAGAGCTCGATGCAGTCGCGTCGCGTGGCCACGCTCTGGCTAGACTTGGCATGCTCCGGCAGACGGTAGCCCTGCACACGATCGATGCACCAGGCCTTCGAGCAGGGGCGCACGCCGAAGCAGGATTTCTGTGCGTAGACCGTGAAAACGGGATATTGCGAGCGGGAAAGTGAACCTGTCGTAAGTAGAAGGCGGAGCTAGAAAACCGCAGGCCCACACACACACACCACACACCACACAAAATTACAAGCGTGCCCCACTCACCTGGCAATTGATCGGCGGTGCTGCGGAACATGACGCAAAGGCCCGTCTCATAGTTAACAGCGCTGCAAGATTCATTAGCCTGGCAGGCCTCCAAGCAGTCGGTCAGCATCAGTGTGCCAGGCAGCGTCTCCAATTGCTTCGATGGCGCCGATAGCACGTACCTGCCGGCCGTTTCGGGTTAAGACAAAATGCGGCGCATAAATATTTTTCGTCTACAACAGGTTTACTCGAGGCTAGCATTAATGGCTCTCGCCACTATGTTTTGGCAACCAAAGCGAAACCTTATTAACTCCTTCTACGCCCCACGCTCTACAGCAAGTGGCAACCTTTTACGACGTGCGAACAGGCGTCGCGTTAATTAATGGCCCTCGCGCAGCAGAGCCCCATGTCTCTGCTCCACGCCCAATTGCCGCCAGTCAAGTGATCTGTGTACCTATCCCAGTATTTATAATATATGCTTATGGGAGCTATCACCTACCCAGTTATAAGCTCAAAGCCAATCATATCCGGCTCGCAGTCTTCGTCGATCTGGCCGCCTGCTGCTGGCGCAGCCGTCGCGCTCAGATCATCGATTTTGCTCTCGCCATTGGCAGGTGTTGCGGCAGGTTCCGCTAGAGCAGCTTCCGCCGGCTGCTGTTCGCTCGCATGCGGTGTCAACGGTTTTGGTAGCTCGCTTCCGCTCGCTGGCTGTGCGCCCTCTGCCGCTGCGCCGGCCGCTGCAATTGTCGGCGTCGCATTGTTGCGCGGAAATGTCTTCAACGGTTTTGCCGGCCGCTTGGGCAGCTTGCGGGCCGACTCTGCTCCGTCCACGAGCAGCAGCGCCAACAGCAGCACCAGCGACGCTGTTGTCATCATGCTGACTCGCCCGTTTCTGTTCCTTGTCAATGACCGTAGCTGCATTGTGCTGTTGCTAGCTGTAAGATGGCGAAAATGATTTGGTAACTTGGTTTTTAATTAGCATTTCAGTTTCCTAGCATGCTTATCTCATGATTAATTGCAACAGCAGTTACAGTTAAAGCTTAATAATGGGTTTAATGGGTTTAATGGCAGGCCCCGGCCCCGGCCCCAGTCCCAGCCCCAGTCCCAGCCCCAGTCACAACGCCAGTCCCAGCCTCTGCCCAGCATAGCAACGCCCACTAGCACGAAGTGCTTGTGATTAATTGTGCAAGAATTACGAAACTACAGCTCTGATGCAAAATCAATTTTGTTGATGATGAGCTCATGGCTGCCGCAACTGCAGCACGCACACCCAGGAGAATTAAAATAACGCCACTTGGCAAAAAAAGGAGGGAAAACGCACGCAGAACCTCAGCCAGTCTGGGCTGGGAAAACTGGGAAAGCAAAAAGAGAAGCTGATTGCCATTGCGATTGCCTCTATGATCAAGTGATCGATACTTTGGCTGCTTGCATTGTTGTTAGTGGCTTTGCGGTTCTTAACGGTGCAGCTACGAAAGCAGCTTGGAAAATGCATTACGTGTAATATGCGTTAAATCACAGAGCAGCTGCCAGTGAGTTCTCCACATGCGCTGACGACCAGATTGATTTCCGCGCTAATCGAATTGAAATGGTCCGAGCAGCTGTGCGCCATTTTGGTGGCTAATGCTCACTGGTCAAGAGTCTGCTTCTGCTGTCTGCTGTCTGCTGTGTGAGCTCATAATCAACGATTATGCAATTGTTTGCTCGCAAATCGATTTCCATGCATTGCACTGGTCAATGACACGGTCACACTTCCAGCCACAGCCACAGCCACAGCCACTGCCGCAACCCCAAGATCAGTTCATATTTCATGTAGACAAGTCGAAAGCTGCTAATAGCGGTAAATATATGGTCACATACTGCAGTGGGGCGTCAAAAGTCGCAGTTACATATGCAGATGGAGTTCTAATTAAGCATGTTGCCTGGGTCAAGTCTCGCCGTCTCCTTTGGACTCGTTTACATGCAGGGGAAACGAGCTGCTGGCTGCAGGCTGCAGGCGCAGCGAATAGAAATTCAGTTAAAATGTTTGCCCACTCAAATTACAATTTAATGTTGTGGGTCAGTCGCTTTAGTGGGCCAATAAACTAAATCCGCATCGATGGACAAGACAAGCGTAGTAATCGCGGTCAGTTGCCATGCACATAAATTTGGAATTGGCATCGCAGTTGCTGCTGCTGCTGCTGCTACTGCTGCTGGCTATGCTCCCGCTGCTGTGGAGGATTTGTTTGGCATTTGAATTCGAGTTCGATGTCGATTTATTTATGTATTCGCATGCACGGACACATCTGTATACATTTATTTGCAGCGGCGGAGAGGGAAGTGTAGTTTGCCAGGAAATGTTGCGGGCCGTTCGCCAGTTGATGTTTTGTGCGAATTTACGTATTTACAGTCAAATTTGACAGTTTGCTTAGCTCTTGTTTTATGGACTCTTTATGGCCAGTCAATCCATTTGCAAGAGTTGAGAGTGGGCTGAGCAGCTGAGCAACTCGGAGAAGTTGCTGCTTTTCGTGTTCTAATTGGGCCATATAAAGTCTTTATGAGTCGTTCGTGAGTGCTGCTAATGGCCAGTGGGGGAAAAGTTTTGATTATCGACCGTTATGATTATAAGCAAGCTAATACGCTTCAATCTGAATGGCATTTAGTTGCTGAAATTTGGGCTAATCCGGCGGAGCAGTGCCACCGGCAAGGCTGTCAGGTGTCAGCTGTCAATGCATGTGCGCGCTGCTCTGACACCAATTCGAAATTGTCTCTCAGCGTCGCGGCAGTAGCTCATGTTATTTCTTAACTAAAATTGCAAGTAATCAAAAAAAAAAAAAAAGAGAAGAAAAATAATATTTCACTTCCATTGAGTGCTGCTGGTTGAAATTGTACCAGGCTGCGCCCCGGAACCAGGAGAATGCCGATGAGAATGGCATAACTGCCGGACTGGCAGAGACTCCAATGCGAGTGCGAGTGCGAGCGCTTATCTCAATTGAGGCGCGAGTCATTGTAACTGTAAGCAGTGTGGTAGCCGCAGATGAAGCCAGTCAGGCAGTCAGGCAGGTAGGCCAAGCATAGCTGCGGCTTTGCCTGCTTCTGCTCTGGCTATCTTCATTCCACTGGCTGAAGCAATTTGAAGTGCACCCGCAGGCCATTGGCACAGGAGCTGACCCACATCGTCCATGCCAAAGTTATTTTTATTGAAATTTTAGCAATTTGCGCCAATTTCTATATGATCATATATATATACACTCTGCATGTGTGTGTTGGTTGTTGGGTGTGCAGTTGCTGTGCTATGCGACAAATGCTCAATTAATTGCCCGTGGATTAGCAGTGAAATTGTGAGCATTCTGCTGCTGCTGCTGCTGCACAAACAAAAGACTTAGGCGACAAACGTGTTTCAGTATCACGATCAAAAGACTTAAGCAACGAACTAGCTTTTCACTTGACAAGTAATGCCACACCGAAAACCTAACGGCATATTAACCGCGCCATTTGAAAGCTATTCGAATATCTAATCTACTGGGCCAATGTGTAAAATGAAAACATGCATTTTTTCGGATCACGCTTCGTTTGTTACGCTACCGCAGCCGAGACTTAACTGTGAACCAATTCGGATACTGAAAAATCAACATAAATGTAGTGCACAAAAGAGCTCGGACTGCTTTTAGCATAACAATGAACTCTCTGTTACCCCAGGAATCTTCGTCTGCCCATTGTGCGGTAATTGCCATAATACGGCAGCTTAGGTGACCAAATAACGTCGGCTTATATATTCGTTCTATTACAGTTTCGGCTGCATTGTCGGTGGCACGTAGCAAACGAATTTGTCAGTGAGTCAATATAAAAGAGTCGAGGTGAGAAATGTTTAGTATATGCAAATATGCTCTATTGACTGCGAGATTTGTATCTCCACTTTGTTCAAATAGCCAAGAAAAGCAGGTGTAACCGCGGCTAAGAATTCGGAAAATATGAATAATTGACATTGTTTGTGCTATATTTGAGACAAGCAGTCAGAATGCAGCGAAAGTTTGTGTTCATCTGGCCTTCGAGAAGAAGCATTTAAGCAGATTTCGACTCTTGTTTAGCCAGCGACTAACGCTGATTATCTCTTTCGTGCTCGCCCTGCGCGCAGCTAAGCGGCTAATTGTCTTCAATTGTATCATAACTGTTGGCTGACCCAACCCAAGTGACCCAAATCGCTGAATGGCCAGCCATCCCAGGCGATTACTACTCGGCCATGCGCCAGTGCCGCAATGAGCAATGAAAATTTTTCGCAGATAAATAATTTTTTGTCATTCTGCGGACTCGAGTGCTGGTGGTGCTGCGTGTGCGGCAGCCGGCAGAAGTTAATTGCCTCTAAATTCAGCGCATTTGGGAAATGTTTCGTCAGCCTGTCTAGATAGATGACAAAAGTTTTTCCGGGCGCAGCGCACAGAGCGCAGCTCGCAGCTCGCAGCGTTTGGTCTGGTCACACGAATTTCTAACGGTTCCATCATCTCCTCGTTTCGACTTCAACTGGAAGATGACGTTGCTTGTTCACTGGCGCTACATGCTTGAGATTCGGTTTGCACAGATCATTCGCCAATCGCCTTGACATTCACCCAAGGCTTTCTCTAATGGTCCATTGACCATTTTCGTTTTAATTGATGGACATGTGGACATCCTGTTGAGTCCCCGCCAAACCATTGACACCATGTCAGCCATGAATGATGGCATGAATATGATACCATTTGCAGAGCACGTTTAGCCGTAGTTATTTAATTGTTTTTCCTCGTTCTCTTTTTGCATTATTATTGTAAAATAAATTTGTTACCTTTGTTTGTTGGCAAATATTATTGGCTTAATCCTTTTATTTAGTTAGCTTTATTTGCACTCGAACAAATAAATATTAATTTTTTTTAATGAAAACTTTTTGTTTAGATAATTAGTGTTTGAGCACAGCGCACGCAGGACACATACAAAATTGTTGAAGTAAATTTTTAAAATTTTATTGCACTCCGTTAAATGTTCAAGTTGAAAAACATTCACCGATGGACCGCTATGCTCCGCTCGCCGTCTGCACTCAAGAAAGTGGAGCGCCTAACTGCCGCACATACACCTCAGCAATAGGTTCTTATGTGAGCTTCTCAGCACAGAATTACAGATGCTGCGCTGGGAAAATTGAATTACTCTCAGAGTTCGTTAGCTTCTATGACTCGACGAGCGCGACTGCGACTGCCAGTTAGAGCACCTTGACACTGAATGTTCGCTGCGAAGGCCGCGGAAAACTTTACAAGTTGGTAGCCAACAACATCGACCATCAGCAGCAGCAGCAGCAGCAGCAGCAGCAACAACAGCAGCAGTGGCAGCAGCGGTTACAACTAACTAACGTTGGCTCTCTCTTCGGTCACGCAAACCGGTAAAAACATCGGCCAGACAGCTAATGGGACGCGCTCTTCGGTGGCTCTCTTCTTGAACTGCTCTTTGCTGGCACTTTCTTCAGCCGAAGCTTTTCTCTGCTGCCATTGTAACGGGCAACCTGTCGGAAGCAATAAAATGCAATTATACCAGCCGAGCTAAATGATTTTCTAATGCGATTCCATAGCCGCGCCGGCTGCACGCAGCTTCATCTTCAGCTCTGCTCAAAAATGGCACACAACAGTGCGATCTTATTGCCAATTGAGTCTATGGCAGGCAGGTGCATTGATTGCCAAAGAGAGTACAAGCTTAAATTCATCGAAAGAGCCAGCAAATACTCTGTCTCTCTCTCTCTCTCTCTCTCCGCCACCTAAAAAGAACATTGCAGCTTTCTAATGACCAAAGCTGTAACCACAATAACAACATTGAAACCAACAACTACATCGGCGGCAACTGTGATGATCATTAACTCAACGCACGCCTAATTAAATGCGAGATAACAAATCTGAACTAAACCTCGAATGAGGCCACTGATTGTAGTGGGAGGAGGAGGCGGAAGATGAAGTCGAGTCTTCGTTTATGCATCTTACGCAATTGAAAACTTACGCCACGAAGAAAGCCCAAGTCTCGCACATGTGTCAAATATGATTGAATCTGTTCGTCACTCTAGCCGTACAGACTCACAGCATAGGCTGATGATGCAATTAAGTATTATCGAACAGCAATCGAAAGCACAGCAAACTGCACTCGATGCACTTTCCCCTTCACCTTCCCCAATTTCATGCATTTTAGTTACACTTGCAATTGCATTCAGCTACTCCCATTCGTCGGCTCGACAGGTCGATTCTCTCTCTCTCTCTGGCGATAAATCGACAAATGACGATCACGATGACGATGGAGATAAAGATGACGACGATGGCGATGGTGATGGCGACGTCATCAGCTTTTGTCGCATTGTGCGGATAATTGACGCCTCGGCTGTTCAATCATCGCTGTGCAGAGAGAATTATACAATTTGCTCAACAATAAGCGATGAACCTGATAAAGAAATTACATAAATTTTGTCTTTCGGAAAAGCTTTTGGAGCAGGAAGTCTGCGATCGCCATCCGTTTGCCGTGTGAATGAAAACTCCTCCAGTTCTGTCTCAACTCGCAATCCACCATCCCAATTCCATCTTCTGTATTCTGTATTCTCTGTTCTGAATTATGGGCTGGGCAATGAATGGTTGTAGATTGATTAAACAACAGAAAGCCAGACACGAAGCTTCATGCCTCTGTGTCTGACTGTCTCAGTCCCAGTCTGTGTCTACTTCTCTGTCTGCTTCTTATTCTTCGTGATTGAGTAATTGTTGCTCGCAAAAGTTTTGCTCTAATTGTAATCAGTCCGCCGATCGCTGCCAAAATTATGTTGTTCCCAAGAATTAATTAAGCCTCGTCCCAAACATTTGCCGAATTATGGTGGGCATGCTTCGCACTATCACAGCTCTCAGGTCACTTGGGTCAACTGACGAGTTTATTGCTCTTTCTTATCTGTCTGGAGCGGCGAACCGTTATGAGGAAGTCAATAAGTGATTTCAATGGGCCAGCGTTGGCTTTGGCTTTTGGTGTCATTTCGATATTCAAATATTTGTTGCCATTCTAAAAGTCGGGAACTGGGCCAAGCTCGTCGCTGAAAGTGACGCCAACAACAACAACATCTTCGACTCGTTTGTAGTGCAAACAGACCCAAAAACTCTCCAGATAGATTTGTGTCGCTCTGTTTTCGTTGATTTGGTCAATTGAGTGACATGCAAATTTCCTTTCGATTTTCACACATTCTCCGTCGGTTTCATGCTGATTGCCGCCCCTGAGAAGGTCGGCAGTGGCGAGAGCGGAGAGAGAGAGCGAGAGCGGGCACAGAACAGAGTCGAAGGAGGAGGAGTTATGTGCAGCTTGTTCACTGTTTATATTTCCGGCAATCAATCGGCTCAACTGAGACTCTCGTTCATTGTTGCAATTGTTTGCAAATTGATCGACTCCGTCTGTTTGTTTGCCTCGCTTCGGGCTCGTTTGGATCGTTTCTGGATTGTTGCTGCTCTGTTCATTAGAAGATATCGACACATGACAGACGACGCTGACACGGGGCGGCTGACAAAGTACTTTCGCTTGGAATGCACCGGGAGAGCTTTCAGAGAAAGGAATCGACTCTGTGTGTCACTGCAGGCGCAGAGTCGAGAGAGGAAGGCGAAGTGGCTTAATGGATGCGTGGTTGGTGCTGGTGGTTGGATGTGGGACACATGTAAAAGGAATCTCCGACACGAATCGAGGCCTAATTGCTGATAAGAATCGCACACATGATGAAAGTTGCCATCGAAGGCGCCAACAGAGTTGAAAGTGCAGCGCAGACGCGACCCACTTCCGAGGGAAGAACTAACAACGAAAGAGTGAGGCCGTCGCCTCACTTGATTGCTAGAACTGTAACAACCTTTCGCTTGATTGCACCGCTTTTGATTTGTTTTATTTCACTTTTCGATGGGCCCCTTTCCCCAAGGGCCACCACTAATTGCAGCAGAGGCATTTCTTCGATTCAGCTTTCCATGCAAAACAAAAACTCATTCTAGCCGCGCCAACGAGAATTTTCACTCTTAATAAGTTTCTCGTTTGGTGTGTGCCACTGACTGACTGTCGTGGCCCTGCCGCAGGTTGACGTCGCTTGTCTCAGCATAAAACTGTCAACGAGCGTTTAACCCAGTTAACGCCCTTCCCAAAGACAGCGGCTACGCCACTCTATACTCCTCTCTCGACTCTAAGCTTTCAGTACTCGATTCGTTCGACATGGGCGTTGCAGGCCCAAACAGCAACAAAAACGAGCAAGGTGTAAAATCCACAGCCAGAGCCAGAGCCTGAGCCAGCTGAAGACTTGAACGAGCTGCACATGAGCAATGAGGAGATAAGACAAGCCACAAGCCGAAATGCCAGTAAGGTGCACTCGCGCAGCAGCTGATGCTGATGCTGATGCTGAGGTTGAGTGATGGCTCCGCTTAGAGGAAGGGTGGGTGGTGCGGAGCTGTTGAATGTGACCAGCGGATATTGAAGCTGTTCAAGGGGGAGGCAGCTTAGCAGATTGACCGATGTCTGGCTGAGACCACGCTTGCAGAAAAGAATTCTGAGCGCGGTGAAAGTAGTCATCTCCATCTCCAACTTCAACTCCAACACCAGCAGAATCTCCTCTCCAGCACAGCTCCAGCTCCAGCTCCAGCTCGAGCTTCATTCGAAGACACGACAACGGCAGCGACTTGTTGAGATTCTGGTCCCAATAATGACACTTAAACGATGCAGTTTTTTCGTAATATGAATTTTCCTGTTTGTTGTCTGTTGTCTGTTGGTCGCTTCGGAGGAGCGTCTCGCCATCAATTAGAACCGGGACCGCGGAGTGGAGCCACCTGAGCTGCAACTCAATCACCAGCCAACGGCCATCGGCAGCTTCTTCTCCTTCGTCTTCTAATTGCCGCTGTTTTTGTAGTGCTTTCGTCTTGCCTCAGTCCGGTTCGCGGTCCTGGCCCGATAGGAACCTTATGAGTTATGAGTATGCAAGGTGTCGTATGTCGTGTGTCGTGTGCAGTGGATGTCGCTTGGGTCGTTTGATCCAAACGTAGCTGGAGTAGAGAGCTTCTCTCCTTTTAGGGTGCATCGATTCGAATGTGCTCCTCCAATTCATAACTGCACTAAAGCAGGCAAATTGCCACTCATCACCAATTGGCCGTCCTCGCTGGCCACGCAGAGCCGGACACATTCGCCAATTGGTGCCATTGCATTGTCAGCATCTGTGATGCAATCTCTTTATCATCCACTCTCTCCCTCTCCCGCTCTGTCACTCTTTCACTCTGCCAATTTCAAATTTGCAAGACAAGAGCCTGCTATTAGCAGCATCGTCGCAGCGATTTATGCTCGAGTTGGCCACTCGGAGGGAGGGGCGCGGATAAATCAAGCTCTGTTTGCTCTGGGCGTTGGCAGACTGAGTCGACAACGCGACGATTCTTCTGCCACAGCCAGAGGTACTGCCAGTGCCCAAAATGCAGTTGTCTTTCTTAAAGGGGCGTGTCCGCTACGTGTTGCCGCCAGCTACAGAAGTCTTGGCCACTTGTAGAGCTAGCATAAAAAGCTGCCACATACCAATCAAAGAATTCGTCAATGGCTGACCATGCGCCTCTTCCTTCTCTCTACGACCTTGAGTCCTTCAATAATTTAACTCTTCATTATTTTGATTTTTACTTTAGCTTAAACTCCAAACTAATCGACACTGCTAACGATCAGTGTTCTAGGTGTTAACACGTTCGTTCCTTGCGATTCCACCAATCTTAACCCAATGGAAATCTGCTCCAATTTGCAGCAACATAAAAGAGGTTTGAGCTCTTTAATTTATGTTCTCCTCGCGTTCGGCATGCAGCGCCAATGGAACGAGGTAGAGGAGCGAAGACACCACACAACAAACGAACTATTATTGGAAACTGTTACGCTGGACTAATTGATTTATGGGCAAATGGTGTATGAGATATTTGTAGAAACGCGATCGAAATGGAATTTGGATAGCTGAGGCGAGGCCACTGCGACTTGTGGTGGGTGCAGCCTTCATGGAGAGCAGCCATAAAATGGCCAGGCAACATGACGTGGAACATGGCCACTGCAACCGAGCAACAGAGCAACTGAGCAGCAGAACAACTGAGCAACTGAACTGAAATGCATCTAGAACGAAACAACTTTTCAAGTAGTTCCCACAGGAAGTGTTCGCTGCCGAACGCATGCCAAAAATGGCTCCCCGAGGACAAGACAACCTCGGACGGACGACTGACCAATGCGCAAAGCGCAAGGCCCGAAAACGATCACGATTATGATGATCATTTCGGCGATTATGGCTGCGACAGTGCCAGGCTCTGGACGGTGGCAATGTCCCCACACAGAGACCTCCACAACCCACTCAGTGCATGCCTCAAACACATTTCCCGACTACAGCTCCACCTCCACCTCCAGCTCCAAGTCTGACTTCGAGTTCGACTTCGACTCGCAATACGATTCTGAGTCTTAGTTGGTGGCGATCAGTGCGATCGTAGCTTGATCGTAGCCGGCATTAGCAGCTGTTGTATATTGTTTCTGCATTGTAACTGTCACCTGGTGGCACTTGGCAAAGCTGCCAGAAATAATAGAAATTATATGAAGTGGGCATTTGGGGAGTGTGCTTCGACTTCCGTGTTTGGTTCTGGCTGGACAATGGGCCATTTGGAGCGAGGGAGCTAAGGAGCTAAGGAGCAATAGAGCGAGAGGCAAAGAGGAATGCCACTGGTCGCTGGTCACGCTATGATGCAATCTCCCGCGCCTCAAAAGCCTAATTTGGAAAGTTATTACGACATTTCGTTGAATTCCCCACACATTAGCACCGCTCAGCCACCTCCCCCACAGGAAGAACTCTCATTTAAAATGATGGACACGTGCCAAGTTCATTTTTCCATTCTGTATAGTGGCGTAAGGTATCTTCCATGCGATGCTATGATGGATCACTGAGGATGACAAGGCACTTAATAGTCGCTTTGTTGTTGTTGGTTCTTTTGTTGACGATATTGCTGTTGTGCATAGCTCTGCCAGCTGTTCGTGCCCTGCAATTTAACTGGAGAGTACGACTATTTAATGCCTCTGCGTCTGCCTCTGCCTCTGCCTCTGCCTTGCCTCTCGCTAGTTGAGGCAACTCGAAGCTGGCGACTGATTTATGACAGCGCGAAAGATTCCACTGAGGATCGCTGGAGCACTGCATGCATCCGAGGGCAATTTGGCACTGCCAACTGACCAAAGACGGGCGTGGCGCCGATGCTGGGACGTAGACGGAGACTACAGGTTGAGGCAGAGACGAGGCCTATTACGTGATGATGTAATAATTCTTTAAGACGATGGCATTTTTATTGCGGAAAATGTTGCATAAATCAAGGCAGCAATAAAACGGAGCCCCCGTCGATCGGCCCAATGCAAACAGGATGCTCCGAATACGAGACTATTTCATTCCCATTCAGCGCTGATAATTTGCACCAAGAAAATCGACGCTGACTTTGACTGCGCGTCTTAGAGAACTTTTCGCTGCTCGCGAATTCGAATTCGAATTCGACGGCGTCATGCGCCACAATGGGATAGCGGCATAATTTGGAGTAGTTGTGTTGTGGGCAAAGATCGTTTCCGAGGCTACTCTAATCAAGCACTCTGAGAGATAATCAGCGACTTGTTGCCACAACATTGTTGCATCAACACTCAGCAGCCCACGCGATCTCTGAGTGTGCTTCGCACATTAGCAAGCGATCTGCTCGCCAGGTCGCACAACTCTGTGTGCTGCACTGAGAACTGAGAGCTGAGATCGTAGCGGCAGATGCACCACAGGCGTGAGAGATGATGGCGAGATGATGGGGGAACGTGTTTGCCATGCCAATTGGAAGCAGATTCGCGCAGAGCCTACGCAAGTGCGGATCACATCAAAAGACGGGGATCATAAAGGACTTTCGTCACTCTGTCAGCAGGAGAGGAACATTTAAATACCCTCCTTAACGAGAGAAAGGAACTCTATTCGATACTGATTTACACGACATGTGTTTTAATGGATCAGTGGGTTATCGTTAATAGCACAAATAAATAATTGACTCGAATCGATTCAATACGCATTCGCTGCTCGTTAAGCAAATCTCTTATGATAATAGCAATCGAGCATTATTAAACGGTCTGCCTCCATCAGTGGACAGCAAAGACATTCTTTACACGAGAATATCTAGTACCACATCACATAATATTATGACTACATGGTCTCATTTCTAATTGCACAATCCAAGCGAACCCCGACTGAGTTGGCTGTCACGCTTTGCTGTTCTGTTGGTTCGGGCAGAAGAGTAGCCGAACACCTCGTAAATAGGCCACTGACTGACGTGATTACAATGTCAAAGTGGCCCTGTGAGAGGAGGGAGGGGAGCGTGCCGAGTAACTAACTCTCTTTATTTATTACGCCCAATATAATTAATTTAATTTCGGTTCATAACGTACCTTTCCAACGAGCTCTGGCTGGGGGCGTGGCACTTGGCCGAAAACAGTATCGAAGCGTGAGCCACGATAGATCTGGCAGAGCATTTGCATTTCCTTCACTCTGAACGCTGAACGCTGAGCTGAGCTGAGCTGAGCTGAGACATTGCGTGATTCGGCAAAAGATTCTTAACATTTCGAACACCTTTTTGGGTGTCCATTGGGTCTGGCGATCGGTCGTTAGAGAAAAGGGTCCGAGGGGGCTGACAAGTCTGTCCCAACTTCCAAAAGTACAAACAAAGCCACACAAAGTCAGAGAGCAAATTATTAGGCAGGCAAACCGGGCAGACCAGCTGAGGGAAACTGCTTTTTGATGTTCGGTAATTGGCGGTTTGGCAGCACGCGAGGCGGCCACCACAGCAACTGGACTAGGGACTAGGGACTAGATAAAGGGGATTGGGAACTGAGAACTGGGAAACAGACAAACTAACAGACCAGCGCCCAAGAGACACAGACTATTCTTCCGATTGCCGGCGCTCAGAACTCGGAAAGGTAACGAGCCAGCGGATTTCGGCGTGACGCGCTTTTCGATTTCGAAGCGCAGAGCTCAGAAATGAGATTTGAGAGCTCGAGCTCAGAGCTGAAAGAGCAGAGTTCTGCTCAGGTCTCATACTGAGACTTTTGCTGTTCTGGGCTCGAATGTCGCTGCTGTTGCTGTCTGTTGGTTTCATAATAATTGGCAGCTTACAAATGTTCTTTCGGTTTTGATTTTGCTTCCATTTCCACTTATAATGTCTCGTATCTGAATTGTCACGGTTTTCCGAATGGAAAGGCAGTGGGAAATGGAAAGCAAGGGGAGTTCATAGCGGTACTTTGTTCCGTTGAACTTTTGAGCTCCGCCAGAGCCCAGGCAGACGAAACAGTTCCGACATTTTTGTGGCGGATCGCTGGGTGTTGGCAGAGGAATTCAGACCAGGCATCCGCCACAAATAAAGTTGGCACTTTATAGGCGTGAACATTAATTAGGCAGCCAAGCAGCAGAGGCAGCCAGCCTGACTACAGTCAGCAGTCGGACAGGAGCCGCATCACACGATAAATAAAGCACCGTGAAGGGCAGGTTGCGTTGGCTGCGTTTCCAACCCAGTGGGACACTTTTCGGTAGATATTCCAACAACTAATGAGCAAATGAGCAAATGAGCAAATGAGCTTGCTTCTAAGTGCAGCCTCTTGCATCGCCCGCTCACCAGCTTGGCTAGATCCACCCTCACTTGGAGCAAGTTTGGAGCCAAGTCGGGGCGGAGTTGTTTGCGCATGCACCAACCGCCAACCACCGACCGCCAACCGCCGACCGCCAACAGATGCCAGATTAGCATTTAAATTGTAGTTACATTTGGCCAAGCTCAGAGTAAAGCCAAACAAACACAAGCACAAACTAACTCAAACTCTGCGCTAACTTTAGATTATTTTTCATTCCGTTTAATTTTTTTCTTCCGCAGAAAAGTTCGCGGCGTTGTGTTTTCCCGCCCTCTTCTGTGGAGCTGTTCAAAGCAAACGTTTACCAAATGGAATTGTTGTCTTTGTTCTGTTCGGCTGGCTTGTGCTTGTAGTGGGAGCTGGAGTCCCCCCTGCACCCTGCCATTCAAGCACTTCAGCTGATGTTATCAAAGCCCGGCCTCGGGCAGAAGCTTTCCTCGGAGTTGGGTGTTTGTGTGTGTTGTGCTCTGTGCTGTGCTCTGCTGTGCTGTGCTATGCCAAGGTAGCAATTTCAATATCAAAATTCGCGTGGCCTTTGGTCCGCTGCGAAAACCGCAGAACGTACGAAACGGTTCGCTCAGGTGAGCCCACAAAACGGTAAACCGCCAACGCCTTCTTCGGCATATCAGGCAACTCCCTTGCCTTTTCGTAACATTTTAATCCAAATTAATTAAAATCCAACTCCGACTGACCCATTTACAGAAATTCCTATTGACATCTGTATCTGAGTTTGCATTTCCCCAACTCTCCTTCTCTCCTACTCATCTAGTTGACGATCTGAAAAATTGCTAGAATAGAACCCGATGATAAATAGTGAAACATTTAAAGAGAGACTTTAAAAGTGTGGCAGCCCCGCGGCAGCTCTGCCAACCGGCTAACTCTCCACAGCCATCGCCATCGCCATCGCCATCGCCATCGCAGTCTCAGTCGCAGTTCTCTCTGGCTCGGAACTGTCATTATTCCGAGACGCTGCACAGGCCGATTAATTTGCGGCCGCCGTCTTAGTCTTGGTCTTAGTCTTAGTCGAGGAACCGAGAAAGTACCGTAAGCGTAGGTGGCTTGATGAGCTCTGCTGCCGTTCGGTGGATCGCTCGTTGGGTCACTCGGTGGCTTCTCCTCGCTTCAGCAGCCCACAGACTGCCCCTCGGCTAGGGCCACTAATTAATTGCGTGCTTTGACTCGGTCACACTCCAAGCGCCCCACCATCAGTCGGGATGAAGGCTGGCCCCTGGGCAGGTCTTCAGATTCGAGTTGCCGTCTGAGTCGCGTCGTCTCAGTTGTTGCTCTGATTGACAGGAAATTGTTATGAAGCCAGCCAATCGCCATCTAACTGTTCGCAGACAGTTCTTTACTGCTGCTGAGATATTTCTTAGCGCAAGTTCGATTAAGAGCTCGAAATTTGACAACGAAGTGAGTCTGCGTGGTCGCTGGATGGGTTCAATGGCATCCCTGCTTATACTGTTGACCTGAAACCCGGTGCATATCTCGATTACAATCGAAAGTTTCCTCGTCTCGAGGCAGGCCCGAGTCACTCCGCCTCTCTGCCACGTGCAAATGTTTTGTGTCTAATCATCTGGCACTCGAGACATTCGAGAGTGTGCAGAATCCGAGAAAATCAAATCGAGACAAACTCTCACTACACTCCTCCCTCCATAAATGCGGGCGGGGGCGATATGGAGGAGCGAAGACTGTGCCTGAGATGCCAGTGATAGCACTCGAGACCATGTCGACTAATTGCGGTTATAATATCAAAGTCGACATAACGCCTAACGCCTCGACTTGCCTTCAGCGTCTCAAATGGAGGCCGTTAGCGGCCAGTGGATGCAATTGGAGGCCAGTGGAAGCCCCAACACGAAACCGAAATGAGCTGAGAAATATGAACACACACGCAAGCGCATTGGCTGCTGGTCAAGTGCCTCTTGTGCGTTCACTGCGAACCAAACGACCAAACGACCAAACGACCGAGCTGAACCTGGCCGGACTGGACCGGCCGGGTGTCAGGATAATTTGTAGCCGCCGACGCCACGCAAATGATCCGCATGAAGAGATCGGCAGACTTAATAAACTTTCTCGCTTTTGGGGCGAATTTTCAGTCGCTTTTGCTTGCAGTGCGATATGTGTGGTGTGGTGGATCCAGTGGATCTGGTGGGAAAGAGGCAATCAGAACTAAGTGGACCAAGAGAACTGCAGCCGCAGCCTCAGCCCCAGCCATCGTAGAAACAATTATACAGAATTTGGGTCATCTCTCGGGCATCTGAAGGGGGGAATTCGTTTGTATTCTGCGGTTCAGTTGTAGATGCGATGAGATCTCTATTTCGAAGCTTTCAGTTTCTCAGCAGAAACAAAGCGAGCCCCTTGCGGAGGGGTCGGAATAAATGCGAATTAAATTCTGAAGTCTGATTTCATTTATGATTCTGTTTCGTATTCTGATTACTGATTTCGAGCTGTGGTACTGCAAAGTGCTCAAAATCGTTTCGTTTTAACGGCATTTAAGAAAAATTCAGGAATTCGCTGATGCTCCAGAAGCGGATAACAGCTGGAGAACGGGACACTCATCACGATCCAGGGAATACAGTGGCACTCTTCTTCTCCTGACTGCTCACCAATAAGGCACCGTCGTGCTCATCTCCATCACCATCACCATCAACATCAGCATCAGCATCGCCGTCTAAGTGTCACGCTCTTAGCCAGGCAGCAGCTCCTCCTCTTGTTAGCGTCGCTTCCTCATCCTTGTCAGCTAATTGCCCATGCGCCATCGACTGTAATGGCTGAGGAACATTTTCTACGAGATTATGTCCCAGTTTGCACTGTGAGCCCTGTCCTCTGGGACTGAGCTGATCTCTGGTCAATGATCACAGATCGCTCATCGCTCATCTTTGATGTGTCCACGTTTTTATCTGCTTGTCTCCTGCTTTGGTTGTCAAATGCCACGCAAGGTTAAGTCGTTCACTTCCATTGCGCGTGACTATTGTGAGTGAGGATCGTTTCTCTCTCTCTTTCTCGCTTTCTGTCTAATGGTGATTATTCCCATAGTGCAAATTTCTGATGAGAGAAACCGTTAGGCAGGGCATTATAATGACCAAACACATCAGAAGTGGGCGATCAGAGGGAGAAACATAAAGGAGGATCTCACTGAGGCTGGTGAAGCTTCATCAGATTCGCTTTATTCGCACCTAATAGCCCACTCATCTGCATTGCTGTGAAGGAGAGGAGTCTAGTGAAGCCAGTTTGTTACCTTAAGCACCCCATTGGGGAGCTGAAACATCAGCCAAGTTCCTGTAAGCTGAATCCGGCTCCTGGACCACCTACCTGGACTATGAGGGTACTGCCTAAACTCAACAAATACCAAGCACTCCACGGGCTGCTGTAAATTTGCGTTAACCAAATCGCAAACAAATCGAGGCACATTGTGTTGCCAGCGCTACCTTATAAGCCTTCAGATTGTAGGCAGACCGAAGTCCAGTTCCAGTTGCAGCTCCAGCTCCAGCTCCAGATCTGCCTCGCTTTCCCCTGGCGAGTGCGTGAGCCGACCGCCTCCCACTGGCTGCCTTGTATTTTCTTGGCTGCCAATGCGTCGCGCATGTCCGATTGGCTTCCATTGATACCGTCCTGCACTCGGACTCGGATAGGCTCCAGTTCGTTAGCGGCTGCCTCACCTACTTTTCGCTGCTGCCATGTCGCATATCTCCCAACTTGGCCCCTCTCCCACTCTTCCCCCCTCTCTAGAGTTTTCAATTTCCCATTTCGAGGCGCTGTCATCGCCTACATTGTCGTCGTGTTACCGCTGCTGAGATGTTGAGATGTTCAGCTGTTCAGCTGTTCTCCGGCTGCAGATCTCTTGCCAACGCCCATTAGAGCCTAGCGACGGTAATGCGTTTCAATTACAAGCCCGAATTTCAATGGCCTGCTCAGATCTTCACGAGATAAGGAGATCTGCGCTTGCAACGTGTACTTTGTGGCTCTCTTTTGTCTGGGGCAGGGAAAGTGTCGGCAATTGCTCCACAAAGTAATTGCCCATCCAGGCCGAAAGCGATCAAATGCAATCCTTCTGAGTAGTCGCTGGACTGGCACACATTTGCATTCGCATTTGCACATACATGAGAGGAGCTCAATTAAAAGACCAGGCAGGGATCAGAGACAATGGCAAGAACACTGACAACAACAGCAACTGTTGCTGCGGTGGCTGATGTTGCTGCTGCTCCATGGCCATGTTTCACTTGACTTTAATTGGATTTTGTTTATTTTTGGGCACATTTCGGGGCCCGCAACTGGCGACGGCTCGCGGAATGCGGAATGCTGAATGCGACACGGCACACGATGACAAATGTTGATATTCAAATGACACCGTTGGGGGCGGAGGATAAATGGTAAATGCGGGCCAGCTGTACTGGGGGAGTGGGGAGTGGGAGAGTGGGCGGCCGCCACTTGTTGCAATTTTGTCACAGCTTTGGCCAAAAGTAGCTACAGCTCAGGCCCAAGCTACAGCTCAAGCTACAGCTCAGCCCGATCCCAACGACACCCGCGACTGACATTCCAATCGATTGTTGGCCATGTTGCTGGATGACTGTGGTCGACTCTTGTCGTGGTTGGGTGAGAAAAGTAAACCGTTTGAGCCGTTGCTGTTGCTGCCTCAATCTATTCCTTCAGCTTTCAACGTAACCAGGCAGCAGATGTTTGAAATGTTTGCGCGACTTTGTCAACGTTCCAGCGCCCCCTCTACATCGCCTTCGCTGCTCCTCCGCTTCTCGCTTCCAATTGAATAGAGTGAAAAATGTCCATGGCACCTGTCAGCTGATGCGATGCGTGTTTGAATGGGGAAGGCAAACACTTCTGGTACCGTTACAGATGAGACAGAGGGATCCACTATAGCTTCTTAACAGGTTAATCTCCCCACACAATTAGCTATCCAGACAGTCTGGTCGGGAGTCTTAACGCATGCTATTCCTCGCTGGAATGCAGCTCATGTGTAGATCGGCGGAAGACTCTTTCGATCTTCTCTGTGTGTCAGTGGGTGAATATATTCCACAAATTGGGTTAAAATTTCAATTTCCACAGCATTAGCGGAGTTGTAGGAGCAGCTGCTGCGCCTTAGAAAGTGCATTTCCATATGCATCGCAGCTGAGGATAGCTGCCCACCAAATTTGCTCAGCTCCAAATGTTGCTCACGTTTTCGGCTATCTTGGAGCGAGCTCCGAACTGAGCTGAGAGCACGCTCGGAATGCCTTTCAGCGAAATGTGTCAATAATTAATTGTATTCAATTAAAACACGTTGCCCACCCCTGATCCTGTGCCCGATCCGGTGCCCGGTGGCTGGGCTAATTAAGATGCATCCGTGTCGCTGACTGACAGCGAGAGGTCGCAGAGCAACTGGCTCGATCCAGGTGGAAGACATGTTATATCCATTAGTGGAGCTGTTGGTTTGCTCGAACCCTTGGATATGGATCTGCAGAAGTCTCATTTGCCGCAGTTGGCAGTTGTGTAAACGGTTTTGGGTAAAAGTGCAACTAAACATCAATTAGCCCAATTCCCAGGCCGTTGCCACTCTGGCTCTGCCCCACACTCGCTCGGTTTCTGTTTCCAACTCGCTTTCATGTTGCATGTGGCTCACGTTGCATTTTGGCAACGTTTTCAGTTGTTGTTGTCTTCTGCCCGCTACCTGAGCCAAAGCCAGTGCCAGTGCCAGCTCCACTGCCAGTTGCCCTTGCCTCGGCTAGAGACTCTGATTAGAGCCGCTCGTCTTCACACAAGAGTGAAATTTATTGCAATTTTCATTTTATTTATTTGCGTTGTCTCTGCTGCGGGCTCCACTGCTGCCCGCCAATTGCCAACTCGCAGCCGCTCGACCCCCTGTCCCTGTCCCTGTCCCTGTCCCTGTCCAAGGGCCTTTCCCATATTATTTCATTGTTCGGCAATGAAATGTTCCACATGCCATCGCCAGCGCGGTTCTTTCAGTGGCTCATGTGAGCCCGGTCATCCGGTCATCTTCTATCTGATCTGCTCACCTCCTGCCCGACTCTCGGTGCTTCGCTTGCAGTCTCACGTGCCATCGAGAGTGCGTTTTCACTGCGCAGCGGACTCGAAAGTGATTCTAATCACATGAATTTAATGAAATAATGGCAATCGAAAAGGAGAATGTAACCAGAATCTCTCAGCGGTGACTTGGCCATTCCATGCGCCATCCGAGTAAACATTTCACTCATGTCCCGTGTCAATCGGACGAGGCTCTCAGCTAAATCAAATGCCAGCGTCTACACACTACACACTGAATGTGTGTCAGTCTTCAAGGCAGCAACGGCAGTGGCAACATCCTTGGCACTCGCCTCTGATTCCAATGTTCCCATTTTGCGCATTCACGTCACGATTTTGACCAGAGACCAGAGCCTGCAGATGAGAGATTTACCTCGTCAGCCTCAACAATGCATCATCTGCAACTAAATTCGATTATATTGGTCAAACATCGAATCCATTTAAATAAATTCACCGATAAACTCGATCAGTCCAAGTCTTTTGTTAAAAGTGAAACCGCTCAGAGCCCATTATCGGCCACAGCTTAATGAGTTTCTGCGGCACGAGCTTCAGCCGAAGAGTCATGGGCATCGAGGAGTATCATTAACACCCCGAGTTGTCATTTGCTATTGGCCGTGGCCACTTTCGACCCACCGCTTTCAACAGGTTAACAGCTATCACAGCCAGCCGATTCGAGTTCACGCACTAAGTTGACGCTCTCCACGCGACCTGTCTGTCGAGGTCTGTGATCTGTGCAAATATTCACAATATTCAGCAGTTCAAATTGCTTTGGCCTACAATGAGCCAGAGTTGCGGGGTGAAAGAAACATTTTGGCCGAGAACTTTTGCTTTCTTTTCGCTTCAATTAGCTGCATAATGATTTATGATGATCGAAGCAAATAATGAGTGAGTGGAGAGACACACGTCGATCTCAGCTGGATGAAAGTGGAACTCTGTCAAAGCGAATCCCATAGAATGGCAGCGCACGGGGCGTATGCGCAACGCAGCCTCAAATTAACTCCAAACCGGGGTTTTACTGCAGCGGGCAACAATTAAGTAAACGAAACTGCAAGATTAATGGTGTGTACCCCAAGAATGCTCACAATCAGCTTACACAAATTTGCTAATCTTGCATCTTCCACCAAGAGAACATCATACAAGCACAATTTACAACAGAGTTGCTTCAGAGACGGAGACGGAGACGGAGACGGAGACGGAGACGGAGACAGAGATGGAGACGGACAGAAAAGTGTCGTGAACCCTGTGCCCCGTTGGGAGCTGACTGTCTGACTGTCTGACTGGTTGACTGTCTGACGGTTGTCTGGTTGCACAATGTCAATACCGCCGACGCTGCATGACCCAAGCACAGAATCCAGAGTCCCGGCAAGCGTCAGCTATCAGCGCTGACATCGTCTAAGCAGAAACAGGCAACAACATGCAACAAATGATGGAGAGCACTAACAAGAGTTGATCCTGGTGCTCCTGTTAGATGTGGCCATGCTCCGCCGCTGCTTTACACTACTGGCACAGTTTTCCAGCAGACTGAAGACAAATGGACAGTCGTTGGCAGCGGGCTTCCCGTTGCTTTGGCTGTTTTTATTGCTGTTGTCTTCATTGTTGAGCATTTTGTCAGCGACATGTAAAGGTTTAAATAGACATGCAATGCAGGCAGAAGGAGGAGCTGCTTCGGGGCCTGAGCGGCCAGATTTGCCATAGTTCTAACGTGGGTGAACCGTGAGCTCGTAACTTTAGCTGCTACAAACCATTTACAACTGGCGTAAGATGCACACTTTTGATAGCATTTAGGAAATTTATGCAAAAAATGCCGAAACGCGAAACGTTCGAACAGCAGGAACAGCAACAGCAGCAACAGAGGCAACAGCAGTAGTAGTTGAGCTGAAGGGAATAACATCATTTAAAGCACGAGCTGGCTGTCTCCTGGTACATTATTTGTGGGTGTCATGCATGAGAGCTGAGCGAGATGTCATAAATAAATAGCGGCTGCAGCCAGTGGCCACAGATGAAAGTGGGTTAAGGGCGCATTCGGCTGGCGACTCTGCCGTCATGTGACCGGCCGGCCCCTAACTCAATTGAATTGTACTCCTACTATGTAAATCGACATAATCAAGTTTTCAATTTGGCATGCAATCTGCGGACATTTCTCAGGCGCATTTTCATTTGAACGTGCGGCCAGCTAGGCACAGCTCTTCTGCTTGCTGCCCGGCCCCCTGTTCCCCGTTGACTGGCTTGCACATGTGATTTATGCTCGGAGCAGTATCTTGGCCATATCATATTACCTACTCCTACAAGTCGAGGCAATGTATCTTCGCTTATGACTGACATCCTTTTCGCTTTTCGCTGCATTGTTTTTGGGCCCCAAATGCGGTCAATTGGCCAGCCGCACGTCTCACTCTCTCCATCTCTTTCTCTCTCTCTCTCTCTCCGCTTTTACACACATGTGCGATCCGTAGAGCTGGCCTAGTGTGGCCCAGACCTGGCCAGCTTTTCGGCTGCCGCTCATTGGCATTTTATGCTTGCATTGTTCGATGCGCTATGCGAGCGGCAGATTTTGGCTTTTATTTGTTCATTATTGGCCAAGGTATACGTCGCTTTTAAATGAGTTATTGAGCAAATGGATGTACGAGTCGTACGCTTGTTTACCTACCCACACACACACGCACACACACATACGATACCAATATAAGTTGCTTGCCCCAGTCCGTTTGGCTGCTAATCGCGGCCAAAGCCGTTTGCTGCAGTTGCCGTTGTTTTCTAGCTGTGCCAGTTAGCTTTAACTAACTAACTCGGCTATGTCAGAAGCCATCCATACAATGGTCCAGCCTAACCACTATTCTTGATGCAAGCCTACTTCCAATTGCCTGGCAAAACTAAAATTTTCCTAAAAGTGCCGTTGACTTAATACCCTTCCCTTCCCTTCCCCCTGTATTGCTGATTTAAGCTGGATAATAATATAATATATATAACTGTTATTCAAAGATGAGAGCTGTGAAGCACTTGTATCTATATCTCATTCAATGGTCGACTAAGGTAGACCTTTCATGGGAAGCCTGATAATACCCATGACTATATGAATAGTATCAGCTTTATAGCTGCCGTTAATGGCCCATGCTGAAAAGTTGGAAGTGCTGCTGTTAGACACGTTCCACTTCAATCGTATGCCTTTGCCACCTCTTTAATTAAAACGCCAAACGATTTTATGTCGGTGCCTACGCGAGCATTAAAAATCAATTTGCCATTTGGATTGTCGTTACTCAAACCGCCTAGTGGAGGAATCCACGATGAGTTCAACAACATCGGCAGCCGTCTCTAATGCAGAGCCAAAGCTTCGCGTTGTAATGGCACATTAAACAGTTTACAGGATTTGGGTCCGCTCTATCGTTAAGGAAAGCTAACCGAACCGTGCTGAAAGACTATGAAATGCAAAAGAAATTCTGAGCTCTTCGCCTCTAATGACGTCGAAGACTGGCGCAATTAAAAATACGTTTAAGAAGCGAAAATATTGAGACAGCTTAGCGCTATCTAATTGAAATGACCAGAGGTTAGGGTCAATGGCTGTACGATTTATTTAATTCGCGAGAATCATAATACCAAAATCGCATTATGCATAAATTTTGAGTTTGTTGACGATTTTAATGAGTCTCAAATAGTACACAAAATTATAATAATTAAGACCCGCTGGGAGGTCTGTGAGACAAAGCAAATATGATTAGCTAATGTGATAATTTAGGCAAGTAAAAGGAAATTCTGCTGTTGTCTCTGCGCCGTTTGAATAGAATGAGCCGAATAAATGAATAATTTTAATTCGAAACAAGCTCGTTCAACTTAACAACCGTTACGGCTAATGGCCACAATGGATTTGTAAGCTGAATCAAAGAGCTACTGTGTGACCAGCTAGATAGCCATCGACCGCGAGGGAGAAGAGGTGAAGCTACCAAAGATTTCTGTTTATCACACACGCTTTTATAATATGAATGGCCCTATTAACGGGCGGCTTATCGCAGTCGGAGCCCAACTTTCTACGCAACTTTCAATTAAAACTTTCAGTTTTTCACAGAACTAGACCCCTTCTTACAGGTTCTTGGGCACGGACGTTGGGCAACAGACCCCTCATTAAGCGCTTTACAAATGCCGCATGAGAACTGGCTGGCGCTAGAGCTGACCTTCGAGTCGGATGACCATCTGTCAGCTGCTGCCAACATAAGCTGGTTTCCAGGGTGTTCAAAATCTACGGGAATTAGAGCTTAAGTGCGCTAAGCTGCCAATAATAATATTAATATAAAGCTCTTATTGGTTTTGTATATATATGCATAATGACGGAGCAAATCACCTTAAAAGATATTCGTGTCATAAAAATAAGCCTCAACACAAACTATCTCACGATAAATGCCATAAAAATACTTAAGTTGGTTATTAGTTGCAGTTTTCTAATTTTAAAAGCTCATCAAATGAGTGATGAATAAATTTTCGTTGCCATAAAATATATATAATGTTTATTCATCTTGATTGGATGCACTTAAAATACATATAAATCATTTTGATATTTATTTAACGATAAAGTTTAAGATTATAAATTACAGCAAACCCTTATTGGCTCTAAATACTCACTACTCTTTACATAACTCATTTCCGCGTGGCACCTTCAGCAAGTGCGGCGAAACTTGTTCTCAGATTGAGGCCTAAACTCAAACAAATAGAAAACCTAGATACATATTTGATTTATGCATTCAGCCGCATCTCGCCACAAATGGATGCTTGCACTTGTGTAACCTCGCCCACTGTGAGGCCCACCCACTTGTCTAGCCGCCAAATTTTACATAATTTAGCTGCTGCCGCAACGACTACTAGTACAACGAGCAGCTCTCAGCCATTTACACCCACTCCCATTAGCTGACGTTGTGCTCAAGTGCAATGTGGCAGTAACTCTTGTTTCGCAGGAAAAACTTGGCCGCGGCATCAGCTTCCACTTGGCGCAGAATGTGCAGCACACAAGTGCCGTTAGACGCCCACGGGAACGTCGGTGTCGGCACAGCCGACACAATAAATAATATGTAACAAAATCGATACCGCCGTCCGTGAGTTATGAAGTCGATTTGGTGGCGCGTGCGCATGCGCGGCAGCAACATCAGCATCAGCAGCAGTTGCCGCAGAGCCGCTGAGTCGAACGTTTACTGTTCTAGCCGTATCTGAGGCTCAGTTAATTTCCGCTTTGGCCCAGAGCGCAGCGATTTGCAGATTAATGTGGGTCAGAATGGGCAAATGGTAATTGCGCGCAAGTCCTGAATTAATCAAAACTCATTTCACAGGCCACGCTCTACGCTCCACGCTCTATGCACGCTCAATTGCATCTGCGTTCACATACTTTCTCACACCCGTCAACCGTAGCCAATGAAAGTGAACCGAACTTTGTCAGTTTTGGGAGGCGGCTGCACACATTTTCACATGATCCTCTCAATGAGTATGAGCGCAGATGCATAAATCATTTGTTTGTTCAGATTCAAATCGATTCATCTGCCACGGCCACGGCCAACGGCGACTCTCACTTTCCGGCGACGGCCCCATCAACTCGACTGCCCAGCCAACCCGCAGCATTCCGCTGGCCAATGCCAATGCTCCGCTGCCTTTCAACGGCTTTCCATGTTTGATTATTAATAGACATGGACGTGCATATGCTTGTACAATGGCCATTCGAGACTCTAACTTGATTATCCATTGCCCGATGCGCTATTGATACATATTTATGGCCGACCAGCAGCTCGCAGTTCGCCAGTTTCCGCTGCGCAACTTAGGCTGAGCCTTCAAGGCTCGGATGTCTCTTTGATTTATAAGGTCTTCCATTAAGTATTAATATTATATTGTCTTCCCCAGTGAAAACCCATCTTGAAATTCACTTTGCTCTCAAAACTTTGAATGGATTGTTGCCAATCGAAATCTTCGTTACATTATGTCTATTTTTATGTGAAGAGCGTTTGCTGTGTAAGCATATCCTGTTTGGGAAATGTTGATTCTCTTTTCATATGTGCGCTCCAAAAAAATAAAAGCTAAAGAGCAATGATAGGCCTGAAAGTGCGCTGCTTGATATTAATTATGTAAACGACAGCACGTCTGGCTGGTAGAGAAATGATGCCCGAGCGCACATGGAGAGCAGCATCCGCTTGCTGTTCGCGTTCTGCTTGGCTTTGGGTTCTTGTCATACTCGTAAAAACAAAATGCGCAACATCAAAATTTTCCGCTGGATGGATGACTGGCAGCCGAAGGCGCAGGAGGAACAGGTGGAACCAGTCTCTGGACTGGCCCGCCTCGCAGAACAGTTATACATATGTATTCTAAATTTAATTTATGGAGCTACCAGTCGCAGCAATGCATTCTGGTGGGAGGCAGCTAATGGCCGCTCAAGCCCAGCCGAGTATCACTCGAAGATCTTCAATTTAAAGGCAGCTAAATTACGTAATATTTCATGCTCAGAGTCCAGCTCCTCTGCCAATATTGAAGTATATTCTCTATTTGTCTACGCATTTAACGGCCAAACAGTTAGTAACTGTAGTTGCATAGTAAAAACTCGTATTAACTCAGAGTAATAAAGCCTACGAAGTCAGCGCGCCTACTCGCTCGAGTACATGTCTCTGCCGTGAATTGATTGAAAATCACCTGGGCTGGGCCATGAATTGGTGTTGGGCCTTTCGGGCCCACTGCAATCGCAGCAAATCAAACAATTTCGCTTTCATTGTACGCAGCTCAATTTGTCCGATTTGTACAATATAATTTACGATATTAAGTTTTCATTAATGCAATTACCGCACGTTAAATAAAAGGCGCTGCGGTTACGTGCAACGTGACCAGAGCGAGCAAACATTACATCAGCTTCGCCCTGCCCTGGCGGAGCAGCGCTCATCATTACATCAAATCATCAAAGAAAGCGCCCGCCAGGGATTAGACATGGCTCAAGCCATTGCATCCATTCATGGCACACATTTCAGTTTATTCACTACACTTAAGTGTAATAAAATTTGTAATAGAATAGGAATAAACGTCATATCCCCACGTCTCGCTCCTCCCCGCCCAACGACTCCTACATAGAAATGATTTCATCTCTGGCCATTGGGCAATGTTCTGTGGCGAGTATCTATAACTGGACTAAAGACCATTAATAAAATATGATGGGATAACCTCTAGCAGTAGCAGCAGCAGCGCTTCCGCTGGCTGATGCACTTTTGCTGTCCTGATCTCTAGGCTGACCTACTTGTGCTTCAGATAAGCAGAGCGAAATCTGTGGGCGGGCTGCGCCTGTAGATATGACAAACATCCGTTAATATGGTAGCGATCTAGCGCCTTATAAGCAGCAGCGCAAGGTGACAGAGCCCAGTCGGAGTATGGAAATTTAGCTTTTTGCTTTCAACTTTTAACTGACCACGTTCAAGTTTCAATTTTGGCCAAAAGAAGATTTGCCTCCAAAATGGTTGGGCGGCTCGGCCAGAAAGGCAAAAACAGGCACGAAATTCAAATGGCAGCAGCTCAAGAGATCGCAACTGGTATGGAACGGGGATTGAGGATGGGGCTGTGCCTCGGGCTGTGCCTAGTGGACATTTAGACACTGGGCGATCTCACCCAAATACGCGACAGCTCAATCAGTTGGCCATGACTGCGTGCTGGATCTGGGAGCATTTTGGCCAATTTGATTTATGGCCAGCGAGTTTTCTTCCTTGTTGCATTTTCATGTTGGAATTCATGCATAAACATAAAAGCAGCCGAAATTCAGCCAGTGCCAGCCATTGCCAGCCATTGCCATAGTCATTGAACAATAGAACAGCGACATTTGCCGGCCTGGCCTGCCCCGGCCCCGAGTCGCAACGCTCCATTGTGTTTTATGGTATCCAGAACGTGAGGTTCAACTCGGGAACATCTTCTCGCTCAGCGCACGGGCCGGCAAACATATCCTAATAAACATAGTCACTTATGCATATCCCATCGATTCCTCAAGTTGTCACTCGCCGATCACTGCAGATGCTCCTCTGCCCGCCAAGCAAATCGAATTCATTTGGCGCAGCTCGTAATCTCCTCGACCCATGAAACTCTCAGCGATTCTTCCGCTTTCATTTTGACTGTCTTAAATATTCTTTAGTACTTCGCAGTGCGTATTTTGCCAGACTGTTGTGAAAGCTAAAGCGAAAGATTTTATTTATTGACAATGCGAATGACTGACTGTCTGACTGACTGACTGGGAGACGCTGGGACTGACACACTGAGCGAAAGAGCGTGTGCCTCTCTAGGCATGGCTTTGATTAGTTAAGGTGCTCGCATTGACCCAAAGAACTACATTTCGCCAGCAGAGGCAGAGACTGTTAATGGCACTTTGAGTGTGAGATCCGCTCGCCAATGCTAAGTGAGTAATTAAAGTGGGGGAGGCGCAGCCAGCACAGGAGTCGGGATGCTGTGCAGTCCGTTAGTTAGTTTCCTAGTCAGTCAGTCAGCCAGTCAGCCAGTCGAAGAACGGTTAACTTGCCCAGAGACGAGACACGAGCAGCTCGCGTTTGTCTAGGTGATAAATAGCCCTTTGTCGTCGTGTTGGCCTCTTCTCCCACCTTCCATTTCTCAGCTGCGACTAATCGCCGCTACTTGGCCACAGATTCCGAGTCGGACTTCTCAGCCAAGACTAGTTGGCTAAATAGTCTCACACCTCGACAAGGCGGCTGCTAATATTTTGGCCTTTTCGCTGTCCGCTGCCAGCTGCCTGTTGCCAGCTGCCAGCCGCAGTCAACTCAATTAGGATGCTTGGAAATGATTCATTCTAATCTAAAGTCGAGTATCTGCAGTCATGAGCGGACCTCAAACCATCGAAGTCTGACTCCGAGTCGGAGTCTGAGTCTGGCTTTAGTCCGATTTACCGTTGCGCCGTGCGGCGGCATTCCCCGCGGCGGCTTTTAACCGTTTGTTAAGTCTAGAATTTTGCATGGCCATTTCGGTATTGATTCGCATCTGGTCAGCTCGCAAATGTCTTCATTTAGTGGCTGTTTCGGACACGTTTACACCTTTGGCAGTCTCCTGCAAATTTATGAGTGTTTAATGAGTCGGCGTGAACATGGTATCTCTAATTTAGCTTTTAAGTGGAATATTTAATCCGAGCACAGTTAGGTCAGCCGTACACATATTTTCAAAAGTGAGAGTTATCCCGTATGCGTTTGTCTTAAACCGATTTGAATTATCGAACCAGTGACTCTCATTAATGAGTTCAACGAGCTACCTGTATGGCTGTGGAATGCCATTAGGTTAAGCCAGGTGACTTATCTGCAACGAAAGTGAAAACTTAACTAAGCAGCGAAGAAGCAACACATGGAGCAAAGCAACTCACTTTCGTCGTATTTGCGGCAACTCATAATGGGAACTTTAGATTTGTCACACAACTTGAACTTGTCTCTGCTCGTTGATGGTTGATTGAGTTTTCATTGCAAATTAGTGCCTCGTTTGGCCTCGAACCTAATTAATTTACTCAAACCGTAGTCGGCAATTCATTTAGCTGCTTAATTGCTCAGAAGACAGTTGACGAACTGCCTCAGAGTCTGGTTTAGATTCCATGGTGCGTCACGCTGTTTCAGGTAGAGCTCCGAACGTCTCAGAACTCAATTAAGAGTTGGCCAAACAGCTACTCAAAGCGATCTTCCTCAACATCACTTCGAGCTACTCTGTCATGCGTCCAAATATAGTTGGACAAGAAGCTAATGAGATTTTGAGCTGCGAGATGGATTCCGCTTTAATAACCTGACAGCAATGGGGTGTTCTGAGGCAGCAAAGGCAAGTGCTTGACTCACCTGCACTTTCAACCCTGCCCCAGCGAGTGACGTGGCACGCCTCACGACTGCCACAGCTAAGGGGCCATTATGTGAAATGTGGGTCTGCGGCAGGTGTCTGAGTGGAGTGGGTGTTTGTGTGAATTGCGTCGCCTTGTGACCTAATAAAAAGCCCATTAGTCGGCCTCATGTGTGCCCGGCGTGCCTGTGTTCGTGCTCCCCGAACTGGCACAAAGGTCGTCGATTCGATTCGGCCTGCGGCCCAAGAGCCAAGACCCAAGCCCGAACGAACTCCGTTTATGTGTTGATTAATTTGTAAGACGTTGAGAGCGCCGATTCAAACGCCCACTTTAGACAGCTCATTGTGCCGCTCAGGTAGCCGCGAAGCTGACTAAATTGTGGGATCAGCTTCACAATTCTCGGCGGAGCGAATGAAGACGATAATGAGATACAAAAGAGTCGCTTAACGCCAACGGCATTGTCTCTCATTCATATGGATATTGTTTCTTGATTAATTTTTATTATGCTTCGAAATTGATAATAGAATATGCTTATCGCGCCAGGTCCCGTTACGCGTTGATCTGTTGTGTCCGAAAGTGAAAGGACTGGGAGCAGCTACCGATGTGGAGCCTACGCACTGCGATGATAAGAGACCCATTAACACAATCAGTTCCGAAGGCGGCTTTCGCCGTGTGAGGCGTCCCAAAATGAAAGTGTCACATCATGTGGCGAAGACGCCCAGCACTAACCTTGAAACGAATGGACGACGGGCACAAAGCCCATCAAATCTGAGTTTTGGAAAAGCACTCGAAAAGAATGCGAGCCGCGCACATTAAGAACATGAAAAGAGAAATTCGTCAACAGCTTTTGGCTTCGACAATGTGTTTGGACAATTTATCACGGCCCAGCGCCATTGTCAGCAGCTTAAGGGCCACTGAAACCAGCTGATTCACCTCAATTTGCATAGCACACAAATGAAAAGTAAAAGGCCTACGACTGGCTCTACAACATGAGCCTCAGCTGACCGCCTTCTAGATAATACACGCACTGTGGTTAATTGTGTGGGGGAACCTATGCTAATATGCTGTCATTCACGTCGAACGCTTTCGTTTTTGGTCTAGCGAAATCTTCGGTCAATAGCCACAGGTTGAAAGTTGCTCCTCCAGCCCCAGAAAGGGGGTTTGTCACATGTGCGCGGGGCAATCGCTTCCGTTTCACTTGTGCTGAGCTTACGCAAATCTCCGCCACGAACTCGATCGACCTTAATGATTTGGGGCTAATGATTTTCGCATGCCCGTGAAATGGCAGCAATAAAAAAGGCTTTAACCAAATGCCATGTAATGTCTTTTGAAAGTAAAAACAACCAAAATTCGTGTAGCTACAATGGCAGCAATTGCTGCTGCTGCTGCTGCTGCTGTGACTGTGGCGACGGTTGGCATATCAAACAACTGTGGACCCCGCTCAGCCGACCGCTGACAGGAGTTTCAGTTTACAGTGCATTTATTTTCATTTTCGTTGGCATCGGTCAACCTGCTGGCACAGCATGTGTGCGACTTGTAAATTGTTCGTTTGGCAAAACAAACAGCGGGAAAATGTATTTCTATTTGCATTGCCTCGGCCTCGGCCTCGGCCTGGCTCTTGGCTCGTACGCCGCAAATCATAACCAGGCAGCGGCGGCCTAGTGGCGTCCAGGCCTTGGCCAAATTCGAATAGTTTTCGCATATGATATTTATTTATGCATGCACACTATGCACTCTTGTCCGGCAATAGTTTTACAAGAGAATTTGCCTGGCATAAATTTCCCAGCTGACCTACTTGGGGACGCAGCCGCCAAAACTAAAGACTCAAGCAACAAACTTGCTTGGCCTCTCGTGCTCCCCCTGCCCCGCTGCAGCGGCACTAAGGATGTAAAACAAAAACCTGACGTAGGTGCTTAATTAAGAGCTTATTTAGTTAGCTCCCGTTGCGCTGTTGCACACTAAAATAAAGTGAATGTACTTATGGCGCATGTCAACAACTTTACATAATGAACTGTCCATTTGGATGTCACAAAACCTCTCGAGTGCTTGTCGAGTGTAAGATATGCATGTGGCTAGAAAGCTCTATTGATATATTCTGCTGCTTAAAATGCTTAGCTCCGTGTCCTATTTAAGTGATTGAGTGCAAACATTCAGTCATCTTTATGAAGGTACTCAAAGGGGCTCACAGGTGCTCAAGCGCATGCTCCGTTACATTTGCATTCTCCAATTATTTGCCAAGTATTTAAAAATGAAATGTTGAGTGCTACTCAAGGGTATTTGAAATAAAACTTAGTTGAGAAAGATACATTTTAGTATCTGATATGTGAATTTCACATAAAGAGCATTGTTTCATATTAGGTTACCAATCGAAACACAACTTTCTTGTCATTTCTCCAGCTTTTGTTCGTTCAAGTTTACCTTTTACTTTCCCGCTTTCTTGTCATCTCTGTTGCAGTCGAACTTGTCAGCAGGCTGACAAGTTCTCCCAACTCATCTTTGATTTTGTGTTTGACAAGTTCAGTAATTATGCACTTTTCGATCTTGGAAAATTCGTAGGAAACTCCACTCAGTGAGTGTGCTCATTGCACGCTCCGCCTACCAATCGTGGGGTTCCCATGTGAAGTCGCTCGAGATTGTCATGTATCATCGGTCATTTGGGGAACGGCTCAATTTGAGCAATTTTCCAAATCAGAGCAGCTAACTGCAGCTGCAGCAGCCACAAGCACGAGACTCTGTGCGGCTGGTGGTGCGCTGGCTGCTGCTGTTGCTGCTGCTGCCGCTTTGACCCGCAACCACCCACACGTCTTGCATTATGTTACTTTAATTTGGGTAATTTGGCCGCTGCTCGACTTAAATAATTTGAAAACAAATTTCAGCGCTGTTATTTAACTGGCCTCTACGAAATTGTTTGTAATGGGCATTTAACCCCGAAAAAATATTCTGCAATGCTTACATAAGATGGAAGTTGAGTTCTTGCTGCTGCTGCTGCTGCTGCTGGGACTGGTGAAAGGTGGCATGGCAAAGGTCAGACAAATATGAGAGCGCACGAGCAATGTTATTATATTTGAAAATTAGTGCATTTTTTATGGGCCTCTTTTTGGCGGGAGCTGAGGGCAGCCGTCGCCTGTTGGCCGGCCTCCCAGCTCGACGCTCGACGCTCGACGCTCGAAGCTCATTCGAATCGTGTTCAGCGGGCAAGTTATGTCACTAATTTGCTGACGTTGTCGTGCCTCTTGTTATTGTTGGTGTTGTCGTGTTGCTGTTGCTGTGCGACATATTTGCTCAGTCAGAGACAGAGACTGAGACAGAGACGGAGACAGTGGTAGAGACAGAGTCCCTGGTGCATTCAGTGGCATTGCATATGGGCAAAAATTAATGCCAAATGGCTTGTTAAAAGAAACAAGAGCAACATGAGCACAAAAGCAACATCATCACTAAACGATGATTACTGCATGTTCTGCGGCAAAGCTATTTAGCTCACTGCCAGGCGACGTAATAAACTTCAGGTACTTATTGATTTTTACTGTTACAAAAGCAAGTTGTTAACATGAAAGTCGTGTGAACAACAGGCAAAGAAACAAACAGTCTAGCAGTCTGGCCGTATGGCCGTCTGCCAGACAGACATAGCCAGGCTAAGTCCGGTAAAAGGCAGCAGCTATAAAAACAAGAAAGTATTTGGCAAGAAATGGGATGAACGATTTATAATGAGAAATAAATCTATTTAGAAGAAAGCTAAAAAGGAATCGAAGCATGTACAAAACTATTCTCTCCAATGCAGGAACGAGTGCATAATAAAGCTGTTGGGATCGTGTGCAACAGGTGGAAAAAATGCCTCTGTCTCTATATGGTAATAGTATATCAGATTGATCATGCATGTGTGTGTCAGTGAGACCTACAGGGTAGCTCACAGCTGATGCTTTCTAATATGTGCATCTGTCAAATGTTAAGTCAAACTCGTCATGTCAAGCAGCTGTCGGGTAATTAATACGAGTTGGCAATTTCAATTAGGCGGCAACATCGATACGCAAAGCAAGGCTTTGGTCGTTAGACTGAATTGTGTCCAGGGCCCAGGTGGTTGGCTGGTGGCGGTGCGCAGCGGGTGCACGGCTACTCCAGCTGAGTCGCCTCCGCCAAAGGAGTACTTACGATCGGTCGTATAATTGACGGAAGCTGTCGTCGTTCGCTCGAACAACTCTGGCCGACTCTGCGGTGGCCCATTCCAATTCGCTTTTATACGGTTGTCATAATATTTAACTATGATGGAACCATCAAATCGCAATTACCAAACAGTCCGCGGATTGACAAACAAGAGTGCGAGCGGCTGCGCTGCACTGTGCGGACTGATGAGGCGAATTAGAAATGGAATGGGTGCAATTGCCATAAACGAATATGCTAATTTGAGTTGAATGCATTGGGCTGGGGCCCGAGTCAGAGCCGGAGTCAGAGTCAGAGTCCGAGTTACTTAGCCGCATTCCTGCAGCGGCCGCAACAGGCGAGCCAATTAATCGCTATCAAAATCGAAGCTTTCCACGAACTGCCAATTATTACACAATGCCAGGCGTCAAGGTGGTTGGCACTACACCACGCAGCAGCCACGATCTGGCGTGGCTGGCTGCAGCCACACCAGCACACAACGACACCACCAATAGAGCGTTAGCAGATGGGATGGGATGAGTGCATTGCTCTCGTTTTGCATTGCCATCATTCGCTTGAATCTTTCGCTTGGCCATTTTGCCATGCAAATTGGTACGCTGTCGCTGTCAAGTTGATTTGTCATCTTTCAACTTTGACAGCACGTGAGCTGCATGTAATTGCCAATGTCAATACCAATGCCACATGTCAGTTGCCAGTTGCCAGTTGCTGGTTGCTGGTTACTGGTTACTGGTTGCCAGCAGCGATGGCGATGGCGATGCTAAGGGCCGGCGACAGTAGCCGTTGACAGGCATTGGCAGGCCGAGCAAATTGGCGGCACATGTTGCCCGCAACATTGTTGACGAGCCCAGGAACATGTTGCCAGCGATTGTTTACGGCCATACTATTAACTTTTATTGGCAATATGCGGCCAGCACTGGAATTGTTTTATAATTTTTCGGTTTTGCCCCTCTTCGAGACTCTAATTGCCTAATTAATCGTACGAGACTGGAGAGCAAACACTTGAAAAGTGATTAAAGCTTTTTTTTCTGTTTTAGCCAATTTAATTGGTACGATATTCGCAGTGTTCGCAGCGAAAGAGAAAACTAGAACAGCAGCTAACAAACAGATACAAAACGTGGTGGCATTTAAAAATTTAACGATTTCACACTAATGGCCACTCGATAAGCCTGCAGAGGGCAGAGCCACACAGCGAACCACCGCGAGCAGCACCCGAGTCGGGGGCATTGCCAGCATCTCAAGGGCGCGCCCGTGCCGCGTGAGGCCTACGCAAAAGGCACGGGATCCGAGCGCTCTAACGAACGACTATCGCAGACAAGAGTCAAGTACAAGAGGCAGCCATGATCTTGATAATTGCCAAAAACGTTTGCGCTGTGCGGTCTGCGGTCTGCCGTCTTAGGCCTGGTTCGACCCAGCCCAGCCCGGCCCGTGCCACGCCCACCGCCACCACTACCACTACCACTACCACTGGCAACAAACATGACTTTTAAGGGCCTTCCATGTCGATTGGAACGATTGCCCCATGCAGCTGTGTGGCCAAGGCAAACGACTCGGAACAAATCGTGTGACGAAGCTGTAAACGATTTCGTCGTAGCTGTCGACAGCTCCTCCGCCTGCCATTCCTCATCCTAGAGCTGGACTGAAGACTGCGTTTCAATTGATACGCTGGAAAACTTCGTGTAAAAATGTGGTATTCACTGTGTGAGTTTATAGATCAGCTCGGCTAGGAATCAATTCCATAAAACTCTGAGATCTGAGCTGCAAAATTTCAAATAATTAAGAGTCGGCTTTGTATAGAAAATGTATTTAATATTCTTAAATTAAGTGGAAACGCCTTGGTGAAACATGATGAAATAGACTTGCTTACTTAGCCAAGCAGTCGTTGGGTAAAAATCAATCAGTCGAATGGACGAAACCCGTTACGAAACGTGTCAAAGGTGACAGCCGCCGTATTAGAAATCAATTTGAGATGAGCTGCAGCAGCTAACAGTAAACACTGAATGCCAAATGGTAGTTGGTAAATGGTAAATTGCGGGGCCTCTGAACGGAACTGCAAAACAAATCAATCTGTATGTAGTCAGCAGTGTCTGGGAGTCCAATTCCAATTGTGATTATGTTTAGTCGGTGCTGCTGGTGCTGCTGGTGCTTCTACAGCACCCCGGCAGTCAATGCACTTGGACTTGGCCACCTGCTGGCCCACCAAGCCAAGCCAAGCCAAGTCAATCTCAGGCCAAGCGCAGCTCGTCGTCGTACGGTTTGCGTAAATTGTTTTCAGTTTCCATGTTTCCATGTTGCCAGGTTGCCAGGTTGCCACTTGCCGTTTGAGTCCCCACAATCAGGCTTGTGGTCAATGCCGTTTGCTGGGTGGTGTTAATTCTTCCACAACTAATTCTTGGCATTATTCGCTGCCAGTTTGTAGTTAGCAGCCGCTGATCGCCGGCCTGACAGCCGGCCGCAGAAGTCATAACCCAGGAAGCAGCCTCGGCCGCTGCAAATCAACTCGCATTAGCTGCCCATTTTGATATCTTCGGATATGTGTGCGCACACATGCGGAAGAAGTGGTCAGCAGTTAGCAGTCAGCAGCCAGCAGTGGCCCAGGCATTAGGGAAACTAACTGTCTGCCTGGGAACAGCCAATCAGTGGTCCACAATCAGAGACAGCTGCTGGAATGCCAATTGCTATAGGCCTATATGCCAAATCAGGCTAATGAAACTGATTAAAAAATTCAATTTTGATACAGTTATGAATGAAATGAACACTAGAGTTATTAGAGAATACATTTGCCGGTCCATTTGACTTAGTTTCCGATTCGCCAGAAAAGGCAGCTGCATAATTGTCGGAGATATTGCATTCATTAGAAAGATGAGAAAACTAAAGACGAAACGGAGCAATTAAAAGGCCAATTTGCCACGCAGCCGCAGCTACAAATAGCAAAGTTTATCAATCTCGGCGATGGCTCAAGAAATGTTATAAATGTGCACATGCCAAATTGTTGCTGCTGTCGTAGATATTGTTGCTCGCGCAGTGGTTGCTGTTGGTCAACGCATGCGATTCTTATTGTTAGTGTGGCCGTCGAGCGACGTCCATAAAAACATTTATAAGCCTCATTATGAAGACTAGAATTTCTTGTCATTGAGACCAGACTTTCACAGCGTGCGCGCGCGCTCTTAGAATGCCATCGAGCGGGGAAAATCGGCGTCGGGGAAAATATGGCTGACAAAAAAAGCGAACTCGGCGAGCATCGATGTTGTTGCCGTTCAGTGTTGCTTTTGCCATTGTTGCCATAATGTAATGCTGATTTTTGGTTGTTAGAAGTGGGCTATGGTGCGGCGGCCTTTGAAGTCGTTTGGCAAGTGCGTTTGTCAAGTTCGTGTCTTAAGTCTTTTGTTTGACACAGCCTCTTTTTAGCGAGATTTAATATTTGTTCAGCATTTAGCCGCAAACGCAAACTGCAAACGCACTGACCCACTGACGCAGCCGGCCCTAAAAGCCAGCGAAGCCACCAACTGCGGCCAACTAACTGGCAACTGGCTGGCAGTTTAGCTGAGTGACTGACAGCCATCACACTTGAAGCGAACCCAAATGTTGCCCCAAGCACACATACACAGAGGTAGAGACACTTGCAGTGGACACTGTTTTCTCTTTTGTTGCAAACGTTTTCATTTTCACGCCGCGTCTTTAATTTCATTTTCATTTTCATTGAAGTTTCGGTTTCGGATTTCGGATTTCGGGTTGAGCTCGGTCTTTGAGGCGACATTGGCAAAGAAGACATAACTGAAGCCGCCATCCACATAATTCGATACTGCGAGTGACAAATTGCAAGCGCCCTTGGGGCTGAGTGCATGCGAGTGGTGCGCCTCGCTACCCACTGCCCACTGCCCGCTGCCCGCTCATAAATATTTGCCAGCCAACTGGCTGCAATCCTGGGCAATCTCGAGTGCGATCTAACGCACGCGGGCAGCATTAGGTAATAAATTGGTGGCCCGCCCCGATGGCCACGAAAATTGAATTGTTTGTTGTTGGTGGTGGTAGTGGTGGTGGCGGCGGTGGCTCACGAAGGCGAAGCGCGATCGGCACGCCCACATTGCGTTGGCCAGGCTCATTAGCGAATATCGTGGGATTGAACATAATTTTGTTGTTTTTTATTTGCCCAGCGATGAGATCTCCAACTGCAAGTCGAGCTGGCCGGGCCGCATCTGCGGCACTCTAAATAAATGAGCGCACATTAAGTTAAATGATTGCGAATATTAGAAAATATTGGCATGCCAAATGCTGGGCCGGCGGCTTAGGCTGGCTGTAGCCGGGCGCAGCTGTTGCTATTTGCTAAAAATAATAAATGGATCCTTGGCCTTGGCGACGGCCACGTCGTTATGTCTCATTAGCACTTGCCAGGCATTTACTTAGGTGCGCAAATTAAAATAAAGAGCAGCGCAGCGCTTGATGGAAAGCTTTGGACTCAGGCCCGGGCCGAGGCGGGCCCAGCGACAGGCTCAAAGCCAAGCCAAAACCCGTTTCGAGCCAAGAAATGAGCCACTCAGCGGCCACAGCTGCCCCGCGATTGAGTGCTTTGGCTTTGGCTTTGGCTTTGGCTTTGCCGTTTGTCTTTGCGCTCTGGCTTTGCTTCGCTCTGCCAGGAAGTTGATGCATGACCAAAAAAGCAAAATTATCTTTGAGCAATGCTGGCTGCAATTTAATGACTTCGAATTGGCCGAAACTTTTAATGAAAGTGCCTGCTCCGCTGGCTGGCAACGGGAGATGCTCTCGGAGACGCCTTCACTTTTTGTTTCCCTGCAGAAATTACACAGGCAGCTGTTACGGCGGGCAATCAGCATAAGATTTCAGCATTTCACTTGCTGTTGGAGTTGTTTTCTTATTTTTGAGAATTCCCTGTTTTGGCTGTTGTTCGCTGCGCTTTCGTGTCAACACACTTTATGTGCCAGCGAAACCGGCCTGCAGCAGGCCGCAGCTGAAGCACCCGGCCAGATAATCAAAAGTCCAACTGGCAATCGGGCCAGTGGCTCTGGCAGGCTATCATTCATTCATTCACACACTCACTCACTCGCTCAGTGAGCCATTCCCGTGAATTCCAAAAGCTGTGCTGAGCGTGGGCTCAATGAGGTCAGCTCGAGACTCTTTTTGGCCAATAGTGTCTCGGTTCTCTTTGGCCGGGCCATTGACTAGAAGCCAACAATTTCACTTTTCATATGCCATATACCAGATGCCTAATGCCATTTGTTACCATATGCCCAATGGCACATGCTAAATGCCTGCCCACGACCCGGTGAACTTTCGGCTTGCCACTGACTGATATGGGTCACGGCGCAGGTAGTACACGGCACGCCGTTCCCATATTTGATTGTCAAACACGGGCTACCGTTTGGCCAAGTTCGCCGTTGTCGCTGCGGCTGTTGCCATTGTCCGTGTCGCCGTCGTCGTCGCTGTGTTGGCTGTCAATTTTGTCAGGCTGGCTGACAGGCCTACAAGCGCACCAACTTGGCTAACTGGCAAATGCTTTTGTGCAAAATCAACGCCGCGACTGCTTGCACAGCATACGAGATCAGAGCTGGGCCGGAGCAGCCGCCACCAGGCATTAGCCGTTTGCTGTTTGCTACACAACCTGCGCCAAATTTATGTTCCACACGCCATTAATCACGGCCCAGAGAGTGTTGGCGTTGGCATGTGCCCAACTGCGGTCAACTCAGCCAAGCGAAGAATTTCACAAATCATAACCGCAAAAAGTTTTTTGTTTCTTAATTTTTGGCCAATGCCGCTGACACATATAGCCAGCTGCCAGACAGCTCGAATGATCCAATATCAGAGTGCTGCTGCGGCTTCGAGACCCATTTGTGCTAGTAATTTGGGAAGTGGCTGCAAATTAACCTTAATTGATTGCATTTGACAGCAGCAGCAGCTGAAGCAGCCTCGACTCCACGTCAGCCATTGTGGGAGCTGCTCTATAAAGAAGAGTAGACACTGAAGAGAGCAGCGCTCGATTCGTAATAGCGTTCATTATGTCTTCAGCTGATCTGCACGGGAATAATTCAAACATTATCATTAGCCCGTTTCTATTCTTCTTCACTCTGAAAAGTGAATCCGTCTAGCTGTATGTGTGAGGGGGTCTGTCAGGGTCTATCGATTGACCTGTTGAAAAAGTCGGGGCACACAACTTCACTTTCTATTTATTTACTTAATGCAAGCTGAAGCGGCGGCAACGGCGGCCTCTTTTGTGCCAAAGTGCACAAATCACTTCGATTTAATAACTATAATCGTTTGGCGGGGGGAGCGAAACGTTTTGGGCCAGCTCCACAAGGTGTTTATGGCAAATCGTGACAAAATGCTTTGACTCACTGACAAATTGGTGCAATGAGTCTGTCGGCGAAACAGCAAACGCTGCCTGATTGAGCATCCAAAGACTTTTGACATTTTGCCAAGTGGATTTCGCTAAGCAGATTCAAATGGGTTGGGCGAAGAAAGCTGCCAAGCTTGGGAAGTGAGAAGAACTCTATTCGAATGACTGCCTGAGATGTGAGCTCGACTAGGAGTTCAACTCATAACTCATCTGCAGCTCGCAAATATGGGTTTGTAGAACAGAGTCAGTTGGCATTCCGGATTCGAGCAATGTAATACAATTTGGCCTTTATTGGCATACAGGATGTACACATAGACTACAAAAAACGAAGTATGAAATGCTGAAAATCTTGGCAACGTCTTCTAGCTGAACACATCATCTGCTGTTAATATGCAAATAAACGTAGAAAGTAAACGCTGCAATGCATGATGCATATTTAATTTGCGTGGCTAGGCGCCCACCGCGCAGCGCCCGCTAAGGCGGCACTCGAGTCTCTCTCGCTCGAGCTCTACCCAACTACCCAAGATGGCATAAATTTCGAACTGAACAAGTGAAATTGACCAAATTTGGCAACTGTAACTGCATAAACTGCAAGTCAAATGGGACTCAAGTCACTTTGATGTGTCCAACAAAGGCCAAAACCGCAAAGGAGACGAAGTCGGTGACGGCGACGGCGACAGAGATAAAGCACGCAAATGTGTTGCAGTTGGCCAACATTTTGGCCAATTGCCCATATAAATGGTACAACAGCGAGTTTTCAGCATAAATTTGTAAATCTTTCTTGATTTTTTTTCGGCTTTTTTTGTTTGGTTTTGGTTTTGTTTGTTGAGTGTGGCTGCAGCTCGACGCATTTGCGGCAACTTGTCGCAGCCAAAACACAATTTTAAGCAAATTACTTACATATGTAAAAACATCAGTAAACGCATGTTGGCCTTTCACAAACTGCTGTGCATGGCCCGCTGGGATAGCGTTGAGGCTAGACTTGTGGTGAAAACATGCAGTTCATATCTATATTTAGATCTCGTTGCTGGACTAACGCTGATAGGCAAGCAGCAGATAGAGATTTCTTTTGCCAAGGCAGTTATCTGCTGATAGAATTTCCAGCTTTACCGCAGATAGACTATTCGTATCTATATCTGATCTAGCTGTAGTTGCTAGATATCGATCGTTGATAGGGGATCACTCTGCACTCTGAGCACTGAAATCATGGGTAGAAACTGAAAATGAATTAAAATTTTGCACTCAATTCAATCAATTCTGTTGATAAAGCTTTGCTGTAAACAACATTTGATATATCTACAGTTCTAGTTGCTAGATCTCAATCTCAGATATTCACTGTGCATATTCATATTTCAGCCTCCACTTGAGCCATTCACTCCCAACTCTAGATATGAAGTTCGGCATGCCACAGCTCTAGCTCTTGGTCTGACATGGAGCAAGCATAGAAGACATATTTGTTGTTCCCACTCACTGCGCTCTGAGCACTAAAATCAAGGATAAAATCTGAAAACTTTGCACTCAATTCATGATTCATTCCGTTGTTAAGACTTTGGTGTAAACATTACTTTATCTATATAGTCTGGCTACCCAATCGCAGATATTCATTCACCCAGCAGTTACGGACTCCAGCTTCCACTTGAGGCATTCAGTTTGGCATGCCCCAGCTCTGACTCTGCATCTCTTTATTATTAACAGCTTACTGAACTAGTTTCTATAGTTTCATCACTTGTCCTAGCACTTGTCATGCCTCACTCAGCTGCATTCTATGGAAATTCTCATATCCTTGCTAATCGTCTGTCTAACTGTACTTCTAGCTTCAGCTCTATCGCTTGTTGCCGAGCACTTAGCGTGGCCCAGAGCTGTAACTCTAACTTAATTATAATACTTGCGCTCACTCGTATGCAAACATTCACACACCCAACGAACGCCCCAAAGGCCGTGGGGCAACGGCACGATTGGAGCGAGCCCCTGCTGAATGCCGTAAATAACTAATATGCTAATTAGATGTTGCTCCTAAGTAGTACTCACAGATACACATCTCACTCACACACTTCACCTCCCTCTCCCTCTCTCTCTCTCTCTCTCTCTCTCTCTCTCTCTCTCTCTCTCTCTCTCTCTCTATCTGTGTGTTTGTGGAGCCCACTAATTGTTGGTCAATGGTCGGCGGCCGCTTGCATTTTACTAGGTTAACAGGTGACTCGGAAAGAGAGACGGCGCAAATTCCCTATGACCGCTAGACACAAGTACTGCCACGCCCACTGGCGTGCAGGCGGTGCCCAAGAACCCAAATGTTTGACGTGCATAATTAGCATAAAATTATTGAACTAATTGCTGCATATGAATTGCTTAACTACTAAATTACTAAAGGTTGCCTGCCGCCTGCCCAGTGTGGGAAATGCAAATGATCCTCATCTAGTCTAATATTTCATTAGTTAAAGCTGCTGCTCGTCTTGTTGTTGTTGTTGTTGTTGTTGTTGTTATCTCATTACCTAGACAAGCGACCCTCGAGGCAAAATTTGGCTAATTTGGGCAAGCGGCAGCAACATCTCCATAAATTATGCAACTTCTGCCTGAGCCCGGGCAACGGCTCTTTGAAGCGCCGCTCGAGATTCTCACATTTGTCAACACTCCGCGGCGGCAGCCAATGGTGGCATGCAACATGCCCGGCTACAGGGTATTGCAGCAGGTACTGTTATAGGGCATGTGGCTCAGCCGACTCGGATGTTAGTATATAACATAATGTAATATATATTATAATCATTATTTTAATTGAAGTCTTTTAATAACACTTATCATAATCATAATTCTACTTTGTACAAGATTTTTCATATTTTATTAGATATTGAAGCGTATGAGCCCATCGGGTTTAGCTTAGCCTTAAATTTGTTTACAATTCAGTCCATCAGCTGCAGTTGGAGTTGATGTTGCCACTTGCCAGTTGCCGGGCAGCAGACACATAAATCGCAGGCGGCATAGAGCTGAGGCCTGCCTGATCGTCTGTTCATTGGCAATTTCACAGATTTATCATTTTTATCGTTTTGCTTAGCCAAAATTTATGAATATGCCACGCTGGCGCTGAGACCGAACCGGTCTCGCACCTCGGCCCGGAAATTTATGGCCACTGGCTGCAGCAGGCAGCAGGCAGCTGGCAGCTAGCAGCTGGCGTCGCCACGAGCTGGCCAAGCTTTACGCATGTTACCGTTGCTCTGGAGCTTGGCGTTCTGTCTCTCTCTTCGGCTAAGCTGCGACTTAATATCTGGCTGGGCTTAGATAAGCGAGCTGGTGCATAATTGGCCAGAGATGTGGGCATGCTGTTTGCATATCGCGTGCCATCGGGCCGTAGCCATCAGTTTCACTCGCGATCCCATCGAGCTGGCACTCAGCTGGCAGGGCTTAGGCAAATAAATTGCCAACGGAGCCGGCGGGGGCTAGCCAGCTAGCAAGCTAGCCATCTGGCCATCTGCCTGGCATGCCTGGATGAGATTGTGATCTTGGCCTGTTATGAGTCAATCAGACGCCTGCCTGCTACATTGTCACCATCACCTAGCGGTCGCCTCCGGCGCGTAGGCAAACAACACGCGGAGATTGTTGCGATTGCATCATGAAATTTAACTGCCTGGGCAGAGTCGTACAAGGGGCGCTCGAGCACGAGACTCTTCGCATAAATTGGCAGCAAGGCGGAGGCTTGGCGTCAATGCGGACTACCGCTGCTACCGCTCTTACCTAGCCCGGCTGGCTTATAAGGCGCCGCTGAGCTAACGCTCCATTCAGCTGTCCGCTGGGCCGAATGTTTATGAGATGACGATGCTGGCCGGAGGACAGGCAGGCCCTATCTCTGCTCGAGTCTTTCATAATTTCTATGAGCTACACAAAAATACTGCCTTAATGGTAAGCGGATGGACATCAAAGCCGCCGCCTGCCCATATCATTGCTTGTCCTTGGCGCTCGCTGTGGGCAGCCAAAGCTTCAGGTCGGCGGACACCTTCTTCACGAGCTGCGCTACCTCCTTGAAGGACTCGTGGTTCTTGTCGGCCAGCAGATTGAATATCACGCTCTCCGCGCTGGATATGACGCAGCCGATGTGACGCAACCGCTCCAGTGCCAGGTCGCGATCCTGATTGAGCCGCGATGCACAGCAGTCGGCGACCAGCCACACATTCACTCCACTATTGATGAGGTCAAAGGCCGTTTGCTCCACGCACACATGGGTCTGCTGGGGGCATTGATAATAATAAACAGAGAAAAAAATTATTTTCCCATATAGACCCTTGCCTCAATGCCAAACAGTACCGCCGTCTTGGGCTTATCGCTAAATATATCCTTCATCAGATCCTTAACTTCCGGCACGATCATGCTGAACCGGGTCTTTGGCACGATGGCACAGGCGTGCTTCACATCCAGCTCAGGAACTGTGCTCCCTAGTCTTTCTGGATATTGCTCTGTGACCACTAATGGAACGTTCAACAACTTGCCAGCTGCCACCTAAAACTTGAACTATTTTATATTGCATACAAATATATAAAACTTACTAATTTTATGGAATTTTCTATTACTGCCCCGATCAAGGGAATAGCGGGTTTGAACTTTTCCTGTATGTCGCACAACATGAATAAAGTTTTATTCGGTTTCAGGCGGTAAAGTGACTGTCCCATAATTCTTCTAAAATTGAATTTTTAAACTTTGAATTTTCATGTAATTTAAGGAATTTGAAAAGTCCCGCAAAGCTAACGCCCTCTGTTGGTAGACGTAAGAACTGCGTATCACAGTGGCTATTCAATTCGAATTATCGATATCGATGCCACTGTTAAATCGGCTACGACAAAAAACGCGCTCTGTTAACCTAATGTTACGTGTTAAAATAAATTTCTATTAAACGTTGTGATATCTTCGGAACAACAAGTGTTGTGCATTAAAATTTAACCAATTGGCTGCCAAAGAGACGCACAAAATTTAAATCAATAATTATAATTCACCGTTCAGAACAAAACCGAGTGTAATGTTGTGAAAATAAAAACTTATACGAATTTAGAAATACTTTAATCAAAGTTCCTTTTATTGATGAATTTTATATAAGACTTGTTTCAAGACTTGGAAACGTAAACAAAACAGTAAGTAGAAGGAAAGCCGGCTGTTTCATAACATTTCGTAAAATTTGTATTATTGTCTTGGCGAATAAGGCATTTATCGAGCTACCGACCATCAGATGTTTGCTATCGAAAAGTTAACATTCTTGGATAACAGGTCACACTTTTTTATTTTAAACTGGTCATACAGTCCTCTACCTTGCCATTGCTTTGTTTACCTTTTTATGTTTACATTTTTCCATTTTTATTTTTTATAAAAGTGCACGATTTTCTATTCTAACTTCAGTAAAGTAGGCAAGTGCAAAATAGAGTGTCAATATATTTTAGTCGTATAAGTGCTGATCATTGGTGTGCCGCTGTGTATTGGTTGTGCTGCAACCACCAGTTGCATGCCGCTAATCTGTGTATGCAATTGCGTGCATGAGTGTGTGTGCGTGTGTGCATAGTTTTTGTCTAAACACCAATTTGGCATCGAACCAGCGCCAAGTTCTTGGTTGACAGTTACAGCGCGCACAACTAATTGCGACCGCATAAATTACGCTTCTCTGAGAATAATTTTCAAGGCGTTCAAATTACGAACAAATACACATACGCATATATATATATATAAATATTCGTGTATGTGTGTTGTATGTGTATCTGTGTTATTTCACTTTCAAGATAAGCGCCGCTGTACGATTTGCTGTCTGCTGTCATATAAAAACAAAAATATCAAATGCTCGACAATGTGCTGACGGCTAAAGTCACGCCGACGTCGACGGCGACGTCGGCGTCAGCTGCGCCGTCAACATTGCCAACGCCTTTATCAATTTGCAACGGATACGCAAGTTGTGACAAGTTGAATTAATCGCTTAGCCATCGCGACGCGCTCTAGAGTCTAGGCCCTAGACTCGAGACTAACACACAATCTCAGCAATCTCTCTCACAATTACCCTCTCTCTCTCTCTCTCTCTCTTGTTCTCCCACTCACTCTTACTCTGCCCACCTCCCGTCTGCCACCACTCGTCTCCCATCTGCCTTCCCCAAGCTAATTGCGCTGCCCTCTCTCTCTTATTGCCAAACTGTTTTCGAATTGGTCTCGGTCCATTCGCATCGCAATCGTTCAGTAGCTAAGGGAAGCATTCGCCTGTCGGACGTTGTCTGAATCTGCCCCAGCAATTTTCGACTGTCCTGGCATTGGCATTGGCGCTGGCATTTCATTTGATTAATATTGATCAATTGATAAATTCAGTCACACAGACGCATACACACACACACACACATTCTGCTGGGGCCCTGGTCATAAATTCTGACATAAATGTTGTTGCTCTGACGCCCGCTGAATAGGAATAGCTGCCGCCACTTCCCACTAAATTGGTTTGTTTGCGCTGGCCTTGAATCCACCAGAGGTCTGCTAATGCTTTGCCTTCTCGTTTCTGTTGCAGTTAGTCGTAAAGTACAAATTGTGAAGGATGAGCCTGCAATCGATCAAATATCAGCGCGGCAGCCTGGAGATACTCGATCAGCTGCTGCTGCCTGTCGTCTCCAAGTACTTGCCGGTGCGCGGCGTCGAGGACGGCTGGAAGGTGATCAACAAGATGCAGGTGAGCGAGCGGTCAACGAAATTCCTGTCTACGTGCTCAACTCTTTAATTATGTTCAGAGTGCCATGTGTCCATTCATCCGTCCGTCCGTCCGTCCGCTCTATAAATAACGTAATTAAAAGTTTCTTGCAGATCACTTAAATAAATCTCTCGGATTGCTTGCCAAGCATCAAAACGCTTGCACATCATCATCAAAATTAATTGCATCTTGCCCAACACATAACAAATTGTTTGCGGCTGGCTCACTTAAGTGGGCTGCCCTCTACTTATTACCGTGCCTGAATATTGAGAAGCGAGTGCTGGCTCGTTTTCCCGTCTATTTATTATTTTGCCAAAACAAATAGAATCAGCGAGAGCGAGAGCGAAAGCCAGAGATTATTCGCAGTTGTTTACTGCTGCCTGTGCAAAAAGAGCACGCATGCGGCTCATCACGTGGACTCCGACTCATTATATAATGTGACTGTAAAGAGTTTATGGCCAGATAAGAGCGTTGACACAGCGCAGATGATACCAAACGCAAACCCACTCACTAATTGTCTCCGCCTCCGCCTCTGCTTTGTTTACCCTCTTTGTAGGTGCGGGGCGCTCCGGCCATCGCCATCGTGGGCTGCCTCTCGCTGGCCGTCGAAATCTATCCGGAGGAGTTCGAAAGCAAAAAGTCGCTGCGTCAGGAGATTGAGGGCAAGCTGAACTATTTGGTTTCCGCACGGCCCACGGCTGTTAACATGAAGATTTCCGCCGACGAGCTAATCACGCTAGCCAACGACCTCACCAAGGATGATGCCATAACGGTGACAGAGATGAAGCAAAGGTAACTATAGGCACACACTTGAAAAGCACAAATATTACATCACTTTCATTCTAGATTCTTAAAAGCCACCGAGGCCATGCTGGAAAAAGACATTGCCGACAATCGCGCCATTGGCGCTAACGGGGCGAAGGCCATACTGGAGCATGTGGCGCAGGCGACGGGTGTGGGTACAGCTGGTCCTGTGCGTGTGTTGACGCACTGCAACACTGGATCGCTGGCGACAGCAGGTTACGGCACAGCGCTGGGCGTGGTGCGGCACCTAAGCGAGCTAAGCAAACTAGGTAACCAGAAGCCCATTAAACGTGATTGTAACTAATAAACAACGATATCTCTACAGAGCACGTTTACTGCACGGAGACGCGACCGTACAACCAGGGCGCACGCCTTACCGCCTACGAGCTAGTGCACGAGAAGCTACCCGCCACCTTGGTGCTGGACAGCATGGTAGCGGCGTTGCTGCGTGTCAAGAATATTGCTGCAGTTGTCGTGGGCGCGGATCGGGTAAGATGCTCAAGGCGTCACAGGAGCTTGGCAGTCTCATCAGTATCTATTGTCCTCTCTAGGTGGCTGCCAATGGAGATACGGCCAATAAAATTGGCACCTATCAAATTGCAGTGGTGGCCAAGCACCATGGCGTGCCGTTCTATGTGGCTGCACCGCTGACCTCCATCGATCTACAGATACCCAGCGGAGATCACATCATAATCGAGGTGCGGCCCGATCGCGAGATGACGCACGTAGGCGAGCATCGGATTGCGGCACCGGGCATTAACTGTTGGAATCCCGCCTTTGATGTCACACCCGCCTCGCTTATCACTGGCATCATCACGGAGCATGGCGTCTTCAAGCCGTCGGCGCTCAAAGAGGAGATCAGCAAGCTGCTTGAATTATAACAGCCGCACAAACTGTTGTTTCTGTTGTTGTTAATATTTGCGTTAAATGAATGCACTCCAGTTGCAAAGGGCACCGCACACACAGTCGCTGACACACGGAACCACAAGCAAATGGGCAGCCAGCCAGCTGGCTTTTGTATATGTAAATCGGCGCTGAATGAAAAAATACAATGCACATTATCTTTACACAACAACGCTGCAGAACTAAGGCAGATGTTTCTCTTATCATGCTTTGTCCCTTTAATATGTTAGCCTTTGTCTTCCATGGCTTAAAACCTGAGCGTAATCTGAGAACGCCGCACTAGATGCTAGCCCACGGAGAATGCAGTCACCGAAAGAATCGTTTCTGTTGTTGCTGTTCAGCCTGGGTCTGTGCACCTGCCAGCTGAACATATACAATAATTTCCGCAATATGCAGGTACGCTTAGCCAGCTCGTCTCCTCCAGCTCCAAATGCTATGGAACCATTGCGCGAGGGCCGTGTGGAGGTCAGTTTCGACAATGGCGTCAGTTGGGGCACCATTTGCAGCACGCAGTGGTCATTGCGCGAAGGTAATGTCGTGTGCCGACAGCTGGGCCTGGGCTACGCCTCCATGGCGATATCCAGCACCAAGCATGGCGATAGTCAATCCAATCGCTGGGGCTTGGTGGGCACACGCTGTCGGGGCACAGAACGAAAGCTATTGGAATGCCACCGGGAGCCAACATATCCGGCTGTCTGCAATGCCCATAATCGAAATGTCAGCACAGTGGCCTGCGTGAGCAAATCAGCAGATCTGGAGCTAGGTGTTAAGGACATCGAGATAAGCGCGTATCTGGCACTGGTGCCCATGACAGAGCTGACCTGCGCCATGGAGGAGAACTGTGTGTCACGGGATGCGTATGAGATACGCAGAACGAATCCGCGAGCCATCCGCAAGCTGTTGCGCTTCTCTGTGAAGGCTTCCAATGTGGGCAAGGCTGACGTCAGCCCGTACGCCAACTACAAGGATTGGGAGTGGCATCAGTGCCACATGCACTACCACAGCATTAATGTCTTCGCCACATTCGACGTGTACAACAAGCGCTACCAGAAGGTGGCCCAGGGCCACAAGGCCTCCTTCTGCCTCATGGACTCGACGTGTAATCTGGGTGTGACCCCTAAATACATGTGTGGCAACACCACGCAAGGTAAGTACTTTCCAACTGTTCCCCTGCTCACTTGGAGCTCTGCCTAACGCCAAACCTATGACAGGAATCACCGCTGGCTGCGCGGACGTCTACAGCCATGTGCTGGACTGCCAGTGGGTGGATGTGACCACGGTGCCCGTTAACCAGAATTATATACTGCGCGTGGAACTGAATCCAGAGTACGCTCTGGGTGAGATGTCCTTCGAGAATAACGGCGCCGAGTGTGAGCTGGAGTACACGGGCGAAATTCTGACCACGCGGGTCATCAACTGCAAGCGAAAGCCCTTGCTGAGATAAAAGTCAAGTGCAAAATAAAATGGCCCGACTAATATAAACTACATATAATTATAATAAATTCAGTGGAACTCTTCCCATTATGAACCTCTCTTATCTCAGTTGCTTACAGACTTAGTATGTATGTACGACTAAACTGGGATGAACTTTGATTCCCACATAATAGAGTCATTTAGTCGAGCTTCGAAATGAAATGGCAATAATTAATTGTTGTAGTTAAATACGTTTATTGTTTTTGTTTTTTGTTTCTTGAATGTTGGTTTTGTTTTTGTTTCGCATTTAATTGCGCTTACACAGTAGACTTTATGTTTGTATATCTGGTATTTATTATTATGATCTATAAATATGCCTTTAATTACTATAGATAAATATTTCGGCGCTTGCTTTGATTCTTTTGTGCTAAAATTCAATTATGCTTTTTTCGAGCTTGTGGCGTTTATTTTGTTTGACTTTTTCTTTCTTTTTTGTTCTTTTTGTTTTGTTTTGGGTTGTGCTTCATTCATTGTAATATGTAAAAAGCTTGAAGGCTTTTTTTTTTATATATTTTTATTGTTTGCCATTGTATACCCTAACTTTAGCTAATTGTGCCAGAAAATGAATTGAATTGCAACTAAATGTGTTCGACGTTCGAAGCTGCAATCGTGTCTGAATTGCATTTAATGAGTAACATAATAAATTCTCAAATTGGTTTTGTTTCGCTGCTAATTACAAAAATGCCTACGCTACACATTTATACACAGAACTCTTAAATACTAGCCGACGTCTCAATTACCAATTAGCTGGCATGCAAAAATTCTTTATGTATTACGCACACACACACACACACATGCATGTGGCATGTGGCATGCAACATTGTCGCATGACAAAACAACAAATATCAATAATCACGTTCTCAAATTCCTAATGAACAAATTGCAGTCAACTTAAACTTAGGCAACAGAATTGTTTGAAGAGCATTGGAAAGCGTAGGAAAAGTGTGCGGCAATTATAAAAAATGATACATATGCAGATGTATGTATGTAAATAAATGTAAACATTTACATCGATATATATGTGTGTGTGTTTATATATATAAATATATAAATACATATATGTTACATATACGTAGAGTTGTATGTACTTAGTTATGTTAAGTATTTCAATAAAAATGCATTAAAGTTGTTCGAGTATTTATGTCATTTGCTTAACACGCTAACTAAAACACCTGACGCATAACCCCCCTAGACCGCCTGACCGCCCGCCTCTGCCACCCACCACCACACTTTGCAAAAACACGTTGAGCACAAAAACTACTTTACAAATATTACATTCTTAACTCTGGCATTGCCTCTAGATTGCGCTCTACATAGAAATGTGTCTGTGTGTGTGTGTGTTTTAATAATAAGTAGTTTCTGTATACATATTTAAATATGTTTGTGTATGTGTGTGTGTGTGTGTTTTAAGTAACATTACTTTAGGTGCTATGACAAACTGACGGCCAATTTGGCTTGCGCTTTTAATTCATTTACTTTATTTTTACTTTGTATAGTTTAGTTTAGTTTTAGTTTCGCTTTGTAGCCTTTAGATTACCATTAAAACGTACTTGCTCAATAAGTAGGTATGGTATAGTATGCTATGGTATGTGTTTACTACCATCGATTAAGTAACCACCTAACGTGCCTTTCTCTCTCAGTGTAGTCGCCAGTTGCGTGAGTCTGTATCGTCTGTGAAAACATTTATAAATTAATTTTTGTATGTTGTGCGGATCCCATTCATCCTTGTTTGCTTCCATAGTTAATCATCACATACATATACATATATATGTACATATATAAGTGTATGTATAATTTAAAAAACGATGTTCGCCCTTATTATTGGTTGTTGTTCTTGTTCGTGTATTGCAATGAGTTTCAGTTGTGCTGCGCTTCGTACGCTTCGCTCCTAATTGGGGCGTTGATTGGTTCTGGGGTTGGAGGTTAATTGTGCGCGTGTGGGTCACAATTCGTTCTATGTGTGTACGTTAGGCGTTTGTGCTTTAACTAATCTATGCTATCAGCTCTCGACCGTCGTGGATGACACGCTGTGACTAGTGGTTAGCAGGTGCTCAGGAATGGGTATGGGTTGCGTGCGAGCCGGTTGCTTCTTCTGCAAGTAAAACAAAACGCGCCAAAAACGCATTAGTGAATACACAAAAGGAGAGTGAAGTTAATCATTACCTTGCGCCTAAACGGGAAACAGCCTGCCTTGTCCGGTTCCGGTATGGCATTGATCAACAAGTCGGGCGTGGGGCTCTCCTCGGGACCGAAGACGTTCAGCTCGCGAAAGCATTCGGTCTCCATCATTTCATTCTGCCATGAAATGGATACTGAGCCCGTATTGAATTTCGTATAAAAATTCGTATCGGACTCATCGATATTGACGCCCTTCACAGTCGAGAACTGTTCAATATCGAGCACATCTTTGGCGTAAACGGCGTGCGGCTGTTGGCGGCGTGAAATAATTTTTAGCTGGCGCGTTATTGATTTGGCTCGCCGTATTACTTACGTCTGGCACGAAGGGCGGCTCCAGCATGCCCGCCTCCAGGCGTCGCCAATTCAGCTGTGTCGAATGGAAAAACGGATGCGCCATCACATCCTGGGCGCCCATCCGCCCGTTGCGGCAGCCCAAGCGTTGCTTTATCGATTTCGCTAACAGCTGTTGGCACATTGATTTGGCTTCATCATTAAACTTGCTCGAATACTTCTCGGCATCCTCCTGCAAACGAAAGTTAGCCACAACTATTAGCCCATATCTTAGCTAGGGACTGTAAACGTACCTTCACACGTCTGTCCACCTCCTCGCGCTTCACCTTCTCCTTGCGCATGCGAAACGGCGCCTGACCCTCGATCATTTCGTACAGAAGGCAGCCAAAACTGAACCAATCCGGCGAGAAGGCGTACTTGTCATTATCTATGACTTCCGGCGCCATGTAGCCTGCCAGATTTCAATATTTATATTTATTTTCTCCTTTCGGATGTCTTCCACTCGGCTCACTTACCCACTGTGCCGACGCGGCCGCGCACCATCTCCCCCTCGGGGATCTCCACGGCCAGGCCCAGATCGGAGATGCGCACGTGCCCATGATCATCCAGCAGTATGTTCTCCGGCTTGCAGTCCCTGTAGACAATGCCCTGCTTGTGCAGATGCTGCAGTCCACAAGCCACCTCGGCTGCATAGAAACGGGCACGCTCCAGCTCAAAGCCCGGGTCGCCGCCCATGTTGTAAATATGAAATTTCAGATCGCCGCCTGCAAGAAATGAAACGTAAAATGTCAAAAATTAAATTAATTTCAACTGGAACTAAGCATTAGGGCATTTAGTATGATTGCTCGCAAAGTCAACTGATTACTGCTTACAGACCATCAAAGGGGATTCGTTATCATTGCGATTCTCCCAATCGTGTCAAATTGTTCATTGAATTTCGCACTGGAATTCCTATTCAGCTTTTTCACGTATTGATATTTTAAGTACGACTCGACCCTTGAAATCAGGAAGTGCTCTAATTGTGTACAGTTACCAAAGTGAGTTGAGCCCGCTTGCTTTGTCCCTTTAATTCAATTTTCGGCTGATTGGCAACATCAATTGGCAATTGGATGAGCGAGGAACGCAGAGGATGTTGAAATTTAATTAAAATGAGAAACGGAACAATGCAGAAGGCGAGAGTTACACATTCGTTCACATTTCATTTGCTATCACTCTTATGAATGCATCAAAATGAAAACTGATGTCTGCCTGCCAAGCATAATGAATCCCGCACAGCAAGCTAACAAGTGTGTGTGTGTGTGTGTGTGTGTGTGTGTGTGTGTGTGTGTTTGTTTGTATGCCTCTGGTGCTGCAAACCCAATTAGCATGGCACTGGATTAAAAATCGTAGCTACACAGGCAACATATGATCTGAAATCGGAGGGCCCCATTGTGCCCATATAAGCTGGAGTCCTTGGAGTGGCCCGCGAGCCCTGGCTGAGCTGTGCTCTTATCTGCACAGTCAGGGGGCGCATGGCCAACGTCCAATGTCGACACTATTCATGGCTATGTCCTTTCAATCGAACGCGCCTTTGTTTAGAGCATGCACTTCATCCGCCGACTGCATTCCATTTTATTCAGCTGTCCATGGGGCAGCTCTAACTGGATGATACGTACCGTTCATTATGGTCAGGACCAGGCAGAGCGCGTCCTTTGTCTCGTATGCGTAGGCCAGATTGACAACGAATGGCGAGTTGATTTTTTGCAGTATTTGCTTCTCAATGAGCACCATGGACTCGCCCTTACGCTTTTTTATGCGTTTTTTCTCCAGCTTTTTGCACGCGTACATTTTGCCCGTGGCGCGCACCTGCGGATGGCAGCAGAGCAACAGACAGAGAGAGAGAGAGAGAGAGAGAGCAGGGACGACGCGTTAATGGACACGCGTGTATGCGCTGTTATCCAATTGTCCACTTACCTGACAGGCACAGACCTCGCCGAATCCGCCCTTGCCCAGCACTCGGTACATGCGAAAGGTTTTATAGGTGATGGGCTGCGCCTCGAGCCACTTCCACTGCAGGTAGCTGCAAGGAAAATTTTGGGAATTAATCAAATGATTCACTTGGCATTAAGTGCAGTCGAGCGGTACGCACCGGTGAAAGTACATGGAGTTCTCGAACTCGCGAAATGGTTCGCCGGCCAGGAACGCCTTCACTGCCTTCATGCAGTGGGCAAAGAGATCCTTGCCGCCGCTGTTTAGCTTGCTCCGAACTTGTGCAATGAGATCATCGTTGAGCACATCCAGGACCAGCTTATCGGATGGCGAGCCTGAACCGGTCGCCGACGCCCCGCCGCCGCCCTTTTTCGCGTCCTGACTGCCCTCGCACTCCACGCCCTCGTCGCCCTCGTTCTCCACGTCGCCATCTCCGCCATTCAGCGCCAGCGCCGCATCCTCGCCATTGTGATTGTGGGTGTCGTGCTGCAGCTTCTTGTGGTTCGTGTTGTTGATGTTGTTGCAGTTGTTGGCGGTGGTATTGTTACAATGTTCAGTCTCAGCTGTTTCAGTTGCATTGGCTATACTCCGACTCCGCAGCAGCTCATCGCGCGTCTCCTGATCCAGGCCATCGCCCTCGCAGTCACCGCTGCCGCCGTTGCGCAGCTCCAGCTGTGGCTCAATGTCCAAAAATCGACGCCCAATGTCATGTCCTATGAATATCCGATTCACAATAAACTCGATCTCGTATCTGCGAAGGATTTCGATTAGTAATTGAACTGGATCTACTCCTGATCTACTGCTGCGACTTACTTCACTACCTGATCCAGGAAACTAATGTAGCGAAAGTAAACGGGCCGCTTGTTCTCGCAGAACTGGCGAAAGAGCTCACGACCAATGGGCTGTTGATCTATCACGTAGCCATAGCTTATGTCTGCATGGCGTTGCGATGAGCGATAAGCAAATAAACAATATTAATATTCAAACCGTTTCACTGATTTACATTTCCGCCCTGCGCACTCACCTAATTTGTCTTTCAGGTGGATGCACTGCGATATGTGTGGAAATTGTAATATTTTTCGCCATTTTTTACTTTTTCCCTTGTTGCTGTCGGAACCACCTGAAAAAGTAGAGTGTTTATCGAACAATTTGCAAATCAATCACACTATGAATAAATCAAATAATAATATTTATTTCATGAACTATGAGCTGCAAGTGCTAAGAGAACTAATTTAGGGAGTTCGGTTTGCTCTAATTATAACTAAGCTAAATTCAAATATTATTATATTTCATGGCAATAACAAACAATTAAACGATTTATGAGAATATTGATATCATATCATTAAATAATCAAAATTGAATGCAAGAGATGGGCAACGGTCCAGCTGCCTATTTGTGGCAAATAAGCTAATAACATGGCATTTTACAATGATGCCGACACACCAGGTGCTCGGGGACGAAGGCACGTTCTGGCCTGTCTGCCTGAGCTTCCTGCAAAGTGCAGTTGCAATGGCCGACAGCTCCTGTCAGAATTAATAATACTGTCTGCTGCTATTAAGATACACTTCTGCAGCTGCTAACAGGACTATCAATAAACACATTTTAAGCTGAGTTATAATTCTAATTCAGTGTTTGAAATTAGTGAGAACTTGAAGTGAACTGAGACTTTAAATAGTTATCAATTTGATTTAAAAACGAATGGCTATTGTTAGAGCTTAATGAAGTCGATTCAATATTTCGAGCGGTCAACAATGACTAAATCACTGAACCAAGTGCGGCATGCGCTATTGCCCTGACCGACGGGTCTGTCGATAATAGTAGAGTCATAAAATGTGGCAAGTAAATCGGTTTTGACAGCACAAAGGACGCATGAGTACGAAGGAGCAGTTGAGTAGCAGCAGCAGCAGAGCATAAATGTCAAAAGCAGTCAAATCGAAATCAATGCGTTAACTATGGCTCTGAGCATTGGCTGAATGAAACTAAAAACAAAAATACGTCGAAAAAGATCGAAACTCAAACGGACAGCTTTTCATTTGCTGGCGCTGAAAAGTATGCTACGTCGACTCTCATGCGCACACGCACACACACACATGCAAGCCACAATGCTTTCCACACACTAACCATCGCTCAACTTTGGAGTGGCTGTGCGGGCGTGGCTGAACTGAACCCATCATGGAATATGGTTTCAGACGTGTGTGCAGTTTGAATTTTACTTACACACACACAAACACACAGATACACACACATACACACACCAAATATACTTGAATATTACGAATGGCTTACAGTTGAGTGAACGCATTTGGACTGCATTTGGCGATGAGCAAAGAAAGGCTAAAAGAAAACCAGAAAACTTAAGCTCCATAAATTTTAGATATGTGTGCGTGTAAACCAAAATTTAGATAAGATTTTATTTAAGTACAAAAAATGCATAAAATAATAAGAAAACTTAATTTGGTTAGATATTAATTAAAAGTTTTGTTTGTCAAAGCTGAGTGGTTCTTGTACATGAGTATCTCGTGACACAATGCACGCTTTGTGCCATATCTCATCTCTATCCCTCACACACACTATTCCCTATATCTACACACACACACACACACACATGCATGGGCAAGTCTTAAGCGAGCGTTTGCTACTTGTATTAGTTAACGAGGGGCAGCTCGTAAACTTTTTGGCGCTTTAAAGTTGCTCCCCCAAAGTTACAAGCTGAGCTGGCATTTGGTTATTTGAACGGGGGCGTGGCATCGCCTGGCTCGGTGCGTGCGCATTTAATTTAGTGGCAGTGCAATTATGTAAAATAAACTTGCGAAACTTGAACAGCAAACTGGTCAGCAGCCAGCAGCCAGCAGTCAGCAGGCAGCAACAGCTGAGGCTCAGACAGGGCCGGGGCCGGCGAGGCGTTGGCTATTCAGTTGGCTTGCTTTTTGATTTGGCTTTTAGTGGAATTAGACTGAACTGAAGCATCTTGGCCAAAATGAAATTGCCAAGAAAAAGTTTTCGCTAAGCCGGTGGAGAGCAAGGGATAAGCAGATGATAAAGTTTCCCTAAGCCTTGACGATAACAACGACGTGAGCGTGGGATGTGCGGAATGGCCAAAACTTTTACAAATAACAATTAACTGTGAGAACTGAAAACTCGCAGCAGATATGGAATGCCAAGTGGAGATGCCAAATGCAGCAAGGGACTCGGAATAATAATAAATATAAACCATGTGAAGCAGCTAGCAGTTCTCAGCCAGAGAACTCACTAGATCTGCTGAATGATTTATAAGCAGCACGATAAACGGAAGAAAAACCTATGGGAATGGAGCACGAGTGCTTTAATATGTGCACTTAAAACTCACATAGTTGGCCCATTGTGTGCTACTTTTATGAGCTTATCGGATGCCGCTGCCAGTTAAAGCGTTCAGTTGCACTTGCCACTTACCACTTGCCACTTGCCACTTACAACTTGCCACATGCCACACGCCGCGCAGCACAAAGCTCTGACAGCTGCTTTAATGGCGATAATAACAAGCTTTACAAAATGTCAAAAAGCTGCAATAATTACGTGAGGCCTACAGGACTAGCTGATACCCTGTACACATGTGTAAACTATGATTAAACCAAATCTGGAAAAGCCCAAGAGCACAGCGCTTGAACAAACTTTTGCACGCAAAAGCAGAAACTGCCTGAAAAACATACTGAATTTCAAGCTCTGGTAGTTAGTTGCGGGAGTTAAGCGTGCTACCAACACGCGCCGAGCTCGCTGAGTGGGGGAGAGAGAGAGAGAGAGTAATAAATGAAAGTTGGCTATAAAAAAAGTATTAATGAAGACGCAAGGCTAATTTGTGTCTGATGGTTTCTCTAATTAAAACCAATCAATGGGAAAAATTGCGTCTGCTTCCGTTGGCCATTGGTGAGTGGGTGTCGGCCATCGTCCGCCCCTTCGAAAAGCCCCCAGACGGAGGGAACGAGTGGTTGTCTGCATGTCAACTAGCAGCAAATGCAATTTGTCAGCAATGTCGCCAGGCAGCTGCAATGGCCGCAACGCTGGCGGCTAATTGAGTAGTCGGGCTGGCGTCGCCACAACTGAAGAAAACAATGGCAACACACACGCACACACGCACCCACACACATGCGCATGCACAAAGGAGACACCAGGAGGAAGGGAGGCTCCATTTAATTTATAGCTCAACAAGTTGTCACTAGATTAGCGCTTGTTCAGCCGCATCCAGCAATTGAGTAAATCACATAGATCACGAGGCTCTGACCAGCTTGAAGAAATTGCAAATTTATCGATAAACATTAAAAGTTTTGGCGAGCGAACTTTGGCCGCTGCCAGTGGCCGCAATTTGATCAATTTTTCACGCTGCCCACCAAGAAGTATGTGACGTAATTTATAAGTGTCAAATTGTTGCCGGCACGCCGAGCCACAGACCCAGACCCCGCATCCTGTGCCTTTTTGTATAATTTTATGTCATTTTTCAGCAAGATGAGCAGCGTCCGGAGATGAAGTGAAAGACGGAGCGAACAACAGTTAGCTGCAATTATTTATGACCGACTCGTTATTCAGGCAGACAAGACGCGGACCGAGGTTAAATGCGGCGTAATAAGCAGTTGGCCCAAAGGCCAACGCCAGTCTTCAATTTAGCCAAGTTAAAACACCGTTCACAGTGCGTATACGCAACGTGCCGGCATAAGTGACATAATGCGTGTGTTCTTTGGCTTACCCACTGCACCTCTGCCTTTTAATTAAAATTTGCTGCCAGGTAGACACATTTAATTAAATGAAGTAGTGGCCTAATAGTTATACACAGTCCATATAAGCCGTACATTAATTAGCGAATCATGGCCACTGAACGGATACCAAGCGAGCTCGATATCTCTTGTCATTCGTGTCAGAATGCCGAAACGTGCTTCTTTTTATCAATTTACACATGTTTTCTAACTATTGAAGCCATTTTTAGCTAATTTTTGGCTACTGCATGAAGACCTGAAAACTATTTATAAAATTGTTTATTATTTATATATTAATTGTTAAGCTCAGACTAAGATTATATTTTTATTAAATTTATTTTCTCTCTCTCTTTCTTTTGTCTTTCTCTTTTCGATCTCTTCCTCTCTACTCTCCACTCTCTACTCTCTACTCTCTACTCTCTTCTCTCTACTATCTACTCTCTACCCTCAACTCTCTACTCTCTATTCTCCATTCTCTATTCTCTACTCTCTATTCTCTACTCTCTACTCTCTACTCTCTACTCTCTACTATCTACTATCTATTCTCTACTCTCTACTCTCTACTCTCTACTCTCTACTCTCTACTCTCTACTCTCTACTCTCTACTCTCTACTCTCTACTCTCTACTCTCTACTCTCTACTCTCTACTCTCTACTCTCTACTCTCTACTCTCTACTCTCTACTCTCGACTCTCTACTCTCTACTCTCTACTCTCTACTCTCTACTCTCTACTCTCTACTCTCTACTCTCTACTCTCTACTCTCTACTCTCTACTCTCTACTCTCTACTCTCTACTCTCTACTCTATACTCTTGAATACTTTCATTGCAAAGAACATCAACAGCAATGATGATTGCTGCTCGGGTCGGACACCGACGTCACACAGCCCATTTACCTACAGCCGAGTGCACATTTAATTAATTATTACTGTTAAAAAAAGCATTAAAAATGGCAAATATCAATGAAGTGCTATAAAAGTTAAGCTCCAGGCCATCGCACAGGCTGCAAAGAGTTGATTCGCAGCCACAAAACGACTTTGGGTATGCGGCGAGCGTCCGTCAAGGTGGGTGGTCCGAATGTAAATAATCGTTTGATTGAAATCTGGACACCAGCCACGCCCACATTGACAATGTTTATGACGCGCACTCAAATGGCCGACTCACATGACGCGAGCGCGCGCGTGTGTGTATAGAGCCATTAAATGTCACGACTCTTGATAATAGCAATTTAAATATTCATTTCGCAATCGAAATTATAAAATTACAGTTTTTTTTTCTGTATCTGCAACACGGATCTGCAGCTGCAGAGATTGGCCGATGTGCTGGCTGCTTCTTATGAAAGCAATTAATGGACGGCAAAGGCCGTAAAATGCAATTTATTACAGCAATAGAACGGAAACGGTGCGCAACCAGCAGACTGCCGGCCATCGGAAGTTCGAAGATTCGTCCTTGACGCAGACAAATTAATTATGCTAAAGATGTTAACGTATTGAAGGCTCTGTAATAAAACACCGAATTGCCAAGCACATAAAACACATGCCAAATTCAAGCAGCAGCCCGCACCACCATCACTACCAGCAGCACCACTCAATTTAAATTCAATTGCTGGGGCGCGCGTTTTTCATTAAAATTCTACGCGTAGGCAGCAAATTCTATAAAATCGCATCGCGAAATTTGCAATGGCTGCTCAAGTAGCCAAAAAAAAAGAAGAAGAAAAACATAAAAAGATCTTTCAAATATGCTGGGACGGGAGTAATCGATAAACGTGCTACCCTCGACTTCGTTGATAAGAGTCTATGAACATAGATATAAAAGTTAATAAATTTCCATAGATAAAAGCTAATAACAGATATGAAGTAGTCACTACTCAGCATAAATGGGTCAAACATGAGCCTCATATCTTATCGTTTCTTTAATATCGAGAGCATTTACTGTTTGAATTTAATTAACCTCGCAAGGCTGCACCACTCGAATAACATGTATATATAAAGTATACCTTTAGTTCATAATTAATAAATTTGATGTAGTAGAAGATAGCTGATACCTGACACAGGGTATATAGTAACTCATATAACTCTCAGCGCTCACATCTATAGCCATGCAAATCGTGGAGCCACTTGGCTGAGAGAAATAGTGAAATTAGTCGGGTTACCCATAAAACAGCGGGATGTGCGCTTCAGCCGTTATACATACAAAAAAAAAAGTTTTATTGCCAACTTGCTGGCTTTATTAATTCGTTTCATTTCTGCTGGCTCGTGGGCTCGACCTCCGAAGTCGCAGCATCGTTGGCCTTTGTTTTTCAAGCTCCATTAGGCTACCAGACACAATAATGGCGTCTCGTGTCGGTTTTCTAATGGCGACAGCGGCGGCAGGGCAATTCAGCCAACTAATAATTGAAAAGTTCAACCAAAAACTAATATCAACAGACTTATAGCCTTCGAGATGTATGCGCCACACAATAGAGTTTAAGATTTCGTTTGTAAATAACAAGATACAAGTCTTTGAGGGCGAACGCTGTACGCAATATGCAAAAGCTCTTTGCCAGCTCAACACGAGCGTAAACAACTTATGCTGCACTCCAGCAGCATGACAGAATATTTGTTTGTTTATTCGTTCATCGAGTGCGCATCTCCCTTAGCTACTTAAGTCCGCGCTGTATCGGTGTAATAATGCGGCAAAGATTGCAAATATTGTAAAACGCTATAAGATACTTTGATTGTTGGATTGATAAGCTGCTTACGAGAAATTTAAAATTTCGCAAAGCACTTTATTTGGCCACCTGGCCAAACCTGGCCAACGACGACTGTGGCTCGCAGCGCCAAAAACCTCGACCCGTGAGTTGCCAGCTTTTTATATGCGGCACTGGTTGTCGTAAAATCCACAATAAACTAAACGTAAGCATTATAAAAAGAATACGCCAAGCGCAACGCTGCGTATGCGTAATGGCTCCCATGTGAGATACCTGCCCTGGCCTGGCCTGCTGCACATAAAAACAGATCGTCCCCGAGTTTATCAGCACAAAGGCGGACCGCCACACAGAGAGCACAGCAGTTCGAAAACAATGGCCAGCTGGAATGTAAGCATGTGGGGTCAATGCCGAGGCAGAAGCGCGCTTAAGGAACGCACTGAACTCCGTTCCACACACAAAGTTTCGTTTCGTATAGCTGATGTACTCTATTAAAAACTTATGAGCGGCTCTTCAACGTCTTGTGCGCAGTGAGGCGAATATGTTTTTGCACTTGGCCCGGCCAAGCTACCATGTGTCGCTTTTAATTAAACAAGCCACGCGCATTGTACGCGTACATGCCAAATAGATATTGACTCAACTGCCGGGGCCCGACATGCTGAACGACCGACAGGGGCTGTAAAGCACGCCTCCTGGCCGAGTCTCGTGTAAATATATATTAAAGGTATATAATTAAGCGAAACAGTCGACTCGGTCGCCGTCCATGTGAAATGTTACGGCTGGGATTTGCGCTTAATGCCATGCTTGGCCAAACAAGCGCGGCTCCTGTTGGGAATATTTTGTCGTAAACTTCTGAAGTTCTTTGTAAATAAGTAATGCGTATATTAGTTATTTAAGTCATTTAATGATATCTTTCATGTTGATGCGTGTTTCACTTAACGTTCCCCTCCATCCCATTTACCTTCTTTGCTTATTAATTTCTTAGCTTTTCCTCAAAACTTTTTCAGCTTTGGTCAATTCTCATATTTTTGCTTTTTCTTTTGCTGTTAATCAAGTCGTTTTTATTGTAGTCACTATAAAATCGTGGGTCTTTCATTTGCTTTATTTACTTTGTAACTATGAATTGCTTAAGCGGCGACTTCATTTCCACTTTCCGCTGCTCTTTGCTTCAACTTTGTCTCTCATTTCGTCTTTCAATTTAGAACGCCGTCTTTAGCCCCTCTACAATCCAAACTTCCAGTTTTCTCGCTTAACTTTCAAGTTTTTAATTTATTCAATTAGAATTATAAGCGCGATGCCTTTACTGCCAGCACCAGCGCCACCCACTTAACTATCTGCGGCCCGTGCTGCAGTCCTTGCACCAGGCAACAACACTCTTAGCCACGTTACAGTTATTGCAACATTCTAGCGCGTTTCTTCTTCTTATAATTTCTGCTTGTTGTTGCTATAAAAATTACACGAGCGCAAAAACGTGAACGCAGCGCGTTTTCCACTCAGAAAAATTGTCGCTGCATGTTTGAGTGCGTGTGCGTGGGTTTGAGTGGGCGTGTGAGTGGGTGTGTGAGCGAAAAGCTCAAGAAGCTCGCTTGGTTGGCCAACAGCTTCATATTTGATGGCGTTTGACAATGTTTTTAATGGTATTTTATGAGATCTTGATCTTGCCCAACCTGGATACTCTGGGCACCCAAGTCTTTGAGTCGCTGCAATTGTCGTGCACTTGCAATTATTAAACTACGTTTCGCCCACTTGCTTTGTGCTATTTTGCTGGATCTGGCAACAGTTTGGATTCCAGCTTAAAAGTCTCTCTATTTTTATTTTTCTTAGCCAGAAGTTTTTCAATTTCCTCTGAGCAGCAAATAGTTTCATAAATTGCGACAGGGCACAGATTCTGCCATCTGCAGTTGCCCAACTTTCAAAGTAAATCAGGTGCAACTCGTGTGTGTGAGTGTGAGTGTGTGCCTGCATTTGATGACATTCTTAGCGCAATTACAGCAACTAAGTATTTGCCCAATACAGCAGCTGCTGCCATGTTGACATTGGCGAAAAAGTTTCAGCCAACGAGAGTTTGCCTTGGCCTCTTCCGCACATAACCAAGTGTATATAAATATATATCTCACATTTATAGTTGTTAACTTATATATAGAGAAATATTTTCTATTTCTGAGGAGCCTCCACTCAACGACAGATTTATACCCAAGCACAAATCATTATGGTCATCTGGCTTTTATAACGACATCGAACAGATTCTACACCAAACAGATAAGAATTATTTGAAAGCACAAAGCAAAACCAATCACAAGTCTCCATGGCGCTGCCAGGTTCCAGCTATAGAATTTCTTTTTCTGCCTTTTCTTCTCTCACGCAATCATTTCTTTTTGTTCCTCTTGTCTGTTGCCTTGCAGCTGCTCCGCACAAATGTTTTTTCGCATCTCGATTTTGATTGCGGAAACGGAAATTATGGGTGGCGCACGACCACTTCTGGCCCACCTAGACTCAGGCGGCCGACGAGTCCGTGCTTTTGCGATTATATTTCCATACCCTGTACACTTAACGAAGCGGGTGTAATCAAGTTGTGGAAATTGAAACGAAAAAGACAAATACTTCAAGCCTCACTCAACGGATATATTATAGATCTTCATTATATGTGATCCATTAGTTCTCTGAAACTCAGTCTAGGGTATTTGCTAGCTTGGCAATGGCCATAGCAGTTCGCTTGTCTTTTATTCACAGCTTGAAGTGGTTGCAACTTGGCCTGCTCAACACTTTGCCCATCGAACTAATAATAATAATTGAAGCTGCACTTTATTGCCTCAATTAGGCGAAGCACAGTTCGCAGAGCTGCTCTCAGCCTGTCTTATATTGATTTTGGTGGGCTGGCAGCTCGCCAAGGACAGCAGAGTCCTTGATGTTAATAATACTTTTAGCTTAACCCTAACGCAATGCAATCTGCATACCCCCACGGCTTGACCAGGCAAGACTCCGTAATGTGGCAAGTAACGAGGCCATAAAAAGCGCCAACATCTGACAGCTAACATAAAGCCGAAACAAAGACAACAAACCCTACCATGAAATATGTATATATAAAAATGATGTGAAGGCGTGAATGTGAAAAATTATTACACAAGCTGCCAGCTGCCAGTTGCCAGAAGAAAGCAAAAGGGAAAAGTTTGCATCAAATTTAAAGCCGCAAAAAGTATTCCACGAGCACGTTCGATTCCACACTACCCTGGAATGAACTGAACAACCCAACTAGGTAATTTCGAATGGAGTCATATAAGTTCTTCCAAGTCAATATCAATACAGAAACACGGGGAAAATCAATAAATAAATAATGATGTAAGAACACATTCACATTGAGCTGTCCTAACCACCACGACGCCTTGTTGCGCCGCAATTTGATTAATCATACGCCACGGCTGACGTCGAAACAAAACCGAATTTGACATCTGCTGCTTCAAACTGTTGCCATGGACCCCGCCCCGTTGACTGTAGCCTTAAATATTTCGGCAAAAAGCGGACAAAAGAAAAAACATCGGAATGCCGAAGCCAAGAGCTGGATTTTTGAAAAACGCACATCAAAGGAGGCTTAATAGCTGGACCAAAAAAGTTTGCACGCCTTTCGCTTAAGCTTTTGAAACTCAATCGGCCTGCCAGAGCTGTTGCTCTCGCTCGTTAAAGGATACTTCTGTATATGTGGCCAGAGAGTAAGCTCTTTCATGGGTTTCACTAACATTTACCAATCGTTATTAAAGTTGCAGAAAGTCTATATTTTGAAGCCCAACAAGGTAACTGGCCCAATTTAGCCTGTAGTGAAATTCTCTAAAAGTTACAGCCACATTTTTATGGCTTGTAGATGCCCCATCTAAGCCAGAGAACAATGCCCAAATATTTTTGGCATGCCAAGCGTCCGACTTGCCAATTACATCAAAGATATTTCACGTTCCTCTCGCATTTGGATCTATTCAAATGCAATTCCTCGTGGCCGACAGCAGAACAGAACAGAAAATCAAAACTTGAACAGAAAACAAGACGTATTGTAAAATGTTTTGGCATGCGGCGCGTGGCTGGCATTTCAACTTTGCCGTTCAACTTTTGCAGTTTGCACATAATTTAAATAATTTTGCCAAGCGCTGACGGCTCGCTGCGATTTGATATGCAAGCGCATTTTGGACTGGCCAAAACGCACAACTGGCAGCTGGAAACTAGCAACTGGCAACTGACAACTGGCCACCAGCTACTGGGTCGACTGGCCCGACCAGAACCGGCTACTGGTAAGCCGCCTCTTGCATTGCAGCTGTCAAAGCATTTGCCAAAATGCTGCATATTTGGCTGTCGGCAACCAAACGAAATACAGAAATGTTTTCCGCATGGCAAGCTGTTACTTTCGCACAGATTTATCTAATATATCTCAGAGTCTACATAGACAATGCTGTTTTGCAGTAACTGGCTTTTTTAGTAATTATAAATTTCAACCGTATTCAAGGGTATATCAAATCAAGGGAAAGCAAGCTATTTCTGCCCACAATCAGCTTCGTTTTTTCTTGCAAGTGAAGCTGGCGTGTTTTAAAGGATATCGCATTTTTTTGAATTGAAAAAAACTGAAATTTTTTGTAATATGTATTGTGCATCGCAATGCCATTAATTTTTCGGATTTTTTAACAACAGAAAGTAACTTCCTCTATATTTGTTTACTCTACTGTATAGAGCATATGATATTGTACATAGGTATATACATTTGTATGTACATTTCTTCATTATTATTTACCAGCAATAATCAATCATGCCTCAGCTGTCAGGAGACAGCTCTCAATGAAGAGTAATGTTCAGTTCGCTTTAATTAATGTGCTTTATTTTTGATTATCACGATTTCAGGTGCTTCAATTTGCAATCAAAGTCACGCCCACGCACAATAGTCGCTAGATAACGGTGATAAACAGGTGCAAAAGCTGTGGGTGGCCAAAATATGGCTGCCAACAGATAACAAAGAAAACAAACACAAAAAAAAGTTTTTGTTTTTTTTTTTTTTGAGACAACGGGACAATTATTCTCAATCGATGTCAATTTGGCAATGGCCATTCAGTTATTTAAATGACAAATAGGAGCACAAAAAGTTTATCTGCGAATACAGTTAAATATGCATATGCATGTATATAGTATATCTGTAACATATGTGTGCACACTTTGTTTGTATACAAATGTCGCTCTATTGGGTGCAAAACAAATCAATTAAGCTGCACAATTCTCGATGTTTTCGTGTCGATGGTGTTGCTGCTGGCCGAGCTGACGGCGTATGCGAAATTGTTATAAATTGCTGCTTGGGCATTCCATTGAATTATTTATGAATGAATTTTATTAGTTGCCCTCATTGGCGACTCATCAGTGTCCGGGCAGCGGCAACCTGAAGTGACTTGACATTAATTGCAGCGCCGGGCGCCAGTCGAAAACACACAGCCCAGTTGTTAGTCAATTAAATGCGCCACATTTTGCTCAACATTTGATTTGATTTAGCATTCAGCGAACTGAATGAATGACTAACTGAACGATTGGCTAAACGGCCGCCTGACTGCATGTTGGCCAACCGACTTAGATAGCGAGTGCAATATGTAGTAAGCGCTGGAGATTGTTGCCCGATAAATAGTTATAAATGCGCTCGTGCAGGCTCTCCATGCCACATGCCGCATTCGCACGCAGTCCAGGCACGTTTTGGCCTTGTTCGGACGGTGGCTCATTTGACAGCCGTACAACATGATAGATGTTAACTGTTAGCTGTTTACCGTTCGCTCTTAACTGTTTACTGTTTCACTCACGCCTCGCCTCGCCTCGCACCGAGTCTGGCCTGTTGCTTGTGGCCTGCCGCCTGCCGCCTGTTGCCTGCTGCCTGCTGCCTCTTGCTGCATTTGCATTCGTTATCATAAGCAAACATTTGCTGCAGATTTTGCAGCCGCTTGATTGATGGCCATGGCTTAATAGCCACTGTTGCCCGCAAAGCGAGCCACTGTATACATGTGTAATTAAATGAGCAATATTAAAAGGGAATAAGCATACGTCTTTGGCATTCCTCATTCCTTTTCAAAACTCATCTCAGGCCCTCTGCTCCCACACAGACACACACACACAGACACACACACACAGACACACACACACAGACACACACACACACACACACACTTAAGTACCCCAAATGTAAGAACATTTTGCGGATTTTGTTGAAGCTGTGCGTGCGACTGATAAAGAGGCCAACAAGTTGCCTCGTTGCTAGGCACAGTGAGCTGAATTTATTGAAAGTGCGAGAGTGGAAACGCTTATCAACCTGTGACCGGCAGTGCTGCTCTGTGACATTTGTTTTTGCTCGTCGTCCTCGGCTTATTTGCGTGCTCGCTTATTGTACATGTTATATTTAGCATAATGCCAAAAGGGCGCACAAACTGCTGATTGACAATCCGACAATCTGGCAGTAAGGCCAACGCTCTCGCTCTCGCTCTCCCTCCGAATGCTGTCGGCGTTCTGCCTGTCACTCTGTCAATCTGACGTCTGCTGCTAAGTGACAATGCAAAATGCATTGACAGCTGCCTAGCAAATACGTCACAACGTTATCAAATGCTCTCCAACAGGCTTCTGTATATGTGTGAGTGAGTGTGTGTGTGCACATATACTATTACTATTCAGAATTCCGTCAGTCAAGCAAGGATAAGCCAACCACAATAATGCATTACAGCAATGCTGAGCTTAATTATAATTAAATATCCCACAATCGGCGTGTGCACATGCGATAGCGCTTGCGTATACGTAATCACTCATACGCAGCGTTGCGCTCGGGCAAACATTCTCCCACAGCTTCGAATTAAAATTGAGCGGTCATTCACTTTGCATACTGCACGCCATTTAGCCTAACCATATCGACCTCAAAAACCATACAGTTCGTAATTAGCATCGGTGTTGTAAATAGCCAAAAGAAATTAATTGCCAACTACATTTGCAGTCTTTGGGCATGCCAGTCCCACCCTCCTCTGCTGCACTCGACCAGCATGGAGCAAACAGCAAATACGGCAGTGCAAATAAAACCATATGGCAGCTTGTAGTTCAGAGTTCAAGTCGAGCGCACCGCACAACTTGCACATATGGCGCTGACAGCAGCTTTGCGCGCTGAGCAGCCAAGTGAACGATAGCCCAAGTGGGATGTGTTGGCTGCAAGGCAGCCCTCTCGCTCCTGCCCCGCTGGGGCATGTTAACATTTTATGTTTGATTGCAAGTTCAGTGCATTTGGTTTGGCAAACACCACAATGCCACACAGACACCGAGTGGATGAAGCACAACACTAGGCGAAAGATTAATGCCCTGAGATCTATAACAAATTATTGTTTTTCCATGCAAACGCCATGCACTGGGGAAATGGCTAAAGAAAATTTGAGTGCGTTCTAATCGCAAGACATAATAAATACTTGTCGTAATGAATTTCGATTCGTTATGAATATGTAATTTCTTCAATGAATATGTAATTTCTTGAATGAATATTGCAGATATGCCATGAATTTATTATTAACGAGCAGCTAACAAGCTGACAGAATTATTTCTAGTTACAAGTTAAGCACTTGTGACGTGGCTAGAGCACTTGAGTCAATTTAGTATCCAATTAAATTGCAGCTTCGCTCGCTTTTGTTTACGACTGTTTCAGCAGCTGCAGTTGCGAGTGCAGCATTCATGGGGTCGCATCAGCATCAGCATCAGCCGGGCCACATGGGACCCACTGGAAGAGCCAAGCAATCAACTATCCAAAGAGCCAGCGGGCAATCCATACAAATCATCAATGGCCGCCAACGCGTCGCTGCATTCAAACTGTTGCCAGAGCAGCTCGAGATTTAATTGAAAATTGCATTTGCAAAGCTTTTGTTATCAATAAATAAAATCAATTTAAAGCGGATTCTTTTTGCTATATATCTCTGCCTCTCCTCCCACATTATTTGTTTCTTTTTTTTTTTTTTTTTTGCTTATTCTTTTCAATACTGAGCATCACTCCTGACAGCCTTTCACCAGGATAATTGAATGTGTGTGTGTGTGTGTGTGTGTGTGTACTTTACTTCTATTGTGTTGCATGCTTATGAAGCAAAATGCAATTTCGATTGCTAAATTGCAAAACTGATGATGACAGAGCGGTGGGTGAGTTTGCTGCCTTTGCATTTTATAATTGCTTTTTAGGCTCAGCAGACAAACAGCATAAAAAAAATAAATAAATAAAAGAATCGAAACGAAACGAGCCGCCTTTTGCGGTTGCTTATGCCGCTGACATTTATTTATTTGCCCTGGGGAATTGTTGTAGCTGCGACTCGGGCCAGCTGAAATATCGGCCGAAGCTGTTGACAACATTTCAAATAGCTGACACCAATAAAGTGTAAAATGTTTCTCTGCTGCATTTGGGAAAACAGTGTTTGCTGCTGCAGCAGCGTGTTGTATGTTGCGTTGGATGTGCTGTCAAAATTGAATTGAAATTGATATGCGTAACGTGCATGCGACTCACAGAATGTCATAAACCTGAAATGTTGTCATTTATATTGCAAAATTGCGCATACGACACGTTGCCGACGACACACACACACACATACAGTGTCAGTTTGGCTATGCACAGTGTAACCGATTGTAAGAACACAACACACGCGATTGGCATGCGCATACCTTCTATACAGATTCCTGCCTCTAGCATGCTAAATTCTATGCATAAACATATATTTCGAATATCTAACATTTTTAGCTCGCATGGCGTGGCGTGGCCCAGCCTGGCGTGGCGCGGCGTGGAGAGTGTGCCGTATGGAATAACTCAATTTCATTTCATCAGCAAAATTGTTTAGAGCATCACTTACATTTTCATGACGGGCACAAGCATAAAATATGCCAAGATTTTCTATTCGTTTCTTTTTCTTTGGTCTCTGTTGGTTTTTTATGCGAACGCATAAAACACATAGCAACAGGATGAACTGGGGAAAAGTGCTTTCGCATATTTATGTATGTAGATAAACGCATGCATATATGTATGAACAGGCTCGTCGGGCTCGTGGACGAGCTGCAAACTATGGGCGTTATATTTATTTAACGATATCCGAAACTCAGCTGCCGCATGACGCTGGCGTTGTTGTTGTGCTTAAGTGCTCATAAAACGCCCAAAAGCTGGCAGCACCTTTTCGGTCCATCAATCATAAAATCTAAGGCCCGGAAACTGGGCTGGCAGCCAGTCCAGGCATCTGCTTAACAAAGACAAATAAGTCCAGGCCGCTCGAGGTATCTCGCTGCGCATACGACTCGTTGCCCGTCAGAAAATTAATCACAGCAACCTGGCCGAAAACTGCTGCATCACCTTTTGACTTCGCTGTGCTGGCGAGGCGCAGTTTAAAGGCATTAAATCCAAATCAATAAACATATCATAAGTTCGGCAATGTTTACACATACATATATCACATAAATAATGCAGAGTATAAAAAGTTAATTGTCAAAACAATCGATAAAGTTTCGCTTTATGGCGCGTCCAGAGCAAATTGTGCATAATTCCAATTGCTTATCTGCTGCAGCGGCAACTGCCACACAGCGGCATCTTTTGTTGCCCCAATAAGCGAGTGTATATTGAATATTTTTCAATTTATATTCAGGCATATATAAATATATATATATATATATATATATATATATATATAGAGAGAGAGAGATATGTGCGTGTGTGTTTACCTGAACAGCACACGCCATTACGTGCGCACAATTATTAAAATTAATTTCTGTGCTTGTTGTTACCTTATTGCATAATAGCGCGCCAAACTAACGGTATTAATTAGTTGTTTGTGAAATGGATTTCGCCAAAATGAAAACATGCTTCATGTATTGCCACGACCCATGCAAATGTTTTCCATAATTTCCAATGTGCAAATGACATTAATGTAATCCATGAGCCGCAGACTTATCACTGCAGCAGCTTTAAACTGAATGCATCCAAAGGAATTTAATATTAATTGAGGTGTTAAATTCAATTTGAATGCGATCAAGTTTACACTTGACATGTGTCAAGCTTTTAAGTGATGAATTTCATGCTCTTCTTACTCAAAACTGGCACGAAACACGTAATTTACATTATGTCGGCGCCGAAAATAAACACATTTATTAACGGGCAATGCGTTCAAATACGTTTCTTCAAGCAGCGCGCTCGAATATCACACTCACTCGAGTGCCAAGTGTTGCCAGTAATTAAATTGACAAAGCGACACAAATTTATTGCAATCAATAATTGAGTGACAAGCGAAAGCGGCGAAATGCAATGTCGTGCTATAAAAACATATGTCTGCTATAAACTGATGAATATGGTTTCGCAGAGCAGCCGATAACCTACATACGCGAACATTTGATAGTATTACCAAACCAGTTCTAAGATTGCATTACACTGGTGGACGGACGGACGGACGAACGGCTTGAGACGCTGGTTAATATTCATAAGTCGAAGATTACGTATACGCCACGGGCAGCAGATTAAATATAGCGATTAAATATTCATTTGCTGACGCAGCAGCGCGTCACTGAAAAACATATTTCCAGTGCTTGGGGGCCAATATATTAGTATTTAATATTTGCCTACGTCAACAAACGTATACACACAATAAAAATAACACACAGCGTGTCTCCAGTCTCCAGTCTCAAGAGCAGGCTGCTGCTGCTGCAACTGCTAAGAGGCTACCGGTTCTCAACGACAATCTCTTGAGGTTCTAAAGTGATGCCAATAAGAACAGGCATAGTCGACTATAAAGTACTCTCACTCGTTTTCATATTAAATCAAATATATATTGCCAGCTGGCAATCTACCAGTGCCATTGCAGGGTATACATGTATTCTCTGACGATCTCGCCATGTGCTAATGAGTAGAGACAATGAAATGTTGCCCGTCAGCGGAAATATATCACTCAGCGTACTGCTACATAGTGTTCAGATCCCTTTGATTGCTAAATTCTGTTTTATTGGCAGCGTTTTGCATATAATTAAAATGGCTTCTAGCGTGCCACACTCTCGGCGGACATTCGGTGGCAATCAACGAGAGTCTCGGATTTGCAAACAGCAGTCGCTTTGATTGCAATCACATATTCAGTGATTGGCCTGCAGCAACGACACTCGCTGCTCGCATATGCAGCATGTGGCTTACTACGTGCTGCCACTGCAGATAAGCAGTCGCCGCAAACCGCAGTGCGTGGCACCCACAGTAATGCGTGATCCCAGGACATGCAGGAATCGCACTTCTTGATTAGTGCGGCCTATGCTAACTGAAATATTAAACGGGCTGCCTGACTGACGGACTGAAGCACTGGCTGACTGATTGAGAGCTACAAGTAATTAGCGGCCTTTAGATGTGCGCCCGACTAGAACTGCCACAACCCACACACCCATATACTTGGCTTGGACATGGCATATGGAACGCCTCCGCGCCAGCGGCTTTTGTTGCATTGTATTGCGTGCGATAATTAACAACAGGTTTTTTTTAGCTGCTTAGCATACAACATAACTAAAGGCTTGTTAGCCTGATAAAAAGTGTACAATGGCAACAGCTACAACAACAACAACAAAGCACACACAAACACACACGCGAACACCCACTTGAAATGAATTGGCGTGTATTGTAAGGCAACGCGGCAGTCAGCCAGCCAACCGCCAACGGCCAACAGCCAACAGCCGACGCAAGTTGTTGACTTGACCAGCGGTCATTGAACCAGCCGGCTTGACTCTGCTGCACAGCTCGAGTGGGCGCCGTCAACTGGCGCAGCAACGCAGAAACGCAACAGCAGCAGGATGCAGTCGACGTCACGAATGTTTGCCATGGCATTAGCCAAATATTTACATGAAATTAAGCACAGAAATGTAAACTCCAAAAGCCTTCACAGGGCCAACAGCCACTAGTTTACTGTGATGTGTGATTGTCAATTTCACAGGGGCGACATTCGATCATTTATTCGCTTTTATGCTGCCAGCGGACAACCATTTGAATGCGGTTCTCCACTCTTCGTCTCCCTTTCTCCCCCTCTCTTTCTCTCTCTCTCTCCCTCTCTAACTTGAATCCACTTAAGTAGTTAGTTTGCGTCTGAAATGTCTTTCTCCCTCACTCTCGCTTTTTCACTCTGATATAATCAACGTTATGGCAGAGCGCATTACGGCAAAATTTATGCCATCGAAGGCGACGTCTTTTGCCTCTCTTTGTTCCTTTTCATTCACATTTCTTAATGCAAGGGAACAAGTGGAAAAAGCGCAACTAAGATGCAGCACAAAATTCAAACGCAAGCATTATTTTTTTGCATTAAAACAAAAGACGATATCGAAGCTTAGAGCTGCACAGTAAACAGGGACGAAAAGTGCTTTCGAAGGGATTTTATCTATAAAGAGTGCGTAACCTTTAAAAGACTGAAAAGTCTACGATAAGGAGAGCTATACATATATAAATATATGTTGATCATTTCATACGGATGGCAAATAAGTAATAAAACTGAAAGTATTTCAAAGAATTTCACCTAGAAGTATCGTAAGAGGCCGATTTTCAAGCCCGTTAAATATCATTATTTACTCGTTATGCGGCTGGCTGAGTCTATCCTACGTACTTAGTCATTAAGCTAGCAATTTCGAAGGGCTCGTCATATTTTGTCCAACTTTTAAGCAAATACTGATTGATTAACAGTTAATCAACTCTTTATCTGTTTTTTATTTTCAGACCTCGTCGTCCAAGTTTGACTTTGCTAACAAAAAGTAGAAACAGAAAAGGAAAACAGAAGTAAAAAACGCAGTTAGAACTTTTTCAAGATAACATCAAAAGGTCCCAAAGAAAATAAAAGTTTTTGGCCAAAAACGAATTTGCTGTTGTAGCCATCGGCCATTGCTGACGTCGCGCTGCTGTTGCCGCCGCCTTCGAATTCAAATAAAAAATTCACTTTTTGGCTTGTTAAATCTATTGCAAATTTATATTTTCTCCGTATTTTATTGCCCCGTCTATCTCCCACTCTCTCTCTCTCCCTCTCTCACTCTCTGCCTCTCTCTTGCTCTTGGTCTAGCGCAGCCCCTTCATATCGACAAAGTGTTCCCAAATATTACATAACTAGACAAATTGAAATGCCGCGCACGTTCTATCATTGAAATCTGTTGAGCGGCGTGCAAATGTATCTGATGGATACATTCCGCAGTCCGCTCGAGTCGCTGCTCATATTTGAGTTGCTTTCTGCTTAACTGCGACAGCCCGAGCCTGAAGCAAGAGCACAAAATATTGATATATTTACTCGTCGTCGTCGTTGTTGTTGTTGTTATTGTAATTTAAGTGAATCTTTTATGTGTGCAGTCATTAGAAGTCATCGTGCATGCAATCAGTACGGACGAAAATATACTTTTCTATCCGTGAAATCAGCATCCTATCCTAAGCGTGCAGCACACAGATGGCTGGAAGGTGAAGGTGACCTTCAGACACTTTAAATATTCCAAGAACCGCTCTGCATAATTTTGTAATATCTTCAGCTGAAAATGTTGGGTTTGCATTTGCTTTATATAAGACGACACGAGTGAATGACACTGAACTTGACTGCTGGCTGGCCGGCTGGCTGGCTGGCTGCCTGGCTGGCCATAGGATGCCCGGCAATTGAAGTGTGACCTCGATAACAGAATGTACAAGTATCTGCCAGCAGCGAGAGCCGAGTCAAATAGAGCACTTAAAGCTGTAACGTGAAGCATGAAAATGAATAAGTTGCTGGAGCGCAAACATTTAACGCTTCATTAACTTTAGATAAAGCGCAGTGCCAGGCGCCATACTACGGGCCCAAAAGAGAGCCTGGGCTCGGGTGAATGGCGCTGTACTTCAATTAACACCCGCCCTGAAAATCAGAGCCCAAGAAAAATCGATGCTGGCTCCGGACAGGACAAGGTGCCAACACAAAGCCACTTCGGCACGCGTACTGTGTCCCTCAAAGGATTTGATGCCTAAGAGCAGCTCCTGCCTCATTTCGTGAGTAGTTTTCGGGCAGTTTGCTTGATGACTTTGTTGTCTGTGCGAATTTAGACTCACCTTCTCTCGCTTTTAAGTAGACCGTATTGGCCACAATATTCTCTAATTCCATTAGTTCCAGGTTGGCGGTTTTTTAATGAATCCTTTGGCGCTCTCAAAAATATAGCACGCGTTGCTCTCAGCTCCTGCTGTTCAATCTGCGGCTTTTAGGGACTGAACTTTTGGCTTCGCGTTTCCTTTTGACGGGCAGGACCACTCAGTTCAGCTTTTCTTGGGCCTGAAGCTAAGCTGTAGCTGAAGCTGAATTCCGTATTATCTCAAACTTGCAAGTCTACGGCAGGCTGGCTAATTTGTGGCCGTCGTCTAAGATCCAGCGTTGCGGTATTTGGTACAGTTACGCACACAGGCTTCATTTAGTTTCAAGGTTGAGCTTGACTAAAACGGAATTTCGTGCCTTTGATGTTGCGGAAATTTTGTGTGCTTGATTGGATTTGGGTTTTTAGGCTGGGCCCAAAAGCTGACGCGTTTCTCTAGAATGAAATATGGGTTATAAAGTGTTAATTAATTGACTTTGGCAACAAACTTGTGTATGTGTGTCTAAAGATAAATTATTATATGCATGTTCCAAATAGATTAGTTAACCAAACACACGCATAGTCTAAGCTATTTAAAGCTAAGATATGTATGTATATATATATATATATATATATATATATATATATATATATTTTTATATATTGATTAATTTACGTATGAGAATTCTTGTTCAAATGTCTAAAAACAGTTTCCAAACTGGATTTATGTTTAGCAACAAATTATGCGATTTATATTAAACTATTTAGCTTAAATTCTTGTTTTCACAAGTTTGTTTTAAAGCTGCTTTAATTAAGCTTTGACAAGTAACTCTCCCAGCTGCCGTTTTTTTAGTCTTTAAGTCTACCAAGTCCTGAATGACATCGGCTTTCATGTGTATGGAGATATGTACATCTGCTGAAATGTTCTCTTTGCTTTGCTCTCAGCATTGCTGTTAAATTCCTGTGCAACTTGACGACCGAGCCGCCTACTGGTCTTCCCCTGGCGGTGGGTTTCCATTATATTTACGTGTACTTTTTGTCACCTGCTTGCGACAAAGGAGCTTCGTACGTTTGTAACATGCAGAGTGCACTTAGTGACTATATATACATATATATGTATGTATATGTGTGTGAGTATGTATGTCTGAGTAGAATTGGTTAACAAGCAGCCTCAACAGAGCTGCTCTTTGAGCAAAAAGCCACAATATATTTTGTCTAAACTACGCACCGCTGTTGCGGCTGCTGTCCCTGCTGAGAGGTGTCAGTAATGTTGCGGTTGACATTTATTAATCATGGAGATGGAACGAGTGAATATGAGAGGCAACGCTGCTGAAACTGGAGATGAAGCTGTGGCTGGACGGCAACTATATAAAGTTCGCATAACAAATAGCAAAATAATTGAATGAGAAAACTTCTGGCTGACGACGGGATGTGCTGTCCAGCATCACACACTCAAAATACAAAATGTATGTTCTTTTCGATACTAAAGTACAATAATAAATAAAATGTATATATAGTTTTTAGCTGTTTCTGGCAAATTGTTCGCCTTTTCGCTTATCAACTCGTGCCTGTGCGTCATGTGGCAAGCTTTATTGAGCGATCTCTCGGTCGCCTGCCAATAAGCAGAGTTTTTAATTAAACATGAACTCATGGCTATTGTAGCAATTTGAATGTTTGCCTACGTCTACGACGATACATTAAAAATAATGGGCAACAGAAGCAGAAGCAGCAGCAGCAGCTGCTGCAGCATGTGCGCTCGTCTGGAGCTGTTTCAGTTGCTGGAGACCTGGAGCAGGCGGCGCACATCAGTCAAAGCATAAAATTGTGGTCATGTCTGGACCATGTGAGTGTTTACATTCAAAACAAATTTCAGCACAGACAAAATTTTGCAATCAAGCGGCTGGCAAATTAATTGTTTTTCAAATACGTTGCTCAACAAATAAACAAAGAGACACAAAAGCCCGACATAGGCGACGACCAGATGCGCTGCTAGAAAGTCTGAAAACAGTTTAGTCTACGATACTCGAATGATAGCTGATAATGGATTTCTAATAAATTCAATTAGTTTTCTATTTACTAACAAATGCGAGCAGATCTCTCTGTCCTTTTCTTAAACAGTCATCGAAAGACTTAAACTAAACGGGATACGAGCGTGAAGTGCTTATCCGAGGGCCACAGGCGCTTGACTGAGCACATTTCATGTGCATTATTCACGACTTCGCACAGTGTTGCATTAAATTAATATGCCCATTCAATTTATTTGAAAAGGTAAAGCACATAAAGTGCGTGTAGTGCCTCCTAAAAGCAGAACGAGGCGCAGATTCTGAAACATTGACGAGCCAAACCAAACTGAGCACATGAGCTCTGCCTTCCGGCCAGGCCGTGTCGCTCGCTGTTTCTGTTTATGTGTCCGCGTATGTGTGTGTATGTGTATGTGTGTGTGTGCAAAAGCGCTAAAAGCCACTTTATTGAACATTTACGCCATTAGAGCAGGCAACGGGACGCAGTGGTAGTGACGATGACGGTATAAAAACTGAAACGACGTTGTCAGTCATTGGCTCGACACACACACACACACACACAGTGCCGTGCACACCCACATGCACAAGGGGCGTTCGCCCATTATGAAAATTTTATGAAATGGCGTAAATGTGCATAGGGCTCATAACGAAATTAAGCAGCGGCAACAACTACAACCAGAGCAATCGAATCGAGGCAAAGACTCGAACCGATGGACGCCACTACCTTGACGCTTTTCAATGTCTATGGCAGCGAGGCCCGAAGGGCAGCTGAGTTACACAGCTTCCAAGTGATATAACTTTATAAATGAGAATGGGGCAAAGGAAACGTGCAATCTACAGGGTAGGGTATCGTTAGACACTTTCAATATGATATGAAGTAGGCTTGAGCAGACATGATCATATTCTATATTTTTTAAAAAGGAAAACAATTATTGATATCTTTTATTATCTTATATTTCTTGATTAGCTATTAATAGAGCATTTTCCAGTCAAATATTTCCAACTAGTTGCTGAAGTGTGTATTTTGTCGACACAAATTGCTTATATCAGCGCGAGCACGAAAATATGCTCATTTATTTTCTTGATGACCCCAAGTTTTGCCCCCCTTCCCCCTCATGCTCAACGGAAGCTGCCTTAAGAAAGCAGCCATTGACTTATTAATTAAGATACTATAGTCAGGGCTCGGAATTGGGGAACGGGCAGACGAGTGACTGCTAACGTTTATGCAATCCCTTATCATATTTATGACAGGCTCTCGGCCCAGGCCCCAGCCAAATGGACGCCTTTAATGCCGTCAATTTGAATGCCGGGCGCGACTTTCGGGTCAGTTGAACGCTGGCTGCATAGGCAAGTAGCGAAGAGCTTGGACCAGTTATTAAACGCGAGACAAGCTCTGAGCTCCAATCACGAAGAAGAGGGAGAAGCAGAAGCTCGATTACCCAAACGGACATCCGCAGCTCGCTGCTGCCACATTAGTTATGAAATCGTCTTCCTTTTCGCATGCATTTAGCTTTTGTTGCTGATGCTGGCGAAAAAAAGAGCATGGCCAAAACTGACCCAAGCCAGGCAGTGGAAGAGTGGGTGTCCTGACTTTGGCTAGCTGTGGCCACAACTACAGCTATGACTTTTATTCGTTTTTTCTCCTTTCTGCTCTCTTGCATTTGTGTTTTTCACATATTTCTCTGTTTAAGCTTCGTTATGCTGCTGCCCGCCATTTTTTTCATTCCCATGCTTTAGCTCTCTGCTTTTTTCAGCTTTTTTTTTTGTCAGCCTGCCTTCGGCCTCGCCCAGTTTTCGTCGTTCTGTGTTAATTTTGCTCTGAATGCGCAATTTATTTGCGTTAAACTTAAACGAACGCGTGTGTGTGTGCGTGTGGCTGTCTGGTTATTTGGCTTTATATATACATATGTATGTATGTGTGTGTGTGTGTCTGCATGGTAAGGATCAACTTTTGCCCACACCCAATGGTATTGCATGTGTCTGGCTTGCATTTTGTGTAGACGCCCTTAAAATTGTTTTCACTTTAATTTGCAGTCGCTGCAAAATTTAATCAGCTCTTGTTATACACCATGCTAAGCTAAGAGCATGTCTCGCAATATATATATATAGTATAAATGAACTTTTAATTTTTGTTTTCTAATTAAAAAATTTATCTGGTTTTATTAAAGATAGAGAGAGAAACTGTAATCACATTTGGTAATCTCTGGATAAAAATTAATTTTTGGTACAACCTCAGTGCAAGTTCTGTCAATCTTAGAGCTCAGACACTTACAGGGTATGTAGTGGAGAGAGCGCTCGACATTTCTTTATTTAATTTACTGAATTGAAAGCATTTCAACGTGCACACAAAGACTGTAAACTTTGACTGAAGTTCAAATTTATTATTGCAATTTCTTGCAATTTGTTCGCCAGCCACTCAATTAGCAACTGGGACGAAAAATACTCAATGTAACGCAAATAAAGAGAATCACATTAAGCGGTCTGCTCTTTTGACAGACAACATTGTGATTTGATGAGCTCTCATGAAACCAAGTACTATATTCATATCGAATTATAGATACTTCAGAGTTGAATCAAATTGCATTCATTTGAGAGATTTTCTTCTTAAACTTATCAGCTTATGCCATCTACTCCACTAGTACTATTCAACTTATTTTCCTAGTATTAGCTTTCGTTGTGCTGAGCTTTTGAACGTTCAATTATCTATTTGACAAAAGGAATTCGCCAAAGCCCATGCAATATGGCTTAGTTACAATCCGATACTAATGCCATTTGAATGCGATACTGTTAAAAGTGGTTCAGTGTAAGCCCGGCAAATGAACACAACCTCAGCCTGACACAAACACAAACACAGCCAATCCCACGCCCACACTCGCACTGGCATACGCACACGCATTGGCATTTACACAAGCGTTAGTTAACCGCAAAGACGTATAGATGATGATTAGGTAAGGGCAACAGATACCGAATTAGATGAAGCTGCCGCAAGTATGCAGCTGTCACTCGTTTGCGGTCGGCCTGGGTTATGTGATTGACTTATGATAATCGGAAATGAGACTTTACCTAAAAGCATCATCATCATTATCAGCAGCATTATCATTGCCTGGAATTTGGTTATACCATTAGCCCCGCTTAAGCACATCGCATTTAACAGCTAGTTGTTTGGTTATGCCTTCGAGCACATGTCAAATACAGTTGGGCCCAACTTGTCAATTAATTGGGCGGTTCTTGAGAATATGGTGTAGGACCTAGCTGGGAGGGCACTTGTGTGATTTCAAGGCCTGTTTCAAGTTCGAGAATGCTGTTGAGTTGGGTAACCAGTGGCCAAAATCACAGAGACTGCAATTCGAGTATGTAAAGAATGCCCCAGGACATTCCATGTCCTGCACAGATCGTCGGCGAGGGCTCAGCGACACTTGAGCTGGCAATCAATAAGGCCACAAAACTACCATACCAAAACTGACCCAGTTTGGCGAGGACAATGGCCAACATGGTTGCAATCATCAGGGCGACATTAGTTTCGAATGAGTATGAGGGCGTCTCCTTTTTTTCTATATATGCATGTATACACCAATCCTTGACTCTGCTTACGCTGTAATAAGACATGCTGGAGTGCAATATTCTCCCGACTTTGACATTACACATATGCGGCCAATAAACAAATGGCCAGTTGTGCACGTCAGAGCCATACGCCCATCCATATATCTAAGCAGTCTTACATAGCTACGCTTTCAGCAACATCTGACATTCCAGCATGTGACAAATTCCTCCGTCTGACGCACTCATGGGGCACAGGCAAAAGCTGTTGCATGCTTTGTGGCGCATCGTGCCATCCGATTGCCAGTGTCCTGTATGCTGACTTATGTTTCCGTCAGCCCATTGCTAACGTAATATATGTATATACATACATACATATATATTTGGTCAAAGCGTGTGTGCACAATTTGCATTGCCTCATTCGAATATGCGTGCTGATCTGTCGGCTTCTGTTGAAAGCTTTCTCGTTCATAAATGAATTTTACATTTCCCCAAAGCTGCAACAATGGCCTTTGAAAACGCTAGTTTAATTTATTCTTTTATGAATTGCATTTCAATTAAGTTGCACTTCAACTAGCATTCCTGAATTGTTTCTCTGCCATATCAGCTCTCGAATGCCGGCAGAGTTTCATTTTGCTGTTTTCCATTTAATAAAACGTATGGAAGATATCAACATTTTTAACTGTGGCCGAAGCATCTTGGGGCTCGGAACGCTTTCAGCTGATTTTACCACACTTTTTGCAATATTAAATATATGTATACATTCTATGTGTTTGCCTTTAGAAAAAGCTCCAAGAGCTATGATTTATGCTTCTGGGTCATAGCTGTCAACACGAAGTGAAATATATAAAACAAACATATGGCTTATACAAAGAAGGTCCTTATGGACTGTAAGCGAAAACGAAATACCCTGTATAGATTAAACATAGATAAGTAACTATTGTAAAAATAATATTACAATATAATACATAATATTTAAAATAGTAAGCGAAAGTTGATGGAGAGTGAGGAAAAGTGGTTCCCATAAGCAACCAATCCTTGCTCCTTCGGCTCCTTTACGACTGAGCTATCCACAGTGCTAAGCACAAGGAGCATGTGCTCAGCGTAATAATATGCAAGAGAACAAAGGAACAGCCTCGGCGCTCAGGGAAATCCATCAGCAATTCAATTAGTAACTTTTAAATACAAAAGAAAATGTTATTAACGTAATCCTAATTAGAAACAGTTAAATGCCTGCAAGAGAGCATGCTATTTATTAAAACTTTTCGAGATGAAAGCCAAGGCTTAAACGTGCCTTACACATTTCAGCTAAGTCGCCTTTTCAGAATTTCCTTTGACATCAAATTGATGTGCTGGTAAAAAGCTAATGAAATTGCAAAAAAAGAAGAAAATACGTCAAGTGCAGAATGTAATCAAGGAAAATGTTGTACGCATCATCGACCTGCTAGGCAGCCTCGATATTAGAGCATAAAAATCAACCATTTACATTTTAATAAACATTTTTCGCCGCCTGCCTTTGATCGGGAGCAGCAGCGGCAATAAAGTACGTAGATTAAAAGTCCATTAAATTATATTTCGAGTCATATAAACGGCATGAAATTGCCGTGCACTTGCCGTGGGCCAAGTAAACAGGACTCGACTCGTGCAAGCATAAGGACATAAAAAATTTATTGCAGCACCCACACGAAAGTCGGCTGAAAAGTGAGAAGGAAATAATGCCAAGAATGTTGCAATGACCTGCAGCCAATATTTAAACTAGAGCTGGGCGTGTGCTTTGTCTTCGCTCGCCTCACGATATTATAACCTTATCTGTTCGTGTTTTAAAATCAAGTTGTTTAATCAGCGCAAACAACATGACTCAATGCAACAACCTAAATCGACTAGCATAAGGCCAAAGCATGTTGCGAAACAACAACCATTTGTTTAGTCATAAAAAGCTGGAGAGAGTTAACAAAAATGAACACCAGCCATGCCCACCTCCGACACGAGCTGGTATTCCCAAAGGTAATTCCTGAGGGCTTTTTGCTGTTGTTTAATTTATAGCTGTATTAATTATTGATGGATTTTTGGGAAAGGTATTTATTAAGTTACGGTTTGAATTCTAAATACCCAGAGAGCAGCCTGCAATATATGAAAAAATAGACGAGCTTTTACAATTTATGGATTTTTGCACGGAGAAGCTGCTGCGATGCCTAAGTGAATTACATAAATTTCTGGTGCTCGGAGACACTTTTGAAATTGCGGATGGCACCCAGCACCTTGCATAAAGCTTAAATAATGTTATAGATAAGACGAAGGAGACAGCACACAATACACAACAGCGAGCTAGAGAGCCAAGGCGACATAGCCCTGGGGAATGTAGGGTGTTTGAAACGAAAAGAAATTCCAGATATGGAAGTTGTAGCAATTGCATAAATATTTAAAAGTACTGGAGAAACTCAACGGAAAGACTTTCAAGTATTCACTGAATGTTTTTTTATGTGCCTTGCTCTGCCTGGCGCTAGGCTGCTTATAAAGCATTACAATGCTGACATTTTCGCTTACCTGCGCCATTGAATTGAGTTCCATAATGAACTCAACTGTAAAATTGGCACTGCTCAGTGCACAAGCGAGCGCCTGGGCGCTGGCTGTGAGCTGGTGCCAGAATCGTCAAATATGTCTGCGGTTAGAAGTGGCCAATGTCAAGTGCTGCTGACTGCTGCCAGTTGCTGTAGCCCTCTGCCTGCGCCCTGCTCCCTGCTGCCTGCTGTTGAGTGCTTGCGTCGTTTCGGTGCAAATAAATAGGCAAATACAGACAATGAAACATTTATTCAGACCGCAGGCGCTATCGCCGCACAGGACACGCCTCGGCAGTCGTGTCAAGTTATTCAATCTATTCGATGCCAGTCGTCATGAGGCCGAGCTGATTTACGCACTGTTTACTTTAATTGCTGGCCAGAGGATGAAAGGATGCGCCGTCGGACAGACGAAACTCCTGGCTCGCTTTGATTAGCTTGTGAGCTTAAATAAATTGAAGGCTTGCGGCATTCCATAATTGAAATGGGCAGCTCCACAGACGAAATCAATTAGCAGAATCGCTTTACAAAATATATTCATGTGGATATCTCGTCCAACGCTCATCATTCGCTCGATGCGAAAGCCAAGCACCACGACAAATACAACTTCAGTCACAAATGAGGAGCCATCGATAAATATGGATAACGGCTGCAGCAAATGGGACTGATAGAAGTTGGCACGTTATGGCCACTTATGACCATGCCCCAGCCCACTGAATAAACACGTTCTCGTATCCTAAGCCAGTGCCATTAGTGTTGCCGACTTGTTTTGCCAGAATTCGTTGCTGTCTCGGACTCGGGCCCAAAACTTACGGTTCATTGAGCCAGGAGATTTCATTAATAAAAAATGGAAAATAGCAAAGACCAACAGGCATTTGGCCGGGCCAACTTTGCCAGGGCAAGCGGATTTAACTATTCATGAGCGCACACAAAGCGACGCTAAATGTTCGAACAACAGCAGCAGCAGCAGCAACAACAACAACAACAACGACAACAACAACAAAGACAACAACAGCAAATTGCTTTTCGGGGATATATACACGTAGTTACATTTAAATATATGCACAAGTGAGATCTTTTGAGGAACAGCGCCAGCTTTTACTTATACAAAGCATTTGGGCAGGCGGCTCAAGTCTAAGCACAAACAGCACGTGCATAATTTCGGCAATAACAAAATGTTTTCGGCAGCTTTTCAAAGAGGAGGAATAAATAAAATGTTGGGTAAACATGATTTACGTTTAGGCCACAACTGCTGTCATATGAGGCGCATGCGAGTCTAATACAAAAAACTTAACTTTTTACAATTTACTTTTCGATGTTTTCAATAAAGTTGAGTGATTTCAATTGTCTCAGTTGCATGCAGATAAGCCTTAGCCGAGATTATCGGATTTGCATGAATGCATCTACTATAAATTTATTTTTATAGAAATTATCTATAGTTAGTATGACAGCTGCAACACTTAAAGTTCAAGTCTTATCTACGAGAGGCTTCCATATGTATGCATAGTAGCCAATGAGCGACAGTGAAAGCATTTAAGAGCTTAAGCAACGCTGGGCATTCTGTAAGCGCATTCGAAAATTGGAAAAGCATGTACGAGTGGAAAATGCCAGATACACACAGACAGACCGACAGATAGACAGACAGTAGAACAGACAGAGGAACAGGCAGCGTGAAAAGCGGAAACGTGTTTGAATTCCCCCCGACTCATCCACATTATTGCTGTTGCTCCCGTTCTTGTTTCTGTTCCTGTTTAAGTCAGCCAACAGCTTTTTTTCTCCGCTTCTGGCAAAGTGGGGCCTGCGTCTGTGGCAGGCATTCGATTTTAAGCTATGCAGCCGGCCCCCAAAATTAACGGGAAGTAGGCTTGAAAAACAAAAAATAGCTCGCCATACACATAAATACATATATATACTTATTTGTATATACAAATTCTAATTTCTTGGCCGACAAAGCAAACAGAAAAATGTCAGCTGTAAGCGACATTTTAATTGAAAATTCTGCAGAACATGTAGCTGTAATCAAGGAAACAAAGCATAGACCAAATCCAAGAAGTAAAGATAAAAAGCAAACAATACGCAAGCAACGGACCGCAAAATACTTGTTGACAGTAGTCCAATAGCCGTTTGCATTTAAGTTTATTCACTGTGAAAATATATCCAGAAGAAGTCTTGAAGGATATACGTAGACATATATACTTTATCTTATATACTTTATCTCCACTCAGGCAGCACGAACGCAAAATGGATAGAGAAGAAAACCAATATACTCATTACAACAGTGCGAGCGCGCATTGACTTTGCTGCAGGCAAAGAGCACAGACAGTTTGGAAGTTGTATGACATGATGAAAACAATTCCGAGATGTTAGCAATGGGCCAGAGCTTATTACGCAGCGCTCTTGGCCAGGCAATCACAATAAAGAGCAAGAGAGCTGCCCGGGCTGGCTGGCTAGTGGGTCTAGCAAATATTTTCACAATGTTATGTAGATAAGTGCTTAAGGTTTGCCTGTCCCTCTCTCCCTCCCACTCTCGCACTCTCCCACTCTCGCTCTGTTCTGCACTGAGACATCGCAGTCAACCAGCCAGTATATAAAACGACATGACTATAAACCCTTTTTCAGACAATTTAAGCTGAACAGCGTGCGGATTTGCTTGGCTGGCTCTAGATATCCCATCGCCTCGGTTGGCCCCTTGCAACTCGAAGGTTTACGATTGAACTGGATTTAATTTGGCAAAATTGTGCGGGCACTTAAATGGCCAACAACTTGACTTGACTTTTGCTTCTGACAGTCGATGTGGGTGTCTCTCATTCTATCTGCTCTGTGTGTGCATCTAATGGTATAGCATGATTTTATGCATTGCGTAAGCAGCAAAAAGTTACTCAAAACTTTGCTACCCAACTCAACTAACAGCAGTTAACTCCCACGGCTTATTTATTTATTTATATTTCGATGTTGCATTTTTCAATGCTCAAACTTTATGTACTACAATTTTCGGCTGTTCTAAAGTGCTCAGCTTCGGTTTAGCCCCGGGCGCTCTCCGGCGTGACGTAACTTGTTGATAACTCAACAAAACTCAATTACTGAACTTTCATGTTCAACGCTGTTCTTGTGTATGTGAGAGAAGCTCTAATCTAAATATGTGTGGAACTAATAAATAGTTTAAGCTGAAAGTCAACTGAGCGAATTAGATAAGCTACAATCGATATGGATAAGTTTATAGAAGTAATTACTCTCCCAAAAGGCAATTAACATAGCAAAAACTAAAAAATCACTTCAACAAATTGTTATGGCTATGAAATCGATTCGTTCTATTTCCATTTACTGCTAAAAACCAGAACCATTTCAACTTCACTGTTGCAGTTGTAATTGTAGGTTGCGCAATAGTTGGTCATTAGTGTGCACTATAAATAGCCCGTTGGCTGCAGTGGACCTCCACGGCCGCACTCAATTGAATATGTTGAACTCAGCTGATAGAGGGGAGGGGGCAGAAGCGCTGCATTATTATTGGCGATGGCCGCCCCCATTGTGTGCCATTTCATAATTGGGCCATGGCTAAAACAGCGCCCGGCATAAATCATGCCAGGCGTTGACAAAGTTAATGGTGTTCGGTGGCATTGCTGCCATAGATGACCCAGCGCCCAGCATTCAACGGGAACGTGCATAAATTTTCAACCAGAACTAGAAAGCGATCCCCACACACAAACACACACACACGCACACACATATATATATATATACACACCCATTGCAGCTGCAACTTTTATTACTGCTTAGTTTTGTTGCCTACTTGGCAGCGTCACAATGTCTGGCAGCATCGATAGTTTTATTGGTTTTAGTTGAAGTTTTATTGCTGTCCTCGGGCTGATTTACATATAAACACATACCACGGACATTTTCATGAAAACCACTTTGGCCAAAGCTAAAAAATATATTGCGATTCTCCCATCTAGCTGAGTGCATTTGTTTCCGTCACATGCAATATTTGCTTTTGTTTATTCATGCATAAATTGTGTGTTTCTCGCTGCTAATGTATGTTTAATGAAAGCAAAATAAATACATAAAACTTCCATTAAAAATTTAATTGCTTTGAGCGATATTTTTTTTTTTGGGTTTTTAAATGCTTTTCTCTTCTTTTTTGGAAAACTCCCAGCGGGTATTAACTGAACCGAGATAACAAATTCGTTTGCTTTAAAGGAATTTCATTTGTTCCTGGCCATAAAATATTTATTTATTCTCTGGCTTGATCCGAATATATATTCTACATTCATATACAATTCATATTAAATAGAAAAAATGCCTAAATTAATTATCAGCGTTATCATAGTAACAAACGAAAATGAAATCTGCAACATTGGAAATTTAGATTGAGTTAGTAAATTTGCAACGTTTAAATGCCAACTAATGGACTCTACTTTAGCATGCTAAATAGAGTTTTAGGGCTGCCCATCTACTGGCCTATTTGGCAAAGATTAAATTATTCTTTAAGGCGCAGCTGGACTACGTATGAACTCTCATACTGACCTAGCACAGACTCTGGTTTGACATTGTTAATTTACTTGCAGTTTGCTTTGTCGACACGATAATTATATGCAATTAAATTGTGCAAAGTTAACTCGAGGCGCAGAGAGCTCTGCTGGCCAAAAGAACAATCCCAATGTATCCACATTAAAAGCAGTTGCACGTAGCCAAATTGATGAGCAGACCCATAGCAACGGGCAGCCACAAATTCTCTAGTTATTGTGTTGCTCAGAGGTTGCCTGTCGGCTGCCTAGCTGCCTAGCTGCCTGGCTGACTGCCTGGCTTTTGTGGTCTGGTCTATACAAGTGTACGCAGGTGAAGCTGCAAATGTTTGTGCCACGTATGTTTGGCTGCTAATCAGTAGAAGGCACAGACAACCTGTGAGCCGTGTCGGAGCCATGAGCCACGATTTACGGTACAGACATAGAGATGGACGTGTCTTAATATATTGTATATTGTAATAAATTAATAATTGGGGAAATATAATAGAACGTATCAGGAACATAAATACTCGACGCTTGCACTTAGTTAAATTGCTTAAACTTTCACCCAGGCATGTTTAGGCACTTGCTTTTATTAATTTTCGGTTTTTAGACTGATGCACATTAATTTAACTCTCATTACTTCCAGGGCTTGCTTCAGAATGAAACCAAAAATCTGTACTAAAATCTAATTTAAGCTCGACACAAACTTAAGACTAAAGTTGCAGTTGCTCTGCTGCTGGTGAAGCCAAATAAATTGCAAAAAATGTGCAGCACGCGCAAGTAGCGTTATATTTATGCAGCGGAAGCAATGGTCCCGGCAAACGGCAATGGGTTCGTGAGACCGGGATTGGGTGAGGCTGTGGGTGCGGGTGTGGGTGTGGGTATGGGGTTTTTGGGGCAACCGGCAGCAGAGATGCTCGGTTGCATTTCAATGGCATAAAACACACCCCAAGCATCACAATGACGCACACATGCCGCCCTTTTGGCAGCCCTAGTCGCGCCCTGCTCAAAATAAGGGAAGAAATCTTGCAAATGAACACAAATATGCAGAGCAAAAAAAAAAACATGCACATTGGAAAAAAACAACGGGCGAGCGAAAATCTTTTGTGTGCAGTACAAAAGATGCGACAACAGCAAAGCAGAGAAACAGAGAAAGAAAGAGAGAGAGAGGGAGAGAAATGAGAGTGAGAGGCAAAAATATATATATATTTATATATATATTCGCATAGGGTAGAGCTTGGGCCAAGCTCTGCAGGCCCAGGAGCAGGCAGCGCAGTTGCACTTGTCACTGCCTCTGGAAGCTTTTCTTCTGCCTCCTTTTTTTGGGTGAAATTCAGTGAATGCATTGGCAAAAAGGGGGCTAGAATAGCAGAAGTCATTGGCCTTTTCCTTTCTTATGTGTTTTTACGGCCTGCCGCACCCATCGAAATTCGACTTTGGTATTCGCCATTAGAGCTGATTGCTAAGCTCGCAGACATCAATCAAAGGCAAGGAAACGAGCGGGTGAGAGAGGGCGGGAGACCAGTTCCGACTTATATAACATGCAAAACAGCACACACAAAAACAAAGCTCATCATATGATTATCATGTGATAGTATTCAGTACAAACTTGGGCGCTGTGACTCATCAGCGCCAAACTATTGAAATGTACAATTAGAAGCTCTAAAAGCAACAAAGTCGATGCGCAGATTGAATTTCAAAGCGCAATAAACTCGCTAGCAATTTGCATGGTGTGAAAATTATCAAGGCACGACAGCGCCGCCAATTGGGTCACTTCGAATTCGTTTGATATCGCAAATGTACTTGCTATTAGCGGCTTACTTTTAAATAAGACATATTATATAGACCAATGATCGTAAATGTGCTGTGTGAACTGTATGACAAGGCGAGGCTGTGTGGGGGAGCCCAATCATGCTTAAGCAGACAGCTCAATTGTTAGTCTTAACATAATGTAATAACTTATGACCAATGACTAATGACTAATGACTAATGACTAATGACTAATGACTAATGACTAATGACTAATGACTAATGACTAATGACTAATGACTAATGACTAATGACTAATGACTAATGACTAATGACTAATGACTAATGACTAATGACTAATGACTAATGACTAATGACTAATGACTAATGACTAATGACTAATGACTAATGACTAATGGCTAATAACTAATGACTAATGACTAATGACTTATGACTAATGACTAATGACTAATGACTAATGACTAATGACTAATGACTAATGACTAATGACTAATGACTAATGACTAATGACTAATGACTAATGACTAATGACTAATGACTAATGACTAATGACTAATGACTAATGACTAATGACTAATGACTAATGACTAATGACTAATGACTAATGACTAACGGCTAATAACTAATGTGAATGTTTCAGCTTATTTATAACATAGCATACCTAAAATATACCATAAGATATTTAGATTATTCTTAAACTCTACATAGACAATTTAACCTTTTTCTAGCTTAGGCATAGGCCATTAATTAACCCTGTGAGCTGCTGCAGACAATGCAGGCGATTTTCTCAAGAAGTCGTAGGCTAGCTAGAACAATAGACTTCAGCTTGCAACTCGCTCCACTTAAATTAATATATATATATTCATATATATGTATATATACATATATATATGTATATATACATATATATAGTGTTGCTTATAGTTTCTGGGCTTTGTTAGGGCGATACGAACTGGTTCAGAGATGCCGACAAGTAATCTCTCTTCTTTGTGTGTTGACGCTGTGTGAATGACGCGTTCTGTAAGACCGCTCGATGCGATTGCCACAATATGGCATAGGAATTTGTATATGTTTATTGTTATTATTGCCTCTGTCGGCAAGGAGGGTGTCTCTCGCTCTCACTCACTTCGTCTGTAAGCTTTTTCATTCATTTGTGATCGCACAGCACATTCCACAGTAGCTTGCTTCATTCATGGCATACGCGACTGCGACAGGGCGCGTCAAATGCTTTGAGGAATTAATTTGTTTTTTTTTTTCTTCTCTCTTCTGTCATATTGAGTAACTATTCTAATAGCAGGCCTTGGCGGCAGCGATTGCGACAACAAGTCCAACATTAAAATAGACGTCGGAGGTGTTGTGATACAATGAGGCGAGTGTCTGGTATGTGTGTTTCATAACTAATTAATTAATTAATCGGAATATAGTACAGCGCTTAGATGCTTACGCATAATTATTCCGCATGTTATGACAGCCACAGCCACCGGCAAAGCCGCAAAGCACGTAAAATTGTCATCGCAACGCATTTTAATCAGCATTGTTAATAATGCGGTCATGTTTAAATTATTAACTATGTTAACATATTATTAATAATGCTTAATTTGAGAGATATAATTAATTAAAAAAGGAATTTATATAAATACTGATTGCAATCAAGCCTCAGCTGCTTTAAGGCTACATGCTACTAACAGTTCAGCTCAGATTATTAATGCCATATTTAGCCATTTATGGAGTCACATAAATATGTAACATTTATTTTTTTTTAAGACAGCTAAATACAGCTCTGCTCAGCTCATAATCTATATACTAAGTGACTGAATGTGCGTCGGAGCACAGCTGCCTCTAATAATAGCTCATATTTCTAATCGCGCTTTTTTCGCAAAGTTCACAGAGCTATCGGGCATCGGACCGCACCTTTCATGTGCTTATGTCAAATCGATCAAACGCTGGAAAGTGCCCATTCAATGTGTCTAGTGTGGAGTATAAAACAAGCAGCAGCTACAACAACAACAACGAAGTGGACCCGCATTGCGCCAAGGCTGGCCCGTATTTGACCCGGCCAAAAGATATACGAATTGCTTGGCCTGAGTAAGGCCACCTGTATCAATACAAGTATTTATTTATAATAATATATGAGTCCACACACACACACACACACACACAAACACACAAATACATATGTAAATACGCATTAATGGCACTGTGCTTGCGGTTGTTCACGCGCTCATATGTCTATGTGTGTGTGTGTGTGTGTGTAGCTGTCAAACCTCATTTAAATACTATGACGATGTTTTATTGACACAGTGTGTATGTTTTAATTTGGCTTTTGCCTTTCACTGCTCGCCGCTCGCCGCACCTCGGGGGCCCCGGGGCCGCGGCTTGGATCGGATCGAACTGGCGTTCGGTCGCCTCGGGTCGCACCTGCTATAAATAAAAGCGGATCGCTTTGACGTCACTGTGACGTCATTTGGACGACGACAGCAATAACAAGGCATAAACATTAACTTAATCATTGTATTTAAAGGCGTCTAGCGCGCACTCTTGTCAATAACTGGTTTTCAAATACTATTCGACATGCGTTCGCTGTTTATTTACCTACATTTTGTTGTTCCTTTACTTTTGGCACCTTATTTATTTGCGGCTCTCCGCTGCCCTGGCTCTGTCTTTACATAATAATTGTAGTTTCCCGATTTATTGCATTCGCATTCGCATTTGCATTTTCATTTGCTTTTGCCTTTGGCGTGTATTTACAGCTCTTACAGCATTGTGCAAATATTTTCACATTTCTGCCTGTTTGTTTTCCTTGCTCTCTCTCTCTCTCTCCCTCTCTCTCTCCCTCTCTCTCTCTCTCTCTCTCTCTCTCTCTTATTTTCAATTGATTTCAATTCAATTCATTTCAATATTCTAGTTTTCGAAAATATTTTTATTAACTTGGCTGCGTTTCGTGTTTACATTTCATTTCGATTGCATTATGAGCTCGCGCCACTGCCTTACCTGCTGCCCCACTCTGCCTCCCTCTGTCTTCTGCTGCTGGTTTTTTTTTTGGCTTTTGTCCGATTTGCGACTTGATTTAGTTTTATTTCTGGCCATTTGCATTAATTACACGCGACGACATGTTGCCAGTTTAATTGAATTTTCAACACAAAGTGGCTGCGCGATTTTTAAATGTTCATAAACTTGCGGCGTTTATTTTTGATTCGTGTTTTATTTCCCTCGGCATTTCGCGTTTTATTTGCGGTCTTTTTTTCGCATTATTACTATTATTTGGTTTCTGGCACAAGGCTAACAATTGCGTTAAGCGCTCATTGCTCGCGGCTATTGCTGGTTGGTGAAGCAGTTGCTGTCGCTGCCGCTGCTGCTGTTCGCTGCTGTTGATATTGCAGCTCTATGAATGGACGTTGGTCAAGCCTTTGCGGCGTTAGGCCATGTAATGCATAAACAAACAAGAGTTCAGCTAAAGCAAACACAAACAAAGGCCCTGGCAGGGCCAGCAGGTTGGCTCGCTGTTAATTCAAATGTCGTAATACTCATATCAATCGATATAATATATATACATATATATATATATATATATATACATATACATATATATATATATATATATATATACATATATATATGAAAGTATTTTTATATACATATGTCAATATGCATGCAAATATCATCAAATTGGCCCGCACGTCCGGCGCGAGTAAATTTGCCTTACAAATCGAAATTGCAAATAGCAACGAGAATAGAGCGCAACATTTTCTATTTTATACTTATTTTTGCATATTCCCTCTAACGAATTTATCAATCAATTGCAACAGCAACTGCAATTGCACTGCCAAATGGCAATCACACGACGCACATTCGGCATTCGATATATTCTTTTTTGAATTCGTGGATTACTCTATGGCTGCATATCCATATCCATATACTATACTATATAGTTGCACAAATATGAATTCATTATGCATGCCAGTGTCCAGCTGGCAAAGCGCTTCGGCTGCCAGTATTAAAACATAATCATTCCGGAACCGCATTCAATATTTTATTAAAAGCATATATTCACATAGTAAGGAATATCAATAGCAACTACCCACGTAACGTATATTGTTTCCATCAGGCTTTTGTTTATTAAACTCTCTCATATTTTAGCAACTTAATCAAATATATAGAACTTTATCAGAGTTTCTTGCTGACTTAAGCTTTAATTAAATCTTTTACTATATACACATGCATCATAAGTTTATTTATATATGAAAAAAATTGATTAATTGTATCAAATCCCAAGCCTCTGGAGCTCACTCCACTAGGCTGGACTAACTTAATCAAGAATATATATACCCCTTCTACCTAAAGGGTAGACATAATGCAATATTGCGGCAAATTAAGCAAGGAAACACTCGCAGAGTATTTATACTGTTGATCATAAATGAATTTAAATATTAAAATGGAATATTACGAGGATATAAGCGCGCACTCATCAGAGCCCTTGGCTGACCAAGTCGGATTACTTGACCAGCTCTGGCCAGCTGTACTGCCAGCCAGGCCGTTAAGTAAGCTCTGAAGACGGACAGCTAAAAGCCGGCAAACGGGACGAGGCCACCAGCTAAATCAACAGCAGCATCGACCACAGTCGTCGCTGATGATGACGATGCGGCGTTGGCCTGGCCACATGCAGCTGGAGGGTACAGGTGGGCACGGTTCAGGGTAAGTAAGAACTGGAATGTCAGTCAAGCTGAGCTGAGCTGAGCCGCGCTGGCATGCATATGTATGTGTGTGTGTATATATCTATGTGTATGTATGTGCATATGAATATGCATTTATTTACTCGACGAGCAATAAAGGCGGTTGGAAAATGTTAAGGAAAAGCGAAAAACAATGTCAATATTTGCTCAAAGTTTTGATGCAGCCGTTGACTTTATCGTTGCCGTTATGGCAGCTCGTTTTTATTTTTTTTGGGCTATTTGCAAATTGGCCACAGGACGCGAGCAGACAAACATCAAATACGAAATTTCCATGCCCATGCACAGGACACATGCATAAAACATTGAAAAGCTTCAGCTTCAGACTTGACTCTACTACTCTGCATGGGCTTTCTTAGAATCCCGGTCGATGGGTCGAAAACTTTTATCCTGCCGAACTACCAAATTTGTATTGGATCAGATATTTACCCTGTAATTGACTGTTTTGGCTTGTATTTCTTATGGCTTTGCCATTACAGGCGTCTTCGAAGTCAGGTACATGCAGCGAAGGAATGTCTGCCGGCAACTGTCATTCGCTTAATGCAAATGTTCAATCATTTTGCGCCGTCCCAATTTGATGTACGACAACTGTGTCAAAAGTTGTCAGACGTAATAAAAACAAAAAAAAAAGGAAAGGTACGAAACAAAAATGCGCTCGTTTTTAGTAGACAGGTAGGCGAGCTTGCAGAGCGAAGCGTCCCACGATCGATTGGCAAAATTTATGGGCTCATAAAGATTTCAAGCGAAACTCGTAATGACAAAGTGTCCGTCAGCTGATGTCGCTGGCAATTGTGCCGCGCACTTTAAGACCCGCTCTTTATGCGCTCAGTTCTCAGCTCTCGGCTGCGACAAACGTGGGAGAGACCAACTTTCTAGATTGGCTGCTCCATAAACTTGCCAAGTTTGTGTGTGTTGCCAAGTGCGACTGTAAAAATAGCAGCAGCAAACGCTAAAAGTCAACTCCAATATTTGTGTCCCTTGCATGCAAGCCATGCGTCAAGCTTTTTAGATATACTATATATATATACTATATATATATGTTATATATATATATATATATATATATATATATATATATATATATATATATATATATATATATATATAAATGTCTGCATATACTTTTTGTTTTTTCTAAAGCCGTCAAGTATGGCAGGCGAAAAGTTTTTATTAAAGCTAGGTTTTTGTTTAGCAAAGGGGTATATTAGTTTGGGTAAGTATATGTTTTTCTTATCTATTGAAAGCTATGGACCAGCACCAAAGCAGAGCTCAACTTGTTTAAAAATTACTAAACGATAAATGAGAATACCAAAATTTAAGGCTTTCAATGATAAAGTAGGGTTTATACTCATTCACAAAGTGAAATGAGTATATAGGTTTTTGGCAGATTTAGCTTGATCATTTGACTTAGCTCAACTTTAACTTGATTATGTGAATATGGATTATTACTATAATTGATTTCCTTTTAATATATTTATTAGTAAATTACAATATAATGCTTATTGGTTATTTTCCTTAAATTTTATCAGCCATCTAATTTATTTGGAATAAATTTATTCGTGCACTAAATTGAAACACTGTTTCAATTTGCATAACACCTACGTAAACTAACAAACGGTACAATTTTCCACTGGCACGCCCATTATTTAGAGGCGTTGGCAAATCACCTTAGCCAAAGTTTTGGATAACATCAACAAATGCATTTAGCCATTGTGTTGCAGCTGCTGTTGTTAAAAAACAAATGTTGTCTCTCGCTGGCTCTGGCTCTGGCTATGGCCAAAGGGAGGGAGGGAGGTAGTGGGCGCATTGTCAGTGCTGTAACAAAAGGCAAAAGCTTATGGAGAACAACAAGCAAAAACAAAAACAAAAGCAACTCAAATCGAAAACAACAAAAAACAACAACAAGAAAAACCAGAACAAAGTTAAGCACTCGAAATGTTTGTACAAGTGTCTATCCTCTTCTCACTTTCTCTCGCACTCGGAGCGTGTTTTTTTCGTGCTGTCTCTAGCTGTCGGGCAAAGTGTTGCCCTTTTTTATGGAATATACAAATTCTAAAATCGTGATATATGAATATCACTCTTTTGGTGGGGGGACAGGCAATCGGCGACAGGCGTCAGTTCTCCAGAGCGGATTTGTTTTTGAAACAAGCGCCAAAAAATCAATTCATGGCTGCGCGAAGGCCACCGCCAGCAGCCACAGAACCACAAAAGCAATAGCCAAAATAAAAACCAGAGACATTAAATTATGGCCAACGCTGGGTGGACAAAGTTTTCACCAACTATTAAACAGAAGCTAGCGTCGGATGCCTCAAAAACTAAGGCAAATGATCGAAGTTTAGTTTAGTTAAGTTTAGTTTAGGAATTAGTTTTAGTCTTTCTAGTTTCCACAGTCGTCTCTATTTTAATAAAAGAGGTAGAAGAGGCATTTAGCAAATCCCAATAACTTAGCAAAGAGCATACATAAATTTCAAGTCACAATAACCTAATGATGACAGATCAAAATATTATTAATTCAATCTTCATTTTGCCTAATATCTTTGAAGTATTTAAATCATACCTTAATCTTAGTAATTTTATTTCTCATTTAAGTTTAATTTGGCTTCTTGTAAATTCTATTTAAATCATGCATTAATTTGCATAATTTAATTATCCGCATTATTGCTCAAGACATAATTATAAATATAATAATAAATAATTATTTATTATAGCCCAATTCATCTCTTTGTTTCTTTTCTTCAGTTAAGAAAGTTATGGCTGTAATCAAATAATATTCGGCGTGCTTTTTAGTATTTATACTTAACAGTAAACTAAATTATCAGTCTTAAAACTTAAAATGCTTCATTTTCTCTAAATTTGTTCAATATTTGATTTTATCTTATTTCATTAGAGGCTTACCTTGAGCTCGTTATTCAAGATACCTGTGAAAGATATGGAATAAAATGTAAGTAAATTTATTAAACACTTGCGATGAAAGTAATATAAAACGCTTTGTCAATTATTCGTGTATGTGAGATTCGTTGAAATCATTTCCTCGTTTACCCTTGGCCAAAATTGTGGCAGCAATATAAAATCGTTTAAGGCAACGAACGGCTCACATAACAGAGGGCAACCGAGTCAAAAGGACCACCCAGGATTTGAGTTGCCGGCAATTCTTGGTAACCAAGCAGCCAACCAGCCAAGCAGCCATCTCGCCCCTCCCCCTTTAAGCGTCCTGCCCATTGTCGTGTTGCCTGGCTCGCAGACTCTGCGTCTTCGCTGCGCTTTATTGTTAATGAATTCTACACGTATGCCGGCGGGCTGGTCGATTGGACGCGCTGCCAAGGCCCGGATGACGAGGCCCGCCCGAAGCTGTTGCCTAAGGCGCATTATGAGCCAGTTTTTTGCCTTCTTCTCTTTTTGCATACATCGCCTTCTGTAGCCTGTAGAATGTCTGTTGTTGTTTTGTTCTTTATTGCTTTGTGCTTTTTTTTTGTGTGCCTTGCTCCGATGTTGCCAAGTCGCTGGCCGCAGTGTCAAGGTGTCGGCCACATGGCGCTGGCCATGCATATTTACTGCTGTCACAGCCGCCGACTGGGGCGGGGTTCAATGCACAAATGATTGATTTTCAACCGAGCGCCGAGGGGGTGGGGAGGGGGGCAACTGAGAGGCAGGGAGTCGGCGCGATAGCTGCTGATGATTTAACATCAGGCCTGGTCTTTTGTGCTCGCACAACAAAAAGTCTCAATGACACTTTGAATAATTTTTGGTCACATTTGCTGGCATCTGCTGATGGATCACAGCACATTTCGGGTTGCATTTGCGTGTTGACACTAGAACAACGAAATTGAATTCGGGCGCCGCACAGGTACAGGGCACAAGGCACAGGGCCGTGAAAACGGTCCAGGTTTAAAGGTTGACGTGTCAAAGTGGCAATAGCACTCAGTCAAAGCCATGCCAAAAGGGACGAGGGTTTGCCTCTAATCAACATTGAGTGAAAACCACAGCAAAAAAAGAAACTCAGCAAAGCACAGCATAACAAAAGGCTGGCCTAAGCCAAAGGAAAGCTCGGGAGGAGAAAAGCGTAAGCCTGGAATACCCTGTATTAAGTGTACAAAGCAAAGTGTATCAAATATTCATTAGATGCGCGCATAATACGTTTTTATTCCCATTTTTGTGCTCTCGATTTGAGTAAACATTTTAAGAACTTTTCACTTCATCTTAAAGTATGTGCGAGCTGAGCTTTTGCCACCTCGAGGACTGCCTGAATCATTTTATTTATTTCCCCTAAAATGTTTATATATGTGGACATGGACAGGTAGAGCGTGAGAGGTGTGTATCTCTTACGTGGAAGCATCTAAAGTGTATTCAAAAAGAAGAAGAAAAAGCACGCCGTGAACAATAACAATAAAAAAGAAAGAAAATGGCCGTAAGCCAAACAAGAAGCAACACATCCTAAGAAAGCAAAGCAACCCACTGACAAAACTGAAACGCAAAAGTTTATCAAGGTCATTACGGCAGCTGGCTGCGCCCCTCCCCACAACCCCACTTCCTCGAACAGTGTCCGCCCGGACCCGCTTGATTAGCTGAAATTTCTTATCAAAACGATGGCTGACTAAACGGCAAACGGCGAACGACAAACGTGGCAGGTAGCCAAGGACGCGGTCGTAGATAGGCGTCGTCAAATAAGCCCAGGAAATTAAGTGAAGCACAAGGCGTCCTTAAGTCGCTGCTCACGAGAACTACTCGACTGGATGGCTACTTAAATATTAATTCATCAGCTGGCGAATGCTAACCGAGCAGACTCATCTAGTCAAGCGCCGCGTTTACCGAGCGGGATTAAATGGAATTTAAGGCAATTTATGGCCGTCGCTCAGCCGAGCATTTCTGTGAACAAACAATGTTGAGATTATGCCTTCAACTCGTGCAGCAGGTGAAGTGCATTTCTGGGAAGATGACAATATGAGCAACAATTTCAGCTGTAATTGCTTCTAATTTGAAGCTAGCAGCATTAGCTAGAATTATTTACACTTACAATTTAATTAAGTAATCGTGTCTAGTCTACACTCTGAAGCCATCTCTATTGTAATATTTCGTTTAATTGGAATTGAATCCGTTCATTGTCTATTGCAAATTGCAATCAATAAAATTTGAGAGTGCCTTAAGCTACAGCAAATGCATTTGCTGAACATCTCTTGTAGCCCTCGAGCACAAGTTCAACTTGCTTTTAGACACAAACTTTTCTCGCATTTCACAGAGCCTAATTGAATTCGGTTGTTGGCACATGTATGACGCTGGTTCCCAGCAAGCAATCATCGCCTCAGCTGAAGACGCCCAATTCAATCAGAGGCTCATACAGAAATTGTAATAAGATCAATTTCTCAGGGGGTAGGAGAGCTGGGATTAATTGAATTGAAAGTCAGCATGGGCTGCCCAGGCAACAGCCCTTGGCTGCGTGTGTGTGTGAGAGAGAGAGAGGTGCTGAAGGATTCCAGGTAACTGCAATCATATATCCATTCAAGGATTAGCGCTCTCTATGACAACAACAGCAAATTAAAGAGCCGCAGCGCAGGGTATTCGAGAGTCGGCCACAATGACACAATAGAAGCTAAGCTGATAAGCCTTCTTTTTCGGTTTTCGGTTTTCGGGTTTCGGTTTTCGGCTTTCTAGTTGGTGCCAGAGAAATGAGCTAAGCTGATTTTCATGCGATTTTTGTGGCTGGCTAATGGACGAGCAGTTGCCCGCTGTCACGCCCACCACCGCCAACCGGAGTGAGCGTGGGCGTGCGGCAATTAATATCAATTCCGCTTGCCCATTAACATGGCTGAAAACATATTGGCTAACAAGTGTCAAAGTCGCGCCAAATTAGAGCCAAAGCCAATGACGAAAACGGGCCTGGGATTGGAAACGGAACAGGAATGGGACTGGGAGCTGGGCTCGTGTTAAGTTCAATAGCGCCGCGACGCGTGCAAACGATGAGCAGCATGTGGCCAATCCCCAATTGCTGGAGCGCCAAGTCCAACATGCGAATGGGTTTGTGGGGCGCGTCGTTGTCCTTGTTGTTGATAATAATATTCGATTGAGTTTTATTTGCTTTGGGGTTTGGTCCTTCGCCAAGTCCTGCTCATTGATGGTTTATTGTCTTTGCAGTCAGACAATATACACATCATGTTTCCTTTCGAACTGTGACGCAAACCTTCGGCACTCGAATACTTTTTATGGTGCGCCACGCCCCCCCCCCCTCATCCCTTCCTGCCTAGCGTCTAGGATCGCCGCTAATGGCAGTAACAAAAGCATGACGTAGGCCCTACCGTCGGCACCACATGTGGCCAGACTCGGACTCTGGACGGGCCCGGGTCACAGTTGGCCTCTCAAATTGAAAACGGAACATCGATGATGGAGCGGAAGCGGCCGACGCTATCAGCGAATGCTGAATGCTAAGCGCTGCCTAATTATGCAGCCCGTCTGCCAATCGCCAATCAGTGTCATTTACAATGACACACACCAACAACAACAACGACGACGACGACGTCGACGACATGAGCAAATGCAAAGAAGATAACGAAACAGCACAGCGCAATGGCAAACAACTACATAAATATCGAGCACTTCGCGCGAGTTGTTCAAGCATAAAGCACTGTATATGATGATATATGATAAATACGATGATATGTCTCTTTTTCCTATAGGGCTCAGTCGAGCTGTTATCAGTCGAGTTGGCAGTTCATAGAAGAGCTTGTCATTATCCATGAGTTCCTTATAGAAATTATCAATCTATTAATAGATTAAACATATATGTATCTATATATATATACATTATATTTATACATATTTATAAGCAAAACAATGACAGATCTAAAGAACAAACAGCAGAGAACGAGCGGAAGTGCGCATAGCACAATGAGTTTCAGTTTTCATCTTTTTGAGGCAAGAAGAGGTTGAACAGGCCTTGCAGATAACACGCACAACGGCAGAGTGATAAGAATGACCAAGACTATGACGCGAATGCTTTCACTCCCTCCCCATACGAAAGGGGAGGAGGAGTGGCTGTGGCAGGCCATAAAGCACTCAATGCCCATGCAGCAACAGCAGCATCAAAGGGGCATCGATTAACTTAATGAAATTGCGTTGTCCATCGTCGCTGGGACTGGGGGCTGGGGGCAAAGCGGGAACGCGACTGACGGCGTGTAAATTACAGTAAATACTTTAAAGCACTTATGCAGCAGCCGTTGCCAGCTAATGAGGTGTGACAATTAAAAGGCGGCAGCCAAATGGGTGCAGCTGAATCGATGATGCCCTGCTAATGAGCTGCACCGAAGTATATACGCTCGAAGCACGAACTGAATTACAACTAACTTTGAGAAATGTTAGACATTCCTGTGTGATCAAATAATTACAAACTATTGCAAAATACATAAATGTTTAATATCATTTAGACATTAAGAACAGTGTATCGGGCAGTCGGTTGCAGCCGTTTTTATTCATAGATTTGGGAAGGGGCTGGGCTGGGTTAAGGAGCTTTACCTTGTCTATTTGCTTTGCGCTCTCGATTTTGTTGCTGCTTCCGCTGAGGCAGCAGCCTGTGCTTAGGTTTTAGTACGTGCTTTGGTATTTGGAGTCAGAATGCGACTGATAACGGGGCGCCGTTGATAACGCAAATCGTCCAATTCCCAGAACAGGCGCAACTTCGGCAGCGCAGAAACAGCAGCTGGTCAGCGTAAACAGAATCGAAAGGAAAGGGTATTTGTGGCGAGAGCAATTTTCCGGCTTTTCACACACGCGACGGCGTCACACCGGCAGCGGCGGTGGCGGCGGCGTCTACGCTGACGTCGGCACAGGCGGCACGCTTTCTCGACAAGTTTTGCGTTTGCTTTTTTTTGCGTTTGCTTTTGCTTTGCCTTTGCCTTTGCTTCTACTTATGCTTATGCTTATGCTTCTGTTTCTGCCTCTGCTGCTGCTTGCTGCTTGCTGTTACTGTTGTTGTTGCTGCTGCTGCTGTTGTTGTTGTTGTCCGACACCAATACTATATTTGTTGTTTTTCTTTTCAATTTGACCGCATTTGTCGATTTTGGTTTTTCTTCTTTTTTGTTGTTGCGGTTGTTGTTGTTGCTGTTGTTGGTGCTGCTTTAGCGGCTCTCTTTGCTTTTTGCTTTTGGCCAACAAAACGCACACTTACAAGCACTTGCACACACAAACGCACACTTTACTTACGCGCAGCAAACGCACACGAACACACACACACACACACACACACGTAAGAACAAGAGCGCGGCGATCGAGCACAGAATGCCAAAAATTTAAAGCACTTGATCTAATTGGCTTGCACAACACGCACGTTCAATTTAAATTAGTTGCGGCTCATACGCGTATTAATTAACAAGACTCTTTAAATAATTTATACGTCCGCGCTAGCAAAAAAGAGGTATACACCCACGTCCGTTCGTAACACAAATGCTGTTAATTAACAGGCGCAACGTTTAACATGGTGTAACTTACAGACCTCTGCTAGCCTTAACCGACTGTTATGCTCAACATGGCTGCATTTCGATATGCCTTTCCAATAACAGCCATATATTCTGTTAGATACATGAACATTATCGATTAGTAATCGGTTTTCATAAACTTTAGTCGCGTGACGTCACAAGTGCAAGAAATGTATAGTTAATAAGTTTTTGTTTTTAACACAAACAAAATAAACTGAAAAGTGAACTTAATTTATTTTTAAAACATGTTTTAGTTCCTCTTAGTGTGTGCTCACTTCTTCTTTTCATAAATTTAACTTTTCCGCGCGAAGGTTACACGAGGTTCGCTACAGTCACGGACAACCGGCAAATTTTAGATAACTCGCGCGCTTCGAGCCATGATTTTTACGAGAAAAGCATTAAAATTGCTAAACTACCGCTTGAAATGCAATTCTACAGCACGTTTAGTTAGCCGGCGTTGCCTACAAAGCAGCGCCAACAACGATGTGCCCTCCGTGGAGGTCAGCTTTAGCAATGGGTAAGGCGCTGAGCAATCCATTCCAGAAAATACTTAATTTCATAATGTGTTCCTTACGTCAGGCGCAAGATGACCATAAGCTCGGGCAAGTTGGCCCGATTCGCCAACGGCACCGCGGTTTGCCAAATGGGCGACACTGCGGTCATGGTCACCGCTGTAGCCAAGGCGAAGCCAACGCCTGGACAGAACTTCATGCCGCTAGTGGTGGACTATCGGCTCAAGAACGCTGCGTCGGGCCGCATACCGATGAACTTCATGCGCCGCGAGCTGGGACCATCGGAGAAGGAGATACTGTCAGCGCGCCTAATAGATCGCTCGCTCCGGCCACTCTTCGCCAAGGATTACCGCAATGAGACGCAGCTGGTCTGCAATATGCTGGCCATGGATGCGGTCCACTCACCCGACGTGCTGGCCATCAATGCGGCCTCCATGGCGCTCTCACTGAGCGACATACCCTGGAATGGTCCCATAGGCGCGGTGCGGTAAGAAAAATTCCTCGAAAAAAATTGAAATTGAGTTTATCATGTGATCCTCCCCAGTGTTGGCCTCAGCGATGGCGAGGTGCTGATCAATCCGACACGGCGTGAGCTACAATCTTCGCAGCTGGACTTGGTTGTGTCGGCCACCAAGCAGAATCTGGTGGTCATGCTGGAAGGCAAGGGCAATGTGGTCCTGATGCAGGACCTGCTGAAGGCCATCAAGCAGGGCACGCGTGAGGCTCAGTTTATCATACACGAGATCGAAAGACTCCAGAAGGCATACGGGCGTAAGAAACGTGATGTGGATGAACTGCCCGAGTCGGAGCCAGAGCTGGCGCAGGCGGTGAAGAGCATGTGCGAGATGCGGCTTCGAGAAATCTTCCAGGATGCGCATCATGACAAAATCTCTCGGGACACAGCCGTCAACGAGGTGCGTGCGAATGTCATCGACAAGGTATGGTCCTCCTACCCGGACACAGACCCCGGCGCCATCGGAGAGGAGTTCAACAAGACCTGTCGAGCGATATTCCGCGAACTAATCTTCGAGAGCAACCGACGCTGCGACGGTCGCGACTACGACAGTCTACGCAACATAAACTGCCAGGTGGACATGTACAAGCCGTTGCATGGCTCCGCCTTGTTTCAACGTGGCCAGACGCAGGTCTTCTGCACGGTCAGCCTCGACTCGCCGGAGAGTGCCATGAAGCTGGACTCGTTAGCGGCGCTGGACAGCGGTGGACTGAAGGCCAAAAACTTTATGCTCCACTACGAGTTTCCGCCATATGCCACTGGCGAAGTGGGTCGCATTGGTCCACTGGGACGCCGTGAGCTGGGTCACGGTGCTCTGGCTGAACGCTCCTTACTGCCCACGCTGCCACACGACTATCCGTTCACGGTGCGCCTGACGTCGGAGGTGCTGGAGTCGAATGGCTCGAGCAGCATGGCCAGCGTGTGTGGCGGTTCGCTAGCGCTAATGGATGCAGGTGTGCCCATCACAGCACCTGCCGCCGGCGTGGCCATTGGATTGGTCACCAAGTATGAGAACGACGACACGAAGCATTTGGAGGACTATCGCATATTGACCGACATTCTGGGCATTGAGGACTACATGGGCGACATGGACATGAAGGTGGCGGGCACACGCAAGGGCTTCACTGCCATCCAAGCGGATCTTAAGATACCTGGCATACCGCTTAAAGTGGTCATGGAATCGCTGCAAAAGGCCACAGACGCCAAGTCCAAGATACTAGATATCATGGGCGAGACGATCAGGGAGCCACGGTAAGTCTACCAACATATGCACTGCCTCTCGACTAGTCCTTAGTTTCTGTCTGCTGCAGCAAATACCGCAAGGACTGCTGGCCAGTTAGTGAAAGTCTCGTGGTCGAGCCACACCAGCGCTCTCAGCTCATTGGGCCCAGCGGGATGCATATGAAGCGCATCTACTTGGAAACGGGCACCACCCTCACCGCTGCCGATGACAGTAACTTTACGGTCTTTGCGCCGTCCCAATCGGCGCTGGATGAAGCCAAGGAGATGATCGAAGGCTACATGCATAAGGAACGCGTGCCGGATTTGGAATTCGGTGGAATCTACACAGCCAAAATCACCGAGCTGCGGGATACAGGCGTCATGGTCGTACTGTATCCCAGCATGCCGCCAGCACTGCTGCACAACTCGCAGCTGGATCAGAGGAAGATTGCGCACCCGTCGGCGTTAGGGTTGGAGGTGGACCAGGAAATACAAGTGAAGTACTTTGGCCGCGATCCCGTCTCCGGATTTATGCGGCTCTCACGCAAAGTGCTGCAAGGCCCGGCCGTGGGCATTGCGCGCAGTCTGAACAAGGCGGCAACCGGGGAGAACAGCTCCTGAGGTTGCCCCGAAGTGTTGTACAGTTTAAGAAGTTGTTAATCTGTTGTTAGACATGCGATTATATTGTAAGCTATAAATTTCGTGTTTTGTACATTAAACAAATCAACTTAAATACGAACTATGTATACATTTGAATGTAAAGTTAGAAAAATTTGGTACGTTGCAAGTGGATGATTCTATCCATAAGAAGGTAACTTAAGATTAAACAATTTTCAATTCGTATTGGCATTTTGAACTCAGCTATAACTTGTATGCCAAAGAGATTTTATTTTGAACATATCTTTTAGGCTTAGCCCTCAAAAAACGTTGATTACAAAAATCTTTAAGATTCTATTTTCATTTCATGCAAAGCCATCATTGCCTAGGTTTGTAGTTTTATAAGGACATATCTTTTCACATATTCCAAAAATAAATTGTATAAATCGACCTCTGAGAGCAGGAAATAAGAAGTCTATGGATTATTGCAGACAACTTCAGTTAACTTTAAACTTATTCATAACTTGGTTTGAATATATTAGATTTTAGTCCCGGTATCACACAGCTCGGACCTGGTAGGTACACGAATCGCAGCTAGATGATAACGCGATAGTAGGAATCGGAAATGCTGTACAAGGCCACTATTGGTGTCTTGGCATCACTCAAATGGTCCACGATCTCCTCGTATATTTCCGATATATACCGTTTATGTTTGGGAAATCTAAAAGTACAAATGTATGTGAGGATATTTTATATATTATGAACTGAGAGTCTCCTTTACCTCTCAATGACAAAAGTCATTTCGGGTTCAGTCTCATTTTTGCGCAGTACTCGGGGATTGATGGCACCAACTATGGCATTGACCACTGATGGCGGCAGTTCCACCACCAGCACCTCAAACGATTCCTTTTTGATGAACTGCGACAACGTTGAGCTCATTTGCTGCGCCACCTGATTTTCCAAACGCCTTCGGTAGTTGGCTGTGAGCTTCTCGTGGGTAAGGAATGTTACCTGCACGGACGGCAGCTGGCTGTAGCTGTTCTTGATGGTCGCATTGGACGCCGACAAGTTCACTCCGCACTCGCCACGTCCGCTACCGCCGCCACTGTTGCTCAGATTAGACAGCTGACTGGAGTAGTCCGGTCCTCCACCAACCGCTCCGCCATTGATGGCCTCGCTGCGCTGCATTTTCTGTATGAACTCGACCAGCTCGGCACGCGTCAGATGGCGCTCGTGGAAGCGATCACAATAAAAGGAGCGCACACGCAGCGCTCCATTCTCTGCGACCAAAATGACATGCAGCGCGCCCAGTCGTGACAGCTCCTGTGCCTCATCGCCGCCACTGCCGACTGTCTCCACGATGCCGCAGCGTATGCCAACGGACCAGAGCAGACGCATGATGTAGGTGACATCCTTGAGCGGGGGCCGTGTGCCGCACACACAAATGCCGATATCGATGGCCCGGCAATCTTTGGCGTACTCCTTGCCCACGGCAGCAACCAGTTTATCCAAGGACAAGGTGAGTCCCGCGCCGCTGAGTACGCCGCGCGTTGGCAACGCCGCATTGAAACTCTGCGCCTGTTTCTGAAAGTCATGCAGCATGGCATCATAGCGCTGGCCCATGGCCAGCACCGACGGTTGTCCGGACCGATATGGCTTAAGATCCGCGGTCATCTGCCACACAATACCACCGCTACTGGCACTTTCGAATCTAATGGGCAGACCAGCCCAAATGTGTATCGGACACTGCGGGTAAGGAATGATTAATATAAGTATGTATGAAGTGGCGAAATACTCACTGTGACGCCTAGACTGTAAGCTAATCCGATCACTGTTTCCAGTTCTCGTAAGGCGCCGCGTGCCAAGGACGCAGCTTCACCCTTGCCGCGCATCAGTGACTTTAAGGCCGATTCATCCACGCTGCTCCTGGAGCCGGTGAGCAGAAAGTTTGCCAGCATCATATCCATTAGGGTCTGCGCCGAGGTGCGCGATTTGTCCATTATCGCCGTGATGCTCGAATGAAACTGGAAGCGTGAAATGCGCCCCTCAATGAAGTCCATTAGCCCCTCGAAGAGCGCGCTGTACTGCGACTTGGGCACATTGCAGAATATAAGGATGGCACGCAGCAAATTCGTATGATTCATGCGTATGGCAATGTTGCGCTCGCGCAGCCGCGGCAGCTCGTTGATTATTTCGAATGCCAGTGAGAGCAGCTCCGCGTCCACCAGTTGACTACTTGTGCTGGGGGTAATGATATCGAAGCAGCACTCGTAATTCTGCTTCGGATGGAAATTGAAGACGCGCTCCTCGCGATAAACACGGTCCACGCAGTAGCGACGTATGAGATTCACCCCATTCATGGTCACGTGTCGCGCGAATTGAGTGCGCAAATCGGTGGGCAACAGCACCACCGAGCCAGAGTGGGTCATTAGATGAACCGCATTGCTGTTGGCACTGGAATTGATGTTGCGCGAAGACAACGGCGACAATAGTGGCGAGTCTACTTCAATGGCGCCGTGTTTCCGAAACACATTGACCACTTTAGCCTTGACAAACTCGATGAGCGGATTGAGCGAAACAATGTCGTCAATAACTATGGCCGAGTTCCACGATTTCATAGCACGGCTACTGCTGAGATGGTAAGTGTGCTCCAGCACTGCGTCGCTTTCCTGTTGCAGACAGCGCGCCACAAGATTCTTATAGGCTTTGCTCTGTGGATTGGCCAAGGCATGCCGCAGCATTTCCTGTAGCTCATTGGCCTCCAGTTCGGCAGGAGGCACCAAGTCCGAGACGAGCAGCTCCTCGGCTGTTGGCCGTTGCGCAGGATCATGGCTTAGCAGCCAACGCAACATCTGACAATAGGAAACATTTCATTTTTGCATACGGCTCATATCCGTAGCTGCTCACCTTGACAGTCTTCTCGTACTTAGCGTCCTGCAGCATGCTCTCCGGTATGACAATGGACGCATTTCTTAGAGCCATTATCGTCTGGGCGCGTTCCATGCTAGTGTCGAAAGGAGGCTGACACATTTCGAACAATATAATGCCAAGCGTGTACATGTCCACTTTTTGATTGTATACGGACTTGGAGGCGTTGCCCGTCAGCTCTGGTGCCACATAAAGCGTAGTGCCCACTTTGCCCGTGCCGGTGCCATCCTCAGTCGAGGTAACGTGCTGCACGGTTGAATGTGACGGATACTCGGCTAAAGAGAGCGCACAATTAGTTACAATCTTAAATCTTTATGCCAGCCTACAAACCATGCGCTTGTAACGCTAAAAAGCTCGTCGTAGCCAGGCCAAAATCTCCGATTTTAATTTGATCGTGCGAGTCCAAGAATATGTTAACCGGCTTCAGATCCCGATGTATGATGCCTTGTTGGTGTATGTGCGCCAAGCCCTCGGCAATCTCACGGAACAACCGCCACAAACGATCCGTGTTCTCATAGAGATTGTCATCGATCGCAGTGCTAAAAGAAAGGATTCATTTCAATACGAGTCGTAGAACAAATATATTTGTTCCTCTAACCGTAGGGTGCACTTCTCACAGAATTCCATTTGAATGTACATAACTTGCATCTGTGGACGCGGCGAGTTGCCCTGCTTGTGCTGGACTGCATCATCTTTCTCGCTATCTTCGTTCTCATCGTCGTCGTCGTCATAAACGGCTACTTGGCCATTCGAGTCAACAAACTCAATGCCATCCGAGTCAGAGTCATCCATGTTGGTCCTGCCAGACAATATTAAATATATAAAGAGTTAAATATATATTTTTGGATTATCTATTTACATGTAACCATTCCACATGCTTGACGAGCTCTCCGTCTCTTCCTCTTCCACGGTCATCCCAAGCTGAGGTGACTTTGCGGGCTTTGTGCTCAACTCCTGACTCTGCGACCAATCGCCACCCAGTACTTTGTCCAATTCGGCCGCATCGGCATCGCTAACGCTTTCTATCCAGCTGTTGAAGTAGCGAACCACATTCTCATGGTTTAGACGCGAGAGCAGCTCCACCTCGCGAGTCATCTTCTTGTACAGCTGGCGACTGCGGGCGGGCAGCGGTATACGCTTGATGGCATACTCCCGATTGTCCAGTATATTGCGAACCTTCAACACATCCCCAAAGGCACCTTTGCCCAAATACATGAGCACCTCGAACTCGGTGCGCAGGCGCGACTGGCTCAGCGCCAAGGTGGGTATCTGGAAGGGCACCACACCACGTTGGGCGGGCACAGCTTGTTCGGATTTGGGCACCAGTGAGCCCCGATTCTGTGTGTGCTGCAGCGTCAAGTGTTGCTGTGCATTGTCCACATAAAAGCGTAGAAAGGGATGCTCCAGCAGCTCAGAGGCAGACAAAGTGCGATCCGAATTGCATCTAGAATGGGTCCAAAACTTGTTAACAATATCTAGTTCTAAGTTTACATGAGCTTAGCTTACTTATCGACAAAGTCACGCATCTCATAGCTATGGGTGGGCATCAGTGCTTCGATGAGCGCACCTAATGCAGGCAAGTCTCCATGATTGCTGCTTTGGCCAACGCCCCCGATCAGCTCCAACAAATTGGGCACCAGCGAGAAGTCCGTACAGCGTATGTTGCCAGCATTGTCCATGAACACTGTGCTGTCGAGCAGATGGCTGTGCGAGACGCCCTTGTTGTGCAGGAACACCAGAGCTTCCAATACACCACGGGCCACCATGCGAGCACCGTCCATGCACCAGCCCAGCGTAGAGGAGATGCTAAAAACGCTCGTGCCTAGCAGAAAGTCCTGCACCAGATAGACCAGTAAGCCCTCTTTTCGCTTGATGCAGAGAACGCATTCGTATTGAATGAGATTCTTGTGTTGCAATTGCGCCAGAGCTGCGACCTGTTTCTCTATGGAGACTATCAGTTCATCCACTCGGTGATTGCCCACACACTTGGGCTCGGAGCTCCAGTGGCATTTGCCATTGCCACTGCATGGCTGCTCCAGCTGCGAGTACTTGATGTTCCACTCGGTTAGGTAGAGCAACTGGCCAGAATGCACATCGACGCCGGTGTAGGCAATGCATCCACGCTGCGAATGGCCTAAGAGTAGAAAATATTGAGTTACGAACCAGTCCAGTTAATAGTGGTTGTTGTAATACTTACCTAGGCAGCAGGCACGTTGAATTTGTCGGCCCACCTTGTAGAAGGAGAGCATTTCTGTATTTCGATGATCCAGGCACTTGTTGGGGTACGTGTAGCCGCGGTAGTAAGGCGAGGAGTTTTCAGAGCTTTCCGAGGAGCTGGGATGACGATTGTTGGACTCGCTCATGCTGCGCCTTGGCTCGCCGCGTCGCTTGGCCTCCGTCTTGAATATCTCTTTGCGACGCTCGACCTCATCGATAAGTGTTTGCCGCTCTATAGTCTCCTTTTGCCTTTGCAAGTCCTTCTCCTCCTGCTCACGCTTCTGCTTGGCCTGCAGCATTTCGTCATAGAATGAGCCCTTCGGTGGTTTGTTGTGCTGCAGCAGGAAATATTGAACAGTCTGCGCCAGCTCGTAGATCATGACCTCGCCCAGCAGCTCCTGGGATTGCGCCTGCAGCTGGGCGAGCAGGGCCTCCAATAGCTGATCCGATATGCCCTTGGACTCCTCCAGCACTATTTTGGGCGCACTGCAAACAAATCGAAATTGAGTTAATTGAAATCAATTGAACGAACTGAACTCAACTCACATCTTTGGGTATTTGGATGGGCATGTCACGTGTAGCTTGGTGCAGACGTAGGCCTGGGGCAGGCCATTAGAGGAGTCTCGCAAGGGCGTTAGGAGTATGCGGATGTCTGTAGGCTTCCACTGCGTCGCATTGCTCTGAGGCCTTAGGTCTTCCACATCGCCGCCAAATATGGACTGGAAATGGCCCGCGTTAATTTCATCATATTTCAAGGGGGTTTGGGTAAATGAAACTTACTTTTATAACCTCCAATTCCTGTGTTTGTCTTTCGCGAAATGATTCCTTCGCTGCCATTTAACTGTAAACTTGTTCATTAAATCTCAATATGAAAAGAAAACGTTCAGGTCTGCGCGCTTGCAGTGTGAGTAAAAAAAATACTGGAGTCTCGCCGCCTGTGTTGGTGTATTTACATGTGCATGTGTGCGTTTGTTTTTTGTTATGAATGTTGCAGCCGGTGTGTTTTTTCAGCGATAGCAGCTGTTTCGTAGCTGGCAAGCTTCAGCATCGCTTTGAGGCTTGCCTTTACATCAGGAGTGTGCCAATTGAATTTTGATTGATAGCAGCGGTAGATTAATTGCGTAAAAAGGGCCACTTGTTGCTCTTTTCATTAAAAGTTTTCACTCGCGTCCCGTGTGTGCGTAGTTAGCCAGCTGTATAACACTTAACATTCCTTATCTGGCACTTAACATAGATTTTCCCAGTAACATCGATACTTTCTGCATAATCTTTTTAAGTATTTTTCAGTAGCGCGAACACGGTCACTCTGCCATCTAGCAAAGTAACGGTGCTTTGCTTTCTTCAGATTAAGTTTTTGCGGATTGTTAAATTTATTTTCTTTGTTTTTTTAATTTGTTTTAATATATTTATGTAAAAATGGTGCAAACACGAGTCATAGTGTATCTCAACCAAACACCAAATGAAGTACAATCAAATGCTGCAGTGGAAACAGACTCCTACCAATATGGCGGCGAAGTAAGCGTCTTGAATGACAAAACTTTGCGGCTCTTGTGCAGGCAAAACTTGTGCAAACCTCAAGTGCTTGTGGCGCAGAAGCTGCACTTTGATGCGCTCTCTTCTCAGAAAAATGAGGAGCACAAAGAGCGTGAGCTGAGCACATTGCTCCAAGCACTATTTGTGGATCAACAAGATTGCCTGCTGATGCATCTGGCCGCTGAGCGCGGCTACCACTTGATGTTTCTCGTCGATGCGCTCATCATTCAAGTCAATGTGAAGCTCCAGCAGGAATCTTTGCAACTGGAAAGTTGCGCTATACACTACAAACATCTAGTCGAAGGCAGTGGCCACAACGGCTTGAACACACAATGTAATTTCTGCGACATAAAACATCTGATGGCTTGGCTCCTGAATGAGTACCGACTGCGCACTGCCGTAGCCATAGGACATGAGGCGCTCGAGGTCCAATATGTAGTGGTCAGTAAAGAGCAAGGCACTCGCTTCAATGTCAAGTTTCACGTTCTGCTCGTGGCCATAGAGGAGATGGGCATGGGCACGCTGTGCGGGCTGCGCTGTTATTTGAGCCATGACCCTCTCACGGCCGCCCTCTCAGTCACTGAGCTGACGACGTACCTGCGTAAGGCGGCTGAAGCGAACACCAGCAAGCCTCTGCATATGCTTTTATTGTGCCACGTGCTGGTCACTGGCTGTCAGGTGAACTCCAAGAATGTCCAGCTGCTTGGATTGGCGAACTTAGCCTACAGGCAACAAGACTTGAATCAGAACAGAATAGAAACTGTGAGTAGAACGATTTATATAGCCGACTCTAAACAATACTGAGTGTTCTCCCATCTCCGTCTCCAGGTCAGCATGCCTCCGGCAACTAACTGGCCCAAAAGCGATGCTCAGATACAGCTAAAAGAGCTCGAGCTCTGCCAGCGAGAAATCAACGAGCATTTCCAATCACTGCACCATCAGCTACTGGCGTATGTGCAGCAGGAACAGAAACTAAAACATACACAATGCCAGATTGCAAAAGAACGCAACGAATTTTATGCTACTCTGAGTGCTTCCGAGACGAAGCTTGCCCACTTAAGGAACCTGATGGGCAACATTGTCCACACATAATGTGTTTGCTATGCCAACTTTGTATACGTTTGTTTAATATTGTCCTTTATACGTTATCATATTTATTTAATCTTATTTTAATTACAGTAAACCCTGAAAAGCAAATTGCTTCAAAAAAGAGTTAGCTTGTAGAGTTGCTTTGAGATTTCCATTTAAATTTTTGGCTGTGCCTCTATATCAAAGCACTTTTCAAGATTCATTTGTGAACATTAATCAAAATTTTCTCCGTAAGCAATACATACTTTAAAAAAAATTATAAAAATATAAGCTAGGAGCGTTTCTTATCGATATGGGTGACAAGGTCCATCGCGTTATTGTGTCTTTTACAGACTCAATGCATAAGTTATCTAGCAGCAGCAAGAATATACCGATTGATGGCGATGTCAAGCTCATGGACAAGACCACACTGTTGCTGCGCACGCGGAACAGCGCAGAAGCTGGCAAGACGGAAGCCGGCAAGTCGGTACGCTACTACAATCAGCTTCAATTCGACGCTGTGGGCTGTGAGGACGATCGTCACTTGCGGAGCGAACTGAGCGATCTGCTGGATCAAATGATACAGCAGCATCAGCACGGCTGCTTGCTAAGGCTGTGTCCTCGTCGGTCACACAATGTGAAGATGTTGACGCATCTGCTGGTCTCCGACTTGGACAAAACACTGGCCAAGTTGCCGTACCAGCTGCTTGGCATCAACGTGGAATACTATGATGTGCGCAAGTTCGACATGGTCAACATGTTGTCAAGCCCACATCGCGGCAGGCCACAGACCACTAAACGAGCGATGCAGACAACGCGCGAGATGTTCCAATGGTTGCACAACGAATACGCTGTGCTGCGGTCACGCGGCACTGGCGACGATCACATCAATGTGGAGCTCCTCCTCACTGATGGCATCCATAAGCCGCACCAGCTATTTCTGTCGCTGTACCATATCTTTGACTGCACTGATCGCACGGACATAACCGACTTTTTCAAGGCACTGTCCACTGGCAAGCGCTGCAAGAGCACGCTGCTCACCGATTGCATCAAGGAGTCGTTTGATTCGAAGCGAGCCACCCGCACCTTGATTATGTGCGAGATACCCTTGGACAAGGAGCCCGCGTGTGAGATGTATAAGTTTCTCCATCTAGCGAACTTGGTTTACACGAGCCTCTGCAGCGCCAACGGCAACCCCAATATTCCAAAATCCAACGATCCCAAGCCATTAACAAGAAGGATGAGCAGCACCAGCAGCAGCAGCAGTCATTCAATGGAGCAATCGAGCAAGCCGCACTCTTCGCTTGGTTTGAACAGCTTACCATTCCGCTCTCGTCCGGTAAACCTTTCCCACGAGGACTACAGCAAGCTGGCCGCTTGGTACCGTCGCATCGACATGAAGTTTTCGGAGGTGAAGCTCAGCATGGAGCGTCATTACAACGTGCAGTATCGGCAGAAGTTCTTGAAACTGTGCAAACAGTTGAGCTCCTACCGCATCCTCAACGACAAGAGCGGCGGCGATGCCCATGGTGTGCTGACCCAGAACAGCTCCAGGGACCTGGCGGCGGCTGCCAACTATACCGAGGCCCTCAAGCAATTCCGGCAGCTTGAAAGGGAGGTGAAACGATGCCAGTTCTCGCCCACCTTGACGACATACATGAGCACCAAGAACTACGAGCTGCTCAACGCGGAGGACAACTTGCAGCAGCAGGAATTGACCAACTTAAGAGAGCACAGAAAACGAATATGAGCCCATAACGAGCTCTGAAACTTTCTTCTTGTGGATAATTGCTCAAAAAATGTCGGAAAGCTACATGCAAACCCATCTAACTTGTTGGGCTTTGGAATCAGATTTTGTAACTTTTCACTATCATTTGAGCTTGACGTCAAATAAATAAATATGGTTTTGTTGTTAGATAAAGACACGAGGCGGTTTGATTTCAACTGGTATACATATAATATATAATATACACATAAAATACAATTTATATATATATGATTTATATATACGTATATACACATTTATATAAATTGAAATATTATTGTCAACAATATGTTCCATAATCGTAGGTGAGCTGCGTCTCCCAGCTGCGGCTTCAGGCTAACACAAATAGATAAATATGCCAAATACAATGTGTAACAGTTAATTCGATACTAATTATAAATATATATATATGTATATATTATATGTGGGCTAAACTCTGTTATTTTGAGGTGTAGTAAAAACATTTAAAGCAACACTCAATAATATATTGCAATTAACAATTCGATAAATATGTTTTCGTCTGTCTTGGCAATGTTTTGAACAATTCGTCAGTTTAGGATATGTGCGACTTGCGATGTACTCTATTGTAGTTAGGGCAGAAGGTAACGGGGCTTCGTTGGCAGTTGCCAGACCGAATGAACTTAAGCGATACTTAAAACTTAAACTTAATATGCAAAACTGTTTCTGAGTATGTGTGAAGCATGTCGAACTAATCTCTAAGCTAAGGTAATCAACGATCCTAAAAGCCCTGCCAAATGCAATCACAAATTAAATGCGAGTTCTATTACTGAAATGAGTTTTGAGACAGTAGATCGGATATCAATATATATGTATGCATGCAACCGGGTTATATCTCTATATAGATCCATTCGAGGCAACAGAAAGCTTTCGTTTCGAGTTCCCTTGTAGTTTCCGTTTGTTGTTGCTTGTGCTTCACAGTCTTCTCCTTCGTGTTGCGCTGCATGGGGCTCAAGAGTGTAAGCTTAAAACATATATAAAAATATATCTATTCGTTAGTTAGTATGCATGCTGTTGGAGCTGGGCGCGCTTTGGAGCTGAGAATTGTGTTTCGAAGCGCGTCGAGCCTTGGAGTCCTGTTATTATTATCCTGGCTGCACAGAAGCTACAATATTATTATAATTCTTTTTTGTTTTGATTTTTCCAATTTTTTTATGAATTTAGTTATAATTTTTCTTTATATATTAAATGCTATCATTTGCTGTTGGCTATCGCGATGTCTCCATCCGCTTAATAATTTCAGCGTAGTCCCTGGCAACAGTGGCTGCCGCCCCACTATCATCCACTCGCTAATCTCTACACCTGAGCTGGTTTCGCCTGCTTGCCGAGTACCATGAGCAGCTTTTGCAGGAAGTGTGTGAGGCTTACTGTAAAGGAGAAGAACGCATTTCGCATTAGTCGAGCACTTGAGGGCCACTAAGTTCTACGTGAGTGCGCTACAGTGGATAACCACGTTTAAGAGTGCTAAGGAAACACGGAACAAGAGAGGGGCGAGGCCCGTTTGTTAGTGATTAGTGTGAAGAATGCAGGCAGGCAGAATGTGTATTGGTTAGTTGAAATACAAACTTAGGAAAACTAGGATAAGGAGCAAACTTAAAAACCTTTGACGCCGCTTTGGGACGCACAACCATCATCAGTTTTTGCAGTGCTTGTGTGAGTCCGCCTAGAAGAATTGCAAGGTTCGGGAGGAGCAGAGCGAAAATCATATATGAAACAGAATTGCAAAACAGTTTAAAGGTGTTCACGATGCGGGCAGGTAGCTGGTGGACCAAGTTCAGGTGTGCCAGTGACCCGCTGCACAACTTACCCATCGACTTCTGGAACCATATGGGCTTACTCTTCCAGGCGATGAAGACCAGGTAGACGGGTATGCTGGACAGGATCATGAGTATGCCGTAGCCGGTCTCCACGGGACTGGCGTACATGGGCACCACGGTGACGAACACGGTGGCAATCAGATACACGATGGGGAACACCAGGGGCACGCGAATGGGGCGTGGCAAGTTGGGCTGGGCCCAGCGCAGCCAGGGCAGACAGAGAACCGCAACGCCAATGCTCAGCTGTGGGTGGGTGGGGCGAGAGTCAACTATGAGACAAATCAAATTAAATAGTTTAAGCGAAAACTTACCCAAGTCGCAAAGCCCACGTAGTTGATGAGCGCAAAGATGTCGGAGACCGTTAGATACAGCATGGACAGCAGAGCCATGGCCAGGACGGCGGGCGTGGGCGTGAAGCGCTGAATTTGAATCATGGTTAAAATCTCTGGCATCTGGCCCTCGTTCGCGCCCGCATAGAACAGACGCGAGGAGGTGAGCAAAATGCCATTCACGGCCCCGAATGTGGACAGAGCCACGAACACTGTGAGCGGAGATAAACAAAAATATTTAACCAAGAACTAAACGGCATTCTGAGCTCTTTTTCACTCACCTGGTATGGTCCAGGCCAACATGCCGAAGGCGCGCTCCGCATAAGTGACAGCCACTGCCGAGGAGCCTAAGACCTCTTCCGGCGACAGGATGGTGTAGAAGGACACGTTGGCCATGACGTAGACGACTGTGACGAGTGTGCAGCTAATGGCGATGGCGCGTGGCAGATTCTTGACGGGATCCTTCAGCTCCTCAATGATGAAGTTCAAGTAATTCCTGCCAGCAAACGAGAATAAATCCAATTAGAGCAGCCAAACAAACCAAGCGACGAAGCAAAGCCGCTTAACGCTTACCAGCCGTTGTAGGCGAACAGGCCCGAGTAGAAGGACAGGGCCAGGGACGTAACCCGCGTATCGCTGTTCTCGAACGTAAAGTACTTCACATTGCCCATATAGAGCTGGTACATGCCAGTGGCAATGATGACGAACAAGGCCAGCAGCTGCAAATGCCAAAGTCCTGGCTCTGTAGTAAAGCTCAAACATTAAGTTGCGAATCGCATTTGACTTACTTTTGCATATGTGAAAATGTCCTGCACAGCGGTGGCCCATTTAACGTCCCAGCAATTGATTAATGTTAGCACCACTGTAAAGCGTAAGAGAATAATGAAAACAAAGCAGCCTCAGTGCACTGGAGGCAGGCAACTATGCGGATGATGTAATAAGCCTAGGATTTGCACCATGTAAAAGGCATTGACTTTATTTCTTTTCCTCCACAGCTGGAGCGCGTGAAATGCCGCTGTATTAAATCAATATTAAATAAGCATTCAAACAGAGACAATGTGATCGTTTAGTCAGCCAGCGATTGGCAGCGAGTTGAAGGTGCCTGACATTCGGGCTAACTGAGATGGGAGAGATGCGAGAGGCTGTATAGTATATAACTGGAATATCTTATGCTGAGTCTAGTATTGCAATTATAAATCACATCAATCTGACGAGATATACAGCAAGAAGACATATATTATATATAATTGAGCTATAAAATATAGTATAAACAAAATAATGTCCTTGAAGATGTTCATCTTGATATGTTTAGCATCAAATTGAGATAGCTATAAATCTATAAAAATCTTAAATATCTTTTTGATGAGAGTTTAAAGATTAGCTAGGATTATCGAAATAAATCTCATCACCAAGTCAGTTACTAGGACTATCACTATGAATCCTAACAGCATGTTATATTATACTATGTATTTCATATATCAAATTCAATTCATGGCAATTTTAGTTCAAAGACTAAATTCTAATCGAAAAATTTGCTGGATTTTTCCAATCGATCAGAGTAAATAATATAAAAATCGAGATTTATTTGTGTGATGTTTATTTAGTCTATTTACCCCCAACGACAATAGAAACAACAACAGCAATAGCAATCATAAATAAAACGGAAATCAAAGTGCCTCCCGCCTCGGTTACAGCTGCTGATAAGCCGATGGCAAACACTTTTCGCATACAAACGCATATTTACTCTGTTCTCGGGGGATCGGCGCGAATTGGGTCTAATCTATGGGTCAAGTACGAGTGTACTGATGCCTCTAATGCACTTAGTATACTCACGTATGCAGCAAACGGCGAGCAGCCGTGCGGCATCCTCGGGCGGCGTGCATTCCGGAAAGAAAGGCTTCAGCACGTAGGTGCTGAAAGTGAGCGCCACGATGGCCTGCGAGCAGGGACGCACAATCATGCACTCGATCCACAAGCGAATGAAGGCCATGAAGGGTCCGAAAGTTTCCATAATGTAGGCATAGTCAGCGCCCGATTTGGTTATCATGGTGCCCAGCTCGGCGTAGCAGTAGGCGCCCACCTAGAAGACAAGTACATGAGTGCTGTGTATAGAGTTGAGTTTAAAGTATTCTTAAAGTAATTGGGTTCTTTCAACCCCGAAGTGGCTGTCATTTCCGCAACTCAACTGTCAGCGGCCACGCAGCGTATACTTAATTTTCATTGAATAGCAGCAGCAGCAAGAGCAATGCGAGCCATTGGCAAGGGCGTGTCAGGTCTGCGTGGGTGTGCGTGCTTGGGAGTGTGTATACACATATCTATATGTATGTGTGGGTGCGTGGGGTATGCGAGAATTTCAATAATTTCATTAAAAGACGAAACGCAGAGCGCATTTGTAATTGAGTATTGGGTCCTGCTGATAGCTTTACATCGGCATGCGGGTTTCCATTTCTTGACTGACTGCTTCCACACAGCCAACAGGTGTTAGCTGTTCGCTCATTTGCATATCAGTTAATCAATATTTATATGTCACTGACCCGCCCTCTCGTTTAAGCCATACACTCACCATCGAGAAGAGGCCGGAAATGACCCACACGATCAGCGCCAAATTAACGCTGCCCGTGTACATCAGCACGCCGGTGGGCGAGACGAAGATGCCGGAGCCAATGATCGAGCCCACAATGACGGTGCAGCCGTTCAGCAAGCTCATCTTGGCTTTCAGTGTCACCTCACCGCCACCGCCACCGCCGCCATCGGCAGCGGCAGCCTCATCGCCGTTTGTCAGCTTGGTGCTTGCATCGCCATTGCCATTCACAATGGAGCTCTTGCGCGAGGAGTTCTTGCGGTTCAGCGACTCCGTTTCCATAGTGCAGCTGGGATACTTCAAGAAGCTGCCTGCAAAGAATTAAAGGTTACAATTAGATTATTTAGAGTAAATTTAATAAATTTATAATTTTGAGAATGCAAATAAAAAACTTTATTTAAATTGAAAAATATTATTATATATAATAGTTAATAATAAATTAAAAACATTTTTTATGTTCATTCCCAAAATTAAATTTTTTTAAATTTTTAAAATGGTTTTTAATATAAAAATAATTTAAAATAAAAATTTATACAAATTAATATTATGCTTAAAGCAGGAATTAAATATTTATATTTTTATGTGATGCAAATTCTATTTATATTATATATTTATTTTATATTATATGCATAATTGATTGGCATGCTCGGATCACATTATTTCGAACGATTTATTTACTGATCAAATCAGATTTTATTTAATATTTTACTGAACTTCAATCAGGTTCATTATATACTCAGATCAGATTAAATATATACATAATGTTGTATACCGTAATGTTGTTCATATGAGAATATCTATAAAAAAACAAATATAATTTTAGATTCAGCTTAATCAACTTCAAATTGGTTTTTCTGATTCAAATCTGAGGCTTCCATCACTCCTTGCTGATCTTAACAAACATTATCAAAGATAATTATGAAGTTTTCTTAATTTGATAGTTATATTTAAAATGAGAGAAACTATATTTAGTAATCTTACTCATTCAGTTTTCAATTTTTAAAATCTATTTATAAATTTATTGCCATTAGCTATCATTATTTACATTTGGTTGTTTAAAATAGGTATTACATGGTTAATTAAAACGCATTTGTTTTGATTTAAAGCTATTTTTAGTCGATAGTTCTCAGCGTATATCGCAGCTCAGAAGCAAAGTGCAACTAGCTATTCATACTCAATTCTTTATGATTTGTATTATTCTGCTAATTGCTGAGATTTGTTTACTTTTAATTGAGTAACATTTGCATTCGTGTGTCTTAGACAAGTCAATTAAAGTTTTTTATTCTCTTTTCTATGTGTGTCTAGCTCAGCTGAATAGTTTTTATTTCGACATAATCTTTAGCTGGAAATCTGGTACGACTTTGCGCTCGTTATTATATGGTTGCCTCCCTTTTATGCTATGTTCTTTGCTCTTGCGCCGAGTGAAAGGCAATCGAAGTTCATTGCCCAGCAAGAGTAACAGGCGAATTATGTGTACCACGGGGTTTCAGTTCTCAAACCTTTAAGTTGACAGCGGACATGTAACTTTTGATTGTGGGCGACCTCGTTATCAGTGGATGGGTCCAGAGACACGATGAGGAAACACATGACGCTCCGATTTCAGTGAGTTCGTTAAACCAACGAAAATTTTCATGAAATAAAATTCTATACTCTGTACATATATTGGTTAGAGCTCCGCAGATTGATTGTTGACAAACGCTGCGCGTGCTGACCATATAAAATATGCTATCCAAACACATTTTCCTTTTCAATCAGTTCAAGGCCGAAAAACTATCACGCACTGCCCACCTAATCTCTCACACACTCTCTCTTTCTCTCTCTCTCAGTTCAACTTTGCTTTGATTAGGTCAGAATGTTTTTGTTAGACGTGTTTGGTATGTATATAACCGACTCGTATATACATATGCATCAGGCGGTTACTTCCTTCAAAGCAAGAACCGGCAGTGGGCACATGCTTTGCATGAATTAGCATAACATCAGCGCGAGAACAACAACAGATGGGAATCAACTATGGGGTGACAGTTAGCACAAACAGGTGAACAAACTAGTGAGCTGCTAGTACAAAGCATTTGCTTTTTTTTATAACTATATCAAAGGTTATTGAGATAAAGAAAGATATGAAAAGTTCTTTACAGGGTATATGCAGAGCTGCGCTGCTAATTAGCCATCTGAAGTTTCTTCTTTTTGGACTTCACAGTTGAGCAGCCAAGCCGAACGGCGTGAGAAACCCCAATATTATAGACCATCAAAAAAGAGTTGAAAATTTGACTCTATTCGTGTGGCAATCGGTTTTGAGCAATTCGCGCAAATTGCCGATTGGAATTTCAGTTTTTAATTCGGGGTTTTCTCGATAGCGAAACGGAAACTACCAAAGACTGTAATAAGAGGGAATTCCTCTGAAGCTTACGACATGTCTGAGTCATGGGAGTCTATGCAGTGAAAGGCATTCATAGTGGGTATTTAGTAAGCCATTAGAGCCAGTAATTGCCTTTTGTACAGGCTACTGGCCTTTCACTCTTCTATTCAGTCATTAGCCTGGCCCCATTTCATATACCTTTGCTTTTCTTTTTTTTTTTGGCCAAAATCACAACAATGGCGCATTGATTCATTCAGGTAGTGTTGCCCGATTTATGTACACAAATTCCATTAAGTTTCATATCGTAAACAACATACAAAATACTTTCTGGGGGCTATCTATCGATTCGTGTGGTGCGGCTATCAATTTTTGTTTCACACAGGTGCTATAAACAGAGATATATGTATATGCTATACTATAGGTCTCACAACATTCGACACTCTGACTAATTAAGTTATTATAGCATTGCAAATTGTAAACTGGTTGGATTCTTTAGATCGTGCGCATCTCTACTCAAATTTTTCTTTTTCTCCTTTTTTTTTTGACAAGATATTAATCTTGATGAAACACTTGTTGAAATAACATTTCTTTAGAGCTCTTTTTATGCCTTTTCCGAATTAAGTCGGCCAAATAAAGGTTTTTATTTTAAACAATAAAAACATGTTTTTTTTTTTGTTTATTTATTTTACATTCTTTTTTTTTTTTTTTTTTTTTTTTTTTTTGCTTTTTTATAAAGCAAAGTACACGCTGGGAATAAAAAATATCTTCTTGCCGTAAGCCAGGCCAAGAGTGTACACACAGTTGTTTAAAGTATTTTCGTGTTAGCTACCTTCTCACAAGAACAAATACACTGTTTCGCGCCACGAAAATGCGTTTGGGTGAGGGCAAGTACGACGCGAGCTGGAACCGTACGCAATCAGCGAGTAGAGCAGACTGAAAAGAGCGTTGGCTGCTACACGGCATCTTTGCGGCGCAATCTCGGCCGGAGCACGCGCCTCGGCCTGGCTGGCCGTGGGCATCACCTACACGGCGACGCTGATAAAGCTCTCCGCTGCGTTCGCATCGGATCGGAGCTTTGGGCCGTGTCGGCAGAGCTTGACTGCGAGCGGCTGTTGCGCTACGTCGAACTTGTCGGGGATTGGCGGTTCGCTTGGAGGGCTCGTTCGCTTCTAACCGGCATTTTTGAATTGTTAATTTTTGAAACCGAAAACGAGTTTTCGAAGCGACGATTGCCGCATTTCTTTGTGTGTTTGGCTTTCGTCAGAATTGTTGTTGTTCTTGTTGTTGTCGTAACAAAACGTGTGTTTTTTCTTTTCTGTGTTTAAGTGTGTTCTCTCAACGTGTTTGCCTTTAATTGTCATCAAAGCGGAAAAAGTCCGCGTCACTTTTATCTAACAGATACAGTTGTACGCAACTCTAGCTAATTAGCAGAATGCTCTATGCTCGCTCTGACGCTCTGCGCCAACACGTTTTTTATTTCCTTTTATCTAGGGGCACTCAAAAATTTAGCTAAGTGCGGATGGTCCACAATATTTAGTTAGTCTATGTTTCATGTTCAACTGTACCAGCTGTCGGCTGTCGCTTGTCAACAAGAGTGATGGATATAAACGCATCTACTATATCAGCAGCCAGCAATAGTGATAGATACAAGAGTATCAGAAATATTCAGTCATCTGTCGGCAGCTTGCAATAATAATAGATCTCAAAGTATCTACAATATTTACAGTCGGCTGTCAGCAGCCATAGTGATAGCAATAGTGATAGATACAAAAGTATCTACAATACAAAAGTATCTATAATATTTAGTAATCTGTCGGCAGCCAGCAATAGTGGTAGATACAAATGTATCTATAATATCAGCAACCAGCAATAGTGGTAGATACAAAAGTATCTATAATATCAGCAACCAGCAATAGTGGTAGATACAAAAGTATCTACAATATCCATAGTCATCTGTCGGCTGCTAGCAATAATGATAGATATCAAAGTATCTACAATACTCACAGTCATCTGTCAGCGCAAGCAATAGTGATACAAAAGTATCTACAATACAAAAGTGTCTATAATATTCACAGTCATCTGTCGGCAGCCAGCATTAATGTTAGATACAAAAGTATCTACAAGCTACATAATGAACAGATCATAATGATCTGTATCTCACACTTTGTCATTCGCTTAGTTAGGCAAATTTGAGAGCTTTGAAATCCCACAGTTTGTCGCATTTGCCACTCTATAATTGAATATATCCGCAGTCGGGGCAAAGTCTGTCCGATATCTTAATGCGAATTCTGTGTCCGCCGCGATTGCCACAATGAAGTCGACTAAAGACGTTTGCAATTTCTCCATAAAGAACACACACAAATAACCCACGCAATTTAGCGTATGTCTGATTAAAGTTGTATTCTTAGGCTTGAACATGTTTAGATTCTGTTCGGCTTGATCTCACAGCATATATAGCATCTATTATGCTCTATTTCGAAGCGCTTTATCTAGTTACATTGCATTGCTCAAGCGCAGCTCTATTAGTCACTTAAGCTAGTGATGGGGGCAGCCGCAACGTCATTGAGCTGAGGTTTACACACACTGTAAAAGTCGTTTAATGTAAATTTAATTTGAGTCTCAACTTGTCGTAGTGCTGTGCGGCACTTGTAGCGCCGATGTGATTTACAATATTGTTTGCTTGGCTTTGATATCGATGCTGTATGCAAATCGCATTCCATATGCCAGATGCCAGATACCTCAGATTCTCTGGCGCGTGACGTTTGCAAAGCTTTGTCCAAAAAGCGTGACAAATATACGGCAAATATGGCCGATATAGCTTTCGCGTGCATTAATATAAGGATAACTGGTTTAATGCCAACTGAATACGTTTATTGATTTCCAAGTGAGTCTGAGTTTGATCTATTATGGGAGTCGTATGGCGATATGTATATGGAATACTATATGTATATCTGGAATTTATCAGTTAGCATACGCATTATATAGAAACGAGTATTACGAGTAACTGATTAACTAGCTAATTCACTTAAAAGCCTGGCCAAAAGCCAATTAAGCGTACTTTAATTTGCAATCTTTTGCCGTTTGTCAAATCATTTGTAATTTAGTGAAATTTTAATCTTTGGCCATAAATTAGGCTTCGCCTTGACTGCCTTGATTTAAGCACGCATAAATTCTTTTGGGCGTTTCAGGGAGCTGCCCGAATTTGATACTTCGCTCAGTGGCGGCAACACACCCTGCAGGACGTGGGCTAGGGTATTGAATGCGTATTAATTTAGCGATTAATTGAAGGCCCAGGCCCAGTGCGGTTAGCGCTTCGAGCTGACTAAAGTCTCGGGTTGCGCTTGAGAGGCTGACCATGTTGTGTGAGCGCATTGCATCAGACTCTCAGCTAAGGTATAAACTAATAAAGGCCAAATTGTTTCGTAAAATGCAAATCTACGTGGCGCCAAAGCGTCTAACGAATACAGAACGCTGTGACGTTGAGCTGGCCAAAAGTGTGTATATGTGGGTGTGGGTGTGTGGGTGGGTGCGTGTGCCGTGACGTCACATGCGCGTACTGTGACATTGTTGGTGGACACCTTTTTTGCCATCTTTGCAGCCATAAATAGCCTGGCTCACGCCAGAAGGGCAAAGTTCTGTCCCAGCTTAGGCTAATGAGGGCTTTTCTAATTGTGGGGTTTCCTTAATGAGAACTTACGTTGTGTTTGATCCAAGTGTATTGCCAATCAAATGCGCGTTTTCCTCGTTTTACGTTCACACAGCACAAGGTCAAGGTCTCCCCAGCATAGTTAGAGCAGAGACACTTTCATCTTTCAAATAAAATATTTGTATTCAATATTATTATACACTTTTCTCTGTTTGTTTTATTATTTATTAATATTAAAATGGAACCAGCCCAACTTTGTTGCCTGTCGTGGCCACAATTCTCAGTGTACTAAAAGCCAGCGCATGGCCACAGCATCTGAGAACCAGAAAATAACGAAAATCGTGCCGAAAACAAGCTCTGATAAGAGCAAGAGCTTGCAGTGTGCAGACACGAGAACGACTTAAAAAAAGGTCGATGTTTGCGCTATGGCCAGTCAGTCACGTTGTTGTTGTTGTAGTTGTTGCCCTTATTATATTTGGTTTGGCTCTGAGCGCTGAAAATCTTTTGCGTACTTCAAATTATACGTTCCAGCGCTGAGGACAACCCCTCGCGCTGCTCGTTAGCTACGCGCAGGCATTCATCAAACTACCTCCGTCCAGTTATGCCATTTCTTCAACTCTTCAGTTGAGTTCCTTTTTTTTCGGGCTTCGGATTCCCGCCTTTTGTTTTTGCTCAATGTGCTTTGCGTTGCTTTTGTTCGGCATTTGCGGCTCTCCTCGGCTGGCTTCGTTGTTGTGGCTAAGGTCAGCGTGGGCTGTGCTGCGCATGCCCTGAACTGAGCTTTGCACCGAACTTTACAAATGCCGAGTTCAAGAGCAAGCCGATGCGAGTCTATCGATTGAAATTGGCTTATTGTTCATATTCTCAAGCATATATAGCTTATAGCAACCAGCTTTTGTCTGTACGCACTGCTTGTTGAGTAATGCATTGTAAGCAGTTTGCAAGCAGTGTGGAATGGTACGACAAGCAGTTTTAAGTGGCGGGTTCTTCAGTCAGACAACAGATGACGCTAATAATAGTGCGGCACTTTTAAAGCAAAACGGATTTGTTTTTGAATTTAATTAATAAACAAAATTTGGAAAAATATATTTTAAAAATATTAAAATAATTTACATTAATAATTTTTATTTTTAAACAAATATTAGATTATTTCTTATAGATCTTTTTATAAAATTTGACTTAAAATTTCAGAACTTAATTTTAAATCAGCAATTTTCTCTCACAAAACTTATGAATTTGATTCATTTATAGTTTGTTTTATTATAATAAAGTATTTTAAAACTAAAGTTTGCAAAATCGAAATGTATGAAGTCCATTGAGTGTTCATTGGCTAGATTTATTGTTATGTTTACCGTTTTACACTTCACAGTAGTAAAAACGTGAGAACCAATGCACTCTGTGCGCATCAGCCTGATCCTGTTTACGAACTGTTCATGTGCACAAGCAGCATTGTTGTCCGCTTAAGATCCATGCACATGCCACGAAACACCAACACGCCTGAGTGTGTTTGCGTGTGTGTGTGTGTGTGTGTGAGTGTGTGTAAGTGTGTCTGGCAGGCAGGTGTGTCTGCAGTGGCAAAAAACACCTACGCACTATTGCACAACAATAAAAGCGCTGTCACCAGCCCATCTGCCAGCCTGAGGGGGACTGAGGGGCCGGACGGCCTGTGGTGCTTATTAGTTTGTTTTGCAGGGTGGGGCAAAATCAATCATCGAACACGAGCATGCGAGCAGCTATGGCTGGAGCTGGACCTGGACCTGGATGTGCGCCTGCAGAGTTTCGTTTGGCGTGTCCGCGATTCACACCGGATGCCACGCCACCAGGATATGAACGCATTTCCAATCAACTCCTCTAGCGTCCGCCCATTGTCCAGCTCGCATCCATATTTTGTTTCTCTTTGTCGGACCTTCCACGTCACGCTGATGTTATTTGCCGCTCTTTGATCCCGGCGTGACTACAGCAATTGTCGCTGGCCACTGTGTGAATTGGAGCAGCTCCTGGCTGTCGTGGCACATGCCTCATTCTATTTATTTGCTTTCTATGGCTATTTTTTCTTTATTGACGGCAAACTTTAATGCCTTCCCGTGTGATTTGCATTTTTTAATGGACTGTAAATGTCGGACGGAGAAAAAGCTCATATGCATTCGCCCCGCTCTCCGCCCGCTGATGTTTCTATTGCTTTCGCCTTGCGCACGAACGAATTTTGAATATTTCTACATGAAGTTCGCACTTTTTGCAACGTTTTTGTTTCGGTGGTGCTGGCTCTCACTAAGCCGCTTACTTGGGCAGTTGGAGACGTTTGCCCAGAGGTCGCTGCACAATTGATGTGGCACATGTGCGAAGGCAGCCCAGGCGGCACCTGCTGCCGCCTCAAATGAGTTGCAAAGCGGCTTTCGATAGCTTCGACTCGAACTGCAGCAGGCCTGCTGGCCCTATGGCCCTGTGCTTATGCAAAGTGCACCCATCTGCTGGGAAAGGGGCTTATGCTGATTTCCATGGCTCGGGAAATCAATTTGAGGCGAGTGGAGAGTGTGGGAAATATGAAAGAAATCCAGCACGAGGCACAATCAAAACTTTACTAATTACAAACTTGGCGTTGCCGAAAAATCAGCTTAATACAATAACTGCGCCTCTGGCTGCTGGTAACTCAATGCGACCACGCCCACTGCCACTCGGCCCACTTATAATAAGTGCGAAATAAACTTGCGTTTTCAATTACCAGCACCAGCACCAGGAGCTGAAGTCTAGAGCCTGCTGCCAGGCATCAAAGGATATAGAGGACGCCGTCTGCTGACAATGTCAAAATGCGAAGAGCAAAAGCACTTGAAAGAGCTGAGAATAAAGAGCAGAGAAAGAGCAGAGGCTGAAATCGTTTTACTGCCAATTCATGCTGTGTTGAATACCCTGTAAATGGACTAATTGCAGAGGGTGTATACAAGTTATCGAAACGGATCAAAATTTATCGATATGTTACTTTTTATTGTGATCGATGTATATGATAGTAATTTATATTCTGTGCATTGATATTTATCGATTTTATAATTTATAAAAATACATATCGATGTAAATATATTAAAATGTATCGATTTATCTGTTGTATTTTATATACTTAGATAGATATATACTTATTTATCTCTAATTATAAATTTTCATAAATCTTACCATGCCTTTTCTCTTTGCCATAAATAGATATCGATTAAAATCGATTCTATGATTATTTTTCAAGTAATATTTAAATATATTAAAATAGAAAGAATTATTCCTCATTTCAAATTAACATTTTATATTTAACAATAACTTTAACATTAAGATTGTCATTAATATTTAACATAGCTTAATCTATATCTTCTTTATCTATATCTTCTCGTATAACTTTTCCAATCTAAATCTCTCATCTTTTTTTCTACATTTTTCCAGCTCAGCTTAGAGCCGATCATATATAAATTCAGGATTAGAGTTAGCTATGCCCTTCCCAGACATCGGATGGGTTATCTCGACTCGACACATTCGCCTGGCGTCTTAATTTATTTAAAGCCATGTGCAGTTAGTCATCCGACGACATCGGCGCATCAAAAAGCCAGCCATTTGAGGCTCTCCAGTTGTCGAGGATAAAGTTTATAATTTCATAGAGTTTCCCGCTCCGCTTTTCCGGCAAGACAACGTCTTGAATTTATGCACTGAATTAATTATGCACGTACGTCGCGGGCTTTTGGCTTTGACTTTGACTCCGTTTGCCAACTCCAGTTGAGTTTGCGTCCGAGCCGGGTCGCCTATGTCTATGGCATGTCTTTGTCCCCACCCATCCGCGAGTCTGGTTAGTTTGTGTTTGGTGGCGTTGCCGCCGCATTTAAAATAATTGCACCGCCTTGTCTGCATGAAATGAAAAACTGAGAACTGCGAACTGGAAAACTGAAACTGGCAATTCGTGTGAAAAGTTTACACAACGCTTTTGGCATAAGCTTATAATGGATTTGTTAGTGGGTTTGTTGCGCTTCTCCTCTCTCTCTCTCTCTCCCATGCCTGTGGGCTGGGCGCCTGTGCAGCCGCAACAACTTGCGCCAACCCACGGAGCTGCTTATTGGTGGCTTCTGCGTTCAGCTAATGTAAATTATGGATAGTTCTAAGTGCCTGCGAGGCCTTGAGCAGGGATAACGACTGCAAGTTAAATGCTCGGCTTCATTTGCATAGAAGTAAAAAGTTTTACAAAGTACAAAAGTTAGCGCAAGGGCTGGAGAAAGGCTGGAGAAAGTAGTATTTATGAGGCGCTGATACGAAAACTAGCACCAAGACGAAAAAAAACTTTGGCAAATATACAGTGCATATGTGAGGCTGGAAGAGTTAACTAAATGAAATTAAGAGTGGAACTAAATGAATATGACAGAGTGGTGCATAGACATGGCTCTATGGTGGGAAGTGGTACTATGTATATGTAAATATATATGTAGATATAAGACTTGCTGGCTATTCCTATTGATCCTTTTCCCCACTCTGAGTTAGCAGCCCTAAAAGTATGCAATAATATTTTAATGACATGTTTGACAAACTCAACAAAAGACGACGCCGTCCCTCTCAAGACTTGCGAGATCGAGTCTCAACTTGAATTACAAAAATAATAATAATAATAATAATAATAATAATAATATATTTTTTTTTTATGTGAATTTATTTGCTGCTTGTTGTCAAAGACTCTATAGCGCATTTATCTCTTAAACCTAATAATATTGTGTAAATAATTTAGTAGAACTTTGGGCTACAGTACCTGGGCACGGCCTTGCCAGACTAAGCGTAGTTTGACTACAGATTAAAAATCAGCTTTTTTCACTTTAAAATTTTAAACATTTAGCAGATTTCTTTCTTCATTTAGCTGTAGTTCAAAACTGTGGCTGCCAGATATTTGGTTACCATTGCTCTTGCTGTATCGCTCGCGCTCTGATTATCTGCCTTTAAGGCTCCATCATTTGCCGTCAGGCGAACTGTGTGGCAGTGCGAGCCCCTGTGAACGTTGCTCAGATTTCACGAGCTAAGATCCCTATCAGTGGAGCATGGAAACAGTTATAGCTGCACAATGGACAAGATTCATGTCGCTGTGGCGGCTGCGGCGTCAACTGTCTGACTCGTTTATTTACGCCGACGGCGAAACGTTGAAAGCAAATTGATATTATGTGGATTTGGCTTTCACTTTGGTGGTATCAATAGGCGAAATCCTTTGCCTTTGCCAGAGCCCTGGCCCCGCTCCACGCCCCGGCAGCTAAGCCAAGGATAATGATTATGTTGCGCAAGGGAAGGGGCCGCTGCCAGCGAGCTAGCCAGGATAGACAGGCGCTTTGCATGCCACGGTGGGGCGAGAGGTTTAGGTCGGCACTCTGCGCACAGTATTTGTAATCGACGTGCGCTCAACAACATGGAATAATGGAAGCTGAAGTGATGTCGAAGCATACTCCAAGGCATTGCAACTAATTGGGTTTCGCTTAACGCTCTCTACAATGGGAGTAGAACAAGACCGCACTGCGGGAGCGGCGGCCCTGGCTGCGTGTCTCTGGGCCACTTGATTGGAAAATCAAACTAATTAAAAGATTTCAATTAAATGTCGAGCAATGGCAGTGCAGCGACTTGGCGCAGTAATTCCATTAAAATGGCAAATCAATTTCAATAAATTTCAAGCGGCTTGAAAAGCGCACAAGGTAAGCGCAACGACACGCCCACAAATTCCAAAGATGTTGCCACATGCTGGTGCTTCTCTGGCTGCTGCTGCTGCTGCTGCTGATGTTGCCACAGCTGGCATTGCTGTAAGCGTCATAAAACTGTTATGTGCTGACAAATCTGTTAATTGAATCGAGAATCCAATTAAAACTTCAATTTTGCGGAAACTTTGCGCTTTTGATAAAGTTCAAGAGCACATAAACGGTCAACATGCGGTCCCTGATTCCATTTCACACATGTCGCTCGCTCGCTGCTCGCTGGCTATGCAAAAAAAAATACATATAGAAAAAAGCGTGCAAATTCAATAATGAATTTATGTGGGCATCCCTGATTGCATTAAAGTGCGCAAAATTCTCTAATTTGCGTGTCCTCCCCTCCTCTGGCCTCTAGTTAATGCCCCCCGCGTGCCACTGGCAGCATTCGAAATGCCTGCACGCAAAAATAGTCAAAGCAAAACCGCAAGCTGCGCATAACTAACTGAAACTGCTTTATTTGGTCAAACCGCAGTAGAACGCAGAAGCCCCTGCCCACTGCGCCCTTAGGGGCCTCTGTCATTCACAAGCAGCAACAAACAAAATTGCAAAATACCCTGTAGAGTTGAGGCCTGCCTAGAGGCCTACTCATTCACTTTTATTATGCGAGCTCTCTTTGAGATAAGATATTCCCATAAATAGATACTTAATAAAAGCATTCAATTTGACTACTAATTAACTACAAACTCAAAATATCTCATTATAAAATATTACCGAGTTTAAGCTGAGCTTCCGCTACATATTTCATATTTTAATTAGTTCGGAGTTGGGCATTGCCAACATATTTGCAGCATGTTTAAGTACTGTTTAAATCGGACGCAGAGCAGGGGCCAAATAGCAGCGGCTCCTGTTACACATTTCGGCAGTTACACAAAGCCCATTAAAATTGCATTTGCTGAAAATTTATCAGTGTGCAGAAAGGTAGCAACCGCAGGCGCACTTTGCATTTGGCTAGCTAAAAGTGTGCGTGCCCGGAAACGGAAATAAAATAACTCTGGTATCACTCGCCAGTCAGCACTAGTTGCAATGGCAACCAGAAGTGCTCCACTCTCCCCTCTCTCTCTCTCTCTTACACTCAGCTCGTGGCACGCAGTTTTGCATTTGTTTGTCTGTTTGCCGGGGGTGGGCGTCAGGCGTTTATGCAAATGTTTGGCCCGAGTGCTTTAACTGAAAACACTTTAACCGCATTCACCTTGGGCGACTGCTTGTTAGTAGCCATTGAAAGCAGCAAAAGATACAAACTCCCTGCCATGACCCAGTGGCTGCTCCAGCTCCACCTGCTTTGCCCAAAAGGCCATAAAATGCCTGCAAGTTAGAGCCTCGGCCTCCAACTTTCCCCAATGGCTGTTGCTGCCGAAAAATGTTTCATTGCTTTGGGTGGCTTCTGGCACCCGCATATGGGGGATAGACATCTGCAGTCGACTTGTGTGCCACACCTCGCCAAAAGTCAGACATTTCTCTCGCTCTCCGTTCACGGTTCCATGAGCTGCCATTATATAGTGTGTAGCATACCGTAATCTTGCTTCAGTCAAAGGTTTGGCACGACCAACCGAAACACTCTCTGCTAAACAGACGCACTCCCACTCCCACTCACACTCACGCATGGGGCAAACACTTTGGCGTGTTTATTATGGAGCTGCTTGTGCCGCCCTTGAAGCGCTGCTCTTGGGGTTGATACGGCGAGCTCGGAGTCGTGCTGGTGCTTAGTAGATGAACTTGTCGGGTCAGATATTGTTTGATTAAACACATTAGCATTTGCAAAAGCTTTAAACTAGCTTAGCAGCGAGAGCAGAGCAAGATAAGCAGTCTTAAGTAAATATGCACTCTCAGACTGATCCATCGGATTCAGCTTGATTTCAATACGAAGCACAGGTAATCGCATGCTTGAATTGAATGTAAGTATGCCGAGTCGAATGCTGTGGACAACAACTTTCAACAACTTTCCATATAATGGGTAGGTGTTACTTAGCGCCTTTTCCAACACTGCCACTTACAACAGCCAATTACCACAACAACAACAGCAACAGCAACTCGAGCTGGTGAAAACAAAACAAACATTTTCTCTCACGAAATTTATCGTTTGCATAAATTTGCTTTATTGCCCTGCTCCTAAGCCCCGTTGTTGTTACACTCTCTGTGTGTGTGTGTGTGTGTGTGTGTGTGTGTGTGTGGGCAGGAAGTGTAAGTTTCGTTGGCAGACCAGGACAAGGCCATTTACAACAACAGCAACAACAAGGAGCAAGGCGTATGGCAAATGTGGCAAGCAAAGTTTTCCATTATTCAATTTAACTAATGAAACTGAAAATTCATTTTACCACATTAACACACCCACACACACACACAGACAGACATACGCGCATACACACTTAGAGGGGTTGCAGGACGATGGATGGGACAGGAAATGTGAGCCGTTGCCGCCAGCAGCAGGACATGTGTGCGTGTTGTTTCGTCGCCTGTTCTAATTCGCCTGCTCGTTGTTTCCCTTACAGCTGTGTGTGTGTGTCCGCTCTATAAAACGCGAAAATTTATATTTAGATGGCAGCTAGGACTACGTCCAAGACAGCGTCCAGACGTCGACCCCCAACCCACGCTGGCAGCATTTCAATAATTAAGCATACTTTCAGGCACCATGTCCACTCGTCGTGTTGGCTCTGGCGTCTGCCTCTGGCCAAATGTGACGACATTTCGACCTTATAAATGATGTGACCGAAATGTGCGTTTAGTTCATTTATTTAGCGCTGGCCCCTCACCCGACGGGTCGGGTGAGATTTACGAGCTCTGATTTCGATATACCTTAAATTTATATTGTTTTCATCAATTGTTGCGTTGAGGAATTGGAGAAACAACAACAATAACAATACTTAGTGTATTCCATCATCCTCCAGGTCATCATAATCTGCATTGTCCTCGTCCTCGTCGTCATCGTCGTCGTCATCGGCATCGGCATCTGACTGCTGCTCCTCATCTGACTGCTGCTCGTTGAGTTCGTCGGTCGAGCAGGGGCTGTCGGAGCTATTGTACTGCTGCTCATCCCCGTGCTCATCGCCAATATCTGTGAGTGCTTCCTCCTCACATAGATCTGTTTCAGTCTCCTCAAAGCATACCACCGTACTGCCAACATGGTCTCCATTTCCCAACTCGCGTCGCTGCAAGCACAGTGGAGTCGCTGTTCTCTGGCCGTTCATATTGTCGCCCGGCTTCATCACTAGTTCTGATTGATCCATGAGCTGTTTGCGCAGTGTCGACTGATTGCTGTCTATTCTAGGTGAGTTGTCCTCGCCAGCGGTATACCGATTGCCGCCGGAGCTGCCCGATGCGTCCGGCTTGTCAGGGTTGTCATGCGGCATCAGCATCGCCATCAGCTTTGGTTCGATCGTCCTCTCGTACTCCGTGAAATCGAATAGGGGCGGCAGGCGGCGTCCATTGGGCAGCTGCTGGCCGGGATCGTTGCGCAGCTCATCGAAGAACGGATGCGCGCAGGCCGTCAGAGGCGATATGCGGTCGTTAGGTGTATAGATGAGCAGTTTGGATACCAAATCGATAGCCTCGGGTGGGGTGCGAATGCGGAATACTTTGGGCCACGGATGCGCCTTTAGCTGCGGCAACTTCAACTGCTTGTAGTTGGGATTCATGTCGTGGAGCTGCTCCGATGTGGGCGTGCCCATCACTTTGACAATCTCGACGATCTGATCCACACCCGAGTCACCGGGAAAGATGAGCTGGCCCAGCAGCAACTCGGCCACCACGCAGCCTGCGCTCCACAAATCGATTTTGGTATTATAGTGCGTGGCTCCAAAGATCAGCTCAGGCGATCTGTAGTATCTGGAGCAGATGTAGGAGACATTCGACTCGTTGGATGAGAGCTGCTTGGCGCTGCCGAAGTCGCACAGCTTGAACACGCCCGTCTCCGTATCGAGGAGCATGTTCTGCGGCTTGATGTCGCGATGACAGAACCCGTAGCTGTGCATGAAGGCCAGACTCCGGAACATCTGGTACATGTAGAGCCGGATATAGTTGACGGGGAGGGTTTGCTTGGCCCGAGCGTACTGCCGCTCCACTTTATAGAGAGTCTCGGGCATGAACTCCATAACCAAATTGAGATAAACGTCGTCGCGCTTCTCGCCACTGGAGTAGAAAAAGTATCTAAGGGTTATAATGTTTGGGTGCTTGAGCCTTCGCATAATCTGGAGTTCGCGATTCTTGAAGCGGCGATCCTGGAGAACCTTCTTTATTGCAATCGGCTCGTTGCTGGGCATCAGCTTAGCGTGAAAGACAACGCCGAAGCTGCCGTTTCCTATGACCTTGCTGTCCATATAGCTGATCTCGGTCATCGTGTCCGGTCCGTAGCCGGCAGTGGCTACCACAGTGGTCAGCTTGTTGTTCATGCTCGCACTCTTGGCAGTCATGTTGATCTCTAGAAATGGACTCTTTTGAATTATAAAACTTTTTTTGGGTTTATTATTGTTTTGTTTTGTTTTTGGTTGTCTATTTCGGATTTTTATACAAAAGACAGATAATAATGACCTAATATATGGAGGTTAGACTAATGAATCAGCCTTTCAAGACATAAGTATGTTGGCTATTGTTTTATATATATTTTAGATAATTTCTATGTCCCTATTTTTTTAACATTTGCTTTGCAGATCTTTATGTCAATACCTACTTGATTTCGATTTCATTTTTATGTCGTCCAATCGACAGTAATTCAAGAGTGCGCTCAGGAGCTTGAGCCGAACAGTCATTGACTGTGTTTCATTTCCAAGACAAATCAGATATATTAATAATAATAGCAAGTGAGTAATTCTCAGAAGCCCATGCCCCCATCTGCGGTTGGGCAATGCTATATTAAGCGCACTTCTCTGAGTATCGGAAAACAAAAAGATTTGCAAATTATATTAAAAAAGCATTTCATGTGGCAGCCCAGCAGTAGTCGCCAGCGGGAATTGAGTGCAATTGGTTCGATTTGAAAAGTGTTCGAAAGGAAGTGGCAAAATGGGCTTGAGCACAGAATTGGTTAAATTTCTGCTCGTTTCGTTCAATGTTCTATGTCTGGTAAATTTATGAAGTGTGTCTCAAAAAACTGTGTTCTGTACGATGTATACGTTGTAAACGAGAAGCTCAACCACTATCGTAACTACATCCTTGAAACTTGGGATTTATACTCCTTGGCATCCCTAATCAATAAAGTGTTTTGTTATGCCTATTGGGCCAGGACTAAATCGGAAATGTTACGTTTTGAAATTTATTTAAATAATTGCATATTTTGATATGTATTCCGATGCACACTATATACTACTAAAGCTAAGGTACCATGACAGCACAAAATGTTCGAATATTCGAATACAAACGAGTTTCGACAGCCAGCTGCAAAAAATAGATAGTATATCTCTCTACCTTCTCAAGGGCGTATCTTAACAATCAATTCTGAAATTGGACAAATTATTATTCAGTGCAGAAAATCGGAAACTGTTATACATAAAAGTTCTTTTAATAATTCCATAATACCAAATGAAAGTAAATCATTATTCAAACTTATTCATTGCGATGACTGGTCCAGCTTAAGATTAGCCTGCTAACAATAGCTTTCGCTCGAGCGCCCGCATGTGGAGAAACCACAGCTATGTGAATGCGACTTGTATGATGCTTTGTAGTATTTATAGTGCGAATGTCACGTTGCTATTTCAGATATGCGGACTAGTGCTGGGTTTTATGGGGACCATCATGGTCGTTGAGATCAAAAATGTGTCCAACGTTGAGGAAATGCTGTCTATGAATACCGTATCGATCGCAACGTTGGCCATCGGAGTGATTGTCATTGCCATATCGTTTCTGGGCTGCTGGGGTACGCTGCGCGGAAGCGCTGGTCATCTACGAATCGTGAGTTTTGGGCCCTAACTCTATTTCCGAATAGTCATTATAGCTTAACAAAAATAATTACTTTTCTCAGTACTCGGTGGTCATGCTTATTTTGTTCCTCTGCCAACTGACCTTTGTCATCTATCTCTGGCAGAAATATCACGATATACTTCAGGAAATAATTTCATTCATTCAAACTGTATGGGAACAACGAAAGACTGATGCTAAAATTCTGCACAATTTCGAAAGATATGTAAGACTTGGGCCGAAGCAGTGTATCTAAAGGAAAATTAACCTCTTAATTTACTTGTTTAGCTCAAATGTTGTGGCGAAAACGGTGACAATGATTACGTCCGAAACGACGAGACTATTCCCGGATCCTGTTGTGGCCTTTCGCCCAAAGAAGCTTGTCCAAAACCGTTTGTGATTGGTTGCAAAAACGCAATCACTGTCGTTTGGAACTCATCGGCTATAGTCATCAAATATAGTTCCCTAGTACTTTCTGGAATACTGGTAATGAGCACGTTAATTTAGTAATTGCAAATCAGTCTAATTAGTTTTGTTCTTATAGCTAACGGTCGCCCTGATGGCCACTTGTGTGGCCAATAGGCTCAGCAACAACCAAAATTGATAAGAAGCTGTTGATTGAGAACTGGAATCTGAGTTTCTAATTCAAGTTATTGTGATTTGTTTCTATTATAATTCTATCAATAATTGTTTCATATTTAAATTATTTTGCTCGAATAACTTGAGATGTTCTCAATAAATATTATTAGCCTCAATGGAGCAGTCGGCTGAAGTATGTTGTGACTTAGACACTCTCCGAGATCTGTGAGGCATATTATTAATATATCCATTAAGTTTAACAACCGAGCTACTCTTAATCGATTGGATCGTTGAACGCTGACATATAGGTGTATATACTGAACTCAACGGTTTCAAGGTGTCTGTTAGTCTGTCACTCTCGACTCGCACAGCATCTCTGTTAGTGATACTTTTGTTACGCTTATCTCGTCAGCTCTGCGCAATGTTATCGTCTTGACACTTAGTCTTGCTCAGTACCATTATGCGCACTCAGTTGTAACTCAGGGAAAGAATTCTTTTTGTTTGCTTGAAGTTTGCTAATTTGGCGTCCTGGCCACGTTGGACTTGAAACTTTTTGGCTATTGTTGTCAGAGCTGCTCACTTGCTTATCGGTCGAGACTCAGAGTTTTTGATGGCCCTCTTCCCCCCGGGGTCAATAATAACGAGGATACGGATAGTAGATGTTGTATAAAATGCTTTTATTTGCAGTTATTTTGTATATTGTATATCGTGTATGCATGTATATATATATATATATATAATTATATGCATATATATATATATATATATATATATACATACATTTTAGATATATAAAAGGGACACACTCATTGTAAAATCTTGTTAGACACATATACATATATAATATTTAATTTTAAGTATTTATTTTTAATTTTATTTATGCTGTTTATTTTGAAATATATTCCATTTAGTTTTGTTTAAGTGCTAAAAAATCGATCAACTTACAAAAGGGTATTCTGTTTGCTCATTAGATTTATGGTATTTATTTCTATATATATATATATTCTTGAATAAGTATTTCTAATTAGACCACAAATAGTTTTTATTTCATTTGATTAAAATTAAATTTATTTTTATAGTGGCAGTGTTTTAAAATTAGTTGTTGTTTTAACTAAAGAGCAGATGAGCAACGGCTAAAATAAACTCATATTTACATAACACACACACACACACACACAGACACGCTGAGAAACACACACACACTCGCACACACACAAACCATAGATAAACAGATATTTGCGCTTAAATTAGTTGCAAATGATTTAACTAAATTGGGCTTAAAATATGCTCGAACTTAGTGTGTTTGTTGTATATATGTGTGTGTGCGTGTGTGTGTGTGAGTGCGTGTGTTTATTTGCGTGCTTGTGTGTTTGTTCTTTGTGGGCTGCGCTTACATAAATATTATTGAAATTGCTGGACGTTGTTGGCATAAGTAAGTAAGTTGTTTATTTTTATTATAGCTAGTTTTATAATGTTTGACAAACATATATATAAATGTATTTATATATATATGTATTGTATATGTGTAATATAATTTTATTAAAATTACATTTATGAGCTACTTAATAAATTTATTTGGCTTTGCTTTTTTTCTGCTTCAGCTGCTTGTTAAATTTCTGCACTGAAGTAAAATTAAATTTTACATAATTCTCATGCTACTTGTGCGGCATTATTTGTATGCGTATCAAATTGGTTCTTAGTAGTTAATAAAAAAGCATATTTAATTTACTTGCAGGCTACCCATACTCCCACACACACACCCCTCCACACACACACACACACACACACACACACATTCGAAAGCAACGCACGCATAACAATAAAATTTTATATTTATCGTTAACGATTTCCTCGGCCAGGAAGCGCCACTGTCTTTGTTGTGTGTGTGTGTGTGTGTTTGTGTGTATGTGTGTGGCTAAGCCTCAACATACATATACATACACATACATATACATATATACTGGTAAGCATAAATATATTTGCCTGCTCTCGGGCGTCGGCTTCCTTGTGCTGTCTGTGCGGCACGCATATTTTAATAAATTTTATGCCGCTGAAATGCGCGCCGCTTATCATTAACGCACAATTTATTTTTGCTTTTATGTTGTTGGTAGTCTCATTGTTGTTGCTGTTGTTATTTGTGTGCCTTCTTATCTGTGAGTTACATTTGCTTTTTTGGCTTTTTGATTATTTGCTGCGCGTCGTAAGCTATTCCAAAATTCTTCGTATTTTCGTTTCCATTTTCGTTTTGCATGCATATTTTAAAGTGTTTTGCTTAGCTAATTAGTTTTAAGCATAATAAGATCTTTCTTCTTTGTACACACACACACATACAGTCATACTAAACACACACATACACACATACTAAAGATTCGTTACAGACATTATCTATTTACATGTTGGCAAAATGTACATTTAATTTGCAACGACAAAGCCCGCAACGTTGTTGTCGATTCGAAAGTTTTGCGCAACTTTTGGCCCAACGGCTTTTAAATGTTGTTCAGTGTTGTTGATGTTGGTTGCTGGTTGCTGCTTGCAGTTGTTTTTTGCGTAGCATACTTTTGTGCGAGCGCCCGCATCCAGTTTCCATTTAACTTTGCACTTACACGTGATGTGGCCATTGTTGTTGCTGCAGTTGCTCAGAGCCATGCTTGTTGCTGCTCCTCGAACAGTTGCTGTTGCTGCTGTTGATGTTGCTGCTGCTGCTGCTGCTGTTGCTGTTGTTGTTGCTGCTGCTGCTGTTGTTGGAGCCAAAGTTTGCAGAAAGCAGTTGGCGGGGGCGCCGAAGCGCACACTGTGGCAGCTGCTATTGCAACGTGCTGTTGTTGCTGTTGCTGCTGCTGCTGCAGCCTCTGGCCGTGGTCGTTGTGGGCGGGCGTTGGCTATTGCAAATTAAATTTAGCTAATTCTCACAATTCTGTGCTCATTTCGCTTACAATTGCGCTCTGTTGTTGTTGTTGTTGTTGTAGCAGTTGAAGTTGTTATTGCAGTTGCAGTTGGACGCGGCATGAAATATAGAGATGCAAACATTTGTGTATTAGAAATAAGTCAAAGTTGAAGCTCCCCCGCCTCGCTTCAAGCAAATATGTGTGGCTAATCCTAGTTGTGAAGTGCGTGTGTGCAGTGCAGTGGCATGTGATTGTGGCTTGTTAGTTTGTGTGTGCTTTTTTATATGCTATTTCTCTAAACTACAGTGCGTATACGTTATGCGTTTAAATACACAAAGCGAACATAAAAGCTCTTAAAATATTACAAACTTTATGGCCGGACAGCCATTAAATTATTTAAGCGCTTGAAAAAAAGGAAAATGAAAATGTATTTGATATTTTCGTAGTAGTTTCCATATATATTTGCTTTTATTGCGTAGTTGTGGCTTTTCGGGCGCCGCAACAACTCAAATAATTACTTCATTCAATCATAACGAAATACAAAAACAGCTACAAAAACAAAGAAACCAAAAGTAACAAACAAAAAATATGGTCAGCACATAATTCCGTAGTCGGCGTTGTCGACTTTTTATATAGGCATTTATAAGCTTATCTCTCCGCCTGCCGGCAAAGTGCGTGCCGCAAATTTACGAATTCCGCTGCGGCACTTTCAACATTTTCAGCACTTTTTTGGCCCCCGCCTCAGACTTTGTGTGTTTGTGTCGTTGGCCAAAAACTGCGTAAACTTTTGCCGGGCTGCCCCTTTGCGTTACTTTCACTTGCCCCTTCCGCGTGTGGCACAGAATGTCGCGAATCGATGAGCAAAGCAAACCAAGGGAAACGATACCAAAACGCGGCGCTCAGCTAAGGGCAGTCAGAGCTCGGTTTATACACTATACACACGCACAGACATTGACATGAACTTGAATTTCTAAGTCCAACCCGATCTTTAAAGCCAAAAAGTGTGGCTACAAAAAACATGATTGGAACTGAGATGCCTCAACTGGTGACTCAAGTTCTAGGCTAAACAATAGATCATATTTTGTGCACCTATGGAAACTATCTCATTCAAAACAGACTGAAGTTGAATCAAATTTTGCATTCAAGAAATATTTCCTTCTTTTATAATATTTGGTAAAGGATAATACTATTTAAAAAAAATTTAAATTTGGAAATTAAAAAATTCTTAGAAAATAATAATAAATAAAAACATGATTTTTCCATATTCTACAGCTGTAGAATATGCTGTCTTTATGCTCTGACACGTTATATTAGCTAACAAATTTACATGCGCAGTGTATTTAAAATTCCGTATATCCACTCTGTCTATTCCAACTTTTTTCACTTTTTCCACAGTCTTTTGTCTATTTGGCTGGGCAAAGTATTTGTGCGATATGAAATTGTTCTGGTACGCGGAGCCTTTTTGCCTTTCGTCGCCTTTGTTTTGTGCTGTTGTTGTTGTGTTGAAATTTGTATTTATGTTTGGCTAGAGGTCTGGACGAGCCCATAGACCGGGAAACATCATTTGCCCGGCATTCGCCTACCCTCGTAAATTTTAATGTTTTTGCTTTTCTGCCTCTGTCGGGGCCATCATATTTTCAGCTATGCGTGTGTGTGGGCTCTTTTTATTTTTGTGTCCGTGTCCAATGTGTGCGTGTGTGTGTGTGTGTCTCTCTCTGTGTGTGTTTGGTGAAAATTATGTATATTTTTAGCACTTTCGCTTGTTTTGTTTTCGCTTATCGAGTTTGAAGGTCATTTGCTTAGCTTTCAGTGCAATTTTTGTTGTCACTTTTCCCCCAACTGGTGTGTGTGTGTGTGTGTGTGTGCCCTTGAGTGTGATATCATATCTTCATATAGTATGGCTGAAATGAATGTTTGCTTGCCTGGCTGCGCAGTTAATTTGTTGTGAAATTGTCATTTTGTTGCTTCAATGGCTGCGTGCAATGCGGCGTATGAGTAATATTTCTGACGGAACTCAAAACAAATGTAAATGGATGGGCAAATGTATGGCAAAGACCTTTCGGATGCTCTAATGAGGCGCAAACAGAGCCAGGCGGCGGCAGACAACTGACAACGGACCAACCAGGAGCCGGGTAGATTTTTTGGCCCGTTACCGGGCTCAGGGCTCCGGGCATAGGCAAATTTAAATTGACATGTTTAAAGTCAATTTGCGCGCTGCCTGAACTTTGGCTCATAAACAAGACAACTGGCACGCCCACGATCCAGTCAGCCCCCCATGGCCGGCCCACTCCCCGCCCGCCGACATTAACCTATTCATTTGTAAATGGGCTGTCGAATTTCGTTGTGGCATTCGCATTGTCTTCGCGTCACATAAATATTTGTGCGCCTTTTGCCATGCCGAGCGTAAAAACGTAGTTGGAGCAAAAATAAACAAACAAAGACAGGAGCACGACAGCGGCAGGAGCAGGAGCAGGAGTCGAAGCAGAAACAAATGGCGAGAGGCAGTCAAATCAAATGTAAATCCAAAATGAAAGCAAACGCACCGAGTGAAATTGAAATGAAAACGAATGTAACGCGGAAAAGTCTTTTCCATTTTCCTTCATTTCCCCATCATTGTCGTCCTCGTCGTCGTCGTTTCTGTTGTTGTTATTGTCGCTTGCCGTTGTTTCCAGTTCTCTTGCAGGCAATTGAAAATTGGCAGCTGGCAAAGTGCTTCGGCTTTGGCAACGCCTCAGGAACCCCACCGAGAAGCTAAAGGCCAAAAGCGAAAGCAGCCATCAAGGGAGCTCCCGCCACACCCACAGTGCGCTGAGCCACGCATAGGCCTAACAGGCACATTAATACATAATTTATAATGTTTTTATTCTGTTTTATCTGGCTGGGGTTTAGGCCCTCTTTAAGGCATATCGTTATGTGTGTGCGGCCTGCGGAGCAATTTGATTAAGAAATTTCGAGCTGGGGCTGAGCTGAGTGTAAGTGATTTTACATTGAGCCAGCTGAGAGAATAACTTGAGCAGCATCTTAAATAATATTGTTAGCATAACCATGAAATATTCACTCATCGAGTGGAGAGTGTTTGCTTCAAATTAACTTCAGCTGTTCATAATTTACTCTTGAACTAAACTATCTATTGGAGGCAATATCATCAACATAGAAAAAAATTGGCTTATTGATTGTTAGCTTAACAATTCAAACACAAACTCAATTGCGGATTCAATACACATTCTCAGGGATCAACTGCAATGGAGCGTTGCAGACTACGTTTCACTTTTAACGCTGTGGTTGCTGTTGTGGTTGCTGTGTTTGCATGCGTGGGTGGGTGGGTCAAAGGACGCAGCTACTTAAGACTAGACTCGAACGATACTTGTCTTGCATGTATAGCATTGGCTACATACAAAAGGATAAGGAACAGAAAAATAAATAAAAATAGAAACACTAGTTAAAGAGCAGAATTCAAAGAAAAGAAAAGAGAAACTAAGAAATAAACTTACCGGCGACTACTTTGTATAATTGGCGATAGGATTATCTCTAAGCTGGAGGAAATGTTTTGATTTTGTTGTAAATTCGAGTGCGTATTGGAATTGGTTCGTAGTGAGTTCGTTGCAACTGTTGCAGCTGCTGCTGTGTGCTGCTGTTGGTTGGTGGGGGATGTTGGGTGCTCACTGGGTGGCGCATTCAAATTCGGATTGGCATTCGTATTGGAGTTGGTTTGGCTACTATTGCTATTTGCATTCAATGTGGGACAATTTAACGTTTGGTTGGCTTTCGTAATTGGCAATGCTTGCTGCTGCTGCTGCTGCTGCTGCTGTTGCTGCTGCTGCTGGTGCAGATGTTGATGTTGTTGCTGCTGTTGTGCATTGGTGTCGTTGGCACATTGCTGACCACTGTAGACATTCGCATTGCAATTATCTAGATTAATATTGGCCAAAGCGGAAATGGATGCGACTGTTGTTGTTGCAATTGCATTACGATTGCTATTGCTATTGCTATTGCTATTGCTGTTGTTGTTATTGTTCATGTTGTTGTTATTGCAGTTACTGCTGCTGTTGCTGTTGCTGGCACTATTGTGGCTACCCGTGGGCGACATCAAAGGGACGTCAGCATCAAACATATCCTCTGCCTCAGCGGCCTCATCGTCGTATACATCATCGGTGTCTTCGGTTTCATCATTAGTTGTGGTCGCATCCGGTTGAAGGGCCTCCAAAACGGCCATCACCTCGTCCTCCTCGCTGCAGGAGTGCGATGAATGCATTGCCTGTGCATTGCGATGGGTTTTTGCGGGTTTTGATTTGAGTTTTTGTGGAGTGGGGGGTATTGAAAACACAAACAAGGTTTAGCTCTCTTGCAGGGACTTTGGGTCTACATACAATTACGAACTATGTATATAACAGGCACTATATATGTATATGTATATCACGAGAGTTTAGCACAATTCATCATGCACTTAGAATACGTAACGTGTTTAGCCACAGACTTAATCAAATATTATTGCTGCTAATTCAACATCAATATTAGCCATAGACTAAACAAGCAATAAATAATTATTGTGATAGATGCGGGCAAACATGCGCCATGCTTCACTTATTACTAAATATACATATATGCAATATTTAAGGTCATAAATACCAAATAATAATATAGAAACACACACACACTACAAAAAAGATCGCTGACTGTGTACTTTGGTGTGATTGAAATTCAATTTAAAAATCAGCTACACGAGCTGGCGATGTATGCACATAAATTTATTATTAGATCCGCAGGCGAGCAAATTTTAATTACATACATTCAAATCCTGCGTAAAATACTCCACAACAACAACAACAACAACGACGACAATCCAGAGCCACAACAATGTGAACAACAGAATGGCACATGCCAAATGCCAGTGGATGGAGTTTAACAAAAGCTCGCCTGATTGCGTTCATAAAGTGACCGCCGGCTAAACACCTGACCAAAATCGGGTAGTCGAGACAGTCGGAGGTCGGGATGGGAATGGGATGCTCATGCCACAGGACATGCTCTCTGTGGTTTACGATTGATTGCATTCCCAGGTTATTGTTGTTGTTGCTGTTGCTATAGACTATAGACTTTGAAGCTGGCGAAACATAAAGTTCAAAAGCACATTCAAGCAAATTCCATTCAGACTTTGAGAAAGGAAATATTTTCATTGGATAGATATGATAATAGCTCTTTTATATATACATGTATTGCGACATATTTACTTAACGAATTTGATTTCTATTTAATTAATCGAAAAACGTTTCATTGCATTAATATAAACATATTTCAATTGAATTAATTTCGTAATTGAAATATCTTTGGCTGCACCTCGGCACTGTTCTCTCTGCTCAATACACTTAAAAGCTCATTCAATTTGGCCAAAGACATGTTTGCCGTAGCAGATTTGCTGTTATTATGATTGAATTCATACACACACACACACACATACACTGGGCACATGTGGCAGAAGGTAAACATAATGTTTCTCTACTCTCGAGGATGGAGCTACACAGACATATTCATTGGTAAATAAAAACAGAAAGGTGCATTCGCAAAGGGATCTTTAGTTAGCATATGGCCAGCTTTGTATCTATGTATCTGTATCTTGTGTATACAAGCACTTGAGATGCCTGTCTCTGTGTGTGTCCATGTGTGGGTTGGCAGCTTATGCTTTTGGCAGCCAGCTCAAACTTTACTTATGTCTGGCTAAGTTTGTTTTGTGAATTTTCTTGAAGTTTGTTTGATTTGCTATTAATTAAAATTGCATTCAACTTGAAAATTGTATTTGTTGCCCCAAGAAAGAGAGAGAGAGAGCTTATCCGATGAGAGCACTCCAACGCCTCCAACCATTCCGTCAATAATCAAGCTTGAATTGTGGCCTAATGGAAACACGTACGGGATTGCTTAAATCAGTATGAATGGCGGCCGAAGAGCGGCTGGAACAGGCATTCCTTCTGGCTTCAGCTTGAATGTTGAAATTTAATTAATTTTCCTCCACTTTTATGGGTGTGCCGCTGTCTACACATGCATTCGAGTATATGTGTGTGTGTTAATTAGGCATAGTCTAAAAGCTCACACACACACATACGCCCCTTGGCTCTTTGGCCCAAACGCAAATACATCAAATTGCCTGACAAAAACGTCGGCGGCCATGAAACGCCCCCCGCAATTAGCAGCGCCCGCTGGAAAGGACTCTCTCAGTGTCTGGCAACTGTCAGGGCCAACTGCCAGCAGGCGTGTCAACACACTCGTCTAGATAATTATTACCTACGCTCCCCGAGCTCTCGTTTACTCACTATTTGCTCAGCGGAGTATTTTGTCTGCATTTTTTCATGCAACGCCGCAAAACAAAAGCTGAAAAAATATTGAAAATGTTTTTGTGGCAAATAAAAAGTTCACATAAATATTGAAAGCGACAGATGTCCACGGCCGACAAACAAAAGACCAGCTTAGAGCTACATATATGTATGTACATAAAAAGGTTAAAAGCTGAAAGCAAAACTGAAAAAAATAACATTTAGCCGACGTCTATTGTCCGCCTGATGCATAATTAAATCACTCGCTCTGCGGCGTAAATAATAAATTCAATTGTAAAACAAACTTTTTTTTCCAGCATTTTCCGCACTATTTGAGTCGTAAATTGTTTTCTGCTCATAAATCAATTGCCAATGCAAAAATATTTGCTTTTTGTTCTATTCTCCCACATATATACATATATATATTTGCTCTTTGTTTTGCTTAAAGTTTTTTTCATGTCGAAAACAATTTGAAATAAAATCCCCTCCTGTGTGTGTGGCTCATATTGATGAAGTTCTAATGCTAAAGTTAGCCAGCAGCAGCAGGCAGAAATATGAATGTGAATCAAATTTGCAGAGAGCTGTCTGCTTTTTGTTTTATTAAAAGTTTCCCCAACTGGGAACTGAATGTAATAATAATATATGGAAATGCTAACGAGACGTGGCATTCGCTTAATTTGAAATATTTATTTTTGGCAGTTTCGTCAGAAATGTTTCAAATTTTAGATTGCAATAATGCATGTTTACATGATTGAAAAGTGAGTTTAATTGATATTGCAAAAATGTTCACAATTTTGAGTTTATTGCATTCACTGCGTCATCAAAGTTTATGAAATGCATTTAAAGTAATTAAAGTCAAATATATGCAGCTCTATGCAGAGAGAGAACCCAACCCAACCCAATTCAATTATTGAATTTATTTTAAAATTTGATTTGGCAACACTTTTGGCTTCCTGATGCTTGCTGAGCGTTTAAGTGAAATGGCTTTAAGCCAAATAAGCTTGGCCATAAGTTGTCGCTTTTATTGTTTACCAATTGTGTTAATCTAGCATTTGTTAGTGTACGTCGCTTGAGGGCGACGTCGAACAACAACAATAGCAAACAATATTAACAATAGCAATAACAACTGCAGGCGCTTGCCCAACTCTTCGGGGGCAGCGTGAAGTGCGCGCTGCCCAGAAGAGGGCAAAGGCAGCGGCAACAACAACGATCGAAACTTTTGGCACATTAAATCAGTAAATTTATTGACTTAACTGCTTTGGCAAGGACATGCCACACACCAGCCACGCCCACACCCACACCCACACCCATTCCCAAGCCCATGTCCATGTCCATGCCCATGTCTTACGTCTGCCTTTGGGCTCAGCAGAGAGTTCTCAGTATCTTTTTTTTTTTTTTGCAGCGTGTAGGTCTGGCTTTATTGCTATCTCTGTTGCTCTGGCAGTGGCTGTTTGCGTTCCTGACTTGCTCCTTGCTGTGCTGTCATAATTTTTGATTTGCTTGTTTTATTTGATGTCCTTTGGCTGTTGCTGTTGCTGCCTCTGCTGATGCTGCTGCTGCCAGGCGCTGTCTTCGCTTTACTAAGCTGCCTCCAGCTTAGGGAAAAACAATTTTGCAAAATTTATTTTATAGCAAAATTATGCCAAACATTTCGAGAATGTTTCTATGTAGTGGCTGCTCTTGCTATGAAGGCCATTTGTGACACACATAAATACACACGCACACACATGCACACATGTGGTGCGTGTGTGCGAGTGGGTCGAGCTACGCTCTCACAAAATTTATTTAAGAATTGTAAGTATTTTTGCTGTGGTAGCTGCGAAATTTGTGCCATCAACTTGACTTGAAATTATTTGCTCGGCAAACCCACTGGACCCACTGTCAGCTCCGCCTCGCTGCTCGCTTTTGCTGTTACATAAACTTGGATAATGTAGCGCAAATAGTTGCTTATTATTTATGCTGCTTTATTGCCCTCCAGCCCCGGTCCGGGCCGGGCCGTCTTTGCTCTTCTTGGCCTAAAATATCTTTTGCTCTGCGAGCAATTTGTTTGTTTGCTAGACTAAAATTAGTTGGCATATTTCTCTTGTTAATTAGTGGTGCGTGAAATTGGGCCCAAGTTTATTTCAGCAAGTTTGTATGCTAAGGAGCAGAGCTTTAAGGTTAGTTAGAAAATACTCTCAGCAATTGATTGATGGCGGATTGAATAAGTTCCTCAGGCTGGTGCTGGAGTTTCGTTTTTGATTGTATGAATCATGAGAAGCTTTCGCTCTGTTCTCGATGATATATGAGATCGCATATAAATTTATTTCAAAATACATTACTGCAATTATATGTATCTTTAAGATACGTGGCGTGAATGTGTGTGTGTGTGTTTGTGTGTGTGTGGCCTCGCCCCACCCCACGCCTACTTCCGCGCAGTCTATTTAAGTTAATTAAATTCCAGTCTATGCGCCAGACACCAAGCGCAGATAGCAGCAAGTTTATTTGCAGACAGCGCGTCGTTTTTGATAACCCGCACAAAGAAACACACACACTCACACACACATAGACAAAGGCGGCCACACACATGCAAAGATAAGTGTGTGCATGGAGAGATAAGTGCGCATGTAACTAAAGCCGGAACAGGAGTCCTTCTGGCCTTACAACGACTCTTACAAAATAATCAACATAAAAGCTTCAGTTACTTATTAGACGAAAATATAAAAAGAGCACGAAGAAGTGTGCATATCTAAATGTGTGTATATAAAGTCGTATATATAGACATAAGCTGAACTTAAAATTAAGTATACGTTATGAGTGCATGGCCTTGCCTTGCCTTGCCACTGCTGGTTGCAGTCGCCACTGCAGTTGCCACTGCAGTTGCAGCTAAGTACGTAAGAGACGAGGTGCTTAAGATAGTACAAATAAAATACGAATTCAATTAAAAGGCGGCAAATGTAAAATGAAAATAAAACACAACAAAACTTGAACTTAAGCAGCTAAGTAAACACACACAGAGAGACAGTGAGAGAGAGAGAGAGGGAGACAGAGACATGCAACACAAACAAGGATGCGGCAAGACAAAGGACGGTTAAAGAGACGAAATACAACGACAACAACAACGAAACATGCTACAGGTTGACGCAACATGCGCAAGAGATGCGGGACTGCGTCTCGTCTAGGGCTTACTCACAGTTTGCTGCGCTGAGGTGACATTCGACGGCGCGATATTCTGTCCATGCTGCAGATACACTAATGGCCCACTGCCGCCGCCAGTGCTCGCGCCCGCGCCCGCGCCAGCCGCTGACGCTTTCGGCTGCTGCACAATGGGCGGCTGCTGTGCGGGCTTGACGGCGGCGCCTTTGTCAAACTGATAGTACATGACATCGTTGGCGGGCGCCGAGCCACCGTACAGCGGCGGCGGCGGTGGCGGCGGATCCGCTGTCTGGGCGCCCGAAATGTGATACGCGCTGGCCAGCTGCTTGGGCGAGCCAGTGCCGGAGCCGGTGCCCGAGCCGGAGCCGGAGCCAGAGCCAGAGCCAGTGCCAGAGCTGTTGCTGGCAATGCCTGGGGGCATCTGTGGCATCTTGTAGTTGTAGATGTAGGGCCGCTCGTACTCGCCGCCGTGGATGTAGGACAAGAAGAGATCAGATTTGGCCGGCTGCAGGCCATAGCCACCGATGTGAGAGGCGCCAGCGCCACGCTGGCCCAGGGCGCGATTGTAGCCGGCGTTGGAGACACTGCTGCTGGCGTAGTGCATGGGATAGCAGCTGGCATTGGCCAGCTGAGAGCTGCCGCCCACCGCACCACCGGTGAGCAGCTGCGTCTTTGTCAGACTCTGACCGGATAGACGGCGCGTGGGCACGCCAATATCCGATTTGGCATCGCGCCGCTTGGCCTGCGCCGCACTCGACGACGGACCCTGGTAATAGTACGGCGCAGCCGGATTGTTTGGCCACTCGACAAAGCTGCGTTGTCTGCTGAAAGGCCCACCACCACCACCACTTGCTGACACCATGTTACCCGTGAGATTGCTGCTGCTGCTGCAGCTGGCACCGCCGCCGCCCGAGCCCTTGCCCAGCGCATTGTTCAAGCTGAACTTGTACTGATTATTCTCAAAGGTCGTGTAACTTAGCAGACGATTGCCGCTGCCACTGCCGCTGCCGCTGTTGCCGGCCGACGAGCTGGGCGGCGGCGTTGAGTTAGTAGCCGAGCCCGATGCGCTGTGCACCGGGGCCAGGCTTGGGTTGGGATTGTGATTGTGATTGGGGTTGGGGTTAGTAGTCGAGGAGGAAGCGTATTTGTAATTGGGCTTCTGCTGGCGTTGCTGTTGTGCGAAAAGTGAGCGCTGCTGCTGCTGCTGATTACTCACAGTCTGTTGCATGAGGCTGTTGTAGCCGCCGTTGTTGCCGCCACCACCGGCGCTGCCAATAGACTTGCGATGGCTGCCACTCGAGGCGCCCGAGGACTTGTTGGTGCCATAGCGTGTGCTGTCGCTGGACCTGCGAAAGATGAAAAACAAAAGAAGAACGATTTGAGCCCATTCAAGCTGAAAGATTTCTTGTCGTGGCTCAATTACCGCTCCGAGGAGTAGGCGTAGTCCTGATCAGCGCCCAGTCCCGAGTCCGTGTGCTCGTGAGAAACGCGCAGGGCCGAGTTCTCCAAGGGGCTCAGGTTGGAGCCCGTGGGCGAGATGAAGTCACCCATGCTCATGCTAGACATCATGCTGCGAAGGATCAAAGAGGCGAGAGATGTGGGCGGATATAGGATGTGAAGTGCTTCTGCTTGCGATTCTCTGGCAACTTACCGCACTAGGCCGTGGCCATTGTTGCGCTCGCATTCGCGCGAGGAGATTGTGCTCGCGGAGCGTATGGATCCGTTCTTGGGTGCGCCGCCGCCTCCGCCCACGCCGCCGACATTGCTATCATGCGGATGAGAGCTTTGGTAGTAGAGTCTACAAATCGGCAGCATGAGAAACTGCCGGAAGCAGTCCTAAGATTCTGTGGCTCAACTTACCCTCGAATGCGATCCACGCGATTCTTCGCCTGCCCAGCGCCAGCCGAGCCGCTGCCGTTCGTGATGGTGTTGCCCGAGCCGGTGCTCTTGGCGCCCACGCTGCTCTTGCTGTTGCTCTTGTGGATCTTCAGATTGGAGTTGGAGCGCTTCGAAGTCGTCTCCACCACGGTGTAGGGTATCTCACGCAGCTGCTGCTCGGACATGCCGGCCGTATCCACCAGATCGAACTGCAAATGCTTCGCCAGCTCGCTGTTCCACATGCGACTGCGCGACTCCGACGGAGATCTGTGGGAGGATTCGATTTTAGATTTTGATGTGAACCCATCCCCACCCACTGGACTAACTTGTTCTTGCGATGCCGACGCGACTTGTGGTGCGAGTGCGTGTCCGAGTGGCTGTCGTTGCTGTGCAGACTGCGCGCCACCATGCTGCTCTTGGAGACGGACGCCTGCTGCACGGAGCTCTGGCCCAGGCTCGCCTCCGCCTGGCGCCGCTGCACCTCGCGCCACTGCGTGGTGGAATCAATCAGCTCGGCGCTGCCGCTGCGCATGGACGAGCTGCGGTGACCCGAGTAACTGCGTCCCCTGGTGCTGTCATGATCCGAGCCTCCAGCCGAGTCGCGTCGGTGCCGATGCGAGCGTCGATGCTTGCGATGATGCGAGCGTCCCGAGCGGCCCGAGCCACGCGACAGTTCGCTCTCATTGTCCGAGGTGCGGCGATGGCGATGCTTGTGCCTAACAGGGCGGAGCAAGTGAGTCTCCCTGGGTGTGTGAATGGGAAAGCATTTGGACTTACCGGCGTGTGGAGCGCGAATCGTTTGATGAGTGACTCTCCACGGAGCTGGAGCGATAGCGCTGCTGCTGATGCGAGGCGGATGAGGAGCTGGCACGCTGTTGCCGCTGCTGATGGTGCGACGACGACGACGACGGCTGATGATGATGATGATGATGATGACTCGTACCGTGGCCGTGGCTATGACTGTGGTGGTGGTGCAGCCCGCCGCCCGTGGTGCTCACCGAGCGCACCGAGCGCGGACTTGACGGATTGTGGCCGAAGAGCGAGCGCTGCTGGGATCTTGGCCAGGGCGCGCTGCGCGTGCTGCGCGGCGAGTCAGGTGTCTGCAAATTGCTGCCGTTGTTGTTGTAGCTGCTGGAGTTGTTGTTCTGCTGATGGCTGGGCCGCACGCCCAGGCTGGTGGGTATGCTGTACGTGGAGCGGTAGGGACTGTCGTAGTTGCTGCCAGGGAAAGGGGGACGGTATCAGTCAGCAATTGCAACGCTCTCTCGCATTATTTTGCCATAAATTTAAATTGTTTAACATAAACGTTGATTAAAGTCCGCAGCATCGCTGCATTTAGGCTGTCGCTTGACTGGCCTCTGTCTGCGGATCGGGGCTTGCCACGAGGATCGTCCTCACCCAGTCAGCCAGACTGCCAGACAGCCAGACAGATCGACACAGACAAATAATGCGCGTGTGTAAAATTGAGTAATTGCCGCACTGGCAATCAGCGGGCAATCATTTCGAGCTCCCCATCGCAACAGACATGGACATGGACATAGACATGGACATGGACTTGGATGTGGATGTGGACTCCCCGGACGTGCCATTGCTCCGGTCGCGCCTTGTGATTTATGTCCCGCTTGCCCATGGTGTGGGCAACTTGATTGGCCTGTCCTGGCTGCCACTGCGCCCGCTGCTGCCTGACGTTTGGCTTCTTTGTTTGCAAATGATAAACGACGTGAGCGAGCGTCTCGCTCAGCTCTGTTCTGTTCTCCGATCTGCACTGTCTTGTGTTCCTAGGAAATGTTGCGGCAGCGATTACAGCCAGGCTCCATTACCATTGCGGATAATTTATGCATGGCTGGTGGCTTCTGCGCCAGCGACATTGATGGGGTCAATGAAGGGCTCTGCCACTGCCCTCAAGTGAACGATCCTCAAACACTACAACTGTTTGCCGTCTTTGCCTGACTGTGACTCATCCTCTCTCTGAATTGACTGATAGGTAAGTGACAAATTTGAGCAGGGTTGCTCCTGATACACTAGATACACATTTTTCTATCTCCACTATCTGTCTTTAAGAAACTTCTTTAAGAACTTTTGAAAGCTGTTTACCCCTGCCCCTCTATAAATCTTCGAGTTTCTGACGTATGACTCAATTTCCATTAAAATCTCGCTTTGGCAACATTTCCGACAACGCCAACGCCAATGGCAACGCTTTTCTAATGGCCGATTTTTATTTGTCCATATATAATTTGATGCTCAGAGCCATAAAACATTTAATAAATGTTGCGTCTAGACTATGTAACTGCCTTCAAATGGCAACTAAATGGATTTTGAGCACGAAATCGAAAAAAGGGCAGCGCGAGAGCACATGCCACAGGAGCACTCGGATAAGGACATCGCAACAGCAACAATAACAATAACATTCACTAAAACAATGTGAAGGCGGCGGCCTGTCAAACACAACTCGCACGCACACACACACACACACATGGACGCATGGGGCATGATGAAGTGTTTTGTGCATTGTTGTTTTCGCTTTCCTTTCTTTTTTTTTTTGTGTAAATTCAAGTGATACAATAGAAGGGAAGAACAGACAGAGAGGGCGACAGTTTCACTATGCCAAAACTGGGAAACTGCATATAAATTCTGCCCCTTGGGGAGCAGATACCGTATTTTGGGGCGACTGCTGCAGACAGCCCCGCAAAATGCTGAAAATTAAAAACAGATCAAAGGAAGATGCTGCAATGAGCAACATGAGAGCACTTCCGGCCGGCGCGGCCCGGCCCCTCAAAATTATGACCGAAAAAAGAATTGGCCAAAAAATAAAAAGTGAAAATAAATAAAATAATAAAAAAAAGTAACGAGGACAACTGCGCCAAAGGAAGTGTATGAAAGGAGTGTCTGCATATGTGTGCGTATATGCATATAGAGACATATAGAGAACTGATGCCGGGTAAATCAAAACTTTTGTGCATGAAATGAAAACAAATGATGGATATTTGGAGTACTCACTTGGCGTTGGCATTGCCATTGCTGTTGGCCAAGCTCTGCAGCGGCAGTGGCTGGGAGGGCAGGGGTCGGTTGCCAATGTGAATGCCAGCGACGCCGACGCCGACGCCAGCTCCAGCTCCACCTCCACCTCCGCCATTGCTGTTGCTGTTGAAAAAGTCATCAATCACGCGTCGAGGCTGGCGCTTGGAGGGCACGCGCGTAAAGGCGGGCGGCGCACGTCCGGCTGCGAGTGCATCCTTCTCCATTTGCTTGTCCGAGCGACTTTGGTTGCGGGTTGGTTGGGTTGGGGCAGACATGCGGTTGTTGGGCAACATAAAAGTAGGCATGAAGGCGTCCAAAAATATTAACACAAATAGGCAACGGGCAAAAAAATAAAAACAATAATACTACAAGATGCTGATGGTCGGCAATAATGAACAGTGAACCATAAAAAGGTTGTAAAAAACTTTCATTTGTTTCACAAATTAAAAACGCCGCTCGAGCCGGTCGGGCCGGCCCGTCGAGCCCGTCGAGCCCGTCGAGCCTGGCGAGCGCTCGTAAAATGTTCGGTGGCGTCCTAAAACTTTTGGCCAACCACCCTGGCGGGCTAATAGTTTGCCAGTGTAACGCTTAGCCACGTGAACTCGATTTAGACCAAGTTTGCGGCCGGCCAAGTGCAAGAAAGTTTCGCCCAGCAAATGGCCAGCCGCAGTCACCGCAAATGGCTGTCATAAACATGAACCTGGACGTGGTGCAAACGGGGGCCGGCCGACCCGGGTCCCTGCCACATTCGTCATGCACAATTGCCTTGCATTTGTTGGCGGCTTAGGCTCAAGCATTGCCACTAGATCCATCTCCAACTCCAACTCCAACTCCAACCCTGACTCTGGGCCAGCTCCGGCTACAGCTTGGAGGCATTTCACAGAAAGTCATTAGTGGGCTTTGCGCTCGACTTGAGTTTGTCGGACTGCCTGCAGATCCGACATTTTTATTGGACTTCCAATTAGCTGGGCATGCGAGTTGGTGTAAACTTGATCTATGTCTGTGTGCCGCCATGTGGTTGCATCTATTGGAGATGCCACGACTTCGGCCGAGCCGGTTCGAATGAGCAGCTTGCGAACTAGTCCCGAAGGCAGTCAAATGTTCATTGAGCTAGCTCTCTTGAACGAACTGTGCAGTCCAGCACTGAATCGAGCTGCTCCCTAATGATCTAATCACATGAGCCGCACATTCGGTATAGGATTTCGAGTGCTTGGCTACATTTTAATTGGCTGCACTTCTTCGAGCGCTGCAAATTGGCCGAGTGGCTAATAAATTGGCCAAAAGCGCACAAACTGTGCATCTCGCTCATGGCCCCAGCTTGAGTTTAATAACTTTATTTTAATACCGAACCAACACACACACACACACACACAGAGACACAGCCATCACCCACTCGTATATAATTATACTTCCGGCAGATTGGGCTGCACACTTAAAGCTGGCCGGGGATAGAGTACTCACCTGTGTCTGAAGCGGGAGCCCAGTTGAAACAAATCCGCAGCGTGTGACTGGGAATTGGGCAGAGGTGCAACGCGCACCTGTCTGAAGAACGCATGATGCTCCACGCAGCATCGCCACAAATGTTTGCACGCCGATTTGCGTGGAGTTTCGAAGCCATAAGTGCTTAGCTCATTCTGTGAAGAGGGCAGAAGGAATAACACAAGTGTGATAAGCACCAAGTCAAGTCACGACGATGACGATGACGATGACGATGACGCCGCCGCTGACACTGACGATGACGATGACAAGGACAGCGATGCAGACGGCTGCAGTTGCCAAGCGAAGGCAAATTGAGTGAATGAATGCCCGCCTGAATTCTGTGCCGCGCCAATGTAAAGTGTGAATTCTTGGCCAAAAAAAAAAAAAAAAAGAAGAAGAAGAAAGAAAACATCCGACACAAATAAAAAGCTAAAAGGAAAATGGTAAAGTTTCGCTTTTGTGTGCGTCAACTGCGGAAAAGTTTTTTGATTATCAAAGCGTTAGCACCAAAAAGTGTTCAAGTTAGGAAAGCTGACAAGGAGCTGCTAGCTGCTAGCTGGTAGCTGGTGGCTGGTGGCTGGCAGCTGGTAAGAGCTATCTGCTACCAGCTACTTGTTGTCTAACGAGTGCTTCAGCTGCCCCACTTGAGTATGCTGACAGCCAAAAACTTGTCACACAACGAAAAAATTGGCAACGCTGCAAAATGCTTTGAAAATGGAAACAGTTTTTCATGCATCGAAGCCCTTATACACTTTGTGTCTAAAGGGAAAAAGTGTTTTACACTGCGAGTTGCTGCAGTGCTATAAAAGAATACGTTACGAAGAAGAATATTTCTTGAAGAATAGTGAAACATCGCATAGACTAGAGATATCAAATAAGATATAGAATAAGAAAGAAACGATATATAAATGATATATGAAAAGTATATAAATAATTCTGTATCAATTATAAAATGCGACACCTATAGTCAAATTCAGGAGAAGCGCCAGCTGATACCCTTTCTGGTAGAAGCATTAAAAATTTGAGGCGAACAATAGAAAACGAACTGCAAATTGTGCGAAGCACTCGAGAGCGAAATATTTATGGCTAGGAGCGAAGGCTTCGACGCCTTCGCCGCTGTCGCCTTCATCGTCATCGTCATCGTCGTCGTCATCGGGGTTTGGCATTGTTGCCTGACGCGTTGAAATTTACATTTTTATCGCTTATCCTGAGCATAAAATAGCGTCCTTTATAATAAACTTTGGCAATGCGCGGCCAATAGTAATGAGCCACCGTCGTCTTGTTGCGCAGCACCACAATCCCGCTAGGCGTCAGGCCCAGAAAGTACTCCACGCTGTCCTCGCCCTGGAAAGCACAAAACAAAATAGAATCGAGAATGAGCTAAGTTCAAGCAGAAGTTCGAGTTAGAGACTCTTTGGAGAACAAAGGAGCCATAGACAGTGTGAGAGAGTGTGAGAGAGAGAGAGAGAGCCTTTGTTTAAGCAAAACTTTTTCGGCTATTCGTGTGTTAACAAGAGAGGAAAGTTTTGGCCAGCTTGGCCTATTAGCAGCTGTGCGACGCTTTATGGCCCGCCCAAGTTAACCCACTCGCATAAAGCAAAAGGCACACACAAAACAAAATAAATGTAATTTTAGCTGTTAATTAAATTAAAAAGCAGAGCGAGCGAGCACAAAGACGCTGCAAAGGAGCGAGGGTAGATCGTTCAGGGATGTGGAGAGCCAGCCGTGTTGGCTGGCAACTGGCGCCGCGATAGTCAATGATTTGTGTCTATAAACAAACAGAAGTAGACGGGAGCACATATACCACAGGCATGTGGATGGAGTACAAGGGTTTACCCATCACCCCTTCGCACGCACAGCCCCGCCGCCACACATGTGTAGCTCGAATACAAACACAGCTGGTGATTTATTGAGGTTTGATATCAAAGTAAAGGGCAATAAAAAATGCAAATGAAGTGCCAACTTACGCAGCACAAAAGCGGCCACGACATACGAAGCGGACCAGGGGGGTGGTGCGAGTGGATATCGGCATAGTCTGGACGGGAGAGACAGACCAGGCGTGTCTGTGGGCTGGGGGGAGGCATGGGGCATGGGGCATTGCGTTGGTCCCCAGAAATGTGTGTGAGCAAATGATTTATAATATTTGCCATGAAATGAAATTAAACTTTGCATTTGCTCTGACCCCTTTTATGGCTGGCTGCTTGCAGGGCAGGGCAGGGCAGCAGGGGCAGCTCCCCGATGTGGTGGCTCTTGGGTTAGGCAGACAGGGGCAGGGGGTAAGCCAAAGCACAACATATGTACACTTACCAGCACGGGATGTAAGTCAACGCCATACATGTCATGCCATTTGACTTTGTCCAAATAGTTCAGCTCGGCGCTGGATGGCGACATACCCTTGAGCTGCTGATGCAGCTCCGAGACGCGGGTCTCCAACTCGCTGCTCTGGTTGGGCAGCAGGCGGAACTCCGACACATAGCCCTTCGAGTGGCGTCGCTGATCGTAGTCACCCAATTCGGCTAGTGAGACAATAACAACTTGATTTAGCTAACGTCCTCCGGTTACGTTTGTCGCTCTACTTACATTGCACCACAAAGGCGCCCAGTTCGGCGGCCAGCTCAAAGGCCACGGGCAGACGTCCCTGCAGCACATCCTGTTTGACTTGCAGGAAAAGTTGATATCTGTCGCATAAATAAGAGTGAACAAATTTAATTAGTTGTCTCTATAGCCAGAACAACAACAATACCAAGAACAACAGCAACCCGTCATGGAAGCAGTTAACAAGTTGGCAAACAAATCGCCGCATAAAATTATTTGGATACGACTTTGATGTTTGGCCTAAACACACACAAAACGCAACACCCAAACAAACTGTTTACTCTGGAAGACAAAATCATTTAACAAATAAACAACAAGTCTGAGTGCCTGACGGAAGAATACCCTGCGAAAGGCAGCCTTATACGAGCTGAGCTCTCTACTCTGCCTTATCAGATTTCTGTATATGGAAAGGCTTTCCAAAATTCCTGAACTAATAGAGCAGTCAGAATAATCATGAAGTCTGTCAAAATCAAATCCTTTTTCAGGACTCACTAATTAATTTGTGTAATGGCTCGAATATACCCACTTCACTGAAGAGGTCGGCATATATCTCCACAGCATATGCGCCGCAGGCTCTAGTTAATTGTTTGCTCAGCGAACAATCCATTTTGGCTTCATCTATACACACACACACACACACACACACACACACACACACACACACACACACACACACACACATACATTGTGGATATATTATCAGCTGTATCAAGTGTATCAAACAAACTCATTGCAACTATGCTTTATCTGTAAGCTCGCCGATGGCACTTGAACATGCCGTCAAAGCCAATTGCCATTTATTGTGTGCCGCAGACTTTGTATAGCTAAAATAACAGAAATTTCCCTCAGTCGCTGCACTTCAGTAATATTCAGCAAAATCGCCAACTGCCACCGCGTTATAAGTGCATTTCATTTCAGTGCATTTAACTGCATTTCACTGGATTTATATGCGCCAATATTAGCTCAACCGTTGCCGTTGTCCGCGCGCGCCAGTTTTGATGATGTTTGGCCAGCGATTGGCATCCGCTGGCGCCCTGCCCCTCTACTCCCTCCCCATGGGCATACTCTGACTGCGAACAGTTTTCCCAGTGGATTCAGTGGGCCTGGCCCACTTGGTGACGATTATGGCTGCTACGTGTCGTCGTATTAAGCGCAAATATTTGCACACACCAAATGCTTGATGGATGCAGCTAACTGCATAGCTAAAGCACATTTCGCGCACACATAAGAGCGCTCCAGACCAACGTAGAGCTGGCTGGGTGGCTGCCTGACTGCATGACTGCCTGCCCAATTATCCTTTGGGACTTTCGCAATTTCCCGTACCAAAACTTCATGACGATTGCCATTTTAATACCCATTTATTTATCAAATTAATATTGTGAGGGCATATTTGCATGTGTCGTAGCGGTATGAAGCTTGTGATATTCAGCTATCGTGTTGCAAGTGTCTCCGACTATTTCAATAGTGTTGAGAAGAGTCTGTGTTGCTAATTGTCAGTGTGAGAGAGACAACCACGTAGTCCCATGGGTCGTTGAGTGCAAGCGATAGAGTTGCAATGAAGTCGATAAACGACTAGGCGTAGAGTCTCTGGCAGAAGAAGGCTGAAAAGGGCAATCAAAGGACAACGTAGTACGGGAATTCGTTAAGGCGCACATCGAAATATTAATTATGGATCGAGGCAAAACTAACGACGTCCCGACGTATGCGTATTTGCATGACAGAAGATATATTTATACACATGTATGTATACATATATTTATATATATATATATATGTATATATATATATGTATATATGTATATATGTATATCTCTGTTTTGCTTGTTACTTATAACTTTAAATGAATTTACTTTAAGTAACTGCTTAGCTCTGTCCATATTCGATCTAGTATTCTCTTCAATAAACTTCTATTTCTACTTTATAATTTCTTTAGACCAACTTAGGGTGTCTATAGAGTCTCTGACAACAAGCAGCAAATAAATTCACTTGAGACTGAAAAAAAAAAAAAGGGTGTCTTCTCGCCTGTCAGTCTCCTTGCACATATTTTGTATTCAATTTATTTTGCTAGCTGTGCATACTATGCATAAATTCATTAAATGCATTATTTCGCCATCCATTAGTTGTCTGCCCTCAGTCGAGGACCTCTGGCCGCCCGTCAACTCGTTTAATTTGTTGTTGGCCATTCAATGGCGAGTGTGTGGCAATTAATAAATTGAATTCATTTAGTAAAATGCCAAGCATTTAAATGTATAAAATTGTTATTAACAGTGCAGCAAAAAAGGCCCGACTGCACAATTCGCTTAATGGAATTCGTTTAATGTAAATATTTAAAATAATATTTCAGCTTAATTGTTTTAATATTGATACAACTCACCTCGTTATTTCTTCGAGCAGCTTGCACGGATCGGCGGCATAGAACTTGACGCCGAAGTACAAATCGTAGGGATCCGATTTGGGTTTCAGCTGGCGAGAGATGCGCGACGCTGGGTCCAGCCAGTGCTGTGAAAGGAAATAGAAAAATGGAATTTAAAAACGACTCGCAGGTGTGCGCGTCAGCTTGGAGTTGACAGGTAAGGCCATACGCCCGTTTTTATAGCCCCACATAAAAGCTGGGGACGACACGCAGGCACTAATGTGCGTGTGGCAAGTGGCATAAAAGTGAATTTCAATGAAAGGCCAAGGCAACGCGCGCTCCTTGCCGCTGCCTGCCGACTGTCGACTGTCGACAGTCGACTGTCTGAAAGCGAAATTATATAATTTGCCTTGCGGGCGTGGGTGTCTCGCCGGCTGCGTCAAAGGCTCAAAGAGTTGGCCGAGTCGAGCGACTTTTTGTTTTCCTTTCTTAACGCCCCTCAATGCGCCTCAATGAATTTCAATGAAAACGAAAATGAATTTCAAAAACCAATATGTTTGCACAGCAGCAGGAACCGGCGCCAGAGCCGGAGCCGGAGCCAGAGCACAGGCGGAGGCAGGATACGCCAGTCAGTTGCCATATCCTGCTCGCAGGCTAGTCGCCATCCCTGCCGCCACTTACCGTTTGATTCTCATCGTCTATATAGCGAATGCCAAAGTATGAAGTCTCGATTAAATTGAGCCTGGCAAAAACGACATCCAGCAGCGCTTGGCCCGGCAAATCATCCTGAAAATAGACAAGAAAATTCTTGTTAAAAGGTTGTGCAGCAAACAGATAAAGGCAGCATGAGATGAAGAGATATGAGAAGTAAAGAGAGAGAGTGAGAGAGAGAGGGGGGGATGAGAAACGGTAGATAGAGAAATCGCTGGACAAGCAAGGAGCTGGCAAAATCCATTCAATGGCATGGCAAACACTTGGAGCCTTGAAACACTGAAACACTGGCAAACTGTTGAGCCATTGAGTGGACACAGCCATTGCCCCGTCGTCCTGTCGTTCCGCTGTTCCACTCTGCCTTCGCTGCTATCTCCCTGCTTGGCTGCGTCCGGCCAACAAAAGTGAAAACTTGCCGGCGACAATTATTCAATTGGAAAATTGCGCCTTTTATTTTTTTGCTGATAAAAAACATTGTGCGCTAAATGCCACGCCTTGGTCCAGACAGTGGCCCAGACTGGCCCCCGTTTCAGTATTTTGTTGTTGTTGTTGTTGTTGCTTTAATTTAATTCGTGTGCGGGCTGCAAACGCTTTAAAAAGCCAATTTTTGTTTTTGGCTTTTGACTAGCGCCAATAATAAATTGAGTCGATTCCCCAAGGGCGCTCGGGCCCAGCTGCAACCGCAAAACAGCCAAACTATGGATCGGGAGGCGCACCATTGTTAACCACAAACCCACACACACATTCCACATTCCACATGCCACACGGCTGCTTCTTCATTGTCTGCCGCAGCTGGCGCTCAACATGTTTGATTTTTGGCGCTGACCAGACACTCCGGAGCGCGTCACTAGACCCTTTCTGACTTCCCGGGCCAGCTACATTTTTTGTTGCGCTTTTCTCTTGTTTTGCGGCCAAGAGTGGAAGGGGGCGGGGGCGGGGGCGGTGCCTTGGGCGGTTTAGGTATGGCCGACACTGCCATGTTTTATTTATAGTATTTTTGGCTTGGCCAAACATCCCCTGGTGGCCAGTGAGACGCTCGCATTCAGCAGCCTGCATCCCTTTTGTATTGGGCATGTTTTATTGTTGTTGCGTCATAAACTTAATGGTCGCCAAGTGTGAACAGTCCGAGGCTGAGTCCAGCACTGCCCGAGCCCTGCCCTTTGAATTTATGTTAAACCTTTTGCTGACCAACAAAAGGACAAACAAACTCCAGAGATCTGATGCTGCGCAGCAATGAACTGCTGAAAGCGATTGTAAGCTGTCATTTGGGAATTGAGGGCCCAAGAAATGCGCTTGCCTTGCGATAATCTGTATATGACAGCACGTTCAGTCTCTCAAAAGGTCAACCTGGGATTGACCTCTCGTCGTCTGTAGTCATCCTCAGTCATGGATGAAATGTGCATAAGACTCAAAAACTAATTGTCAATTGTTTGGCAGGCGAGCGAACAACACGAACAACACGAACAACACGAAGGACACGAAGGACACGAGTGACACATTGACAGTGACAGCTGCTAAACTCTTAATGCAATGTCCTGTAAAATTGCATTAGAAATACGAGAGTACGTGTAACACAGGACACTGCTCAAGCGAGCACATTAAACAATGACTCGTAAAATGCTCAACTGCAACCAGAGCGAAGCATGTCCTTATTCATGCTTTCAGCTTGCCTGCAACTGTTGCCTGTTGCTGCATTGTTGTCACTGCCTTCACGTAAAAGGACATAAGTAGAAAAGTGCATTTTAAAAATGTATAAGCAACATGAGAGCTCGTGATATCCTTAGCTGCCATTTACTTAGCAGCCGAACGAAAATCTGCCAACTCTATCTCGCAAATAGAATTCTTAATGGGTAATGCAATCTCTTCTATAAGAGCTTGCCACCTTTCACGAGCAAAATGCTTTATGTGGCGCTGTGAAAAATATATATTTTATAAGTGCTTCAAGTAAATTGAATGACTTTATATATTCCATCAAAATATTTTTGGGTCAAATAACAAGATTGGCAGAAATTGTACCTGGACTTAAAGCAAAAGTCACTGAAGCCCTCAGCCTCTACGAAAGTCGATGCTTGCTTTCAGCTATATCTGTAATCGCCTGAGTAATTTCGAGTCATATCATTTTGGGTTACACGCACTTTAAGACTTTTAAAGGTCCTTTGGCCTCGTCAATAGCAAAAAGCTGCTTCGAACTAATATAAGCCATTCATTTCGCTTCTAATGAACTACGCCTCATGCATGCCTAAAAGCCTTTAACAAACTTATGGCTTAAAATCAACGTAACATGTAAAGGCCGCAATGGCCAGCAATTAATCACAAACTCGGCTCAAGTCCGGAAAAACTTGTGCATTTGAGTCCCAAAAGGTTTGACCAACTTGTCTGGCAGCCAGACTGGTAGACAGTCAGCCAAAGCAGTCGAGGCGGGGTCCACCCTCGTCTCTGGTTATTGGTTTTGGGCCGTAAGTCACTTGGTTGCCGGGTTCAATAAATTACGTTCGCCTTGCTGAGAATCAATGATGTATACAAGTCGAGGGCATCAAAGGCTGGCTGGCAAGAGTGGTGATTCCTCGACGAGCCATGGGCCTGGCCGATGATTACGCTGATGCTAATGATGATTAGGTATTTGGCTTAAATGTCTTAATCAAATTATGCTTACTTTGATGTTTCTGGAGTAGCTGCTGGCGTCGACGGCATCGTCATTGCCGTCGCCGTCGCCAACCCACTTAATGAGCTTACACTTTTAGCCACTCCCACACCCAGCCGGGCTGCTCCACATTGAACGACCACTCCAAATGCCCCATATACTGAAGTTGTCTGTATTTTTGCCAAGCGCTTTTCCTGTCAGCTGTCGGCAAAGAACTTTTGCCATGCAACTTAATTAGTGAGCGGCAAGTGGAATACAAGAAAATACACCACATGCGCGTGTGTGTCCCCACTTTGCCGCACAGAAGAACACTCGATTCATGCTGCCTGGGCGACACTCTCCGAAACTTCCCCAGCCCACTAAATCCCGGCAGCGTCTTTCGGTTAACTTAATCAACGCCATTGCCGCGTAAAACTTTGGCTACGTGACTAACCCACATTGCCACGACCAGGGAATTGTGTGAAAAATGAATCACAATCAGAGTCTGAAGCTGAAGCTGAATCCGAATCTGAATCTGAATCTGAGGCGGAATCTGGGCCCTGATGTGCAACATCTTCGCATTTAACATAATTAACACATAGTTGCCTCGCAGCATGTGCAGCCGGGGATTATCCGGCGCAACTTTGTGCACAATTAGCCACTCAGTGCAACTTACTTGGTCTGCTGCTCCGAAAAGCTGACAGCAGTTCACCTCTACAAATGTATCTCTCAATCTGCAGCGCTGTGGCTGGCTCTGTCTGTTTGTATCCTTAGCTGCTTCTGCTGCCGTACCCGATTGCATTGTGCGTTTAATTGCGCTGCTTGGCTTAAACGTGCGCTGACCTTTGACAACGACACAACAACACACACACACACACACACACACGCATTCGTTTGTGTTTATAACGGCATTATGAGTTTTAAGCTGCTGCGAGCAAACAAAGCCAAGGAAAAAGCAAAAATAAAAGTAAAAATAAAGAAATATAAAAAAGCAACGCAGTCGTCGCTGGCAATGTCAGAGACAAAACGGCGACATATAGCGGAGAGACGACGAGAGTCGAAGAGAGCATGGGACAGAGCAATGGCAGCTACATCGTGTCGCAGTCGTCGACATCGTCAACGTTATGCACAAAACAAGCTGGAGCCAAAATGCTTAAAACAGATTTATGTCCGTGCCGCCTCGGCTCGAGGAGCCAGGCGGGAGCCGCCCTGCCCGCGCCACGGCACATACCAATTGAGGCTGAAACGTTGATGCTGGCGCATCTTCACCTAACTGAAAACACATTCAACAAACGAGATTTGCGTAATTCCTGCAGCTCAGTCAAGGTTCGTCCCGGCTTACTATTTGTCGGTTTGTGCCCGCTGTCGGGAGATGCCTCAACATTTCGCATACTCTCAGTCAGCTTGGGCATATGACAAGCAGCCAATTGATTGGTGACATCCGAGCGCATGAGATACATTTTGATTCTATTGAAGCTACACTTAAAAGATCAAAAACATATTTATATTTCAGTTATGAATATTTTCTGAATAATAGTATTTTCTGTCAGCCTCATCTCTCCTTTATCTTTAACTTTTACTCGTTGTCAATAATATTAGATAAGAGCAACTCAGCTTCAGCTACACTTGTCGTGCAGTTTTATTTGCGCTCTTGGATCTTAGAGGCTGGCTGTCTGCTTACGGGAGTTTTATTTCACATGCCACGCCAGGCACAAAGCCTGACAATGCTGCATGCGGACGGCTCTAGCATCCAGCAGCTCAAGCAATAGTATGCGATGCCATGCGAATGCAATATGAGTTAAGAGCACACTCATTCGTCCATTCTCCATTCTCGTAGCGGCACTTTTTGCTTTCTAGGCTATGTCAGTTGCTGGTTGTCAGTTGTCAGTGGTTGTCAGTTGGTCGGTCGGTGGGTCGCTCGCTCGCTCCCTCCCTGTTCGTTGGCCCCGTTGACATTTTGCGCATCTTTTTGGCTTTGGCACTGAGCGAGCACAGCCACAGCTCATTTGCGGCGCGGGTAATCAATGTGCATATGTGTGTGTGAGTACATAGCTGTGTCTGGGTCTTCAGTGAAATATTGCACATGCAACTGTTCAGCTTGTCGACTGCTTTCCGGCATGGATAGCAAGAGCTACAACTTCCGCTGCTGTCGAGACGCCGTCAGCGCCTTGGCTCGCATCTCACCTGCATCACTTGCATTTTCCGCACGCAAAACGTTGCGAGCAGACAGCAGATATGTTGGATATCATTGTTTGACTCGCTAGCTGCCTGACTGGCTGGGTGACTGCCTGACTGGGTGACTGGCTGGTCGGTTGGCAAATATTTTGCGCTTATCCTCGCACATCAAACGAAGAATTGGAAAAAAACGAAAGAAAAAACTTGGTGGATGGCGCGGACTTACCTTGAATTTCTTTGGCGTTTTACTTGTTGGCTTGTGCGCCATTCAAACGCTTGGATAAACAGACGGCACACAGAGATACCGACAGAGACATAGGGCGCAAAATGTCTAGAAGTGGTCTTTATTGGTCGCGTCTGGTCCAGCCCATACACAGAGCTCAGCGCAAACTCAACCCGACCCAGCCGGACCACCAAGTGAGTGAGTTATCTGATGGCCGTCATGTGCCCCCGCCGCTGCAGCCGCTCCCCGACCATCCACGTCGGCCGGCCGTTTGTCTTTCTATCCGTTGTATTTCTGTGTATTTGCGTTTAAAGTTTTTTGATTGAATTGTTGCAAATTGTTTGCAAATCTATTTCGATTCTGTTGCCGGCCAGGGCCCCCATCGAACAATTGGTTTTTGTCTTGTCTGAAGGCTTTGCGGCCAGCCACGCAGATACTCGCATCTGAATATATACTATATGTATTCAGATACAAAGAACCGACATGACACTGAGTTATGGTTCTGACAGCTGCAAAAAGCCCCAGCGACTGCCACAGAATCCATGCCGAGGCTTTTTAGCCAAGCAGCCAGACAGCCATTCAGTTCTATTTTTTTTTTTTTTTTACTTCTTTATTTTGTCTGTTAGATAATCCTATTAGCAACCAAAGCGCAACTTCAGCAACAGATAAAGTAATTACCCCCACGCCCCAAAAGATGCTTCGCTGAATTTTGCCAAAAGGTAAACTGCTCAACTTTCAGGCCTAACCTTTTTATTAATTGCGCCCTTGCATACACTCGCCGGGCTAAGGCATATGCCGGACAAGACCCAGCAAAGTCCATATATATACAGCTTTAAATGAGGTAAGAAATCAAATCCTCGATCAAGATAAGACTTGTTTAAGAGCATTCATAGTTCGTTTCGATTCTGAATCCTTTTTGCTCCTCTTTGTTGTTTTCCACCCTTTTTCAATATCCTTCGGCAGGTCAAATCAATGAGCTGTCATTGGGAAACGGTCGATTTTCATTTACATTACTGAGGAAATGTTGTCTTTAAGCACTTTGGCAGGTGTGGGTGTGGCGTGCGGCGTGGGTGCTTAGGCAACGTCTAGGGGGCAGCATTTATTTAGCTATTAAATACGCTTCATGGGTTTTGCTTATTTTCATTATCAATTTAAAAGCGCGCAGGCCGAGCTGTAAAAAAGCTTTTAACTTAATTATGTTGGCCATAAACTGCAGGTTTATTTGGCCAGCTTGGCGTGTGAACGCTCCGAACGAAGCAAGTCTAATTAAATGTCCCCCGAGGCATAAAGTCTATGCCGTGGCCGAAAATACACACACACACACAGATACAATTGGATCTAGATAGACGTCGCACACAGATACAGTTCTCGCTAGCTGCCTTGTGGTGAAGTGTTTGCTCGTGAAATACTTGAAGCAATCATTTCTGTACGTTTCGGCTCTGTCATTGTGGCCAGTTTGAAGTGTGTTGAATGATTTACATAAATTCTGAAATGGCCATGCGGCGAGCACCCTGTATTGACAGAACTAAGCGCTAGCCAAACAGAAACCCACACGCACCCAGCTCACAGCTCACAGCTCACAGCTCGCAGTGAGTGCTTCAGTTTTAACTGTTAACTGTTAAAATATATAATTGTATATAACCTTATATAACAGCAGTATAACGAACGGCAACTGGGCGCGAGCACTTGGAGCTGGGCGACTTGAGCCGCGAATTGTTTCTTCTGGGCCCTGGCCAGATGTCATTAGCATGTAAGCATGATAAATGGCCGAAATGTGAACGCGCACAGACTGCGCTTTGGACGGCAACAATAAAGCACGAACAAAATGTGTCTGGACGAACGGCTACGAGCGGCATGTCTTGGCATGAAGTCGTCAGAGACCATTTGTCACAGTTTTGCCAGGTTTTTGGGAGCTGAGCTTTAAAGCCGCGCTGCGCCCCGACTCTCCAGCTCTATTACTTAGCCATTGTCATGGCTTTAAGTCCATTATTCTGTACTGTGCTCAGATTTCAATTATGTTGCCAGGCACACGCAAGAGAACTTGATTTGGTCTCTGTTACGTTTTGTATTTGAATATTTCCCATACATTCCTACAGCTCCTACAATAGAGTCAGAAATTCGTTAATCATATTTTCAGCTACTTTAACATAACAATCGAACATTTCCAATTAGTTGAAAATGATGAGGCAAGAAACTGACTGCCGAACCCTCTAATAGTAAATGTTTACATACAACATGAGCAGCGCTGCCAACGGTTGCCACCGACTGCGTGAATTCTGCTATGCGATGCGCGTAGACATGTTTTTTGAATCACGGCCAAAGTTGTAGCTATCAATATATATATATATATATATCTATGTATGTATGTGTGTGAGTGCTATTTTTGTTGCCTTCTCATCTTGCGAACATAGCAGAAATCAATCATACGCAACGTGCGCTCCGCTCGTCATGGCAATGAAATATCGATTACGACACGTTGCCGCGGCAGTCGCACACCATTGACTTATGTCGCGGATATGTGTATCTATATCTCGTTGCTGTTGCTGCTTCACAGATAAAGGCAGCTAGAGCAGTTTGCCAGTTTGTCGAAATGAAATGCAAAACGAGTCAACCGCAAGCAACTGCCAGCCGCAACAGTAGTCCCCAGCCACCAGCCGCCAGTCCCCCCGCACTTACCCAGCTCACTCTCGCCCTCTTTGTGTTTCATTAACACAGCTGCAGTCGTGCGATGGCGACTTTAAGTGCGTGCGCTTAGTGCCATCGGCAGCCGTCAAAAGCAGCGCACACAACAGCGCGGCAGCAGCAGCAAGAGTCGACGTGGTTGCCACATTGACAGACAGCTGGGACAAGTGCACGCGTAAATAAAATTACGTTCGCAACAAGCCGGCCACACGCATTTCGATACCCGGCACTCAGCAGCTGTGCGAAGGGTATATACGACTACACAGGTATAATACAAATATCTTCACTTTTTTTTAATTATCTTTAAGTTGTTTTTCGCTTAAGATAGGTGTCTCAAATAATTCGTTAAATATGTATATTTTAAACCTCTTCTACTTTATGGAGTATCACATGGTTTTGCCCACTCAATACTGAATCAAAGTTAATTTTTTCACTGCCTTTTGCATATCTCGTCGGCTCGCAGCTTTTTAAGCCGCGCATTTTCATTCATGGCTGATTTTTTGGTATTTTGTCGGCGAGCCTTTTATCAATCATGCGGCTGACATGGTACGTGAGCCTCTCGGCCAATAATTACATGCGATAAGTTGCCCAAGTGCAGGCCAGAGACAAATGTGTGTCCCGCCGCTGTCAACTCTCCTCCGCCACCTGCCTCCTATTTGCAATTTCTGTCCCTGTTGCCAGTTTAAACTCATTAATAATGACCCGAGGCGTGCGCTGCGCCAACGACGTCGATAGCGACGACTGCCAGTGGTTGTCCGCCCAGGTTGCCATTGTCAAATTGTGGGACACGCCCACTACACAACGCCTGAATCGTAACACATGTCTAATGCGCAATTTATGCTAGCCAGCAGGCGAGTAGACAGCGCAGGCCGAGCGGATGGGAGGGGGGGCCAGACAAAGTCGCTTTGAATAGCTTAGAGCCGCTTGTTTTCAGTCGATTTGGTGGCTTACGACGGCTTACAGCTTGTTGAGGCTGGTATTTAAGGCTTGCTGCGGCAGCCGAGTGCATGTGCTTGTAAAATTATTATAAATGTCTTGTTGATGAGCTGTGATTATTAACGTTTACGTGCTTCAATTCTGTTGCAGCCACAGCAGTCGGAGCAGTTGGAGTAAAAACTTCGAGCATGCAACATGCAACTTGGCAGCTCAACGCGACGCGACGCGACGCCAAGTGTCATTAGTCAGTTCCGAGAATTGCTAACTAGCCTGTCGTCCCATTGGCCTGCTCGATCAATCAGGACTGAACTGGAACACTATGCCGTGGGCGCCCCACAGATCAACTGCTCTGATTATGCAGATACATGCGCGTATCTTTATGCTCAGGCCGAGACGTGTGTATCTGCGAGCCATATAATTAACCGGCAGGCCTCTCCCAAGGCACACCGCTCATTATGTCGCAGACCCCACAGGCAACCTTGATGACATGCATTTGCATAAGATATATGCATAAGTATGCTTATCATGTCATATTGTGTTCCACTTAACAGGCCCAGTGCAACGCACTCGCCCGTGATATGCCAAGGGACTCCTCTGAGATAAGCAACGAGATACTCTGGCTTATGTATGACAAAGTAAAAATTAAATAAATAAAATGAAAGATATTGTTAGCTCGAGTATAAGTTAAAGCAGCCAAATATTATATTCTTTTAGTAAAAAAAAAATGTATATATATACATATATATTGACAATATGTTATCTGATAATTGTTAAATATTTTTATTTTATTTTATTTTTTTGGTACACAATTTGCTCAGTTTTTATCTGATTTATGTTTGCCTAATCAGAAAAATATTTTATAATTAAAAGACAGCGTCGAATTCATGGCTCAGACAATGGCCATGATTTCTTTGGCATTTTATATATTTATTTATTTTTATTGCACGCTTGGATACGATTTTTGCCAAGCTCTGCTAAAATCAAACACCAAAACCAGGCCACACAGACACATACAGATACACACAGGCACTCAGATGGGAAAATCACAACTATTTATTTGATTTGTCCGCACAATGATGCCAACTATGAGATGGCGTGCAAAATCAGCAGAATTTTCTAAGCTTGGCACACACAGACAAAAGGCGACAACGATGAGGCAGTTCAGAGCTGGGAGCTCTCATCTCTCAGCTCTTGTCGTCGCTGACGACCCATTTAATTTGGCAAACGTGCGCAGTTTTAAAGCAAGGGGCAACCACAGGCTCTGTCCGTGTGGCAGCAACAACGGCAACAGCAACAGCAGCAGCAGCAGTAGGCGACGTGTGAATGATGACACTTTGCATGTTTGCCAAGTCACAGACTGCGGCTCAGGCTCTGCACTAAATATTGATGAGGGTGCCCAGTGATGGGCGCCAAGGGTTGTCGGCTGGGTTGCCAGGGGTTAGGGCATATGACGGTTAGCATATGGCAGGCACGTGCAAAGTATGCAACACTTTTTGTCAATTGACATAAATCACAGTCGAGTGGCGGGTGGGTGGAGAGTGCGTGTAGTTTTAGGATTTTCATGTTGCTGTCATTTGATGTACTTGTCGCTGCTTATGTGGCTAATGTTGACACTAGAGGGTAGCGTGAGAGCCTCACTTACCTTGATCTCGTGTATGAAGTCGGTCTCATCCAGCAAATTAATGCGCACGGACATTATCCGCGAGGGTCGACACAGGCAGTTCATATTGCGGCCGTTATTCAGTTACTCTGTTTGACTTTGTTATCTCTTCGGAGTTCAAGCGAATTGCGTATGCGCCGCGTTGTCAGTCAAAAGCGTCAGCATTTTCGCCACAAGAGCTGCAAATAGAGATGGAGATTGGGAGTGTGAGTGTGAGTTGTGTAGAAAGTGGCAATTAAACTGTGCACATAATTAATAAATAGTTTTCCATGTGCTCGCTATCATTCGAGCTGGCTGCATGCAGCAATTAGCCAGCCAGCTGTAAACGGGTTTCGGTTCGAGATACACTTGGAGATAGAGGAGGAATCGCTAAGGCGATGTGATGTCAGCGCAAACAAACTGGCGCTGACAGTCGGAGTCGCAAGAGCCTTGTTTTAATAACTCTTTTTGGCCGTGGCTCGTTTTAAAGCCGTTGGCACTTATCTCTGCCGCAGATCGCGGCAACATCATCAGCAATGACTACTACACCAACAGGAATGGCAGTGACAAACCAACTGTCAGCAGTTGGTGCCGCTCCCCAGTCGAGTATTATCATTATAATTTTATAATTGCGGTTGTTGCCGGCGATAAGTTTAATATGCACGAAGCAGTTACAAAAACAACAACAGCAACAAAAGTCACTTAAGCGGATTAGTTAAAGGGCGCTTCTGCGAGTGTTGGCTCTGAAGCCCTCATCTATTTACTGTTGCCTAAAAGCAGATTATGTCATTAGAGAGAGAGAGAGAGAGAGAGAGAGAGAGAGAGAGAGTAAGAGAGATACATAGAGAAGGAGGCGGCGCCAGCCAGCAGCTGCGTTTGTGCTTTAAGCTCTTGGCAATTTCGGTTCTAGCAACCAAAGTAAGCCCTTCGTTCGTATCTATATAAATATTTGATTAAATTTTAATTTACATAACTCTACCATAACAGTATTTACTTAAATTAAATTCTAGCTTGTTTCATAATCGACTATATGCTTTTCTGTATATCACTATATTCTTTTGGAGACTTTTGGATGTGGCATCAAATTCAGCCGACAGCCGTGGCAGCTTGTGGCAACTTCTGTGGCAACTGCAAAATAATTAATGCACGTTTCGCATAATGAAAAGCAACGGCGAAAGGGGCAACAACAAACGTTTGAAAAAAGCGGCTGGAGGCAGCAAGTCATGTTAACATTTCACACATTTCACATGGCAACTGCCAACTGCAAGCTGGAGCAGAAGAGTTTCAGCTGGAGCTTTGTTGTTTTGCATAGAGCTGCGAGCTGCGAGCTACAGCTTAGGCATTACTGATGTTAGTCGCAGCTATGAGATTTGCATGGCCTTTCAATAGTTGCCTTTGCCGTTGCCGTCTTCATATGAGCACAGCTGGCACATTTCACAGGGGGCGCTCGCACTCAAGGCGCTCATTACGCTAATGAAATATTATGCCTAATTAATGGAAAGTCGGCTGGCTGACTGACAGTCAGCTAGAGTGGCATGTGTCAGGCAAGTGTCTTTAACTTGGTCACTCTGTCAACGCGACCATGGCAACTCGGGCAGCATGGCTCAATTAAATTTAATAAGAGCATGTACATATGTATGCCTCTGATACATATGTATAGATATATGCATGTGAATGACAGTCGCTATGAATGGCGCTGCATGTAATTTTAATTGCATTCAAACGCGGACAAACGCCAGTTCGTTCAACTCCACAACACAGCGCCGCTGCGTGCACCACCCGCAACAACAACAGCAACGTGCCACAGCGCGGCACTTGCAGCCACACAGCGGAAAATACAATTTTCATTTGAGTATCGCATTTTTCTGACAATATTTTGCAAATTGCACATACCTTAACGCTCTGTTCTTAAAGCCTTCAGCATTTCTGATGAAAAATGTATTCAAATTTATTATAAAACTTCTTGTGGCTGGCAAATCGCGGCATTAAGCGCATCTAACTACCAAACCACCAAACCACCATGGCTAAGCCCAAAAGTTGAAAACATGTGATAAATATGACATTGATCGGTTTTTGAGCGGGCTCAGCCCAACCCCTCAGGTCCACCGTCCCTCCCCTGCAGCCCCCTGCCTAACTAGGCACTAAGAAAATTTATAGCTTTGGCATATTTATAGCGTCATATCTTTACGCGTGGCCTTATGCACAACAGGACATCATCAGGAGCAGCCAGCGACGACACCCTCATAATTTCTTATGCCATCAAATTTATCACCAGTGAGCAAAGTGTTCGCTCTGTCTGTGGGTGTGTGTGTGTGTGTGTGGGGCGTGATTTTTCGGGCATAGCCAGAAAAAAGTTCGCTTGATTTGTGATAAAGTGCGTGTGTGCGGCATTGGCCAACCAGAACGAGCAAAGCGACCGTTGCTTAGACCTGATCGACCCATTGCCAAATCTGTCTATTTATCAGCCCAGCCAGCAGCCAGACCCGAACTTTGCTTTCAATTCCAGGCGAGTTTTACTGCAGCCTCCCACTCTGCGCTTTGGGTTTATTATTAATAAGTACACACACACACACTCATACACACACACACTCATATACAGTCATCAGTTCGACTCTTTGGCTGGCTGGCTGCATTCCATTTTCTTTTTATTTATTTATTTACTTCATTCCTTTTTTTTCTTCTTGGCTGCCTGCTGACGGGCGTATCAATAACTGAAAATGTCTCAAACAGCATTTTGTCATATTTCAATGAATGCCACGCCCCCAGCCGCTGAGCAACCCACCTCATTTGATGTTTGCGGAAGTAACACCCAAAAAGCAGAGCAAACAAACTTTTAGCACATGCCCATACATTCATCCGACCGACGATGACAGGATGCTGTGTGGCTGGCTGACTGGCTGGCATCTCGTTGCTCCAGTTTCTTTTGGTCTGTTTGCCGAGCTAAACGAAATTATTTATTACTTTCGGCGCAAATGGCGGTCTGTGTTGTTGTTGCTGTATGCATAGAGGCTGCTGGTAATGATGATGAAAAACGTGAAAGCATCGAAAAGTGCAAATGGCTAAAGGTGAACGGTGTGCTGTAAAAGGCAGAAGGATTGCTTCAGACCCCCCTTTAATGATGATTAAATGCGTCTCAGCCCGAGTTTTGAGGCGAGGCATTCTCTCTCTCTCTCTCTCTTTCTCTCTCTCTCTCTCTCTCTCTCGCGCTGACACATTTTGTCGAGCAGTGATTTACCTTTTTCTCTCCCTTCTTTGCCCATTTGGTTCGTTGATTTGACTATGAAATGAGCTGGAAAATGAACTGAGCTTGCGGATTTATTTCCAAAATAACTCAAGGCTAATGAAGTAAAGACTTCATATTGGGAATCGGCGTAATTAAGTTCCTAGAATTTACACTGGAATTAAATCGCAAACAGATTTTATTGCCCATGCATTGCTGGAATAATTTAAAATGCCGAATGCCCCGATATTTCTTTACGACTCGAGCAATTATGTTCGGGCATCTGTGTGCGTGTTGCGCCGCACCACAGCAGCAGGTCTCCTGCTGGCGGCCACAGGCGAGCATAAATTTCGCAGCAACAACAATCGCTGCTACAAACGCAAGCGGTGCGCGGGGCAGCAGCAGCAGTAGGCGGCATGTTGCATACCTCGGGCATTTGCAGCAATTAACACGGTCGACGGCGTGCCTTGGCGCCCACTTGTGCCTGCCAAGCAATTTCTTCTGCACTCCTTTTACTTTTGGCACGTAATGAGCCAGGACGACTGGCCCAAGCTGGCTCTAATTGCATTGACGCGTTCGCTTCGGCATGACACTGAGTATGTCAGCCCCAGTCCCAGTCCCAGCCCCAGCCCCAGTCCCAGCCTCCAAGCCGAATTGTGTGAATTGAGTTGCAGTTAATTATATCCAGTTGGCATTTCGATGATTTTAATGATTTGTAGCGGTTTTCAAGCAAATATCTCAAGTATTTGGCTTACGTCTTGACCAGACTCTGACTCTACCCACTCTATCTCCCTCCCTCTCTCTTTCTCTCTCTCTTTCTCTCCCTCTGGGGAATTTGCTGGTTGTAACTCGCAGGCGTCGAGTGCAATGTGCAATGACACACAAGTTCTTGTGCCGTGTGCTCTATGAGTATTTATTTACAGTTGCCGACAGCAGCGACAACTGAGCGTGTGTGCGTTAATATTTAAGCGGCTACATGGGAACTTGTTAACACCAACCAAGCCAACAGCAACAACGGCAACATGAGCACAAGCAGTCGCCCAGACCAGCAGCCAGCTCAGGGGAGCAACGGGGGCGCTGCTGCTGCTGCTGTTGCCTTTGGTGCTGCTGGATGCAGGAAGCTGCTGGCTGGCTGCTGGCTGCTGGCCTGGTCTGGGTCTGGGGCTGGGCCACGTGAGTGATTGTCAAGTGGTTGACGCTGCAGACAAATGAAATTCGCTTAAAGTGCGCCGCAGTTGCCGCGGCTGACGCGACGGCAGCCACGTCTAGGACAACTTGACTTGACTCGTTCCCTGTGAGGGGGCGTGACTGCCAGCCAGCCAGCCAGCCAGCCAGCCACACTGCCACGCTGCCAGGTTGCCAGGTTGCCAGCTTGTCGTCATTGGTTTTTTTTTTATTTCATGGTCTGCATACCGCGGCTTACCCACGGGCATTTCGTATTGACTCTTGTAGGCGTGGCTGACACATGTGTAGAAAAATGTTTTTAGAGAGACGTTTTTTTCGCTTAAACATGGCAATTAACTTTAACATCATAAGATATCTTATGATATAATCATATAATAGAAATTTTAAATGTTTCGTCTGTAAACCTGCCAAAAGTAACGTATTAAATAATATATTTTACAATAGCTAAATTAATAACTTGTTTAATTGGCATTTAATATAAGGTATTTGGTAGTCGTCTAAGCGCAAGGCAAGCCAACAGTCATCAGTCGCCTGTGACTTGCATTACGTGATTTTTTTAATAGAAAAATCTTTCTTTTTTGCAGCTCTTTGAGTGTGTAGAGGAAGGGGCGTGAGGCGTGGTGCGTGGGCGTGGACCGAGGGCTAGCTAGGCAGCATGTGAAACTGTAAAATAGAATCAGCTCATTCGTCTTGTTGCGGAAAATGCATTTTATTTTCTATTCGGCATGGCACATGCGTGAAAATTACTTTATTTTTAATGACTCTGATGATGGTGATGATGATGACGTTGATGACGTTGATGACGTTGATGACGCTGGCGGGACAGCTGAGCTGAAAGTAACAGACCTGGACTGAAATGGAACAGTTGCATTCAGCCAGATTCGCAGTTGCTGCTGCTTTCGCATTTGCATTTGCACTTTCTGGATACAATGGCTAAGACAGGGCCTTAGTCCCAGGCTCGAGCCATTATGCTGGCAAAAGCAGTTGAAAGCGTGGGCGTTTTCTCCTATGCTGCTGCTGTTGCTGCTGCTGCTGCTGCTGTTGCATGTCATTAACATTATGAGTGCTTAAATGTCTTGTGTTGCTTCATCCAGAAACCGGGACTGGCTCAAGGTAACGGAAGCTGCAATTGCAGTTGTAATTGCAATTGCAGCTGCAATTGCGGCGTACAAAAGTCATTTTAGTAAATTGCCAGGCAGCTCTTTCGCCGTGCCTAGGCTGTGCCGGCTTCGATTGACATTTCGAGACCGAAACGCACAATGTAACCTGCTGCTGGGTAATTCTCCAAAGTGTTTCACTTGCCGCCAAACAATAAACCAGATATTGCGCCCCGCCTAGCCAGAAGGCATAAATTTACCATGTCTCGAGGAAGAGAAGCCTGAAAGAAGCCGTCGCGTCGACGTCTTCGCACACGTGTTACAAATTTTATATGAGCAAACAATTTTCATGACGCCTACTCCCGCCGACTCTCTACCGAAAAAGAAAGAAAGAAAAATATATAATATAAACGCACAACAGATAAAGCCAAATACTCCGAGGAGCAGCAACAGTGGCAAACGACTGGGAGATGGAGTGAGCGGCGTCTTAGTGAACTGCTCCTGGCTGCTGGCTGCTGGCTGCTGGCTGCTGGCTGACGGTACTTTTATATGTATGCGTACAGGAAAAATGTCGTAAAAAAGTTTTACGATCAAACATTGCACTTTATGTGCTTTTATGTAAAATTACCGTACAACATTGGCAACATTGTCAGCTGAGCTGTAAAAGTAGCTGAAATAGGCAAAAGGCAACAGCTGAAGGTGCAGCTGAGCGCCTCAGCTCCCAGTGCTAACTCCCAGTCCAATATCACCAGTCAATCAGGCAAAGTTGCCGCACTTTGTGTATGCCTGTTGGGGTAAATCCAATTTACTTATTTGCCTTCGTCTTCTCTGCTCGCTCCTAACTATTCCGTCCACCTTCCCCCACGACAGACGCAGGCATATATTTTTGAAGCCAGTTGGACCCCTGGGCGTATGGTTAATATGCGATATGACTTCAATTAGCGGCGGGCACTAGTGTGCTGAGCCGCTTTTAATGTCAGCATTTTATGGCCGGCTCACACATCGTTTTGGGCCGTTTTGCATTGAATTTCACACATTTCCTTATGCCAAGGGCAATAGGGCTTTTATCTCTTGGTCAGCAGCCGTCGATTCGCGCCGCAGCCCATTAAATTTATGCCACAAAACGTTTTACGCTCCCTTTCTCTCTCTCTCTCTCTCTCTCCCTTGGGCCATTAGCTGCCTGCTGCTGCTCCATTAAATGGGAATAAAACATCTGGGCGAATCAAAGAATGCGTCAAAAGTGTCAAGTGCTGGTTCAACCTGCCTCTCATTTGCACATTAATAAGCATATTATTCAAATGTTGTCAACAGCTATTCGAATCGATCTGAATGGGGTCTTAATATTTGGCTCGGGGCCCAACAGGTTCTGCGACCCATTTCTTCAGTTTTCGGTTCACTGAACCAGAGACGCGACGCAAATGTGGGCCAAACTCTCAACTTTTGTTTGCATAATTAATCAAGAGCTGGGGGCTTTCTTTAAGTAATTATTATAATTAATGATTATAATTAACTAGTAAATGATGTACACGATACCTAAGCAGATATTCATAAATATGTGGGAGAAATTTGAAATAAATAAAAATTAGTTAATGATAGATAAAAGTTGAAAAACATGGCTTTAATTGAGAGCAAACCCGAGTTAAATAGCTGAAAAATAATGTTTACATAAGAGATATTACGGCGAGCGACCCTTTTTGATCCCATTGAGTGCATTGGAAAGCAAGAGCACAAATGGATTAGCTATGGCAACTTTTGATGCAGCTGACTGAGTGCTGCTAAAGCTAGGAAAAACTCTTTTCCGAATCATATGGCATCAGGCGCTTTGGCCGCTTTTCATGCAGTCTGCACAAATCCAACGGGAAAATTCAATTTTTTCGCCAAACCTTTTTCATTGTAGCCTTTTGAAACAGTTTTTCTGCTTTTTTTTCGAACGGCTTAAGCTGGACTAGGTGGTGCGAGGGCTTTGTCGCTTTTTGTGTTGCGCTTTCAAAGTTAATCAGGCTTGCAGGCTTAACGTGCTTTTAATTGGACGATGTCAATGGGCAGCCATAGAAGTTCTGTAAATGCATCGGAATTGCAGTCGAATATAAAAATTGATTTAAATTATGCAACGATCGCAGTAAGTGACTGTGTCTGAGCTGTACTTTCTACAGCAGCCGGAGTCTGCGCCTCGATATCACTGCCTGGCCATCGGTGGCCACTGAATAGGTGTCTCTGGGGAATCGGGTCAGCGGATAGTGTCAGCAAGTTTTCGACACAAAAATTTGCATTGCATTAATTTGCGGCCGCAACGGCCGACTGGATGCGGGCCCAGTGGTGCAGCGCTAACTGGGCCCTAATGAACGACTGGCCAACAGCAAAGCAAACTAAAATGTGGAGCAAAATTATTGCAAGTTTGCCGCTCTGCGACATGTCTTTTGCAGGGTGCACTCAAATATTTACTGGCGCTCGCCCCGGCCCGGGTGGCTCAATGCGTTAATGAACCAGGCCGAGGCATAGTTCGAGCCGGAGTCAGCAGCTGGCTGACAGTGGCTTTCCTGTGGGCCAATTGCTTGACGACTCAATTACAAATTGTTTATTTGCAGCGTGCTCTCAAGTTGCTCTGTTTGAGTTAAGCTTTCGCCAGCGGTTATTTAATACACTCTGCTGTGGTTCACTCTGGCTGCAGCAGTTGAAAGGAAATGCGCGTCAGTTGGAGGGCTTGACACACTCACTCAGCTGCCGTTGCTGCTGTGGCTGCCGTTGCCAGACTTGAAGTGTAAATAATCGACCAGCTCACTTTGTGGTTTATGCGTTTTACTTAATTACTGAATTGGTTTTTGAATGCCCTTTGATGTGGCCAGCAATTGCTATATAAACACACACACACATATATTGGCATGGCATGGGCATGCATTAGCTCTAAGCATGGGTGTCATTTCCTCCTCTCTCTCTCTCTCTCTCTCTCTCTCTCTCTCTCTCTCTCGCTCTGTGTGGCTTTTGATGTGGGCGGCAGCAGTTGTTGCTTGTCGTCTCGTTTCCTGCCTGTCGCGTGTCTCCCATGGTATTTTTTCTCCAGATAAACTAATTCAACGCACATAAATCAAAATGCAATTTGTTCTGCGCAAAGGGCAAAAAGGCTAATAACTAAACAAACTGCGGGCCACTAAATCAACGAGCCGCACGATAAACCTAGCCCAGCCAGGCTAGGGACAACATTTACCAATGCTGCTTATGATGATGATGATGATGATGTGGATGGGGATGGGGATGCGGATGATGGCGATGCCAATGCGGATGCGAATGCTGATTATGATGTGCTCCGCTCTAGCTGTGCAATGTGTGCCAGCTAGTGGGCAAACGGCGGAGCGTGATGCTCATAATTTATTAGCTGACAAAACAAATTCATTACGAAATGATAAGGCATCGAGCCAAGAAATTGTCATGCCCAGCCTGATGCGGCGGCGGCAAGCCAAAGAGACCTATTCCTGGGGAGGAGTGCGAGTGCATACCGAAAATGAATGCAAATTCGTCACGGGGCACAAATCAAGCGCTGAGCACGTGACAAAGGCTGTCCCTCTAAGGATGGACACGTGACAGCTAATCCCGTCACGCAAATCACACTTAACTCGTTTCGGCTCTTCCCACTGCCAAAGCCGAACTCTGGGCAGGTAATTAAATGGAGATTAGAGATGGTCACGTGTAGCATTTAAGTTCCCTCCTTTGTGGGGCCGCCATAAAGTATGGCAGCTATTTCTGTTTCGAGCCATAAAGCTGCCCGGTCGGGGCCATAGAGCAAATTCAATTAGTTACATCCATAAATAAACTTAAAACATTCCGTTTAATACCCGATAGACTTCCAGAAAACTCGCATATCCATCCGCAGGATAGGGCAAGTACCTTCAGCTTATCTCGCATGTTTCATCTGCTCTTCTAACAGGGTATGCACATCTTCTGGCATCATCTGGCAATATGAGTTATGGGCCATGCCTCAGTCCCGACACGCTGAGCTTGACTCTCCGCTGACAATGACAGTAAGAGTTAAAGCATAGCCTAACAGCTGCCTGCGGCCCTGGACCCGGAATTGGCCCTCGCATTGCCAGTGACAGCGGCGGCGGCAGCAGCTCATAAAATGCCGGAATGACGTGAAGCTGACAGTTAGTACATTTCAACCTGAGCCCGAGCGCTGCTGTTGATTGCGGCGGCCACAGCTGCTCATCGGCAGCAGCTACTCCAGGATCTGGCACGCAGTAACTGCGACTCGGCATTACAAGCTTTAATAGACAACCGCAGCGGAGCGCTGAATAAGATTAATGAAGCCGTTTAAAACGCTTCGGTTGTTTATCATGCCGCAGTCCACCCAAACTCCAGCCCGAGTCGCTGCTTAGGTGCTGCGGCTAATGTGCTGCCGCTGCCGTTGCCGCTGCTGCTGTTGATGCTGCTGTTGACGCAGCTGAGGTCGCTGGCAGCGCCATTAGTTGACGTCGACACGGCTGGCTGGCTGGCTGGCTGGCTGACTGGCTGACTGGCTGGAATCGTGGCCGGGACAACAGGGAACACGGCAACAGGCTGTTAGCTGGCCAGGCTTATTAAGTCGCCATAAACCATAAGCTCACGTTTCCCTGCCTGGCAGCCAGCTCGCCATTGCGGAAAATATGTTTAATAAAAGCGGCATCTAAAGCTCTGGCTCTGGCCAGGACTGGGCCTGATAAATTTCTGTGGGCGTGACAACTGCCTAGCTGACGCTGATTAGCCAGACATGACCCAAAAAGCAGCGGCCACGACTCGCCTCGAAGTTCAAATGTAAACGACATTTGCAGGCGCGCTGCAATTAAAATGCTGCCATCGGGCCAAGTTCTCTGATGTCTGCTGACGGCTGACTGCTGCCTGCCGACTGCTGCCTGCCGACTGCTGCCTGCCGACTGCTGCCTGATGAGGCGTGCAGCATTTTGATGGCCAAACACGTAGAGCTTGACAATTTTTTTCTTCTTTTTGCGCCAAGTAGCCAAGACAGCCGGAGCAGCCAGAGCAGCCAATGGCAAGGTAGGCGTCTGGCCTGAGCCAGAGCGCTGTGCGCTGTGCGCTGTGCGCTGTGCGCTGTATATTTTATTGGTCGCATAGATCTTTTTGGAACGATAACGAGTTTGATTTGTACTCGAAGCAGCCGAAACGGGTTATGATTGACTGACAGTCCGGCTGACTGACGTACTGGCCAACTGACTGCCGTACGCCCGACATTGGCAGCCAGCTAAGCCAGGCCGAAAGACGACAAAGCAGCTCTGAGGCTCACTCGAAACTCTGGCTGGCTGCGACTCCTAGGCAACATCAAGCGTGCCCCGGCCGGGACGGGGCCAACATAGTTTGTTATAAAATTAATGACCCTCATTTTGTATTCAAGTGTTATCGAAATGATTGCTGCTACACGTAGATTCTCGGCAGCAGGGCCTATGCATGGCGTACGTATCAAAATATGGGCTTGGCTCAATAGCAGCGCGCAATGAATTATTATAGGTAAATATCGGCATATGTATATATACATATATGTATCTCTGATTGTGTATTGCCAATTAAAATAATATTATGTGCGCCTCATTAGCTTGTTGAAAGCCATAGCTTAGTCCTAACAGATATTGTACTTAATTTTGTTTAAGGCAATTAAGAATTCTCAGTTCTCTCATTTGTCTCCGTCTTCAGTTACACAAAATCTTTTCGTCTTCTTTCAATTGCTGCTCACGTAGCACGGGACGTATGAGTGTTGGGTATGTGCAACGCCTAACAATAGTTTCGACACCTCATTTCTTTAGCATGTTCCACGCTCGCATATGCAAGCTCTCTTTCACTGAATCTCTCCCTCTCTCCCTCTCTCTCTCTCTCTCTCTCTCTCTCTCCCTCTCTCTCTCTGTCTCTCTGTGTTGAGGCACTTGTCTAGGCGTTGCCTCATGTAATTTGCTAGCCAGATAAATATCTTGCAGCTTATCACGATGCCTTAAACTGCCAACTGCAGCGGCTCTCCAATGGCTGCAGCTTTTCATGGGAATAATTTATGTGAAGGTTAGTTGCAAGCTCACACGAAATTGCAAGCGCTGGATAGAACCGGTGCGGCTGGGGCTGAGGCTGGGGCTGAGGCTGGGGCTGGGGCTGGGGGCGTTTACTTTCACAAGTCAACACGTGAGGCAGCTGTAAGTAACGGGGCGCGCATTGTGCGGCTGCCTGACCTCATTTGTGGGCGCAATTTGCTGCAAATCTGTGGCAACTAACAGCTAACCAGGCAGACGGTCGGACGGTTAGTTTGGTCTGGCAGCAGGCAGGCAGCTAGCCAAGCATTGCGCCTGCATTCATTAACAACAAATTGTGAACGAAATGTGCATTAAATAAAATGTTATGAGCTGCACACATCCACACACACACACACACACGCCAGACAGGCAGCGCGGCATATTCGTGATTTTCTTTGGTGCCGGTCAAGTTGGCAATTTGGCTAAGCGTGAAGTGCATAGAGAAAGAACTGCTCCAGTTAGCCAGGATAGCGGTAATAACAACAATAGCAAAAGGAGCTGCACAAAGAATTCGTGAGCTGCACTCGCAGCTAAACACAAATTTATTTCTCTATCAACTAACTAAGCACTAAACAAGTCAGCTATAAAATGCACAGACAACAGAAACTATTAGTCTCTAGTCTTTATAGACTTGAGGCAGTTTGGTTTAGGTCAAGGGGTTAAGGCCTACACAGAGCGCATTAACTGTGCCAGTGAACACAGAAGATCAATAAAAATACGATTTACAGGGTATTAAAGAGCTCGTTAGAGTCTACGCACTGGCTTTGGCCCGTTTAGTTGGGCTGTGATTCATGCCTTGGCTCCCGGGCATAAATCAGTTAAAGAGAACAGAGCTCGAATGCAGCCAAATGAAATGAAATGAAATGCGCAAATGTCTGCAAGGTCTAAGCCAGCGATTGCATGCGGAATTTCCATAAAGCCACTGCGAATCGGGGGGCGTTATCGAAACGCACCTGTGCTGAATGCCTCGCCAACAGGTAGCCACCCAGCGCCGACTGCCGACTGACGACTGCCGACTTCAGTGCCAGGCCCAGACAGCTGCCGAACTGGTAGCAGTGGGCTGCCCCAGCTCCAGTTGGGCATACAAATGAGGAAGGCGCGCACAAGCTGACGGCGCACGTGCTTTATGCTAATCACTTGCTGGAATTGGGCGTGGGCCGACGCTGGCACCAGCCGCAGACAAACCGAAGCCAGCAGACGCACAATCAATTAATTAGCCATATTCAATAGATAAGTTAATGAATTTTAAGACAAAGCTCTGCGAACCAAACAACTCCCACAAACTACATAAATCAGCCAGCTAACGACTTTTCTAGTACAAATATGAATAAAAATTAAAAAGTAAATATTAATTTTGAATTTCGTATAGCTTCCCACGCCGTATTTACGCTGCGTACCTCTTTGAGTTTCTGTTGCGCCTACATGAAATGTTTTAATGTGGCTAATTAATGCGTGACTAATTGAATTTTTATGGCTTATTGCTTATGGCTTGTAGGTAATCTGGCTGCGAGTTTGGCTTTGATGTAATTAAGCAGCTGACAGACAACGTTGCGTATGCGCAATGTCACTCGCTGCAAATTAACATCAAATGTCAGCTTGCTCGCTCGCCGTGGCCATAGCTCATGTTGTTGCTGTTGTCGCTGTGGCAAACTGATTAAAGTCAAACTGTGACGCTCTGTGCAGCGAACTGTGGAACGAGCGTTGTCAGCTTATGGGTAATCATGTGCAGCTTGGACCTGGAATTAGACACAGTGGTGGTCGTGCTCTTAGTCTCTCGGTCTCCGCCTCCGTCTTCGTCTCCATCTCTGTCTCGGTCTGGGTCTGGGTCTGGGTCTGGGTCTGGGTCTTGGCTGCTGGCTCTTGGGTCTCGGGTCTTGGGGTCGCTCACTCGCTCGTTATGCGAGTTCAAGTTCAAGTCATGTGCAGTTGCTGGCGTTGGTTGCTTTTAATTAAAAGTAATGCGCGCCGTTTAGCTAAAATGTTGCGTCTCCCCCCAGCGCCTGGCTCGTATCTATTCAGTGCTTCGGATGGGGTGGCACACCCATCAGCAGCATTAGAGGCAAAGTTGCTTTTATATTATTTCGCACACACTGCGGGCCACGCGGTTATTTATTTGATGGCTTTGGCAGGCGGACAACCGGGCGGCCAGCAAGCGGGCCAGGCTAAGACGGGCCGTCAGTTTTGGTCAAATCACAGCAGGCGACTGCTCGGCTCGCGTCCATTGATTGTTGTGTAAGAAAAACAACAACTGAAAGCCGTGGCTGAATTATGCGCCCAGCCAGCAGAAATGGAATCAGAACAACGGCAGCAGCAGCAACAGCAGCAGCAGCGGCCGCCGCGGCCCACGAACCCACAACTTTAATGCTCGAAATATGCAAAATCATGAGTCTGCGTTGATTTTAAATTGTATCATTAAAATGTAAAGGCAGCCCGGAGAGCCGCAACGGCCGCCACCGCCGCAGCATAATGAAACAACCAACACCAACTCGAACAACCACAGCAACAACAACAACAACAGCAACAACAGCAAAGTAAGCAAAGCAAACAACTAACAAACAAAAACGCGCTGTAGAATATTTTTGTGTGTGTTTAATTTTTTCCGGCTTGTTCATTACAAATTTTGATTGAACCCCAACGAATCGACTGATAGACGATAGACAGCCTCTCCACACGGACAGCCAGTCTCTGGGGGGCACGGACCCCGCACAGACCCGCTCTGGGGCCAGATCAATCAATTTTTCGCTTTGCTAATAAATTGTGGAACAAAAAATAGAAACCAAAAAAAAAAAATAAATAAATAAATGTAGCATTTCGGTTGCTGTAGAAATTATATATGTGTACAAGCTCTTTTTTCTGCGGCTCACAGTTGGTAATTTAATTTATTTTGCATGTCTAATTAAAAGCGAAACGGCTAAAGGTTTCCTTGTTTATTTTTGTGTGCTAACTGCTTGGGCCCTGTGTCGCTTGATTTGTTCAACTGTTTGGGAACTAATCAAAATAAATTGGAAAACTTTAAATAATTAAAATTAATTAAAAAATTAATTTTAAAGCGAAATAACATAAAATATTTAATAATATATTTTATTTTGATTTTTTTTGTATATTTATCAACTGAACTCTAACTGCAGTCAGAAGTAAAGTGCTCTGTTTATATATAGAATAATTGGAAAATTTTAAATAATTCAAATTAATTAAAAAGTTAATTTTAAAGTGAAATCATATAAAATATTTAATAAAATTTGTATTTTAATTTTTTTTACCAACTGAACTCTACCTACAGCCAACTAGTCCGAAGTAAGATGTTCTCTTAATATTTTCGCTGAAATATTCAATGCTTCAATACCAATTCAATGCTAATACTTTCATATATATATATTTATGAATATATAATTCGATTTCTGATATTTCTCATATTTTTGATACTTTTGATACTTTTGAATAGTTGCTTTTAATACATTGCTCGCTTTTGCGCTGTGTTTATTTATCAATGGCAGAGTATTTGGCTGCATCTATATGTATATATTTTGATATATTTACATAAATATGTATGGATATAGCTCTGCTCGTGTCGGTGTGCACATATCAATTTTCCATCAGAATTGGAGCTGTCGAAATTTATGCGCACTCGCTGAACGTATGGAAAATTGACGTTTTGCAGTTTGTTCCAGTGTCCCTCCGTCCGTCTGTTCGTCTGTCCGTCCGTCTGTTAGATCAGTTCGCATTTGGTGTTGATTTTGGCTCCAGTTGCAAGTTTGTCTTTGTGTGTGTTTTCGTTGTTGTTAGCATTTTATGCAAACGACAGTTTGCTACAATTTATGGCCATCGAAAATTGGCAACAAATTTCCAGCGTCGTTTTTGCACTTTTCGCAATTTTGCGCAATGCAAATGAAAATTGTGCAAAAATAACGAGAGAACGAGAGCTCATATATGAATGCGATACAAATTACAGATATTTCACTCAATGGATGCATTCGACACTCTTTGGTTCACACACACTGACGAAAGTCTGTAGAGCAGAGTTGAGTAGCGTAGAGCAGAGTGTGTAATATGAGCTGGAGCATATGGCGTGTTGGCCGGAACTGAAATGCAATCGGCTCTAAAAGGTGTTACAAACCTGACAGCGTTCGCCAGCTATTAGCAGCTTTTAGTTGTTGTTATTGTTGCTGTTGCTGTATTTCACGCTGCTAAGTCATTCTTGAGATGTTCGATTGCTGATTTCGCGCTCAAGTAGGAGTTGCTGCTGTAGCTGTAGCCGCTGCTGCCAATTGATTGCTTGAGTCACACTTGAGCACAACGGGTTTCCAGTTGGCGCAACAATAAAAACAATAACAACAACATTTGTATGCCTTTTCGAGTGCGCAGCTTGGCTGTGTCGCCAAACCGGGCAGGGGGCAGCAGGCGACAGGCAACAGGCAACGGGCTACAGGCCGCAAGCTGCAAGCGGCAGCTCCAACAAATTGCCACTCCAAAGGTGTTGCTGCCGCTGTCGCATTTCGACGTCGCCTTTGGCATGTTGTTGGCTTTTTATTTTGTTTTTCGTTTCTTGCCAGACTTTTTTGGAGTTCGCTTAACGCGCTGACACAACAATGGGCCGGCTGGTGGCAGCGAACATGATATTTGTTACCGCCAGGCGTATACGTAATATTTGATTTGCAATTTCTATTACAGCTTGCAGCGGCCAGTGGACAGCGGTCAGCGAATAGCTTTGCAATTTGCAATTTGCACAGTGAGTTGATTGAACTGTCAATCGCCAGCAGATATTGTGCTATAATTTAACTAATTTCTGTGCATTGTCCGCATTTATGAGAGCCGCATGCCATTTGCCTAATTAAAATGCCCCGTGGACAGTGAAGTGGCCTGAGACTGAGACTGAGACTGAGACTCTGGAGCAGATGTGGCCACATAAATATTTAATATCTCCTACTTCGGCTAATGGCCGGTGGCGTAAGTGGTGCAGGAATCGCAGCAGGTTAATGACATTTAATTGGCCTTAAGTCGATACGGGTCCAAAGCGGAAATTGACCAATTGACATACATTTTTAAAGAGCCTATTGCGAGTCCAGGCCAGGCCCAGCCAAACTAATGGAGCCACATTTTATTTGCCATATGCAGCTCTAGCCGGGGCTCCGCTTAGACTCCCACTCGGCCGCGGCAGTTAATTCAATGGGGCTTATTAAATATTTAGACTTGGCGTCGTTTGTTCTCCTCCAATGCAGACATTTCTCTGTAGAGAACAGTTTTATATTGGCGCAAAGGTCGCGTCTAATAAAAATAGCTACACGTTGTCAGACACAGAGAACTATAAAATTATACTGAGAAAAGCAAACAGCCCAGACAGAGAGGGCAGCAAAACAAAATAATAAAAAACAGCCGCACTTCTCATAAGCGCTGCGAAAGATTTTGCAATTTATTTCGTTTGAGTCATGCCACGCAATTGTCTAAGCGAATAAAACCAAAAAAAAAGAGGCAGAGAAAAAACACAAGCAAAAGTTTTTATAGCTTCAAAAACTAACGGCAACCCGCACAGACAGACAGACGGACGGACTGACCGACGGACAGAGCTGAGAGCCTCACTTTTGGCTTTAACGGTACGGGCGTCTTGGACATCAGCGTCTCAGGCGCCCAACTGAAACCCAACTCCGAAACCCGAGCTCAAACCCAATTTCAGGCCCGCAACGCCGTCGGTGTCAAGGTTAAGCGTTTGACGGCACGAGCGTAACCAAAATTCAGGTCACTTGCAGATGCAGAGAGAAAGACAGAGAGAGAGAGAGTGAGAGAGAGAGATAGAGAGAGAGGGAGAGAGAGAGAGAGAGAGAATCGCCATGGGGATCATCTGAGCAAAAACGATCTGACAAATGTGTTATCATAAATTTGGAAAGGAAATTTTCGTGGTCAGAAATAATTGTGCGATTTGTATTCATTAGCAAATGATCATTTCGCTCAGCTGTTCGGCTGCCCAGCGATCAGCTATAATGATAGAGATTATTTATTATTCCTTTTTAGCCTTAGGTTTCTAGAGAAGCTTGCAGCTTTTCCCAGATGCCAGATATGGCTGCTACTCATGTTCGCGTCATTAAAAACCAAAGTGCCTTTTGCCTTATGAGAGACCCAAAGTTGTTGCTTGTCAGAGATATTTGTCAACAAGGTTCATTGGATTTGGCATATTTGCTCAACCTTGCAAAATGGAATCGAAATTTATGACTGAAACTTTTGTCAGACGCTGCCAAATGCGAAAATATGCGGATTAAACTAAGGCCGACAAAGCTGTCTATGAAGAGGCAAAGACAATTAAAAAGGAAGGTTGCGAGCAGAGTCAGAAAACGTTTCAATTGCGGCTAATTCTTTTGTTTGACTTGGAAACTTTCCGTTTAATAGACTTGTTAAGACAAATGTACTCTAGTTCCGTTTTGTGTATGGTCCGTCTGGTCGAAATAACAATTATAAAGTGCGAGCTGCTGCCTGTGGGTGGCCGAAGCCTATTAATCAAATCTGGTCCACAGGCAACGGGCCAGCCCCACCTCTGAGCTCCGGCAGTGGAGTCCATTTGATGTGCTGTCAATGTTTGCTTAGCTTGGCCTCGCTGCGCCACATCATTAATCATAAGGCGCGACTTGTTCTTGGCCAGGTTATATATATATATATATATAAATCTATATATATATATATATATATATATATATATATATATATATATATATATAGTATATATATATCCATTGCTGCTAATTGATATTTCAAAGCGAAAACTTCAATGGCTACTTGAGTTAGCCAAGTTTGGCACTACCCAAAATTAGCAGGTTTACACTTTTAATTTCGTGTCTGTTGCGCCGCAAGCGAAAGTGGCAAAAGCAATTTTGGAGCAAGATAATATGTGACTGGCCGTATGTGTTTCCCAGAAACTGGCCTGAGATTAGCCACAGTCCAGCTGAGCCATTAGTGGCACCTCGGCCAAAAATAACTTAATGACTTTTTGAGTAGCTGAGAAATTATTGATTAGTATTACTTTTCTTCGGTCTCTCTGGTTGATTGACTCGGCGAGCGCATTGTGGCCATAGCTGGTGCGACTTTTGTGGGTTACTGTGTTGCCGCATTTGGGTCGACCGGCAACTGTATCAAGAGTTTCGGCAAGTCATCAGCCTGAGCTCATCAAAGGCCGCAAATCACACGACATCTGTGTAATTTTCGGAGTTTCCTGATTTATGCGCAGGCATTTACCATTTGACTTTTGTAATTTGGTTGCACAAAAAAACCGAAATCCGAAAACTGAAAACTGAAAAATTTACGATCACACGCTGTCCCAATAGCCGGCCACAAAAATTCACTTGTAAAGACAGACCATAAAAAAAAAAAAAACAGAAAACCTAAAAAGAACTCGGAAAACTTTTCCATTTGCATAGTTAAAAGTCAATGCCGCATAATTTAACAGGAAATCATTAAGCGTTGTGTCCTATTTAAAAATAATTCACGCCCAGCAACAGACGCGAAGATGCGCTCTTGCCCCTTACCCCTGCCCCCCGCGCCTTTTGGGCTGCACTCGCTGGGCTGCAGCGCAGACAACGAGGCATTTGAATGAAACGCGTCTAGAATTAGAACTGTAAACAACATGTGTTGAAATGCCTAATTGATTGACTTGACGTAGTTGACTTGATGGTGGTCTGTGCCCCACCAACCGCCACTCGTCACCCGCTGCAGCCATCTTCCACTGCTCATTAGATAGACAAACTATGAGTATTGCAACTGATTCGAATCTTATGGCGTTGGCATTCAATCGAGTCATTTGAGCATTTGATGAATCTGCGGAGCGCATCGCTCGATGGATCGTTAGTTAGCCAGTTAGTTAGTGAGTTGGTTGGTTGGTTTGTTGGCTGGTGTAAGCCGCTTGGCCAGTTAGTTAGTTAGTCGCATTGATTTAGTTTAATTCGATTAGCTGTAGCTGCATTCGTTCAGGTCGCAGCTGCGCGCACGCGGAAGAATGCAATTAGCCTGGCTATTTAATGATGTGCCAGTTAGCCGGAGCTATTCATGCGGCAGTTATTAAATCAATTTTGCCTTAGCCACAATTTATTACTTAACGGCGTTTTGTTTCAGCCATATTTATTGGTATGCATGGCGCACACTCACTACTGCCTCTGCTGCTGCTGCTGCTCAGTTCGTTTTCCATTTCTTTTTTGCATTGGCATCTGCATTTGCGTCTTTTGCCAATTACAGTTAACACAGACAATGGCGCATAAAGCATTCTAGCACCAGAGACCGCTGCATGAATGGGTTCTCTGGGCGCTGTTGCGACTTGGTCAGCCAACTTTCCAATTGGCAATAAAGCATGCGAAAACCAATGGCATTTCTTTTATTTGTTATTTTTTCTTTTTTTTTTCGTGCTCCTTTCTTTTCCATCTCAGCGCACCCGTGTTGACCACAAAATGTTGATTACCGCGCTCAGATACACCACACATACACACACACACACACACACACAGATACAGATACAAATGTATCTTTTGCTTGTGCACAACATGGGGGTAACAATGGCATTTTCACGCGCCCTCCAAGCGGCCACAATGGAGCAGAGGCGTTGTAAATGCCCAAAAAAGGTTGCAGCCACAAAATAGACCAGAGCCCAGAGCCCAGAGCCCAGCCAAGAGCAAGACCAAGAAACGAACCGAACCGAACCGATTTCGAGAACCCAAAAGCAATGCCTACTTGCGCCCGAGAGTGAAAGAGCTGTGAGTGGTCTGCCTAACGGTAATTCAAGTTAACGAGCTAACGTAAATTAAGATCGCTTGTTCTTGCTGCCCCATAACCAAGCCGAGCCACGGCAGCCAAGCAGCAGCCAAGGTAGCAAGTTCTTCTGCAACTAACCGAAAAACAAAACAAGAGACAAAAAAACAAAACAAAACCAAAATGTGTTTAGGCTGAGCTGCGAGTAAACAAAAGAATGGGACAACGGCAAGCAAACAAGCTTTAAAAAAATGAGTCGAATGTCTGTTTTATTTTTAGCCACGGCCAGCAAGAAATGTGGGAAGCTGCCCAAAAAAGGCCACGAAACTAGCTGGAAGACTGGGCAAAGCGAGAAAAAAGCGAGCTGCATGCAGACAGAATGCAGTCAACGCCAACGCAGCATGTGAGAGACAGGCCGCACTGCTGCAGCAGCCAGAGACAAGTGCTGCACAGCTTACCAGTTCTCTGCAGCTCATCAGCTCCTGTCTATCAAATCCCATACACACACACACACACACACACATGTGTAGGCACAGCAGGCGCACATCATTTGCATGTGGGCAGTGGGTCAGCATTAGCAGCGCTTCGAAAGTTGTTTCCATCAATAGCTGAAAGAGTTCTCGTCATTTGTTCTTTGCTGCTTTTTATGTCTCTAAAGCTCTTTCACTGTTCTCTAATCTCGGCTCTTTATGCATTCGAGCTCTTTACGGTTCTTTTATCTTAATTCAAAGTCTTTTCTTCTGTTCTTAATCACAGCTGATTCTCCTACATTGAAATGAGCCAAAGCTAAAGGTAAAGGTATGTGTAGAGACTTGTCTAGCCCACATCTATGCCTGTGATTGCTCTATCTCTCTATCTCTATCTCTCTCAGCTATTTCGATTGACTCTGCGCTCTCTCACTCATGATTTTCTAGATGGCCAACGATTTAGCTCTGAATAGCCTCATAAACAGCCGTGCAGCTTCCCTTTCACTTTGTCTACTCGAATTATCCATCAACCTTTCTTTCGCCCTGATCAACTGCAACGTTTCGTTGCGCCATTTGCTTTGCTTTTTTCTCTCTTTCTTTCTATATCTTGAGACTTCATTGGAATCTTCATCAGGCCGCATTACAAAGAAATACAAATCGATTTTACCCAGTTCTGTTTTTGTTTCTCCATAGATTTTGAACATGCAGCGCATTTTCTTTTATGACTTTCGTTGTTGTTGCTGTTGTCTTCGAGACCCATTCCCTTATACCATGGGTATAGCCATAAAACTTGAAAATGTACTAGATATTTGGACTGTTCCCCTATGTGGGCATTGTGTGGCCCCACCCAGTTCAGTTCAAGGCAACGTCATCATTTAGGCAGCGTCATCGCGTTTCGATGTTGCCGTTGCTGCTAGTGTTGCGTGCAACATGCCTGTTGTTCTAGTTGTTGTCATAAAAACGCTGGCGCTTTATGGCTTACTTTGAAAATACGAGCTCAACTTTTGCCATTGCCAACTTGGTGCGGAAATAGACTTAATGATCAATTAGTTTTGGCCGTTGACGTTGGGGCAGTCACCTTAGGCATTGGGGAGTGGGACCGACTCAGATACCGTTAACTTCCGACTGGGCGCGCCAGCTGGGAGGGCAGGCGCAACACCCCAAACCGGCCCTCGAAGAAATCTAATGAGCAACTTTGGCGCGCTGCAATTAACTAAACTCTAATTGGAGACGCTGCCTGGGCATAAAGTGTGTATTTTAAGGCCATTACCGATGGCTTCCTGTCGCAGTTGCTTACATAAGACATTGCCAATGCCTGGCCTCGGATGATGCATCCATCCAGAAGTTGCCGTATGATTGCGCAAGTCGCAGCAGCAGCTGCTTTAATTGGAAATTGTTGCGGGGCTAGGTAAAAGCGCATCAGCAGCAGTACCAGCAGCAGCAGCAGCAGCAACTGCTGCTGTTGCTGTTGCATCACATACACTCAAACAGACATTTACACAGAGCATCGTCAAGTGTTCTAGTTACGTGGCTGCTGTCGTTGCTTTCAATCTTTTGGCGCGTTGCTGGCAATTGCATCACGCAAAGGCGACGCTGTTGATGGAGCCAACGGGTTTTTTGTCCACAGTTTTAGCTTCAGCATCGCATCGAATTGGGCTTCGTCTTCAGCTTTAGCTTCAGCTTCAGCTTCAGCTTGGACTTCGTTTTCAGCTGCGCCAGCTTCAATTTTAGCTTTAACTTTGGCTACTTTCTAAAGCAGCCTCCGCCTGGCTGCCTGCCTGGCATCTCTGCCCGACTCGGCATCTTCGCATCTCGGTTCACTTGGTTAGTGTGCAGTGTCTTTTAGTTGTTCTTCGTATACTAGTTGTTGTTGTTGTTGTTGTTGTTGTTGTTGTATTTTGTGTTTTTGTTTAGCGCCCAGGTAACTGTTTCAACTGCTGCGAAACTGGTGCAAGCATTGCTGCTGCTTCCTCTTCTCGGCCTGTTGTTCTCTCCCTCTCTCTCCCTCTCTCTCTCTCTCTCTCTCTCTGCTGTCGTTTTTTCCTCTTTACTGCTGCAAGTTTGCAGTTAGTTTTACTGTTGCAGTGGCCACTGATTTTCCACTCGTTTTTGTTGTTGTTGTTTCTATGTATGACATTAGAGTTTTTTTTTCTGCTAGCTGCTGCTGCTGCTGTTGCGTCAAATTGGAAATTAACGTGCAACTAGGCTAGGACCTGAACAACTTTGGTCCTTTGTTCTTAAAGTTTTTGCCCTCTCTTTTCTTTTTTTTTTTTTTTTGCAGAAATTAATTAAGTGCCCTGGCTGCGGATTTATAGAGCTTGTAGCCAAAGTTGCTGCGCTGTTAGTTAGTTGTTAGTTGTTGCTGTTGCTGTTGCTGTGGCTGTTGCTGCTTAGAGGCCGGCTTCTGTGTCACACGAGATTTGTTCTTGCTCTTTTTGCGTTTGGGTAATAAAAAGTTAAACAATTTTTATGAATTTGCAACAGCCATAAAATTAGATCGTAAAGTTCGTATCTCCTTTTTTTTTTGGTGCTGTTGGCGTATTTTATTTTAGCACAAAATATGCTTACAATATTCGCCCAGTCAAAGTTGCTAATTAAGGAAACGGATGCGAGTGCTTAAACAACAAATTTTAATAGCCCTTTGGCAAAGTTTAATATGAAAGTTGTAAAAGATTAAATTGATTTTGTATTTAAATTATGATAAAACTATTTTTCATATGCGAAAGTTGGGGCAGCCAGCATAAGCTCTCAACGGAAGCGAAAAGCTTCAAACAGAAATTTAAAATTTATAAAAAAATATTTTTAATAATAAAAAAAATAATAATTATCAATAGATTAACTTTTTTTGACAAATATTTAATTTGAGCACCGGCAATTATATGAATAAAATAATAAATAAATGTCGAAAGTGCCATAAATCAAATTAATTTCCTTAGCTCGGACTGTTTAGATTGATAACTTCGAATGCGCTTGAACCTTGTGGCAGTATCAGTTAGTGGTTGACTGGCTTCGACTGCCGTCGAATAGCGCTTTATCGGGGGACACTGTGTAAACAAACAGCTCAAACGTTTTGGCGCAATTTAATTGTCAAGCTGAGGGCAATCCTTTAGGCCGCCCCCGCTGACAGCTGTTTGATGGATGCGGAAGCCCAAATGCCGAAAGCCAAAAGCCGCGACAGCTTACCCGATTAGACGGTTGTTGAGCGGGGTCGGAGGCGTCTTTATCAGCAATCTGTCAGTGTGGCAACAAAGCGGCAACATCATCATCAGCAACGGCGGTCGCGCCGTTTGCGGCAGCATCAAAGAGCTTGCCTCGCCCTCAATTCCCCCAGCTCCCCCTCCATTTGGTGCGTTCGTGGTTTGTGCTTGACGTTGAATTTACAAATTACAACTAATTAAAAGTTGATGAGTCTGCGTGAGTGAAATCAAGCACAGAGCATTGCCCCACAGCCCCCCAAACTCAACTCATTCGATAAGCAAATGAGGAAGTTGCCGCTGCTGCTGCTGGTCAGAAAATTCTGCGGAAAATGTTATGCCCAAGCACTCGTATTTTTACAACATTTATTTCTTTTACCTATTTATTTTTTCTTTCACTTGCGCCAGTCTCCGCACGTCTGCGATGCTTATCGCAAAGATGGCCGAAGGTATCTGCAGATGAGGGACAGACACATCCGCCCAGAGAAATAGTTGTGAGAGGAAATGTTCCAGCGGCGATAAATGTGACAAAGTTGCACTATAAAAATGCAAAATAAATGCTAAAAGAAACCCCAAACATGCCATGGGTGTATTCATAAAGTTTTTTCCTCAACTGTTTGTGTGGGAATGGCAAATAAAATTATTACGACAACTGCGCTGACGACGAGCGTCTCGACGGCCAATTGACTTGTTTGCCACGGCCCACAGAACTTTGTGGCTGCAGTCGCATTTGTTACCAGCTGGCCAAATACCCTGGGAACCATTTTGACAAAAGCAGAAAAAATAAATAAAAACTTTGTTAACCAATTTGTATTTAAAAGCCATCTGCCACGAAAGTAATTACAATTATTATTTGATTATCATTATTGTTGCTGCTGTTGCTGTTGCTGTTGCTGCCACCTTGACAGTTGCCGCTGCTTAATTAAATATTGTCAACATGTCTGCTGTTGGCATTGTCAAGATTTGCTCTCAACTGCAATTTGATGAGGCCGCTCGCATTGCTGTTGCGTGGCGGCAGGAAGTGCTAAAACTATTAGTGGCACTTATTTATTCATTAGAGGCAGTTAGAGACACCCAGCACCAGCACTAATGGGCCTCACACGCACACACACACACACACACACGCACACACACTCCAATTATGCAGTTTGCTGATCAAGAGAGTGGGGCCAAGGATACACGACAGCATCAGGATGTTGGCTCTGGTGCAGCCACTGCTTATGCATTTGCATAATGTTGTCAGTCAGCTGGCTGCGTCGAGTGCCCCTATGGCTGGCTGGGTGTGTGCACTTCGAGTCAATGCACTCGCCGCTTTATGAATTTGAACTTCAAGCCAAGGTTCAGTGGGTGCGTATGCGTAATACGGCAAATGCTTACCTTACAGTTAAACGTCTCTTTGTTTCTCGTTATTTATTTTATGCCGATATTCACAGATCGTATACAAATCAAAGCTGCTCAAGAAGCTCAAGATATTGCTTATGAGCACGGCCAGCTGCTCGGTGCTGCTTGGTTGCTGTTGCTGTTGCTGTTGCCTTCGGTTGGGTTTGCGTTTGGTTAACTCTGCGCCGCATGGGACCGATTTCTGCAGAACAAACGCGACTTACACACACACGCACACACACTCGATACACGCACACCCGCGCACACTTCGGCACAATAATAAAAGCGTAAATGCTTATTTATTTGCAAGTCGTTCACAAAAATGCGCTTGTATAATTTATGAAGGCAAAGCACACGACGACGACGACGACGCTGGGCGCTCGGAGCTGGGCGCTGGGGAGGAGCTCGATAAACATTTTGAAATGCGAATTGAACTTGTTTTATATTCGTATTTATATATACACATACATATATTTGTATTATATATAGGCATATATATACTTGTGTTTTTGGCCCTTGTTGACTGGAGGGTTATTAGAATAAAGCGCCTGCAGGGACCGCTATAAAACGCAGGGTCACAGTGACCGAGACCCAGACCGAGAGCGAAAGCGAAAGCGTCACAGCGCAACGGCAATAACAACAAATTGAATCGCACACAAAAAATTTGATTACACACCGGGTTCTATTTGCCTGGTATTTGGATTTGAGTTTCAGATTTGAATTGTCAACGGCTAAAGAGCAAGAGCAAAGCCTCTGACTGGCAAAACGCGCGCTTGGCCAACGTCGACTGCACTGACCGAGTCCGAGTCGACAACTGGACTTAGTTCAGCGGAGTTCATCAATCAAAGCGTCAAAGCCGAATGCAATTGCCGAGAAAAGCGCTTCAATTGCAGCCAAGCGATCGAACCACACCGAAACCGAAAACGAAACCGAAACCGAAACAGATACCGAAACCGAATTCGATACGAACGAAAGAGTCATGCGACTGCTTCCCGAATCAGCCAATCGTTAGATGCGCTTCAAGCATGCGTTCGGCACGACGTTTCAACAGCAACTGCTTGGGCCGGGCGCTTCGAGCTGCACCAGTCAGCTCTGTGTGGAACGCGTGTGTGGAGTGTGGATGCCATTGACAGCGGGTTTTTGGCGCCAGCTTTGTAGAGTTTCACAGTGCCGGCTATTCACTGAGAGCGTGGAGAGCGAACAACAGACAAAACGAACGAAAGCAAGTAGCACGTGCAGCCAAAAGCCGGTCTGAAGTTGATTTGTATTAATTTTTCGAATAATCTCTGTAGGAATTAAAACTATATTATTTTTGTAATATCTTTAAAATGTTTTTAAAAATATTTTTGCCACATTTTTGTCAATTTATAACATTTACTTAGATATATTAGAGTTATAAATTCCTTTTTGGTTTTCTTAATATTATTTCTATGCAATTTCAAGAATTTTCGAAACCTTTCAGACATTCCTCTGCTCTTTGACATCCACTTTCAAAATGCATTGCACATGTTACGAACATGTCGAGCACAACAAACGGCAAAAGTGTGTAGACTTTGAGAGCGCATGCGCATGCGCGCAACGGCTGGTAAGAGCGAAAGAGAGACCATGACAGAGCCGGCGATGGCAACGACCATAAAAATAAACACATTTCATAGCCATCCACATGAAAAAGACACCACCGAGAGCAGAAGAAACAGCAGCAGCTAGAGCTGCGGGCGTGGGTGGGCGAGGGGGAATCTGGATGCGGATGGTAGCAATAGCATCTGCTTTATATCATAGCCATTGCTAAGTAACTGATGCCCAAAGATCCCTAATTGTCTTAAGTGTGCTGCTAGCTGTCTACTTCGAGGGGAGGGGGCAAATAATAACCAAAGGGGGCTGATCCATACGAATCTAGAAATTCCTGAGCTCAGTTGATGCCCAGTGATGCCCGGCATTTGAGCAGCAGCAAACAGAATTAGAGAATTTTCAATATAATTTGCTATGATTGCGGATCAGAAGACGCCACAAAAGCCCAAAACGCCTCGGAATGCCCAAATGGCTTAAAATAGGCTGGCAACTTTGCGTGCCGCCTGCACCGGCAACGGCACCGGCACCGTCAGCGGCCCACTATCGAGCATTGGTCATCGTCTAGCACACACACACACACACACACACACACACACACACAGTCAGTGAGGGAAAGGAATTTCAGCTAGAAATTTATCTACGCTAATTTCAGAGCTAAACTTGTGTAATAAAACCGCATCATCGGCTGCAATTTTCGCTGTTCGCGTGCCGTTGCCAATGTTGTGAATGCAGCTTCCATCGCATCTGGTCGACGCTGCTCTGCGGACCACAATTCTTTCTTTTCTTTTCAGTTTCTTCTTTTTTTTGCTGAACTCTCTAGCCGCAGTCTTCGCATGAACGCCTTCAATTTCTCATAGAACTCGCATCGCATCGCATCGCATCGCATCGAGGGGGAGCCTGGCGTTTGGTTTATGGTTTATGCGCCGCCGTTTTTGGTCTATTAAAATGATTGCAGTATTTACGTTGCGCTTTTCAGCCATAATTTGTATTTGCTATGCTCATCATCATCATCATTGAGTGTCCAGCCGATCGATTTTCGGTCTTTTTGCATTCAGCTCTGTATCGCTGCCCAGCCACAGCCACAGCCAGAGCCAAAGTTGGAGCTGGAGTCGAAACCAAAAAGCCAAGGCAGAGCCCCAAGCGTTTAGCTCTCAATGCTGACCCATTCTCTATGGTTTTCTATTGTTTATCTACGACGCGCCAGGCACAAGCAACAGACTCGATGCCAGACCCAGGCCCAGGCCCAGGCCCAGGCCCTGCCCAGGTTCAGGCTCTGCTTCTTATGCGTTAATATTTCTGGCTTATCGCCTCCGGCGTCCCATTGCCGTATTTACAATGATTATTGATCGCTTAATACGAATTGCGTTTCATTTGTTTGCTTGTGCAGCTCAGAGATAGACGCGATGTGATATTCCGCATCACTTGGACTCTGGCTTCGATTTCTATTTGTCTTTCGCACAAATAGTTGACTCTAGCGCTCCCATGATCAATTACAACAGCCTTCAGCCGCAGATAGTGTCAACGGCATCGCCGCGACAGCATAATTTGTCTGCGCCATGTGAAAGTCCGATACGAGGAGACGGGCAAAACTTTCAATTTCATACACAGACTCGTCTATCCAGCTGCTGATTATGATATGATGATGTGCGCAGCTCATGATATATATTATTCCCACACACACACACACACACACACACGCGCGCACACAAATACTTGAATCTTTGAGCGCTTTCCATGCACAAATTCATTTGTCGTTGGTTTATTTGCCTCGCATCCAAGTCCAAGTGAAACCATATAAATCAGCCTAATTGTGGGTGACTACGAGTTACCCTATGCTATTTATAAAGGTTTTAGTATTGTATAAAATATATGGCTACAATTACATCAAATCTGGTCGCCTTTCAGTCTGAAGAGCCTTTCAGCTGCTCTAAATTTAGTTATTAATTAGCTAATCATATTACACCAAACTCTCTTTTTACAGGGTATCTTAATAGAGTTGTTTATTGCAGCAAATTGCAGCATGTTGAAAGAAAGAGAAAAGAAGTGAATTCAAAGTCAAGAGCCACGCCTGCAACGCGCTTGAAGGACGATGAACTCACGCTTAGCCCTCACGCTTCGGGCTGGGCCAAAAGGCAAAGTGTAGCATTAAAGAACCTGTTTAAGTTTTTGGAGTTTTTTGTCCGCACTTCCGCTTGCCGCAGAAGGCTGCTAATTTTGACAGATTACAAGGCATTGACTGTGGCCCCGGGCCACGGGCCACGGGCGGGGCTAGGGTAAGCCAGCAGCCGTTCGCCTTAATCAATAGCCCGCTGCCAGGCGATGGTTATATTTGGTATTTTCGGCGTGTAGCTGCACATTGAACTGCCATAAATTCAGTGAGCTTCAAACGATGCTGGTGCCCAGTAAGCCACAGTAGTCACCCTGCTGTTTTCAATTACGCGCAGAAACCCTAAACTCAAGCTCCGCAGCCCGCAAAAATAAAAGTTGCAAAGAATTTATGAGCTGCATGGGCGAAAGCATTTACGAATCTGCATACAAAAAACCAAAGAGCGAACCGCAGACGACGCCAGCGATTAAGCGCCCCAAATCAGAGGCAGACTCGTAGCCAACGCCGAAGCCAAAGCCAAAAGCAACACAAATATCCGTAACCGCAACCGTAAACGTAAACGTAACCGAGACCGCGGCACCAACAGCGTCAGCACCAACACCAACACCAACCAACACCAGCAGCAGCAATAAAAAGACCCCGGCAAAAAGTCAAATGACAAATGCTCGCACTTAAGAGTTTCGGTTAAAATGTCGCTGGCCAAAGCCGAAAAGCAAACATAAAGTGTTGAATGCCAGCGGAAATCACTTGAAACCGAGTATAAATCAAAGGAAACAATAATGGAACACGCCAGGACCACGGCGAGCAGCAAAAAGAAAATAACGAACGAAAAATATCAAGTGGGCAAAATGGAGAATGGAGAATGGAAAATGGAAAATGGCGATTGCAGCATCCGCTTTGGCAAACAGCAACAAGCAGCTGATAAAAACAAAGGACTTCAAATATATAAAGAAGCGTCTTTAATCAAAAACGCATTGAAACAGCCAGAGCCATAAGGAGTAATAAATGAATGGGAAATAGTGCAAATGCATGACGAACAAGCAGAAGAAGTAAACGGAATGCCGGAGGATGCTGAAGGATGATGTCTGCCTGGACGTCGGCCTGCTGGCCAGCCGAGTGAGTGATTTATGTGCAGCTGTCAACGTCTGTGCCTTGAACTTGCGTCTGCTGCAAGTCTGGACAGGCTTAATTGGTGCGGCTTCCAGCAACCGTTATTCCATCTGTCATTACCCACCGCACCACAGTGCAGCGCACTGGGCATACCCTGTCGCAGCTCTGACGTAAAAGTTCACTTGATGACAGCTTAAACTACAGACTATATTGAGTGAGAGAAACTTCGGCTCGAGTCTATTTGTGTCTATTTCTGTCCCTCATTTCCATCATATGACGTCACATAGAGCTGCCTACGTTAGTTTTAGTCTAGCCAATTCGATTTCTGTCTGTTCACACATCCATTGAGACAGGCAATGGAGGATAATTAGAAAACAGTTGATAATTCCCATAGCCAACATTTGCCTAACTAGACACTAATGGGGTATGGCTGAGCCTACCCGATTGCCATTTAAGGGATTATAATTTTACTGAACAGTGAAAACTTCAAGCGCAAACTTTGCAGACAGTTTTTGTGCCATTTTGGCTCGACATCGGCGGGAATTTTGATGGTTTTTAGTTTTCAGTTTTTATTTCATTTTACGGCATTTGAATCCAAATGTGCTTTTAAATCGGCTTAGTTAGAGCAGTTGCTTTTATGTGCCCGTTGCGTCGGCTTAAATTAAATGCGCTCGCGCGAATCCTCACAAAAACGAAACGAAATATCCAAAAATCTAAAAAGCTTTTTGCCCGTCAAAGGTGCTTAAACAATTTAATAGTTTTTCGGCTTTGCCTTCTGCAGGTACACGTCGTCAACGTGCTTTAGACGACAGTCTGCCCAGGTACCGGATGCAACATGAGCTGCAAAAATATCTCTCTAATCTAATCGGCGCCACTTTCACGCCCAGTGGTGAGTGCTCGGTGTTTGACGCATCTCGACTCGAGACTGATTGTTTGTGTTGGCCAAATAGACGCAAACGTGATGTGTTATGGCCGCAAACAGCAAGAGTCTAACCCACTGCCAAGTGATAAGCGGTAGCAAGTGCTTCACTGCCTGCTCGACTGCCAAGTGCAGCTGCCACGTCACGTGTCGAAATATTTTCAAATATATTTGAATGCAATTTGAGTGAATTCCGAGAGAGTCTTGGCAATCAAATTTATCAGTCCGAATTACGACATGTATTCTATGTATATTTGATATCCTTACATAAATCTCTGACAACTTCTCATACTGTACATATCTTATTTATCTTATATTCATTACATCATATCTACTTTATCATCATCATCATTCTAATGCCCCTCGTTATCCACTTGAGACAGTTTTCGAGCACTACAACAGTCCCGTCACGCGTTACTAATCAGGCAGACTAAATTTAGTTATTTACTTTCAATCGAATTGCTCAATAATCGCGAAAATTGCTTGCCAAAAATAACCCGGCGCTCAATTAAGGCTGACAAAGAGCTCATCATCAATTATATGGCAACAGTTTAAAGAGTCAAAAGAATGAAAAGGCAAACAAAAAAAAAAAAAAAAACAATGCGAGTATGCGACATAAATATCTGTTGCTTATAAATAAAAGCAGAAAGTTTAAATGCTGACACAAGCTGACAGCGGCGTTGGCCACTTAATCAAAATTCAGACATGGGCAAACAATTCGCATTCAGCTCTGGCGCAGATAACAGCAATTAGCCCCTAGCCCCATTGCCGGAGTGAGTGCCAGAAAAGCCCCAACTAAGAGCCTGCCGACAGTGGCGATTTATTTGCCACCCCAGATAACAGCTGGCGAAATAGCCTGTACGAGCATTAAAAGCAACTCACTATTAATACAATAACTTAGTAATATCTATTAGCCAGAAGCGTTCGGCGTGCGTCCGCGAACTTGTCGCCAACTAGTTGTGTCCGGTGCGAAGGCCAGGCGACGCGCCGTTAACGAAACGAAAACAGCTCGCGAAATCACCTGATCAAATCAATAAAATGGATATCCTTTCGACTCTACTCAGATTATCTCTCATTGCATTTGTGGCCGCAGCAAGCCTCAATGTGGGAACAAGTGAAAAACAATTGCAAATCGGTTAGTTTCGATTGTCGTCGTGTTTGTTTGTGATTCGAAATGAAATTGCTGTTTTATATAATATTTTTCAAAGGACATTTTATATATTCATATATGTAAAAAATATACTATAAAAAATATTTAATTTGCTAACTTTGTAAAAAATAAAAGAACTTTCTATACTTGCAATAAAAAAGAGGAAATATATAAATTAAAAATCAATTTATTACACAATCAAAACTTAGTTGGACTCTGAATGAAAATAAAGTTAATAAAACCCATCTAAACATAAGTGTATCCTCTTAGCTGGCAGTTGTTCCATAATTATTAATTTAAACTAAAACATAGTTTTAATCAAGAAAATATTTCTTAAATATTTTTAAATTAAATAAAAAATTAAATTAATTGTTTTTTTTTTCACAACAATTATATTCTCTATCAAACACTCCTCCTGTTTCATATTATTATACTATTAAAAGCTGGAAGTGAACAACTTTGATTTCCAATTAAATTTATTTTCGCAATAAATTTGAAAGGGAAAATTATTCCAGTCGCCTTATCAATAAGCCCACCTGGCAAATAATAAAATCAGTGTTAAGCCAATGCAATATATTGTAAATCAATGCCAAAGTCAAATTTCTCTATCTACAACTTTTCTTAATACGCAATATAAACTTGAAAAAATTTTTTTTTAATTTTTACTGCAGCAACAACTTCTCTTTCCTTCCATTATAATTCTTCATAATAAATTTAAATATTTATTTGTCTAACTACTCCTTTCCAGCTGGTAATGGCTCCTATATCGCCACTGATGCCAGCCCCATCTTCAACGTTTCCCTCAACCTGTCCGAGTCAACGACGAAGTCCTGCCCCTCACTGCTGGATGGAGATGCCTTGAGCCAAACGGAACTGATCAGTCGACTCACCGACCTCTGTCGCTATGATCGCCTGGAGCCTCCTATTACAGTGAACGAAACGGGCGACATCGTGCCGACTGGTGTGAATGCTCGCTTCTATATCTATGCGCTCAAGGATCTGGACTCGAGCGACCTGCAGTTCATGCTCCAAGGCTTGCTGCAGCTGCGCTACAACGACTCTCGCTTAGCCTTTGGCAACTACGCGCCGAGTCGCGCGCCCATTGTGGGCGATGGCTCACTGAGGAATATGCTGTGGGTGCCACACATCTTTCTGGCCAACGAGCAAAGCTCCAATGTGCTGGGCACCAGTGAGAAGGATCAACTGACCACCATCTACCCCAATGGCACTGTGCTCATCTCGACGCGTATTCAGGCCACGCTGTACTGCTGGATGAACTTCCAGAAGTTTCCGTTCGACGAACAGAAGTGCACCGCCATATTGGAGAGCTGGATGTACAACACGACGATCATGCAGCTGCACTGGGAGCCCACCAATCCCGTGAGTTTCCACAGCCAGCTGCAACTGACGGAATACGATCTGTACGGGTTTCTGTACAACGAGTCGATCAGGATCTCAGATGCGAGCTCCATGACACATGGCGCTCTAGTGGGCAACTACAGTTCGCTCACCTTCACGGTGCTGCTGAACCGCGAAGTGGGCTACTACATTATAGACTACTTTGTGCCCTCCATGATGATCGTGTGCATCTCGTGGGTGTCCTTCTGGCTGCAGGCTGACCAGACTCCGGCACGGTCCATGCTCGGCTGCTCAACACTTCTGTCGTTCATCACGCTCTCCCTCTCGCAGGAGAACAGCTTGTCGAAGGTGAGCTATGTGACCATGTCGGAGGTGTGGTTCCTGGTCTGCACCGTCTTCATCTTCGGCAGCCTCATGGAGTTCGCCTTCGTGAATACCATCTTCCGGCGCAACAACAATCTGGAGGTCAAGAAACGCACCACCAAATACATTGTGCGCTCCACCTTCGTGCCCAAGACGAGGCGCAACCCGCGCAACTTCAACCGCAGCAGCAGCACCATGAGCGCCTGCAGCAAGGTCTCTGCCGGCAACCAGAAGAATACAGTCATCACCATCGAGACGCCCATCATCATAGGCAACGGCCTGAGCAGAGAGAACTCAACGATAAGCATGGAGGACAACGACGCGAGCATCAGCACCAGCTCCACGGCAACGCTGACCGAGACGGCGAAGGAGAAGCCGCCGCAGACTTTCGCCACAATGACGCCCAAGGAGGTGTCGCTGTGGATCGATCACAAGATGCGCTTCATCTTTCCCCTCGCATTCCTGATATTCAACGCACTCTTCTGGACGCTGGTCTACTGCCTGTGACCAGTCGGCAGTCGACAGTCGACAGTGGGGAGTGGGGAATGCAATGCTCAAAGTTCAAATATGCCAAATCAGGAGCGGGCGAAACTGTGCTGTGATGATGCCACGAACCGTGCTGCAATATAACAGTTTTGTCTCTAGCTATTAGTTAGTCTAGTTTATGTGTAGAATAGTCATTTAGTGCTCGTATTTATGGATTTTTATATTAAACACCAATTTGTGTACTGGCATCGGCTCGTCGCTCGTCGTGGCTGTGGGCTGGGGCACCGTTAACAAGCTGCCAGACTGCTGCGCTGCACACACTCAACACTCAACACCTCGGACTTGAGCCCCACGCACGTACAGAGCTGATAAATTTGTGCTTATTAGCCAGGCGGAGGCAATAAAAATAATGCCACTCGAAACAGGCTGCGGCAACAAGTTGCACAGACACACACACGCACAAGCTTAGAGAGCGAGAGAGGCAGGGGAGGAGAGAGCGGTGCCACTCTATTTGTATCAATGAAAAAATCATAAAGCCAGACAGCCCCCAAAAGCACTTGGACTGGCTTCGGTGGATGCCACCAGCTCCACAGCCAACTGCCGACTGCCGCCGCTCTTGGCTGCTTTTCAATTTTTAATTAATTGCCTATGATGAGTGTGTTGAAAAACAGTTGGCAGCTCCTCCCACTCTCCGGCTTGCTCTGGAAATCGTTTTAAACTAGCGACTCGACTACTTGATAAATTAACGGCACATGCAACACGTAAATTGTTTTTAAATTGCCTTATAAATGAACTTCAATTCGACTTGCCATAAACAATGAAAAAGTTGCGCATTTTATTGCGCACCAGCCGCAGCATGGCAAATTTCATCGAATACCCTGCACTAAGGGAGTGGGATGAGCTCGAGTATAAAGAATCTTTAGTTTGAATCTTTTATGAAGCTTGCCAACAATTATTCTCTATCTGTTGTCATATATACGTAGGCATTTCTTTCTTCTATATTGCTATAGAGCGTATCTGTTGGTCGTGCTCTTTCGATATATTCTATTGCTTGGCTTTGAGTACTGCCTGATCCTCGGCTGTGAATTAATTTGAAGTGTTCATAAGTCATCGTCGGTAAGGAGAATTTGTTATGCAAAGCCAATATCTGGCCATCAATCTTGCAGCGGTTGCAGTGACTGCCAAACTGTAAGCGGCAGACAACCCGTTTGGCTGGCAGCTACTCCGTTGCACTGCATCTGACCGCGAGGTGTACATAATGAGATGTAATCTGTCAAAATGAAGTGTATCGCAGGCCCACAGCGACAGGCTCTTATACCTACCTCTCCTCTCCTCACCTCATCCCGTCTGGTAGGCAGACTGGCTGCCTGGCTGGCTGGCTGGCTGGCTGCCTGGTTACTGGCTGCTTGCCTTTTGATGGATCCAAGTCCACTTTGTGTATTTCAGCACAGTTTTTTGCGTCTGCTGCACAAAACTTTTGCGGCTCGTCAAGTTTATTGAACCCCACAGCGAGTGCCCTGGCGAGGGCTGCTCGATGGCTCGATGTCTGTTGCCTGTTGGGCCAGGTAAATCACCCCTCATTCGTGCAGCGGATGTTCCCATGTCACCTAGTTAAGCCCCGCAATATGACATGATAGATACCTCCGACAACTGCCAACAGCTGTTTGTTGTGTATTTATCAAACGGCACCCGTTAATTACAGCCCAAATATGAACTCGCAGCCAGCAGCAGCAAATTTTTTATCGATGGCTGCCTCGGCCAATAATAGGTCAACATGCAGCACTTAGAGCTCTTCAGCGAGTAATCCCCGCACAGCCAGCCCAGCCCGTCCTTAAGCAGTGGAGAGTTCGTTTACACGCCGTCTATTTGCTTGGCTTAGCTTCCGATTCCCGCAGCTGTGAGAACCACTTGCCGGTCCCCCTCTCTCTCTGTCTCTCTCCCCCCACGCTCCTGTCTCCTTAGGAAATGGGCTGCATAATAAGCAAGTGCTCAAGTTTGGTTTTGTTTTTCGTACTCTTTCTTCTGCTGGCAAATGTGTTTTTTCTGCTGGCCATTCCGCACATGAGAATTACAGACATTTTCATTTATTATTATAGTTGGGTCAGCCCCTCCCCCGGTCCGGACTGCTGTATAATTTGCAGTTAAGTGCTCAGCCCGTTCTCCCACATGTCCCCAGCTTTTGAAGCATGGCGAGACAGAGAGAAAAAATTATTGTATAAATAAGAATATATGTTTGTGTGGGGAGACAAAGAAAACTGAGCACAGCAAACCGAATGTAATGCATTCCTAAATACCATTTAATTAAAAGTACAGGGTATTATTTGCTTGCAGCTTATGCTTTGCTCAGGGCATTATCTCCTAGTTTATTGAAATCGGAATCGGAGATAGAGCAGTTTACATATAGCTTCTCGATGGATTATTCTGGAACAGCCTGTAGAGTGCTGGCGTAGTCGGGCGGAGTGTTTTGACAATGGCATGTCGAGTTTTATTTTTAGATGGTGGGAAAATTCTATTTCAAGTGGCGTTCAAGAGATTGACTATCTAAACAAGCACAAGTAACCAGAACAAGCACCACCAGCACCAGCACCAGCACCAGCACCACCAACAACCACAATGCTTATTGTTGTTAGTTTTTGGTTAGCCAATTTTGAGCGTGGCGCTGGGTTTGGTACCAGTCCAGTCACGCTCTGTGGGCGCTGGTTCAGAAGTCAAGTACAACAGTCGTCCATTTGGACGAGGCGTGCGAATGAGCTCAACTCAGGCCGGCCTAGCCGCCTAGCCCGCGCATGCAATCAATAGCTCTCTTATGACTAATAGATGCCTTAAATAACTGGCCAAGAGGGATAATTTGGCCAAATCCATTTGCAAATTTAATGCTTCTCCACACAGATTAAGTTGCCAGGCGATGCCATATCGGGTATTGGCCGCCCGGCCAAGCTGCTTGCCTAATGAGCCGGCGCGGAAGCAGCGTCGTCGTGCCAGCTGCCTGCCCCCTCGGCCCCCTCTCTGATTAGCTTAGGCATTTACATGCTGCATGCCACAACCTTTTAACAAATTGCAAACAAAACTTGGCCGCACAGTAGCTGCCACAGCCACAGCCGCAGCCGCAGCCACAGCCTGGGCCTAGGCCTTAAGTGGGCGTGCATACGATATTACGGTACTAATAAGGCGAGGCCTTCGCAGCTAATTTAATAGAATGTCGAACGTGGAACGCAATGCGTTAATGGCAGGCACCTTGCCGTCGACTCTTGGTTTGCCTTGACCCATGATCATGATCGTCATCATGATGTTGATGTCGATGCTGATGATGGCGCCTGTCGATTAGCTGCATGCAACAGCAGCATCAACAACAGCAGCAGCAGGAAAATCAACAACTTGGCCTGTTTAGTGGCGCCTCATGTTGCCAGAGATACGAATCATTCACTTGGCTAAGCCGCCTAGAGCCAAAACGTTTTGCACGTTTTTCCAATGAAGCTGCCCAGCTCACCTCACCTCTTACTCATAATTAATGAAAACAACTTGTAAATGCAACTGGTTGTGGTTGTTGGCTATGGCTATGGCTGGGCCTACGGCTCTAAGGCCCATCCACTCGACTGGCCATTTAATTTGGCAAATGCTTGCAGAGGTAGCCATGTGACAGCAGCGCCAATCGCTGGGCCAGCAGTTATTAATTAGTATCTGCTTATCGCTGGCCCAGCTCGACTGCTACATTTGTCATAGATATATGGCGGGGGCGTGCCCCATTTGGCCACGACACGACGTCAACGCTCTCCACTAACCGATCTTATCGGCCCAGCCCAAAGGCGGCCTGACATTATCTAGACTTCCATTCGGTTAGAGTGGCTTATGCAGTGCTGCGCAATATCTCGTATGCTGCGCTCATCCGTTATTTATGACTCGAGGAAGCCACTGTGTGTGTATGATATATGTAATGACTAGTTTCGGTTTCTTTCCTTCGCCAAAGTGTTCAACTTGAACCGCATTAACCTACTTAGCCCATAGAGCGGCATTGGTGCCTGACGATGGGCAACCTTAAAGCATAACTAAGCTGCGCTTTAATTAGACACGATATCGATACACTAGATGCAGCAGCGCGAGCCCAGCGCCAAAAGACGGCGCCGCCAATGCCGCCATTGACTCCGCAGCTGCGGCTAACCCAGCCACAGCCACAGACGCCGCTGCCAATGCCAGATGATAATCAAGTACAACATCAACCTGCCGTGGTTATCGCACCAAGTGCACCACGGCAACCGCACGAATACGCTTAAGCGAAAATCATTCACAGCGCTGAGAAGCGCAAAGGGAGGCGGCAGTATAGACTTATCGATTATGGTTAGAAGAGGGCGCTTACTATATATATAAATAATCAACAAGATATGAAATATGATATAAGTTATGCAAAGATAATAGTACTATAAGCAAATACTTAGGGAGAGGCCCTATGATATTCTTGAGATATGTTTCATGTTGCATAAATTAAAACGAAATTAAACGAGTTTAGTTGAAGTTATTTGTCAAGTAGTAGCCCTCGGCACGTTGCACACTTCAAATTGAGTCACTTCCTTTGATTGTTGTTGTCGGCCTTTGTGAATGATTGTGGAGCTGGTAGCCAGTCGCATTTCGTGAAGTAAATGCAGCAGCACTTGAGAATATTTTTTGGGTCCGGCTGTCGTATTGGCTGCCGCCGCAGAGCAGAGCAGAGCAGAGCAGAGCAGGCAGGCAAAACTTTTGCAGCATGCAACTTGGCGACTTGGCCATTACTTCCACTAAAGAAATTAAACATCAACAGCACGGCATACAGACACAACAAAGTTAACTACGCTGCGAGAGCAGGCAACATGGAAAAAATTAGTTAAAAGATAAACATGGCACGCCAGAAGCGCCCAGACAAAGCCAAAGCGGGCAGGCGTATCTATGTGAAGAGGAAGGGGGCGGTAGGTTTCATCGTGTAGCTTTTAGCTTTGTCTTGATTATGTGGGTTGTAGCATCAGCAGCAGCAGAAGCTAAAAAGACGCTCCAAAATAAGATACTTGCGGTTAGCACTGTAGCTGCAGCCGTATCCCTGGCAACTTCTTACGCTGCTGTTGTTGTTCCGGCCAAGGTTCTCTGTGTTGGCCTCATGTTGCACAATGGCATGGCACAGAGAAAATAATTGCTTGAAGTGCATTTTTAATATGGCCAAATAACAAAGCGTATTGCCAGTAGCTGCCTGGATAATACGGCAATGCCAAATGCTAATTAAATACAAACACGTGGCCGCATAACTCAAACTGAAGTGCATTATTGCGAGTGGCACAGACAGTCGGCTCCTAAGACATCTCCTCACTGTAGATACTGTCGTGGGTGGGTGGGTGTTTGGGTGCCCCAATGTTCATCATAAACACATTTTAAACGCACTTCCAGCGAAAATAATTCACAAAGAGCGACCTTTGTAGCTGAGCCTCTGCCTGTGCCTGTGCGCTGCCAAACATTTTTGTCGTGCTGCTGCTTTTAATTAAATTCATAAATCAGCAGGAAGACTCTCGGAGGGACAGACACACAGGCAGTCGGCAGACGGTCGACAGGCGAACAGCAGCCATGTAGAGAAAACATCGCGCAGCCGAGAAATTCTTAAGAAACGGTAAACGCGACGACTTCAATTTAAAAATTTTTATATTTCGTTTTGCTTTTTCTTCTCGTGCTTATCTTGAAATTGTGCCAACCTTGCAATGATTTCCGCTGAGCAAGCTAGCGCTCAAGGACCACAAAGGGCCGCACCGGACCCGCCACTCGATTGCATCTGCTGGACGTAAGCGTAAAAATTGTCAGGCCACTTGATGCCTCAGTGAAGGCTATTGAAATGCGAGCTGGTGCTCATAATTTGTCTTAATTGAATGTTTCTCGGGTCTTTGCGGACATCGAGGCGGTTGGGGCAGCGGCAGCAACTGCAGACAGCACTTCGGTCTTCGGTCTTCGGTTTTCGCCCTCTGCTCCTTATGTAGATGAATGTCAATAGCGGCAAAATATTTGCTTTTCATTGTTCATGCAAATGCAAACGTAGACGTCTGCGTCGCCGTCGCGTCTTCAACTTTTCACTTCATAATGGAAAGTTGCGAAAATATTTTGATTAGTTTCTCCGACTCTGAATCGCCTTTGCTTTGGCTTGCGTTTGAGTTTGCGTCTGGGACTGGGACTGGGACTGAAACTGGGACTGGGATTGGAGCAGCTAAAATAATTAGTCTGCTGAGAGTATTGTTTGTTTGCATTTGCGTGAAAATACAGAGAAAAAAAATCAAATTGTGGAAAACTTTTGTCTATGAACGTGCACTTTTCAGCTCTATTTGTCTAAGGCAGCTAGCTACGCAGCAGCGGCAGCCTTTGTCAGTCTCAAGTCAAGTATTTGCCCTCGAAAAATATATAGATATTGAAAGCTTTAAGCTGAAATGCAATAAATTTCAATGGGTGAGTTAATACTGGACTTGTATTCATATTAATAAAATATATTAAATTTAATAAATAATAATAATAAACATCAACAGAAGTCTTCTTGTCTGTAATGCTCGACTTGGCGATATACTAATTTTAGAAGAAAAAAAATGTAAATAAATAAACAATCGAAATACATTTTCTTAACACAATTTTGCTAGAAGCAAAGGCCTGTGAATCACAGGAGAGCAAAATCTGCAGAGGCTCTTAAATAATTTGAAGAGCACAAATCCAAATCACAGCCAAATTTCCAAGTTGTTTTCGCTGCTGGATTTATGGTAAAAACTTTGTCAGCCAAGGACAATAACAGCAGAAGAAGCTCACGCAGAATGACACCATGGAGACGCATTAAGCACCACGAGCAAGTGGCAAATTGTGGATCGTTGTTGTGGCTGCTCCCGGCCAGCTGTTAATGGCAACAGTTGTCAGGCATCACGTAGGAGTTCTGCCAAATCAAGGTGAGGTGAGGTGAGGTGAGCTGAGTGCGAAGCCAAAATAGCTATCACTGGCTCCGCACATAAATAAATGCTGTCAGAAGGTACATTTTATTTTATTTTCTTTTAAATCAAAGCACAACAAGCGATAAGAGCGCTCGGCTGTAGGGTGGGCAGGCATTGGGCAAGACTATCTGTATCTGTTGGGCTGCACACCTCGGCCGGCACGTGTGGAAAATCCATTTCTAGCAAATCTAGCAAAATAAGTGGCGCTCTGAGTGTGCGCTGGCATTTCTCAGCTCGCATGCACAATCTGCATTTCAATTGAAGAGGAAGTCAAGTGGGCAAATGAAGTGGGTGGCTAGCACACACGCATGCATACTCACCCACTCACCCACTCGTATGTGTTGAGTGTGCAAAGTTTGAATTGCGCTGTGTAATGAAGCAGTTGAGAACTATGTGTAAAATAATTTGGTTTGCGAGCAAAACTGGAACAGCCCCGACTCATTAAGCCCTGCCATTAATGAGAGTTAAGAAAAAATGGCAAAATAAAAGTGGAGCAGCGCCACGCCAGCACAGTAAAGCTTTAATATTAATCATGCGACCCGTTGCCCGACTGCGTAATGAATGCGAGCTGAAATTGAGTTTAAAGCCAAAGCAATTTGCCTCAAGTGACTCGGCAGCTCTGAGGCGTGGCACTTGTCTCCAAAGTTGAAGTCAAGTGACGAACTTCAGCCGAAATCGTGCACATGACTCAAGCCCAAAACCGTCTGCCTTTGAGACAAAGTTTGTCTTACACTTGTCTGCCCGGCCGACAAAATGGAACTTTTTCAATAAGCCACAATTTTTGGCAAGCTCTCTGGCAAAGTTTCCAGCGTCAGCCTTTCAACTTAATAAAGCTAATTTCCGGTGCACGTCCCTCTCTCTAACTGGCAGCTCATAAACATACTGTCATATAGCTCGGACAGGCAAATATCTAAGGTGTGCCATCAATCAATGTTGGAAATTTATATCTATGTGTATGTGTAGTGTGTCGCAGTTGAGTGACAATTACTAAGCGGAGCCCATGTCAAATTGTTTATAGCAAATATGTCAATGGCCCCGCTGTCAGTTTATCAATCACGCAGGCAATGCTCTGGCCGGGCCTGGAACACGATGTCCCATGTCGATGTCGCTACAAGCACTGCCAATTGATTTCAATTCAATTTTACAGATTGCAATCGAAGCTATTAAAGTGTACGAGCTGGCCACGTTGGGTGCCGGGCTGGACCCAAGGACCGGGCCCTGACGATGCGCTCCACACGTAACTGCAATTTGGTCGTTGCGCCCCGGGGGCGCAGCATTAATGAGTGGCAGCATGCAAAGCAATACAAGACATGGCTAAGGCTGCGGCTGCGACTGGGTTCGCTGCTGCTGCTGCAGCTTGCCCCCAACTCGTTTTCAGCTGTCTCATACGTAGCACGGAAGCTGCTGCCTCTAATGACGGCTATTACATTTATCGTCTTGGCCATTACAATAAAATAAGCAAGTATTTAGTAATTATCCAATTTGAAAGTTACTACAAATCAGGCAGCAAACGTGCAACACTCGACAGTTCACAAGTCGAGTCCCATCAACATGCCACTCCTGCCTTTATTGGTTACTCGCCAGCAAGAGCACTTTGCCTAACTGGGTCAGTTGCTGTTCACTGTGAGCACAAAAGCCATTGCAATTGCATCCAATATGGCTAAAATAACAGAGCCAACAACAGGACGACAATGGCAGGATGAAGCGCTGTCTATTGTTTCCTTTGCCGCGTTTCAATTTCCACACACTCCAACACACATTTTCAGCTTTGCCTTGCCTCTGATGAAACGCCTGCCACTCGCTCGGAGCGCTGCGATAGTGACCAGCGTGTGTGCCGAGCTGCCGCCTCTGTGCAGCAGCCAAAGCAAATCTCATTGTCAGCAACACCTAGCTTTATCAGTCGTCAGAGCTGGTCATATTTCAATATGATTGCTGACACTCAAAGCCACCTGAACGCGTGGCTACAAAGGCAGGCTTACAACTCAATTTATTTGCTTTAAACGACTACTAAGAGCAGCACTTTGTGAGCTTAACGCACCGAAAGGACGTGGGCCGACCAGCAGTCATTGTATTTGTTTCCTTTTTCTGGGAAAAACAAAGGAAATCAAATAAAAAGACAAAGGATTTTTTGTCATTTGGGTGTCATTTTTATCAAGGAAGTGATTAAAGCTTCTTACTGAATGTTCTCTGTTTTATGGCTCTAAAATAACTCAGTCAGAGTATTGTTAGCTGGAGCACAGCTTTATATTTGATAGTTATATATATATATATATGTATATATATATATATATATATATATATATATATATATATACCAACTTTCTACATTTCAATGCTTGCTTTGACCTGCATTTGATGCGACTTCAAATTTTCTGTGATGTGAGTGCAGAATTTTTTGGGGCTTGCTTACTTACATTAACTGACGCTGGCTCTGGCGATCTCTGAGCAGTTGTGGCCTTTGCAGGCGTCAGCAGAGCCATAAAAAACGCTGCTCTTTGCGGGCTCATAAAATTTATATAAAGACACATATATATAGTGTGGCTTTTGTTGGTGTTGTCGCTCTTGTGGTTGTTGGACAGTTGCCAATAAATGTCAGATATTGTGAGTGCCAAAATATTGTCATAAACATTGGAGGTGGCTCTTTAAACTGCGATAAAACGTTCAGGCGCATCAAGTAATTTATGTGCCGTGATAAGCTGAAGACCCCAGGGCAGTGGTCGATAAAAGAGAAGCTCAAGATTTATGATTCGCCAGGCAGGTGAGACAGCTGAAACCTGATGCGAGCCACGGCGATTGCAGCCAGCGGGACGGGGAGAGAGTTAACAACGAGCAGTTGGTAATCGTCAATTGGCCATCATGGCCACTCAAAACAACTCAATCAGACGCCAGCGCAGCAAATGTCATTCATTAAATCGAACAAGCGGCTCGAAATGGCCAAAAGCCACAGGCCCGAGAGGACAAAGCCGGCCCAAAAGGCTAGCGGGCAACTGGCGCAGCCAGCCAGCTAACCAAGCACAAACAACGACAGGCACGACTAAACTGTAACAAGGAACTGTTCTGCAGCGGACAGCAGGCAGCGGGCAATGGGCAGCATGTTGCATGCAGCAAGGCAGCTGCTTGTTGAGCAACTTTCTAAATGAGTGCACTATAAATCACGACAGAACCTACAAGTTGCTGCCTTGTTCGTGGCTACCAGAACAAAAATTAATTTAGTCATACGGCCGGACACTTGTGGCGGCAAACAGGCGCTAGATTAATGGACGGCAGTTAGAAAGTATTGTGGCTAAGATTTCTGCCAGCCGAAAAGATATCTGCGCCAGTCATGCGCCCAAACTAAATCAATGAAGCGCACTCTTTAAGTTTATTTATTTTGTTTCGCTGTTCGTTGTGGCATGGGGCGTGGGGCGTGGGGCGTGGGCGATGTCAGCAACATCAACGACATCAGCAACAACTCGAACAACTTCAGTTTATGCGACTCGGCTGCGAGTACGACCCACGTGCCCCGGTCCACTCGGCAACAATAAGAACTTAAATTTTTATTCATGATCAACAATGCGGAAGTTGCAGCAGCCAGCAGCCAGCAGTCAGCGAGCGCAAAACAAAAGAAAATGCACTGGCGAAAATTTGCATTTTGTATAAACTCGATTCGTTCCACTGCGAGCCTGGCCAGCCTCATAGCTGTGGACTTAGCCAGCTTTAAGCTAGAAGCACGCTGCCATCTGGGTAGAAAACAATTTTCAGCTCTTTGCATATTTTTCGACTAAATTTCATTGCATTCTCATTCTCATTCGCATTCGCATTCGCATTCACATATCTGCTTAAATGTTTCTGCATGCGCCTCTTGGCCGAAACTTTGCCGTCGTCTTAACTGTTTTCGTCATTTCCGTTCGGCATTTGCTGGGCCTCGATTGGCACAGTCCAGCCATGCTACTTCAGGTCTCCCATGCCCCTCCTGATGTATTTTTAGACTGAAATTATATTTAATTATTGTTGAAGTTCTTGGGAAATGCCTACACTAATAATTATTTCAATGACTTGCATTAAGAGTTTAATGTGAAAAATGATGACAGTTAAAAGGGCTTAAAAGGCTTCAAGTTGAAGTAGTTTAGTCGTTATGTATGTATATCTATTTTTGTATATCATATAAGGCCGGTTTCAAGTATTTTTATATGCATTTAAGTCAGGAAAAAAGAAAAATATCTGACACAAAAATTTTATTTGAGAAGAGCAAAATAATTCATTTGTTTTATAAGATATGTTTTATTGGATTTATACTTATTGAATTTGTTTTCTAATATATTTTAGTCACTCTCTCCGTCTCTCTCTCTCTCTCTCTCTCTCTCTCTCTCTCTCTCTCTCTCTCTCTCTCTCCCTTAGGTTATTTTCTTATGGGATTTAAAAGGCAAATTAATTTGTTTTATAGCTATGCTGCTTCGAGTACTAAATGCTTGAAACTCATTAGCGTTCAATGCTCTTTCTTTTCACTTAATATATTTGTATTTGTTTTCTTTTTTAATTTTTTGCTCGCTGAGCACTTAATTATTGCGCTTTCTTTGCGGTCGTCCAAAGTACGATTAATGTTTTGCAAACAGCCAGCATGCCATTGACGTTCACTCGTAGATACATTTCAATCTGCAGCCAATCCCAGGGAGCAGCCACTCATCGTAGCTGTTTGTTTATCTGGAGCGCATTGTGTTTCAGGGCTGGGCTGAGCTGGGCTGCTCTGGGCTGGGCTTCGTTTCTCGTTTGTGCTGTCGTGCGATTGTTTGACTTAATGTCGCTGCGTAGCGTCACAGGCAACAGCGAGCCGTGGCAAATTGTAATTTAATACCTGTAAAAATTTGCAATACAAAGGCGCTTAAATGAGGTGTTGCAAGTTCATGCCTGTCCGATGTCCCATCGGCCGGCTGCTGCTGCTTGGCTGGGCTCGGGCCACAGTCGTCAGCTCGGGTTACAGGCGGAAGCAATTTGCAATACGATAGAATTTCGTTGCAATTTCAGCAGACAGACAGACAGACAGACCGACCGACAGACCTCCTCTATCTCCGCTTCTACCTCAGTTGCTTTTTCTTTTTTCTCCTTTTTAATTAAGCCAACGTTGGCCCCAGCCAACGCTCACACTGCAGATACATATTTTCTTTAATTATGCACAAGCGGCGTCTACATGTGACACAGATATTTACCAAAACATTTGTATTGCTTTTTGCAGAGTGCTTCGTGCACACATCTATGTATGTAATGATATCCTGCAGGAAGTTATTCACAAATTTAATTATTAAACTGACTCTGTCGCTCGTGCCACTTGCCAAGACATAGTAACTGGCTGGATGATGGCTCGCAACATTTCTTGCTAATTTAATCAAACACTCGGCGTATGAGTAATGCAACTGCCGACAAGTCTACTGCCACCTAGCAAGGACTATATATATATATATATGTGTGTGTGTGTGTGTGTTTGTGGATATTGCTGTATAAATATTTGCAACACATTTTGCAATTGCTCCAAGTGGCATAGTGACATTTGACTACATTGAGACCTCGATTCATAAACGCACAAGTTGCGACCCATTGAGACAGGGCGTCGTCGTCGTCTGCTCAGAACTGTATTAGACACACACACACACACACACACACGCACACAGACATACACTGGGGACTGTGTTAGCCGGCGGAAAGCGACATGTGCTAACCATGTTCATAACTGTAAAATATTTGCACTGCAGGCATAAATGTAATTTCATGGTGTGTCATTTTCAACCCAGTTGCTCCCAATGGACAAGTACTTCAACCTATTCCCCCAGCCGCCTCAGCCCCTGCAGGCTGCAGCGCATATTTGTCATACGCTTGCGATGCGAGCAAAACATTTACGAGTAGATTTTGATTTTACTTTTGCTCCAGATGCTGCCCTCCCGAGTCGACTGCGATATAATATGCCAGTTTCCCAGTACGTCATTTGACTCTTCATATTTTTTGGAGCAGAAATTTATTGTGACGTTTTGCAATATAAATTCCAGCAATCAAATAGAGCTTCAATGCTGAGCATCTAATTACAGCATGTTTGCTAGCATTGACAATTCGCAGCAGGAAGCAAAAAATTTTAATAAAGTTTTAGAGATATATTGTATATTGAAATAAAAATTAATAAATCTCAATAAAACTCAATTCATAAAATCCGCATAATGAGCAAATAAATAATAGGCAAATATATAGGAAAGTAATATAATATATTCAATTTGAAATTTGAATCGATAAATTTTAAGCCGTCTGTCACAGAAATTGCCCTCAAAACACCGACACATAATTAAAATATTGATAAGTAAATTCCAGTTAATTTATATATTGATAAATGCCTAAAATAATATGCGAAAATTTAAATGAGAAATGTCTTAAAGTCAGGCTGAATGTGCTTGGCAGTTGGCCAGGGCGACCTATAGACACGCCCAACTGCCGGCTGCTCCAATTTGAGTTATGTTAAGTGTATAATAAAGTTTATGCCACGAGCTGGTGCAACAATAAAATTTGCAGTCAAGAAATTAATAGCTCACTGGAGGGCAGTGCTCTTGCGGCAGGCCACCCACAACTCCAAGACGAACAGCAACGGCAACAACAACAAAAGTCTGCCCAGATATTTATTACACTTTAGCAATCGTAATTGTCATTGTTTGTCTTGGCGTCTGGCAACTGTCGTTTAATTGCCAGTCAGAGAGAGAGCGAGGGAGAGAGAGAGGGATGATTGCTGTAAGCTTTGCTGTGGAGGGTTAGAAAGGCTTTCTGCTTAACTCGACTGACGGGGTGTGAAAGTTAGTCAGTCCATTTAAAAATAGACACGCTCAAATGCCTAAATAAATAAACAAAATGTCAGACAATAAAAATTTATGAGCCTCAATTGAAATACTGCAATTTCAATGGCAGACGATAAAAATATTTACACGAGGCTACAAAGAGAGAGGGAGAGGCAAACACGATATAAAGTAGTGGCTAAAAAGTACACACGAGTGGAAACTAAAAACCCGATGAGTCAATTTGTACAAAAGGCGCCACATGACCGCACACATGACTACAACCACACACATAACTATAGTCACATACATCTACATATATTTATCTGTTCCTCTTTTCAGTGTGTTTGTAGTTTTTGCTTTCATTAGGCATAGGCATCGCCAGTGCGAATGGTATTTGTGAAATAAAGGAACTGGGTCAGCGCAGCAACAAATGTATCTCGATTTCATTTCGCAGCGCCTGCAGCACATACGCTTATCGCCAAATGACAATCTGCAGCGGCGGCAGGCCATAAGATACTTTTGCATATGTCTATTTGCACTGCACGAAGATGTCTATCGGCTGCAGTTGAAGGTAAACGATAAAATTGCCTGGCTGGCTGCGTTTCACTTTTGATATGTCCATCGGCCATATACGGCGTGCCCTATATGGGTCACACTTTGCTGCTGGAAAGCCTTAAAGGTTAAACTCAACCAATAGCCAAATGGCATCCAGCTGCGCACAGCGGACTCATTTACAGCTCGGCTACCTGTATATATGTTGGCTTGTCGATAAAAGGCCCCACGCTGGGCTCTCCTCTTTCATTGATTTCATATGGGAAATTATATTTTGTAGTGCCATTGGCATTTAATTTCTTTCTCTCTTACAACAGACAAATTGGTTGGCGGAAAATCAAGATAAGTCGCAAAATAAATTGAATTAAATAAGCTAAAGTCACGTTTTCTGCTTAGCAATTAAGGCTAAGAGTTCGGCATTAGAGTTCGGTTAATAATAAGAAAATAAATTGCCAAATCATTAATTCATTTGCCAGGTTATTAGTCATCCTCGAGCTGATATCAGATGACAGAAAACTTCAAGAGAGACTAGGCAGCAGCGCACTTGTATTTGATTTGCGATGCTAAGGGACCGTAGCTTATCAAAGTATCTCGAAGATACACGTTCTAAGAAATTGAATGAACAGCTTGTTCTTTGAGCTTTCAAGTAGCAAATTATCTTGTCTCAAGTTGTCAGCGAGCGGCAGCCAGCGAGCCAGTCAGAGGCAACTCAGAAAAATATGTATATATTTTATCAAACGCAACTATCTCAATCTAAATTGCTTACAGTCGCATCTTTGTGTGTGGCAGACGCTCCTGCTTGCTCGGCAAAATAATAATTTACTTAAATCATTCTATGCAGCAATTGAAATTTTCTGCAAAAGACACTTTTGCCTGGCTGCCCGCCCCTCAGTCCCTTCGCCATTCGTTTGTCACTGGCAATTTGCAGTTATATTTATTTTGCATTAAAGTGCAGCGTAGCGTGTGCAGCTCATTAAAATTGGTTTTTTGTCAAGAACAGACACAGTCGCAGTCGCAGTCGCAGTCGCAGGCGGAGCACAAAAGGGAGACGAGACTCAGGCGCACAAAGAGCCATTTGTTGGGGCTGGCTTGGAGTTTGTGGCGCCATTGTATGAACATTTCTTATTAAGTGATCAATAATCATTTTGTTCAAATGCCAAGAGCACTCCGAAAGCCGCCCACATTGGTCGGCCGGCGTAGCACACCAAAACCAGAGCCAAATTACAAACAATTTACATAGCTGCCCTCGGGCGTAATTCGTCTGGTCTAAAGACTGAGATTCGGACCGAGCCCGAGTTGGCGAGTTGGTGGCGGTGGTGGTGGCGGTGGCGGTGTCGGTGGTGCCTGGTCCGCATTTATTGCCTGTTGCACTTTTGTGCTCCAAATGCAATTTGCAGCCTTGGAATTTGGGTTAAATTACAGTAGATAAAACATTTCAGCTGCGGGCGAGCTGTCGAGTAGCCAGCCAAGTTAGTCGACTCCAAAACAAATCATTATCGGCTTTGGACCTGGCCAACAACAGTGCCTATGTGCCGACGTACAAACAACAAACAACATCACACCCAAGCACTAAAATAATCAATTCAATTAAAATGCCATGCAACTGACCAAAGTGAACGCCCCATCAGCTACGCTTGCCCCAAGACCCACTGCCGACGCCCCGTTGATAATGATGGGCACTGCGGTGATGCCTTCTCCGCATTGTCGGCATCAGCGCCTGCCTTCTTCAGCTGCTGGCGAAATATACAGCAAAAAAACAAAAACAAAAAAACAAAGAGAGGAAAACATATAGTCTGAAGAAAGGGCGTGCTGCAGAGATCTGGCTGTTCACGTCAAGTGCCTATCTGACTGACTGCTCCGCTCAGCTCAGCTCAGCTTTGCCCTGGCCGGCTCATGAAAAATTCATTCATAGTGTGGAATTTCGCGCTTAAATGTAAAATAGTTTTTCAAACAAGTCGAACACAAAGCGCATTGTGAACGCGGCCGACAAGGCGATGTTATGAAAGGACGCTGCGAAAACATAGCATAAAATACACGCCAGCGAGTGAGTGAGTGTGTGTGTGAGCGTGTGTGTGTGTCTTCCTCTCTAGTAAACAGGATTACGATTGCAACTGCGTCTGGGACTGCCACTAAAAAGGGCTTGCCAGCTGCGTTGCCGTTGCCTTTAAAAGCCAACGAGTTAAAGTAGCGGCATTACAACGCACCAGCTCGATTAGCATAAATGTATAAATACATACATAAAATCGGGAAAGTACAAGCGATGCGGGAATTGCTGACTAAGAGATACCCTGTAGTTATAGCTTACACTCAGATGAGCAATAGGAACGCTGCTCATCATTCAGCTGATATTTTATTCAGTTACTCTTCTCTTATTATCTTAAGCAACTCCAAACTAATATACCTTATCTTCGTCAAGCCTTGGCAGCTTCGCTGAGCCACTCACCGCAGATGCGCTTCATAAGCTGCAGATACAGATACATCTGCGAAGATGCTTATGCCAGCTAAGCAGCCTTGCATAGGCAACTCCATAAAGATCTCGTCGCATTTAAAGACACCTCATGTGGAACGAGCAAACAGCCAGCACACACACACACACACACACACACACAGACAACGACTTACACATGCAAATAAGACATCTTGATAGATAAGCTGAGCGTGTGTACGTGTTTAACTACAGGCATCTTGTCAAAGAGGCTAAGAGAGCTCAGAGTCAGTCCTCACTCAGACACAAGCCACCCGCACTCATCGTCTGGGGTTGTGCGGCATCATGGCGTTACGCCCCGCAATCAGCCAGCTACCCTTAGAGTGTCTTAATAACCGTGCAAAACTCTGGCAATTCCATTTTTACCGGCGAAGAGTTGCCTTTTAATTTCGCCTTGGCATGTGGCATGTGTGTTATACTCCGGCTGTAAAGAGTGGATGAATTGCTTTTGATGTTTAATGTTTCATGTTTCATGTTGGAAATTTGTCATGTTGCCATTTTGCTAGACAAAAACTGCAAACATAAATTGTCAATTAAAATGCAATTTGTAATTTGATGAAATACGTTTTAATTACGTGCCGCATAACTAACCATAATCAGTGTGACTAAACGGCGACCGAGTCATGTTTAGTGGGCATTTAATTAATTTGCCCAGCTTGGCTTTATGTTTTAATGAATTCAGATGAAATTTAAATAGTTGTGCCACTCATGGCACAGCCACTGGCCAATGCACTTTGTTTGCCAGCTGCGCGCTCGCTTCGGTGGTTCGGCTTTTAATTTATGCAATATGGCCAACACACGCGCACATTATGCATACGCAATGTTGCGCAAATATTTATTAGCTATTTGTTGTGTCAAGCTCGCGAGTCAAATGCAACAATGGCAGCGGCAAACAACGGCGATCATCAATTAACAGCCAGAGCTTGTCGCAGCGCTAAGATGCAACAAATACTTGACACCAAATCAATCATACGCACCGTTGTGCTAATTGGCTAAGCAAACATGGAAAAATCAAGCCCTCATTCAGGTCAGAAAACGTGGATTAAGTTTTCAGACTTTAAAGTGAGAAAATATGCAGCTCTTAAGTGTGGCTAAAGCAAATACATAGAATCCAAGAGACATCACTATACAAGAGGAATACTTTTAACATTATTAATACTTTATAATATAATATGAACACAATCTGAAAGAGCCTTTTGACATGTGTCACTTGATAGATTGTTAGCAAGCAGCAGAGTTTCCATATCATAAAAACATTACCTTGTGAAGAGTTAAGCGAGTTGATCAGTACTTTGATCTAAGCAGTAAATATTTATCAAAGCGAAACAGTCGTTCTAATTGGACAAGTCAAAGCTGAGGAGTATTAAGTTCGTTCAGCATTTGCACCACTATTTGGAGTGTGCTCTATAGTCATGTTATCAGTTTGAAAGACCCACCCAGATATTGAGTCACTAGTCACTAGTCACTATCAGCTCGCTGCCTCATCAAATGCTTTGCCCTAAGTACAGCGCTCGACGAGCCACTAGAGAGTTGAATGAACTGCTCCCTAACTAAGCACCACTTGAATTTTAGTCAAATCTTAGTGAGCACTCGTCCAGCGGTTCGCACAAAGCTACAGTTTCAAGTGAGTGGAGCGCTGGAAGCAAGAAGCGCAACTCAAAACCCACTTCAATATAGTTGGCATATTATGAGTGACCCGCAGGCGAGCACCTCAACCTCAACCTTAGGCCACTGGCGAGGCAAGGCAATGCGACCGTCCAATGCTAAGATCAATGCCACTTTGGCCACGGTCGACGTCGACGCTGCCAACTTCCTGCTACGTGGCTAAGGCACTACTACGACTACTACTACCCTATTTATGCATGTGTATGTATGTGTGTGTGTAACTCCAGCAGAGTTCTACCCGAGTTGACTTTTTCTTCTTTTTATTTATTTTTTTTTTATTTTTTTTTTTTTATTCTCTTTTTTTAAACACTTCCTCATTTCGCTTTGTGCCTTGGCATTTGGCGGCTATTCTGTGTCAATTCCCAGCACTGTGTCTGAGTGTCACCAGAACCAGGTAGGAATGCCATGGAACGGTTGAATTGAGTTCAGATGTCTGTGCTTTGGCTTCGGCTTCGCTGCCTGCTGGCTGAGTGCCAAGTGTAGTGCAATAAACTCACTTTTTTGAATAGCTGGCAATCAAAGATCTGAATGCGAGATACGATGACATTTACTCGCACATTCAATTGCGCTTTTGATTTGAATATTTACATGCCTCGAATGCTCTCTCGCCTGGCATACGCTCGTGTCTTTTTCATCCTTTGTGTGTCTGCCGAGTGCTGCATATAGTAAAGTATGTTGACACAGTCAAATTGGCTTACAGTGAGTAAGACTGCCATTGGGTCTGTGGCCCAGCCACAGCTGACTCCAGACGAGAGCTAATTGATTTCACTTGCCTCGAACTTAAAGTTGGGCCCATCATTGGCTGCATTTAGCCACTCGAAAAGTTAGCTAATGCTACTTAAAGTGGCTAAACCTTGGCAGCCAACTAATTTGCCTAATTGATAGCCCATGCCAGCCGTAGCACATCTTAAGCCTCAGCTTAGCTCAGGTGCAGCCCCGACCTTTGTTTGTTTGCTCTCAGCACGTCAACATCTTTTGAGGCGGCGCACTCTGGCGCAAGTAGACGCACTTCAGTTGCAGTTGCAGTTGCAGCTGCACCTTGGCAAGCGGATGCATATTACCATCCATACAAATCTCTCAAAGCAGTCTCGGACGGCAACTTCATTGGCTCAGTTCCTGCCAGCTACCACTGGCTGCGCCCCCTCCTCCCCTGCGGCCCCATTAATTGCAATCAATTTCGCTGTCAACACACACTCCAAATAACTGCAGGATATTTATTTATGCGATGCAATACGCCGCCCCAGAACCTTTTGCAACTGAATAATTACCTTATGACACATTATCATTATTATTAAGCCTGCCCCGGCCACAACTTATCATTTTCACATCAGCTGCGGGCCATACAAGTCCTGGAATTACAGTCTACCACGAAACGCCAAGTGGCCACTCGCCTAGCCCCTAGGCCCCATAAATACGTGCGGCCTGCAAAATTATATAATTATTTCAAGTATTCTCAATCGGACTCGGGGACGGGACGACTGTGTGTGCTGAGTGCGTTATCTCAGTCGCAAACCTGTTTCAGTTTTGTTTCTTGTTGTTGTTGCTTTCGCTTTTATTTGAATACGGGCATAACTAGGTAAGGTTAAGGGAACACAGGTAAGGTGAGATAAGCTAAGGTAGGGTATTCTGTAGTTCGCATTCGACTAAGGTCAATTAAAGTATTTTCATTAATTTCAGCTGCAATGCGCCAAGAATTGCTTTTTAGGCCAGCGCCGAAAGCCAAATACATTAAGCCCTGTCCTTTGCCGAACTGATTTCAGTTTAAAGTGCAAATATTTGCGCCCTGCGACGCTGAACTGCTGGGGGGAAAAAAAAACACTGTGCCATTAATGAAATTGTGTGGTGCACAAAGTGTTCGCCGCACCACTCGATTTACATGTGCGCAAAGTCAATATATATTGGGCCAGGGCTGCACAGCAGAGCGAACTTTGCGAAAATATAAATAAATAATTATTAATGAGTTTTCAAAACATTTTCTATTGATAAATTATGACACGCAAATTCGCTTTGAACATGTTTTATGTGCAGCTCCAAGGGGAAAAACACTTTTGCACTTTTCCACTCTTCTACACATAGTTTCCATATCCACTTTACGTATACACAGTGACGAGGGCCATACAGAAAAATACAATTTGTTGCTGCAGAAGTTGTTCGCTGTAAATATTTGGCCTGGCCGCCCACGAATGCCCACAAATGCCCACGAATGCCCACAAGCCCACTTGCCACAACAACAAAATCAAGTTGGCGGAGCAAAAACCGCAGGGCATGCTTGACGTTCAGCAGCTCTGCCGGCAGAGAGCTACGCATTTCGACTGTCCAAGGGTCTGGCGATGTAGCTGCACAGTTATTGAATTGATGGTCGCAGCAAGTGCTTTAATGGAAACTTAAGTATCATCGTTTAAAATGACGCAGAAAAGCGCAGCAAGCGAATGAGCCCAGCAAATGCTGCTGACCCTTCACCGTCGACCATTGCGTTGCCAATGCCAATTATTATTTACATACCCTGTAATCAGCCAGCGGGCTGGAAGGGAAGTATGCACTTTTTATGAAAATTTAGCATTACAAATTTTGAGAGAGCCGAAGCAGTGTCCTCAACTTTGGCTTGAATATATTAATATTTAGAAGATATACTAGACTGACCTAATATACAAATTTAAGAAGGGGATATCAGTCCTCAATCTTTATATAAATTATTAGTTTTTGTTTACATACCAGTCTGTTTCTCTAGTATTCATCTCTGCCTACAGGGTATCACCGCTTTCAAGCCCACTTGAGCGTGGGTCTCTTACGGCCCAATTTAACTATATATTTTTGGTGCACATTAATTTTATGCACTTTTTACGACAACTCGCATAGAAACGCTGTGCTGGGCTGCCCTGTGAGGGGCATTGTGAAAAATGTATTACAAGCATTAGGCGAAGTCGAGGCAAATATTCAACTAAAATATGCAACGCGGCAGGAAAGTTGGCTGGAACGGTGAAAGGGGTCACAATCACGTCATGAAAAGGGCATAAAACTCAGACGAGTAATGAGTGAGGCGAGCAAAACCGGAGCATATTAAATATGCACCAATTAAAAATGACAACTGCGCCCTAAAACTCAACGGCGAATCATCAAAAATTTGTTCAACAAAATGTGAATGCGAGGCAAATATTTGAAAAGGTGTCGAGTCGCTTACGTGGGGCATTACTTGCGACACCCTTTTTAACGTATTTCATTTCGTTTTTTTGTTGGCTCTGAGTAACTTTTGGCTGAACATAAACACGCTGAGCTCGTAAAAGACAAACAACCCATCAAAAGTGATGCAAAGTCCAGCGGAAACCCTAAGCTCTGGGCTAAACCGATTTGTAAATTTATTTATGCACGCCTTTAATCCAAACTTTGATTCCTCTCCCATGGCTAATAGAAAATCCTTTCAAGGGACAACAGCATATCGGCTTTTACATATTTAATGCCCGACACACAGAAAAGGTTAGAGCAGGAGCTTATTTTAAAAGCAGCTTCAATTATGCGCACAATTGATAAAAATCCGCTTCATTTACTTTAAACTATTAATTTATCGCATTTACGCTTGATTTACCAAATAATGGGAAATTAATTTAAAATCTGGCGCATAAATTAAAACCAGAAACAGCAGGTGAAAAATGAAAGAGGAGCGTGAAACATGTTAATTACACATAATCGTCATTAATTAATTATAACGATAAGGGGCAACTGAGTCTGAGCGGAGCGCAGTCACTTTTAGTGCGTTTTAATCAGTGGCGTTATTTCATTAATACGCTCCCAGAGCTGATATCATAGAAAGCGAATAAATTATATTGCAGTCGTATTAAAATGCGCTCGCTGATTTATTCAGCTACAGCAAATTGATAGCACTTGACATGGCATTTCAGACTTGGACAAGATACACAGCAATGCTAAACAGCAATTAGCTGTCTAAAATCAGATTTATGTCAACGAGCTCAGTGATAATACACTCTGTGTTACTGTATTATTATATTGTTATATATCAAATGGATCACAAACTAGACACTATGAGGGATTGGCTATGAGAGTTCTTTGGTTCTAGCTGTAGGATAATGAATTAATTTGAAGAATATTATATATGTAGATATTTAAAACAGTTGAAACTCTATAAGCTAAAAAATTTTAGGTGGAATGAATAAGATATTTCAAAGTAGAAAAATTCATCAGATGATAGACTTAATAACTTCAGATGATAGATGTGTAAAGGTTGCTTGCAACAAAGAAGTTCTCCTTTAGAAAGCTGAAGTTAGGCAAGTTTATTATTATTTTAATTTATCTTAGGCTATTATGCTCCTGGGATCATACACCCCTACGCTCCTCAGCTCTTACACTCTCACGCTCCTACGCTATCACTCTATTACGCTCTTACGTAATTGAGTTCTTGCGTAATTAACGCTCATACGCTCCAACGCTCATCCTGATATCCTGGGCTCCTGGATTTATAATATATTTATATATAAATATCTATATATATCTATGTGGCTCCGTCCGTGGCTATGCCTTTGGCTCAGCTCTGGCTTACGTATTTCACTATTGGCTCTGCTCCTGATCTGGCTCAACTGTTGCTGACGTCTGGCTCAGCTTTGGCTCTGCTTAGGCTCTGCTTTGGCTCTACTTAGGCTCTGCCAATGGCGCAGCCCTGAGTCAACTGTCACCCTCTCCCACTCGCACTCCCTATAACGACAATCAATCAAAAAGAAAGTTTGATACAGCTTAAATCCTCAAAGTAGCCCACACAGAGCCTTCCTCTTAATCAACAAGCTGGCGGAAGTGTATTATTTTTGGCACCAGCTTAGGGTCAAGTTTAAGGCGAGTTCGGAACTTGTGCTGCGGCCAAAGAGCATTAGCCCAGGAAAATGATAAACAATGTCTGGGACTGTGTCGCCGACGCTGCCTGTTAGACATTTATAATTACAACAAAAAAGTGTTCCTTATTTACTTTGTGTTGGTTGCATTTTTGTTTTTCGTTTTTCTTTTTTTTTTCAGCGTTCTTTTTTCGCAATGCCAGACTTGGCCCGCCTCTTATGTGCGGGATGTGAACGCCCTGTCGGCACATACAAAAAGATGATTTATGTATTTAATTTAATGCTGTGCTTGTTGTTGTTGCTCTTGGTTTTATAGAGGACACTCACACAGAAACACACCACACAGTGTTTATTTGTCAGGCGACAACGGGATAATAAGAGAAACCAGAAACACGAATCCGGCAGACAGTCCGGGATGCTCCTTGTTGTACATTATTTCCTTTTGCCGGTTTAACGGCATTTTGCTGTTTTAAAGGCATTAAATTGTCATTGCTGTTGTTGCTGCTGCTGCCGCTGCTGCTGCTGCGCCCACACACAAAAACCATAAAAATGAAAAATGTGCGTCGTGACTTAGCCATGCTCTGCTCGTGGATCTTTCATCTACTGCTGCTGCTGCGGGCTCGGCTGTAATTATAAATAATTTGCTTGTTGTTGTTAGTACATTGTTAAACATTAATAAGTAAATAGGCAAGAGGCCAACGAGCTTAGCTTAGCGCAGCGGAACTCGCTTCAATTATTCAAAAATCCAGCGCAAGCAAATCAAATTTTTGGCCACAAAGCAGCAGCGACTCCCCCACCTCGGCCTCAACCGAAGCTTCTGACCAGGCAGCGCATGTCCTACGGCCGGATAAGCTGAGAGTAAATAACTAGTACTTGTAAAACATTAGCAGCACACACAGCTGCACAGTCATAGAGCTAGCAATTACCATAAGCCACACACACCCACACACACATACACACACACACACACACACATGGCCATTAAACGAAATGTGCTCGGAAAAAGAAAGAACGAACAAGGATCAAGTGCAAATTTTTGATAATTAAACATTCACAAGCGCCAAAATGCTTAACACAGGCACAACGGCTGCCAAAAATGTGGGCGTAACCTCGTGCCAAGCCACGCCCATGCAATGTTAACAGTGCAGTCCGCTGTTGTGGCAGAGGCGAGCAAGGGAAGAGGTCCTGAACTTATGCCGGCAATGTAATTAACACACAAAAATTGAAATCTGCTGCCGAACACACACACACACACACACACACACACTGACAGACATCCACTTAAGCACACACGAACAACCTAGACGGCTTCATTGAGGTCTAGCGAAGTGAATCGTAGAGTGTGTGTATGTGTGTGTGTGTGTGTGTGTGTGTGTGTGTGTGTGTATGCGTGTGCACACACGGTTGTGCGTGATTGTATTTGTATTTGTGTTTACATACACGCAGTCGCAACAACTTCTCCTTTCTTCTCTCTTGTTTTTGTGTTTTCGTAATTAAAAATCAGCTGCAGGATATTTTCGCCATTTTCCCAGCGATATTACAGGCAGCATGTTAAACATAAACAGCAATTTTCACCAAGAACTTCAACGATAACAGCCTCCCCGCCGCGACTCCCCATCGAGTCGGCTCCAATGAGAAGTTAATGGTTATTAAGATATGCGCATTCCAATTGAATTTCACAATTACCATTTCGGTTGAAATGTTTTCATTGAAATGCTTTTGATCTCAAGTGAGGCAGGGAAATGTATGTGAACAGAAATTGAAAAGCTGATAAGACAGGTATTCAGGTATATTAAATAAGTAAATCATAGAATCTGCTGGGCATAAAGAGGGCATGGAGGGTGTTCCTTTAAGTCAAGTATTTAGTTGACTGTCAAACCATGTCTATAAGCCACACTTGCTCAAGTTATAATAAGCTTAACTACGTGTGAATGAGAGTAGCTGACTGATTAATACTCGTTTCCAGTAACAACATCTAGGCATCTCACATCTACCTCAAATTGATATACCCCAACTCAACCGAGTCAAGCCTACATACTCTGTTTCACTTTGTGAGCGTGTATGGAGGAATCGACATGAAAGGATTGCCAGTGCTTGTATGTCTTGCAGATGTATGCAAATATGATTGAATCATTTAAATAAACTGTCTGCCTGTAGCTGATTGGTATGACAAATGGATCATGGAGCCAAGTGGACTGGGATTGGTGCTGGGGGCGGGGAAATCCGCGCCATAAACAAATATTTTTATTATACTCAAATAACAATTTCACGTCTGCTGCGTTCCAGCCAGCCGAATTCATTTTACGCCATTTATTTGCCAATCATTTACTTTGTATTAATTAAATATGTGGTTTGTTTTATACAAAACCGCACACATATTTATGCTTTTTTACAGTTACATCGAGTATATATAAATCCTTTTTTCAGCTGTAATACAAACCCGTAAAGCCAACGGATTTTCCATTTGGAAGACGCACATTCGTCTGTGACTGAAACGAAATGAAAAAACCTTTATATCTAGAGTTTTTTTTGGGGGGTGTGGCATGTTTTTGACAAATTGACTTTGGAAGCAATAATAATAACAGCAACAACAACAACAACAGCAACACGGAGCAGCAAATGGCTCTCAAGTTCTATATTCATATTGATTTCAAACGAAACTCAAAATGCAAATGACAGATTTATTTTTTCATGCTGTCGTTCCGCCTGTCAATCAACTTGGCCAAGGTGTTGATTGATGTCTAGACTCCTAGAGACAGCTGCCTGGCTGAGCTCTCGTATGCCCCATTGCCAGGCGATATTCCCCAACTCCACAGCTGAGCAGCAAAAACATTTCATATACATATGTACGTTTCTCATTTTTTTGACAGCTACGCATTGAGCGAGTTTTTTCGTCGGGTCTCTTGCCATATTTGGATTTGTTTCGATGTGGGTGCAACGCACGCCAAATAGAGCGCCTTCAGTACGCCTGGGCGCACTTGATTGAATTTCGGTGTGGTGGGGGAAGGGGGATGGAAGCGAGTGGAGCTACTAAGCTGGGCATTAGCAATGCTTAGAAATGCAATGACGCATGTAGCATTCCATGTTCAATAGGATTATATTACCATATATGTATGTATCTATGTATGTGCATATGAATGTCTGAAATCATGTTCAACAGCAGCAGCAGCAGCAGCAGCAGAAGAGTGAATCAAATATCTGGTGAAATGAGTTGAGCACAAGTCAAATGCCTTTTGCAGTCGTCTTCTTGACCACAAATAGATAAATTAAATAGTTTGAATAATTTAAAATAATAAATAAATATTAAGAGTACGAAATACATTTATTTGACAGACTTTAATCGAAATATTGTTAAAGAAAAACTTATTTGAAAATGTCTTTCAGAGTACTCCGAGTGACAAAAGCAATTTAATTTTCTATTATTAAATGGAATATAAGTTTCCTCATTTCACATGCTCAACTCCGTGAAACTGCAGTTGAATTTCGAGGCTGCTGCAACTTTGCCATTAAAATCTTAGCCCAGTTCCCATTGTCTGAGCACCCAAAATGTAACAAAAACACCATTCACAGGTGTAAGCAGCAGCATTCGCAGGTGTGCGCCAGAGCTTTTGTTTGTCAAGTAGAGTAATTTGTTTGCATGTTTATTCATGAAAGCGCGCCAAGAGCTCAGACAAGAGGCAGACACAAAATAAATACATACTTAAAAAAAAACCAGGAGGATATTCTTGAAAGCTCCGTCTCTCGTTCCCGGTGCCCGCACGCGACTTTCTCTCTTGCTCCGACACTACGGTGGGCTTTTAATAATTTAACACTTCTCTCAGCGCCAACAGTGGCAACAAAATTGAAAGCTTAAGCGGCTAAAACGGGCGACGATTCTCGCTGTCAACGGCGAGAGCAGCTCTCAAAGGAAACACGAGTTCTTAAATGCGGCCAGAAACAAAGCGCTTTAAACATCCCGAATTGGGGGTTGGACACATTGAAATGCGGCTGATGCTTGGACTCAGGCAGACTGCGGCTGCTCATTGGCCTTAGTAGGACGACGCTTAACCCCATAAGGCGACGAGATAAAAGAGGCTAAGCTTTATTTATTATTCCAGTAAGGGCGCACAACTTGACAGTTCCTCCAAACCAAAATGAAAATTGTACTCAAGGGAATTCTTTATGTGTTTAGCCACTTTGAATTGAAAACTTATGCTTAGATTTTCGAATAGCAAGCCAAATAACTTCCTATTGTCAGTTTTATTGAGTTTGCTTAATGAAATTAGTCATAAATATTTAAAAATATTAAAGCCTTAACGTATACCCTAGTCAAGAGTCAGAGAAAAATGTCTTTGCACTTTAACCATCAAATATCTATGGCAATATCTGATTTCCTATGTGCTTTTCGCTTTCATTAAACTGAGACTGTGAATGGCAATCGAACGATTGAGAACTCTTGCCCAATAATCTCGTGAAAGCCACATCGAGAATTCAATTAAAAGCTTTATGAACACGAGTTTGCAAAAATCAAAGAAAATATATTTTTGGAAATGCCTGCATATTATTGGGCTGTGTAACGAGAGGAACTGATGGCGTCATTGCAATCACCCACATTGCGAGCTTCCTGTTGGCCAAACACTCCCTGTCTATATGCACGCCTGTGCTTTTATGTGTCTGTGTGGCATTAGGAGGCAGTCGTGGCAGCAGAGCCAGTCAAGGCAGAGCCTGGGGAGCTCGCACAAACGAAATAATCCAATATACATATTGTATTGTGCGATAATACGCCGCACGGGTGGAAAAACTGTCTGCCGCTCATTGAAGCCGGGCTAGAAATTTTTTTTAGACATTTGCTCGCTTTCTAGTGTTTACCTTGGTTGCTTTGTTGGCGCAATGCTGTGTGTGTGTGTCTAGAAATATCGTTTGCTACGCTCCTCGAGTGCGTTTATTTAAATTTTTTTGCAATTTTTTGGGCAGATTTTTAGGCAAGGCACAACCATGAAACTCCCCTCAAAAAAACTCAACGGAAATCATTTCAATTTTCAGATACTGGGCAAAGAATTTACATACTACGAGTGGGTGTGGCTGCGTATGTGTGTGTGTTAGCGAATGAATGTGAAAATCAATTGAAAGTCAGAATTCATACAAAAATTTTATCAAGATGAAATATTTTGGCATTGCATGAAGCCTTTGAGTTTGGTGGCTAAGAGAATATATTTATTATATTTCTAATTGCTTTAATTTTTGATTCATTATCAAGAATACAGATGAGATTTCAAACTGAACATACATAATGATTGAACAATTTAAACTAAATATTGGTAAAAATACCTCTGTGGAGAATGTGGAGAGTTCTCCCATGTGAAATTTGCTTATTTTGGTCAATCTCGGCGCAAACTATTAGAAATAAAAATTTATTTTGATTGTAAGTGCCAGTCGGGCCATGTGCCAAGGATAACTGCCTTTGGAATGTTTCGGGTAAGTCCTCGAGTTTGTGGTCCATAACTGTTCGACTGCCAACTGTTGGCCAGCCAGTCAGCCAGTGGGCAAATGTCCAAGATTGTTCGCGCTAATGTTACCGTCTGGACCTTTTTGTAGCCCCCTTCTTAGGCCCGCTCGCTGAGCTGAGTGTCTCCTGGTGCTGTTTGTTTTTATGTGACAATGCAAAGTAAGTGCACTTGAGTTGTGCTCCCGGCCTACAATCAGCTGGCAGCTGCTCAGTGCGCGATAATTAACATTTGTTACGTAGGTCAACAGCAATACACACACACACACACACACACACTTAAACACACTTCATATACGAGTGTAGAGTACTCTATAAATGCGTGCAGAGAACTGTATAAAAGTCAGTGAGCTTTAAAATTGGCACGGCCTCTCGCTCAATTACGGCAGTATGAGGAGCCCCATTGGCTGCCGCTGCTGCTGAGTTGCCTTTGCACGGCCATTAGCCCGGTTCCGGGCTCGGGATCGACGTGGGCTATGGCCGTGGGTATGAAAGAACTCCGACTTCCGTTTCGCTTTGTATGCATGCCATAATTGTTTGGCTACGAAAAATAGCAGCTCGCAGATGCCAATCAATGAGAAGCCCGCTATGATGCCGCAGATGTTGCCAATTGTACCTGGAAATGAAGCAGTGCACGCCGTATATATACATATACGCCTGGGTATTTGTATTTTGCTGAAAATCGTAATATGCGGCAGACTCACTGAAGATCTCGTACCAGTCGTTTTTAATAATCTGCCGAAAGTATTGAATGTGCGTTTCGGCAAAGTAAATACGCACAACGGCCAACTCGGAGCTGTCATGGCCATAATTGTTATTGCCAAGGCTGCTGCTGCTGCAAAATTAAACTCATTTATAGCGAGTGACGAAGGGTAAGGCGCGTCAACGTAACCCCCTCAAGCAATCGTGAACTGAGATTGAGCTAAACAAAACAAAAATCGAAGCTTTCAATTGAGAAACTTTTGCAGTAAAAGCTAAAGCATCGTTGCCTGCAGGACTAATATAAAATAATATCAATATAATAATATCAGAAATCAGATTTACTTGGAACGAAATAAACTCGAATTATATATCGAAATATATAAGTATATTATATATTAGCCTATTATATAACCCTTCACTTCGTTCTCTGCCCGCCTGAAAGTATGCAAAGCTATTTTTCTGCTGCAGATTGATTATATAAAAACGTAAGAGGACCTCAAACCTACACTGAAAATTGTCCTTGAACTGTCCCATTGTTCAGTGTTCAGCTCTAACTACCTTCTACTTACGTCATGTTTGTCAGTGGATTGTGAAGGGCCAGCGCTCCGGCGCCACGAACTTTGTAGCGTATCTCGCTGCAGGAGGGCAGACAGTGCGGACAGTAGAGCGCGTCTTCCATCTCATGCTCCAGCCCAGGCACATAGTCGTGGCTGGTGATGACATTCAGCCATTTGACTGAAATAATATCAGAGACTCAATCGACTTTAACAATTGCTCCGCTCCAGCCGCTGCCTACTCACACTTGTAGTGCTCGAGGCACTCCATGTGCTGTAGCGTGCAGAAGACGGGCCCCGTGGCGTCGCCGATGTAACGCGTGGGTAGCTGAAAGGGCAGGCACTCGCACAAGTTATAAATGCTGCGGGCGCGGCACGCGGAGATGCATTTGCTGAAGGTATAGCGACGGGTGAAGTTCTGGGGCACCTCATCCCAGAACCGGCATTTACGCTATGAACACAGATATTGACAGATTGGACAATGATTGACAGATGCCTGCTGCATTGCATAATACGCACGATTTCGGGACTTAAGCGGCGGGCTTCCGGAAGGCTCTCGAAGATTTTGGGGCGCATCGGCAAATAAGTATTGCGACCTGTGTGCACATAGCGTATGGTCACACCGCCAGACTGCGGATCCGGATAATTGTGTATCTCATTGATGGCAATCTGTTAAGGAATGGATGAGTATGGAGATGAATATGGAAAACGCATTTACAGAGCTTGAAATACCGAGAAGCCATCTCGATTGAAATGCTCCAAAAATCTGTCGTCAGCCGGGGCTCTGAGCGTCAGCACCAGGCCCAACTCCGTTCCAAAAAAATGCATATTGTGCGATCGCTCTTTTGAAAAACTACGAAAAATTGATTTTGATCTATCAAAATCAGATAAGACCAGCAGCTGATGAGCCTCACATACCCTCCATTGAAATTAAAGGAACAACAGAATCCATAGCTCGTGAGCGTTTCTCGGAACTCCTGCATGCAATCGAATGGCCGACCTCCGAAGCGACAGGATACAAAGATGTCTTTGCATTTGGGCGTAAGATTGCGCATCCGATACATCGAGTTAAAGAACAAATCCCCTGGCCTGGTGTCAAATAGGTCCAGGAAACTCTGAAGCCGCAGCACGCGCTCATAGTCGACATTATCCTCGACGCCGTAGTACAAGCCAAAGGCACGCAGCTCTTCGTAGAAATAAGTGGCATTGCGCCTCTTAGGATCCTTGCCGCTGCTGCAAGGGAAGGATTAGAAAGCGGCTTACCCCAATCGGACTTAGCTTACAGCTCCTGTGCGTAACGCCAGACGGCGCGCTTGGATATGCGATTCTGGGAGCAGACCGTAACGGCGGGCAGGGGAACCTTGCCGACGGGGTACAATGGATCATACAGCGTGGTGACCAGCCCATCCGTCGCGTCCTTGTACGTGCCCCACACGAAGGCAATTAGCATGGTCAGGGCCGTTATGTGGCAAATAAGCCAAAAGAATCTGCGGCAGAGTCGGCTAATTGAAAGGGCAGAACAGAGGGGAAGCGGAGGCCACTTACCGCTCCTGAATGCCACGACCGTGCTCGACTAATTTGCCATAACAATGAAATGACAGGTTCTGCAGCAAATCCTTAAACGCGTCGGCAAATGACAATTTTCGCGTTGGCGATTCCTCTTCGCGGATGGCCGCCATTAGCGCGAGTGGCGTAGGTGGACGAGCCCATGGCCTGGCTATCCACCAGGCGGCGCGGCCCACCACCAAGCCTTTGGGTGGCACTGGCGGTCTAACCCGCTCAGCAGTTGCTGCCATGTTTGGCACTCACTCAGCCGTTTGTGGATTGCAACTGTTGCGGCTGTCTACGCAGTGCGCGCCTTTTGTAGCCAGCTCCTCTAACAAATGTCCTGGCCGTGGCATTGTCATGGCATGGCGCGGTGCTGATGCCTGCTCATTTTAATGAAAATTTTGCAGTCATGTCGTGCGTGTTGTTGTAATTAGGCCTCGTGTTCCAACTTATTGCCAACAAATTAACTGCGACATGGCACGTGGTGTTCAGCATTGGTCCACCCACCTCCCGTCTCCCACCACCGCGGGCTGCTTGTTCAGGCAGGCGCTCGATTCGTCTTGGCAATTTCCCTTAATTGTCAACAATTTAAAATGAAATTAGTTAAATGCGCATTAAATGTCAGCCAACGGAAACAACATCTTCATCATCGCCATTGCCGTCATTATCATCGCCATCATAATCATCTGGGGTGGCGACAAGGACAAAAGCAGGTCATGTCCTTTTTTGATTTTTCTTCGTCTAGCTCGGCATTCCGAAAAAAAGAGAAAAAAGCAACGAGAGCCCGCCCCCGTGGCCAGGATTATGGAACAGGCAAATGAAGCCACGTGTTGATTGTGAATAAAGATATATTTCGAGAATTCTGTTTATGCTCTGAGGCCTTAATAGAACATGCCACACTTGATTTCCAGTATTTTCCTCAATTTCCCTCACGGACATATTTGCAGCTTTGCCGAGCTCAACATCTTCGCCCTGCTACTCGCTTTGCTGCGCTCCAATATGCGAGAGCAGCCCAGGTAAATGTACTTCAGCAAGAAGAAAAGCGTCTCAAAGATGGCCACCAATGAGAATCCCATAAATATTGACAAGATATTTCCAATGGTACCTGATAATAAATGGGCATATTAGCTATAAACACTTAAATAGATATTCAATCGCTCACTGAAGATCTCGAACCATTCGTTGTTCAGCAATCTCATATATAGCTGAGCATGCGGCTGTCCGAAATACACTCTGAGCACAGACAAGTCGGAGCCCAACTCAGTTTCAATTGCGTCGGTGGACAGGCTCGCCAGGTAGGTGTCAATGGGCAGCTCGTTCAGAGATACCCTGTACTGCACGTCGTTGCACGAAGGCAGGCACTGCGGACAGAACAAGGCCTCCTCCGACTCGCGCTCGAGGCCCAGAATGCGCAGTCTCTGAGTCAATACATTATTCCACTTAACTGAAATAGGCTGAGATTAGGTAAGATGAGCTGAGCTAGAGTCAAGAACCTACATTGATATTTGGAAAGGCAATCGATATGGCTCAGCGTGCAATAGACAACACCATCGAAGTTCTCCACCAGGTCCAGGGGCATCTGGAAGGGCAGGCAATTGCACAAGGCAATTATGCTGCGAATGCGGCATCTGGTTATGCAGTTGGGGAACGTGTAAACGGAGCCCAGCCGCGGCATATTCGCCTCTGTGTGGAAATAACAACGACGCTAAACGAGAATAGAATAGAATGAGGCGAAATTCAAGCTGAAATAGAACAAACTCACGCCAAATGGGGAAAAGGAGTATAAACTTTTATCGGTGTCTATGACACGCGCAGAGATCTTCAGATGGGTTTCCTCCCTTTGTCCTGGAAACATTTCTAATGAATTTGATGATGTTATCATTGGAAAATTATCCGCATCATGAACTATAACAATGTAGCCATTTGTGTTCAAGATTGGCGCCAAATAGTCCGCTTTGCTCGAATTTAGGACAACTGTCAGCCCCAGAGACGCATCAGCTAAGCGATTTTGGAAATTTCTTTTCTTAAGTCTGCAAAAAAAGAGATTTTTAGTAATTAATAATACTGACTATAAACACAACCTACCCATTGTTGCTATTGAAGGTGCAGCAAGGACCGTACTTTGTCAGCTTGCGCTGAAAGGCAACGTCGCTGAAGCACGGTATATCCACGTTGTTCAGACTGCATCTTAGTATATACTCCGAGCATTTGGGCGTCAACTAGAAAACTCACTCAAGTCTCTGTAAGCCAACTAATTTCAATTTCAAAGCTTAACTCACCATGTACATGATGCGGCGTGTATCGAAAAAGGTTTCATTATTCCAGGTGCCGAAGATGTCCATAAAGGCTTGAAAGTTGACATAATCATCGATGTCGTTGTCCCTGTCGTCGAGCGAATATAGCTTGCGTAGATGAGTCAGTTTGTCCACATAATACTTCAGCTCACGAGGAGTTGGATCGTTGCTCTGGCTGCTTGGCAAGGACACCGAGTTAAGACCGTGGAAAGGGGGCTGGCAAAGATTGAGGCTACTCACAGCTCGAGTGCGTATTCGGTGGCGGCCCGCATGGAAATGCGATTGTTGGAACATATTGACACAGCCGGAAATGGCACATTTTCAACAGGATAAAGAGGATCCTTCAGATTGATGACAAAGTATTGTGCAACAAATTGCTCCCAGGTGAGCAGGAGCACGGCCACCATTGAAATGAGCGTGGCTGTGTGCACCAGCAGCCAAATTAATCTGCAAATAAACGGGCGCACGGGGTGGAGACGGAGTAGGACGGGCATTGTCGCCAAGATAAACACACAAAGCGCAGGGCCATGAGCAGTTTTTGAGACAAACGAGGAAACGGAAATGAAAAATGCGAAAGCAAAAAATTGAAAATACAGTGCACAGCGATGACGGTGACGATGATGGTGCTGGCAACGCCTAGAGAGGCGGAAAGACAAAGGATGCGAAACTGCAAATTTTCTATGGAGTCCACGTTGCGTATGAGTAATGTGACGTCAGTGACGTCATGAGCAGCAGCGGGCTGAGCTGCCTTTTTTAACAGTCGCTTACCGCTCCGGCAACGTTAATTCCGATGCCAATAGCTTGCTGTAACCCTGCAAGGATATATTGCGCAGTAATTCAGCGATATCCAGACAAAAGCTCGACCCAAGCGACTCCTTGCGCCCAGCTGTGCCACCCGCTTTCGCTGCATTCGGATTTTTAATCCACCAGATGGCATTGGATGTTGATTCAATATTAACCATTGAAGCGCACAATTTTAACGATGATGTGAGCTGCTCGCCTCTGTCCTCAGCCTGTACTTGCTGTCTGCCAACTGTGCGAGCGTCTTTAACATGCCATCGGTGGACCACTGCTTCAAGCAAGCTGGGCGTGGCCGCTCGCTGCGACTTTAATGCAAGTTTGTCATTAACATTTGTTTTAATTGTTTTTTAGCGGACTTCAATCAAAACTTTCACGGTAATTATTGAGAGGGAAAGTAGAGCATACTTTTGGGCGGACGCAGTAAATACGGAGCCAGTGCTGCCAAGTCCTTGTGGCTAGTGGCCTGCGGCGACATTACCATCATTAAATTAAAATTAATATATTTGTAACTAAATATGCCGGGAAAACAATTCAAGCTAAAATAGACTTTATTAATTAAATAAATACATTTTCCTTTGCTTTGTTTAAATGAGTGTAAGCAAAAAACTATAGCATACTTTTACGCGCAAATCATAAATTAGGCGAAACGAAATTTGTTAAAGCATTTATATTCGATTTAAATTACAATTATCATATTTTACTAGAGTCTCTTCACCTCAAGTGCTTATAATATTTATTTTATATATATTACAATTTATTTTATGTCTTTATTATTTCTAGCCTGCCGCTGACCAAAACGGCTGTCCCGGATAGTTGCGGCTGCCCACAAACACATACTGATTGGGATTTATAACACGAGCTATGTCCGTGTAACTGCGACCATTACGCTCTGGGCGGTGTCCATGGGGTGGCCAGGCCATGACCATCGAAAGCACTGTGGACCAGGCCAGTAGAGCCAGCAGTAAGCACTTTCCTTTCCACCGAGACATTCTGTTTCTAGGGACTGATATTGAGAACTGCACTACAATGCCGTCGCATCGAAGCCTTTTATATGCCCGGTAAGTCGTCAGAATTGTCTTGAAATTCTGCTAGCCGATCGATCAGGTTTTGGTGTGTCAACAGCAACAACAATACTTGAAAACAGTTTCAGTGCCACGCGACGCATGCGGCGCACGTATCGGCATTGTCAAGCTCCTCTTCTCGCAGCAGGCGACGTGGGATCTTCTGCTATCATCTCGTAGTGTCATCAAAATGTCATTCACTCTGGGTTCGATCAGGTTTGAGATGTCTGTGTTAACGTCTTGACTCAGAAGCAATTTTATACACATACTTATGCTGGCATCAATCTTAGATTTAGCGGTCCACTTTTATGGCTATGCAAATGATTTGACTAAAATAATTTCAGCAGCTAAAAAGTATTTAATAACTTAGTAATTGTGACTGTCTAATCACATTTATGGGTGCGCCTATAAGGGAGCGTTCACAGTGTGATCGAGTCAGGCATATAAAACTTAAGACTTACGAAACCCCCAGGGGAACTCCTAGGTGACAAATCTTGACTGCAGACACTGAGTCAATCAAAATGAAATCACAAAGCTAAGTGAAGTACATATATGTTTTATATATCCTAAAAAAAACCTGTACTCGAGTCATACCACATATGAATTTCGCTTAATTTGCGAGTATTAAGTAAGTACTATCAAGATAAGAAAAAGAGAAAAAACAAGTAAGAGTGCTCTAGTCGAGGCTGCTCGACAAAGAGATCCCCTGAACCCTGCGAAGAACTGCGATTCCTAAGAGCCGCTAACATTCTCCGTTACTTTTATATGTATGTCCATATGTAGCAAGCAATACATACACACACAGACGCACGCACCAACACACAATCTGCTAACTGTGCATTATGACTCATCAGCTTCGCTGCTGCTGCAAGACGCCGATAATAAGAGATATTTAATGTTTAATAACTTTTTTCTAGTCGAACGATTTTGATCAAATTTGTGGGGCGTGATCATGACATTTATATGTGTGTATGTGCCAAAGCACAAGTCTCTAGTACTTGAAATACGTGATTTAGCAATTTGAGGCGAAGGGGCAATTTGTGGGCGTGGCATCCAAAATTTAACAAAAACCGAAATTGCAGAAGGCTCAAATAACACTAAATGCAAAATTTGAAGACTCTAGCTAGAAAGATGAATTAAATAGAATTTTATAACTAAATGAAGATATCGGGTTTTAATCGATAACATTAAAACGATTATAGTTATCGAATATTTGAAACAAACTCGATCGAATCGTACAATACACGGACTTCCAAAAAAAATTTGAAGTCTCTAGCTCTTATATCTTCTGAGATCGACGCGTTCAAACATACGGACAGACGGACAGACGGACAGACGGACAGACGGACAGACAGACAGACGGACAGGGCTCAATCGACTCGGCTTCTCTCCCTGATCAAGAATATATATACTTTGTGGGGTCTGCCACGCCTCCTTCTGCCTGTTACATACATTTTCACAAAACCATTATACCCTTTTTTCCCATTTTCAATGGGTTCAGGGTATAAAAATATATGAATGAATGTCACGTAAGCAGGTCTGTGACCTTCAATTTTGGCCGATCTAGTAGCACAAAGAACTTTTTAATCACGAAGGAAAACTGTAGGCGAGACCGCTCGACTAGGAGATGCCCTGAACCCTGCGAAGAACCGCTGTTCCGAACATTCTCCTTTTTGTATACATATATCTATGTAAATTACGAGCAACACATACACACACACATGCCCACACAAGTACAATTACACGCTCTGCTAACTGCGCAGTTGATCCAGCGACTGCGCTTGGGCTGCAAGACGACTTTGTTATGGGTAATTAAATGTTTAATAATGTTTTGAGGACAGACTTTTCCACTCAAACTTTCAGAGTTGTAAAAAAGAATAATTTATGCTTTCTTAATTGAAATATGTGTATAACGATATATTTGATTAGTTTAGTATATCTAGTATATCTATACTGATTGTGGCCAATACGGCATTCCTCGATAGTTCGCTGCGTCAAGTCGGATATTGAAATTGAGATTTAACACACGATTAACAACTACCAACGTACAAGACGGGCGGACGGACGAACGTGGCTGTATAAACTTTATGGAGTCTGCCACGCCTTCTTCAAGGTGTAAAAAAAGTCATGCAAAATTGTAAACAAAAAACCATTTAATCTTCATTTAAAACAAAAGCAGGTAATAATAATTTAAATATATGTATATACTATATACTATATTTAGTATATATATATATATATATATATATATATATATATATATATATATATATATATATATATATATATATAAGTATAGCTATCGTCCTTGTGTCCAAAACGGCTGTCCTGGATAGTGGGGTGAGCCGAGCCGGGCATATGGATTAGGATTAATCACACGAGCTATATCCGCATATGATCTAGAAGTCTGAGCAACAGCCAACGTCAGCAGAGCCATCCAGGCGAATAGAGCCAACATCAAGAGCTTTGCCTGCAACGGAGACATTTTGTAGCTTGGGTTTGTTATTAAGAACTGAACTTGAGTTGCAGCAGCATAGATGGCTTTTATAGGAATATGCTGCCGGAAGAATCAATGCTATACATTTCCTGCACACCAATCAGGTTTAGATATACCAATAACAACATGAGTATTTCTATTACAAATACGACATGTATATCCCAGGCTGACGTGTATTAGCCGCTGTAAGTCTTGAGCTGGTTAACAGCATCATTCACACTGCGCTTGCTCGCCGTTCAAAGTGGCTACAAAAACATGTTTTAGTTAGTTGCAGATCTACTTGGATTGAGCTTAGCTTTCAACATGCTCACTTAAGCCAAACTGTGAATGATTTGGCATAGCATAGCATAACTCTGACAGCTTGAAGCGCAGTTAGCCAGTTGCTAATGACGTCGGCAGGTGCGACAGTTGTTGGAATTCATCGCCTATTAATTAGACATAAATGTTGGCAATTAAGAGAATATTACTTTTGATTTGTTTCCTGTTGAATTTAGGGGAACTTCAATATACGATCAAGCGATCAGGCCATATATATATATACATATACATTTCCACATGCCTTCTCTAAAACTTGAGCTTCAAAATAAAGTCAGCTATTAAAATTCCAATAAAGAGTCTCGACATAAAAACACGATTAAATTAAACTAGATTTTTGTTTCTCTAGAGCGTGATTCGCGTGACAGTTACGTGACACTCCCATCTCTAAGCCAACTAGTCGCATTGCAGTCACGTCGCAGCGATCAGTCAACACGCGGCTACTACTTATGATTTACATATGTATATGTATGTATGTAATACATTTTAAAGGCAGAGCCACACTTTATGAGACTAATTAAAAATAGCTGAAATTAAATTGGTTTCACATAGACTCACGTAGCAAGTTGTAGTTTAACTTATATTTTATTACATCGAAACTTTCTCAGATTTAATTTTAAATTTTACACAAATTTCGAGTTGAAATAGTTAGCCCCACAATTGTGAATAAGGAGCGTTTTGCACAAAGCGAGTAGTTCCTAGACCTAGATAGGGGTCCGGCTTCAAGACTCTGGCTATTTCCGAGTAGGTGCGCCCTGTACGCTGTCGATTTCTGGGTCTGTACGACTGCTGCGAGTAGCCATAGCCATTGCCATAGCCATTATATCTACCATATCCTCCACTATATCCTCCACCATATCCTCCACCATATCCTCCACCATATCCTCCACCATATCCTCCACCATATCCTCCACCATATCCTCCACCATATCCTCCACCATATCCTCCACCATATCCTGCACCATAGCGTCCACCATATCCTCCACCATATCCTCCATATCCATAACCAGCATTGCCAACATAGCCAGAGCTGTAACCGCTTGTCAGCCCTTTCAGTGCCTTCAGCTTCTTGAAGAACAAGGCATTGCCCAAGTCCAGGCAACTGCCCAGTAGCAAGGCGAGGAAGATTATGTTAGGAACTCTCATGTCGTTTGGATTCTCGTTGGGGCTGTGGTTCCGTGCGGATCTTTTGCGTTCTGGCTATAAATCTAGGCAGCTGGCTTCTATTTATACCCTGCGACCATAGCCTGGACTCCGATGACACATTATGCTCTTAATCGTTTTATTTTTGTGTCTGGCCGCACATAAAGCCACCTGGATCGTCCGAGATCTGCCTTCATAATGCTAATTTCTATCCGAGCAGCAACAATTTAATGCATTACTATGAATTACTTGGACGTTGGACGTTAACAGATGGATCAAAACAGTTTGTTATGCCGAGCACGTCCGTGATTAACGCACTGCGCGGAAAGAAGCCGCTCAAGCGGATCCATGACTCGACGATCGTCAACGGTCAACGGCTGCCCACATCTTGTTTCCTCTCAATCTTTTTTGGGCTTTTGTATACAGCTTTGAATGAGCACATAATACGCTCCGTTAGAGAGCAGAGCTGCTCTCAAAGTGGCTCTCACGATCTCTCATCAAGCATTGATTAGCGCAAGCCGTCAGCAGAACAAGCAAAAAGCAAAACAAACAAACCGAGGACAGGTTTTGAATACAAATCTGAGACGTCTCTCTTATCGCCGACCGTCAACAGACAAAAACTTTCCCCTCAGTTAGAACTCGCGGCTCTTGGCGCATGGGCGCTGAATTTCGATCCGATCTGAAGTAAACATGACGCGAATACGATTACGTTTGCTAACGGCCTTGACAGCGTGTTTTCTATGCCTAGTTCGACTGGGTGCTGCCCAGTTCACGGTGGCGGTGTCTTCGGCAGCGGCTAATGGAGCAGTGGCATCCGCTAACGCCATCACTGCTGCAGCTCAGCTACTCCAACAAGGCCTGGGCTTTGGCGGCAGACCGAACGCTGGCCTGACCGATGGTAGACGGCAGCTACCACAATGGGGCGGTGGTGCTGGCGGCGGCGGCTGGAATGGTGGCAATGGCTGGAACGGAGGTGGTGGATGGAACCGTGGCAGTGGCTGGAATGGAGGCGGCGGTTGGAATGGAGGCGGCGGTTGGAATGGAGGCGGCTGGAATGGTGGCGGTAGGCGACCTCCTCCTCCTGGATGGGGAAACTGGGGTGGTCGCGGACCACAGCCGCCTGGTTGGGGAAGCTGGAGTGGTCGTGGACCACAGCCGCCTGGATGGGGTGGCTGGGGCGGTGGTGGAGGTGGTGGAGGTGACAGACGGCCCCCACCCGGCTGGAGAGACAGAAACGGACCACCGCCACCTGGCTGGGGAGATGGTAATGGGCAGCCACCACCTGGCTGGGGCGATGGCAATCAACAGCCAACACCCGGCTGGGGAGATGGCAATGGACAGCCACCACCCGGCTGGGGAGATGGAAATGGACAACCACCAGCTGGAGGAGATGACGGCTCAACCGGAGGCAATGAAAATGATCCCTCACGTCCTGGTTGGGGAGACGGAAATCAATTCCAATTGCCTCCTAAAGACGATAATGGGAATGGCAATCCACCAATTGACATTCCATCCCCTACCACAACAACACCTGTGCCATTCACCCAACCCACCAAGGATACGCTGATCAGCGGCAAAAATCCACCGCCACTAATTATATCGCCCACTCCGCCTCCGCGAACCGGAGACACGCTGATTGTGGGCACCAATCGGCCGCCTCTGGGCCCAGCAGCAACCCCAACGCCAGCACCTCGCTCTATTGAGACATCCCGGCTACGCGACATTGTTTTTCCCAGCTCATTAAATTACATCCAAGCTCCTGGCCAGCAGCTGCAGACGGAGCCGATCGACGTGCGGAGAAGAAAATGAGCTAAACGATGGGTTAGCTAACGCGGAACGCCTCTTCTTATACTAAGTAGAGATATTTTAACTGTACATAAATATTTATAGACGATTTGCAATTTAATAAGCACAAATAAAGTTGAATAATCGCACGGCTCAGTGCTCTCTGAGATTCGAACTCAAGTTCGGCTTTAAAAGTCTAGCGGCTATGGGGTCTACAAACAGGTTTTGCGAGCTGATAAACAGCAGCGAAGCGAGCATATGGGAAGAGGGCAATATGTGTTTGAATTATGTGGAATAGCAGTATTCATATTTATGTATGTTAATTATACGTAATTCTAAAATTCATTCATATATATTACTATATATGTTATTACTCATAGATCTATTACTACTCTTTATAGATACATAGATCGGGATAGTATGGCTAGCCAAAGAGTGGGATATATTCCTGATCAATATCAACTAAGGCTCTCCATACTGCCTCTCGCAGTTCATTGGTCTCCCCGATCACAAGTCCCTTACCAGTTCCAGCTAACTCCGAGATAATAACCAAACATTTATTGACAAATGCGCATTATTCAAATAAATTATATATGTACATCAGTGCCTAAGATAATGAATTCTTTAAATATATATATATGATCACAAGGGTGGTGCTAATAGCCGTGCTGCTTGTAACCGCCGACTCCACCATAGCCATGCCCTTGCTCATACCCATACGCGGGAGCGGGTCTGTAGCCATGTGGAGTGTAGCCTTGTGGGTAGCGTGGTTCGGGATAGTAGCCCTTCACAGGTCCATATCCAGGCGAATAATAACCCTGAGCAGGAGGTGGCTGAGCATAGGGACTGCCAACGTTGACGCCACCACCGTGAACATGACCTCCGCCACCGCCATAGTAATAATCGTAGCCATGGTCGTAGCCCTCCTGTATGAGTGGGCCGGGCGCTGGTCCGACTGGTCCATAGGGTCTGGGTCTGGGTCTGGGGTAATGCGGCCTGTCATCCAGGACGTCGAGCAGCACTTCAGCCATTTTGTCGAATGTGGGTTTCGCCTGCGCAGTGAGCAGAACTCCCAGCAGCAGCAAGCAGAATCCAATGTTGAGCTGCATCTTTGGTAGTGTTGAAAATTAATATGACGCTTCTCTTTGCCGAGAATCGGGCTTATATAGCTGATAATCTATATGTATACATTATTTTTGTTCACTGAGTGAACAACCTTCAATAATGCTGATGATCCCTATCATTAATAGGTCAATCTCGCGCTGGTGATCGTGGTGCGAGCATCACGGCTATGTATTGCCGATTTTGTTCAACGGAGTCAAGGCTTAGCCCACCAAACTAAGTATTCCGTTAAGAAAAACATGGGGAATTCCCGGTAGAGTAGTATCAATAATTCTAATACATATAAGCCTTTGTCATGCCAAGATTAATTTCATTATTACTTCTCATTTAAAAAATTTCAATTTGAAATTTCATTCATTAATGAGCTTAGCGCTTGAGGAGAGCAAAAAAAAAACAAGTTTCCAAAACAAACAATTGTCTTTATAAATATCATTCCCAGAATCGATCAGAGAATCAACAGTTCGGATTTCCCAGCATCAGCGAGTCCCATTGTTTACTCCTCAATCGCTGTCTAGAACCTGACCCGAGCGATAACCCCGAGAGCCGCAAAAATCGTCTAATCTCGCGGTGTAAATATGCTTAGCATTCGCTAGAGCAGTCCAGTTCCACGAGAAGTTTCGCCATGCGCTGCCCCGGTGCCTTTGGCTGGGTGCTATTGGCCCTGACCGCTGTCCTGACGCACGCGTCGCACTATTCGCGCGATGAGAGCAACGAGGATTCCAAGACCGAATTCAACTTGGCCTCGACCTTCAAAGGCGGCATCACTAACAGTCGTCACCATGAACGCGCTCACCTCAACTCGCAGCTGTATCCGGATCTGAGGCAGCAATCGAGCGGTTCCGTTGACATTGATGAGCCGTCAGCCCATGAGAGCGGTGGCAGTGGCTTCGGGACCGTAGATCTTCGCTCCGGTCCCTATGGCATTGCTGTGGGAAATCCACAGCCGCAGCCGCAGGCACAGCCAACAGGGTTCTCAAATTATCCTGCAACCTTTCCTGGACAGCCCCAGGCTGTTGGCTACCCGATTCCTCCAAGCGCGCCAGCTGCTTGCGGTCGTCCTGCTCCAGGCGCTTCGCCAAATTCAGTGCCAAATGCTTGCCAGCCAGCTGCGAGACAAGCTGACTATCCTGGATATCCAGCTAACGGAAACCCTCAAGTGCTTCCTCCTCCTGGGAGCAATCCCCCAGGCGTGTATCCCAGCTATGGAAATCAACCACCAGCCTATCCAGTGCAACCTGCTTTCCCCTATCCAGGCACATACTTACCACAATATCCGTCGTATCCACTCTACCCAAACTATGGGCCCAGCCCGCCTGTTGTGACCCACCCTGGAATGCCGCCCACCAGCTATCAGAACCAGCAGCACTATGCACCACATGCGACCCCTGGGCAGCGGGATCGCTGGGATCACAGCTTCAAAATGAAAACCGAGTACACCGAAGACGGCGTGCACAAGGGACCATTCAGCGTGCTGAATAATCACGGCTCGCAGGGCTATGGCAGCGGTTTTGGAGGCGGCTATAACGGCGCCTTCACCAGGCCAGGTTATTGAGAAGCTGCAAGCAAGAAAGATTATAAGTTATGGTCATAAGTTAGGTGTAAGCTAACCTCACCGTGTCAGGTTTAAAAGGAGCAGCAGCAGCAGCAGCTGCTGCTCAGCCGTGTGTATTTTAATAAACTTGATTTTTTGCCCACACCCAACCAGAGTAATTAGCAATGTACCCTGGGTGCACCTTAAGCAGCAGCAGCAGCGGCAGCAATAAGAGGACGACATCAACACGAGGACAACTCGTCCTTTTGTCCTATACGCACATAAGGCACCCTACCTTGCGAACCGGAAAAAAGTAACATGCATTGCAGTCGCTGAGGAAGCACACAATGAACCTCAAACTACCTGGCTACAGGCAGCCGAAAAAAAATGAAGTACACGAGCACAATGGAAGGAGGACAGACGACGACGAGGACGGACGACGGACGACAGGCGACCTACGACCAACGACCGACGAGCGGCAAGGAAAGGTGGTAGAAAACGTCAAGGAGACAGACAGTCGGCGGCTGCTGCTGCCTGCCCTTTTTCAGGCTCAACTGCAGCGGCATAAATTGGTTATGTATGCAGTGATTTGTTGGACAAAGACGATTAAGGCAACGGCAACAGCAGCGGGAACGGGCAGAGGCAGCGAGGTTGATGTCTTGCGGCGCATGCGCAGCCTGCCAACCAAAACCCAAAATAATTTGGCGCTAAAATGTGCAGACGGGCGCGCCAAAAAAAAATAAAAATACAAAACCAGAGCCTGAAATCAAAGGACATAGATTATTGATTTGTGTTTGTATGCGTATGCCAGCTAGACTCACCTGAAACTGAAGACAATAGAAACTAGAGCTGTCCTAAATGGCTGCTCAGCTGTAAATATATATATACATATAGATATACATAGATCTGGATTTACTTAGCTAGTGAAGCCTTGCAAATTCCCCCACATAGAACATGTAATTTCTTGAATGGACATTAAGTGTTTATTGGTTTCTCTTGACTCGGCAGCATACCTGCATACATACATACATACGTGCATATAGATAACATTGAATACGAATACATACATAACTAGTTATTTAGGGCATAGAACTAAGACATTGCGTCGTGAATGGTAACAAAGGCAACATCCTTCTACAACAACTACAACATAACATACATAATCGGGAGTGGGCCGTCAGCTGCGTAGGGCATCTGGCGTCGGTTAGTTGTTAGTACTATTTGACGTGTCAAAATCCGAGGTATCGTGGTATTAAATGTTAGAACGTAGTACGATCCATGCCAGCTTTGGTGTCCACCATCATCAAACGGAGTTGGCGTTGCTCTTGCTTAAAATATGCGTGTAAGGTTTATTAAGGGAATCTTCAGACTACAAATAAGGTAAATTTAAATTGATGATTGACAAAAGTTTGGTGTCCTGCTTAATGGATGTTTGAGTAATTTGATATATATGTATATAATAGGGGTGTGAACAATAAACGTGAATCAAAACAATCAGCTTAATAAACATAAGATTTATGGAAAGAGTCATAATGTAAGCCAATAATAAAGCAAACCATAAAAGAAAAGTACAAAATAAATTGAAAATAATATGAAATAAAAATTAAATCAGCATGGTATTGGATGGGATACCTTAGCTGATCGGCATCTCTGAGGGTTTAATGATTGAAGCGTCTTATATGTCTAGTGAAGCGTAACAGTTGTTGCTCGTTATCAATTTGGCTAATTGGCGTTACGGCAGAGCGAGGTCCGCACTTGTGTGGCTCAGGTGGAAACGTTGCAATCGCCCAGATCGAGGTTGCTTTGGAATAGCTCGGCATTGGTCAGCAGCGGCACCTTGGCCACCTCGTGGAATATCTTGTGCGAGTACTTATTCCGTATCGTCTTGATGGTGGCCCTCGGCTTCCTATGCAATCCTGCATTCAGTATGGGCACAACTTCGGCAAAGTCGGCTAGCTGATAGCCCGTGTAGAAGATCAGCGTCGAGGTCCAGGTGTTGTCCTGCAGGTTGGCGGAGCCGCCATGCATGCGCAGTGCCATAAAGAGAGCGGCCGAGGCCATTTTGGAGTCGCTCAAACCGATGGTGGCATAGTCCATAAGCGACAATTCCAAGATGTAGCGCGCCAAGGTGAGCGTGGGCATCTGCACCTTGGCACAGCGAGCATAGCGACGCAAGAAGCGGTAGGAGAGCGGTATGCCGAGATCGTAGTTAATCGTGCGCAGCGTTTCCATTTCCATTTTGACCAGTTCGTCGTGGTTGTAGGCCCCGTCGCATATGTACAGAAAGTCCTCGATTAGTGGCGGCTGGCGCTCATCGTATTTGCATGCGATGAAGAAGGCAGCAGCGCCCAACAGCTGGAGCTTCTCCTTGTTGATGACCACGCGGCACAAATAGAGATCGACAATTTTAACAGCCAAATAGAGGGTCTCGTGGTTCAGCTCGAATGTCTCCTGCACCTCGACCATCCAGTCGACCAGCAGCGTTCTCATCCAGGTCGTCAGATGTACCTGTGTCGGCATATAATCGTTAATCAGAAACTCTGGCTCACGCGTCTTCAGATAATTGAAGATGTCCCTGGCATAGTTGGACACCTGGAAGGGATCATCCCAATTCTTGCGATCAAAGTCCTCCACATCCTCTGGCACGGGGGTCACGGGCCTCGCCACCGCAGCGGCTGCTGCCTCTATAAACGCCGCTTGCTGCTGCATCGTCGCGGCCTTTGGCTGTTCAGTCTTTAGTTGCAATTTTGCAGAGAGGCGACGCGCTGCCTCGAAGTTGCCGGACAAGCGCATGGAGTCGCAGCTGGAGATGTCCTCCAGAGCGGACATATAGAGGCTCTCCTCAGTCTTATTGAATTCGTTTGATATGCGCCGCACCTTTATGGCGGCCGCCGCATGTGGGGCAGCCAACTTGGGAGCAACGGGCGCCTGCGCAACGGCAATTTTTGGCTCAGCGTCTACTGTGGCTGGTTTCTTTTGCGCCTGTGGCGCCGGCCTACGTGACCTTTTGATGGCCATCGCCTCGTCGAATCTGTCCAGCGCTTTGTGACAGTTCTCCAGCGAATCGTCTGTCTTGCTTGAGGCGCGCGTCATTATTTTGTTGGGCACTGCAGCCGGAGCGGGAGCGGGAGCTGGCGCAGCGACTGCGGCCAAAATATTTGACTTGTCATTGTTCTTTGCATCCAGAAGCGCCTGCAGTTGCTGTGCCGTCGGTTTCTTGGGCAGCTGCTGTTGGGTGTCCTCGTCGCCCGGATGCAGCGTCATGATCTTAACATTGTTGGTCAAATTACCCAGCGCCGAGCGCTTGATCTTATCGTTCTTGATGGGGCTATTGTCGGCCTTGCGCTTGGCGCGCGTTTGCATATTTTCCACATTCTGATCGATAGCGCTGTTGGCCTGCCGACGGGTCAAACCCTTTCCCCGTACGGCAGGCAAGGGCAGAAGTGCGTTTATGGTCGCCTGATTGCTTGCTGCAGTTCGCGTAGTACCTTTGATTGGCGCCATTTTGAAATGCTTCAATGCTTGCTGTTGTTGCTGCTGCTGCTGCTGTTGTTGTTGTTTGTATCCTGCTACACAGCGACTTCGTGCGCTATGTGATTGCCCAGTGCTGAAAATTGTATATTTCAAATTTTGGTATTTTGACTTATTTGCGCGCTATTTTGTGATATTTGAAATGTTTAGTACTTTAGTTGTGAGTTGTGCTTAATATTTGTTGTTTATTCTTTTTTCTACTGAAGCCTAGTTGCCTCACAATATCACTTTTCACTTGGAATTATGGCGCTTGGCCGCTCTGCTCATAACGGCGCTTGCAAAGATACAAAAGCGAAAAACAGCGCCAGCTGCAGATGTCAAAAAGTATGAAGTTGGTTGCAGCGTCTGTTTCCAGGGTTGTCATTGCGCTTGCACACATTTACCGTTGCCAGCACGCCAGAGACGTTCGGCATGTAGTGCGGAACCGCGAAGCCATTTGTCTTTTCAACGATCTGGCAGCACTGCCTAATATCTTATGATGCACAACAATGCAGCAATGAATTCGAACCTAACGTCTGATATGTTGAAATAATAAAAATCACATTCTTAGGTATTGATTATTTATTTTTACAGTTTAATTAGACTAATCACAGATAAAAAGAGTTAAAATAGCTTCTACTTCCAGAGCTTGATCACACCGTCGCGCGACGCCGACGCTATATAGATCTGTCCCTTATCCTTGCACATGAGCAAATCAGTGATGGCATCGTGATGACTTGCTTTAGGCATATCGGGTCCCGATCTTGGACTCTCCTCCATCGAAGTACGCATCTGCTGAGAGTCGCCTATGCTGTTTTTGGGAATGATTTGCTCCTCAATCACCTGGCTGCCGTCGATGAGACGTGCGCTAAAATACGTCAAACACGTCAAATACAAATACATAAAAAATATAAATATGTAGAATGTAAATAAATACTATATACCTATAGTTGAAAGAGACATTTGCCAAATTATCATTTGAAGACGGCACTTTCAAGGCCGAATTCCTTGGCGATCCTATGTCCCAGTACCTTATCCGCTGATCCGAGCTGCCTGTCAAGATAAACGGAGACCCGTCGACCACTCCGCTCAAAATGCCACAAGTTGTGGCTGGATCATTTTGAGTGGTATTGGTTAGGACGGGCGCTGGACTCGCCCACAGCACTGTTTGCCGTTGACTGGTCTCAATATTCCACACAGAGACTTCATTATTGGACTGCGATGCTGAGATCAGATATGATGGCTCTGTCGGGTGGCAGGCAACCTTTCGTATCCAAGAATCGGCTGGATGCTTGATCTCAGTTATGGGCAGGCGGAACCGCAAGTCCCAGCAGATATGCTTGCCACCACTGGTGCCCGTTGCCAGCCACGAGCCAGTAGGATCAGCACAGATTGTGGTGATAACGCCATGGCGCAGTTCATTCTGTAAACGCCAGGCGCTGTGCTGCATGCGAGTATCCCAGGCCACGATGCCGCCATAAAGTGTGGCATAGATGATGACACTCTGCGCCGACTGATCATATGCATGCATGTCCACAACGGGCCCATCATTGAATTCACTGCAAGGAGCGAAAAAGATGACTAGGTCAAGTGTGCAAGGAAAGATTCGTTCATAACTACTTCTGATCTAGGGCCTGCTGCAGCGTCATCTTAGTGGAATTGCGGTCAATGCGCATTATAAGCAAACTGCCATCTTTGCCACCCACGGCTAGCGACTGTCCAGCATCACAGGCAGCCAGTGCATAGACGGGCGTATGGGCAGAGTACACCTGACGCGATTTATTGATGCCCTGATTGCCATTCAGCTTGCTGCAATCCCACAATCGTACAGTGCCGTCAATGCTGCCGCTGGCGAACAGCGAGCCATCCGGGCGCAGTGGCGCTAGCTTAATCACCGACTCCGAATGCTCATGCAGATGAGCCACGAGTGTGCCACCTAGGCGCCAATTTGACGGGTACGGCGTGACCAGCTTGTCATAATTGCAGCGCTGCGACAGAGCCAACACATTATAGCGTCGCTTGATTTTAAGAGTCAGCGACTCCAAGTCCTTGCAGCACTCCGACGAACGTTCCAGCGAATAGTTACGATCCGGCATGGTATATTCGCCCAATGAAGTGGCAGCGCTCACTGTCGTGGTTGGAACTCCAAGTAGTATGACGCCGGGCGCAGGGCTGCCTGAGGAGCCAGCAACTATGTGTGGAGTTGCACCCGCATCTGAAGCAGGAGAAACTATCGCTGGTGCATGGACATCGTGGGTAGTGCCTAAAGGGAAACGATTCTATTCAAAAATACTCTAATTTAATCTCTTTCAATTCTCACGATTATCCAGTGTCAGTTTCGTTGTCTTCTCTGCCAGTGGATATTCATGGCAGCCGACTTGTTTGCGACTGACCACGATCCGTCCATTGGCGGAGCTAGCGTCATCGAAATCCTGTTGCGCCTTGTGCTTGAGGGCTATTAGAAAAGGTCTCATTGCCAGCAATTGCATCTCAATAGTCTCCGTCAGTCCCTCAGAGATGAGTCGTCGGAAGAGCTGTAGTGTTTTGGAAATGTGAGTGGTTCATTAGGACCGACCGAAATTACCAAAGCACTTACATTGAGCAGCGTCTGACCCATGTCATCGAACTGCGGCTGGGCTCCAGGGCGTGTCATTCCTCGCCAGCGTGCGCGATCTCCAACAGAGCCCACAAAATATTGAATGTCCTCCAAGCGTTGCACTCCATCATAGACCTGTCTGCCCATTTCATCATACTGCGGCTGGGCGCCGTTTCGTGCATTTTCACGCAGACGCGCGCGATCCTCGAGGGCACCCACAAAGCATTGAACGTCCTGGAAGCGCAGCACACTGTCATAGATCTGCCTGGGTATGGGCGGAAACAGACAATCTAGCAGAATGTGCGGTTTATCAACTTGAATGAGCGGCGCCTTCAGAAATCTGCCAATGGCTGGCATAATCTTACACTGCACATCGATGGCGCTCAAATTGCGTGCCGTCGTCGCAATCATGCCACAGATCTCATGACGCACCCACAAGTTTGGATGGCATAAATAGCAGGCGGTTTCGTTCACAATCTCTGTTACGGTGGGCTTTCTTATGTGTCCCAGCTCGATGAGAATTGTCACCGCGCGTATGGCCTTTGCGATAACAAATTCCTCGCGATCTGTGAAGCCTTGCTGTAAGAGCGGCACCAATATATCCGATGCCTGCCAGCCCACGTAGCCGGCGACGCCGGCAATGTTGTCATAGAAAGCGCCACGCAGATTCTTGTCTTCATCGTTGAGGAAGGTCATGATGTGCGAGAGGATCACGTCGTTCGCCTTCTCCTTGCCAAAGAATGCACACAGATCACATATGCCGGACTCCATGAGAGTCTGCTTGACAATGGGCTGCGTGTCCGTCAGCAAGCTAAGCACCGCCTGGCGCACGATGTCGTGTAGCGCGTTCAACTCCGCCTCGTAGCGGGGCGTGGGCATTTCATTTGGTGCATTTCGCTGGGTCTCCTCCAGGAAGTAAACAGCGCTCTTGGCTAATGCTGCAATATTGCGAGCGAAGGCCACACGAACAATAACAGCGCTCGATTCGCTGGCCAGTTCTGCGATGTAGGGCAGAATGTATTCAGGAAACACATTGGCATCGCCGCGGGGAATGTCCTTGACCATGCTGAGGCATGCAGTCAACGTTTCGATAGCCTGCACTTGCACCTTGGCGGCCGACTTCTGCGCCAGATTCAGCTAAGGAGAAGAAGCATGCATTAAATTATGAATTTGATAATTAATCTAGCACTTACAATGTAGGGTAATATACGATCCAGTATGGTCTCCGATGTGGTATACTTTGATAGCTTCTGCAGCAGCAGCAATGCAGCGATTTTCGTGTTGGACTGTTTCAGACCTCGAATGCAAGAGGTGACCACAGTTATGATTAGTATAAGACCATCTTGCTCTGGAGGCAAACGCTCGCACTTGACCGGGTCTTTCTTCTCTATGTTCTCTGTGTCTTCCTCACTGGGCGTTAGGTCCTGGGCTTGTGTCAGCACCTTAATGCAGTGTCCAATGTCCTTGTGCAAACATTGTATCTTATCATCCGGTGACATAATCGGTGTCGATGAGAACATTTGCAAATATGACTGCAGAAATGAGTAAAAGTATTCCGGAAATAGTTTATCGCGCTCCTGATCCAGATAATCCTCCGCACTCTTCCGATTGAGTGAATTAATGTCAATCATAGATGCCAATAAATTACGCAGACGCTCGTTTTCAATGCCAGCCAAATGCTTCTCCACAAGATCTCGTTCGCCCTGCCTGTAGGCGAGCAATTGCGATAGCTCGAATGGAGCAGTGCCCTCTGTCCATAGCTCGAGCAAGGCACAGCTGCAAATATAAACATAATTAAAATTCTTTAAAATTGTGAGAATTTGTACTAACCCAGCGGAGAATATATCCATTGCGGGCTGCAAAGTGTTGCCGGCATATGATGTAGGAACAGGTATTATAGAATCCGAATGAATGACGGACATGTTTGCATTATATGGATCGTCTTCAGAAGCCAGAGTCTTGACAAAACGTTCTGGAGCTATATAGCAAGTGCGACGTCTACTCGTATCAAAGAAATATGTATAGTCCGCCGGATTGTCTTCTGGCAAATATGTTGGCTTGAACGAAGCAAAGTCAGACAACAGAATCCAGTTCCAGGAGGTGATCAATATGTTCTCTAGTTTTATGTCGCCATGGCAGATCTTTTGCTTGTGGCACTGGTTCAGGGCGCATAAAATTTGGAATGTTATCCACTTCTTTTCCAGCACAGTGAGAAAAGGTCGCGTAGAAACGCGATCGTATAGACTGTGCTTAACATACTCCCGCATGATGTAGGCTGCCTTGTCGATGAGCTGGAACAAAAATCGATTATCGCCTGGAATGGGCAATTTAATCATGGACTTACCTCCACTCGCTGGAAGGGCAAACAGTTGACTGCATTAGCCAGCGTTAAGGATTTTTTGATGCTCTCCAAACGTTCCTTATGATCTTCCAGAGGTAATGTTGGATCGTGTTTAACAAATACCTTGACAACTATCAATCCCTCGTCGGTTTTAGCTTTGGCCACTTTGAAAAATCGAGTACTTCCCATACTGCGGGGTGGATAATAAAGACGTCATATGTGCTCATACATATATGTACACTTGTGCATAATAAATAACCAGCTGTTAAATATGTACTCACTTCAGGTCGAAAATGATTTCATTGCCAAACTGGCCTGAAAAGTAGTGTTCCACTGCATAGATCTGCGATGGTGCAATGCCAACCAGTTGGTTACCCATTTTGCTAGCATTTGCACTTTACTTCGCAGCGAAACTGACCTATTAATTATATTTGTTTGTTTTCAATTAAGCAAATGCAACTCCCACTCCCTACGGTTGGACTCTTTTCATGCAGGGTTGTCGAGTTCGCTCTTTCTAAGTGTTGGCTAACAATACTTGAACAGCTGACTTGCAGTCGATAGTCAACTTACTTATCGATTGTCAAATTAAATTCGCGCCAGATAGTAGTTTGAAAACCTATCACAGATAAGAAGTGCAAGTGTTAGCAAAAACAAAATCGGTCATTTAAAGTGCAAAGCCCAAGCAAAACTGAAAGTCGCCAATTCAGCAATATAGTCGTCGCTTGATAACTATATAAACTGCAGTGTCTGTGCCTCAAATCACTAGTTCAACCACGACTTTATTAATCTTCAAACAATGCGTGTCTCGTGCATTCTACTTTTGGCGTGTTCCTTGGCTCTCGCCCAGGCCGGCACCTGGCGCCAGTCGGACGACTACACTACGAGTGATGAGGTCAGACCCAGCTGGACTCACAGGCACTCTGAGATGTGGCCCTGTGATGTTGCCGACTATCCTGAAGCCTATTTGCTCATACACAAAGTTGAGAAGCGTCTGGAGCGCATCGACAACGAGCAGCTCAAGAAGAGGATTGTGGACTACGTCGTGGCCGAGCTGCGGGACTGCAAAACAGGAAGCGACATGGACGAGCACTGTGTAAAGCGCTCCATTGGCTATGCCATGTCCTTCATCAACCGCCACAAAAACCAACAGATGTAACGTGAATAAACCCAACGATTTATATATCAAAATAAATAAAGAGAACAAAATGTAATGGAAATGAAGGTGTTAGTTCTAGATTCCTGATTGATCTGAGGATGCTGCTCTAGACTCGCTTATTTGGAGTTACTATATAGATACTCTCTATATCACTGCCTTTTGGCATGGCCATTCGTAGGATATCTCGCCTCTCCTCTTGGGCATCTCGTGGTGGGTGACAGCAAGTCCAGCTACAGCTCCACGAAGTTGCCCATCAACTTTGAGTACCTGTTCTGGCAGGTGAGCGACATGGGTCCGCCTAAGGTGTTGAACGTGTGAGCCGTACAAGTTCACTCTGCGAGATTTTCCATCATTCCGGAACCGTCTCCTCTATGGTTACATTGAGTGGCTTACATTTCCGCCGGAGTCAGTATCAAAGACTGCCGCCACGGTCGATTGGTATTCGAGCAATGAAAATCCGGCTGACTGGAGGTGAGTTTGAGCTCCGCTGGAACAGATTTGTGATAGAAGATTCACAGGAGTCTGTCAAGGGAACAGGCAACACCTGATAAAATCAGAATTGAAAGAAATTTAAAATTCTAAACCTTTGCTAACCGTCAGCAAGAGAGCTTATCTTATGTTCTCAGATGGGAGCTGGCATCTTGCAGGGCCTCTAGTCGACTTAAGATCTTCTCCAGCATAAACGCCATGCTCTCCCCTCTCGCTCCTTGTCGGGCTCTTATGTTGGATTCCGCCATTGGTGCCTGCCAGCCGTTGGTCTGGCTTGCTTTTTAAAGAACTTTGTGAGACAAGCACTTGGTCAATCCTCCAACTACTCACCTAGGATGGAATGCGCCGGATGCACGCCAGTGACAGTTGGCTGTCCACTGAGCTGCTCAATGAGTCGACCGCCAGCCTGCGGCTGCGGCTGCCTGAATTTCTGAACCAGCACGTCCGGAAATGCCGGATGCGAGGGCGTGGCATCAAAGCGCTTGCTTAGGCCGCGCTTCTGGGACTTTCTCCCATTGGGCGGAATGACTCGGATTATGTGATGAAATTTATTTGGATTGTTACGAAACTTAGCCGAATGTGTCCGCTGATTACTTTTCGCACTGACTACGGCTGGGTTAGCGCCACTCTTGGCTGCCTTCATCATAAGCTGTGGACTGCCGGCCCTCATCAGAGGCACATCGTTCCAGACCATCTGCCTCTGCTTTGAGTTATGCAAATAATATGGCTTCAGGCCGCCGTTCAGCTTGCTCTCCTTCAGTTCCGGTCTCTCACTCCAATTGCTGCCCTTCATGCGGACACAGTAGCAGGGCAACAGCCCGTTGGAGATGGTAGCCGTATCGCCTGCCATTCTCTCACAGTAGCACGGCATTTGGTCTTTAGCCATTGTTTGTCCGTCACTATCTACGGTTATAATCACGGACTTCGCCGCATCGCACTTGCATTGGCTTAGCATATTTCCGTTTACGGCTAAGCTGCGCAAGGTGTTGTGCGGGGTATCCTTGTGCTCCTGCAGCATGTCACGCAGTTTTCCGGCCGTACTCATGTCAGCTGTCGAGGGCTGAACGCTTTTACGTTTTCTTTTCTCTCCACTCCGGCCAGCTGGCGCTAGACTCCCCTTTTCCGGATTCATTTCGTCATTTATGGCTTTGGCGATTTCATCGACCGGATTCGACTGCTTCAAGGTCTCCACGACATCCACAAGTGCACTTAAAGCACTCAAACGAACCTTTGCAGCCGGATTAATGTTCCTCTGGCCAAGCAAAGTGCATCGCTTTGACTCTGGTCTCGGCCTCTTCCACACATTCACATATTTCTGATAGACTTTATTCAGCTCCGCTAAGCGCCTCTCCATCTCATCCACATTGACCGCTTCTGTCTTCTTCGATTTCTCCCCCTTCGCCTTCGAGGGCTCAGTCAGCTTGAGTACAACCATGTCGTGAGCTGCTGAATAAGCCGCTATGGGCTTCTCCTTACCACTCCGCTCGTCCTCCTTTTGGACCTTATATTTTGCTATGGGACATACCCCACTTTCCCTTTGCCTTAGCTCCTCAAGGAACTTGGTTGCTTTCGCTGTCGCACCTGCTCTGAATGGTATTATTGGTTGAGTGAGGGAACTCTTGGAGCTCTCTCCAGCTAAAGCTGTTCTTTTGCCTATCTGAGCCACACCATCGTGCAAGAGCACCCTGTATGCAGCGTAGAGACGGGGTATATCAGCTTTGTGCCGTTTCCATCTCTCGCCCGCTGAGTTGGGAGTCGAAAGCAGCAGCAAGAGGCATATAGTGGTTACTCCAACTCCGTGCTGCTGATCATGCCAAGCAGACATCTCATTTTGTGGAATGAACAAAATTAAATTTCAAATTTCATAAATCGAATTAGACATTTTTCGCCCACCCCAGACAGACAGCAATGACGTAATTCTAAACTAGAAATTTATTGAGGATTTTTTAGTTCATAATCATCCAAGTCATTAGAGCCAACGTCAGCCTTCGCTTCGCCAGTGCCATAGGCGCTCTCGCTTATCTCCATGTAGGGATAGTAAATGTTGACATGCGGCACGAATGACTCTTTTATGACCTGCGGCGATGTCCAGCGCAGTAGATATTGTGGACTTCCCAGCTTCTCATTGCTGCCCGCCAATTGGCCGCCGCCGAAGGGCTGCTGACCCACCATGAGACCCGTGCACTTGTCGTTTATGTTCAGGTTGCCCGCGTTGCACTTGAATATCTCGCAGGCTTCCCGGATGAACTTGTTGTCCGTGGCGAAGACCGAGGCAGTCAGCGCGTGATTCACTTCGGTGATCTTGTCCATGGTCTTGTACATGTCCTCATCTCGATACACGTAGACACACAGTATGGGCCCCATCAGTTCCTCCTTGCACAGAAAAGTGTCCAGGTCCTCGACCAGCACGATGGTGGGGTCGACATAGTAGCCACGCCCCTTGGAACAGGTTCCGCCAATCAGCATTTTACAGTCGGCGCTGTTGTGTATGTACTTGAGGTATGTGAAGAGGCGATGATATGCCCTCCTGTCGATGAGCGCCGAGTAGAAACAGTCGCAGTAGGTGGCATCGCTGATGAAGAGCCGTTTGGTGATCCTCACCAGCGGCTGCTCGATCTTCGTCTCCCACAGCGACTCGGGCACGTACAGCATCGAGCAGGAGGAGCACTTCTGGCCAGCGTATTCGAACGCTGCTCGCACGGTGCAGGCGACAGCCACCTCTGGATTGGCCGAGGGATGCAGAAAGTGAAAGTTCTTCCCACCACAGTCGCCGACCAAGCGTGGATAGTTCTTGTAGGTGTCGATGCGCTGTCCAACCGTCTTCCAAAGCATCTTGAGCACCGCAGAGGTGCCCGTAAAGTGGATGCCCGCCAAGTCGGGGCTGGCTGTTACGGCCGAGGAAAACACCGTCGGATCAGCTGGGATGAAGTTAACAACGCCCTCAGGTACTCCGGCCTCCCGCATGGCCTGAAACACGTACCAGTTCGACAGCACGGCAGAATCTGAAGGCTTCCAGAGCACAGCATTGCCCATCAGCGCCGGGGTATACGCCAAGTTTCCGGCGATGCTGGTATAGTTAAATGGACTGATGGCGGCTACGAAGCCGGATAGCCCCCGTAGTACCATATGGTTGCGGCACGATTCTGGTTTCGCGTTAACTGGCTCGTAATTGGCCAAGTCGCGTAGGAATATGGGGTTGATGCGCATGAAGTCCACGAGCTCGACGACATCCATCTCCGCCTGGCTGAGGGTCTTCCCCTGGCCAAGCATCGTTGCTGCCACAATCTTAAAACGATATTTTGTTGCAATCAAATCGGCTGCTTTATCCCAAATGGACATGCGCTCCCTTAACGATGTCTTATCCCATTTTTGCTGCGCAAGCGTAGCCGAGCTAATAGCCATGTCAATTAGTTCATTGTTAGCGTGAGAATATCTGCATATATATGTTGATTTTAAGCGATTAAAATGTATAATTACTTGTATTATGATGGATTAATCATACCGTGCAATAAAATGTTTTATATTGTAGGGTATTATCTGAGCTAATTCACATTTCTTAAAAATTTCCTTGCCATCTATTACGATTGGAACAGGCTCAATTCGATTAAGAATTTCCTTAAGTTCCGATTTAACTTGTAAACGCTCTTCGGAGCCCACCTCGTACCTTAGCATACGTTCATTGTTTATAGGTAACATATTAAAATGTTCAGTTTGAATATTTTCAAGCGGACGTAAACCTGAACTTGCAAAACATCGATAAAATACGGGTAAATTTGACGACAATCTGCAAATGTTATCGTTAATTTAAAATATCAATTTAATGTGCAGTTATCGATGAATCGATAGAATCTCTGAGCGGAGCAAACACAAACAGCTGTTTGGATTGATATGTCAAGCTGCATATTTATGCAATGCAGCTGATGCGTTTGCTTAAAAAATGCAACTTACGCGAATTTTGTTGAAGCCTCGAGCCTCAGAAGTGCTGAGCGCCTATTTAAAACAATGCAATGAGCCATTTTGGACATCATATTTTGTCAAAGTGAGCACAAAACGGGCGAATGAATGTCTGCTGTTCAATAACACCACACATTAAGTTTAAGGATGTTAAAAACGATCAACGCGGAATGTCGCACTTCAACTGGACACTCGATACTGGCACCAATTACCATATATTGCGCACGGCTTGCTATCCGTACATGAAGTACCACTGCAGCAAGCGTGAGGTGCAGGATCTTTCGATGGAGGACAAATTCTTTCGTTTCCTAAAAGTTATAAACCTGGGTGAGTGGCGTCAAGAAGACTAATATGCAAGTACATCAATCCGGACTAATCGCAGGACTCCCTATGCTGTTCTATGGACTTGCGGCCATACGTTTAATAAGTCATACAGAAATTGTTCGAGTCAGCGATACGGAGGAGGTGCCAATTTACTTTCTGTATGCCGAAGATAAGGGGTCCAGATTTTGAATTTAACTAAAAAATATTGGAATTGTGAATTTTGTTCGGAGAACTTTTTTTCTGGATATATACAAATGTTTATTGTTTAACAATAACATACAAACCTGATGACATTTTCACATATTGTTAACAACGGTCAAACAAACAAATATTTTAAAAAAAATCACACAAAAATATCTTAATTCTTGCAGTCAACTGTGGGATTCTCACAGGTATCATCGTAATTGTCTAGCAAAAGTGGCTCCAGCGAGGCTGCAAACTGACTCAGCGAACAGGGTGGATCACAATTGGGTATGCTCAGCTCCTTGGGGAACTTGTCTTCGCTATTAAAGTAGTACACCAGCTGTGAGTAGATACATTAGTATAAAGCCCATCAGAGTAACAATCGAATCTTACCTTCACCTCGAAGTCGCCGTCCGCGAAGGATTTGCTGTGGTGCAGCTCAAAGGCCAACGCTGAGGCATACTCGGGCAGCTTGGACGTCTGATCCAAGATGCCCATGGAGTTCATAACGTTCACCAGCGTCACATCGTGGGCCGCATACAGAAAGATCTTGCGATCCGGATTCAAATTCTTTTTGCGTTTGTTTTGCATTTTCTTGAGTATCTCCGTGAGAAAGGCGCCGCCTTTGATGCGCTTCATGAGATGCGTTTCGGTAAATAGAGCATAGCTGCGCTCAGCCAAAGATCTCAATTTCTCCGGGTATATATTCTCCGTCCAATCAGGCAGCGCCAGACTGACCTCCTCCTCCGTTTTCAACGTGGTGTACAACATTTCCACATCGAGCACATTGGAGATGTTCTGCAAAGGTAACACAATGGGTTGCTGTGGGAATCCTCCGATGTGGACTTAGCCTCACCTTGCCCGTGTTCTTTGTGAGCAGCTTGTATAGCGCCTTGTTCTCCTCGTTCAACTTTTCCAGCTCCGGCGGCGGGGTTTTGTATAACTTCTGGAGTATGCTCTCGTACTTAATGCAGGGCTTTTTCTGTGCCAGCAACTGGAAGATTAAGAACTGTCAATAAATGTGCAAATTTGATAGCTCAAGAGCTCACAATGTCATCGTTGCGGGCGAGGGTGTTTATGGCCACCGGCTGCCAGGGAATGGGCAGCACATTGTTGTTATCCAGCGGCGGCATCAGGCCGGCCAGCACGCTCTGGGCGCTCATCTAAAAGATAACTACCAACTGATAAGACAGACAGTTCTCTTATCGTCAGACAATTTTGTTTGACTTTGACGCACCACACAGCGTTCCGCGGCGGAGCTTAGAACATGCACCTGCTGCTGTGTGTAAATGCTGTTCGACGGCAGCAGCCGATAGTAGCGCATGCGCAGATTCTGGCCCAGTTTGTACGACTGCAGGCTGCCCTTCTGCGAAGACGAACGGAAAAAATGCACTTGAAAGTCTTCGCCAATATGGGGTGCTAGCCAGCTTACCTGTGTGAGCGCGCCAAGGCCCTCCTGCCAGTCGTGCGCCGCATGCGGATCATTGGGATAGAAGCCGCTCGGATTCTTGGCACCATGGCGAAACAGCTGAACGAATCAAACAGACAACATATATTTAGATTAGCATATGGAAATGAGAAACTTCTGATTGGAGGCTCACAATTGATATCATGCGTAGCTTCTTCAAGCCCTGCTCGTCGTTGCTGTCGCCGAACACGAAGAAGGCCATCATCACAATGCATAGCGCGCTGCCCAGTATTATGACGGATATTTTGGTGCCACGTCGAGATTTGCAGTCGAAAGGGGACATTTTCGTTGTAGTTTCTTGTTTTCCGCTGCAGTTTATTAATACATATATATATACGGAGGTGTTTGCACTACTTTTCACTTTGATATTTTCACAACCTATAAATAGTATTTGTTTATTTGTTGTGTGAAGAACTATTTATTGCTGCGCACTCCCCACGCACACACATCCGACAACTGCGAAGACTACGCGGCAACTGAACAAGCAGCGGCAGACAGCTTGGCAGCGTTGCTAATTTAGCTATTTTACCGTCAGCTGTGGCACTTTGCAAGCACAGAATACATTAACAGCTGTTAAATGGCGCCTTACGGGCATGAACTATACTTTGAATTATATATAAATAAATATATATATATAAATAAAATCTTACAAAAATTACCTTTAAAAAGTAAAAGTTTCGTTTCTTCAGTTTTGAAAATTTTAACTAACCATTTCGGGCTTATTTAATATGCTGATCTGACTTTTTGAAGCACTCAACAGTTGTCAACACTGCTGCTAAGTCGCTATGAGCACATAGCACTGAGAGCGGGAGAGCCACGGCAAATAAGCGTGCAAGCCGAAGCATCAAGGCAAAAGAGAGAGAGAATAAAAATTCCCAGTTGGAAATAGTTGTAAGACGACGATACTCGCAGCATGTAAGAAAAAACACAACTGAGCAAGCATAGGCAACTTGGGCAAATGAAAGCGGGAGAGACATTGAGAGCGCAAGCGCAAGAGAGTAGGAGAGCAAACATGCGCTGAATCAGTGATGCTAACTCTTCAGAGTCTTAGCACGCTAGATCAATGTATGAAAAAGGCCAGAAAAAGCTAGACAATTATTAGAAGAATGCAGTAAAGAAGCTTTCACAATTTTTGAAAGGCTCTATTATATCGCTAGCAATAAAGCACACCAAGTTAAGTATTCTTAAATGCTAAAAAGCTATATATACCCCCAGCCATAGTACGCATTGACGGGAATGTAGCTAAATTGGCAACACTGGTGCTGAATCAGTGCTGTCAACTTTTTATCACAATAAAAGCTGTTTTTAACGGGAAAATTAAAAAAAAAAGCTGAAAATTGCCAATTCTATATAAAAATATATCATTTTTGGAAAATCTATAGAGATTAGCGGTAACATAAAATTTTGGATTTTCTCTCTGATAAATGGTAAAAGATACAGTTTCTCCCGATTTGCGTATATATCCACCAGAACTTTTTAGGCTTGGCTTGTTAAAACTTTACTTTCTAGCTTAACTTAACTAACTTAATCCCTAGTATATATTCCAAATTTCAAGACTCTAGCTTCAATGAAGTTCATACGGGCAGACTTACAGCAAGACGGACAGTGCACAAAACCAATATGCTTATTTCACTTCGTGAATGAGTATATGAAACAACACAAATTTCCTCAGCTCAGTCACAATCATAATTTTCGCCTAAAAATGTGCCTAGTTTTTGGGAGCTTTCGCTCTACGGTGCTCTTATTGTATTTTGAGCATTTTCCAACACTATTACTGATTGTCTTCCCAGATGTGGCTGTAATTGTATTTTAATAGCTGTAGCTGCCTTTTGCCGCTATTCACAGGCACAGTGAAGCTTAAACAAAATGCATATCTTTAGATCTTTCTTCATAATGCAGAGGGAAGGAGGGAGAGAGAAGGATAGAGAGAGGGAGAGGGAGAGGGAAGAGACAGTGGACATACACATACACATATATCATGTGTCAACTGGAGTTGACTTTCTGTAGTTCTCTCATGTATTTAAGCCCATTTCATTTGTTGTTCTGTTGCCCGCCCCACCCCTCCCCGCCCACTCCTTCTGCTTCGCCTTCATCCACGCTGATCTGGCAGGCACTTTCATTTGTTATCTGGCTGGCTAGATCTGGAGCTGGCACATACAATATTTCCTAGCCCATTCTTCACACTGTGTGACCACCAAATCGTCAAAGTCAGCAGCTTTTACAACAACAACAACAACAATAGCAGCAGCAGCAGCAACAACTGCGGCCAAGCGACGCAAACGGTTTTTGGTGAAAATTTGTACCTGATTTTATACTATTTCCCTTTTCTGTTACACTACTTTTTTGTATTTTTCTTTATTACGTATTATCATGTTTACCATATTTTTACACGCGCTTACACACGCACGCACACCAACACAGCTCATGTCTCTCTCTGTGTGTGTGTGTGCTGCGTTCTGCTTCTGCGCAGCGATGCATAATTCCCACTGCTGCCACTGCTGCTGCGGTGGTTGTTGCTGCTGTTGCTGCTGCGCAATTAATAATTCTTTCGACTAGCGTGAAATTTTCATAAACAAGAAAGCGGCAACCGCAGCAGCTTTCCATGAAAATCTTTGGGACAGCGCTGCCAACCACGAAAATACATGGGCCTCCGCCCGAACAAAATGGGTTCACGATCTAATAAACTTGGCTCAAATTACAAACGTTCGTAAGATAGCTAGCATTAGCATAACTGTATATGTATGTACATATATATAGCAACAATAAGAGGTTGCATGATTTATTTAGTTGCATATAGTACATATTGAGTGTGTATTTGAATAAAACATGCAATAAAACAATAGTCACGACGCAGCCCCCAAAAAGGCAGTGCTGTAAAACGCCGAGACGCGACCAAAGCAAAATCGCATTCAAATCGATAAATGCACACACACACATACACATACATACATGCACATGCTTGCTATGCATAAAACAAACCAAATAAAAGTCAGTGCTGTAAAATGCCAACGAATCTGTGTGTGCGTGTGTGTGTTTGTGTGTTTGTGTGCGCATAGATTACAGAGAACAAAAAAGTTGCCAGCAATGTTTATATTTATACATAAAATGTGCGCATCTATGGCGCATGCTTGATATACAATAACAACAACAGCAACAGGCATATGCATAATTTTGCAATAAATGTAAATATTACTGGTCCGCTTCCTTTGGGAGCCACAGCGCCAGGCAGTTTCCTGTTTAAAGATGCTGGGCCGCGTCTTCAGCGCTGGCTCCTTATCTGTAGCGTTTTTTTTCCTCTGCTTGCAGCGGCACGAAAGCCAGAAACAAGAATTATAGACCAAAAGCCAGTTGCAAGTTAACTGCAACTACACACACACACACATACATATGTGCGCAGGAAACGTTTGTCTGTGTGCAGCTAGAAAAAGTGAAGGCCCAAGCAAAGAAGAATACTCGCAGCATCAGCAGTTTTTTTTTGTCCTCTTTTGCCTTTTTTCCAACAATTGTGATTTCAGTTGGCAGCGAGCGACGACAAAGACGACAACGACGACGATGACGACGATCGACAACAAACAAACAATGAATATCAATAAATTTTGCTTGAAAAACATACAAACAGACACACATACACACATGTTGTTGCTGTTGCTGTGTCAGCAGCAACTGCATCAAGATGCGCAACTGTTGCATAGCCAAAGCTGCAGCACACACACATGCATGCATGCATATGTACATATTTCATTATCATAAAACGAGATCACATTTTGATTTTATTAATGGCTGGCAGTGTTGCAAAACGCTGCATGCCAATTACAATGCTCGCTGCGTGCGTTACACGCGCTACTGTTGACGCGCTGTCAAGCGCACGCCTTTCACTGTGCCCACGAAGCGCACGGCTCTCTCTCTCTCTCTCTCTCAATCTCCCAACTCTTCAATTGATGGCGTGCTCTTTATTCTCGCTAAATTTCCTTTGCTCGCATACATACACACACACACGCACATTTGTATACAATATCACGACTATTTGTGCTTGTGTTTGTGTTTTATGTGGTTCGCCGTCGATTTTGTAAAGTTTTGCCAACATAGCCTTTAGCTTCATTATGACGTTGTAACTGTCTTTTCAATTTCTCGTTTTGCCCGATTCGCTGTGCCAATGATGCTTGGCTCTGTCTACCTCTCTCCCTCTCTCTCTCTCTCTTTCTCTCTATCTAGCAGATACACAGCTAACCGCTTACAGTGCGCGCTGTGCTCAAAGCTGAGAGCTGTTAACTGAAAATTGCTGCGCTGCTTTGATGAAGCTGAAGATGGATGTGCCGTCCGCTTTGCGTCCATTTGTCTGTTCCTCTTCTACACACACACACACACACACACATGCACGGCAATTGAGTCATATCATGTGGTATACAGTAGAGCAGAAGCTGAGTGCTGTCTTCAAGTTTTTATGTTAAATAAATAAACTTTAAATATATAAAAAGAAAATTAATTATTTAAAAAATTAAATATACAATATAAATTTATATATTTTTGCAGTATTTTTTTATTTTATTGCTTCTTCTACTATTTTTGCATTCACTTTAGCTAGCTTTTACTGTAGCTTGACTGTGTGTGCGTGTCTGTGTGCTGGTCTGCTTCTGCGTGTGTGTGTGTGTGCATCTTCGACGTCGTCGCTTGATGAGTTTTGTTTTAATTCTGCTTCTTGACTTCAATTTCTTATAAAAATTGTATATGCACGTAATAGCTGAGTTATCTGTATCTGTATCTGCATCTGTGTATCTGTGCGCTGCAATATGCTTACTGTTGTTGTTGTTGTTGTGATTTGGTAAATCTCGCGTAGCCGATTGTAATTATTGTAATCGAGTCTCGAACCGATCCAATCCGATACGATCGCCGTCTGAGCCAGAATAGCATTAGCAGATGCCGAGGCGAGGTTCAGGTCCAGTTCGCACACTGATTTGATTTTCATGTTGTTGCTGTCCTTCCTCTTCCTCTTCCTCCTTCTCCTCTTCTACTTCTTCTTTTCTTTTTCGTTGTTTTGATCATTTTGTAATAGTTTTCGGAGCGCGCCTCCTTAAATCATCTCCAACGGAGATGATCATGTGCAGGCAGCTAAGGCTAAAACTGCTAAGGCTAACTCTGAGCGCGCGCATTTCTCTTTGATGCTGTCGCTGCTGCAGTCGCTGTCGACGTCTACGTCTACGTCGCTGTTAACGTCGGTGTCGCTGTGCTTTTTGCTTAAAGTTGATTGACTGTCTGTTCATTTAGTCGCCCGGCTGTCCGTCTGCCTGAATGGCTCGCTCCGTTTGTTGGCTTTAACTTTGGCTCGAACCACAGCACAGAGACTGCGGCTTGTTGATTTGTCTTGCTGTTGCCAGTTGCCTGTTGCCCAACTCCCCCTTAAGCATCCATACCCCCCTCAACTGACTGTTGTTTCTTGTACATTTCGTTTAAGGCCATTATTGTTTTGAACATGTTCAAGTGCCATTCTCACGATTGTTTATAGTCTTTTAATTTCAAGCTCGAGTACAAGAAATAAACAGTGAAATTTAGCATCACTCGATTTTTGTTGTTCTTAAACTTAATGCTGCTCACTTCAGTTGAACTTCAAGTGATGGAACACACAACGAAAGAGAGAGAGAGAGAACTCACGCATACACTCTATGCCTCCTAAATCCATGCCCAAACGGAGAAAGGCCGTTACGCATCGCTGCCGTCTTCACACTCTCGAGCTGGCCAAAATGTTTGCCCAGTCCAAGCAAGCATCAAAGCTGATGCAGTCTTCAAATACAAATACAAATAGAAGTAGAAATTGGACACAGTTCTTGATATTGAACATATAATTTCGAGTATTGGCAAATATGTGCCTCGTTTGATACAAAAAATGCTTCATTTGAAACAAGCTCAGGTTTGTAGAACTAAAAAAAATAATTAAATTTAAATTGAATATTAAAATAAAATAATAAAAACAACATTTTTGAAGAATAAAATTATGATAATAAATTTGAAACATAAAATGAAAGATAAGAAAAATGTTGAAATATAAATTATAATTGTATTTTATTTATGTAATAAATATGGATATGCGATAATAATAATTTTTATGAATATAGCAATAATAAGAATAAGAATAATAATAAATAATAATAATAATAATAATAATAATAATAACTAATATATAATAAATAAAAAATTATAATTAATAAATAAGAAACAATAAATAATATTAAATTAGCATAATAAAAAAACAAGTAAGAAAACTCTAGTCGAGACCGCTCGACTAGGGTATACCCTGAACCCTGCGAAGAACCGTTATTCCAAGCATTCTTTGTTTCTTTTATATACACATGCATATGTACGTTCATTACAAGCCAAACTTACACACACACGCACAGGCGCGCACACACACAAACGCCAGTCGGTGCGTCAGCTGTTCTTTGGCTGCTTTGCATGGCAATGCTATGGGAAATTAAATGTTTAATAACTTTTTTTCTAGAGTAACGATTTTGATCAAACTTGTTGGGCGTGATCATGTCATCCATATGTATGTATGTACCAAAGCACAAGTCTCTAGTATTTGATATACGGGAGTTACAAATTTGAGGCGAAGGGGGCGTGGCACCCAAAATTTAACAAAAACCGAAATTGCGTAAGACCTAAATAACACTAAATGCAAAATTTGAAGACTCGAGCTATAAAGATGAATTAGATAGAATTTTATAGCTTAATTTAAATTTTCGTTTTTAATCGATAACAATAAAACGATAACAGTTATCGAATTTCTGAAACAAACTCGATATGCGCGCCCTATACAGGGACCTACAAAAAAAATTTGAAGTCTCTAGCTATTGTAAGTTCTGAGATCGACGCGTTCATACATACGGACAGACGGACAGACGGACAGACGGACAGACAGACGGACAGACAGACAGACAGACGGACAGGGCTAAATCGACTCGGCTTGTCTCCCTGATCAAGAATATATATACTTTATGGGGTCTGCCACGCCTCCTTCTGCCTGTTACATACATACGCCTTCCAACAAAAACATTATACCCTGATTTCCCATTTTCAATGGGTTCAGGGTATAATAATAAATACCTAATAATACGCTCTAATATTTAACTTAGCTAATTTACTATATTTTTTAATTTCTTTATAGCATTATTATCATATTCTAAAGCGTTTTTCTCAAATACTATTAGATGATTTAATTTTTTTAAGATTATAAAAAACAGATATAATAATTTATTTATTTTTCTTTAAGCTGAGCATATTCAAATATCAATTGATCACTTGATATCACTATATAAGTATGTAAATATGTATATATATTCAATTTACAAGCTCATGTCTACATTTTATGGAGCTGGCAGACGAGTCGGAAATTGATAAACAAATGAGGCTCCCACAGCTGTGGGATCTATAGTTTAGCTTATAATTGCATTTAAATGATATGCAATGAATTCCGATTAAGTCTCTATTAATTAATGCGATGCGAATTATAATATAAATGTTTACAGTATGGGAAATATACCCAATAAATGCTACGTTTATATTGGCGAACTTTTAGCCTCGATGTATGCGCGAGGCTTATTAACCCTTCAAGCCATGGCTGACATTGCGCTGCTCCATCAATTGTCTGAACGTTAATTAACTAGTCCTGTCGGAGCTGCAGTCAATTGACGTGCGCCTTGGCCAAGAATCAAATTTGACAGTCGCGTTGGCCGAGTTGGCCAAGTTAGGAAAATTTTCGCGCATGAAGAAGGAAAAGCAAACTAAGCACTGACAATTGATGAAGACGACGACGACAACTGCAGCAACAGCAACAACAACAACAACAATTCGAGCCAAGTTAGCTGCAATTTAAATTAAAAGCGCAATTGAACTGGAAAATTCGTCTAAATTGTTTTCACAATTACACGAGCAGGAAGAGAGCCAGCGCTCCAGAGTCGTGGCCACAATCAAGTCCTGAGCCATCGCAAACAAGTCGGGCACTATATATATATATATATATATATAAGTGTATATATATGTAGCAGAGCATACAATGCATAAAAATTTCAAAACTAATGATACCCGCACTGAGAAGCTGCTCTTTGTACACAACTTATGCATGTGAAAAGAAAGATCTGCTTCGAGGCGGGGCGGGCCGGGGCGGGGATCGGGCCAAAGCTAGGCCAAAGAAATGCAGCGCTCGCTTTTTGTGGGAGTTCAGTTTACGTTGTTTTTTCGTATTCCTCTATTTTTTGTTGGCTGCGATAAGCATCGGAAAAGCTAGAAGTTTAGAAAGGCAACAACAGCAGCAGCAGCCGCGCAGCCGCAGCAGCAGCATCCGCGCCAAAGCCTGTTCGGAGCAAGTAGCAGAGCTACGCTTCTATCTATGTGTCTGCAATACATAAATTGTATGTATCTATAGCTGGCCACATACATTGTACTCGCTGTACTCGCTCTCTCTCTCTCTCTCTCTGTCTCTGTCTGTCTGTCTCGCTCGCTCGCTCTGCATCTATGTAATGAGCATGTAAGTAAACTTCTGTGTAGCCAAAACTCCTACAACGCTGCAGAGACACAGCCACAGGCCGAAGACTGAAGACGAAGATGAGGCGAAAGAGGACGACGAAGACCAAGCCATGGCAAAAGACCTACTGCCAACTCCCTCAATACCCGTTTGCCACAACTTCAATTCAACTGTACTGGGCTCTTGGCTCTTGGCTGCTTGCCTCTATCTGGTGATGGCCGTTAAAGTTAAAGCTGTTGCTGAGCGTCCGACCCGACCCGGCACACGGCTCTGCTCTCCCTCCCTCTCTCTCTCTCACTCTCTCCTCTGTACACTCTCCAGCAGAGTGTGGGCCCCAGCTACGCTCGATCGCTGCTTTTGGCCTCAAGTTTGGTTTAGCTTCTACTCGTAAACATGAGGTACGTTCTTTAGATACCCTAACCTTTGGCACTCTGCTTTTCTAATGCAAGTTGTGTGGAGATTTTCTCCATCTAAGATGGATCTATGCCCAACTATCTGAACTCGGTTGATAATGAAGCGAGCTTCATCAAAATTCTTATGAAGACGCCTATATATGGCAGACAGAAATATATATGCAATTCAGTTGGTTTCCTGCTATAATTCTCATAGCTATCAAAGACACATGGGCTATACATGAGCTCTATGGATACTAAAGATACGTTATATACTATACTATAGATACTATTATAAATATTTAACTATGTCAACTATTCTTTCTGCCTCTCTCTTGCACAATAGATATCATTTCCCGTTGTTAAAGATATCTATTGTAACTTGAACATTTGCAACCTGGTCTTAAGTCAATATTTAAGTAAAATCTAATCAGCTTTCCTTAACTTTATTACAATATCTCAAATCTTATCTTAGTAATTATTTTCACTCAACTGTCCATCAGTTAGGGCATTCGTAGTTCGTTGCAGCTCGAGCAGTTCTTTTGGTTTTCTTGTTTTCAGCTCAGCTTGACTTCATTTGTTTGGCTTTTTTGGGAGACAAAACTGGTTATTACTCTTTTCTTTTATATATTTCCCCCATTTGCCTGAACTTCGGTTTTTGGTTGCCGTTTTTTCGGGTAGGTGAGCGGTTCGTGGTCTGTCCAAGTGGCGGGCGGCGGGCATTTTGGCTCAGTGGCGTATGCAAAGGGGCAAATGGCCAACACATTATGGCCAGCTTTAGCGGCAGCTGCCATGCTCCAACTACGACTGTGCTGCAACAGCAGCAGCAGCGGCATAAAATCAAATTCTTGGCTTGGCCAAGTTAGTACGTGTGTATGGCTTCTAAGTTTTGTGGGCAGCAGCCGCAGCAGCAGAGCCTGCAGCGCTTGCCAGCACGAAGAGAGCAACAAGTAGGAAGTGGGCGCTTGGCCTAGGCTTGGCCCGCAACAACTAGCCAGGCCAAGCCATAGCCTAGCCAAGCTGGCCCAGGCAACTTTTCGCCCGACTCCTTTGTTACATTTTGCGAGAGGTAAACGATCGTTAGAAAGGTTTTTATATGTGCCTCCACTTCGGCAGACGTCCACAGATTTGTGCGCATGTCGTTTTATTGAAGCTGAAGCTGAATCTGAAGCTGAATCTGAAGCTGTAACTATCTTACTATGGTCATGTTACCACTGCCTGTCGTTTAAGATGCTTTTGGGCCTTTTTTATACCCTGTTAGCATTGAGATTGGAATAGACAATGAGGGTATATTGAGAAAAAGCCAAAGGAAAGCAGAGTTGAGTTTCAACCTAAAAGAAGCACATGTTAAAATATGATTAAAATATATAAAATATATTATAAAGATTTAGGAAATTATCTTAGGAATAAAGTAGTATATACATTGCTTGCCGATCTACCAGTCTGGATATATTCCATATTTGCAATCATTGATGCCCGCAGACAGAGTTTCCATCTAAAAGCCAATAGAAGAAGGTGGAAATTCTGCCCTATGATCGATATTTTACAGCATTTATCGAAAATCGATAGTTATCCAATAGATTCAGTTTATAATTTTAACCCATTTATAATATCCAGCAGTAAATCACATCAAAATCAGCCTCATTTCAGAACTTCAAGTGCAGGGTATCTTCTAGTCGGTTATGCCCGCCGTCAAGTTCATATATTTTTTGTTCAGCTTCACTCATTCGCTGATTTTGTTTAGTTTCGTTGGCTTTGTTTGCTTTGGCTCTGGCTGCAGTTGCATCCATTTTGGTGGCCCCGGACTCGGATTCGGACTCGGACAGAGCGCTCCTGCCCGCTGTCCGCCGTTCGCTGCAGCTTGAAATGCTGTTAACCTCGTTTGAACTTTGCCATTTGTTTTGAGCCATTAGATGGCTCGCATCTTTGGCTGCGCCAGTGCAATTTAAATATATATATATATATATATATATATATATATATATATATATATGGCCAACAAAAGGAGTGTACGTAATGTAATTTAATGTGAGTGAGCCGCGGATACGTGCATTTCGACGGGCAGTCAGTCGGACGCGTTGGCAGTTGGGCAATGGCCAATGACATTTACAAGATACAAAATGCACTGGCAATTGAGCCTGCATTGGCATGGGTCAGGCGACGATTTTTCGATGCTGGCTCAGTTCGTTGGTTACACACATACACACACACATTATTACATACAACCCACTCGCTCTGCACACACCTCGAATTTTTCGCAATGACAAGTAGCCAGTGCAGCGTGTGTGATTTTTTATCTGAACTGGGCTGGGCTGGGCCGGGCTGATCCCGGGGCTACGACTGGGGCTGGGTCTGAACTAAGCCAAGCGCCTCAGCTCAGCTCAGCTCAGCTCAGCGCTCGTTTTATATACATTACAGTGGGTTAACTGATGGGGCCAAACTGTGGGAAGAACTGAGCGTTTGATTGGACCATAGATTATTGCCTCTCAAGCAGGCCACAACTAAAAGAAAGAGAGAGGAGAGTCCATATTGATAAAAAGGCTATCTTTTGTTTGGTGTCCCAAAAGTCACGCAAGAAGTAATTTTGATAGAAAATACATATTTAATAGTAAAAACTCAAATTATTTCTTAAATTTATATAGTATACGTTGTTCGTTTGGGTAACGATCCATTTTTAATAATCCTAAACTATCACTGCACAAATGGCGCAAAATGAAAATCTTGCGGGAATTTTAGGACACCTTATAAAAAAATCTTAATTTATGTATTTATTATTTTTAAGCATCCTATATGCCTATATATCCCACTCATTGCACAACTTCATTTCGGCTGTATTTCCCGTTTTCCAATTAGCTTTGTTTCGATACGTGCTGATCAGAATGAAGAACCCTTGCCTGATGCCTTACACAAATCTCTTGGACTAGCAACGAGACCCACGCGAATGGACAATTGGGTGGGCGGTGTAAGCGGTCAGTGCATATCAATTACAGGAAGCGGAAAATGAATTAAATATTTAAAGCGACAGTTTGACGATTTCAGCAATCTTTCATTGACTAAGCGGAGACGCAGAATACGTTGGCAAACTGTGTCACCTCGGCGGAAAATTATCGACCGTCAGAGCCCTCGGGCTGTTTTGTATAATGGATGCGGATCTGAAGGAGACGCAAAAAGAAGACAACTACTGACTGAATGACTGATTGACTGACTGACTGACTGACTGTCGGGCAACAGCTGCGCAGAGTGCGTTGACGTCACGAACCCTTGCTCACACTCGCCCTACCTTTTGGCAGAGAATTGTCAAAAGAACAAGAAATAAAATCGCGTAAAGATAAATGCAAACACATACCGAAACATACATACATATGTACATACACACCAACACAATGTACAGCACATACATATGTATGTACGTATTTATCCGCATACGAACACATGCATGTGGCTGTGACTGTTCCTGTGTGTACGTACTGTAAAACCTTTCCCAAGCATTTCACTACACTTCTTCAACAAACCTACCCCGCTAACGATAGCTGGAAAGCAGCAGAAGCAGCAGCGGCAGCAACAACAACAGCAGCAGTTAAAAGGTGCGCGCGTCGACAAGCAAACGGCAGCGACGCTTCGTTGTCGAAGTCGACGTCAACGTCTTCACCAAGTCCAAGTTGAACGCGCTGTTGTAATTATTTTAATATAATTTTTTCACTGCGTCATCATTATTTTCTTTCGCTTTTGATATAATTCTTCTTTGTATCATTTGCACACGATTGCACACACACACACACGCAGAGGCGCAAGCGCAACTCACTCAAATTCTACTCTGTATTTGTGTGTTTGAGTATGTGTGTGGGCTGCTTCTACTCATTGACTATATGTGTGTATGTGTGTATTAAGAGTTCAATTACCACCACGTTAGTGCTGCCAACTCTCTAAAAATTCAGTTGACAAATATTTACAATTTTGTTTGTGTTTTTATAACTGGTATCAGGATGTATTAAATTATACATGTTTCATATACGTTTTATTTACCGCGTCCTTAATATTCAGTAAATTTTGTATTACATCTGAGAGTATTTTATGGCGCACGCGTTGGCAGCACGCCACTCGTTTTTGTGTATTGGTGAGTTACGATCGTTCGTTTGAAAAGCGACGCTCATGCTCTGCCCGCGCTCTTTATTCGCTCCACACTCAGCGTACATGTATACGTCTCGGCTCTGCTGCGAGCCACTGCTCTGCGCTATAGAGTGTGTCTATGGCTTAACTTCGAGTTAGTCTTATAAGAGCAACGTTTGCGAGTGGTTGGTAGTTTTGTATTATAAAAAGTTGCGCAGTCGCCGTACGGTTGTAATTTTGCCTTATAAACTTACACACCAGTTACAAGAATTTATAAGGAAATATAGTTAGAACCACAATAATATATATTACTTTAATTTAAATCGTGTTTATTCTCCGTTCGCCGCGTGTTACTGTGTGAGTGCTCAATAGTGATTCGACTCTCTGTCTGTAGGAAAATAATAACTGTACATTGCCGAAATTTCAAACTAACCGCAAAAATTGTGGAAGCCTGTTGCTGTTGCATTAATTGCCTTTCGCAGCTGGTCGCCATGTTCGCCTGTCAATTTAATACAAAATATAACAATCTGAGCGTCAAACATTCATTTCATGTACGATATTAAATTAAACTGAATATAATATATAAAATACAACTAATGCAAAAGTCGTGCTTGGAGGTACATACAAAATGTATGTATGAATGTACGTGAATATACATACATGTGTGTAGCGTTGCCTGTTTTGCAGTTTTTTTTCAAATTGCCGTTGATTACACGGCGAGTGACACGCACACAGAGACATCAGAGTCACACGCACACACAGGCACAAGGCACACATGGGCATCATCATTTTTACCGAAATAATGAGCGGATGCACGACGGAGCGTTTACAGTTGGATCAGTCGGCTGGCCGTCTAATTAGAAATGATTTAATTTCAATAACAATTTAATAAAACTGAATCTGCGAAATGAAATTGACAACAAGGGAGCAACGCAACACAAGGCAACGACGGCGAATTGTGCTGCTGGCAAATAGCATGGCTGAATAGTCAGTTGAGTTTTTGCCCTCGTGCGTGCTTGTTTGTATGTGTTTGTGTATGCGTGTATGTAATTCGCCATACTTCTTCAAATCGAGGCAGCCATAAGAGACCACAAAACAACAAGAACAACATCGACGGCGAAGACAAGGCATACTCGAGAAATAAAAGCAGCGACGTCAGCGTCGACGACAGCAGCAGCAGTAGCGGCCACAACAACAACAACAAGAAGAACAAAAACAACTGCTGCTATCAACTTGAGCCATCAGCGCAGCCATCGTTACTCACAAACACATGCATTCGGACAGCAGTATTTGCTGTTGCTGTGCGCGTGTGTAAGCTCTGCTTTTTGCATGTGTGGGAATCTCTAACTGTGTGTGTGTATGAATGTATAGGTATGTATACATACATGGCATGTATATATATGTGCGCTCTCAATATTTTTTTCTGCTCGCAAATAAGCGGTTCTTTCGTGGCGTTGCCACACTGCAGCAAACTAGTTTAATTTTTAATTTCAAAAGTCAACGATCTTTTTGTTTAGGCGCGAAAATATCAGCTATTTACACATACACGAATCTCATACGCATACGTGTGCGTAGCTCATTTGCTGATAAGAGTCGTAACGCCTAGAGCGGAGCAGAGCTGAGAACTGATTCGCTTGTCGCTCTTATCACCACGAAAACGGGCAGTAGCGTGGTTTGTTATTGTTGTTCCACTTTATTTAGCACTATCGCTTAGTAATTGAAATTAATAATGAAAGAAAAAACAAAAGCAAAATCAAAATCAAAATAAAACAAGCCGAACTAAATGCCAGAGAGCTGAGTAAGTGGACGCCCCGAAAATGGTAAGCCTATCTGAATGGAACAGGTCGAATCGGACCGGATCGGATTAGATCGGAAATACGTACTACTGTTTTTAGTGAGTGAGGGTCCAGTGTTTCACATTGTTTGCTTATGTATTTGTGACTAGATCCACACTCATTAAAAACGCTAGTTCAATCTGCATGGAATACTTCAGTGGAATGAAGCTTTTGTTCTCTATTCTTAAAGACATTGTTCGATTTGTATAACGGAAGTGAAAATCTTGGATTAGTTACTGCTCTATGTTAAAGCGTCTGATAAATGTCAAGTCCAAAGCAATCTACTGGACACGCCCACTTCCGCCTGTCTGCCCCTCACGTTGCAGTTTTGAAAGATAGTGTCGAGGCTGAACAGAGTATGACGCAGTCGCTTGCACCCGATCGTGCCTTTTTTATTTTTATTTATTTGCTTTACTTTTTGGCCTCTCGAACAAGGTAATTAGTCAACTCGACGCTCACGCACACGCATAAAGAAAGTCAACCGAACAGAACGGAATGAATTGTGTTCCAGCAGCTGTAACAATAAATGTTAAAGAGAGAGCGAGAGAGTGTGAGAAGGGTGCAAACAATGTTGATTTCTTTCCCAAGGGTTTTTTTTCTTGCTGGGACTTAATTATACGCACTAAATTAACGCTAATGTGTATGATTTTGTAAAGAATAAGCTCAAAAAAAAAAAAAAAAAAACATAATAATGCAACAAAAGCACTTTTATAATATCTGAAGGCAAACAGAGAATAATCTGAAAATGGGAATATTTCAAGTGGGTCTGTGAAATTTGAGTGCTCGCTGCTTGTTAATTTTCAAAAAGAGGGCAACAAATTTCCATTTAAACAAATAAATAGTAGAAGAACTCATGGAAGTATATAGATATTTAGATAATAAAAAAAAAAGTTCAAATAAATTTCATTATTTTAAATATTACATTAATATCTTTAAAACCGTAATGTCAACTGTCAAATCTTAAATTTTAATGTGATTTTTGAGTATTTTGAAAAAAGTTGTTGAGTTTTTTTTCTCAAGTGGCCCACGAGTTCAACGCACTTTTGTAGGCTCAGATTTCTGACAGACAGCGCCCACCCCTCTTTCTCTCTCTTTCTCCCTCTCTCACTCATTCTCTATTACTTTAATTTTGCTACCGGAACAAATTGCTAAAATTTCTTGGAAGTTTGTTGTTTCCCTAATGTTTTGTAAACTAGAACTTGCTCTTACTCTCCCTCTCTCTTCTCTTTCTCTCTCCCGCCTTGTCCACGTTTCGTTTCTCTCGTATTCTATATATTAAGTTGACAAATAAACAGCTAGTGTCTGAGTAAACAGCAATTTCCGTAGAATTGTGTGGCCTGGAAACTTTTGTGCAGATCGGGCAGAAATTCAAACTGCAACGACGCCACGAATCTTAAACAATCGGACGATGGCTTTCAGGGCGGAGTAGAGCGTGGGGTGGGTGCAAAAATTATTGTATAAATCAGCAGAAAAGGCAATGAGCCGATCTCGTAAAGAGAACTGGCAAAGAACGACTGCAAAATACGCTGTAAAAAGCAAATTAAAGTAGATTAAACTAGAATTTGGATTTTGATGAGAGATATATTCCTATGGCATATTTATATCTTCAAATGCAGCCTTTAGCTGATGAGATTACGCCTTAGTTAACAATCAATCTCTATAGCCAATATACTCGAAATTACTTTATGAAATAGGGTATCAAAATAATAAACCTTAATTCGAAGCTTCGAGCTTGATTCATTCATATCGCAGACACACACACGCACACACTACAAATGTAAATACAATACGCTTGGGATCAAACAGCAAGCGCCCGGCTGCGGTAGTGGGAGAGGGAAGGGGAGTGATTGGGGGCCGACAGCCAATTGAGCTATGAAAACCGATCAAAACGAGCCCCAATTGGAATTGTGTTGCCAGGCACGAGCAAAATGAACGAAATGATATCCGAAAAGTGACCGAAAAACCGAACCAAGCCCATGAGACGACTAAGAAAATCAGCTAAATCACCGGAGGCCCAGGAGAAGGTGAATGTTAGGGAGCAGCGGGCGGAGGCACCGTTCCACCACCACTCAAATGCCACAGAAAGTCGTGCACCAGCAATAATCATTGCTTGCAGGATGGCATAGGATGGATCAAATGCATGAAGTGGAGAGCAGCGATGGGATGAGAGCGAGAGAGAGGACTGAGGAAGGAGGGGAAGTCTCCGCTGCAGCTGCTGCCTGATATTTCTTTTTTGCTCTTCTCTGACTCTATTTTGTCGGCGAACATGGATCTAGTGCACGGTTGTTCATGATTAAGTTCGTGACTAGATTTCATGCTCGTCTATTAAGTTGGGTCAACACACACATACACACGCTCACAGTGAAAACATGGCCAAGAGGCCATTATAGAGAGAAGAGCCAGGAGCAGCTGCCATCGGGAAACGTCAATTAGCCAAAACGCATTTACTTTTCCAATGTGCAAAGACATTAAATACATGATTTGGCCATAAGAAACGGTTTATGGCAAGACCATGAATCGATAACAATCAAAATGCAACTACTTATATCAGTTAAGTGGAAGAACCAAAAAGAAAAATTAAGGTGAAAATATAAAAAAAAATGTTTTTAAATAAATTAAAAAAGAAATAAAATAAAATAATAAACAAAAAAATAAATAAAATAATAAATAAATAAATAAAATAAAATAATATAAATAAAATAAAACTATAAATAAAAATAAATAAATAGGTAAATAAAATCAAATAAAATAAAAACAATAAACTTTAAAAATGTTAAACAAAAAAAAAAGGAAATTTAAAAAAAAATAATATACAAAAAATATAAAAAATGTATTTAGAAAATAAATTAGAAAATCTGAGTCGAATTGAAATTCAATATATTCAGTTTGCAATATGTACTCCTCTATATATATCTCTCTTCTATATAAATAAAACTTATTTGATGTCTTCAACAGTAAATTAAAAGAAAAGAGAAAACTTTTCTTATCGAAGCAAAAAAAAACCAACTGAGGGAGAAGGCAATTAGCTTCCGTTTGGGCTGTGTCTGGCGCATCAATCAGTCGCACAGCACAAATATTTGTATGTATATTTATATATATATACATACATCTGAATGATTATATTACATGATTGACCCGTGACCCACATAATAATATGACAAGCAGAAGCGCGCACACTCACCCGCAGCTAAAAAAGAAGGGAGTTATTGACCTTTTGGCACTGGCAGTTGCAGCCATTTGACCGCTGCCAATGCATGCTGGCTCACACGCCCCCTTACGCCCGCATCCCGCTGCTGCCGCTGCTGGAGTAGCCCGATTTCCAAGCGTTTTTATCTGGTTTATGGCCAATCGACACGCGATTGGATATCGATTTCGAATTCGAGCTCGAATCCCAACTGTAACTGCTGCCGCCGCCCGTTGACAAATGCCTCGAGCTACGCAAATGTATTCGCGACTCAAGTCGAGTTGTTGTTGTCTTTGTCAGCGTGTGAACTTATCGAGGGGGTTGCCGCCGTTGCGCCTGCGGGTGCGCTGTGTCTGTCGCAAGCGCATGCGCCAAACGGGCAGCGTTTCGTTTGTATTCCCTTTGCATGTGGGCTGGCTGTACGGTTTGTTATTAAAGGTAAATAAGAAATATCAGCTAAAATCATAAATTATTTATTTACCTGATTATTCAGTTTGTTATAGATCTTTGCCTGTCTGCAAACGTCGAACCGAAAATAACAGTTCTTTGTCTTTTAGCCAGTGCTGCCAAGCGACAAAGCCAGCAGCGCGTCTAACTGTAACACCTGCCGCATTTAAATTTCTCTTCAAGTATAATTTCAGTTGCCGCTCGCAAACGAGGCCCGGAACACCTTTCAACCCTGATCGCCATTTCCTTCTTCACGCTACTGAAATGCCAACGCACTGGAAGGCCAATAAAAAAGGCAACGTTTGTTGTGTTATTTACATATTTTCAAAATGAGAGTGCTGCTATTTGTAGGCACACACTATGAGAGTTTCAACCCCAGCGTGAAAGCCAGCGCAGTGAATTGCAACGGCGCAAAATTCAACCTCGAACTTCGTAGCCGCCGCTGCTGCTGCTGCTTTCTGCGTCTTGCTTTGCCTCCCATTTTCATTTCCTTCAAGCTGAAGCTGGCGTTGCCGTCAAACGCTGAAACTAATTGATATAATAGTTAAAATAACAAACTAACGCGAAAGAAGTTGGCTGTAATGGCGTCGGCAGCGAAGCCGCAAACAAAGCGAACAAAAAGAGTTACCGAGAGACGACGACTACTGCGTTGGCGAAGTGCAAAACCTTTCCAATTTGAAAATAGCTTTGTGCTGTGTGTGTTGTGTGCTCGTTCCCACAAACAACAACAACAACAAGAGCAGCAACAACTACGACTGCCATAACCAGAAGGAGAACAACAAGCACTCTGCTTGCAAGGGGCTAGCAGCAAGCGGGGTTGGCCACCGATCGCTGCCAGCAGCAGAAGATGACAATGCAGCGATTAAAGCAAAGCAGAACAACGCAGCTTGAACTCTGGTCAGCGACGTCTTTGCTGGATGTGCTGCGACTGCCACAGTGGCAGCTGGAAAAATGCTTGTTCCAATGCGTGGCATTTCCGTTTGCCCGCAAGGATGATGCTGCAGCAAGCACTTGTACATAGACCAGACGGCCGGACGGGCCAGAATAGTAATCACATTTATTAAATCTAAATAAAATATGTATGCAATTCATTGGAGCATTTTCTCTGACTTTGATATGGAAACTTAAATGGTGCGAGAGAGGAAGTGCCGCAGGCATGGGCATAGGTATCAGATCAAGCCCAGAGGGTGGCTGGGTGCCTACTTTAAACAATTAAAAACGCAGCTGCTGTAGATAGCAGCATTCTAGATAAATATGCAAACAAACTAAAATTTGTTTTAACTGAATTTAAGGAATTCAAATGTGGTGGCGATAGTTATCGATAAGTCAGTAGAGTGCTGCACAGTGTCAGTTCAGTATGCTTTTCAACACTAAGCTGAAGTACGCACTGACCGTTTCAGCCGATAACAGCATACTCGATTGTTTTTACCGATTGGCAGCTTTGCGCGCTATAATCTGTTGGTTTAAGAAATGCAACAATTAAAGTGATGATCATACATTATTAATCACATGCGTTTCATTCACGTAATCTGTGATTTAGGCAAACACTTGTATTTGCGATTGTGCTTATAAGTCTATGCTTCTGTTCATTACCATTTTCATTCATGTTTACCTTGATTTGTGCTCGACTAGCGACTCCAACTCGAAAGTACGATATGTTTTATGTGACTGCGTTGCTTTGGCTCTCGCACGTAACATGCAACCAACGTAACGAAGGCGTTGCAGGCGACCACCATAAATTACCTGTGCAATAGCAGACAGGTAAACAACATACATACATTTACCTGTGTAGACCATAAACTAGCCGCTCACATTACTGCCAATTTTGTTTGGCCAAGTGAGACCACCCCCCTCCGATAGGCGTATGTAGTTCAGCGTGGTAATTAAAAGGCCCTCAATGATGACCATGAACTGATCATGGCTAAAACTCGACTCGGCCTGGTGCTGCTGCTGCTTCGGCTGCTCACCTTCGCCTTCGCCTGCCACGCCCCTGGGGCTTGCTGTAACTTTTCGCGCGTATACGCAATGTGGGTTACGGTTACTGACCCACCTAACGGCGCATTTGTGCCACTGTCAGTCTGTGTTTTTGGCTTTATGCGTTTACCTCTCGCACACCAAATCCGTCGGCGTCGACTGCGACGTCAGCGACAGCGCCAGCGTCGCTGCTGGCCATTGTTATTATTGCCATTAACACGATTTTGAACAATTTATGCTTCATTTTTATGATACCCATTGCCAATGGTGGCGGAAGGGGTATGCCCATGCCTAGAGCTCAGGACTCATGAGTCACTATACCCATAAGGATTTATCATAGAAGGATATCTGAGGATGTCTATAGAGAGAGGTATGTGTATATGTCATCTGCACTCAAACCCATATACTTCAATATCTGCTGCTTACAGGGTATCTCTGGTGCGGCCTTTCTGCAGCTCACCCGTCTTGTTTTGGTTTCTTTTGTTGGGTACTTAGCGGCCAATGGCCAACAACTACCGCATTTCGCTGGCGCACCAGTTTCAATTTCTGATTGCCGCTCGACTCGGACGGATCGACTCGTACGATCCGCGTCTCCAACTGAATTGAGCTCAAGATGTGGTGGACACGTGCAGCTCAGCTGCTGGGCTGGCTGTTGCTCCTGTGCAGTGTGCAGTGTCAGGCGGACCTGGTCGTGGACGACATATGGAGTGCCTTCAGGGGCGTCACCAATGACAGCGCCCTGCTGGAGCACATAATACCGGAAATGTACGGAGCGAGCATGCGTGAGGCGAATCCAAGCTTCACGTTCAAGATGCCCAACAGCCAACAGCTGCTGACCATGCAGCGCTCCGACTTTGCGGCTCCAATCTTTCCCAACATCACGCAGGCACCGCGAGCAGCTGCCATCAAGTCCAGCCTGGGGGAGTGGCAGCAGCTGGGTCTGCCCGGCTGGACGGGCGAACTGCAGCAGCCGCAGTCGTGGCTGGAGCAGACATACAAGTAGGTATCAGCTGACATACGGTAGAAGCTATCATCAACTCACCCAAGATCTTCCCTCACAGGGAGCCGGCGCAGCAACAGCTGAGCTACCCACAGCTGGATTACCCGCACTCGGACATCTTGCTGAACTTGAAGAGCCAACAGCTGGACGGGCATGTGACAGATATACGCGTCATAGCGTCCAATCCGGCGGAGGCGCAGCGCGAGGATCTGCTGAACGCACAGAATGTGTACATAGCGCGTGCCAACGATCCCTTCGGCTACTCCATGAAGTGGGCCTTCAGCAATGACACCGATCGAGCGTCGAGCGATCGCGGCAAACGGGATGTGGCCAAGCTCTACTCCATGATCAAGTGCTCCACGAACTGTGATCCGTTGATCTACAAGGGCTACGGCTGCTACTGCGGCTTTGGCGGCCACGGAGTGCCCAACGACGGCATCGATCGCTGCTGCCGGCAGCACGACAAGTGCTACGGCCAGAGCAACTGCATCTCCTACCTCGAGTACTTCGTGCCCTACGTGTGGAAGTGCTACCGGGGCAAGCCGCTGTGCGCCATCGACCACGGCGAGTGGGGCGGCCCCGACTCCTGTGCGGCTCGACTCTGCCAATGCGATCTGCGCCTCTCGCGCTGCCTGCGCAAGTTCTACTGCCCCAATCGACGCGCCGTTTGCCACTCATCGCGCTCCCGGCGACTGCAAAACTTGATATTCTTTGACTGACTTGGCTTGGTCTACGGACGTGATGTGGACTTGGATTAGTGTTTAAGCACTTGTTACTAGAGGCAATAGATATGCAAGAGATATACTAGAGAGATATACATGAGATGTACTAGAGATATACATGAGATATATACTAGAGGCAATAGATATACATGAGATATACATGATATATATATGGGATATATATATTTGGTCATGCATATATCTACAATATCTTGACTATCTGTATCCCACGCTCCAACTCTATAACTAATTGAATAAATGTATGTATTTACATAACTGAATTAATTTTTATATATTTTATAAATTTCAATCTTCTTTTAACTTCAGCCCAAGATCATAAATACATATGTTTATCAGATTTATTTATATCTCAGAATGTATAGGGTATTATGGGCTTGGCTTGAACTCTATAGCAAAATGTAGGAAGTTTATAAAAATGTGTATATTGTTCAGATTGGTAAGGCTACAAGAGTATTTAACCCTGAAACTGCATTGTGAGTCGATTCGATGCGCTTCTATACAGCATCTACTTATCTAAATAGTCTTAATTACTATTAAGGTTATCGTATCAATTAATAGAATAGATACAGTTAAACAGAATTTTCATTGATTATGACTGACAAATTGTGCTTTATGGACTTGAATAAGCTACTAACAATATATATATAGAATATTATATATATCATTACTATAAGTATTAGTTATTAATACATTATTATTTACTAATACCTATTACTATTATAAGAGCAGCGGCTATCTTGTGGTTGTAGTACACAAAGTTGTTAATAGGCTTATTGAATTAATACAATATAATAATTAAAGTATTATATTATGTAGATTGGATTATGGCATTACTTTGCTGCCGTGGGAGTAATGGAGTATATATTGACATGATTTGGACAGTTTAATAATGATCCTAGTCTAATGATGCCTTTGGCTCTTGCGCGAGCCGCTGCGCGCTTTGTTGCCAGCTGGCGTGCGCTCCTTTTCCTTTTCCTTCTCCTTCTCTTTTTCCTTCTCTTTATCCTTTTCTTTCTCCTTTTCCTTCTCCTTCTCTTTCTCCACTTTGCTGCTGTTGCTGCTGGAGCAACTGTTGTCGGATTGAATGTGGGTAATCGTGGCGAACTCCTTGAGCGCGCGACACTCCTGCATGAACAGCAGCGCCGTCTTGTGCTGCGTGGTGTGCGGCTTGTAGAGCAGCAACAGATTCTGGCACATGAGCAGCAGATCTCGCTGGAGTTCGTTGACGCTGCGCAGATGGCCGGAGTCGATGTTGCGCTTGATGGTGGGCAGGTCCATGGGCCGCAGGCACAGCTCAGCCTTCTTGTGCGGATGCTCGTCGTGGAAGGCGCGACGGAAGGGCGACACATACTTGCTCTCCAGCAGCGTGCTGTAAATGCTGAGGAAGAGCTTCTTGGAGGCGCCACGCGTTTCGCGACGATCGTCAGTGTGCTCACTGGACGCCGGCGAATTGGGTATGCTGTCTATGACGGGAGTTGAGGAGCAGCGTCGCCTGGTGCTGGACCTGGCTGTGGAGTGATCACTGGCCGTTGTCGTATCATCGTCCACCATGGGACTCTCGGAGCGGTCGCGATGCGGTAGCCTACGCAACAGTGGAGCACGTGCTGAAACGGGAGCAGGAGCGGGGGTGCTGGACAAACCGAAGCCACGGGGCGGCGTCTGTCGTGCACCACTGCTGGACTCGGGATCGGGCTTGTGTTCAGCATGCAACTTGGATTTAGCGCTGCGAATGGGCTCATCTGCTTTGCTGCTGTCTGTCAGCGAGGACGATTCCTCGTCCGTGTCGTGCACTGAGCTGGCAGTCGTGGGTGCAGGCGTCTTCAGCTCTGAGCTGGCTTCGACTGCCATTGTCTCCAAGCTGCTTGCCTTGTTGGACTCCTCTTTGGGCACTGAAAACATATAGATCATAAGTGGAAGTCTTAGATCTTTTGGATTACACTCACCTTCGCTGCTGGCCTCGACTGGCTCAGCTTTTTCCTCTGGCTCCTCCGCAGTTTCTTCCGTGATTTTGCTGGTCTCAGCTGTGCTTTCCTCACTTGCTGCAGGAGATTTGCTGCCCGCTGTTTCAGTTGCTTCCACTGTATCGGCCACCACAGGCGTGGGCACTTCCCGCGCATTCTCCTCACTCGAGCTGCTGGCAATTGTTATTGTTTCATTCAACTCCTCGGCGATTACCTCAGCATCATCTGTAGTTACATCTGGGCCTTCCACAGATGGCTGACTGCGCTCCTTGCTCTCCTGTGATGCCACGGCAGCCAAGGGTATATTATCGTTGGAGTCATCACTGGAGCCAATGACCACTTCCTGTGGCTTCGGTTGTGCCGGCGATTGGCTAGCCTTACAGCTGACGGAGTCCTCGTGCTTGGACGACTCCGGCTTGTCCTCAAAGTCAACTGCTTCAGCTTTGGCTGGTTCGGCAGCCGGTGAAACCACATTGTCCACATTCTTTAATATCTCCTCATCAATGACGCTGACCATTTCGATGCCAATGTCATCGATAATGTTTTTGCAAAATGCCTCGATCATATGCTGCTCCGCGGGATCATCGGTAAAAATTACATCCAGATCCGCAGCAGCTTGTTTGTCGCTGGCGTTCGTCTCTGTGTCTGCGGACTTTGTGGGCGATTCGTTTGGTTTGCTAGTGGTGGAAGTTGCTGCAGCAGCTACTTTATTCTTCTCCAGCAGCATGGACAGCGTTGGTGCTGCCTGTGAGGGACTCCGTTCGGTGATGGCCACCTCAGCTACGGGCGGTCCGCTTATGGGTCGTGTCATAAATTCTGGATCATTTGAGCTCTTTAATATGACTGCCGGCTGGTTGGGCATGGCGCTGGCGCCACTTGTCAACAGGGAAGTTATCGTTGGCGCCGCTGCCGTCGCACGAGCTACTCCTGTGCCTGCCGCCGAGCTGCCTGTTGGCGATGTGGCGGTGTTGCCACTGCTGCCGCCTGGCGATTTAAGTAGCGAAGTTAGCAAGGGAGCGGGAGCCGCTTGCTGTTTGTTGCTGGCCCCTACTGGGTTGGCGGCTGAAAGTAGATTTGCTGTTGATATATATTAAATTCATATAATCTGACTTTCAGGAAACAAACCTGAAATATCCACATCCACATCCATATCGACTGAAGTTGTGTCTGCAGTTAGGTTGGAACGTCTTCCTGTGCCAGTTTCTCTGTTACGCCAGTTGCTAGCATTGTCCTTCTTGCGCTGTTCACGCTCCCGCATTCGATTCTCCAGCTTCATTTCGTCAATGCGCTTCGTTTCCTGTTCCTTTTCGATTTCCTGCCACATTTGCTGCAGCTGCTGCTCGGTCATCTCATCCGATTGCAAGGCCTCAATTTCCCGCTGCACCTTGCAATACAGTTCCTGATCTCGACGCATCTGAGTTTTTACTTCCAGCAGCCGCTCCTCGGTTAGCCGTCGCAGCAGGATTTCTGTGGGCGTCTCTACGGCCACAGTTGCCGGCGAAGAGAAGCCGCTGCTTTCATTGGTGCGCTTTTTGCGTTTCGTCGTCTCAACCGATTCCAACAGGTGGCCATACTGGACGGCACAGTTTTTCTGGGAATACCAATCCGCCGGTCGAGTGTTTCCATTGCCGCAAACTGATTTCAATGTGCGGCTAACTGTTATCCAATTCTGGTCGCCACTGCACGAGACTGCCGAGGCCAGGCATAGTTGTTCGCGTTTGGACCAAGTATCAAAAGGAGCGCGGCTCATTTGTTAATATTAATCGATGTAAAAAAGCCGCAAACAAATATTTCACCAGCGCTGTGCATAGATAGAGATGAGCACCAATAGAGATGGGCAGTCTTAAGGTAACTGTTACCAAGTAACCATTAACAACTTAAGTGGGAGCTGGAGTTAGGAATATGTCAGCAATTATATATACAAACCCATAGCACAATAAATTAAAATATAATAAATGAATTATATACAATTTCCGTATAATAATTATTCTTATTCAAATTTTACATAAATTATAATGATTTATGGCATGTCTGCATATTTTTGGTATTTTCAGTATATTTTTAATTCGCAGCTAGGGTCACACCGCATCATAACAACAACAATAAAAACAACCAGTTTACAGAAATTTTGTGTACTACGTTAGTGATTAACTTATAAAGAAGTATAAGAATAATCAAATCAAAATGCAATCCTTATCGCAAGCAGTGAAATCAAGTCTGCCGAATTATTTGTCCAGCCTGCCGGTGCCCGACAGTGTTGGCGGCTGGTTCAAATTATCATGTGAGTGCCACGCGTGCCTGAACATTGGAATAGCACTAAAGTTCGCTCGAAATAAATGTCTCAACTCTCAGAAGATATATAATGACAGTGTAATTAGTGGAATTCAAGTATTAAATGATTATCTGGCATGTACACGCGTGTTTTACACATATTTCCAGAGCATAAACGAGCCCTGCTCACCTGAGGCAACTTATTATGCAACATTTGGGTCAAACTAGCGCCATTTCTAAATTTGTTGTTTGTGTAAAAAGCGAGAATTCTCACTGAAAGGCTTATAAAATTTTTATCTGCATCATAGATAAACAGTAGGCAATTAATGATAACTTGAATTTATGAAAAATAATTTGACATGAACCGAATGTTTCCAATTTGCGAAAAGCTCCTTCAGCCGATCACATTTGGCCTACTTAAAGAGCAATTTCTGACAGTGTTTTATCGTCATTTACAGTTAAAGATTGGCTAGCACTCATTCCACCCACCGCCGTTGTGGTCGGCATTGGCTATGTCACGTACCAAGCCCTCTGCCCCGCAGCCCAGCGCAAATCCTGCTCTGGCCGCTGCAACGACAACATACGCAAACACGAGGCTAAGGTCGTCGACATGATTGACATTGAAAACATCGCGGACAAGGCCGCCTTCTGTCGCTGCTGGAAGACCAAGAACGTGAGTACAACTGAAGAAGTTGCTATGGAATGCCTAACTAATGCCCTACAATCTTTATCTTAGTGGCCCTACTGCGATGGCAGCCACGGCGAGCACAACAAGAACACGGGCGACAACGTCGGACCCGTTGTGGTCAAGCGGAAATAATTCTGATATGGATTCAGCGATGGTTTAGTCGGCGACGCATTTCCTTGTTGATATTCATATGCAGGCAGAATGAACTGTTCTCAAGTTCTCGCTTTAACAAATTTGTTTTAAATTCTATAGATTGTTTTCAACCTACTCTTACCGTAAGCTAAAATTGATTGAATTCACTGAAGTAATGAAGCCAATAAAGATTGCCTAAATGAATGTAATTCATACAACCCAAATCAAGTCTGATCTGTATTGGAAGCCGGCAGACTAAGCTATATCTGTTCCTTAAGCTGATAAGTCTTCTGCAGATCTCTGCATTGATAGTGATCCCAATTGCAAATATAGACTCAGAGATAGTCTCTTTCATAGCTATGGCTAATATTTGATCAGGCATAGATCACTATATAGCAGCAGTGACATTGGTCTATCTACATCTATCCACTTAAATTGAGTCTTCATTGCGATGTAGTAGTAGAAAACGCGTATTTATTTTAATTCCCGTATATAAATTATTTGCTTGCTGGTCTGTTCGACGTATAAATTTCATGCGTGCTAAACGAAATTACAAAGAGAAAACAATTGCTTTGTTAACAGAAATGCAGATGGCTGAAACGATTTGAAAATACAGAAGATTTGGCGTGCTGAGCAAACCAGGACATTGTGTATTTTGAGATGGTAATACAGCACGACGTTTCCGACTCACTTATATCATTACTAATCAGTTGGAACTTAGAAATAGGCATCGTGCTTGCTGCGCTGCGTTGCGTTGCTGCTGCTGCATTTTTGAATCTCGATAGAAATGATTTGAAAACTTATTTGAAAATCTTGCCCTGGTTGAATTTGCGGCCATCCTTGTCGGTGCCGGACCAGGAGAAGTACTGGGTGACGAGCTTCTTGGTTTCCTCGCTCTTGGGATCCAGTTTCTTCCAGTCGTAGACCTCGTAGTCGATCTGCCAGTCGGGCGACAGGGGGAAGGCCAGCTCCTGTCCGCGCCACACCCACACACCAGAGATGGTGCTGTTGTTGTCCTCGCCGAACAGGCAGACTGAGGCGAAGGCCTGCTTGCGCATCTTGTCCAAGCGCTGGAACATGCCAGTGATCAGATTGCAAGACATGAACACCTTGGAGAGCTCCTCATTGTATTTGTATGATCCAAACCAGATGGAATAGTTTTCGGCATCGAACTTGTCGAAGAAATAAGGAATGGACTTGGCCTCATCCTCGTTGGAGTAGACGCGCTTGAAGTCATCAAAGTTGAAGGTACCCTTGGGCATCGAATCGAAGGGATCCTTCGATTTGGGCTCAGCGGCTAGAGCCGCATCGGCAGCATCAAGATCCTCGGGCTCTTCCTTCTCGGCGGCCTTCTTTTCCTTGGGCTTCTTCTCCTCCTTCTGTTTGGCTGGCTGCTGCTGCTTTGTGCCGGTCTTAGCCTGGAATTCGGCATACTTCTTGGGATCGAAGACCAGTGCCTTCTCGCACAGCTTGTAGTCCTTGAGAACAGCCTGAACCTGTGGCTGGTTCAGAATGGTGACGAACCAACGGTTCAAATTGACATAATCACGGCGCACACTTGGCTCCAGCACATACTGGTACAGGTGCAACAGGCTGGAGAAGACAACAATATCAGCCAGAGTGATGCGCTCACCAACGAGGTAGGTGACATCCAACAGCTTCTTGTTCAGCCGCTGCAGTACAACCTCAGCGTCCTGCTTCACATTAGCGTTCTTCTGCTGTGGCATAATGCCGAGCAGGGGGAACACCCAAGCGCAGGACACTGGCAAGATCTCGTTGTCAGCAAACGAAGTCCATTGCTGCACCTCAGCCTGTGCGAAGGGGCATTTGCCACCTCGAAGCTGCTCATTGGCCAAAAAGTAGGCAATGGCATTCGACTCGCTCAGGTATTTGCCATCAGCGGTTTCAAATGCTGGCACCTGGAAATACACAAATTAATTTAAAAATTAATATTTATATGCGGATTCCTAGCAAATGCCACATGGCTGAAAAAGACAAATATCTATGCTGAGACAGCTGGCAGAATCTTTTACTTTCACAAGCGAAACTAATGAGTTGGCAAATTTTCGCACGCTCCCAATGCAAATAACCTTATTCGCGTGCAGAGGCAATATTTTAGGTGCTGACGTTGCATAGCCGGCTTTTGAGCTCTTTGTTCCACGCCCAAAGCGATAAGCAACGTCGCCTATTATATATATTATAGTTAATGTGTAAGACTCACCTTGCCGAAGGGGAACTTCTTTAGGAATTCCGCCGATTTGTTGGACTCGCCAAACTTGAAGTCCTCGGCCACTTTCACCTTTGCGCCAGAGTACTGGGCCGCGATGAGGGCCTTGTACGCGCGGAAGTTCTCGGGATAAGTGTAAAGCGTCTGCAAATATACATTTTGTGGATTAAATTTAATATTTATCGCATGCGTCCATCTTTTTTGCACTTGTTGAGTAGCAATTTGGCAATTATTGATGCAGGATTGCACAATAATTTACAAATTAAACCGACGCATTTTTTACTTACTCCAGTCGACATCGTGATTTCTGCCGGAGAGAAAGAAGAAGACAAAAGCAGTGTTGCCATAGCCTGCTACATGTCATGTTATGTGTGGAGTCGATTTCATAGAATACAGTAACTCTGTTAAGTGAGGAGCGAACATTTTAAAATGGGGAGCAAACTCTGACTATTGCGGCGAGTAGGCGCATAACGAGTGAACATCATCTGCCACCGAGAGCGGCCGTACGCTTACGGCGCATAAGTTTAACTAATTTCAGTGCCTCAAACCACTTGAAACTATAAATAAAATTATTGTTAATGTGTAAGTGCAGCGCCGCTACAATGCCCTGAAGTGCAGCAGTGAAGAAAGTTTTCCTAACCAGGTACAAAAAGCACTGAACAGTCAAACGAATACCGCCGCAGTGAAAAAAAGTGAAAATTAGAGTGTGTGTGGTGTCAGTTTAGCGAGTGCGGGGAGCATTGCATGCGTGCGTATGTGTGTGTATGAGATTCTTACGTTGCGCTACGTTACGTTGCAAGTGAAATTTCATGACATTTGGCAGCGGCAGCGGCAATTGAAATTGTTTATTTTACTCACCGTAATGCTACACAGAACATAGCAACTGCCCACAAATGTTGTTCCCCAAAGATGTGAGTCGCATTTATATACGGAAAGACACACATAAACACATACGCGCACCCATACACCCACATCTACATACACGTTTGCAAAACGAATGTCACAGCATCCAGCAAATTTGCAAATCTTGCTTCTATTATTATAACTGTTTACTTTGCATTTGTTTTTGCTGTTGTCGTTGTTGTTGGTCAGTGCTCAGTGCTGTAATTGTAGCTGTGTGTGCTCAACTAGTCTTATTCGAAATGTGTGTAACCTTAGCATTATCATGCGCTCTTTTCCGTCATTCGTATTTGCAGGCTGTGCGACATGTGACCTTCATTCCAGCAACAAAATCAATAGCAATAGCACACAGTTAACGTTCACATTCATGTTAATGCTCAAATTCATGTTCACGTTCACGTTCACGTTCACGTTCACTCTTTCTGCATTTCATTCGCATTAATATTTGTTTGTTCTTTGCTGTCCTCTGCGTTCGCCCCCATCGCTGCTTGGCCCTGGCCTACCTCACCAAAGCTGCGCTTCAGCCCCGCTTGCCCACCTGTCGCCGTCAATTTTCATCAGCAGCCGTCCAAGGCTCTCGCCGTGATTCGAGCTTTACATAATTAGCCAATTTTCAAATTGGGAATCTGCTAAGCTTGGCTCACGGGTTCAAATGTCTTATTAGTAAGAGAAAAAACTGAAGTATCTGGAGAGAGCTAGCCACGCGCATTTCTCAGATTTATGTAAGCCCCCTTGCTTGTCAGTAGTTTTGTTGGAATGAATCATAAACACCTGTACGTAAGATTAATGGTTGATTATTATACAATTCCTTATCACCTTATCGGACGGACAGCAATTTTGAATAGCTGACGAATCACCCAATCAACACACGCAAACAAAATTTAGCTCATTCGTGCCCGGATCGGTTACATCTTAGGCCGTGAAGTAGCACCTAAAATAAAAACAAAAATGGCTAATAAGTTCCTTTTAGTTAGAGCGAGATGGGAATAGTGTCAGCTGTTAGAGCAACAAGAGCGGTATGCATCAAACAGACAACAGTGTGACCGTCTGAATTAAATTTTAAAATCATTCGCATATGACTGTCAGAATATATGTACGTGTTCAAAGAAATCGTGTTCTATATAACTGATTTCCATTTTGCTGTCATATTTATTATTCATTTACTTTTGATTGTTTTTTTCTCTCCACATTTTGATTGCTTTTTCCATATTTGTTCATACGAAGTAATAATAACTATTATTATGCAACACTGGCATCCTTGCTTTCTTGACAATTGCTTAACACTGATATATCTACTTCAAAAGTTTTCGTATGACGTTCATTCCTAAATCTTTTTGCTATTTATTAATAATTAATATCTATTGGAATATTCGGAAAATCTTTGTAATTTAAATTTCTAATTTTATAATCTTGGTAGGATAATGAAAGATGCACGAATATGAAATATATGAGCTGAAAGAGGAACAAACACGTCTTCCGCCAAGCAGCACCAACAACACCACCACCAATAACAAAAACCCAAACAATAGTCAACACTTGTACACTACGTTGGCGCCAGATACTTCACAGGAACCCAAAGCTTCCACAACATCTGCAGTAACTAAGTCCGACGAGCTTTCGGGCCCAAAAGCAACGTGTTCTGTCATATATCCAGAAGTACAAGAGTTCGTAGATCAAGTGGCACAGCCGCAACAAGCAACCCAAAAAGATATTGAGACGGTGCCAAAGCGTAAACGCGTACGACGTGTTTATGTGGCAGAGTATTCGCGTTGTGCTAGTCTAAGACCACGGCAAGCACCTGCAGTCAACCTAGCACCCATACCGGAGAAACCGTCAACACCACCACCAGCAGTACAGTCATCACCAACGCCCACAGAGTATATAAAGCTAGGTATGAAACTTCAACAGATTCACTCAATTCAGACGATTGCTAAACATGAGATTTCCATTTTGCAGAACATTTCACGGCAGAGCTTTGGAATCGCATCGAAGAGGAGCCAGAGCCGAAGGTAACTGGGAGGAAGAGACGCGGAGGAGTCGGCAGTAGAAATCGCAAACGTCGCTCAAGGATCGAGATCGATTCTAATTTCTCAACGGAGACAGCAGCGGCCATTGCTGCGGCTCAAATTGAGCTTGATTCGAGTAAACCGGTGTCACGGACTTTCCGTAAACGCAAGCGCAGCTGCAACATGTCCTTATACGACCGACGATATCAGACGTCCACTGACGAACAGCGACGCGTGGCGAATGGCTATGCGGCTAGCACTGGCACTGGCCTGCGTGCCGGCAATGCTTCCGTCACCGGGGATAGCGACACGCCCGAGCTGCAGAGCCACCAGTATTATGGCCCAGCCGGTGGCAGCAACTCGAGCGGCGCTAGCTCTAACCCCGGCAGCGGACTAAATGGCAGTGGCAGCACAATATTGAATCATGTGCCCTCCATGGGTACGCTGTGCAACATTGGCAACACTTGCTATCTGAATTCGGTTGTCTATACGCTACGGTTTGCTCCGCATTTCTTGCATAACTTGCATCATCTCATTCACGACTTGAATGTGGTGCAGCAGGCTATACTGCGGCAACAGAATGCCAAGTCCGCCTCTCTGGGCCGTAACGTGAGCGGCGGTGGTGCCCAATTGGAGCATGCACGCAGCTGGAGCAGCAAGGATTTGGCCACGACAGACCCGTACAATAGTACCAGCAATGGCAGCGGCAACAATGTCGCCAGCAGCGGGAGCAAGAAGTCAACACATCAGTCGGTCAGTGAGAAATTGCACGATCTGTATAACAGTCTGCATGGCAATGAGATGGCCGACTCCAGTGAGCCCTATCATGCGGACACACTGCTGCACGCCATACAGGATGTGAATGCCACATTCGAGGGCAATCAGCAACAGGATGCGCACGAGTTTCTCATGTGTGTGCTGAACTGCATACGCGAAACGAATCAGTCGCTGATAAAGGCCATTGGCGAATGCCCGGAAGTGATTGCGAATGGGTGAGTTGTGTTGCAGGTCACGCGTCGATAGAAATGTGACTAATTTACTAATTGCCTTTTCGTTTATGCAGTTACATTGCCAATCCTGATGATACGGATACGGTCGATTCGATGGAACGCTCCGATGCGGCTAATCATGCGCTGATGAGCGCTTCCGGCAATGGCTCGATAGCAACTAGTCAAAATCAAAGTACCACAACAACAAAAACGTCATTCTTTTCACGAAAATCGAAGAGAAAAGATGAAGTGAAATCCTCAAAGGCGACACGATTGCAGTCACCGCTTAAAGATAATAGTCCAACCACAGCCGGCGGTGGCATGGGTACCACTCATGTCGCGTCCAATAGTCTATTCTATTTGAATACAGTCGATCTCAGCGGTGCCAGCGCGACAGCTTCTGCTGCTTCTGCTTCTGCTAATGCCACAGCATCAGTTGCATCGACCGCACCTGCAAAATATTCCAGTGATGATGAAATCAATACCGCTAGTCTGCTTAAGGATAAAATGCGCCTGGAGGAGCGCATTCGTGAGCTGAACATCAACTTCTTCAGCTCCGACTTCGAAGGCATTGTGGTGCTGACCACCAAATGCCTGAGCTGTGAGACAATTACACGTCAGAAGCAGGGCATGCTCGATATCTCGGTACCTGTGCCGATTTCGGGTTATGACAATGCCGAACTGCAGGAAAAACCCAGCGCCTACATACAGGTTAGTATGTCTACTAGATACGAATAGGTAAGGTTCAATGAAACCCAAAGCCCTTAGACAAATATATAATTTAGTATAAATGCTCATTTAGTCCGATTAGGTTTCCACTCATTAATTATTTGTATTCATGCTCAAAAGTAATCTGTGAATGAGTCGCAGATTCATTCAAGAATGATTCACTTGTTTAATGTTGACTTACTTTGTGTGCTTTTGCAGAACTCGTGCATAACGCGTGAATATTTTCGCGGCGATAACAAATACAGCTGCAATCAGTGTACGGGCTACACTGAGGCCATACGCTCGATATCGTATGAGGTGTTGCCCCGTCTGTTGGTCATCCAGTTGAATCGGTTCTCGGGCGGCATGGAGAAGGTGAGCACCTATGTGCCCACAACATTCACGCTGCCCTGCTTCTGTGCCAAGTGCTGTGAGCTGAGCGATGCCAACAAGCTGCACGTCTATAAGTTGTACAGCGTGATAACGCACGTGGGCGCCACGTTAACTGTGGGCCATTACATAGCGTACACCTGCTTTTTGGATTTGGCCAGTGACTATGTGAATTGCCCCAAGGATCGGCGCAATGCAACAAGCAGCGCGCAACAACATCAGCCAGCACCCACAGCAGCCGCTGGCAATGAGAATGCGGCGCCGAGCAATAATGGGATTAGCAGCATTGCGAGCTTGCCTGTGTCAGCGGCTGCTTCAGCTTTAGCCTCGTCGGGCACCAGCTTGATGAAGAAAATGAAGTTTGGCCGCAGCAAGGCATCCAGCAGCGGGGATATGAGCAAGAATGTTAAGCAAGTGAACGGATTCACCAGCAAGACCATCACCAATGGCATCGGCAAGCTCAGCATGAACACCACCTGCCACGGCGTCAACTGCTGCGCGATGCGTTTGTGCTGCAGCCAACAGGCGAGCGTCGCGGGCAGCAGCAGCGTCAGCAACAGTGACTTCAGCGAGGAATCCCTGCAGAATGGCAGCAACAGCAATCTCAGCTATGGCAGCGCAACCAACAGTTGTGCATCGTATCCCACGGGCTATGGCAGCACGGGGCGTGGCGGAGTCAAAGCCAGCTATGTCCAGGGCAACAGCAGCGAGCCCATTTGGTATATGTGTGACGATGACAAGATCAAGGCGATGACGCAGCGTGAATTCGAGGAGCTGCTGTCGCCGACGCGAAAAATTACAATAACACCTTATTTGCTGTTCTATGCACGCTTCGATTTGCAGCCGGCGACACCGCCGAAGCCATGCTCATCATCGACACCGCCACCACCGCAGTCGACGTCATCGGCGTCGTCGTCGTCGGCAGCAGCCGCAGTAGGTGCGCCGGTGCAGCAGCTACCACAGAGCTCCTGGTCAAATGATAATCTGCAAAGTGGCTTGCACAAGATTTGAAAAGTTTTCGCTACGCTGCGCAAGGCCATCAAATGTAAAACAGACGTGCCCTAAAAGCAGCGAAAGAAACAACAGAAACAGAAACAACAGCAGTAAAATAAGCAACTATATAAATAGAGGAGCTATGTAGGAACTTACATTCAACACACACACACACACACACATATTATATATATAAATATATAGGAAACATATAAAGATACGTCTCTTAGATTAGGTCACACGAGTGTGGGCATAAGTTGAAGCAGAAGTCTGTTTGTTAAACAATTGTACACGTTTAAGCTCTATCGTTTATCTACATGCATAAAAAGTAACAAAAATGAAACTACATTTAATAACTCTTATATACGAAACAACAAATTGTTTAAAACTATAAATAACCTTATGACTGATGCCAGCAAAAAAAGAAAAAACAAAAAGCAAAAAGCAGAAAAAGAAAAAGATAATGAAAAGAAATTATATTTATAATTACGATGTGTAGGTTAGTTGTGGTCCAGTTACAGCCGTTGGCTAACAAATTCAATTAGTTTGGCATTTAGAATGTACTGCTGCGTTCAGTTCGACAAAATTTACTTTTACTTTTATTCATCTATATATTTATGCATATATGTAACGACGACACACGCTATTCCTTGTTTAGTACGCATTAAGTATTATTGCTTTTATTTGATTTTTTTCAAAAACACGAAACTTTAAATTTGTTAAAACTACGATTGAAACGAATCAAATCAAAACCAAAAGTTTAAACACGAATTTAACACGTTACGAACGCTATGAAAACACTTGTTTCGCGCCTCTTGATAATGATAATGATAGAACCACACGCATCAAATCTCAATAAGCCGTTTGTAAATGAACATAAACAAAAGCTCAATTCAATAAGTACTTTAACACTATGATAATACATTTTTTTCAATATAGTTAATAAATCTGTTTTGTGCATAACTTCCATAACGAAATAGCCTAAGGGCAGGCAGCTTCACGTGAGATCGACAACTGTAGCTAAATATTTTGTTCTACATAAACATAAACACAAATACATATACATATACGTACATATTAATAAAGAACGATTATCAATGCATCTGGACATAGTAATATATATATATATATAGATATATAAATATAAACATATTGGCCCAAGCATACATATATCAAGTGTTAAATAGTTGTTACAATTAAATGCAAACCAATTGGGAAGAAGAACAACAGCAAGTAAAAGAAGAAGAGGAAGAAGAACAACAACAACCAAACACACCCACACACCCACACACACATAAGTTCACAAAAGTGCATAAAATTGAAAGTCAATCAGAGAATTGTTATAAGATGTAATAAAAAAGTTTATACTCATGTTTTTCATAGGACAAACTAAAGCAAAATAAAGATAGCAACAACAACAACAACCACACACATACACACATAGACACCACTTCACACATACACCCATGCTAAATGTATTAAATAATAATAAAAACTAAATTTAATAATAAATACCTTTTGCAATCTGTTCAGCTCTTTAGTTGAGAGTGTTTAGTTACGTCTTTTCAGGAGCGCTGCTTTAGTGATATTAACATTTACAAACACAAATACACACACACACACACACACACATACATATTTATTTAGCTTGTAATTGTAATTGTAATCTGTAAGATCTAACAACAATTCCAATGAAACAGCAAATGGAATCAAAAATCCCTAAAAAAAAGAATAATTCAAGTTTCAATTTTGTTAAAGAAGCGCCGTTTAATTCCAGTTACATTTATGATTATGATTATGATTATTAACTAGCATAATAAAACATGCTTAAATATACGAAATATACAACATAATCTATGTAAATTCTATATGTTATATGTGTGTGTATCTGAATAGTTTGTGCTGATGACGGAATGCCTTAAAAGGGCAGCAAATTTGCATGCCCTTTGCAGAGTTGATTCTGTTTGGGAATGACTCAGGCTCAGTTAGTTGAGGTAACTATGTATAATAGGAATCTGTATAAACCTAACGAAACGTTAAACTCCTTTTAGTGAGGATGACTCATTCCCAGAAGGTATATTGAATATCCAGCTAAGGCTAGCTAACTTATCTTAGAAAGATAGCTTATCAAGTATATATGATTCTTATATAGTATACCAATCTATATTTGTATGGCTATATTTTGATATCATATATAATCTACATCAGCTGAAAATGTTCTTTTATAATATACACCTCCTAATACCTAATCCCTATGAGAGTACTATATTATTAAAAGGGTTTCAGTAGGTGTTCCATAAGTAGCTAGCCTGAAGGTACTTTGCTTGGTATCAGCTAAACAGACTCTTAAGTTGATCTGTATGAAAGATAATGGAATTATTCAAGTCAAGATATATCAAGATATATATAAAACAAGACAGGAGCTATAAAACAGTTTTAGTCTTCAGCAAAGATCCGTAATTGATCGAATTGCTGAATAAAGTAATAAGCTGTAATGAAATTGGATATATATTACTTTAGCCCAGATCTATAATAGATCCAATTGATCCACTTACTCCCGAAAGTAAGTAGGTAAAATATATTTGATAAATACAAATATGGACAATCAGCAAAGTTAGAAGTGCTAAAATATCAAGTATACGAAAGTTTAGTTGAAGCAAATAACTCGAATCGTAAGACGAAAAATTTGGAATATTTTCTTTCTTTAAATATCCCAAAAATAATCAACAAACTTTATTTCTTGGTATTATATATTTGTTTTAATATTGTTTATTTGAACATTTAAATTTGTGCCATGCTCGAGAGAGTTTTCAATTAGCTGATGAGGGCTAGCGCAAGAAATAATTTATTTAAGGATACATGTTGGATATAACACCTCTATTGTTGTTTATTTATTTGTCAATCAAACTCCTTATGGAGACCGAGACCTGGTCGTAGTTGCGCTGGCTCCACTGGACATTGGTGAGCATGGTCTCCAGGGTCTGTTGTATGGCCTGCTCCAGGCCCTTCAGCGAGCTCCTGTGCGCTTTGACGAAGTTGCTGAAATCATTGAAGTCGCTCTGCTGGAAGGTCTGCTCCGAGAAGGGCGGCAAGAGGCGCGACATGTCCTTGGCAATGGGGCTGTAGCTGAGGTGGGAGTATGATGATTAAGCATCAAATATATTATAGATTAGAGAGAATCGCTTACAATTTGTAGATGAAGTCCACATTGTTCATGAAGTACTCTCTGGCCAAATGGAAGCCAATGTCGTTGTATGCCACCGCCTGGAAGGCCCACATCGAGTCCTGCTTGCGTATGCCCTCCTCGGGCGCAAAGGTCAGGGCCAGGTAGCGCTGCAGCAGCCACACCTCGCGCGTGCAGCCCAGCGACGAGAGAATCGTGCGCTTCTCGGCAGCCACGTTCGAGTTCTTGTAGCGCGTCCACAGGAACTGCCACTCCTCTTCGTTGCCGTGCCGTATGGCGTTGCAGTAGACCGTTTGCCGCAAGTTGTTGGGCACCGGATTCCGCTTATCCGGTTCCGGCTCGTTACGCCAGCTTTTGAAATAGGCCTTTGCCATGGGCACACAATCGCCCACCTGATACTGGCACGCCCAGTTGCCCACCAGGGTCTTGAGCAGCACCTGGTCCTGCTGCTCGATGGCGGCGAAGGTGTCATTCAGGCCATTCAGATGCTCATAAATGGGCGCGATAAGTTTTTGCAGATAACGCTGTGAATGGGAATGGCAAAGAGGAGTTTAAAGTGCTGCGAAGGGGTTGACTGATGCTGCCGATACTCGTTCACGTGGTGAAGGGAGAGTATATTGGCACCCGGACGATACATACTCCATATACTCTTTAGGTATTAACGTGAAAGAGTATGGCAGAGACTTTAAGAGAGAGAGAGAGAGAGAGAGAGACTGAGAGCGAAGGGCATGAGTTTGAGGCTTTGCTATGATCTGGTCTGAGCTGAACTTACGAAGAAATAGAACTTTTACAGTGTGAATTTAGTGTCGGGCCGCAGGATGTGTGCAGTTCAAATAAAGATTAGAATGAGAGCTCTGGGTTACGCAGGGTTAGAGTGTCGGTGGATCGATGTCTGGCAGTGGAACTCAACTAACCTTGAAGAACTCAAAGTTGGGCGTTTGTCCAATGATGTTCTTGATGCGCTTCAAGTTCTCGAAGGCCGACTTCCAGGGCAGATACTCGCGCTCGCGCCTCAGATACTCCAGCAGCTGCATGGCGATCTCGTAGTTCTGCTCGCCCGTCCAGGCCAGGTAGAGTGCGTCGTCGATCAGCTGGGCGCGATTGATCACATGAATGCGCTCGAAGTCCCCGTTGACCAGCGTCTCGATCAGCAGCTTCCAGTTGCGCTCGTCATAGTTGACCTTGTAGAGCGTCGACATCTGGGTATTGAATATCACCCACTGATCCTTGCCGGGCAGTCCAGTGATGGTCTTGGGCAGCGCTTCGCCGGAGCTGCCGCACTCCATCCACGTCTTGGGCGTCGTTTGCGTAAAATCCTGCTCCCCCTGGGTCGTATAGCTGAGCGGCACCCACCAGCAACCGCCGAGTTGTGCCCGTGAGATCTGAGTGTTGATCAGATAGCGCTCCTGGTTGAGCTTGGCGCTGCCAGTTGCATAGTCGCGAGTTATGTTGATGATTGGGTAGCTGGGAAAGGTTTAGAGGGATTAGCGATAGACTCACAATTTGGGAAACCCGGACTCACCCCGTTTGCAGTGTCCAGGAGTCCATAATGCGCTTGATGTCAAAGGTCTTGGGCAACGTTCTGTGTATGTGAGCCGCTTCGGTCAGCGATTCCCAGAGATTGTCCTGCTCGGCGTTGCCGTAGGAGAACTTTCGCAAGTAGTTTTGTATGCCCGATCGGAAGGACTCGTGGCCCATGAACATGTGCATCATGCGCAGGACTGTGGAGCCCTTCTGATATGAGATCTGATCGAAGCTCTCCGAGATCTCGGAGACCAGCTGAATGGGTCGCGATATGGGATGACTGCTCTCCAGTGCGTCCTTCCTGAAGATGACCAGCAGATTGCTGAGCGACTCCTGGCCCATCGAATTCCACTCGGGATTGATATTGTCCACGCCCAAGCTGGCCACATACGTGGCGAATCCCTCGTTGAGCCACAGATCCGTCCACCACTTCATCGTGACCAGATTGCCGAACCACTGGTGGGCCAGCTCGTGGGCAATGACCGAGGCGACGCGCTGCTTGTCCGCCAGCGAGGAGTGCTCCCTCGAGTAGAGCAACGCGATCTCCCTGTACGTGACCAGACCCCAGTTCTCCATGGCCCCAGCACTGAAGTCGGGTATGGCTATCTGATCGATCTTCGGCAGCGGAAAATCGATGCCGAACAGCTGCTCGTAGTACTTCAGCACCTTCGGCCCCACCTCCGCCGCATAGTCGCACTGCTCGATGGCATTCGGACGGGCCCAGGTGCGGAAGAGCGTGCTGTTCGGCAGCGTGGAGGGCTTGTGGGTGAAGTCATTGACCGAGTAGGCTATCAAGTAGGTGGACATGGGCACCGACTCCTCGAACTCGCACCAAATGTAATCCGCAATTTGCTCGCTGCAAACCGAATCAAATATCGTATAAATCTATATATAGAATAACAACTGGTCTTACTTGGGCCTGATCTCCTTGACGGGCATGTTGCTCAGTCCGTTGAAGCGCTTGTGGTAGCCGAGTGTGACCACAAAAGGCGCCTTGTAATTGGGCTCATCGAAGCAGGGGAAGGCCAGGCGCGCAGACGCAGGCTCGAATTGTGTGACGGACAGCCAGCTGAATGGGAGTTTTGCATATATGGAGATATATAGAATTATAAAATAATATTTTTGAAATTCATTCAAACTGGGATATAGGATCAATCTAGTAAATGGGACTAATCGGTTCGGTGGCGAGACTAGGGTCGCTTGAACTAAGGGAGCTAAGACTATTTTAATAAAGCTCAAAATTCTAACTAAATTCTAAGAGCTTTTAGGTTTTGTACAATGCGATTCTTGCTGCCTGTTCATGTATACGTCCGATTCTCCAACCGGCCGTCTGCCTGTTCATCCGTCCGTCTGATTGACCGACTGTCCATGTCCACCGTCCATTCGTCCGTCTGACCCCCCAACTGTTTATCCGTCCGTCTATCCGTTCGATTGTTTATCCATCCGTATGACTGTCCGATTGTCTATCTGTCCGTCTATCCATCCGACTACACATCCGTCCGTCTATCCGTCCGACTGTCTATCCGTACGTTTATCCGTCCAGTTGTCTATCCATCCGTCTATCCGTTCAACTGTCTGTCCGCCCATCTGTCCGTCCGACTGTTCGACTGTTCTTATGAACGCAGTAGGATCACCGCTTCAGCCTATTTCCTTTCAGTAATTTCTCCTCCTTTAGTCGTCAAGCCATATTCCTGCTACCATATGAAGCCCTTATAGCTAATCTCTTCTAAATAGTTAAGTTCCCCAGCTAGACTCACCGGGACTTGTTGGTAGCGGGATCAATGTAGGAGCTTCTGTAGTAGCCCTCCAGCTGGCGATTGAGTTGGGCGGCAAATGGCATGGTCAGCTCGTAGACCTCTCCGGCCACGAGCTCCTCGCAGGTGCGCATCACATAGAAGTCATGAGCCGTATTCACCTCCGTGCCGGAGACGCAATTCTTTTTGTTCGCACTCGAGGTGTCGCGCAGCGTAATCAGCGACTCGTCGATGGTCAGATTCTTCGAGTGCAGCGTAATGTTGTTAGCGTTCTCCAGCGCCTTAAAGAGGATGGTCACGTTGCCCTCGAAGCGTAGGCTTTCCGGATCCTCTAAGTGCGTCAAGATGCGCAAGTTGTACTTCTGGGGCCGCAGCGCCGTGGGTAGTCGAAAATAGTTGTAGCTCGAGTCGGCCAGGGCCAAACCCAGCACCGCCCAACCGGCCACGAGCAGTAGAAGCAGCCGCATGTTAAACCTGTGGCGCGACGGCAGCAGAGTGAGGGAAAAACATTTATAAACAAACATCAATCAGCGCGCTGCTAATGTGGAGCGGAATGGAGCAATTAACTAAATCACTTGCCCCATCGAAGCTTAAATCAATTTATAAAACAAGCCAAACGGAACGCAATCAACACCAGCTATCGCCTAACACCATTCGAGTAGGGTATACCGAGAGCTTAATGCATTTGCATGACTTAGATTGAACAACTTTATAGCAGGTATTCAGGTAGATCAGAAGACATCGAATGTGACTTCCTTGAATTCTTTCGATATGTGTATAAAGCATACAATGATGTAACTATAGCAGTCTTATCTTGATACTTTATATAGATCACAATTAGCTAACTTGATCCACTCTCTCTCTCTCTCTCTCTCTCTGTTTTTGTCTCATTCTCTCTATTTATCACTATATTTGTAGATCTATTTCTCACGTCTTAATCTCTTTCTCAGTCTCATTCTCTCTATTTATCTCTTTAACACACACTCTCTCTCTCTCTCTCTCTCTCTCTCTGTTCCTTACATACTCTTTGACTTTCTCTCCAACTATTTCATCATGTATATCTCTCTTTCTCTGTCTCTCACCCTCTTTATCTTTCTCTGTCACTTACACTCTGCCTCTCTCTGACTCTTTCTCTAACTCTCTCTCTCTCTTTCTCTCTCTCTCTGTGGCTCTGTGTCTTACTCTCTGCCTCTCTCTCTTTATCTCTCTCTCTCTCTCTTTATCTCTCTCTTTCTTCATTCTTATTCTCTTCATTCTTCGTTCTCTTTCTCTATCTATCTCTCGCTCTCTCTCTCTCTTTCTCTGTCACTTACTCTCTCTCTGTCACTTAGTCTCTCTCTCTCTCTGAGTCTTTCTCTGACTCTCGCTCTCTCTGCCCCTGTCTCTCACTCTCTGCCTTTCTCTCTTTCTCTTTCTCTTTCTCTTTCTCTCTCTCTCTCTCTCTTCATTCTCTCTTTCCCTCTCAGTCTGTCACTCATTCACTGCATCAGTTTCTCTCCATTTACACATCTCTCTTATTTTTCACTTCATTTCTCTCTCTCAGCCTTTTAATATGTATGATACATATTATTTCTCTGTCTCTTCCTGATTCTCTCTATATGTTTCTGGCATGCCTTCTATCTCTCTTACCGATCCACGGTCTCTCTATCTATTTCCCTCTCTTTACCTTTTTTCTTCTCTATTCCATTCTCTCCCTGAGTCTCTAGTCATATCTCTATCTCGTTTTCCTTCTCTCTGTAACACTCTATCACTGTCTTTCCCACCTTTTCTTCTCCATCTCCATCCTCCATGTCTCTTCATTCTCTTAATCATTGCCCCACTCTCTACTCTCCCAAGCTTCAACTAATATATTACTAAAAGTCTCCATTTATATCTCTGCCTCTTTCTCCTTCTCTCTACCATACTTTATCACTGCCTGTCTCTGTCTCTCGCTTTCTCTCTCTCTCTCTCTTTCCCTCACTCTCTAACACTCTCTCACATTCTCTCTTAGACTCTGTCGCTCAAAGCTATATTATCTCAAAGAGTATATAGCCTTCGCCATACCTGTTTCACTTTTACCACAGTTCAAATTCTAAATTATATAGAATATCTTTTCTTTAGTGCTAATTGAATCGAAATTTAACCAAATTTCTCGCCTGAGAGACCACAACTAACTAAAAACGAATTTTAGGTATTAGTTGCTTTTTCTCAAGCTTCTTTCGCTTCGCGAAGGGCATAGTAAATGTGATATGTCTGACTAATGTACGTTTAATGCACTATAGTTAATTGTGATTATTTATTTGTTTTTGTTTAATGCAAATTTTCTTGGTGCTTTTGTTTGTTGTCGTTCGGCGTCTTTTAGCAATTTGCCCATGCCGAACACGTATTAAGGTCTGGGCCAATGAAACTTGAATCATACATATATATTTTATTTTCTATTTTTTTTTTTTATTTTTTATTTTACTTTATTTTTATTTTTATGGAACTTTTTGCTGTATTGCGCTGCTGCCGCTACCCTGACGTTTATTTGTTATTATTTTCGACAACTATTATTATGCTGATTGAGTGCAAAAAGCGAGGTGTCGCGCTGAGCCAGTTGCAACTGGATCGCCAGAGATTGTAAAGCATGTAATGCATTATGGATTAGGAGAAGATATATCAGTGCGAGATCAGTTAGAAAACATGTCTCTATGGCTCTCTCTCTCTCTCTCTCTCTCTTTCGTCTCTCTCTCTTTCGTCTCTCTCTCTCTCGTCTCTCTCTCTCACGCACAAAGAACAACAACTGGATAAACCAGATGCGAACTTACAACTCGTTTTTTTCCCTCCTCTCAATCAGAGCTCAAGCTATCCCGGTGTATGTGTGTTTGAGTATGTGTGTGTTTATTATAACGTATTTATGCAAAAGCTGACTGTGGGTGCGGACATTGAACTCCCATATTAACATACACCCGACTATCGGCACCTATGTGGGCGGCAAGTTTATGCATTGAGAACATTTTGAAAGTTGATTCGAAAGTCGAGCATTGACAGCTTGATTGATGTGCGTACGTATTGAGCACTGCATGTACAAAGCAATCGAAGCATTTCAATTCATTCTGTCATTATAGGGCGTGTGTGACTGCGAGATACTCGCTCAGAAACACCAAACTATATACATATATAGTAGAATAATAAAGTTTTTTGCAGGAATTTATGGAAAGATTTTGCGATACGATCTCTAGCAGTTGACTATAACTCGAAAACTTTTAAATATTTACAGATTCTCATCATCTTGCTTAGTTTGGAGTGGAACTGTAATAGTATCTGAAGACTTTTTTGCTTACTTAGGAACAAATATCAAGTCTCAAGTTTCGAAATATCAAATAAATAGACACAACGAAACGAATATCGGACAAGTCAGCTAAACAATGAAAGCTGAGATATTAAATGCGACCTATACTAACAATCAGTTCAATTTATGACGAGGTATACAGTATACAGCATGGAATGTATTCCCGATTCAGTATTCAGTATTTTAGTACAAAATTGTAATACGCCCATTTGAACTGCTTTGAATGAATATACAACATATAACCGTTTCAACCCGATTCACTGGTTATAATATACGTAAAACAACTATGATAATTTACGCATGCATTAAATTTATAAAAATATATTTAACTTTTCAATGTGAACTATAACCGATGCACACACATAAGAATATATATAACCGTTTGAAATTATGTTATTTGAAAAGAGTTTAGAGAGTATTCAAATGCTTCACTAAACACTAAAGACAAGAGATTTTCTTTTTTTATAGTTTCAGAGGGGTCACTTTTGATATATTTGAAAAATAACCGGTTCGCGATTACTGAGAATTTGCTGAGAAATGCCAAGAGCTAATATTGTTATGCATTTATGCACTTGCAGTTAGTAGAAAATTGAACTTGAAACAATTGAAGCTAGTTATTGAAATAATATAACCGATTCGCATTGCATAACCGTTAGCGTATCGCAATTTGCTGCACTGATTTCAGCTACGCATCGAGCGCTCGGCATTGACATTCCAATTGAACTTGAGGCACGAAGCGCGAAATTGATTTGCACAGCTTCCACTATATATCATATGTTTATATATCTATATACTATATAGATATATGTATGTGCCTGAATTATAGTTCTTCTTTAATTGCTGGGCGTTGCTGTGCGAAAAGTCATTTGCCCCGACTAGTTGGATAACACTTCTGTCAACAGTTACTGCCAATAGTATGCGTACGTTTCGAATTACACGGTTTTTTTATATTTATTTTAACTAAATATATATAGTTTTTTTTTTTGTTTATTTTGTGAGCAATTTTGAAATGTTTTTCTTAGGGCTAAACAAATTTTTGAATTTTGAGTATATTTTATTTGTTTATTTGAAGAGCAGGGCTTGAGCTGGGGCTTATATGTATATATACGTATATATATATCTATACTTTTTATATCTTTATATATATATGCTACTGAACTAACCGAACCGCTTTGAGCTACTGTTAGCTAGACGTGAATGCGAGCCGTTCGCTGGTCGGCAGCAATCTAAAGATTTTCATAGCAAGGCGCTTTTATCTTATAGGCGCAGCGCAGTACGCACACACACACACACGCACACACAGAGCGACAGAGAGAGAGAGAGAGAAAGAGAGAGAGAGAGAGCATGAGTGAGCGTCGCTTTTCGCAGCAGGCGGCTTAAACGAAACAAATTCGTGCTTCGGCGTCGGCGCAGTTCAAGCTGCTGAGACACCTTTATCAAAATTACACACACACATATGCATACACACACTCACATGCACACACTCACACACACACATACATAGACACACGCGCGCACAGCGGGCAGCCAGAACTTTGCTTGCAATATCTAATGGCAGGGCTTACGCAGCGTATGCGCAATTTCTATGAATTTGAATGCACACACACACACACGAGCACACACACACACACACACACGAACACACACAGACACAGCTTGAAGATGCCACATGGTGGCCTGTTGTTGACGCCAACGTGTTTTTGACCTTAATTGCGCTGATTAACCCGTTTTTTTTTTCATTTCCTTTTTTTTTTTTGCAACACTTCAAGCCAAAGCCACTCAGAGCAGCAGCAACAGTCGCACCACCTCCCACCCACCCACAGCAGCACAGATAAGCATGGACAACACGCACAGCATGCAACACATTTGGGCGCCCACCTAGGTGCCAGTCTCTGGCAGCCAGCTGCACTGAGCGAAATTGGCTAGCTACTTACACACACACACATATATATATATATATATATATATATATATATATATATATATATATATATATATATATATATATATATATATATGATCCATTGCGTTAATATAGACACTGCTAACTGATCCACCTGCTTGGCATAGGCCAGCATTGCGCTGGCTGTTGGCCCATCTTAGTCTCTGTCTAACTATAGTCAAATTTATTAAATATTTATTTATATATATTATGTGTTTTTATTTTTTTTTTAAATATATTTCATAAATATATTAAAAATCATTTATAATCATAAATTAAACAAAGACAAAAAAAAATCAAAAATTTTTCTTTTGGAGAGAAAAGTTTGTTAAATCAGAAAACTCATGATTAATTTTGAATTTTATATTAAATCATGATTAAATCGTGATTAATTTTTAATATTATTTTAATCAGGATTTTTCTGATTTATCAAATATATCTCCATTTAATGCTTTAATTTAATATATTTATTATTTAAATAATAATATTTAAATTATCTAACACAACTTTTTTTAAAATATTTAATACACAAATTTAATCTTGAAATATATATTTATAAATTTGCTTGTTTTAAAGAGTTTTTTCTAAATTTAAATACTTTAAAATATGTTAATACATATAAATTAAATTTTTTGTAGATATTTTTATTATATAATTATAAAATATTTTAATATATATATTTATTTTATTTTTTATATTTTTTAAGTTAAAGTATTAAAATAATATACATAATTTTATTTTTAATTTTGTTTTTTCTTATATATATATAATTATATATTTTCTTTTGTTTCTTCGATTTTTAAGTTTTTTTCAATTTTTTTTTTCTCATAAGTATATATATATATATTTTCTTTCATTTTTTATAGTTAATTCGAAATTTTGTTATTTATTTTAAAAATATGCTACTACGCTTTTAGTATTTTTGGTATTTTTATTTAATAATATATTCATTTCCGTAATTTTAAAGATTTTTAAAAGTAATTTTTAATGCTTTTCAGTATTTTTTAGTATTCTTATCTACTTTTTGTCATTTTTATTTAATATTATTTATTTTAGTAAATTTAAATAATTGTTTTAGTATTTTTGGGCATTTTTAGTATATTTAGTATTTCAAATATTATTTATTTTATTAAATTTAAATATTTTTTTTCGTATTTTTTGACATTTTTAGTATATTTTAGTATTTTAAGTATTCTTCTCTTAACTACGCCGTATACATTTTAGAAATAAAATATTAAAAATCAATTGAAAAATTCTCAAATAAGAAAAAAATCCAAATATATGTATATTCCCAACTTAATTAGTAAATACCGTTAGATAAACGCAATATGGAATCCATAAAGTTAATAGAAAAATTCTTGCGATATCTTAAGAGACTAACTCTGTGTTTGCTTCAGTGTATTTGTGCATTAGTCGGAATGGAAAGGGCTTAAGGCCCCACATGCAAGTGGTTGGCACATTCGGGTTTGACTCTGAGTGCTTGCTCCAGGGGAGGGCGAGGGCGAGGACGAGAGGGCATGGGAAAGTGGAAAAGTGGGCCGTGCGTGGCAACTAACTGACTAAGTAGCACTTAAGCCTTGCGGTAATTGCCACAAATACTAATTGCAGCATTTGCGCTTATCTGGTGTCAAAGGGAATTAACTTAATGGTTGCCACCCTCGAGCTGGCCTTAGCTCTGTGCCAACAAAGTCTCTGCCGAGAGTGAGGCAAACGCTCAGAAATCAATTTGCAGAATTAAATATCGTTTAAATTAGCTGAATTTGCGTTAATGTAGAGCTTTATCAAAAAAATTCTTCAATTCAATTGATTTTAAAGCACATAACATTTAAATTTAACTAAAATCTTTAAAGTTTGTCTTTGAAGATACATTTAAATTTCAACGTTTATTGGCGCCATCTAGCGCACAGTCGTAACGCAGCCAACTTCACTTTAAGTGCTATGCCAACAGCGCAGTCACAAACCACTATAGCTCAGTTTACAGTAAACAATGTCAGCAAGCTTAACATTGCGCTGTTAACTTAGCACAGACACACACCAAAACATCGCCCATAACAGCGAAACTTGGCGCCAATATTTAAATTTTGATTTGTAAATTCCGATTTCGTTTAAAGTTAATGAAATGAATAAATGCATTTGGTTTTCAGTTCAGGGGTTTTTTCTTGTTTATATTTAAAATGTACATATCGTTTTTCAATAATATTGCCTTTTTTGATGCAAAAATAAGCTTTGCTTAAAATAATCATTACATAATAAGGGGAATTTGTTCTTTCTTTCTTTTGTTCCGTTCGAATTCAAGGGTTGACGGGGTGGGGTAGGGGGTTTTAAAAAGTAAACAAATAAGCGTAAATTGTACCTAGCACAAGTTTTCAACTTTCAACTCTTAAGCTTAACATAGCTAAATATTTAAATGTGTGTGTGTATGATTGTATGTGTGTGTGTGTGTGAGTTTAGCCTGTTTTCTGCTTAAGAACTAGTGTGTGTGTGTGTGTGTGTGTGTGTGTGTGTGTGTGGAGGGGTTGGGGGCAGTTGGAGTGGGCTGCTTAAATTTTTATGACATTAAATTTTTGTTTTTTTTTTTTTTTTAGATTATAATGCACATTTTTAGTTACGTTATACAAATTCCAACTAAAGCTCTAAGTGAATTGAACTAAAACATTTAAAATTTTCATACATAAACAAAAAAAACAATGAAACAAAAATTCAGGAGATAAAAGACGTTACAGCTTAAAATTTAAATGAGTGTCTGTGTGTGTGTGTGTGTGTGGGCGGGTGGGTGTGGCTTTACAATTAAGTCTTAACTAAAATTAACAAATCAAAATCAACAAAATCAACTTAAAATGTTTTTTTTTCTTTAAAAATGAAATAAATACCCAACTCTCTCTCTCTCTCTCTCTTTCTCTTTCTATCTCTATCTCTAGCTCTATCTCTGTCTCTCTTATATACAAACACGAGGAGCAGCGGCAGCTCTAGAGCATCAGCCGCGAACGCGACTTCTTGAAGCGACCCGTTGCAGCGCCACCGGCGCCGCCGTCTCCGTTCCAGGACTTGGACTTGGCCCGGAAGTGTCTGTAGGCCTCGTTGTAGGCCGGCTCGAGCATGGGTCGGTAGGCGTTCGGCTGGCAGAGCTCCGACTGCGTCTCGTAGAACTCTTTGTAGCCATTGTGCAGCAGATAGATCTCCGGATAGTGGAGGGCCGGATACGCGTGCGTGTTGCGCTCCCGGTCCAAGTTGCGCAGGAATCGGGACATCTTCGGGCCGCGCTCCGAGGAGAACTCGCAGTGGAAGATGATGATGTTGCGCTTGTTGCCGGCAGCGGCATTTTGCTGCTGCTGCAACTCAGTCTGTGCCGCGCTCAGGAACTCCTCGAGGATCTGCTCGTGGGTGTAGAGATTCTTGGCGCCGCGTATGTGGCCCCCCTCGAACTCGTACGGATAGCGGCAGTCGATGATGCGATAGCTGGCCACCTGCTGATCGAACTCGCCGTTCAACAGTTGCGCCACCGTTTCGCTGGAGATCGATTTGAGATCCCGATGACGGCCCTCCATCAGCGGCAGGGCGTACGCCTTGCTGAAGTCCCCAATCAGCTGCGGCTCGTTGCGATTCTCGGAGCGCGCCAGGGCGGACATGATCTCGGCGTCGTTCAGAGACATGCACTTCCGCAGCGGAGGCGGATGTGGCAGGGCGTGGCTGAGGCTGGTCGACGATGTTGTTGCTGTTGTTGTTGGTGTTGAGGAGAGTGTGGCTGTGGCTGTTGCTGTGGCGCAGTTCTCCTTCTCCACGCAGCGGTGACGCTTGCTCTGGATGGGCGAGCAGCTGGCCGATGCGGGCGGTTCGGGACGCTTGAAGCAATCCCGGGCAGTCTCTGACGTCTTTGGTTGCTGTTGGTGTTGTTGTTGTTGTTGTTGTTGTGATAATGCTAGCTGATTGCTATTCGTCTCTGTCATGCTGAGGCAGCGTCGCACCGAGGGACGCCGCATCATCATGGTCAAGGCTTCCGGAGATTTGGGCGCCACCTTGATTTGCCCGCTGATCAGCGAGTTGAGCCCGCTGGGCAGGGTGAGCGCGGAGGGGGCTGTCGCCTGCTGGATGCCCGCATAGGATTCCATTTCGAACAGCTCCATGTACTCATCGTCCATGGACGACTCCATGGAGCCCGACGAGGACAGGCTGTTGAATATGCGAAAGCTGCGCGCAGGTGTCGCAGTCGCCGCTGCCGCTGCAGCTGCCGCTGGAGCCGGCGCCGGCTGTTGCTGCTGCAGCAACAGCTTGGGCTGGCGCACAATTTGGAAGCGCTGCGGCGAGCCCTCCGGCGAGAGCAGGCCGAGCAGCGCCGGGCTGACCGAGCGCTGCGACGGCGAGGCCAGCGCGGGCAGCGCGTGCACATCGTCGTCATAGAAGGAAAGCTCCTCCTCAGCATCCATGGCCATGATGTTGTTCATGTTGGTGTTGGTGTTGTTGGTCAGCGCACGGCGAACGCGGCGACTGCTGTTGTTTTTGTTCATGTTGCTGCTAGAGAGGGAGAGGGGGGAAGGAGAGAACGAGAGAGGGGTTGGATTAGTCAACTGAAGTTCGTTTGCTTCCTGCTGCTGGTTGGGCTCATGCCTAAACTGTGGAGGGTCATTAAACCCGCAGCTAAAAATATGCGACGGCGGCGGCGGTGGTGGTGGTGGTGTAAAGAGACAACAACAACAACAACAACAGCAACGATCAGCCGAAGCAGCGCAAGCAACAGCCGAGGGGTTGTCGGGCTCAATTTCCCTGCTAGTTGTTGTTGTCTCTCTCTCTCACTCACTCACACACACTTAAATAAGGAAATTTGAATTAGAACTTTAAAATGTGCCCGCCCCCTTGCCTTGTCTTATATTTTGCGGTACTCTTAGCGGAATTCCCCTTTTGCACGTTCCGCTCGAGCTGCTTGCGTCAGCGGTCAAATGCATCTGCACTTTTGACGTCTTTTTGGGTCACGCAACGCAGAACCGCAAGAGAGCCGAAGCAGCAGAAGCAGAGGCCGAAGAATAACACAAACAGCCGAGCGCCTGCCTTGGGTAACGTTACTCGCCGACTGCCTCATACTCTCTTCTCACGCTGCAAGCGAGCGAAATGAAATTGACCGAACTGACTGACTGACTGCTTGTTGCTGTTGTTGTTTGGATCTGCGCGAGCTTCGCGGAAGCCGGTTTAATGAATGAAAAAGCAACAGCAACAATAACAGCTGAGCGCCACAGCCGAAAAAAAGAAAAAAAAAAAAACGTGTCGTTCGCTCGTGTGGAGCGTGCAAAAAATAATGAGAACAAAAAAAAATTTTTACTCTTACTTTTGTTCAACTGTATAAAGCAAAGCGAGTGAGTGCCTTGCGGCTTCTGCTCAGTGCCGTTGTTCGCAGTTGCCTGAGTATGTGTGTGGGCTTTGTTACTTTTGCTGTTGTTGTTGCTGCTGCTGGTACGATCACGATCTGTTCAAGTTCAAGCGCGGCTCTTTTGTTGTTTACTTGCACTTTTATTTTATTACATTATCTATGCTTCTTCTATCCTCATTCGTATGCTTCTCTCTCTCTTTCTCAGTTCTTCTGTGATAATTACCTGATATTGCAATCCATGGAGCAGTTGTTCTCTTCGGCTATCGATTCCCACAGCATTTTGGATGATTTTTGTTTTATTGATTTCTAGAGAATATTAGTTCGGCTGAAGAAGTCGTCCAACTTGTGAGTGAGTGTTGAGTGTTTTTTGGTGATCTCTTTTGAAAATTGCTAAAACACAATTTTCACACGTTTCTTTTGCTGGAACATTTACAGTTAATTTGTTAGTTCGTTTCGTTTTCGTTAGTTGCGGCTTTGCACTTGGTAGTCCTTCGTTGAGTTGGTTCTTGCATTTGTAAAATGTATTTGTTTAAAAACTAATATTGCATTTATTGTTGCATATATGTAAGTATGTGTATGATTATTGATTTTTGGATTTTTGCATCATTGTTGTGTCCGTTTGAACATTGTTGCATTTGTTCTTTGTGTGCTGCGTTTTGTATTAATTTATATTGTATATTCCAATCGCTTGAACACAAACACACACACACAAATTTACTTCACTACCGTACGAATGGCAGAGAGAGGGAGAGCAGCTCGAGGCGCAGATGTTGACACGACGACGAACAGAAAACAAATGTAGTTCTCGAGCTGAGCGCAGCTGGTTTTAAAGAGCGACGGTCGCTGGCCGATGCAACCCCCGCTGCCGACGTCGCTGCTCTTTTGTGCGAGCGGCAGCACGTATAACGGCAGGAGCAGGATCGGCAATTGAGCGCAGCAGCAGCAGAGAGAGAAAGAAAGACAGAGAGAGAGAGAGACCAAGAGCGGGAGCAGCAGCTACATACATATGTACGTACATACATATGTATTGAACAGTTTCCCAGTTACCGTATCCCTACCATTCCAATACCAAATAGCAAAAGGCAATGGGACAAAATGGGATAGAAAGACATCGGAAAATCTGTGCAGCGCGATTGGAGCGAGCGTTCGATCGATCGCCGGCTAGTGCCAGTGCAACAGGTAGCTCTTGACAGCGGTTTCCCCTACCCAATGCGCGGCCGGAGCACTATTGAATGCGAAAATTTTGGCGCGCGAGCTTTTATAGCGGGAAGCGCGTCGTCGCCGACGCTGAGCGCCAAACCGATAGCCGAGTGGGCCCCGATTGGGGGCCGAGCAGCGATTCGGTTGTCGGTTGTGGAGGCCGAAGCGAGAAAAAACACATGTGATTTACGTTGCAACCGAGTGACTGGGACCAGAGCCTGGAGCCGGCGGGCTCCTCAGCCTGCGTGCAAATCTTTAAGCAGAATTGAAGACGCAGACGGCGGAGACGACGACGACGACGGCGGCGACGACGATGGCATCGGCTGTGCGCGGCATCGATTGTGTCGTTCGCAGGTAATAATGTGAGATCCACGCATTCCGCGACGCCTGCCCGCCCCGTTGCTCCCCTTGGCCCACTGTGCCGTACGTACATCAGTAGGTAGTCGTTGTGCCAGGTCCCAGTCATATGATCGACACCGTGCTCTTTGGGGGAGGTGGAGCGGGGCGTGGCTCTTTTGTGTTTTGCAGACGTAGACGCCAATGTCGTTAAATGAGCAGAGCTCAATGTGTGTGTGTGTGTGTGTGTCTGTCTGTGTGTGTGTTTGAATGTGTGTGGGCAGTTGCGGCAAAGTTAAAGCAAAAATCGAGTTACATATGCGAGCATGCCTACATGTATGTGTGTGTGTTAGTATTTGTGTATGCAAGCCCTGCGGGAGTCGTGTCGTATGAGGCAGGGGCAGCGGTGGGGGCACCCTTGGGTATAGCCAGCCAAGAGCTGCCTGTAAAGACTTGGCGAATTCCTCGACAGGCAGAAATCTACAACACACACACACACACACACACATGCATACAGTGCAATGTACAAGAGATGAAACAACTAAATTGGACGGCGACTATGGGGCGACATCATTTATAAAACTATCATGCGAATCATATGGGCAAAGGCAAATGATTTGGACTGGCGTCGCCAGCCGCTGCGAAATGCGCTCAAAGCTAAATGAGCTACGGTTTCATTCTCTTGAATTGCTTTTGTGCTGTGCCCAGGAAGAGGATCATCTTTTTGAAAGAATAAACAGCAAACTAAAAAGGACGCAAAAATCATAAAGTGGTTTCGAGCAAGTTAAAAAGCGTACGAAAAAAAACCACTCAAAACTCATTCATAGTGTGACACACTGTGCGGTGTGGAAAAAGCCACAATGATCAAGCTTAAGCAAAACGTACTCCATATGAATGAGCTTATTGTAATTTGTATTATTATTTGAAAATATATTTCAGTTGCATACCATAGATGTAGCATTTGTATTACTTACATAAACTGATCGCTCTAAATGATCATTTGAATATCATAGATCACATACCACGGTGCGGCGACACAGACGAAGACGAACACAGAGCACGAAAAGGGCAAACTGAGAAATCAAAAATGTATGCAAAAAAAAAAAAAAGAAAGAAAGAACTCACACACAGACGCAAAGCACACTCACGCACACAAATGCAACGAGTGAATTTGATTACGAGAAAAGAATAGGCGGCGCACTAATACAAGCGTCGATCACTATGAAATTGCAGTAACAACGTGAATGGGAATGGAACACAACAATAGCAGCGGGAGCAGCAAGAGCAAATAAACTTCCCAAAAAAGTAAAAAAGAAGTGGAATGAACAACGTGAAGAACTAAATTGTAAATCGAAATTCCAAGAAGTGCGGTCTCAGATTTGGTCGGAGTTTTGTTTTTTAAGCGCCTGACGTCGACGGCGACGGCGGCATTAAAAAAAAAAGTGTGCAAAAAAGCGTTTGAGATACTTTTACGCGCGCGCGCGAAAGCCAACGAGTGCGAGGGGTGTACCGGGCTATGATCGTACGTGAGTGTGTGCGTGTGTGTGTGTGTGTGTGTTTAGGGCTTTTGCATACAAAAGAGGCGGAGAGGAGACGTGCAATTAGTGTGCAATAAAACGGAGATAGAAGAATTTGATGGATAGGTAAGTTATGATCATTTTATACATTTGCATATTGTCAGCATTCGAGTGTGTGTGTGTGTGTGTGTGTGTGCATAAATTCCAGAGTATGTGTACGGTAAAGACTCACTTGAACGAACACTATTGCTTAGAAAGAATTGTTACATAAGGAAAGCAATAAATATAATAAAATTTACATTTATTTTATGCCGACATTTAAAAAAAATAAAGAATTTTATTCCTCTTAATTTCAAATTATATAATTTTTGTCCTTTAACGGAGCTTTTACTGTGTGCTCTGCTTGAGCCCCACAAATTTGAATTGGAGATTGACAAAGGTGTTGACAGGCTTTTGGCATCGAAGGTATTTGAACTTTGCGGAGAATTTGGATCGCGCCGAGGCCATGTGAGTCCCGAAAAGTAGGGGAAATCGAAGAATGTACATAAGAAGCAGCGCACCATAGACAAATGCTGATCAGAAAGAAGTCTCGCACACACACACACAGAACAAACAGTTAGAAAAGGATAGGTGCGCGGGGAATGACCCTCGGTCCCGTTTCAATTCCCATACACAATCCTGTTCCTTTCGGGCCTCTTCTGTCTCAGTACATATGTTCCATCAGCTGATTGTGCGTTGCCCGAAGGACATGCACATAACAGAGCACAGAATTAGTCCTGCTGTTCTGTGGTATGTGTGTGACACGAGCAGAAGGAGAGGCACGGGGAACGAGCACAACGCGCGCGCAAAATTCCTTAACACGAGCCCAACAACAACAACAACAACAGCTCTGTATGTGTGTGTGTGTGTGTGTGCGTGTGTGCGTGTGCCTAGTCAAGACGAAGCAGGGGGGGGCGCACAGATTTCTTGCAGTCAGCGTCAATGTGCATTGGCCAGGCAGACCGACGAAAGAAGTAGGTGAAGAGCGCATGAGCACACGGAATAAGTGCACAAAGAAGAAACGCGTTTTGATTTTTGCGCCAAAAATCGCTGCCTGTGTATATGTGTGTCAGTGTGAGAGCGCTGCGCCAGTGTGTGCGTGCAGGACTCTGATAGGCAGTGTTGTCGTTTAAATGGCTAAATAATGCCAATAAATAAATTATAAATTAGAATTTATAATTTATATATGTATAAAAAAAATTTAATATTGGCTTTAGAATTTGGTATATAAGAGTTTTGAATTGATTCCAGATAAATATTGAAATATATTTATTGTGTGTTAACAAAACTATTTTAGCTCTAAAGATGCTAAATTGCGCATATTCCAGTCAAGCCATTCACAAATTTAGCTATGTAAGAGGTTTTAAAAATGCTAGAAATAGCCAAATGGCAGCTAAACGGGCAACTCTGCTGCCGAGAGCGGCACAATCTATACGTAAGTTTGTATGCGTGTGTGTGTGCGTGTGTGTGGGCATGTACATGTGTATTTGTGTAGCCGTCTGCGAGCCTGTTTATCTTTGAGCTCTGCTGCAGTCGCTGCTGTGATTTCTTGCAGTCTTTGTCGCTCCTCCGATTATGTGCAGTCGCTGCTGTTGCTGCTGCTGTTGTTGTTGTTGTTATTCTTGCTACTCGACGTTTGTCTTTTTGCCTCTGCCGCGCTTTGTTGCTGTTGTTGCTATTTAATGTTTCCTTCGCCGCCTCGCACTATATTCGTTCCTTGTTCCTTTTTGCGCCTCGTCTACAAGCTGATTGTGAGAAATATTTTTCGTTACTTGACTTTCTGCTGTGCGTGTTCCTTCTGTGTGTCCTCTTACCCATTGGCGGCCGCCACCGCCACACAGTCACAGTTCTCTCCACTGGACGCGCCCGCAGCTCCAGTTTCTTGCACACACTAATTGATTCTCTGCATAAATTTTATTTAAAGCTTTAATAAATGTCAAAATAAGCAATTCATTTCGATGTTAGAGAACGCATTCATTCACTCACACGCACACTCATACTCATACTCATACTCATACTCATACTCATACTCATTCACGACACATTCACATTCTCCAAATGAAGCTTTCACTGCGGCAATCAATTGCCGGGTTCAGAGTTTAAATGTGCTGCTGCCGAAGAGCCGCCCGCTGCCAGTCCAAAGGCAATCAATTCGCATACAAACATATGTCTACATACACACACACATGTATATTTATACATATATATAGTCTGCATCCAGAGATTGTCTGTCACGTCACGTGACAAGCCCTGCATATTCATTGTGGGAGGTGTCGACGATTTCCATAGATTTGCAAGGATTTTATTTATGAATTGCTGAATTTGCTTTCAATTGGGGCAATTAATTTGTCATTGATAATGCACTTAATTGCCCTGGGTACTATGTGCTCTATAAGCAACAATAACGGTTTATTTTTGTATATATGCAATAGATTTTAGATATATGATAAACCTATACTCCTTAATTTTATAGAAATTTTATGAATATCTTTTATTTCTTATATAATTTACTCTTATTTTTCCAATATTTTTACCAACAGTTCCTAACTTGTACCTTTAGCTAGTCATATTACTTCCATTCTACCAATATTTCTGCCAACAGATCCTAACTTGTACCTTTATCTAGTCATATTACTTATATTCTATATAATTCTTCCAATATTTCTACCAACAGATCCTAACTTTTACCTTTAGCCCATCATTCGCTAGCTCTCGTCTCTCTCAGTTTCCTTTAACAACACCTGAAATTTCATAGGCATTTGCTTTGTGCAGCGCCCCCAACTGTCAGTCCATGCAAAACTAGGGAATGGTATATTGTTATGATAACTTCTAACGGTCAACACTGATAAGGCTGAAGCTTACCCGAACTGCAAAGCAAAATTTTTTGCATTGTTTGCACAGCTCTTGGCAAATAGCCATAGTCTATATGTATATATATGTGTGTACGTAACTATATATATATATATATATGTATAAGAGAGGGTCTCTATATATAGGAACTTTACAGTTGTATTTGTGAATGATATGAGGCTGCCTCAGGAAGTACTAATCAACATTGCTCGGCTCAGCAGCACAACAAAAGTTGGTATTGTATATGTGGGCAAATAGGCAACAACAACTTGAGCAGAGGGCGTTGGGGTCGGAGGCGGTGCATGAATGTACACTGTACCAGTGGGGAAGTAGGTTGTTGTTGTTGTTGTTCTCGCTATTTAATGAGCGAACAATGTTCTTGACACGATTAGATATTTTTTATATTCCCAATACCCTTGGTGAGGTTGTTTCTACTAAGTCTGCGAATTTGTTACGCATTGATTGGGTATAACATGTATATGGATCTAATCTTAAGTGAAGAAATATATGTATGTATATATGCTGGAAGACAATAAATTTTAAAGTTAATCTTCTATGTTCTTTGAGCTACCTCAAGAAAACTATCTTGATATGAACTTAAAGAGTTCTTGAAGCTTCAGATATGCTATATTTAATATATTTCTAACGATATTTTTGTTAAATTTGAAAAATTGTTTTATAATTCATAATATTTTATGGAAATTTTGAAACATATATCAAATTTATTATATATTATAGAAAATAAAAAAAAATATGTATAATTGTTATATCCAGAAACTGCCCTAAAGATACTCTCTTGATAGATTCAACCATTTCGTAACCCTCCATCTTACCATTATGTCAACTTATTCAAGATCAACTTTCATATCTAACATATTTCACTTATAATCTTTCATATCGTAACATTTCCAATGGATGTTAGAGTGTTCATGCTTCCGCTGGACTCTTTATTGTTTTGACAGTTATTTGTTATGTATGTCGGTCGAATTTGGCGCGCATTTCGATTCCAATTATGATATGTGGGGCCATAAATGACACATTTGTCGAGGTTAGTGGGGCAGAGGCCCAGGTCCGATAAGACTGCTCTCGTTCTGCCTGGCCGTTGGCTCATCTGTCTGCCACATTTCGCCCGGGCCCGCTGCCCGCTGCGCGTTCCACTTGAGTTTCCCAGGCACCCAAACACCCCCTACTGCTTGGTTAGTTTGCAATTGAAATCGATCAACAATTAGCCGATGTTTTGCTCGCAATTTTCTATATCATTAGAATAGCAGCAGCATGCTCTGGCATTGTCTGCTTGGCTCAAGTGGTTCGCCATTCTCTCAGGACAATTCGCCTTGCGGCAGGCACTCGTTGCGCTTGTGTTCAGCTTTTGTCTTTTGGTTTATTTCTCAGTTTATTTCTTTCTATTTTTTTGCTCGTTTTCTGTTTGGGTCGCAACAAGTGCCGACATTGAGACAATCTTTTGCCATTATATTTCTGTTCGATTCTGGGCAGGCAGTGCGAAATCTTCATTGTCACATGTTGCGCAGCATTTTGGTTCCCACACAGCGTGCAATTTATGTACATTTATTTTGTTTGCCCCTATATTATTCGAGTCAAGACTTCTCAAGTGTTTCAGGCTGTGGCTAAAGTCTTTGCTTATTTGGATCAAGGCTCGCTTCTGCTGAAGACTCAGACTCTTCTAAAAATAACCCATGAATCCTTTATGTATGAATATGTGCTAAAATCTTAAGAAATATGTGTTAAATATAGATTTTAGTGCTGAGCTAAGGGAATTGGCTTAAATTAAGTTGAATATTCTAATTATAATTACGGAATCTATAAATAATGCATATTAAAAAGATTTTTTATAATAATTTTAATATTTTACTCAAAACAAAATTTGTTTGAATTTAAAATTCTCAAAAAACTGCTGAAAATTTAATATAAAATTGTTCAAAATTAAAAATTATAATTTTACAAATTTTCTATATTTATTTTTAATAAAATTTAAATTAAAAAAAATTCATGTTTTTTCTCATTAATTAAATTGAAGTCTTTTGGAAAATATTTTTTAAATTTAAAATTTAAAAATATTTAATTTAATTTAAAATTTAATTTAAAATAGTTAAAAACTCAAAAAATTTAAACAATTTTCTATTTTTCTATATTTATTTATTAATAAAATTCAAATTTTTAAAAATTAAATTAAATACTTTCTCATTAATTTAAAATAAATTCTTATGCAAATTGATTTATAATTAGCTTAAAGATTAGCCCGCACGCTGATATGTTTATGTTACTGTCATGATCAATGACTTCTGTCACTCTAATATGATATCCTTGATGGTTTTTCTGCAATTCGAACCCCTTCGCGCTTTCATACCCTTGGCGAGTGGTCAATGTTTATGTTTAGATTAATAACAGCCACGCGACTGACCCACGAACTTACCATTGGTCAGCTAATTTTTAGTAAAACCTCAATAGAATCACGCCCTAAGGGATCTAGGCTAACATCTTGGACAACCACAATACCTATATACATGCATATATGGGCCTGTAGCCAATCTATAGCTTAGGGATATGTGGAAATTAATCAGAGAGCCGAACCCTCGCGCCGCGGAATCCTTTCGCTGCCCCTAATGCTACGAGGCACTGTGTACACAGCATGTAATTAATTGATTAACATTCTTAAGGATAGCATTTCTTTTGGATTGATGTGCCGATCTTATCGTGTTACATTCGCGCAGCCTTTCAACACATTTGGGACGCAACCCTTTTGTGAGACTTGTGCTATCCGCCTGACCAGATACGGGATAACAATGGGCATGGCTATATATGGCTATGGCTATATGTATGTGCGTATGTCTGTGGCGGGGCATTTCATTCATGCATCTCTGGAGATGATTTGTTTCGCGTTGATCCTAATCTAGACTATACCCTGGATTTGGCTATCATGATTGAGCAAGGGTATATTGAAGTTTATGAGAAAGGAGAAACAATGAGCTTGTAGATGACTAATGAGGCACTGAGTCGATCTTTAGTTTATGATGCATGCTTCCAAGACTTTTTTACGTATGTAGATCTGTAGAGATAGCCTCAGAGATTGCATGAGGAAGCACCTTCCTATCTATCTCTATAGGGTATCTTTGAGTCCGTATTGTTAAACTGAAAGCATTCGTAATTATTCATCTTATGCGCATCTTGGCTAACGCGCAGTTTGTTTCTTAGAACTCGGACTTGAGAACAACGCAGTTTAATCACTGAAATCAGTCAAATCAGTTGTCCGAGCTAAACCACAGACTGGAGGGGGGGCACAGTACGCTTGATGCTCTTGGTCCTGGGCCTGGTCCAGCAATTTCTCAATGTCTAAGTGAATTACACAGCACATTAGATGGCATCGATGTGGCTGATGTTGCATAATCCCAACGATCGCCCAGCTGCCAAGTTTTGCACCCCTCGGCAAGCAAGGTAAGCAAATTTCGCCAAGGACTTTACTCATTCCCATTCCCATACCCATACCCATTCTCAGACGGGATGGGTCGCTTACCTTGAGAGCGAGGGGCCCAGTCGGGCAGAGCAATTGCATTGTTTTACTAACAACATCGAAAGTTATGACAAGATTTTGTCTATCACAGCTCAAGCTGTGCTCGCTCTGCTCCTTCCTCTGTGTCTTCAGATTTAGTTCTCGTTTTCTATGGGAGGGTTGAAAGGATGATCGCAGGACACCTCAAGCGACCAACTGACAGACTGACTGACAAGCGAATGCACAGTTCTCCTTGTGCTCCGAATGCATTACGATTGAATTTCAAATTTAATCGCATATACAAATTTTATTTATGTGACATGGGTGCATTTTGTTACCGTGGGATGAAACTTTACGTCATCTCTCTCTAGCTCTCTCCCCCTCTCCGTCTCTCTCTCTGTCTATCTGTGTGACAATTCACAGATCACAAATGGTCCATGTCAATCCTTAATACTTTCACTTGGTCTCGATTGGCAGGCAAGGGAGAACGTCGGAAGGATGTGAAGTTCAGAGAAAGTTAAGAGATAATCTTATTAGATTTATTAGATATAATATAAAATTTATTAAATTGTAGTGATATGCATTTTTATTAATTTTATCTATCTAGCGATATATTAAGGAATCTTTCTGATCTTAGATTTTTCTGCTGTGCTATGACTGGTTCCTAAATCTTTCATAATTTCCTTTAGTAATTTGAAGATGGGTTTAAAAATTCTTATAAAATGTTAAGGATCGACTACAAATAAAGCAATTTTCTTTTGCTATTTTCTCAACTCAATTCATTTCTACTTCTTCATATACCAGCTAACGTTTGCCTACTACGAACTGTGGTTGCCCACTCATTAAAAGATTAAAAATATCTTAACTAGAAAATCTAGCAATTTTTTTTATGTTCGCTGCTAAATGGCTTGCAATTGCACATTCAACACATTGTGGCAAAGACAAAGGCACATGTCAGATACAGATACAGATACAGATACATATATATGCTCATATGAGTAGTTGGATTGCAGGCAGAAGAACAAGTACAACTCAATATGCCGATCCATCATCTGGTACTCAACGCTGGCCATATGTGTGTAATATTAATCTGCAAAATTCATATATATATATATATATATATATATATATATACATATTTCATGCTCTTCTCCTCTGTTCTTTATCCATATATATGTATATATGCATTTTTTTGGCATATGAACAAATGAAGTCATTGTCAGCAGTTGTCAACGCTGGCACGCCCAGGCCGAGTGTGTGTTGTGGGCGTTGTGGCGATAGGAAATACGAAAAATTTTTAAAACTAATTCCCAAATTACCGGTAAAAATGCCTAAAACAAAGTGCCCAACAATCGGTGTGGAAGAAAAAAGTTATAGAAATTTGATGGCCGCGCCAATGGCTCGGCTCAAAGGAGTGTACGCTGATCCAACCCATAATTAACTATTCAAACAATAGACGGGCGTGCATACAAAAGGATCGATAATCACACACACAGAGAGACATCACGGCACTTGATGTTTCGAGTCACGTTTGCTGACACAAATCCTTCTTAGGAAAGGCAATATTTCCTAGTCATCGCCACGATCTACACGGGCACACATCCTCATCATCAGGAGGCTTGGAGAATCTGGCTGCGAGGCGAGTCGTATTGACAGCCCATAGCCCCGTGCATACCAAAGCAGATTGCGCAGATTTCCAAAATGTTAGAAACCAAACAGCAGCAACAACAACAACAACAACAACAATTATGAATACGTGAGCTGATCTACCTATTGTTCGACTGTTTTTGGCTGCAACCTGTTCTGTGCATCGTGTAAGGTGTTGCTCGTCTGGCCTTCTTTCTCTTTTTTTTTCCTTCGTTTGCTTCTTCTCTTGATCACACCTACGTACGTATATAGTATATATATATTGTATGTTCCCACTGTTCGCTTGCAGCGTGTGTGTGTCGCTTGCCAAGCATCAGCCCATTGCCTTGACAGCCCATTGCTCTGGCTCATAATTCACTCACTGCACAGGTTTGAATTTCTTTAAAAATAACTTTGTTTTGCATGCCATTTCATTACTCTCTGCTTTTGGTTTCATTTGCTTTTTACTCTTTTTTTTTTGCATATTTTGTTTTCGCTTCAAGCTGTCAGCCACAAAATTGTGGACTGCATGTGGGAGCAGTTGCGTCTAGTCTTAGACAGCAGCTGAAATACTATATATCATATATGATATATAAATATATATATATGAAATAGAGCTGTATCTAGATACTAATCGTTGTAGTCTTTAAAAGTAGAGTAACTAGAGCAGACTCAAAAGACAAACTCTTAGATAGTTACTGATATAGTTCATTGAGTTTTATTGGATAAGACACGGGTTCTTCTTGGGATTCTGCCTTTGAGTCTACGATATATATTAATTGCCTGAGTAGCTCCTTACGAGCTGAATGCCCATGTCAACACATTCGTCTTCCTAGAATAATCAGTGCTAGCGTTAAGAAGGTGTTGAATGTTTTCTACCTTTTTGTTCTCTTTTATCGAGCTGATCTTAACTAAGAATCTTATGGTGTTATTTTGTAGTAAAAAAGGTAGTTTTCTATCCTTTAGAATCGAAAGAAATATCATAAAAAATATGTGAAATTAATTCAAAATAAATAATATAGCCTCCAATATTTCCATCTATGAATTGGTATTAAGTCTTGATGACCTTATAGAATTTCTCAGTCTAAGAAACTTTTGCAAATGTCACTTGAAGACAGAGAGGAGAGACATGGCTCACTAGCATACCAAATGCTTCTCCTAGCTTGAAAAAGGATTTAATATTGCCTTCTTAGTTGAGTAGAAATACAACCTATTTCGCCTGTAATATTGTTCTATTAAAATATCGGATAGATAGATCCTTCATTTTCTACTTCCTCCTTACATATTATAAAACATATCCTAAAATAAATTTCTTTTTAAATATCAGATATACCTAGATGGTATGGTAGATGGCCCTCCTGCTCCCATTTAATAGCAGTTTCAATCATATGCAAATACACCTAACGCCCGTGTCCTGGTTTCTTTGCTTCCTTTGGCACGTGTGCCGGATACAATTTTCCAACAATGAAGCAAAACGAGCGTGTTAGGAAAACGTGCCTACGATGCGGCGCCCGCATCAGATGCATTTGAAATATTTATCCAAAAATTGTTAATAGACTGCGCTACAAAAGGACCTTTCAAATTGAAAGGATGCGATTGTATTTGCATTAACATTGGCATTGTTATGCCGGCATCAGGATATCAAGCGAGCGCTGGTAGAGGGTGTGACAGTGTGTGTATGTGTATGAGTGTGAGTGTGAGTGTGAGTGTGTGTGTTGGCAGATCCTTTTACAATCAGAAATACGCGAAAGTGTGGCGCATGCGCACGTGCGCTTAGATCCTGCGCATATGTACAAGGGTGGCTCACGGCTGCGCCCCTCTATCGCTAATGAAAACAAGTGGACGCCATTTCCGCAAATGGTTTAATTGGCGTGCCAGCCAGCTTGATGATCCTTGTGGTGTTGCTGGTGGTGCGCTTATGGTGGTGTATGCGCCCTCGGCTTAGCTGGCGGGCGAGTACAGTGCGCAACCAGCATAGTCCTGGCTAGCAGGACATAAGCGCCTGTGTGAATCTAACGGCTGCAAGAACAGCCGCCAGAGAGGGTGGTGCTCCTGCTGCTGCTGCTGGTGTTGTCGTTTCAGTCTGATACCCTGTAATCTTTGGGGGTGGTAGGCAGAGGGTATGATGAAGCTCAGGCAGGAATATCAATAGTTAGTTAGCTGAGGATAATACTTATATCCATTTAATATGTCCTTTGTACTATATGTCTCAAGTATATGTCTCTAGCCTAACCATAGCGAAAAGCTTTCTACAGGGCAACAACTAGTCGAGCTTACTCGCCTAGATCGCGGCGACTTGTTTGGTCTGGCCTGTTGGTGGTAGCTGAGTATGCCGGGCTGGTGGTGCACCATTCACTTTTTGGGGTGGTTCAACCCCCAGGATGTGGCACGGGCCCCTGTAAAGTTGTAACAGGCAGGTGCTGGCTGGCTCATGCTGGTGTTGATTTTGATTTTCATTTCGCTGATGATACCCGCTATTGGGGTGATGCTGCTGCTGCTGTTGCTCGTGCAGACAGATATGCTTGCAGCTGCCTGTATGCCTCGTACAGTCAATGACCCGTTAGCTTAATCAAGGCACAAGTCCTTGATTACATGGTTGACATAAATCACAAGCAGCGTGCCGCCAGCTGGCAGCTGCACAAAAGCTCAATAGCCAAAACAAACTCGATGCGCAGCTGAGCAGAAATAGAGCATCCGATAACGACAATAGTCAAATTTGTGCAATAGCACGCCGAGCGGCCCGACCACAAGCCCAGTCAAACACTCACACCGGGCTCGGCACGGGTCCTTTGCCAAAAAGAAAAAAATCTTCATAAATTACTGGACATTAAATGTCCAAGAGCTGCTGTTGTGGCGGCGACTGCTGCTGCTGCTGCTGCTGCAGCAATCATTGCGCAATGTGTGCAAAAACGACATCAAGAAATCAACAATGCGTGGCAAACAGGGCAAATCGGAGCCACACCGGGCCCAGGGGCCCGGGGCCCCGTAGCTGCATCTTGCAAGGCGCTGACAATGCTGCTGCTCTCGGCTCAATGTTTTAATGCCATTATTCTTCCGGCGCATAGGCATTGTGGCACTTACAGCGACTCCCTTTCTTCCTTCTTCCGTTGTCGTCCTGGTCGTTGTCCTGCGCAATCATTGTAATCGATTTTGCACAATTTCCAATGCCAATGCTCAAGACGTCGTGTCTTAGGGGTTGCCGCCGCCACTGCCACCTGGTATACATATACATACATATATATATATATATATATATGCATTTCATCCCCCTGGCTCGCCACACAGCTGATCATAGCTCGTGCCAAAGCGCGCGCGGGGTTCGTCTTGAAGGAATACGAAAAACTGTAACAGCAAATAATAATGGGCTTCTCTTTAGGCTAGGTCTGGGCTCTAAGCAGCCGGCGCTTGCCGTTGCCCGCCACCGTCGCCGTCGCCGTCGCTGACTCTCGACACCTTCAACTATTTCTCGCTTGGCACAAGCCAAAAAGAAAATTTTTATATATATACGTGCAGCATGGCCAAACATCTGTCCCATATTTCGTGCCGTCTTAATGTGACACATTCGTAAGACTCGATCGGCTCTCGACTGTTTATCGCTGACTAACAAATTTGGTAAGTGCTGAGGGAGCCGCGCTCAAGGGTTGCCCCAATGCATTTTGTTTTGCTTTTCTTTATGGCTTACCAATACTAAGTGCAGTGTTGGCTAATTAACTCAGCTTAAGGGTTGGCAGCTAGCTCCCCATTTGCGGGCATTCCCTACACGTTCTCCCCACTTCTTGATTGAACTCAAAAATGGACTTTTATTCCAATTGATATTTAGCTCCATTTCATAAATAGTTAATTGCCACAAGGTGAAAACCAAGCTGAGGCCCATAACTTTGCTTGCATTTCGTATGTAAATGATATTTCAAATAATCTCAAGATATCTATAAATATTGATGGTCAACGGGCAGTTGGTTTTAAAAGTTCTGTTACTAAGAAAAACAAAATTATGTAAAGAAGTCGGTTGATATGAATGTGGATAGGAGTAACGAAATACATGGGAAGTACATACTCTAACATCAGATACAGCTCTATAATCTTGAGAAGTCATTGAGAAGTACTTTAAAGTTTTGTTTTTTTGTACTCATTCATAAAGTGAAATGGGTATATTGGTTTGTTGCCATGAATACGCCATAGTAGGCAATCCAAGATCAAGAGCATGGGAAAAGCCACAGTTAAGTTACCTTTCTAACTTCTTATTTTCTTTTTTTATACGAATTCCTTTTCTATAAGTTACTCCAAATTTATTGAGTACTTCCATATTTCGATCCCAAAACAAACTTTTTCTCTCTAGGGTAAATCGTATGGACTTTGATTTGCAATCAAAATTCCTATCCAACTTTGTTTACCATCTAGATCCTTTAATAATTCTTGATAATATCTATATAAACCTATATATCTGTCCCTCTATAGACTTCTAGGAATAACGAAATTTATGGCACATGCCATTTGAGTTCAACGAACTGTTTGCGTTCTTTATCATTCGCCTCGTGTGCCTAACCTAAGACAGTGGCAAGATATCTATGTGCCCCACATACTCCTCCATGCATTAGATATGATAATGTGACATTTCTTTATATACCACACACACACACACACACATACAGTCACAGACACCTCCCCTTCTAACGGAACTCTCAACAGCCATATTAATAACATTGGGGTCATTGTCATGACAGTTCTTCCGTTTATTTATATAGTACGTCTTGTCGGCTGAAAGAAACCCCCTATGAATACTGCACTCGATGTGGTGCTGTTGGTGTGGCAGCCATGCGGTGGCATTAGTTGCTCGATCGGGTGGTGCTGCTGCTGCCTTACTCTAGTACATATACGAGCGCTCAAGCATTTATATATATATGATATATATGTAGGCAAAAGTTGAACCCTCCTGGCCAGCCAGCCAGCCAGTCAGCCAGCCAGTCAGTCAGCCCAGCAGCTGCTCGGCTCAGACTTGGAGAGTTTTCCTGCTCCTTGCCACGTTTCATTAAATTTTTGCTTCATTTCAAATGCGATTGCATGCAACTATGTGTGTGTGTGTGTGTGTGCGCCAAGGAGGCAGGATTACTTATGGGCGATCGAGGTGGCATATGCGTTTTCTTGGCGCGAGCTATGCGGCAATTGATGCACAAGGAAACAAAACCGGAGGCAAGGACGAGAACCAAGAAAGCAGGCAAAGCGAGAACCAAACGCACACAAAACAGGGAGTATAATGGGAAGTTTCGGCTCTGGGTAGCAACTAAAATTGGGGTGACGATGACGTGCTCAGGAAGGTGGTGCCAGGAGCAGTACGAGAGTCGAGCCAGTCCTCGCAGCAGCAGTCGGAGCAGCAGCCGGTGGTGCTTTTTCAAGTAGAAATGCGCGCAAATGCAAAAATCTCTGAAAAAAAAACTAAAGTTCCAGAAAAGTGAAAAGTAATCAAAAAACTGCAAGAACTGCTCAAGGTGTGTGTGTGTGTGTGTGTGTGTATGAGTGTTTTATGCAAAAAAGTGCACACACACAGACACACCCATACACACATGATCGCCAGCCTTCACACACTCGCACACACACACACACACGTTGCAATCAATAAATTTCAGGACTTCGGGCGCGTTTCCTTGGGGGCAGCAACCTCAGCGCTGCATGTCTCAAGACGAGGCTCTGTTGCAAGCAGCAGCAGCTGCTGCATTTCATGCTGCAAATTGTTGTCGCTCAGACAAGCAACTCGAAAATTATGAAGCTGCAAGCAGCGCCGGCTGCTCTGTCATTGATAATCTAGCGTAGTGTGTCGCACTTGGGGTTGACTTTCCCCTTGATTGGGTTGACTTTTCCTTTCCTTTCCTTGCCTTTCCTTGTGCTCTCTGTCTTAGTTTTCCTCGTCGAAGATTTCCATTCCAGCCGTGGGCGTTTTTGTGCACATATTTTGACATGTCACGCCCCGTCGAATGCCGTCTGACCATCAATAGCTGCTAATTATTTTGGCATTGTGCTCGTGGGGTTTCGCAAGCTGCCAATGTCCTGTTCCTGTATCCTGACAATTTGTCTTTGGAGCAGACGGCACGCGGCCTATAGGTAGATCAATTAAGGTTTGTCTTCAGCCGCGAATCGATATTAGAGTAGAGTCTACAACTTTCGCACTGTATTAGTTAGTAATTTTAGCTGTGTGAGTAGGAGATACTCTGTGGATGGGTTTGAGATCGAATTAAGAGCGATTGCGAGTGGGAGAAGCTTAGCTGGAGAGGTAAGGTTAGATTTAATTTGAATGTAATTGAGTGGAGCTTGTCCTATAACTCAACTTTCCTTTCCAAATATATAAAAATATATAGAGAGAGAAAGAGAGAGATCAATAGTCTATACAGACACATCAATAGTCTATAAGGATCTATACCATACATAGATCTATAATAATATATGATATAAATATGAATTGTCTAGAGATATCTGTGATGTAAAGAGATCTCTAACATATCTATAAGAGAGATCTACAAAGTAGACAGATATAGAAAGATATATAATATAGAAAGATACATAATATAGAGAGAGATATCAATAGTCTATATTAATCTATAATATAGACATATCTATAGTATAGAGATATGAACTGTCTAGAGAGATCTGCCATGTAGGCAGATCTATAATATAGAAAGATCTTCAATATACAGATATCTATTGTACAGGTAGGTCTATAATATAGAAAGATCTATGTATCTATCTAGAGATAGATCATATCCTAGTCCACTTTCTAGTCTTAATTCACTTTCCAGTCTGCTAGTCCCCCACAATACTCTCTTCCCATACTCTATTGTACTTGCTATTACATTATTATGACAATAGAAAGCCCTACAGGTTAATAGGTTTATTAACTTTGCATACATGCGTTCACGTGCAGCCCCTAATAAGCTGGAGAAAGGCCGCCCGCTAACATTTGAGCACCATGTCGGGGCAGACAAAGAACTTGCCTAATCAACGACTTCGGTGGCTTGTCAGGGGATATTAGGAACTTTCGCCAAACAGCATTCAAATGGGAAATGCAAATGAGCGTAAAACTTCAAACCAATTAACTGCTGCCAAGTAAGCAACTTAAAACGCCTTAAGGTCCTTTTAGCGCTCACCATGGGCCAATTTGAATGCGAATGGAAAGTAGCGCAGGGGCAGCTTTCACAACGGGTTGCTCCCGAAACTTTTGAGTGGCATCTAAAATTCATGGCACACGCAGCATTCAGCGCCAACGAAACGGAAAATGCAAGCTGAATGGTGAAAAACTCGTGATGGAAAAATGCAAATGGGCTTCGCGAAAACTCGGAGGATCGGAAGATCGATCGGCGCTGAGGTGAGAGAGTCGGGATAACCCTTTAGCTCATTAGTGCACTTATTGATCTACGGCAGGAGGCAATCAAATTCACATTTCGCAACATTAACATGACAATGCGGTTCGGATCTCAAGTTCTTGAGTTGAGCCTGAGGTCGGTTGAGGCAACGAAGCGTTGCTAACTGTTGCGGCGCAGTTGCGAATCGATCGATCGATGCGGTCCATTCAAGGATCTTAAACCCTATCGACCCTCCTATCAATGCCCAGGAGTCGAGCTGACACAGCTGAGGCACAGCTGAAATTTCGCAATGAGCGCGCGCGCTAAAAAATGCAATTAAATCTTTGGCTTTACCCCCCTTTCTGAATTTTTTTCTTGCTTCCTATAGCCGGTTCCAAAATGTACTTATTCATGCAGTTCCGTGTATGGCTGTGTGTGTGTGTGGAAGAGATTTGTAGCAAACGTCTTTGGTTTCTGACATACCCTAGCCTTGGCCAGACTTTATTCCTCTACCCTTTTGTCTGGCACTCAGGGTGTGGCACAAGGTTGAGTAAGGTAGCGTAAGGTAGGGTTCGGTAAGGTAGGGTTTACTTCAGGTTCCTTGCCTTGCCACTGTGCGTCGCTGTGCAATGTGTCATGGGGTTTGTGTTTGTGTTTTTTCGCAATTGATTTGCGGAGAAAGCATCGATTGTTGGGTAATTGTGCAAAAATTGGAAAAAGTCACAGGAGATGCCAGCGAATGTCAAAATGGGCGTGGCGCTGCATCCTCTTGAGCAGTGCGCGGAAGGGGTGGACGGTGGAGTTGCAGTTGGAGTTGGAGTTGATTCTTATATAGACTATGTTTGATCTAGATTTAGATAGTAGTATTGTTGACTATGTTTATTGCGCACTTCTAATATATAGACTAGACTAGAGAAAAGCCCATGGCAACTTCTATGGAGAGTATTATACTCTCGATTAGTAGAGCAAGCCGCATGGCTTTAATCAGTTTAAATTCCGTATTTTAAAAGACAAGCTTCCTTCAAGATTAAATTCCTTTCTAGGTTATATCATCATGTAAAAATGTCAGAGCCTGGAACTGTATGAAAACTACGTATCATAGGAAGTACAGCAACTTTCCTTCTACAATCTATAAATACATATTTTAGATTAGATACGGCACCAGCGATTTGAATATCAAACACATGCAAATACTGTATATGGGGATCTCATAATTACCCTGCTATGTATATTATATCACCTGCCCCATATCTTGCCTACTATGCCTACTAAGTAGCACCCTCTTGGGCCACATATATTTCCCTTCAGGATTCGTCACACGATCACTGCGACTTGCAGACGAAGAAACCCCTGCTCTAATTTGGGTTTGTATCAGTGCGCTTCGCGTGGAAACGCTCCCATGAACCGAAGCAGAACCCTTCGGAATCCCACGAAAAGTGAAATTGTAACACTCTCCCTCTCGATAAGGTCGCGCATGCGCCCAGAAAGCTGCACAGCTGCTACAGTTTCTCGTGCTCAGCTAGCTATTTATTTAATTACCAAATATTTATTGAACATGCATTACGGTTAATGTCGCGTCCCATTTCCCAGGCAGCGATCCTACCAAGGGGTTCCGAAATGCGTCACAAATTTTGCAATTTGCTAGAAGCTGCTGTTTGCAGTAGCTCCTGCCAACAGCAACAACAACAATCGGTCTGATTTCGCATACCTTTCACGTAATGCCAAACCCGTCATAACTCAACCTCAGTCTCAGACTCAGTCTCAGCCTTTGCCTAAGATTAGGTGAGCCCACAGCGAGCTCTTTGAAGATCTTCGATCTTCGATTGGGGTGCATTTTTCGCATCGATTTCCCATCGATGGGCGCACCCTTCGCTAAGAATTTGCCTTCATTAGCTACTTTTCATTTTCTTTCATATTTATTGCAGGCTGAAGACAATTTTCATATGCATTTCTCGAACTTTGTTGGGTTTTTCGCATAGCTTGGCAAATAATTTATTGCGTTCCTTTGATTTCATTTGCGATTTGTCTGCCTCGCAATTTACAATTTGAATTTAAGGCGCTTGTTTTGCATTGAATACGATTTCTAATGAGTTGGTATTTGGGGTTGTTTGAGGGCTTGATGTGGGATTGTGCAATCGGCTCTATTGTCTCTATCAACAAATATGCAAGTAGAGAGGACATATTGTACGGACTTATTTCTGCTGAAGAATGATCAATATGTGTGCACATTAAGTCCTATCTGCATATGAAATTAGCTTAAAATTCAATTTGCAGTATTTTTTCTTTATATAGACAAAGTATAAGTATAAGAGATACTATATCTCAGGAACTTAAAGAACTAGAGCTACAAAATTTGGGTGTGATTAAGAAATATGCATTTTTTGCTGATTATTACATTTTATTTGGGAAACTATTTATCAAATTTATGGTGTTTAAATTTATTTACAATATTGTTTGAAATAATAAAAACAATTTTTAGCTTGTCTTTCTGATTATTTATATAAACTTATTAAAACTTCTCATAAAAATAAATCTTAAGCTCATTTCTTGAAGATTTCTCATGAGTTTCACTCAACTTTTTCTGATTTAGATCGAATTTTAAAAGTATACCTGAAGGAACTCAGAAACCTTAAGATATATAACTACCAAAATTGGCATAGTATTATATTAAGAGCAAAGAAAGTAACAAATTTAAGTATTTTACAACATATATCAGTATACATATGTATTATCAGTAAATCTCATAATTTTTCTTATAAAAAAATCTTTTATATAACCCCAAAATTGTATTAATACTACGCGTTAGACTTAAATTTATTTAAAGACAAAAAAATGTCTTAAATTGAGTGTTATAAGCTGTTTTTTTTTCTCAGCTCTGCTAGGTTTCCTCGGGCTTTTTACAAACGCATTCAAATTCAAATAAATTACAGCAAAAAAAATTTTCTCATTTCTGAAGGAAGACTTCTTGCTGTATAACACGCTTTTGCCATCCAAATAAAGCATTTTGTTGAGCTAATTTTTATCCCATTGCGAACAAAACACTTTTTGCCTCTTGTCTTCTTTTTTTATTTTTTTGTCTACAATTTCTCCTGTAAAGAGAGTCTGGCTGCAGCCTGCAGGCTCTGCCATTGATAGTCCCAGTCAAAATTATGTTATAAATTATAAGAAAAAAGGGTAAATTCATGTTGAAAATTTCAAGTGTTTTGTAATAAAGCGCAGAAGACTGAAAAAATGTGTCTACAGCCCAACAACCCCAAGAGATCTTCAGCAGAGAGAAAAAAATAAATAAATAAAAAACTTACAATGAATGTCAAAAATGCAGAGATGAAGAATGAAATAAGTTTGCTTCATTATTTGCTTGTTTTTCCAGCACGTTTTGTATATGTTTTTTTTCAGCTTTTTTATTGTTATTGTGTATGCAACGTCATGAGCATGATACCCCAAAAAAAACCTAACCCAACCCAATCCTAACCAAACCCAAACCCAAACTACAAATTGCGAATGCAACGAAGCGGCTGCAATCCTTAAGAATACATAAAAGCTAGCAAAGAGTTGAGTATTGACACACACACACACACACACACACACACACACACACACACACTCACACACTCACACACACACTCACACACACACAACCTGGCACAGTCAGTCACTCAGCCAGGCCACCAGGCTGGCTGACAGGCAGGCAGGCACCACCCCTTGACAGCGACACCCTGAGCCCAGTGCCTGCGCCTTGACATGATCTTCTCGGTACTCCTTGCCAGAAATAGCACCATCTAGAGCGAGCCCGGCGCTGGCATTGAGTAGCTAAGTAAACCAAAAGATTTCACACGCCGCTGCAAAAGGCGTCAGTGTTTTTTTTTCGCTCTTGCTGCCCCTCGCTGTCACCCCTCGGAATTTTTTTCTTTTAATTTTTTTTTCTGCTGGGCTGGGTGCATTTTTTACTTGACGCCTTGGCACAAAGCTGCATAATAATTATGCCCGAGATACCCTTATCGGGGCGTGGAGTGCGAAAAATCGAGCTGGAAAAATCTCATTTGAATATGCGTTTTGGGAAAACCAAAAAATTAATGAATATTTTGGAATACTTTATGAGGCATGCTTAACGCGCACAACGCGCAGCCCAGCTGATTGGCAGCACTTAAAATTTGCATAGAGAAACTAGTTTGAGTGCACTGAAGAGAGAGAGAGAGAGAGAGAGAGAGAGAGAGAGAGAGAGAGAGAGAGAGAGAGAGAGAGAGAGAGAAAAGAAGATGCGCTGTCAGCTACGAATAGATCGAATAATTTATGCCTATGTATGCATAACCAAAGGTGAGCTTCTTTGAGTAGTCCTAATGAAGAAAATAACTCTTCTGTAACCCCGTTTATCAATTTTAGCTTAGATATTCAGGAGGTATAGCAAGATATGGACACAAAGAGGTATGAGCTCTGTGAGACTTTTCAAATATCTTTTATAACTCTCAAAAAAGCTTTCACCTTTAATCGATACTTATCGATATTACGCATACCTAAGAGTTTAGATAAGTGAGAATCAAGCTCAAACATCCCTTGCCTTAGCCTAGCGACTCCGAATTCAAAGATTTATATATTTTGGATATTCCGCTTATATGTACCAAAGAACTTCATCCGCCTAACAAACACATTTATTACTTAAATTAAAACCATTTTAAGTAGTTCATAAAAAGGAAACAAATTTTCACAGATATCAGCTCCTCATGGTTCTCCCTTCGAGTTTAGCCACCTGTGCGGACACTTCAGCTGGCTGAGACGTCATTAGAAACACATGTGGTTGGCAGCACTTGCTCTCATGGGAAAGTGCGCAGCTCTGATTCATATAGACAAAGCCCAGGCGCTGATTAATCATCGGAAATGCCTGTCGCTATATTACGTGCCGCTAACCCATTTACAGCAGCTCGTAAACAATGTTTTGGCCTACCCTTAACAATGAAAGAAGTAGAATAAATAATCAATAGAGAGACTCCGAAATAAAAGCGAGGGAGGCTGGGGCAACAAAACAATTAGAATGCCAAAACATCAAGCTCGGCGATCTTAAGTGCTCATAGAGCTATCGGATTTCTCAAGTGGTTATACATATAAATATATATATATATGTACATGTATGTATGTCTGCGACTGTGTGGCACAAAAGTTTTGCTGCTCCCCTTTGACAAGTTGATCATAAAGTGTGGGGGTAAGCTTCGCTCAATGCGCAATTCGTATTGAAAGACCGTTATAGACTATATTTCCATTCCAGTCCAATCCACTTGGGTTCTGCGGAGCGGTTCGTTGTACTCTTGTGCGTGCGTGGCCTCATTTCGAGCTGTGCTCTATGATTTCCTCAGCCTGTCGGCTGGGCGTCATAAATTGAAATTGAAATTTATGCTGGAGCATTTAATAGATTACTTCGCTCATATAAATATATATATATGTATATAGATATATACATATATATTTAAATTTGTTGCGTTTTCTTTAATGATTTAGTGTAATTAGCTCGCAGGCTATGCGACGCTGCGTGCCAGGCGCCTGGAACATCTTACATAAGTACATCTCTCGCTATATATGTACAGAGTATGTATAGAGTTGTATTCAAAATTTGTTCATGAGTGCTGAGCGCGTTTTGTGATTAAGATCTTTGAGTAGACGCATATTGTGCTGGGCTAGGCGGCCAGAGGCGGGCGTAACAAAGCAGGAGGGAGCAGCACCATAAAGTGGGCTGCCTGTGAGATCATCAAGAATATACATATTTCTCTATTTTTTGGACAGTTGGCTTGTGGTGCTTGTGCGTACTCAAGCCAAGGGTTTGGCTAATTGATACATCAGCCATGCATGAGAAACATGCATTAAAGACATGCTCCTTAGCTCAACAGAATGAAAACATATACAGTTTTTATGGTGGTAGCCGCTTGCTGGGGGTCAGTGTAAAAATTCCATATACTCTTGTTTAGGCATTGACATAGACATTGGGGTAGCAATGTGTTGAGATAAGGCATATGAACAATGAGTTTCTATTGAATATATTTTGAATAAAGTTTGATTTTTTAGGAAAGAAATGTAGTTTTTGTGGTATGTAGAAATTTATGGCAAACTTTAAGAACTTTTGCAAGAAAATCATTTGTGATTTATAGCTAGAAGTGGACTAGACTGTAGTCATATCAGATATGGATTGGATGTATCGTTGGGATAGTAGTTTACTCTGCTTGAAAGATTGTTGTGGGTTATATATAAAAGCTGACCGATATAGGGTTCCATATCTGAACTTAAAGAAACCCCAAAAGAAACATATCCTTTGCGGCTCAACTTCTAGGTCGGGCAGTCCTTTCGTTCGACATGCAGGAAACTTGCTGTAGTGTAGAGCCATAATACTAGCTCTAGGAAACTCTCTACCTCTCGAACAGATCTCGCGAGAGCAGCTGCTAAAACTTTTCCAAACTAATTTTCAATTAAATTTTCACTGAGTAAACTTGCAGTTGCTGGCAAAAAAAAGGAGAGGAAAAATCGTAAATATTTCTCATTTGTCGCAGCTCACACGCTCGTCATTGTTTGAAGCTCTGACAAAACCGTCAAACCGTTATCCCCGCTAAGCCAACAATCTATATTTGTTTCAGTTTTATAGTTTTTCTGTCTGTTTTTTTGTGTGTGCGCCCGAAAATCCAGCCCCTTTTTCGGCAGACATCACAATGGAAGCATCCCGCCTTTTACATCAAGTTGAGACAACTTTCTAGATGCTTTGAAAGCTGCAGCGACCTTTGATCCTGGTTCTGTTTCAATATTATTATATATCAGCATTTTTTTGGGTTGGCCAGCGTTTGACATGCGCATGTAAATGCGAGCGTAATACCCATAAAGCAGCTTAAGACACTTTTCCTTTTCCTTTTGAATGCTTTTCCACTTTTCCGCATTTCCGGGACAAAACACTTAAAAAAAGCGCACGAAATTTTCTACAACGGCGAACGCCGCTAATGATCAACGGGGTTGGGCCATGAGAGATATCCCACATGGGCAGAACGGGGTTACGTCTAATTTACATGACGTCTGCCCCTTTTCGAATGCTGCGCGAGCAAAACTGGACCACAACGTGTCCCGTACTCGACTGGCAACATTTGCGGCGAGGGGGTTGCTCGCTGAAGCTGGAGAGGCGCTGCCAGGAGGAGTTGAGGCATCTTTAAGCATCTGTCGGCGCGCGGGTCATGGTCATAGATGCGGCTAATGAGCGTGCACAAAGGATGCAATGGCCGGGCAGGACACTCGCTATTAGCTCACACAATGCACTCAAATAGCCATGAAGAAAGCTGTGCTCCGAAGCCCTTTCACAATCATTTGCGTCATTTGCATTTGAAATCAGCTCAGCTCAGCTCGGCTCAGCATCATCAGGTTAAGCCCCTTTTTGTGTGTGTAGTGGACCGCGGCTCGCGATCTTGTTGTGCCCCTTTGTGGACACTTACTTTCGACATTTTTATTTTCATTTGTGATTTACTTGGTGCTCGGATTAGCCCCTCGGCAAACGGAGCGACTGCGGCAACTTGACCTATTTTGCCAACTTTCGGGCAGAGCCATAAATGTCAGTGTTGCCTTTAAAGTTCCATAATTTATGAGAATCGCGCTCTAGATATAGCCTGGATCTGTGTATATTTGTATAGCTGCCTTTTCCCTCAAGTGTTTAGCGTGGCGGTCGTTGACTGTAATTACGGGAGAAATTAGTTTGATTTTGATTTCAAGTTTCAGGGAAGTGTTTTGAGCACGCGCCACGGCCGGAAGTGGTTTTTCCTCAGGCTCTTCTCTAGTCTATTTTTAGAGGATGTGCGGGGGTGTACTGTTGTTACGTGCAACGGTTTGTCAGCGCCTGTGGTTACTGTTTCGTTTCTTTGTTGGGAAATTGGGGAGCTCGAGTCGGTGGACCCATCAACAGTCACTTATTTCGAGCCAAGTGACTGACAGCTGCCGCTGAGCCGAGCCGAGCCGTGAAGTACATTGTAATGCGGCTCATTTTTGTTAAATTTCATTTAGAGAGAAATGCGTGCGGCACTCTCTGTAAGGATGGCGGATATAACGGAGTCGGGAGTAGAATGGCCTGGAGGGCCGGTAGGGCAGGTAGGGCTCTGGGCAATATAAGCTCAACCGCATGCATTTTGGCCATTTGGGCGCATTTTGAACTCAATTAGCGCTCATTAGCAAATAACTTTGACGAGGGCAAGAGCACTGCAAAAAAAAAATCTCACTCAAAAAGCATGCCAAATGGAGTCTGTGGCACGAAGTTCAGAGTAGCTGGGCCAACCTAACAACAGGGGCAAGCTGAGGCGTGCGGCGAGCTAAACGGAAATGAACATTGACAACGACAATTGCTTGTTATTTGCAATGCGAAATTCCAGTGCTTCAACAGCAGAGCCAAAGCCTTGGAGTCGGCTGTCCCTTGGAGAGACGGACGGACCCTGTGTCCGGGGGTGCCGGGCTCGTAATTATAATTATGAGCGAAGCGGGGCAGCATCATTACTGCCATCCGAGACTCGATTCGGAGCTCATCATTGCCATGATTATCGGCTGGAGAACGACATCATCAGCAGCAGCAAGAGTTGGAGCTGCGGCGCGAATTGGTGCGAAACGCACTTTGACTTGGGACAGCAAAAGGCTTTTTGTTTCGCTAACCGACAGCCCAGGCGACTGGAAGAGTGTGAATGAGAGGGTGTCATAGTGTGCAAGCGAGTCGGTTTGCTCATGGACTGGCATCATGCGATCACCAGCTACTCAGACCCACACAGCTGTGCGTCCAGTTCAGAATCTTTGCATGCTTGCCGCACAAACAAGAACGAGCTTGCATGGAAGCCCAAAACCGGGTGTATTGGGTATGTGTGTGGGTTGTGTAACGTTATGTATGTGTGCTGTATAAATATGATAAAAATGTAGATTTAATGCATAAGGAATAAATGTAGGTATACGGGTAATGCATGGAAGTAGTTTAGTTGATCAATCGATCAGTTAGTATGGGTAAATCAATAGGTCAGTCAGTCAATCAGTCCATCAGTTATATAGTCTTTCCAACAGGTATCTGGGAGTACATCAATCAGTTAGTTAGATAGTCAGTCAGTCAGTCAATCAGTCAGTCAGTGTAATAGAATCAGTCAATCAATCATTTTGTTACTCAGTCAGTTAATCAGTCCGTAAATCACTCAGTCAATCAATCAGATACTCAGTTGATCAGCTAGCTGAACAGTGTTTACGTCAGCCAATCAATCGGACAGTCAGTCAGTCATTCAATCTGTATTTCATTCATTAATTCAGTCAATAAGTCAGTCAGCCAGCTATTCATTCAATCAGTAAATCATTCTTTCATTCTGTCAATAAGTCAGTCATTCAATCTGCAGTCAATCGCAGTCTCCAGTCAGGCAATCGCCTACTCATTTAATCTGTAAATAGTCCTTTCCTTCAGTCAATCAATCAAACATTCAATCTGTATATCATTCATTCATTTAATCAACGAGTCAGTTATTCAATCTGTAATGTAAGCCTCTCAATCAATCTTTCAATCAGCTAGTCATTCAATCTGCAAATCAATCTTACATTCAGTCAATCAATCGCTAAGTCAATTAACCGGTAAATCAAGCATTTAATCAGTCAGTCAATCATTCAGTCGAGCATTCGTTAATCAGTTAGACAGCTAACGCTTCAGTCAATCAATCTGCTATCATATATATTGTCGATCATTCCCCCATTTAGTCATTCGGGTGTCCGGTCGTCAGTCAATCATTCAGCATATATTTTGAACTTTGCTGGGTATATCCAAAGTTGTATGTTGTCTGTTGAATGTTGATCTTCTCGTTATTATTTCTGCTGCCTTTGTTTGTAATGCAATTTTCAAAGCGCGAGAATTACAGCGAAACAAAACAATGAAAATCGCCTGCGACGACTTTGTCGTCGTCTTCATCAAGATCTGAAAGAAGTTCGTGTTTGCAATGAGTCTGCGTCTTGACTTGGGCACTGGCGTCTTCTGCCCCTCCTCAGCGGGCGCCTGCTCTCTTGCTCCTCCCTGCTTTACTCTGCTCTGTCCTGGAGCTGCAGTTGAAGTCGAAGCCGGAGTTGCTGTGAGGCTGTGCGAAGACTTCAATTTCAATTTAAATGAAAACAAACTGTGGGCACTTTGTATTTATGTATTTTGCGGCGTTCATTCAGCTTGTTTGCATCTGTAATGCTTCGTGACTTTCGAGTGTACTTCAAGATACAGATGGATGGACATGGCCAGTATGTACTTGGCGACGTGTGCGATGCAGTTACATATCCCCGCACACACACGGATACACACGGATACACACACATACACACACATACACACACGGATACACACACGGATACACACACACGGATACACACACAGTTACATGTGACTGTGTGAGCGGAAGATTGCAGATATGCACGTCATATGGTGTTATATACTGATACGCTAGACTCTAACCGATCTCACGACCTTTCCAGACAGTGTTAATTGGATATTATGATAGCCATTAAACATATATACAAGGCATAATTGCAGCTATGCTAGAAGATAAACTGTGGATAAACACTCTAGAAGGGAACTTGTTCAAAGTTAAGCAAGACAAACAAGGAGTTTTATAAAATGTATATCAAATTTATGTAAGGTATTATCTCAAAGACAGATATAAGGACGGGGATATCTCCTAAAGTACATATGAAGAGAGAAAGAGAGAGGGAAATATTAAAAAAATTTTAAAATATAGAAATATAAATAATATATAGTAAATTTAAAATCGATTTTTTCTTAAAAGCCGAATTTTGTTGAAAATGAAATTTCAAAGCTTTTAAAGGGCATGTGTAGTACATATATTAAAGATATAGAGAGAAAGTGATAAAATATCATAATCAAATATATTCATATTCGATTTCTTCTTTATATTATATATGTATATGTATTTTTTAAGGAAGTAGCTAGAATAGTTCCTTTTTGAAAGGACATACATACATATGTATGTATATGTAATAGACATATTTCATTATACATACAATGTGAAAGAGATTAAAAATATACATAGTTATAAAGTATAATTAGATTAGCTTTCTTTTTTATAAACAGAATTTGATTAGGTTTTTAAAACTATTGAGGGAATCTTAAGTTTTTTCTTCTTTAGAATCGAACTACATTAACAGATCTTTCAGCTTTTAAAGTTTCTCAGAAAGTTTGTATGCATTATAATAGAAATAGAAGCATAAATAAGTTACTCCATTGACTGTTGCTAACGTGCCATTGCTGCAGTCAAGGTCTGTTGGGAGTTCCCGTTACTCGACTTATCAGCACCCACACACACACACACACACACACATGGCAGTCGGCCACCCAAGCGACAATCCCTGGCTATTTGGCTCTAACAGCACAGCAAGCAGTCAGCAAAGCACAGTCAGCTCCAAACTTCACGCTTCATACAAAAATAAACAGAACTGTGAATGAATTCGAAAACTGTGAATTGGACGCGTCGAAACGGAAACACGTCGTTTACGTCGACAGAAGGGGCCAAGAGGCGGGTTGCAGAGAGGAGCTGGGCCTAGTAAAGTGTGAACAACAACAACGAAGCAAGAACTATAATTTTGCACGCCTTTCAGTTAAGCAATTGTTTGTTGTTGCGTCTAAGTGCGTTCCGCGAAAGCGCTGGAATTTACCCCAAGCTGTGACAGCATCCAAAGTCCCAGTGCCCGCCCGGAGGCAGACCGCAACCAGCTGACAAACGGAAACGTGCAGCGCCGTCCGTCATATGTGGCAAGTTATTTTGAATATGCAAAATATGGAAAATAAAACAAATCGACAGCAAACACACACACACACACACACACACACACACACACACACACAGAGAGAGAGAGACAGAGCACGCACACAAGTAGTCAGCCAGCCGAGCAGAAACTGGAGATTGCTCCATTATGGAATTGTGGCTGGCTGATGCTGTTACTTTGTTGTAGAACATGCAAACAGGCGAAGAAAAAAAGAGCGCCAAAAAGGGAATGGAATGGAATGAAATGGAACGGGCTCCAGGCAGACGATGGTAAAGGCAAAGCCAACAAGTCGAGCAGCGGCAGAGGCGGCGAAGGAGATGCAAAGCATATTTAAAGATCATAAAACAACATTAACCGAGCCATAGAGTCGGCGCTGAGCGAGCGAGATAGTGGGTGTTAGACAAGGATAGCGAGTGAGTGAGAGCGTGTGTGTGTGTAAGCCAGAGAGAGAAAGAGAGCGAGAGAGAGAGAGGGCGAACTACATGGTGATCTTCACAGACGAGTGTGAAATTGTCAAGTTGTTTAAAGTTTGCGCAGCATAATTAAATATTTGCCAATCGGCGTTTATAGATGTTGCCAGCCTCTCAGCTGGACTCAGGCTTTGTCAGCTCTCGGATTTGCGTATCTTTTTTCTTTTTTTTTTATCTCTTCTCTAATATTTTGTTGTAGTGTAGCAACAAGCGGGCGGCGATTGTTTTTGCCGTGGGAATATTCTAAGCGCACGTTTAAGCTATTCCGTTTTTTTCTGGGCTGATTAATACGCTTTACTCTTGCTGAAGGCTTTAAAGTTGCGTAAGGAAAAGACTTAAGCTGGAGTTATTATAATATTTTAATTATAGTTTACTTAAATATGTAATATTATGGGAATCTTCAGTTGAAAAAAATAAAAATAATTATAAAAAAAAAAATATAAATATGTATTAAAAAAATAAATATAAAATTTTTCAGTTGAAACAATTTAAAAAGAAATTATAAATAAAAATAAAAATAATAAAAAATTAATATAAAACTCTTAAAACAATTAAATTTTGGTAAATTTATGTATGGTATATGTGAATATATACATATTTCAAATATAATACCTTTAATATATTTTATACATCTGTTTTAAGAGAATTTCTTCGAATTTTCGATTCAATATCTCCGCCACTTGAGAAGAACATTTAAGCTTCGGCCTATGGAAAATCACGCCTTTACCTTTTATATTAATTTTGATCGCATTTCGTTGTTGCTTCAGACCCTAGCAGATGCCAACTGGCGTCCCGCGACCCAGTTCATAACCAGATGATGATGTTTATTTGTGTTGACAACAATATTGGCAGCGCTTCGACAAGGGTTTGCCAACTGAACACCCGCGATCAAGAGACAGCCTTAGCAACATTTGTTAGACTTGCCAAATTCACATACACACACACATATATATGCACACACATACATACACATATATATATACACACTGAGGCCCTCTCAGCTGTAGAACGAGTTGTACTCTCCAATGTCCGTTACGAAATAGAAGGCAGTTTCTACACTTAAGTGAATGCAATGGTGTGTGTGCGTGTGTGTGTGTGTGTGTGTGTGTGCATGGATGCTGTGTGCCCACATAAAACGAAATGTCTCCACAGCGCTGCTCTAGGCTTTTGTAGAGTTGCTTGAACCTTAGATGTGGACCAGGGGCCAATGGGGCTGCGTCTATATACTGGCTGTAGTTGTAGCTGCAGCCGCAGACTCGAGGCTTATATTAATATCGTTGTCGCGCATCTGTGTGGGGGCTGCACATGCACACACACACACACACACACACACAGGCCCACTGCAGTTGTTGTGCATTAACTAAATGCATTGACCTTTCGGCTTGTGCGCCTCGCTTGGTGGCAGAAATACGAGTTTTCCGTGTATCTATCCCCCTATATAACTAAGTGCACGACTCTGTGCATGTGTGTGTGTGTGTGTGTGTGTGTGGGGAGCTGTTCTTAAACTTGTCCTGCATCTTTTCTATGGATCGTTCCGATCTTTGCGTTGGCGTACAAGCATTTGATTTGCTCCCTTTATTTTTAGCTGAGCGTTTAGTGTTAAATGATGTAGGGAGTAGGGAGTGCTGGAGGCAGTCTACTCCAGTGGTGGGGGGCTTAAGAGAATTGAATTCAGTTTGTTATTTATATATACTCCAAAACAATCAAACCCATCTTATCTGGCGAGGTTATAGGTGACTTGCGCTAATGCCTAAGCCATGCGGCTCTGAACGGGATTAGATAAGACTTTTTCAACCGAACTTTTGATGGAAAGTGTAAAGTTTGTATATGATATGGTAATTGTCAGACTTATCTCTGATTTAAAGGATTGAAAAAAGAATCTAATTAAAAATCTATTAGATGCGTAGGCATATTATATATATAGAAATTCATGCTGAAAATTAAATATATATATAAAGTTTATTTAAGGATTATATAGCTCATTCATATATCTGGAACTTTTCATATATATAAATTTCAATCATAAACTGATTAATTTGCTTTGGGCATATTTCGTGGCGAGTTTCCGATTCAGAATCTCATCATAAATAACTCAAAGGCGGCTCGGAAGTGGCGCGAACGTTGGACGCATATTAAACATGAGTTAAGGCCCGGGCTCGGGTTTGGGCTCGGGCCTGTTATTATTCCCACGGGATCCGTGTGGCGCAGGCACAATTCATATGAAAGGAAATCAGAACCAGAACCCTGTTGATATCAGCCCGGCCAACTGCGCGCTATCAAATGGGCAGGCATTTGTTTAAGTGCTAAAAAGTGCCGATAAGCAAAGCGCTAAACAAAGATTGCGAGCGAGGGAGAGAAAGAAAGAGAGAGAGAGAGCGAGAGAGCATTGTATTTCTCTTACAGAGCTCTTGCAAACAAAGCGCTCGCTGCGTCGTATCTTTCATATTTGTTAATCACATAATTTGTTTGGTTTTTGCGGCAGGCGGGGAACAGGTACGACGGCGGGGACCACCGATCGCCGACAGCCGACAGCCGACCACCGACCACCGACCACTAATTGGCCGAGTGCAAAAAAAGAAGAAGGAAATCTCTTTATTGGTGGCCAAGGATATATGGCAAATGAAAGCAGGAAACAAGTGAATGCACAAAGGAGAGACTCGATCGTTTTACGGGTAGATTTTCCATTATTATTTCCTCTGCTTGGCACAATGGTCAAGGATCTACGCTCCTCTCGCTGAGCTGCGCTGACTGACAGCCCAACAGCCATCAATGGGCTTCAGATACGTATCTGTATCTACATTGTTGCTAATTTGCTGCAGGCTGACCGCAAATAATCAGACAGGAAGCTGTGCGTACATCACATACTAGCTAACACACATGTGTGTGTGTGTGTGTGTGTGTGTGTGTGTGGGCTTTTTCTTATTGCCGAACAATTTTATTAGCAAACACACACAGATACATTTGTATCTGCCAGATACTTCTCCCTCTCTCTCGCTCTCTCTCTGTGCGCATGCGTGTGTTCGCAAATTAAAGTGGCTTTTAATGCCTCTATCTTGGCGCCCAATTAATTTTGTCCAATAAAATGAAAATTATATGCATAAAGGATATATATATTTATATATACATATATACGTATATATATATACGTGTGTGTGTGCTGCACGAAGGGCGTGCAAAGCGCAGGGCCTGAAAAAGATTTGCAGAAATTTTGGCGCCAAAATGCAAGTTGATAAACCAGTTGCGTTGCATATTTCTGCCCCTACAGAAATCTGTGCGCCTTTTTTTTGCTGACTGACTGTGTGTGTGTGTGTGTGTGTGTGTGAGTGTCGCTTATCGTCAGATAGTCAGACGGCGTTCTACATCTACATTTATAGGACTCGACACACAGACACTTGTGTACACAACTTTATGAGTTTGAATTCGCCAACCAAAAAAAAAAAAAAAAAACAAAAAAAGGCGACGCATAATTTGTAATAAAGCTCGAGGACTAATGTGTTCTTCTGCTGCTGCTGCTGCTCCTGCTTCTTCCTCTTTGTACTTTTTGTTGCTCATGTGGAGATCCTCGTTTCTACCTTGTGGCCATTGAGGCCCAGTCAAAGCGAGTCTCGGCCCATAAAAATCACTGAGCCAGTCGGCATGAACGAAAAATTTGAGACTTTAAACTTTTCACTTAATGAATCTAAGCGGGACGAGGTGTGCGGCTCTGCTGTGTGTGTAGCTGTGTGTGTAGATTGGATGTGATCGTTGTCGTCGTTGCCGTCGCCGTGGCAGGTAGTAAAGTTGTGCAAAATTTTTTCCCAGGAACTTTTTTTACTTCTGCCCTGTGCTGCACAGGAAAAGAGAGAGTATATGCTGTGGGGGATTAGGATTGGGGTCTGGATTGGTATACCACGCTTGGGCTAGACTTGGAGCTACAGCTAGGCCAGTGAACTGCTTAGGTGGCTAGGGCTACCTGAATAAAAATACCTAAAGATTTGACCTAAGAGTTCAATAAGTTATCTTTGAAGGAATACCATAGCTTCTCAATTGAGTCAGTAATAAACATATCTTTAAAGCTTCTCAAAGTTCGATCCGTGATCTATCCAAGTGACTAGAGTTACCTGAATACCTAACGATTTGACATATGGGTTCAATAACTTCTCCTTGAAGGAATAAACTCCCATAAGCCATGTCATAGCTGCTCACTAGAATTAAGTAATAAAGAATTCTTAAATTTGCTTAATGTCGATACAAATTTTTTCAGCTAGGGTAGCCTGCAGTCGTGCACAGCCCATTCCCACTTGTTCTCCGATATGGTTTTTGTTGTTGTTGTGCCGAAACTCCTTATGGAAGCATATATGTATATTGCTGAACTGAGCTGAACTGGTGGCACAGCATTCCATGGGACATCCACCAAAAGCCGAGAGAGACCAAAGCGAACCTCAAATGCACGCCACCGCCAGCGCGGACGTATCAAAGACCTAAGCCATTGATCAATGGTATTTGTTGTTGTTGTTGTTGTCTGCAGTGTCTGGTTAGAACTGCAAGTTACCTGGCCAAAGCCCATTTAACGTGCCAGACACATTTTCGGCGAAATGTTTTTAACAGGCCAAAAAACACATACAATCTCACACACACATGGACCGAGGGCAAGTGCTGAGCAACTGCTGCAATCTGGACACTAAGCGAAAGCTAAGAACTGTGTCCAGGGCATGTCCCAGACACATACACAGACGCAGAGGCAATAAGGAGGCACTGCCCAAAAGGAATTTGCAGTGCAAACTCTGCGTGATTAGAGAGCTAAATTGAGCGCTTCGCCTTTTTTGCATTGGTTTGTGCGAGATTTTCGATATTCGGTTGCGCCGCTCTCTTTGCGCCCCTGCGTTGCCCAGAGTCGCTCGCTCTCAGTGGCCCTGTCAGCGGTCTACGGTCTCCCACTCGTGATCGCATAAGAATGGGAAGTTCATATTTGTTATCGTGCTTTGTCACGATCGTTATGTGTGTGTGGTGCTCTGTCTCGACTCTGTGTGTGTGTGTGTGTTTGTGGAGACCGCCAAAGCGCAAAGCCAAGCTATGGCTTTCTGTTCTTGTTGTTGTTCTTTCATATTTTGGTTGCTGTGTGACGCGATTTTGGCGCGAAACTTGGCGTCTCTTTTGGGCTTTTTGGTGTGTGCCAATGGGGCACGCTTTCTGCTGATTATATATGAGGGAGAGTGTGTGTGTGGGTGTTGTTCATTAAACTCAAACGAAAAGCTTGCTGTTGATCTTAGTCAAGCGGGATCTATCTTGAAAACATATCTCTTTGATAGGTCAGCGAGTAAATCTTGTGACTTAAGCAGTCTAATGATGTTTCAATGTTAGTTTCAGATATCAAAATTTCTAGAAAATAGGTGCTAAAGCAATCAAGTACAGAGGAAAGACAGTTCGGTTGAAGAACCCAGCAAGATCTTAGTCTTCTACTCAACTGGGAGTCTGCACTCCACTGACCGCAGCGCATTCACCTGTGCAGGAACTAGTCTAAAAAGGCTTCCGTTTCCTTTCAAAGAAAGTCCTCTTTCCGCTGCATAGTTCCGGCAAGGAAGCGTCCTGCCAACTTCACAATTTGTTAAACTTCTCAATCCTAAGTAAATAATCCATCCACATCCTCGGAGGCTACCGACTCTGCGAGCGTTCAAAATTGGAGCCGTTAAGCAAAGTTCGAACTGTCACCGCCGATTGACCGCAAAAACCCAAAGAAGTAAAAACCGAAGTGACATCCCTTGTGTAACCCAATATGCTTGAAGAGTCAGCGAGTGGTCGAGGAGTTGTCCCTGTTCTCGGCTTACGTTACATAATCGAGGGGGCAGGCCGGAACGCGGGACAGTTAAGTCCAGAAGGTTGCGAACTTCGTATTTACCCGAGTGTTGTTTTAGCGGGAAATACTCGAGAGAACTGACGCACAGTAGGCGTGGCACCTGTGTCTGTGTGTGTGGCTAACTGTTAATAGAGTTGCGCAAAACGTAGATTTGGTTTCCTGGAAGTCCCTTAGCTAAGCGCCTGCCGGGGCTTGTCTTTTAGCGAAATAATTTGGTCTGGTGACAGTTCCAGGGAGAGTGCAAAGAGAGAGGAGATAAACTCCTGTGACATGCGATACCTAAGGGAAAGTGGCCTAAGGACTCGGGTCCTATCTGTGCATAAATCTAAGCGCAGCACTTGAATGGACACTTGAATGTACAATTTTCTCATCATTGGCAATGCGAGCCGCTGGTCAATTAATGAGCCAGAGAGATGTGGAGGAGTAGTTTGGATAGGATCGAATGGGATGGGATCGACCAGTCGACAAATATCCTGTTGTGCACGCTCACTTTGCCGTTGACACTCCAAGTAAAGTGCAACAACGGCCCAGAAAGGATACTATTTTTTACGGCTAGTTATAGATATCCCTTGTTGGACAGACAGGTTTGACATTTGTGGACAATCTGCAGCCGCCACGTCCTGTGGTGCCCGTCCTGCCAGGCCGAGCAAAGTCAACAACAAGTGAAACACAGACACCGAAGTCAGCTGAGCGGTGCTGGGAAAATTTTTGTGCAATCAGCTGTTGGACGGTAAAATCGATGTGGGAAAAATCTGGGACCCCTCTAACGGATACTTGCGGACGGAGCTCAGCTGAACCGTCTAGAAGTGTATCTAAACCTGTTTGACTTTTGTTGTAGTGCACAGGCTTTGGATTTCGTGAGATACTCGCTGGGATTATGAATTACGGGTATATAGGGTTTGTGGAAGTGTTTCTGAGAGTATGTTGGAGCTATGGAAGTTGAAGACATGATATATGGGGTATAGACTTGAGTATATGCTTGATAGGAACTCGAATATATTCTGTATATATAAGGTATATATATGGGAGACTAAGATCATATGAAAGCTGCAGGAGAAACTATTTGTATAATCTTTTGAGACTTGAAAGTTATCGGAGAAATCGGTAAAAATTTGGCAAACTTGAAAAACAAACTACGAACGATCTACTTTAAAGATGAGCTGAACAGTTGAATACAAAATTGATATATATTCGCTTATATCTGAGCCCTGAGCGAGTATTCTGCAGTCGGTGCCTACCTGCTTGCCTCGGCTAATGGTGGGTTGCCTTCAACTTGTTGTTGGTGTTAGGCTGAGCTGCTTTTTGTTAGCGACTCTTGGCCGCTGCAACAATGGCACAGCAAATCGTCAAGTGTTGCTGCCGTTCGTTGATGATGTTGGTGAAAATGAGTGTATATAGGACTATAGGAATATAGGAAGGCCCTAACATTGCAGCATCATTTATCAGCTGCACGAGCGAGTGGCAAGTGGGCGAGTGGCTAGGCTAGGCTAGGCCCGGCTCGGCTCGACTGCCGGCACATACCTGCCGTGTGCTGATCTCACGCTAGCCGAACAATAAAGTCAAGCATAGACTGATAGACACATCCCCTTCGGGTCTATAAAAAAATAACAAACAAAAAATACTGGACCCTAATTGTGTCAGCCATTCAGTTGGGTGTTACAATTGCAGAATTATTGTCCTGGGAAACGGCTCCACCTACGTTTCGTAGGACCACCGCAGCTCGAACTCGTTGCCCGTTGCCACAAATAACTATATGCCACATGTACACAGCACACACACACACACATGCACAGAGGCAGGCGGCACACCCGCTCAATAAGCGAAACATTATGCAAATAGCTAACAGATGAGGGCCGCGGGGCGTGCCAGGGCGGGTTGAGCAAACGGCTCAACAAATTTCAGCATAAGGCCAGCAGCGACGGTGGCAGCGACAGCGACAGCAACATTTGGTGCATAAGAAAATTTTGTCCGTTACAGAATCTGGCGCGCAATTGTGTCTGGGTGTGTGTGTGTGTGAGAGAGTGTGTTTGGTGTGTGTCTGTGTTTATGTTTGATAAAATGCGATATGGGCACATTCTCATGGCTCGACGCTCAATAAACCCCATTGCCTGCCGCTGGCTGGTGCAATGCGCCACACTGAGAGAGGCCGACAGAACGAGAAAGAGAGAGAGAGAGAGAGAGAGGGAGAGAGAGATAGCTAGAGAGGCAGAGATCGAGAGTGAGAGAGGGTAAAGCATGAGACATAGAGCAAGAGTGAGAGTGCAGAACGTGAGCAGGGCTCAACCCGTCGTCGTCGACTGCGGCAGTGGCTGCGGCGGACGAGGCGCAACATAAACGAGCGTAACGTATTTTTGCTGTCGGTGTGGCACGAACACCAAGTCACATACACACACACACACACACACACACACATACACACACGCAAGCCGCATGCCTCAAGCCCCTTGGCATATAGAGTGTCAACTTTGCGTCTCGATGTTTGAGGCAATAAAAACTGAAATAATTGAAAAACTCCGACAGACCGAATGCCGAACTATGCCCAAAAATATCTTAAAGATTAGATGCGTATGCCATATGAAAGGGGTCTCTCTCTCACTCTCTCAATGGGGGCAACAGCACAACCGAACGCTTATGATTAATGTGCTGGCAAAATTGAAAATATATTTTTGTACGCGACGACCGAACGACAGAGAAACCCCCCCGAAACGGAAATGAGGAAGTCGCCGTATGGTTTATGTTGTGCTAAAAGAGTTGGGGTGTGATGCTCGGTTCCTCCTGGTTAAATGGGGTCTGGCTCAACATCACGATCACAGATCACAAGCCTTGAGATTAGTTCTGCGTGGAGTGGAATCGCGTCGGGGGAGTGCGCTATATGCAGCCATGCCAAAAAGGAAGTGGAGTTCGGGCTAATGTATTCTTGGAAATACGCTTCATTGTGCTACGATCATAATTGTTGAAGAATGGAATTGTTGCTGACGAGCAGCATACGCGCAGAGTTGTGTACAAGCACAGGCAGTTTGAGCGCCAAGAGTTGTTTGCGAGAGTTTCGTTAGAGATGGAGAAGCTTAGATCTATTCCAAAGAAGATCAATGGGATTTACTTGATTTTTCTTACGGAATATTACTTTTATATTACTTATTCGGCTCTTACTAATTTCAGCTTTTGGTCTTTGATTCACATCCAAATTGATTCACCTGCTTATTAGCTTCATCTCCGATCTTAGCACATTACCCTCGAAAGTATGCAGCACTTTTTCATCAAATCAGTGCAAATCTCTTCGATCAATCAGAAAATGATTAATTTTTGCATTTCCTATTCTTTTGCTATTGTTGCATAATTTGAGAGCAATTGATGCAACATTGTTGTCTTTGTTGTAGCACTTATTAGGCATGAGATAGATTCCTGGAATTCTCGCCGGGCCCATCAATTTCCAATCTAAACCAATGCACGTGCGAATAATTCGGTAAATCGTCTGGTCGCTGAAGTCAGGCTGAAAAATTACCTGCTGGTTTTGGTCATAAACGATGCTGTCACTTGTCTCAGCCCACATAACACACACGCACGCACACACACCCAGCCAGGCACCCGGGGAGTGTGTGAAGATTTTTCGAAAAGTCACCTTAATGGCAAAACCTGTGCAAAGAAAGAGAGAGAGAGAGAGAGAGAGAGAAGGAATAAATTGTATACAAAAATAATAATAGTAATAATAATAAAATACATAGTCGAGAGACGAGAGAAGAAAGAGTATTTGTTAAAGTAAACACGCCAGGATATCAAGTGTACACATGCCAGACGACACAGACACAGTCTTGCTTGCAAGTTGCAACAGTTATACCTCTATATATATACATATATATATATCTTCTGCGAGCGAGCGGGATAGCTGCATGCGAAAGGTCTCCAGTTTCTGCACTTGCCGAGTGCAAGACGGAAAAAAATTGCTTGTGCGACCATTAGATAGCCCCTAGCCGTAGTCATGGCCCTAGCCCCTGGCCATAGTCCTGGTCCCATTTGAAAGAGAGTATCGTGGGAATGGGCATTGTGAAATTGTCTGCGCTTTGTCAACGGTTCAAGTGTCGCCAGCGACTTTTGTTGTTGCCTCTGTGTTTTCGTAGACAAATGTTTTCAATTTCTGATATTTTTTGTATATATATGTATATCTATATACCCACTGTGCCACAAAGAAAGTGGTACGCGTTTACCATGCGTCTAGCAAGAACGAAATGCTCGCCAAACCTGCGCACTAGACTCAAGTGGTCAGCGCTGGGTACGACTTCCCTTTGTTCCTGGGCACTCTAATTTGTGCGGCGGACACTTGAGCCAGTGAAAGGCTCAGGCTCAGACTCAGCCCAGAGTGAAAGAGTAGCCCACTGTGAGAAATTTAGGCAGCGTGCAGCTGCAGTTGGCGTGCGTGGGAGTCACTCTTGCCAAAGGCCAAATCGTGGGCATGACGCAATAAATAATATTTCATACAATCCCAAGCTGACCTCAGTGTTTCTCACGATGTGTCCAAGCAAGGTGTCGTCTCAGTTCTTTCTGGGTTTCTAATTGCATATTATTTGGCAAGAAGTGCAGTCTTAGGCTAGCAAAAGCTTGGAAATATAAGAATCCGAATGATATTCTATAAGATTTCGCAGTATACTGCTCTCTTCATAGATATATCTGTATTTTCTTCCTTCTAATATATATTCTATTTCTCATAGATCTTAACTTGCTTAACACCTATCTGATAGGTCTATCCTTGTGTACATTTTTCAGATAAAACTCCAGGTTCTCCTTTATCTGACTCCACTTTACAAAAGTCACGTTCAATCTATGACACCTTACACTCTAACCTGTTGCTGGTTTTACAATTTACAATCATTGACTATATATGTATATATTTACGACTATTTACATCATCATCGTCTTTTTGCCGGCAAGTTCAGCAAACCCGAAATGCGCGATCATAAATCATCAATGGAAATCGTCTCGCTGCAAATATAGCATGAATGAAGAGGAAAAGGGACCTTGCGGCATGCAACAATGTTGCTAAGACTGGACAAACATTTGAAAGTTTGTTGCACCGCTGTTTGCACAGATAAAGGAAAACGAGACAGCATTTCACTTGGTTGCCCGTTGATAAGGCGGGGAGCACGCTCGATAGGGCATCATATCGTCGCTGCAGATAAAACCCAGGGAGAAAATATCAAAAAAATACAAAATTTTTAGTGAAAAAAAAATGAGAGAGAAGAGAATGTGCTTAGCAAGAAATCGGCATTAGGGCTGTGCTGATAAAAAGTGTTGAGCATTGTGTTGGACAAACAAGCAACAGAAACAGAAACGAGCGGGCGTAGATACTGAAGGCACAGATACAGATACATATTCAGATACAGATACAGATACTCGAGTGGCAGATACAGAGACAAACACTGTGTTTGCATGCAGAAGTGCACAAACATATTTCAACTTATTTAAAAGCGCGTAAAAAGTCGATAAATGTCATTTATCTGTTTGACCAGAGTCAATATATGTGCCGTTACATATATTTATATGGAAAGAAACTGCCAAGAGTGGCAGGGGAGTGGAGTCGTTGGCATGTGCTGCGGGCTGCCGAGACTCGAACATTAGCGCCAGCTGCAATTATGTGACGTCACAAAGTTATCGCTGCTTCTTGCCGTTGTTCTTGTTTTTGTTGTATACGCCCCCCTCTAAAGGCCCGCATGCAGAAATACATAGATACAAACACACGCACACACACACACATATGCATATGTATTTATTGCACTGATAAGGCGCATTTTTATGAATGAAAAAATTTTATTTTTATTGCCTTTTTGTATGTTTAACGGGCGTTTTAACAGCTTTGTTGTTGTTGTTGCTGTTGCTGTGGCTGCTGCTGCTGCTTATCAATGAATATTTCGCGCATTTCGCTTGCAGTTTCAAAGCTGGCGGCAAGCTGCAGGCAAATCTTTTGAAGCAACCAATCGACTTTGACCTTGAATGCGATTCACATATGTATATGAATATATATATATATGCATATACATAATCTTAACATATATAATATATATATATACAAAGACCATTGACAAATTATATGTGTGTCATACGTGTTGCTTCACATACATATATGTACATTCCTCTTCCTCCTCATTCTCTGTTTGGTTTATATCATATTTGATCTTACTGCGGAAATGCTCGCGACGTGCTTCCAGTAGAAGCGCAAAGCGTCTGCCGATTCGCTACAATTTCAGTCATGAATATGTGCATATACGTATGTATTTAAATATATATATATATATATGCATATGTATTTGAGCTTGTACATTTATTTGATTTTATTTACTTTTTTCAATATTTACTAAGCACGGCGCGTGCTTGGATTTTGAATGAAGCAAATTATGTCTAAATACTGTCGAGTGAAGTTCTATATAAATATATACATAAATTTGCGTGTGTATGAATATATAGATGTAGGTATAGGTATATATATAGATGTATATATACGCATAGAGACAGTCATATAGAGTGGTATGCCATATACTTGAATTCCTAGTGTTATCTAATATAGATGCCCTACGTGAGCATCTCAAGAAATTTAATATAATGTGTGTGAAGCTTATGGGTAGATTTAGAAGAGATTTATAACAGATGCAAAAAAAAAAATTTATAAAAAATTTAAAAAAAGGTAATAAAATAAATAAAAGGAAAAACAATTTTCTTATTAAAAAATTGAAAGAAACAAAATTTGTTAAATTTAAAAATTTTTATCTGTATTTTTTTGATGTATTTGTGAATTTATTAATATTTTAAAATGAGATAATAAATAAATAGTAATAATAATAATAATGTCTATAATAATGATAATATTTATATAATTATGAATTGATTCTTACACATTTCTCTTTAAAAAATATGTATTAATATCCTATATGAGTTGCCGAAAGCTTTTAAAAAATGTATAAAATTTATTATAATAAAACTTAATATAAACAAATAGGTAATTATATGAAAATAAATTTTTATAAACCAAATATTACTTTTTACATTAGAATCAAAGATATTTTTCAATAGTTTTCGCAGCCCCAACTCTTACTTTTCTTTACTCTAATCAATAGTGTATCCCACATTTGTTTATTCTTTTTGAAAAATATCAATTTTTAGTTTTCAGCTATCAGTTCGTGCTGATATCGCTTGGAGTGAACGCAATTGCTTGTGCAAACTTGTGTAGGGCACAAATATTTTGAATTTCTATTTGCCGACGACGAGCGTACATTGATTTACATAAATATAAATGTTTCGTACGTGTTGATGTTTTTGCATACTTTGATATCGCAGAGTATGACACAGCTGCATTTCTCAAACATTGGAATTGATAAAAAGCGAGTAGAAAATTCTTAGAAATGTGTCGGCGTTCTATAAATACTTGAAGGCACATTCCGGCATACCTTTTATCGTCCTAGGCATGATCACACACATCTCTCCCGCTCTCGCTCTCTGGAAATGGTTTCTCTGATTTGTGTCTCAGCGGTTAGGGGCACTCCTTTTTCCATTCAAAAAATAAACCGAAAATAAAATCATTCATTGAATGGTTTCTTCTTCCTAGAAGTGGTGGCCACTTAGTTTCCACTGTCGCACTGTCACTGAACGCGAATCGGCATCCGTTGCCCACAGTGCGCAGTGTCTCGCGGCCACTTCAAACTCGGACAAAAGTCGCCCGAACAATAGTTATGGTAACCCCGAAAAATTATGCCCGAACAAAAGTGTTAAATGTAACATTCTAGCATTGGTCAATTTTTGTTTGGAAAATATGAATTACAAGGTGTCCAAGAAGGCATTCATAGTAATGCGCTGGTTCAAGCCTCCGCTGTGCCGCGCTGTCGATGTCCTCGAGACTGAAGAGTTACCTGCCGCGCCCTGCACGCCTTTCAGTTATGTAAGCGCTGCAGCATCTGTAGTTCCCATTGTAACAGGTTGCTCCTTAGTCGGTTCTATAATTATTTTTTGGTCTACTGTAAAAAATCTAGTTTTTTGAGTAGGTGTTAAACAAACGGCAGCTCGAACTGCAACTGTGCAAAAATTTTCCAAAAAGTTGTCAATGCTAGAAGATGAAAGGAGTTTCTCAATGACCTTGCGGCATAAAGGCATCCAGGGAGCTTCACGGGAAGGGGGCGTATTGTTGGGAAAGTATTATAAACTATATTCTTTATTAGCAAGGCTGCTGTTTGGCCTCGATAAAGGATTGTTCATTCATGGACTTCTGTGAAAAAAAAAAATTTGAACAAACCTAGATATGTTTTAGTCAGTGAGTTTGGTAATATGAATTGGAATGGTCAAAAGGTTAGAAGACCTTAAAGTTTGAGAAAGTGAGCTGATATCCTGATATCTAGGTACAAATTGACTGTCTACCAAGATACCTTACTCCCTTTTTCACTACTCTGTTGTGATCTTTGCCAACTGAAACAAAAAGCCGATAATATTTATAAGTTACGACCAGCATAGAGCATATCGGACTACCCCCTGCCCCTTCTCTGCTTACAAGCGCGTATAAAATTACATTAAGTGCGACGCAGTTCACCTGTGCTTGAGTCGGACAAAGGACATTTAAAAACCAATTCCATACAATTAATAACAATAAAATGACGCTAAAATTGCAACAACACAACGCCCCTCCCACCCGACAGAGCTCTTAATAGACAACAACAAAAGGACATAAAGGATCGCATTGTTCGGGCGCATTCACTTGCTCTAGAATGAAGGCGACTGTATTCAAAGTAACGCGTAGCTCTCATTCAAAAATGTCACATGCAGACTCCAGACTACAGATACAGATACAGACACAGACACAGACACAGATACAGATACAGATACAGATATATATTGAAAATGGCAACAATGGGCGAGCGCACTCGACTCCTCGGCTGCACGTGTGTCAGACAATTGCAATTGTGTCATGTAGTACACGAAGCGAGGTCCTGCTGTAGCGTCCTGCTCTCCTTTCGCACTGACCGCCGTCCAGCCTTTAAAGGAATCAGCGATGTGTGTGCACTGCTAGAACGTGATTTCCTTGTCTTATAATATCTCTTCTTATTCCCTTTTTTTTTTTTTTTTTTTGGTAGTTTTTAACTGAAAAGTTGGCGCATTGTTTGGCCAGTTCATTATTGGGCCACTCGCCTCTGTTTAGTTGGGCTTGTTTCATTTTTTTTTCGGACGGGTTTAAGCTATTGTTCGCCAGGCACGTACGCGGCATCGCTCGGTTAGCCATGGCTACGTTTTGCCGCCAAAAGGAAAAAAAAGAGTGAAAAACTTTGCCTTGGGCTGTAAGCTTTGCCTGCGGTCGACTGCCTTTTTGAAATTTCTTCGAGCCCGACCATTAAACTAATTTATCACCAATATATAGCGCAACATCTAAGATGGGACAGGGGCGGCGCACCCTTTGGTTTGTGGGAAACCAGCCTAGGATTTCTACGCTCAGCTGTGTGTGTGCGTGTGTGTGTCTATTTACCATAATGAAAACATTTTCAAATATTTTATGCAAAGTTGTTGCAGCCTTGACATGACCTTAGCTCAACCTCAGTCGCGCTACCCCGCGGTGCGTTTGCCAAGGATGCGCAAGATATCCTGTATGGGAATTGCAGGATACGATATATATGTACATATATGTATATAGCATATGCCAAATACCGGTTCGTAATTTAGCGAGCTGAACTAGTTTCCCCCCCTCAGTGCGCGGCGCTTTGGGCCCTCTGTCATTATGTAGATTTCATGTTAGGTAAGTGTCACTCGTTATTGTTGCCCCATCCTTCAAATTAAAAAACTGCACAATGTTGTTGTCGCTGTTGTAGTAGTTAGTGCTGTGGCTCTGGCTGCGGCTGTCGACTGGGCCATCAACTATAGATTTTCTCACACAGGATGTCTGCGCTGGCCATAAAAACCTCGGAAAGCACAATGCGAGCGAACCAGCCGATAAAGATCCAAACGAAATGTAACAAAAGCAACAAATTGTGTTGTGAAAAATCAAAGGCAATAGCCAAAACTATATATATATATATATATATATATATATATATATATATATATTGCCGAGCATCCTTGCTTGCTGTTGCTTGTTTGCACTGACTTGTCTGACTGTCTAAGCCGCAGGTACTGGGAATGATTAACTTCAATGCCGTTGAAGATTCCACACCGCAATTAGGACTCGGCCCAATAAAAAGCAAACTAGTGCAACCCCAAGCCGAGCGAGATTCGAACCCTGTTAATGGCACAGAATTGCGTCGTCACAGGTTCAACTGGAGATCAGCCGGAGATCGGCAAGTTGCTGCGCTGAATCAAACCCAAATGCACTTAGCCATTACGAGTTTCCCTCTTATGCGAGCGTGTGTGGGGGGACGGAAGGGAAGGCAGCATTATATTTTAACATCAAACGAATAAAGGTCAAAATACGAACTATCCGACTTGGAGTGAAAAAAATTAGTGGTAAAAACGCAGCTCAGCTGAGAAGGCAGCCACAAAAGGAGCGCGTGATTTGTTGCAAGATTTCTGTGTAAATGGCATAAAAAGATGAGAGAGCGAGATGAAAAAAAAGCAGATCCGAGTCGAGCTGCAGCACTGGCGACAAGCCGTGGGAGCCGACATAGCTGCTGCCGTTAATGGCGCAGTTCTTCTGGCCAAAACGACCTCGTCCTCGTCTGTTGGACAATTAACACAACAACAACAGTTTGGAGGCACATCCTTGGGAATGTCGAGCAGGGCCTACTTTTTTATGAATTGTTCATAATTTTTGTTTTTTTTTTTTCACTCTCTCTCTGTTTCTCTCTGTTTGTGGACAAAAGACTGACTCAAAGGCAAGCCGACGCAGTCACAATCAGCTGATTTGTAGAGCAGCGCGGCGAAAGGGCGGGGGGATTAATTATGTTGACAGGTTGCTGCAATTGAAGTGCATTCTGGCCAAGTTCTAGGCTTAATGAATGGACCAGTGCTAATGGCAGTGCACTGCAAGAAAATCAGAGTACTGAAAGCTAATATATATTGTATTAAATAATAAAAACCGATTCAGGCAACTTGGCTTTAGAATAATATAACAAAATTCTATTTAAGAATTTCGATTATATCAGAAGAATTTTAGCTTATTTTTGGTAATTTTTTCCACGTGCAGGAATTCGTATTAACTTGGCTGTGTTTTTGTTGCTGGTCTTGGTTTAGGGTTTGGCGTTTCCAGGTAATTGCATAGCTGGGAAATTGTTTCTCAGAGGCTGCCCGAGCCAGGCTATTGACGGGGCACGTACACAATCAAATGGGCAAGGGCTGGGAAAAGTCAATCGTTGCATAAAATCGTCTCGCCTGATTGAAGAAAATCATATTTTGCGCATAGGAAATGATTTGGCAATAAATAAAAAACCGAAAATATTTTCGCTAGAAATTTATAAATATTTTTGCCAAATAATATAGAATAAGGCTCAATAAAATTCCCCAGCGAGTGCTGAGCAGGAATTGTGAATGAAAAGTGTTTGGTAACTGTGCAGCAGCAAAATGTGGCTGAATGGGCCGCGGCGGCTCAGCTGGCAACTGTTGCGATTTGTATGTCGCCTCAGGTGACAAATTGCAAGGCTTGGCCAACAGGCCAACAGGTTGCACTAACTGTTAAGCAAGGCCTACCTTTTCAGCTTCTACATGCCTTTATTTCATTTTGTGTCTTTTTCTGTTGGCCGCACAGGCAAGCCGTCAATGCCGTCAATGACGCGGCAGGTTTTGTGACCCGGCCAAAATGTGTCATTTCGCACCTCCATAAAACGCAGTCGCTGTCGGCCATTCTGGCTGACTAGCTGGCTGGCTGGATGTGTTGTGTAATGCTGTTCGTCCAATTGTCCAGCCCCCTCGACGACCTTCGCCTGGTCGGGCCTTGTCTAATGTGCGATTTCCATTGCAGAACTGCATTTGCACGCATCAGATTTTCACACATGTTCGAAAAGCCAAGATAAAGGGTCAAGGCAATTGCCACAGGAGTTGTGCCTCATAAAGGATTCCCTTGCTCAAATATTTACATAACACAACGTTTTTGGCGCGCAAAAATCAGTGCTGCAACGCGTTGCATGCCACTTCCTGTGTGCGTGTTTCTATATTCCATTGGGCAGATCCTTCCTGTCGGCATGTCACGTGTTCTTCAGTTGCCACCCACGTTATGCAACCAAGAACAATAACAATAAAAACAACGTCGAGGAAAAAAAACACGTGAAAGCCGAAAAAAAACACTTGGCCTAATAAAGTTGTCGACAAGGCCGCAAATTCCTTCTCACGCCTGCACTCCTCGGCTTGTGGGTTTTTGTTTTCACAATTTTCTTATTTAACAATAAAAAGTGAGAGAGACAGAGGTGAGAGAGCACGACTAAAGTATACCCAGTAATTGTAAAAATTAAGAAATATATATAAAATAAATTTAAAATAATAATAAAACAAAATTAGAAGAAAAAAAAAATTATAAAATAAAAATTAATGAAAAAAAAATTAAAAAATAAGATAAAAATATTTTTAAAAATATATAAAAAACAAGTAAGAACGTTGCTGTCGGACGCAACCCACAGCGAAATACTATTTCACGCCCCAACAGCACACAGGGGCATCTATCACATTACATTTTTTTTAAATTTAACCTTAAATCCCCACTGTCGCCGCTCAAATTAGCTGCAGATTAAAACTTTTCATTGGAGGTAGCCAGACAGTTTCAATTAGAATCGAAGCTTAGAGATGCCACCTCTCTCGATTTATCTCGATTGCCTTACCTTAGCAAGAACACGCACCTAAATCGAGAGATGTGGCATCTCTCCAAATAAGAGAGGTGGCAGCTCTCAAAATGAGAGAGGGGGCAACTCTGAAAATGTGATATACATAAGTTCGTTGGCGAGGTGTGGCATCGAACCCCGGTGCGGTCATGTTGATATTTTTGTTACATTTTCTTTATTTAGTTATTTTGTATTAATAAAATATTCTTTTCTAACACATATATATAATTTGGCAAATCAAAAGACAAGGTCAAAGGTCACAAAGTCATTATGTGGCGCGTTATTGGCTCAGAAGCTGCAGATGTTACAGTTTTGATTTGCCACGCCCCCAGTGCCCGTAGACAAATAATTTTTGGCATGTGCATAGAGTGGGCGTTTAAGAATATAACTGTAAAGTTTGGATGCTTACATTCGAAAAATGCGAAAATTACAGGGTATTTTTCTGTATGTCACGCCCCTTTTGGGGCGTAACAATAATTTTTGGGGAATCGATAGAGGAGGCCCTTAGTAACCTAGCATCCAATTTTGAAGCTTCTAGCACTAAAACTGTGGGAGATATAAGCTGATATTTGTTGCCACGCCCCCTGAAGGCGTAGATATATCCGCCATAGCTTATCGGTCGTGGGATGTTAACCCGAGTATATATACCAAGTCTCAAGTCTCTAGCATCAATAGTGCTCAAAATATAACGAAACTAGTAAAATCACTATATATTCAGATCCGATTTGCCACGCCCCTAGTAGGCGTGGCCATACAATTTTTTGGGCGATCTTTATAGGATCGTAACAGTAACCCACGTGCCAAATTTGGGCGTTCTAGCTTTAAAACTGTAGAAGATACAGTTTGACCCGATTTGCCACGCCCCCAATGGGCGTAGATATATCCGCCATAGCTTTTTGATTTTGGGACGTCGACATGAGTGTTCAGTTAAAATCCCAACTCTCTAGCCCTTCTAGAAGTAGTGTTTCTGAGATACAGGAAAATGCATTTTCCGATTTGCCACGGGAAAATCTTGAAAATCTTGACACTTTATCAGACGAGGGTATACACGAGTATATATTTCAAATTTCAAGTCTCTAGCTTCAATAGCGTCGAAATGGTTTGCGTTCATACGGACAGACGGACAGACGGACAGACGGACAGACGGACGGACAGCATGACGGACATTGCACAAAACCAATATACTATATCACTACGTGAAATAGTATAATAAAAAAAATTATAAACAAAATAAAAAGGCAACAAAATGAAATTTATTTATAAATAAAATTCACGATAAATGTCAAAGGTTTTTAGCACATTATCACGTAAGTACTAAAAACTTTATACATTTATAGTGAATTTTATTTATACAAATATTTCATTGCTGTTTTTATAGCATCATCCTCAAATTCCTGACTGATAATTTGACTCTGAAATAAACTATAATTTGTATAAATTTAATATTAGATTTAATTCTGATTCTTAATCTGTTGAATGCTTCTCTGTTAGTTACACTACATGCCTTTAAAATATAATTTTAAAAAGATACCAACAAACCTATATTCCCATTTCTCAGTTAAACATTTACAGGGTATTCTTATAGCGCGGCAATTTCGCTTTAATAGCACATAAATATATTGTGTGCGTATTTCATTCATAAACTGAGCTCATTCAGTGAACGGAATTCGTTGGAAGCGCTGTAAAAAATCTGCTCCTCCTATATACCTACATATAGTATGTGTATATAGTCTATGTGAATGCTTTCATTGTGCGGCAACAATGCGTCCGAGGCAGGATAATAAGGACACAACTAGCAAAATCTATACAAGTACTTGATGCGGCACAATGCGCCAGGCAAATTTAAAGGACATTCGGCCAGCAAATTCTCACGTTCGTTTCGTTCGCTCTCGCTTTGTGCATAGTTCTCTCTCTCTCTCTCTCTCTCTCGCTCAGTCCTTGCCTCATTTGGGTGCACGTCTGATAAATATATATGTATATATATGTATTTTTTTTGCGGCATTTCTCATTGGTTTTTTAATGTTGGCTAAGGCCCGGCTTAAACCTCAAGTGACCGAGGGCTTGATGAGCGGATGCGCCGCCACTCGGGTGTTCCTTCATCAACGACATCATCATCTGACGATCATCCGGATATAGTTCAATAAGATTCTTCTTTTTTTTTCGCAACCGTCAGTCGGTGTTTCGCTTCTTTTTTATTTTGTGCAATTTTCATGGAATTTTCAACACATAATCGAGAGATAATGCTGTTGATTATCTCAGGAATTTCTATTCAACTTTTTCATTTTTGGGCTGTTATCCTTGTGTAAAGTGGCGCTGGTGTTGTCCTTCGCCGGCGTGGCTTCCGTTTCATATTTCCTACAAGCGCTGTGTGCGGCCCGACACAACTGAGAATCTTCGAGTCTGACTGAGTCCGGTTTCGGTTTTTGGGTCATGTGAATTATGGCTGTTCCTGGGGGTTTTGCCTTTCAGCAATGTGACGGTTAGTGGAGCAAAAAGTCGTTAGATCACATTTTGCTAAACACTGTGAGAAAGTGCGAACTGCGAAACGGGATTCCACGGGGTTGCACTGGGTATTGTGACTTGTTTGGTATTTAGAAATTTTTGATTTGATTTGATCAATAAAGATGCTCATTGTAATATGATGGTCTATATTGTTTGGGAAGGGAAGGGAAGGGAAGAAGAAGGAATTGTATGTTACTAGAGATCATTGCTATTCTGGATTGCTCAATTAGTCCAAGCTTAATATTATGAGTTGATACAGAGTTTTACTATAAGGAAAGAACAATGTGGGATCTGGGTTTTGCTGGATGTGAAACCCTTTCAAAAGCATCACAACTATGCGATGCTGTGAAACCGAAAAAAAAACTAAAGAGCTATAAAAATGACAAATATTTTTCAGCAATAACAAGACTTGTGATCATCACATTTCAAAATATAATCTCAAGTTTGTTGACATTCATAAGCTTCACAACTTTTCGTTGACAAAAGAAGAAATGTAATTAGATTTCATATCAGTGTGGACAGTTTTGATGTCAAACTTCATCTGTTTTTGTTCCCAGCAACAACCCCAAGCAGGAACAGGAGTGAAAGCAACCCGCATGACAATTTGCAGACTCTGGCTAAAGTCTGGTCCGAAGTTTTGTCGCTATGTAAATTATGAAGTCGATAAGCATGTTTTAGTCTTACCAGAGATGAATGAGATAGAATGAGAGACAGACTGTGCGAGAGAGAGAGAGCGAAACAGAGTCGGCAACTGTGCTTCATTTCGTGTCACTGTTGATGAAGATGAATGATGTAATAATTCCATCATAAAAATGCTTGCTCGTCGACAATTCAGACGCAAACTAAACTGACAGCCTGTCCAGCCCCGTGTGCCAAAGGGTTGTAACGTAGCTGTAGCTTTTCATGCAGCAAACTTAAAGCTAAGGCTCAATTGCTATGCTAGAATTTGGTCGCCTAGCCAGCAGCTGCTCAACGGCTGCTGCTGCTGCTGCTGCTGATTTACAACAAGTTTTTACATTTGCCACACTGCAACTGCGGTACATTTTCTCGGATTCACAGAACTGGTTTCGGTCAAATCTAAAACCCGAGATCCATTTACATTTATCGTACTTAGGGACGTACAATGTTTTTTTTTTTTTTGTTTTTTGATATTGCCTAAATGCCAGCTTTGCCACTGATTTTGATTGCCTTCGAATTTGAGTAGAACTTAGAGAGGAGCGCAGGAAAATCCATTAACACGCTCAGTCAAGCAAAATCCATCATAAAGGTAAATCTTTGTTTACCTTGACCCTGCCTCCACATACACACACACACACATACACTCACACATACACTGAGGCCTACACAGACAGTCATGCATAAACATGCTGTCCGGTATCGATTCGTGCATCCTTTTGCTTGGATACTTGTTTTTATGTCTTCTTCTTGCTGTCATGTGTTGCCCTCGGCTCACCTTTCGATTTTTTACAACTTTGTTTTCAACATCGATGCATTTTTAATACCCTAAAGCAATTGTAAATGTTGGAGGTGTCAAATGGACTGCGAATGACAACTGTGATTGCTGTGCATAGTAGTGTGTATACATAGAATATATATAGAATATATTGAATCGGCTTGGACTTTATGAATCTACCTTTGGATTTTAGATAACTTAAGATGTTGAGTAAAACTGACTATTCATTATTGATCTCATATGGATACTACGAGATCAATAATGAATGATCAGTTTTACTCAACACTTTCTTTCCATCCTAGATCCTTGAACTCTTATGTTAAGAGAGAGACTCCATATGGCTGAGCTCGAGATCAACTTAAACTTTGCTTTTGCTTTGCTCCTCCTCACTTACTCCAATAAGTTTAGTATATAAGACATTACAATCTCCCTCTTTCCCTCTCTCTCTCCATCCATCAATTCCTTTGCTCATGTAAAAGTAAAGCTTACAGGGTAACTGCAAGTCGAGCAGTCTCAATGAAAGAACTCTCGTTTGTTTTGATTGCGTCTTTCTTTGCTGTTGTTGCTGTAAAGTCAAAGTGTCGAATTGTAAAGATCAGTCACCTTTTGCTGCCTAGGCCGATCGCCGATCGCCGTCGTATCCCATAGATACATAAACATTTACATTGCTGTTGCCTCTGCTGTTGTTGTAGTTGTTGTTGTTCTTGTTGCTGTTGCTGCGACTGCCCATTGGCTCGTACCCCTTTATTATGCCAGGCATGTCGCGGTGCTCCGCCGTTTGTACTCGTATCCGTTCGCCTCATCTACTAGTATTTTTACTGTGTAATCACGCTTAAGCCGTGCCTCAGCCGCAGTCGCAGTCGCCGTCGCTGCAGTCGCTGCAGTCGACGCTCCCTCTATGTTCTAGCTGCACGCTTATTTATTTGTTTGTTGGCTCCAAACTGGTACTGGGCATCCATTGGTCTAGCTCTTGGGTCTTCGTCTTGGGTAGCAGCCAGCAAAAGTACAGTCCGCAGTCCTCAGTCCTCGTTCAGTTCTGTTTTTCCTGATTTTTCTCCAAGTTGTTGCATCGAAAAGGGGCAACCCTTTGTGTGTGTGTGTCTGTGGCTTGCCACGCAGCCAACTGGTTTGTCTAGTACAAGTATCTCCACCTCATTTTATTGCCTGTGTCCCCCGCCCTTTCCCCAGCGCTTCTTCTATTTCTTAGAATGCTGTTTTCCTTCTTGTCCGTCGTATCTGGCGTCGATCAAGCCTCTCGCAAGTTTATTTACCTCGCCACAGGTTTGTTTACTTTCATTGTCCAAGGAGCCACAGCAAAAGAAAAGAGCGAGAATAAAGAAAAAATAAGAAAATATAAGAGAAAAACATTTCATAAGCCGATTTGCTGTCACATGGACGGAAGGAAGTCCTACGATGCGATGATGCGCTGAAAATACTAAACAGTTCGAATAGTCAATGAAAAGTCAATAGAGGAAGTAAGGCTTAATTGCAAAGTTATTACGGATGCAGGTAGTAAAACTGTTAATTCATCTCTTTTAATATGCTAATGTAGTCAGAATGAAATCTTAACGGAAAACTACTAAAAGTGATTTAGTAGTTAGCTTAGCTAGTTAGGTCATGGGAACTAGCGACAAAATAGATCAAATAGGGTATTCAAATATAGATATAGAAGATATTATTATATTATTTTAGTCGAATTTCTGAAAAGCATGGGAAAAGCATACAAAATTCTGAAAATGTACATCAGAAAATGATATAAAATGTGATTGTACATATTGCCATGCCAGATTGCCATATCTATTCTTTCCTTTATTTCTAACTTCTCCAGTCTTCTCTAATAAGCAATTTGAACATCATAATCATAGATCTAATAACTATATTTGTTGATGGTCTAGCCCATCTGCACAAATTAGAAACTCAACTGTCTCGGCCCACACAAAAAATGGAAAAAATAGTAATTTAGTTGTTGCATTTCATGGCTAATTGATTTTAATCTGACCGCCTCGACGGTGGCCAAAAATCAGCACGCAGATCCGTATACATTACCGAAAAGGGCGCAGCCTCGCCAGAGAAATGGAGATATGTCGTGATAAGGCCAAGACATTTTGCGCATCATCATTATCGGAAGAGGTCCAACCAACAGCCGGGCTGCTCGGAACAAATAATAATTATTGCAAACTGAGATTAGTTGCGCCCGAATAAAAGTCGACCCGAAAAAATATCAATGGAAGCAAAAAACTAGGTAAACTTCTCGCTCTCTCTCTCTCTTAGTCTCCTCTCCATGGTGGCTATCTGTCGTCTCGTATCTTTGGCTTTGATATATGCTTCAGTGCATCGGACTGTCAACAAAGGAACCTGCCGGGATTTCTAACGGTCCTCAGTCAGCTGACTGCTTGAGATAGAATTGTATCTGTAACTGTGCGTCCACTTGAGGTGCAGCCGAGCGCAAGATAGCATCAGCTCGAATTTGTTTTTCGAGTTCCCTGTGTATTAGTTATCTAGGGTAGCACATACACACACACAGTGCCATGCAGGACTAAAAAGGATACTATTTTTGGCGCTCTTTTTTTCCATGGTTGCTTCAAAGCAAATTTTACTGTGAAAGGATATTAGTGCGGCCTTTGAAAAAAGGATTTTCGTTACGAACTGTTCATTTTGCGCGCCACAACCAAAGCCAATAACTCTGGGTTTGTGTGTGTGTGTGTAGAGTTGTGTGTGGTGCGCATTTCGTAGTTGGTATCTTAAACTCACAATCATGACCGCTGGCCGGCCCAAAGGTCGGCTTAAGACTTTCAAGAATTGCCATGGCATGTGGGTGTACGTGCTGCTGAAACAATATTGCACACAGCCACACCCCATACGCACACACACACGCACACACACACTGACCATACTTGCTTTATATTCATTAAGGATGTGCAACAAAACAATATGCCAAGTTAGTTATTTCTTTCAAAACAAAAGCCCTAAAACTATGCAGAGCTCTAGCAATATTTTCAAGTTAAAGTAGGCTTATCCTTGCAACGTTTCTCATATTCCTTACTCGATTCCTTTTTTCGGCTCAGGCCATTGTTAATTGATTAAGCGAACGGCAACTTTGGCTGTTCAGTTGACCGGCACAGCTGCCTCGATAATATCTGCATATTAGATCTAGGTAAGCTGAGGAACCTGAACTCCTCCTGACCACACAAGTCCTGTGTCCGGTGACCTGTGCCTTGTGTCCATTCATTTGGAAGCCTAAATGTGCGAAATGCTTTTGTGCACATATGAGATGATCTCGTTTTTGTTGAGCGAAAGAGTAGAGCTCACACATGTGTGTGCGTGTGTGTGTGTGTGTATAGAGATTGTTCAATATATGGAGATCTAGCATCTGCACTTATTTTTTGCTCTTCTATTTCTATTCCCATTGATCCGTGCCATTGAGCAATATGTCGTCAAACAGTTTTGCCGCCCTAAGCCTTCAGCTATGCAAATTATGCACAAATTGTTCAACTTCCTGGAAAACAGATCGAGCTCTATATTTGTTTTTGCTTTTGTTTTTTGCACAAGTGCTATAGATCGAACGGAAGTTTTTATGTTTTTCCCTGGAAATGCCGCCTTGGTTCTTAACAGTAGCTGACTTACGTAATGTTTGTATTAGAGGTTTTTGATTTCAGTTTTATTGTTTTTCTGTCTTTATTTTTGTTTCTGGTACTTGTTCCTCGAGTCCCGCGCGGCCTATTTGTAAAATTGTCTAATGGCTTTTCACACTCGTCTGCTAAAACGCAAAGAGCCGAACGCGCGGCCTAGCTTAAGTCTGAATTGAATGTAAATGATTTTGGTCTTATTTACATGTAGAGTTAGGATCTGAATGCCTATTGTCTAAACGATCGTTTTATATTGTTTTAGCATTGGAGGTGTTCTTAAAGGGAATTCGACAGGGCAGTTGGCCCTTGTTTGATATATGAGTTAGTGAATACGCTGGAAGGCTCTCTTTTGATGAGTTTTAATTACTTTCAACACTGTTCAAAGGTAAAGGAGTTAATTGCAATAGAAGATAGAAGGAATCTCGACTTGGATGAGCTTTGGAGCTCAACATCGATCTCGCTGACTTAAGACTTTCTAATAAAACACTTGCTTAAGAACAATTCTTTGTTTACTTTAAAGTTCCTCTACCCCATTCAAGAACCCACCACAAATAGATTTCGTGCATAGAAATCGGCACATTTGAGCACATTGTGCGCTCCATGCGCTGCCCACAAACAGTACTTCAAAGGATCCTAGCCTAGCCTATCGGTTGCAGAGGAATTTGCAAACTCATGTGAGCATGCTAATTGCCATTTGCAGAGTCTCATAAAAATGAGTTGTAAATGAGCAAAAAAAAAGTCGAGAGCTGTAGGCCGTCCGGTCCGCTAGGAGGTTCCACAAATCATTGCCCAGTTGGCCGGGATCTCTGCAGATCGTTTGGCGAGTGTGCAAAAACTATGGAATGCCATCATTAATTACCCTTTTTGGGCGGCAGTCGGGACTTGAAACGGACCGACACTTGCATTGTAATGATCATATCATCGGGCAGAAAGAGCAGGGTCCTAGCATAGCGGTAACTAATCGATTTGCTCCTTTTTTTCTGTTTGGCATTGGGGCAGTAGCTATGGATCGTGCGTATTACCAATCTGTAGATCAAAATCAAATATTTTATGCACACGCCTCGAAAGGAACCACGACCAACGAGCCGTGAAATGTGTTGGCTATGCCAATGCTAATGCATAAATCCAATAGTTATGAAAAAGCAATTACGGCGAGAGATGAGTATCCCTTCAGCTGAGTGAGGCGAGTGGTTGAATGACCTCCAAAGTGATTGACCGCTCGGCCGTGAGAACTTGAAGGCAACCCTTCATTAGATCAGTTTTGAAGAGGTTACATAAAAATTAGATGATTGCTTTTTATACTGGGCCTGTCATTAAAATTGACTGTTTGTATTGCTGTAGAGATCGGCGGGAGGACTCTGCGTTCAAGTTGTGTTATGGAGCGCCTTGCTCAGCAATTTTCCGTTAAAAAATCAAAACATATAATTTTCCCCCTAGTGAGACGACAATAAACTGCGACAGAGACGGAACGAGCTGAGGTAAATAGAAGGGAACAGGTAGAGACGAATCAGTGCGCAGAGGAAAATCCAATACATACAGGTACATAGGCGATGTAGGGGTAGGCCGAACAATAGAACCTGTTTGCAGGGGAAAAGTCCAACTGGAAGTTGGACCCATAAGAAAACGAGTCGAGATTTCCTGCAGAGAAATGGAAAATAAACAAGTTGCTGGCGTAGACGAAGACGAAGGTGAAGGCGAGAGCATAGAGCATACAATACATGGAAATTGATAAATGGCTAGGCAAACAGGTTGAGGCACAGGTACAATCCGTATACATAGAGCGTGAGCGGGAGCGGGTGTGGCTGCGGGGGCGGGGGCGGGGGCTTAGCTCTGCGACGGTAGCCCTTAAGCCACGACTGAAGCGCGGCCTGCACGTGGACGCTGTTAAGGATCGGGCTGCGATGATGATTGTGATGAAGCCTTTTCATGTCTGTGCACACATGGAGACGTCGCTGTAACGAGTTTTCTTGTATGCACTGTTCGAAAGAATACTGAAAAGGAATAAAAAACGAGTTAAGAGTGCCTGCGGTTTAATGGGGGTTTGGCTTTTTCACAGATTACCAAATCATGTGCCCATTCTTTGGCCGCGAACAAAGGAAAACCAAAGGGAAAATGTGTGATGTGGCTCCAATGGTGCCTGGGAAAATCCAAATGCCCCCAAATGCGTCTATCGAAAGTCAGACGGCGGACAAAGGAATTTATGGTGCTAGCTCTGAGCCTATGAAAACTGATTCCAACTTTTGATACCAAATGCATATAAGAGAGGCTTAAAAAGGGCATCGATGCGTGTAATGGTCAGATTTTTTTAAATTTTATGAATAATTTTGTATATTCATATGACTGAATGACATTTTGAAATGATGCGATCAGCGAGAGTTTGCCTAACTCGAAGACTTTAAAGGATTTCTTGTGATTAACTGAGATATTAATGTGAAGATGTAGAGTAGATAGATTTATATTGACATATGTTAGGTAATTCCTCCAGATCGATAAATATCGATGTGCGAAGTATGACATTGAACATTGTGCTAAAGTATAGACAGCTCAAGCATGCATCATTCGTGGAAAACCTTCTCTCCACTTTCTTAAAAGCTTAAGATGTGTACAAAGCTCATCATATTATTGATATACGCATATCTAAGTTCTATCGATAAATCCTAAGAATTCTCTCCTGAGTGCAGGGTATCCACTGGTCAATCAGTTGCCTGTAGCACTCTCTACTCGCTTGGTCTACAACTAAAAAGGATTTCAGCTAACATAAACTAAGGATTGCAACACATGTTGTCTGCTCTGGGCTTTGGTTTATATGAGCCGCAATTTAGAAGTCGACATAAACAAGAGAAAACCCTAAAGATCGATTCGTGCGGCAGCCCAAACTGATGTTGTATAAAAACATAATGCAGTTGCTGTCGCGACTGCAGCCAAACAATAACAAGTTGCTAATGAACTGGCTGCGCGCGTAGTCAGGGAATAGACTCGTCGGCGTTATTTGAGATTTTATCAAAACAAAACGACAGTCAGGACAACAACTGGTAGCCTCGATTGCCCGTGCACTTGATCCTTTGGTCTTGGCGCTGTCGCAGATCCTTGTTTATGACAATGTTTTTATTATGGGGCGCTGGGCTAGTTCACTACAGCAAATGTCCTGTAATTCGAGATGCGCTCGAGAGCTGCGCGGCACGATCTCTTGAAGTGGTCAACCCGTCAGGGGCATCATCATCGATATATTTTGTTGACCATATGTCCTCGTTGATTTAGCTCGAACCTGAGCCCAAAAACTCAACCAGAACATGCTTTGCATGTGGTATTGATTGAGCAATTCGAGTGTGCAGTGTGTGTGTGTGTGTGTGTGTCCCCTCCCTCTCTCTCTCTGTGTGTGTGCAGTGATTTGGAAGCTGTCAGCAAGGTTGCTCCAATTTCATGGCCGATTTGCCCAAGTGCATTCTAATTAATAATGGTTCGACTGAAACTCGTTAGCCACTAAATTTGACAAGAGCAGCAGCAGCTGTTGCGCAGCTCGCTTAAATTTCATTAAGGTCACTTTTTATAGGACCATTAACGGTTCTTTATTGATCTCTTAATCTCAATTCCAGGTATAACATGTGCTCGAGTAGAAGAATGTGCTTCAGACTGGGCAGCAAAGCTGTGAGAAGAATGTGGCAGACGCCATGAAGCGAAAGAAGAGGTGAGTTTTTGCTGTTATAAATTTTACAAAAATAAAAATTATATATTATATACATATATATATTATTAAAACTCTTGTAATCCTATATATCTGCACTCTGTCAAAATTGTAAATGTTTTTCTTTGAGCTCACATTTCGAGACTTCAAAGAACTCTCATGCGTGCTCAAATTGAATTGCGAAACTTTCGAGGAATCGTTTGCCATGAGGGACTGCAAATTTGGCGTAGCCCATTGCACGCCAGCATTAGCTAATGTTGTCTGCGGCAGGGGCCATTAATGCTCTCCAGAGAGCGAGCCTTGAAAAGATCATTAGCAGGAATAAGATCGTAAAAAGACATGACACGCGAAAAAAAAGGGCAAGTGCCGCCCCTTGACCAGCACTCGGACAGCCATGAAATTGCCAACGGGCTGGGGGTCGACTATAGAGATCGGAGATCGGAATCGAAAGACCTCCCGGGAAATCGGTGTATTATACGAAATTGCCAAACAATTGCAAAAGACAAAGGCTGAGGCCACATTTTTATAGGCACATCAAACATTGGGCAAGGGCAATAGTGCGCAATCATGCCGACCCGACCAAAAATATATATCATAAATGCACACAGACGGGCACAAAGACAGGTTGAAGTTGCGGTTAGGTGTTTGAGGTTTTGCCGCGGCTCGAAGGGACTTTTCGGCTGTGTGGTCATATGGAATTCCTGGAAGCTAAGTACAAATGAGTTGGCGGCCAGGATCGAGCGAAAATATTGTGAGAAATAACAAAAGTAATCAAATATGTATATAAAAGTCAATTCCCTACGACTCGAGTCCTTCTGCCGGGGCGCATATTATTTTTTCATTCCATTATTTGGCCAAACAATGCATTGAAGTTTGTTTGTGCTGCCGGCGAGACCTTTGCTGCCTCAAGTGCTTAGCGGCGTGAAGGAGTTAGAAAACGATTATGATTTTGCCACCACACAAGTCGAGGACGCAGCTATCTATCTAGCCATATATCTATCTGTGCATATAGCTAGGTATCTGGGTGCCTCGCGGAGTTTTATGCAAAGTTCTGACGTGTCAAATTGTCAGCGTGTGCTCCTTTGATCCTGGCTAGCGATTTCGCACGGTTAGGCTCAGTGCGCCTGGCCCACGCAGCGCGCTCCTGCGCAGCACTGTTGTGTCCTGACCTGGCCTGGCCTGGCCTGACCTGGCGTATCCTGGACATTCGTCCGGTCATTAAGCGTTGTGCTGGCTGGCGCCTATCCCGCGGCGCGTCTGCCTTTCAGTTTGGTGGCTTTGGCAATTAACTGCAGCGCTTTGTTTAGCGCGCGGGCGCACGTCCAGGACATGCAGGACACGCACTGTGACACTCTGCTGCGCACTCGGCGCATTTTTCACTCCTTTGCAGCAAATCTAATCGCAAAACGTTTCGTGCTGCTTAATTGCGCAGCTCAGCCAAAAATAGAAGCAGGAGAAAGGTGCACTTGACCCGAGCGGGACGTGCAGGACACGCAGTTTGTCCAGCATATGGCGTGGACTTGAGCTAACGGTGCTGGCACGCCCAGCTCCAGTTTGGCCAGGACATGTGCTGGACAAACGGCTCCCGTCTGGCACGCCCACTCGAGCGTCAGGCGTTGCGTAATAGACAATAAATATTTTATTGATTTTCGGTCAATAAATCTGCAACAGGACGAAACTTGGCATTGCTGGTCCTATTTTGCGGGCAGCCCAAAAGGACCTGCAGCAGGTACTCGGTCCGTGCACTTGAACTAATTGACAAACTGAACTGAAAGGTGAGAGATCGCATTTGGGCGATAAGACAAACTGATTGTGTTTTCCTTTTTATTTCGGAATTTTTTTGCCATTGTCCTTTGGAAATTTATTGCCTTTTGTGCCCTTTGTGCGCCGAGTTTCCCACTGCTCGAACCAAAACAAAGTGCCAGCCTGACAGCCTACCGACAAGGACTATTAATTTGATTTTATGTGCACTTGCCGTCCGCTTCACTTTTTATTACAGATCAATATTTTTGCGCTCGTCCTGTTAAATGGCAACGGCCCCTACTTCATGGGAAGCCACACAGCGCGATCCCACGACTCGCCACGGCAGAGCAGAGCAGGGGTCGCTCCTTTAAGTTTTCTGCTCATCATTTATAACCAGGTCTTGACGCCAGCTCAGAGCAATTGACAAAGCGTTCGACCTACATAAACTGCATCGGGTGGCAACGCCTCTGCTCCCCCTCTGGCAGCTCTGGCAGCTCGTGTCATTCGATAGCTTGGCCAACTTTTAGTATGCACATGTTGCACTCTATGGCCCTCGAGGCATAATCTTACTTGGGTTACATTGTGGCCGCTACGTGCCACTCGGCCCGAATCCTGCCAAGTGCCCATTGATGTGAGCTTCCTGCGCTACAAAATGCATTTAATGTGGGAATATTGTGCCGAACATGAGTTTAATATGCATATTGATGGCTCTGTGCGAGTGGAGTGAACGATCTTGCGGTACATTTTACTTGTATAAAATATGTTTTGCTTGATATAGTTCAAGATTTTGCGCAAAGGTCAGCTGTGAGAAGTTTAGTATATTTTTATAGGAATTTAAAGAGTTGAAACAAAATTTATATATATAGATATAGATATAGATAGATTTATGTACATATGTAGAGATACTTCCCCTAACCAAAAGTATTTTGAATATATATGTATATATTTCTTTTTCGCATACATATGGCATTTTTGTAGTCGGCTATTAACTGTTTCTGAGAGCTATTTCAAGTGGGCCGCTGCACACCCCAAACTGCAGCACTTTGACTACAAAAACCGCCCGCCCATGGTGCAAAATGTAAAATTTCCGAGCAGCAAAAAATGGAAAGAATGAAGGAAACAAAAACAAATACAAAGTAAAGTATATGTGAAGTGGCTAGAGCACATGGTTAGGGCTAAGGGCAAGGCACCTCGACGGCTCTGTCGGCAGGCACCGTGCCACCCAAGCAAACCCCGACGCCTGTTTCCTAAATTAATAATTGCAAAATTTCGCGCTAAATGAAAAGTACAAAAGTCAGCAGCAGGCAGGACCGAGCAGGATCGAGCAGGATCGGTCAGGAGCAGCATGGCCACCAGATGCACATATGCGCAGCATATTTCACTCGAGCCACAAACCAGGCTGTATATATATACATATATATTTGTATATAGTTCAAGTCGGCACGAAAAGTCAGTTGGTCACATTTTGCTGTAATTACCGGGTTGGGTAGGCGTACAAAGGGCAGCGCGGCGTGAAGCTTCCACACATACAATGAGGCGCTAAGCAAACAACTAGACTGCGCCTGGCAGGATAACACAGGATAAAACAACAACAACAACAACACATACATATGTGAGCCATATGAGCCGTGCAGTTGCTTGCGTGCGTGACCGTTACAAACGGTCGAGCCGTTTGCTATGACTCAGCGGTGCTATATGAAGCATTATCGGGCGATATAGCGCCCGAATCGTGGGCGCGCGCGTCAGTTGGTCTGCGCGCAAAGCTAACCCTTAAACGGCAGCCGGCTGCAATTCGCCCGCCCTCGCAAGATCGCCATATCGGGCTAAAAGCCACCCTGTTCTAGTTAAAACAAGGAGGCAAAGGACTGCCAAAGACAGCACGACTAGTAGGTGCCCTGTTGTGAATCGAAGTTCTTGGATGCGTGATTGAATACATGTATGGTATGATCATGGGTTTACTGCCCATATATAACTGTACTAATATAAAAACCTCTTTCATGCTTGAATATAGGCTTGTAAACAGTGTATATATATCGGTTTAATTGCATATATGCAAATATTTCTCAACATTTATCGATTGCTAGATAAGTGAAAACTTCTTGATAATCTCCACAGCTCCGTCAACTCCTTATATTGAACTATCTATAAAGTGTGACGGCTCTAGCTTTAATCTATGACAAAGCAACTAAAGTTTATATCGATACTTATCGATAACACAATAGTCGAAAATGGTGTAGGTACTTGCTCGAATTCATGTCATTTTTCAACGAAAATCCATATAGAAAATTTGATTTTCCAGCATAACACTAAGTGATATGCCCTATAATGTTTTAATTAAATATCGATATATATCGATTTTACAATAACTAATATATATTATTGCATATTCATACCAAGTAAACATCATGTTGAATCTAACATCTAAATGCTGAGTAAGCAATTCCACATCAGCCTTATTGACTCGATGAGGACTTCCTCTGTTGTAGACAACTTCACAGTTGTTCGATTTCCCATCTAAATAATACAGGGTATCACAGAGTAAGCTAGCTAATGTCGCGCCCACATGACCAAAACGAAGCCACCTTTTTGGGCGCAGTTAAAATGGTAGTTGTTGTTGTTGTTGTTTTTGCTGCTGTTATCCTTGGTATATTTATGTTTAATTGTTATGCTGATGTGTTGGCACGAGCCATGCGCGCATATGTCGCTCGGGGTCCTCGGCTAGGCACCAGCTCCTTGGGCCAATGTCATTGACTGCTGCACGTTTTGGCGCCCAATTTGTAATGGTGCTGCCGCTGCCGCTGCTGCTGGAAAAACTCACAAGGGTTGCGCCTGCGCAGTGCTGGTCAAATGTCGCTAGGGAAAACTGTTAGTTCTGCCACCACCAACAGCAGCAACGCCGCCACCACCACCACCACCACCACCGCCAGCAGCGAACCGCGACCAAATTATGCTGAAGTTGACGCAGCGCTTGACTGACTTCGCGTTCGCCTTCGCCTTCAACTTCAACTTCGACTTCACCTTCGACTTCAGCTTCGGCCTCGGCCGGCACCGCTCGCAAACAGCACGCGCTCAGGAACCACTTCCTCAACGCAGCATTTCCTCAACTCGCTCGCCCAAATAGTAATGAGTCGGCGGTGTCAGGTGCATGCATGTAACATTTCGAATGACCCGACTACGACCCCAAGTCCAAAACACAAAATAAACAACTAAGAAGGTTGCGAGCGGGCATAAACGACTGCAGCTATACTTGCGTGGCTTAGAAGAGGGTATGTATGGAGGAATGGGGTATATAAGGAGGAATAGGGTATATGTGGAGAAGTGGAGAATATATGGAAGAATAGAGTCAATATGTAGGGTATATATGGAGGAGCAGAGTCTATATGTAGGGTATGCATGGAAATTTTAGTTACAATTTGTTTATAGATCTTAAGAATTAAGAATTAAATCTTTGGAGGATTATTGCAATTGGAGATTTCTGTGCCTACATAAACTATCTGAAGTTCAAGCTCCCAACAGGTGGATCTCTGTATCTTAATTATTGATCTCTAGCATAGATACACATGATTGATCTCTAGTAGAGATATCTATAAGACTCTATTGCCATTCAGAACAGCTCGAACTAGCTCTACTCTGACTTCATAAACCATATTAGATATAATAAGATATAGTTTTTTATAGGAATAAACATGCCATACTTCATGCCAAACACAAATACTACTCCAAAACCAATATACTCCACTCACTCCACGCGCATGCGCATAAGAATTTACCCTAGAAATGCATTTTCTTTTGCTCGCGTAATTACAGTGACCAAGTTGGAAGTTTTTCATTCTTTCGAGCGGTGCTCATTAGACCAAAGCATTTTCATGGCTCATAGCTGTGTGTATGTGAGTGTATGCGTGTGTGCGTGTGTGTATGTGCGTGTGTGATAACAACTCGCGCACGAGCTATGATGGGACTGTGTTTGTGTCCTTATGCCTAGCCCATTTCGTTGTAATAATTTGAAATTTTGATCAGGTGTTCCTTTTAGTTCGTTTTTTGTGGCTTTCTTCTGCGTCTGCTTCTGCTGCTGCTTCCTCTTCTTTCTTATTTTCTGCTGCTGCACAGTTGTCGCAGTTGCTGTGCAGCCTGGGCGGGTTCAAAGGGGAACTACGAGCGTTAAGAACCGCCGAACCGTATAACACAGCAGACCTGGGCCTGTGCCTAGTGCATGTGGGCAGCAAAAGCGCGCGGCTTTTTGTTGGTCCCCTTGTCGCGATCGAGCCACTTGGCACTTGAACCGTGTCATGCGGATTTCTCTGCCCTGGCCAGAGACCCTTGAACTGTTACTATTACAACATTATTTTGTGTGGCGAACTGCGAAGTTTGATTTGCCGGCAAAGCGCTAAGAACAGGTGTAGCCGCTGGTCTGTGGACCCTAAAGTGTTGACGCCATGAAAGCCGAAAAAGTCATGCAAAATATAGCCAAATTTGAGCAGGCTTATTTACTGAAGCAATAAATTGCTTAGACATTGGTAAACAAACTGTTTAAAATGTTATGAATAAGTTAAATAATAGTAAATTGAAGGTTACTAAATGTTATTGAGCTAAGAATATGGGATAGGGATGATTAGAGATTCCTATGTGGCACATACAAAGTCTTCGACAAATTTCTTATATTTTCTTCACTCGAGCTATTCAATATATAAAATTATTACTCACCTCATTTAACTACCTCAAAGTAGTATCCTACATAGTTATAATAGAGTTACGCCAACTCGTCTTCATGCTTTTTCCCGTAGGAAGCCCTACAAGTTTAGCTGTTCACTGGCTTACGTCTTGAGTCGGTTATGATATTCTCTTGATTTCCTGTTGGCTGTCACAGAACTCTCCCAGCCTGTAGTCTGGCTCGCCCACACGCTGGCTGGAGGGGACTGGCGCTCCTAGTTCTGGCCTGGCCATGGCAACACGCCAACTCTCAGAGCTGAATGCGGATTATTGAGCAATTGTCGGACTCGCCTTTGAGTTACATTTATGCTTGAATTTATGGGGAATACAATTCGAGAGCTAATGATGCCACAGATCAAAGCCAATTTTGGGAGGGAGGGAGAGACTCTGCGCAGCCCACGTAAGAGTCACGCAAGAGCCGAGAATGAGGATGAGACTGTGATATTTAGGTTCAAGTTGAGGTTGAGCTTCGGTTTGAGCTGGAGTTGGAGCTGGAGATTGAGCCGTGCCCAGTTTATTGCACGTGCATTGTTTGTGTGTGAAAACACTTGGAGAAATACTAGCGAGAAATTGAAATTGAAATTAAAATACAAAAATTTAACTAAAAAGAAAAAAATAAATTAAAATTTCGGAATTTTTAAGCAGAAAGTATAAACTGCGTATGCTTCTGAAAGAGATTTTGAATGGGAATTAAGAATTCTACATATATTGCAGAATGTTTGTAAGACCTTGTTTACCTTTAGAAATCATTATAAGATTGAGATATGTGAAAAATCTTAGAGAGTAAAAGATAATGATGTAAGATAATTGCCAATCATTTCCTTGATAACTATATGATCGAGTAGTTAGATCTGGTGGACTTCAAGCTATGTCCTGGCTAGAGCATATGGAAAAATATTTTAGTAAGCACCATGAGAGGTTGAAATATTGGCTTCATAGAGCCTCAAATGTTTTCTATGACTTACACTACAAAAAAGTTATATAAAGAGGATAACAAGAACATTCAAATACTCTTTCTCAGTTTACGAAATTTTCAAACTAAATAATATTTTCATCAACAAAATATTTTCAGTCAAACATTATCAAGCTTGAACAAATATTGAGCTCTTAGTTTACCTCAAGAGTCTGCCAATTTCTGCAAGTGTACTTTACTTAATCAATTTTTTGGCTTGGACGCACCAGCACACGTACAAAAATAATGATACTTTTGTTGATAATGCGAAACACTGCTGAAAATTGGCAAAAGAATTACCAAAAAATAAAAAAAAATTTAGAAGTGAAAAAGAACAAATTGGAAAGAAAAGAAAACAAAGGGAAAGGGAAAAGAATATTTTGAGCATGCAAATTGCTTATTTTCCGCTCGGTTCTAAGTTGATAAAGCTGAAACTGATCCGCTTAGCCAGTTGCGACTTTCCAGACAAAAGGCTTGATTCACTGCGCGGAAAGTGCATTAAAAATAGAAGAGAGAGAGAGGGGGTAGAGAGGGAGAACTGACCACTAGGCGAGCTTAACAATAGGCAGCGGTTCAAGTGCCGCTAAATATTCAAAAGGTTAACCGTACCGGACACCGGGTTCAAGCCAGAAAGTAAACAAGACGCAGACAATGAACGGGACACTGGACACTGCAGTCCGATCTGAGAATCTAACGATCCAGCGATTCTAATGCAATTAAAAATTCTTTTTATATCGTGTTTTTTTATATCTCTTGCATTATAAGTCAAATGCGAATCAGGTCGAGTGTTTGTTTAGTTGCGGTCAGTTGGCTCTGGTCAAAGGGAACCTCGTCTCTACCTCTCCTCTCTCTCTCTCTCTCTCTCTCTGTTGCTCTAGATCCGGTTACTTATGTAACTCTTTGCGTAAGCGATCCTCGGGGTCAAGCCGGCAGGGGAGGAAATCGTGTTAGGCCATCGAAATTGTTGAAATTAAGCGTTAAATAGAAAAACAAAAGCTTAATCTTTAAGAACAAGCCAATCAAAAGCCAAACTAAAAAGCCGCGCACAAAGCAATTTTAATTAGGGTCACTTATGTGCACTAAGGGTTGCATTTGATAACGGGCTATCAACTGCTCTTGTTGTTGCTCTTGGGGTGGACCTGAGCAGACGGTCAACGGCGCATTTACTGCGAAACTAGTTTGCAGCTCTTTAACTAAGTTTACCCTGTAGAGATAGGCAAATGCTATGAAATGGGCATGCTGCTAGAGGGGAAATATATGTAACAGCTAAGCGAAGAGATCGACTATGCTATGGGTATATATGTATATAATATATTCAGCAACTATAGCTGTGTGCATCTATGCTTTCCCCTCGACTTAGTTTATAATCAAAGTGAATTTCATATATCATTCATCACATCACTAAACACCCCTTAGAGTCTTCACACAAAACACGCTTTAAACATATTAAAACAGGGTATTCCCCAGTCGAGCACTTCCGCTTCACGCTCAAATGTGTTTTTTTTTCTGGTTTATTCCGTAAGTTTTTAATGAGGATAAACGATTTACAATAAAAATCATAATGTTTTTACACCACCCGATTGCGGGTTTCGCCTGGCCAAGGATATTAATGACCAGCACATTGTTAATGTCCTTGACGTAGGGGAGGGAGCGGCAAGCGCTCAAGATGCGGGGAATGTCTTTGGAATTTACGAATATAAACAAGGCGCAGGCTGTGTCCAATTGAATATTTAGCAAAGAAGAAATTTAATCTAAAGTTATTTGAATTACGGATTTTAAATGCGGTTAGTCAACGTTAATGGTATGAAAATCACAATCTACAGTTTGAGGCAAATTGCTAACTGTTTATGCATTGCATAAGGTGTGCAACTTGACTAAGGCATATACATTGAATAGTGAGCTGTTTCGTTTAATTTGATGTCCTGTCAAACTTTCGATGTTTCTATGTTTCGTTCAACATAGGCTCAAGGCGCTCTGGTGCAATGTACGATTCGTTAAATGTGGAGCATGAAATTATTTAGTTGTGCATAAATTCGCTAGATGAGCATGTGCTCGTTTCGTTTAGTTAGTAGAGACATGAACCTGTATATTATACAATAAGCTTTTGTCAGCGAGCAATATGTGAGAAATTCAGCTTTTGTCTGACAATGAAAAGAGCGCAAATATTCAAATATAATTAGTTTAAATAAATGATTAAATAATTGATTTCTTTTGCAGGTTTGTCATAAATATTTGGAATCTTCAGTTTTAAAATGTGAGTGCTGCATTAATTATTAATTAAATAAAAATATATTAATAAATATATTCTTTTTTTTATAATAATTGTTGAGCTTAAGAAAGATAAAGTAAAGAGCAAATTAAATTAAATTAATTAAATATTTTAATATACATTTGTTATAAATTAGTTATATGAGTTGTAGATAAAAAAGCAAATTTGACAAACTTTTTCATAAATATATATATTTTTTGAAGTTTTAGAAAAGTTGATTTAAATTTTTGCGAAAATAAATCAAATTTAATTTATATTAATATATTTTGTTGACCACGTTTATGGACATCTTCACTCTTTGTCTCTTTACTGCAAGTGCCGGAAATTTGAAATTGAAGCATTAGCCAATGACAAATGAAATGAAATGAAAACTGACATTTATTGACAGTAAAATATCATTAGAATATGCCATTCAATCAAGCGTTCGCTGCTGGGAGCTGTGTGGGTTAATTGAGTTTGAAGCGAAAGGACATTCATTGGGTAGGTGGAAATATGCAAATTTGTGTATGAATCGAATCGGCATTTGCATGGACATCAGATCCTTCGAGCACTCAGTTTCATGTCCGTGCGCCAAAATCCAATTCATTCGAGTGAAAAATGGTTATTGCACAACATGGATAGTGGGTCGGGGTCATAAGACGATTATCGCGTCACGAAATCAATGAAAATAATATTGAAGTCACATAAATTGTGTGCACTGAGAGAGCTATTAGAGCCGCATAGTTGAAAAACCAATTTATTTATATGATTTTTGATCTCTAATCTATAATCTGGAATCTTTATGATGAAATCGAGCCGCAATTAATGGGCCGCTCGTGTCTGCTGGTAGTTGCCCAAGTGCACGAGTTAATTGCACGGAATTCGCTAAGAGCGCTACGACTGGGTTGGGGTCTCTAGAGCCGGATTGCAACCCCAAAAGTTGTCAACCCTAGCTCAGAGGAAGGGACTGCAATAACATTACATATGGCCTGGTACTTTTGCTTACGCATCGATTGGCCCGGAGATGGGCACATGAGTCGGAAGTCCGACTGCCGGCTCCCCAAGGGGGGGTTGACTAGACCCCACTACAGCTGCAACTACCCCTCAAGTTAAGCAAATTCTACTTAAAGCGCTCACTCGGAAGCCCGCCGTTTATGAAATCTTTTGATGGGCTCGAATGTGGAGGAGGAGGGGCAGTCCAGGGCAGGGAGTCTGCGTGCGCTTATTGTCTGCTTGAAGGGTTCAAAGTTGTTTTTGACAACAGCAGAACAAAAAAAAAAATGGAATGTATTTTTATTAAAATTATAATGCTTACGCATGGCATAAAGCAAATATGGTTTGGCTACGCGCTGGACACCACCCGCCAGACGCACTCTGGCTGCAATCACATGACGTTGCCGCCTCTCAGCTGCTTAGACAATGAGCTATGTCTGCTTTGTCATGAGATATGTAACGCGGAGCAGGAAATGAGGCATCATTTTTAGAAAGCTCAATCTGAGGGCACAGATCTGCAATATTGGAATTTTCCTTTAAAGATAAATCTATATATGCTCCAAAAGTAAGTTTTTTCCTGAAAAGTATCGAATTTATGATGTACACAAAAAATTTGATAACTGTGATTGCCATATTCAACGAGATATTCACAATCTGAGCTATCATGATGAGCAATTTTTAGTTATCTACTTCTCTTTGTGGGCTCTTTTTTTCAAATTTTAAAAATATTTATTAAAATGAGGTAGTACGTAAGTCTATTTTATTTTAAGGCCAATAAAAGAGGGCTATAGAGGAAAAGAATCATACGACTGGAGATTGAATAATATAGAAAATATATAATATTTATCAAGGAGAATCCGGAGGCAGCGCAGCATATATCATCTACAATAACTATTCCAACCCCTATATCCCACATCTCTCCATCAGTTTTGAACATATCAATACGTAAATTCCATATCATAAAGAGTACTCAATATTCCCCCAAGTCTTCAATTTCGAGTTTTTTTTTATTTTTCCGTCTGTCTATGAATTACGAGCGGGAAATGCTTTTCCCGCTCTTAAGTTTTGCTGTTGTTTTTGCTTCGTTTTTTTTTTTGACCATAATTTTTTAATATGCAACGGGAACAGTTCTAGCCGCAGTCAGCACAAAAATGTTAATCCTTTTAAGTGCGTCGATATCGCTCCAGACATCAGTTAACCTCCTCCGACCCACGCAGCCATTTAATCTTTTGTGACCGAAAAGGTCGACGGGTGGATGCCAGACGCAATTCGAATCGCAGCACATCTGTTGGCGGGCATAAATCTAATTTGAATAGAAAGTATTTGCCAATCCCCATATATGCACATGTGTGCATGTGTGAGTGTGTGTGTGCATGTGAGAGTGTTGTGTGTGCGTGTGCATTAGCTTGGGGCTGTCATAACAATTTCATTAACAATTGTGCTTTTCAGGCCGCAGCCAGCGAGTATCTGGCCTGGCTTGTTTATGGGCTCAGGAAATTGAATTAAATCTTGCGAAAGGCGACAAAGATATTTATATTTGTTTAGGACTTGGCACAACTTTGCCGCAAAGCTAAAATCTTTAAAGTCCAAAACTTTAATAGCAAAATAAACCCAAAGTCTGGAAAACCTAAGAAATTAGTTCAAGTTTTTTTTTTTTTATTTTAAAAATCTATCTTAAAGCGAATCAAGCAAAAGTTTATATGGAAATAGTTGATTGATATATGCATTAGGCAAGTCAAATAGATAGGCTAAAGCTGAGAGTCTAAGCATAAGGCACAAAGAGGCATAAGGCATAAAGCATAAAGAGGCATAAGGCATAAGACATAAAGAGGCATAAGGCATAAAGAGGTGTAAGGCATAAAGAGGCGTAAGGCATAAGGCATAAGGATGCATAAGGCATAAAGAGGCGTAAGTCATAAGGATGCATAAGGAGGCATAAGGCATAAGGATTAGTCTAAGCATATTAGCAATCAGTAAACCATGACATTTCCTCAAAATCTAAATAATTTGATTTTTGAGCCATGTAAAAGAGAATCTCTTTTAAGATTAAGATTCTTCATGATTATGGAAAAGTTAGTATGAACAAGCAAGAAAACTCACGCACTCTGTATAATATTGAAGAATCTGAAGCAACATTTTAATGTCTGTAACCCATAAGGTTTTGAGATCGATGAGTTATACATACAGCACAGAAGGGTAGATCGGGGCAAGGACAGTCGCCCAGATCAAGAATCTATATACTTTATGAGATCCGCCATTCTCTCTTCTGCCTGTCACACACCTAAGAGCATTAAGCTAATTTCCCTTATTGAGTGAAAGGCAGAATACATAGACCTGGTCTATACCAGCCCTCTAATGTATGATGTAATATTTGAGTATGTATACATGGCATATGACAATCTTTGCCAATTCGCATATTAGTTCAAAGTTTTATTATCAAGGCTGACTAAGTTTATGCCCATATATAAACGGCAATAGGTAATGGGCTTTGGGCCGAGGTTCTAATCCGGCATCGAGTGTCTCATTTCCTGCGAGCACTCAATAATTTATTCGACCAATTGGCGAGTTTATGCCAACATTTTGATAATCTACAAAAATCCGAATGTTTTGTCTCTTTTATTTTGAGGGTAAATGTCTAAAAACCACAAAATATGCGGCGTTGTCTGCGCTGTGGTGGTTGTCGCTGCACGCACCGCCAAGCATAAATCCAATTGGAAGCCGATTTACTGTGGGGCGGCGGCCGCCGCCCACAAAAATGTTCAATCAGCATTTACAAGGGCTTGACATTTAAATTAACACTGGACTGGACGAACAGGCAGCATATTTGGTGGTGGAAAAAGGATATGCAGGATTTTGGTAGACTGTATGCAAACGTCAGTTGGTTAGTCCTTCCGGGTTGCTGCTGAGCGTCGGTTGTTGCTGATCCTATATAATAAATAATTATTTATTGATATATATATATATATTTAGATAGATAGATGTTTCAGTTGGTTTTGACATTCAGTTTTATTTTCGCTGTAAATTTTCATTGTTATAAATGAAAAATGAATTTTATTTTAACTCTGAGTATAACTAGCGTATTCATAAAATTTCGTTTAAATTACATAATATTAAACTAGATATTTTCCCTTTGCTCTCTCGCTCTCTCTCCCTCTCTCTTTCTATATTCGCGTTTGGAGTTTCTCTTTGTCTGCATGCTTATAGGTTTTTCATTTAACTTTGATTCCCTCATTTGTCTAGTTATATAGTTTGTTTTTGTTTTACGTTGAACAGTGAGAACAGAACATGACATATGAGACAGTATAGTATAGTATAGGGGGGGATAGGGTATAGTATGCATGAGGAGTATACGAACAGAAATACGATGAATAATACAGAACGTGCCGTACGTATAAGATGACTAAACCAAACCACATAAAAACTAGTTCATTTAATTAACAGCTGCATGCGAGTGCCAGCATTGGAGTTACCAACAACAGTCTTGGTATTTTTGAGGCCTACTCTCTCTGTATTCGTGGGTGTTTCTATGCGTTCTCAATGAATATGAATCGAGTGCTAATTTAAATCTAAAACAAGTTGTGGAGTTTTTGTTGCTGCTGGTGCTTTTCTTGGTGTTGCTGTTGCCGTTGCTGTTATACATTTTTTTGTTTTGGAATTAGTTTAAGTTTTGAAGTAAATTTTGTAAGCCCGAGCGACGTTTCGGATTGTGCCACGCCCTCTAATCCTTGCGAACGGTACGCTTGCGGGTGGATTTCGTGGTGTTTTCCTGTAAGGAAAGTGAAGAGCCATTAGACTTCTATGATTAATTTAGTATATTTGCTCATATCTACCTCAGTCTGTGTGGGTTCCTCATCTTTCTGATTGAGCTGCTCTTTAATATCTAAATCAGACTTTTTGTTCTTTTTGGGACTGGCAGAACCGTCTGTCTTGCTGTCACCAGTCGCCAGCGCTGGTGCCGCCTCAGCATCCTCTTCGCTCTCATTCTCATCACCAGCCACATCCTGCTCATCATCATCGGGCTGTAGCTCATCGGTTTTCTTAGCCTCAGCAGCAGCAGCAGCAGCTGTGGCCGCCGAATCCTATTGGGCAGCAAGCGATTCATATTAGAAATAGAACTCGAAATTTGGTTCAGTTCATTAGCGTTTGGGCTAGCTATATTACCTGACTCTTAGCTTTGCCAAATTTACAGTAGGCGCCGATGACAACCAGTGCCACAAATGCGAGCAGGCCAATACCCCAGACCGTGGGATAGGTATGGGCCAGCTCGAGTACCTTGTTGACCAAAGAGTCCTACGAAATGAGATGAGCAAATAGCAATAAGGGTGCAGAGTGCAATGACGAAAGCAACAGGCGAGTGTGAATTTGTGTGTCTGTGTAGCGCTATATCTTATATATCTAGTATAGTCGAAAAATGACCTCTTTGGATCGTCGATACAAATAGAAGATATAACAGCTGGCGGGTATCAGCAGATACAGAAAGTATAATGCCCACCAGCCGGGCTTATAGTTCATGTGCCGCATCAGTCGATGCCACAGCGTTTTCTTTTAAAGTTGAATATTAGGAAATTAGTATTCGCTTTGTTTCTTTTCTTGCTTTTGTGGTATTTGTTTGTGAGCGAATGGGCGTGGCAGTCAACTTACCGATTCACGATCGATGTAGCGACGCTTGATGTCAAAGCTGTTGGCGGCAAAGTCACGAGCCACGTCCACGTCGTCAGTGATGATGAGGTTATCGAAAAGTATTTCATTGGACATGGACCACAGCTCCAGGCCAACAGCGCTCTGAAAGATTAAACATATGGTTGGGAGATCTGATTTGGCAGCCGCCACACCACCAACTGCTTACAATGGGCGTCATTTTGAATGGCGTCAGATCCTCGAAGAAATCAGGATTGGCGATCTTGCGTGGCGCCCACTTGCCCTGGTAGTTGGGATTCTCGATCATGGCTGGACGCCACTTGCCCTTGTACTCCGGATTGGGAATCAGTGGTGCCTTCCATTTGCCGCAACCGGGTGCCTTTTCGCAGACCGGATTGTCGACGAGCGGTGCCTCCCATTCGCCATCGATTTCAGTATCCCAATCATCGGGCTTAACGGCAGTCGGATCGGGTATCATATCGGGCTCATCGTCCAACCATCCACTTGGCTTGGTGGCGCTGGTATCGGGTATCTGTGGCAATGCATCATCATTCCAATCGTCGGGCTTTTGTGACGTGGGATCCGGTATCTTCTCGCGCTCATCCCAATCGGCTGGCTTCTGATCACTGGGATCATCGATCTCAGCGGGCGGATTGACTGCCGGCTTAAAGTCGGTCAGAAGGGAGCCCTCGTTAATGATCTTGTGATCGACGCGAATCTCAAAGGTGTTGTCAGGTCGCACGACCAGCTGGTACAAATGTGGCAGCTTGTCCTTGAAGGGCTCCTCCAAGCGGTTCCTAAAAGTTGCGAAAACAAAGCAAAAAGGCAAATTAAATGGGGAACTAAGTTGAGCAAAGTTATATAGAAAAAGAAGATTCCAAATAGGCAAGACCTAATCGATAGATATATAAATATGTATCCTGACTGGAGCACTGCCTGCATCTAATTTTAGAATATACGGAACGAGCTATTAGAGCCCTTTGCCCGGCATTAACAAGTGAATGAACTCAATCAGCGGCAGCTGTTGCGCATGGGGTTAATCTATGTGAATAAATAGGTATATAAATGTCCATAGATGCGCTGGCTTATCTGCAATAAAGCAAGCGGTGGTTGCGCGCGGGTATCTATCTCTGTGTGTGTGTGACATATGTGGGTCCACTTACTTTGGCTTGTTACAGTGTTTCTCGGTAATGGTGCCGTTAATTGGATTTACATGGCGGAATATGAAGTGCATTTTCACATCGTTGCCACACTTGTCCGGTCCGAACATGATGGTGTAGGGTGTTTTGTCATTGAACTAAAACAAAAACAAAGACAAACGACAGGAAGAAACAAACAAGCGATAAGTAAACATGGAAATCAGAGCGAATTCATATATTCCAATTGGGTCTGCGACTAACCGTGGTAAGATCTTCGGTTTCCTTGCCCGACGACAGCAACTTGAGGTACGAACCACCGCACTCTTGACCCTCCTGCGGAATACGAAATGGAAATGGGGTCGATTAGCTTAGGCTATTAATTGGATTAGTCAATCCATAGGCAGCGGGGGCTGATGCAATCCAACTAGCTTTTGCCATGGCTGGTTGTTAGTTGTTGGTTATTGACCCACCTGCATTGTGACCTCATATTGCACCACCAAAGGTTTGCTCGACTTGAAGTCGAACTGTTTGCTGAGGCGCGCCGAAATGGCTGCGTGCTTGGCCTTCGATTTGAGCACCAGGCCCTTATCCTTGGGCCAGACAATGCGCAGCGGCGACTCCCAGTTCCAGATGCCATCGTACTTGGCTATTTCCTCGGCAATATCGTCCTTCTTGGCTTGCGACTTGACCCACAACTTGCGTGAGGCCTCAACATCGTCGAAATGATCAGCAAAATGAAACTTTCGCGGCTCAATCACTGGACTCTCGTAGACCAGCTCCTCGCCGGGAACGTTGATGGGCTCCTCCTGCAGAAGCGAGATTGATAAGAAAATATGATAGATATAGATATAGACTAAGGCCTATATATGCTTAAGATATACCCCCTTTAAAACTCAATCAATTTGTGGGAACTTGCCAAGGTGTCAAAATAAGTAGAAACAGTTCGAGATAAACGAGAACGTTCTAGAGCTTTGGCAGCGGCGCATGATAAGCAACATTCGCCTGTTGATGCTCAGAGGGTATACCCTTTTCCAACCATTTGGCATGGGTACAGGGTACAAATAAGAAAAAAAAACCACGCGGCTGACACACTTAAATTTTTATCGTTGCAGAGCGAGCGAGAGAGAGAGTGTAACACAGAGATAGAAGCTGAGACAGTGAGTGTGGCGAAAGGGGGGCCTTGCGTAAGTTTGTCGGCTTAGTATATATACACACATATATATATATATATATATATATAGATGTACATATATATCTGTGTCTGTGTATGCATGTGCAAATCGAAATTGTAACGCGGGTCAGCCCTTGATGCTGCGGTCACGCTTTTTCTCCCATACACTATTAACCCCTATAATGCTCCCTGTGCCATGAAACAGAACAGAATAGAACAGCAGCAACAACAACAACAACAACTGTTGTTGCTACTGACGTGTACTTTTGTGCGCCGGTGGCAACCGGCCACACACACGCATGTATTTGTGTGTGTGTGTGTGTCGGCTGATGTGTGTATGTTTGCACGTTTTTTTTTTTGTTTTTCGGCATGTCTCACCTGAACATCTTCCACCAGTCCGTCGTCGTCGAAGTCATCGATCTCAGGCTTGGAGGTGCCGGTTGCTGAGGCAACGGCCAGCAGACTGCAAGCGGCTATCAGCAGCAACGCCTGCGCTGCGCGGCGGCTCCGGCTGAAACTTTGCTGCTGCATTTTTCTTGCTTGTGGTTTTTCTACGCTTTCAACCACCTCCTCTTCGACGGCGGTGCGAGCGTGCGTGCGTATGTGTGTATGTCTGAATGTATATGTATGTGATGGGTGTGTGTGTGTGCACTATGGGTTAGCGGTTGTGTAGCGCTCGTTACTCGCTTTGTGGCTGCTTGCGTTGCTTTTCAGCGTTTGCTTCGTACTGCCGGGCGCTGTGGGGCAAAACGAAAAATGAAATCTAACGCGGCCAACTAATTTGTAATTAAGTTAAATTAAATTATACATTTTCACTGCGCCTACTGTGCTGTTGCTGTTGCTCGCCGTTTTGCTTCTTCATTCACTTTCAGTTCAGCTGCAACTCTGATTACAGTTTGGCCCTAAAAAATACCAAAAGGCGAGTGCGGGTTTTTTTTAGTGTTGTGCAGTGCGCATGTTTGCCATATTGGTGACGTCACATGCGGCGAGTGCGCTCGTTTTTTGGCGCTGAATTTGAAGTGGAATTTCAAAGCGCGATTATAATCTAAGAAAATTAAAAAAAAAGATTAAAAACTATTTTATTAATGAAATATTTTTATTAAATAAATCAAAAGAGGAAAAACAATATTTTTTTTTGCTTTCCGCCTACACTATTAAAATATACAGTATTAAAAAAAGGAATAAGGATGTTTTAAGATAATTTTTAACGGAAGAATATACATTTAAAGTCAATTTTAAGTTTAATATTATATATTTTTTATTTTGAAAAAATTTAATTTAGTATATGAAATAGTAAAAAAGAAATTGATATAAAATTTCTATATGTATAAAAATAATAAATACAATTACTTTCCCGAAACTATAGAATTGAAGGCCTCAATTTAACTATAGAGTGGCTAATCAAAAACATAAAAGACAATTATACTCTCATTTTTTGCAATTATTTTAAAAGCTTGCCAGCTCCATTATTGCTTCATAGTAAAGTCGTAAAAATATATGTATATACAGGATGGCCATAAAATGTGCATTTGAGCATAAAATTATAATAAAAATTGCAGGCTTATATTTGGAGCGAGCTGGCGGCAACTGTTGGATGCAATACTACACCACCCAACACCACCCAGCCCAGCCAACCCACAGCCCAGCCAACCCACCCACTACGCTCTTAGCTGGGGCTACTTTTAACCATTCAATTTATCTACGCTGGCATCGGTGCAACTGACTGTTGCAGTTGCAAACAAAAAAGCTTTCTGTTTAATGGAATATTTAACACAATTTAAAAAGTTTCTAAAGACAAACAATGGCTCAGACACTCGCTGGCACAATCAGCCAGAACTTTTTTCCAGCTCTCTATGCCACACACACACACACACACACTCTCACACTCGTTAGTTGTTTATGGAAATTGTGTAATGACAGTTAATGACGGTGCTACATCTAGATATGCATAGACAACATGCTGGGCTGCGCCTCACCTGAGCCTACCTTCGCTGAGCCTACCACCCGCATGCGACACGACGCTGCATAATTAGTTTGAAGTGACAGTGTTGGTAAGTGTTTTATTAGCTCTAGTAACAAGCGGAGCAGTGCGCCTACAAACACTTGTGCCCGATTTTCGCTACTGTTGCAGTTGTTCCTCTTTCAATAGGCCTGCATAATAGAAGTTTCAAACAATGACATTTTGTTATATATACATATATAGGTATATAAACACTTGTGGGTGTGCTAAATAAGATAGAGAAATTGTTGCGCCAGGTTTTATATTTTGTGAGTAGTTTGGGTGCTGCATTAAAATTGTTGTCTATTTTAAAGTGTTCAGCAATGTCTGAAAAGTAAACTATACCTACATATACATAATACATATATATAATCTGAGCTAATCCTAATAAGAATCTGTCTTGATCAACCTTAAACTTAGTCTTAAACAAATTAAATTTGAAAGAACCTGAAGCTTTTAAAGCTCGTTTTCGACTTTATCAGTATTGGTAAATATCTTTTAATCAAAGAATTTTATTCATATCTCTCAAATTGTTATTTTCTTCCAACCATTATTAAATCAGTGTTGATTAATGCAAAAAGTCATATAATCATTTAACTATATTATCATTTAAACATAATTTTCTCTGCCTCTCTTTCCCCCAACACACTCTCTCTCCCTCTCGGTATATGGCTTTCTCTCACTCGTTGTCTATGTCTCTCTCTCTGTCTCTCTCTATGTCTCTCTGTCTATGTCTCCATCTCTTTATTCTTCCCTCTCTCTCCCTCTCTCTCTCTTTCTCTCTCTATGTCTCTCTATCTATTTCTCTCTGTCTCTCTATGTCTCTCTCTGTCTCTCTCTGTGTGTGTCTCTCTCTCTCTCTCTCTCTCTCTCTCTCTCTCTCTCTCTCTCTCTCTCTCTCTCTCTCTCGCTCTATGTCTCTCTGTCTATGTCTCTCTCTCTCTTTATTCTTCCCTTTCTCTCCCTTTCTCTCTTTCTCTCTCTCTCTCTCTCTGTCTCTCTCTCTGTCTCTCACTCTCTCTCTCTCTCTCTCTCTCTCTCTCTCTCTCTCTCTCTCTCTCTCTCTATCCCTCTCTGCATAACCTTAAGTCTGTTAAGCGCAAATGAGTCCTCTATTTAGGCGCACTCATGGGATTTTAAGACGATGTTGCTGCGTAAACATGAAACACTTGAAAAATGCACTTAACACCATAAACTTAAGTACACAAAACATAGAAAATATGCAAAACACACACACACTCACACATAGTCCTAGCCACGCAGAAGCTCATCAGCGAGCTTAATGCGCAGGAGCAGCGGCAAGGCAAGGCAAGGCAAGGATGTCGACATTAATTTTGATGGGGCATGGCGCAAAAGTTTTGTTTTAAGCCTTTGGACAACGTCTCTGTGTGTACACAATAATAAAAAATAAAACACAAACATTTTCACCTGCAGGCCAGGTGACTATGAGTGTGTGTGGCGCGTATCAAAAAACATATGAAGGAAGCGTCGTTACAAGCGGACGAGCCCAACTTAGTGTGTACTTAACTTCCGTTACATGAACGCCGTGCTATACACACACACACACATAGTTCATTCACACGCATGGCCAGCTGCCTATGTGTGTGTGTGAGTGTGTGTGCGGTGTTTGTTTGTTTATGCCAAAAGTGTTGTAAAGTGCGGCGCTTTGTCGGCAGGAAACGCTGAAAATTTATTACCGGACAATTTTGCCAGGGCATAAAAAAGCGAGAGACAAGTGCGACAGGGGTGGTGAGGGTGGTGCACACCCACACACAAGCATTCATATGCATATGCATAGTTTGCTGGGCAGCGTAAGTGTATGCAAACATGCCTAAAAAAAACCAAGAGTAGCAAAAATTTGGAGCAGGCAGCCTAAGCAGGCGGAGGCGGGCTGCATTAAAAATTCAAAATGCCCGACGAGCAGCGGACAAGGGCCTGGCCTGCCATTAACAGCATACTAGCTGGCACACACACACACACACACACATACATATATGTATATATATTTGTTTGGCGGCCTCTTAAGCGCCTGTGTCTCTCTGTGTGTGTGTGTGCTTGTGTGTCGGCGCCTTTGCTTTGCTTTGCTCACCTTTCAACAGCTCGTTTTCGCACCTTTCAAATGAGTGCTGTTCTCTGTGTGTGTATGTGGAGGTGTGTGTGTGTGTGTGTGTGTGGGTCTGCGTTCAAGAATTTGCAGCGCCGTTAAAACTGAATTGATTTGTTATTCATGTTGGCTGACTTATGGCCAACACTTTGGGCGTTGCGCCTACCATTCAACGTAACCAGGGCCTGGCCTCGGCGCCAGCTATCCTTTTTTTTATTTCGTCCTTTATTTCTCACTTTTTGCTTTTATTTTTTTTGTATCCTTTTTTGGGTTTGCTTTCTTTTTATTTTCTTATTTTGCAAACGTGAATAGTGAAAATTTAATGCACGCAGCGCGCGCATTCACCTGAAATGACGCTGTGGTGTGTGTGTGTGTGTAATTGTGTGTGTTTGGCTAGTGCTTGAAAGAGGCGCACGGTTCGTTCAAGTTGCTCTTTGGCTTTTATTTTTATTAAATTGCCGCAAGGGGAACATTTAGCGCATGTTTTAATAAAAAATTAAAAACAAAATAAATAAAAATAAATAAAGCCGAGCGAAATGCGCGCGTTCCGAGCCATGAATTGCCAATGCCAGGGGGCAGGGCAGAGCAGGGCGGCATGGCTTGCGGGTTGGGTCTGCCGCGCTTAAGTGGCCAAAAGTGAAAAGGATTGAAGGGGGGCTCAGATCGGGCGGCCTGGGCACAAATTGCGGCAAGTGCAGGCAGCCAGGCAGCTGCAGCTGCCACGATAATGCTAGTTCTGAGGACGCGCGCATGAATTAAAAATGATTTTTTTCTCTATATATAAATATTTTATTTTATTAAGCCATTAAGAGTTAAGTACTATATAAACTTAACAAAAATGATTGCCGTTAAGTTAGCTCATATAGCTAAGTGGAACGCTTAAAGAAGTAGTTTGAATGACTTGAAGCATTTATTAAGCAGTTGAAATGTTTGTAAATTATAAATATATATATGTGTATATGATGCAAATTATATAAACAGTTGATTGATGGGCTATAGAATTACTTTTCCATAGCCCAAACACTAGTCTGTATGTACTTCATTAAGAGAGTTCTATGAACATGTTTTCTTTGTTAAAAATATTCTATTATATTTTGTTTCTCTATTTGACATGAGAGCTATCTGTGGAAAAATCTAGTTATTGTCTGTTAAAATCATCTAACTTTCAAGTTTTTTTGGTATTATTTTTAAAATAATTTTTTCTAATGATAATTAACATTTTTGTTAACATTGGCTTTTTGTATACTATATATAAATTTTAATATTTTACAAAATTATTATATGGTTTTATTTCCTTAACATTTTTTCTGATATTAAATAACATTTTTATTAACATGGGACTTTTGTATAATATACGAATATTTTTCAAAATTAATTATTTTTTGTTATATTTTAAACTTTTTTTTAATGTTAATTAACATTGTCATTAACATAGGATTGTAAAATAATAAACATATATATTTTATATATTCAACAAGAGCTATATACAGATTTATGTTTTTCTTTATATCTAACATATCTCTTAGATCGCATCCATTTAAATTGTGTACATAATGTGACTCATATTAAGCCCTTCGTTTATAGGATATTCAAGCTTAGCTTTGTTCTGCTGCTCCTCAGCCTACTCTGCCTCTATTTAACACTAGCTATTGTCACGCATTAATGTCGAGTCCAGTCCACAATGTTGTAGCGAGTTGTACTGCAAAGAAAGCAAAATTGTAAAATTTGATTTGGGTTCTCCGATCCTTTTCTGTGCGCCTTGTGCCACCTAGTGATTATCGTGGCACAAAAATCTGCCGCATTAGCCGCCTCATTTCGGGGCATTTTGTTCAGTTCGTTCGGGACGGTGCCTGAAAGGCTGGCAAACTTTTAATCACCTTGGCTGACAAGTCAAGACAAATAATTGCGCCGCCAGTCACATCTTTTGTGTGCTCGGGCGTAAAACGAGCACAGCCACGCCCACGTGCCTGACGTCCCCAGCTCCGGCGGCATAGGAAAAACATTTGCAGGCCAACATAATAAATCAAGGCATAGAAAAATATTTAAATTTAAATGTTTTAAAAGCAGACGGAAACCGGAACTGGCTGCGGCGGCAGTCACTTTCATTATTGAAAATATAAATCACATTCATTTGGCCAGCACAAACAACAATAACAACAACAACAACAGCAATCAGATACCCTTTGAGAGCTGCAAGTGAAATTGGCTAAAGGTGAGGCGGGAGACGGAGTTGTGGGCGGGCCCGGCTGGCCGGGTTTGTTTTTGTTTGTATTCTGCGGCTGGCTCTGCGGCGGGGTCTCACTTTTACGATAAAAACAAACAAATTCATAGCTAATAAAATTGCTAATAAATAAACGAGAATGGCGTAAGCGAAAAAAGGGACACGAGCCAAAACAAAGCAGCCGCAGAGCAAAAGCAAAAACAAAAGCAAAAAAAAAAAAACAAATGAAACAAGAAAGAAAAAAAAGTTGGATATAATGAAAAAGTCGGTGACGCCAACCTGGCCACATTGACCAACAGCCGGCGGCCATTTTGGGGCTAACGGTGCATTAACCAGGTGTGGGTGGACACATTCATGATGGGCGTGGCACTCGCGAGCCGCAACTGCCAACAATTGCCACCAATTCCATGTACTCTGTCCCTGCTACGTTTTTGCTCTTTATTTTTCGCTCTTTATTTATTGTTTTCGATTGCGGATTTTGCTTCACATTTTGTTAATAACATATGGAGTGGTGTGCCTGAGAGATACTCAGCAAAACGAAGCAATATCAATCGAGATTTTTACGATTTATGCAAATTGTTTAAAGAGTTTTATTGGGTTTTCCACTGAGGGATGGTTTTTAGATACTTTTTATCATTGTATGAGGCATAATATCTATACATATATCTATCCTGAAGTAATATATACTCATGTAGATAATTTTTTATATTTTTAAATATTTGTTCCCCTATCTCATAGTACAAGCTATAATATATCTCTTCAAGTAGATAATATTTTATATTTTATGTACGATTTTCTGTATGTGTGCTGCAATAGGTCTATAATAATATATCTATGCAAATGATGTATCTATTTAAGCTGATATTATAGAATGAGTTATAATATATCTATATTATTATATATCAATTCAGGTAGTTAATATTATATCATAGGTATGATTCAATAGATATCTATTATTGTTAATACTCTCTATAGGGAAAATAGATATATCTTGATATTTTGAGATAAGCTGGGATACTTTAAAGTACTCAAACTAGTCACATCCGATTCGAAACCGAATCCTTGATCTTTACTCTTCAAGCATACAACCTAAAACTGACTAAAGCTTTCCAGAGTATGCACAAATGCACAAGTTGTTTTTAGATATTATCTCGCAGTTCATTTTTAATATTGTTTTTGGTTGTGTTTTTGTTTTTGGCATTCAGCTCGCAGTTGAGGTGCAATTTTAATCAAATGAATGCCAGCGCCGACTTGTCGTCGCGTTAGGAAATCTAGAAATCCAATTACATTTTGATGAAAAGCGGCTAGGTAAATGGTCAAGTGGTGTGGAGGGGGTTTGGGTGCATTTGGTTTTATGTAAATCAGCTGGTAAACTGTATTCAGGTTTATTAGCCCTTCGCAGCTGACCGCAGGTGCTGGACCATAAAAAGTGTTTGGCCAGGCGAAATGAGCGCTGAAAAGCGGCGAGGAAGATAGATCGGACCGTTGTGAAGTTGAAACGTGGGTCATCATTTCATGTCTCAGCTCATAAATCTATGGCGCATAAAAAAGCGCTGAGGGCGGCAAAAACGGGCCGGAGTTGGCCAAGGGACCCAAAGGCAGAGCCAGACTCATAGAGGTCATGATATGCCTGCAATTGGGGTTTCATTTCTTTATTCCTTTAAGGTTCTTTATTCTTTCGGTATACTTTCTTTTATTTGGCTGTGTTAAATGAGAGGAAGTCGGTTTTACGCTTACTATTTGCATTTTTATGGAAGGCCGCGTGCAAATTGAGCGATTTAATGAGCTCTGAACTTGCTGGAGCTTTTGGCCAAGAGATACGGCATTGGATATGCCAAGATTTAATGCGCATATAAAGATTGTAGCACAGATTCGAGTGGCCCAGCCACTTCAGCCAGCGGCAACTGTAGCCGTAACGCGTTCTGAGTCAACGCGAAGGACGAACAGAAATATTGCACAATTTAATGGGAAATTAATAAACCAAAAACAGCTGCTAAGCCATAAACCAAACTAACTGAGCTGCTCTGGCGCCACGGCGGCTCAAACCTTCTAATCTTGGCCCCCAAATGCGACCTAAATAAACAAAAACAAACAAACAAGCCTACACACACATATACTCAGTGAGAGAGAGAAAGAGAGAAAGGGAAGGGGTAGAGAGTGAGAGGGAGACAGATGACACTCACAGATAAAGCTAAAGATACAGCCCGAAAATATACAGATAGGAATCCAAGGTCGCGTGTCCGCTGATAAACTCGTGCTGGGGCCAACACAACCGCAAAGGAGGCTCAGACGCAAAGGCAAAAACAAACCAAAGACAAAACATGCTGCACACAGTCAAAGGACTAAACCAGGCAAATAATCCTTTGGCTTAAATAACAACAACAAGCATAGCAGAAAAAAAAAGAGGTAGATTTGAGCTTGATGAATACGAAATACCCTAGGAAAATATGACTGTAGACATTTATATATATAATTATTATATATCCTGCATATCCTTTTATAAAATGCCATTGTCTGAGTATAGCAAAGTTTGCAGTTCTCTAGATCTACCCTATGTACAGCTAGGCAAAAATCTGAGCCAAAGGATATTTGACAGAAGAAGAGGCAGCTGGGGAGAGGCGTGGCAAAAATTGCGGCAAGTCGCTCAGCCGCAGCAAACTTTGAACTCATCTGCCATTTTTTTCGCTTCTCTCCACATGGCGTATACTTGTTTTTTTTTTTGTTGTTGCTTGCTGGTGCGATTTTAAAGGATGCGTGCCAGGGCATTTTAGTACACGGCCGCCGCATTGTCCTTTTGCTTATCGCGATGCACGTGACGAACGATAGGGCGTGGCATGGCTGCTGCTGGCCTCAATGGCGGTTGGCGGCATTTTGAACTTTCTCAGCATCTTTGAGATTTTGATTTCGCCTCATCATTCACTCTCGCCTTTGGCCGTTTTAGCTTTTATTTTCATTTTAGTTCGGTTTTTTTGTTCTTCTTTTGGCTGTGTCTCGTTGCGTATCCTTTGGCATTAATTTGGCAAAGTGTTGTCCTTGTTGGCGGCTTTCGATCTCAGCCAGCGATAAGCGAACTAATTTCGTGTAATGAAATGAATTAAAACCCGCCATTGTGAAAATAAACAAATTGGCTTGCTAATGCGCCATTGCGTATACGCCGCGCGGTACGAGCGAAAGAGGGAGAGAGAGATAGGCAGAGAGAGAGAGAGAGAGAGAGAGAGAGATAGAGGGGCAGGGCAAACGAGACATTTCAATTGAAAATGTTGCTCAAATCGAATTGACTGGCGACAAAAAGGATTTGCAACATTTTACAAAACGAAATCAAAGCGCACACCAGAAATTGTTGCTCGAATCCTATTTGAATAGCACTGAATAAAAGATTTAAATATTCAAAGTGTTCGTTACGACAGCTTTAAGTTTTAAGGCTAACAAGATGAACTCAAACAAAACTCACACACACACATGCACACTTCTTAGTGTTGTATATGCGCTTATATGTAAACAATTTGTTCATATTGAATTTGGCCTTGGCTGTCGCATGTTTTATGTGTTCTCCATATTGGCTTGCCAGCATGCACTGAGCGAAAATGTGGGCTAAGTGTATTTAATGCTGCAATAATGTGTGCTTAGATAAGGAATTAGATACTGAGTGCAATATTAAGTGAACTTGGCATCTTCCAAGTCTCATAACCAGACACTTCAAGGACTTCAATTTATAACTTAATACTATTATTATTAAAATTTTTCTAAAAATAAAGAATAGATTTTTATTATCAATAAAATTTGCTAATAAAGTTCCAGACTAAAATCTGATTGATGACAGACTTTTAGAAGTCCCATATAGAGTTCAATATGAAAAAAAGGCATTGGGGTAGGTCGACAGAATCTTACGTAAAGAATAATAATAAATTTAAAAAATTTTTAAAAATATTTAAAATTTATTTGTATTGTAATTAATGTAAACAAAACAGGATTTAGTTTAGGACCGGATTTAATTTATAATTTAAATAAGCTTTGACTTGAACTTCTCGTGCTTTTGTTCAAGTGCATAGAGTGCAGGCCGTTCCTTGCGCTCCGCTTCAGCATTTGCTAATTCGATGCCAAACTATAAATTTGTTAGCTCTGCCACATATGAAAGCGTTTATTTCAATATGTGGGCGTTTTGCTATTCAAAACTTTGCCATTCCACGTCTGTGTGTGTGTCCATGTTTGTTTAGGCCAAAGCTTAGCATATGGCAACTGACATGAACGCAGGGGCCCAGCAGCCCGTCTGCCCATGTGTGTGTGTGTCCTGGGGCCAATCTGTGTACGTGGCGCTTGGCCCGCTTTGAATCTCATCTGTGACACTCGTTAAACTTGTCGCCATTTAGTTAAATCAACTAAACCAAATTCAACTATGGACACATACACACGCACGCAGGCAGGCCGTGCTGCCCTTTGCTGGCCATGTAGGCTCACGTACAGTGGACCGGATGCAGAGCGGAAGTCGTGCATATCTCAAAAGCCCACTCTGCAGGACACCGCATCGACGCGTCCCGTCCCGGCCCGTCCCTGCTCACACTTGAACTAACGTGACTTTACATAGCGCTCATTTTTATCAGCATAATTTAGTTGTGGCCAGCATTCCACTGGGCGGCACTCGGCTGCATTAGCTGCGGCCACGCCCACCTTTGAAGCTTTAATTAAGCTGCTGCCGGGCACTTGAATTATTAAACTGAAGCACGCAAAACCAAACAGAAATAAATTAAAATATGTATTTATATGTATGTATATAGATGAGAAATCATAATAAAGTGTTTCACATGCGCATTTCTCTAATTCACATCCGCTCGCTGGGTGGGTGGTTTTACTTTGTGGCAGCACCACCTGCCGCGCAATCAGCGCTCCGTAACTTTATATTTTTGAAGCAGTTAATAATCTTTTCACGCTGTGCCAAGGTAGCTGGCAAAGTACGGCAATCGCCTATGGCCAAGTGCAGTTGGCCAAGGGAAAGTGCATAATTCACAAAGATTGCGGGCGATGGTGGTGCACGGTGGTTGGACCTGTACTTGAACCCTGTTGCGCCTTTGGCTCATAAAAGTTAACGTGCCGCAAAAGTTGGTTAATCAATTTAGTCTTGGGTGTTGATAATGGCCATCATCTTGCAGCGCAGAGCCCCAGCTTTGCTTAGCCTAAGGTCTCGCGCGACTCGAGTCCCGTCTATTGCCACGCTGTCATCCGAAAGCGGAATAGCTGCGATAACAATTGCTTTACAGCATACGCAACAATGCAGACTTTAAGCTGCCAGCCACTTTGCATCGCGCAGCCAGAGCTGAGCGATAGGTCGTGTTCGTGTTGGGCTGCGATCTGAACTGAGGCTAGTAGATCCAGAAACAAATACAAACTTGGCTCGAACTTGTAATATTCAACTGGATAATTGTATTGTGGTTTGACTGGTTGAAATTTATCACTCCCATTTTCAGTTTATTTTCGTGCTCTTCTCTCTCTCCGTCCGTCACGCGCTCAGCTCTCCTGATGGCAGCTGCAGTTGGTTCGGGCAAACTCTGGCCAGGCCTTATTTAATGCTTTTGCCCGTGGCGAAATCTTTGCAACTGGCTCCGGCTCCGGCTCCGGCCGTGACTTTGACTTCGGCACGTTGGCTCGTTTTGGCTGGGCTTTATAGCCAGGTTTTGCAGCCGCAACGACAACGTCAACGTTGGTTTTGGCCAACTTGCGCTCAAAGCCAAAACTGCGCGGCTCAGCCGCTTTTCGCGTAATTAAAAAGTGCGGCGAGCGTTTTACTCAGCCCCAACCCCTGGCTGACGCCACCTCGGGCGCCCAATGGTCTGCCCCAGCTGGGCATTCGCTTCACTTCACAGCTTTGTCGGATGCTGTGGGGCTTGGCTGGCCGAATGCTCGCACCGCACCCCACGGCGTCTGCTGCGCTCCGATTTTGCTGCGCTTTGAGTTTTAGACCGAGCATAAGAGGTTTCAACTCATCTGATTTAAACGTGCCCCAGTACCCGCCCCGCTCTCTTCGCCTGACGCGTAATTTGCGTTGAGTACTGGGCGAAGAAAAAAAAATGCATATTTCAAATTAATTAACGCTAATGAAAATGTTTAAAACTTGCAACTTGCAGTTGTAGTCAAAAAGAACCGGCAGTTGGGCATGCTCCTCCCACTCTGCTTCTCTCTAACTATATATTAGTATCTCTCCATCGTCTGTTTGTCGAGCTGTTTGTCGACTCACTTCTACTTTTTGCGCCAACTTTTAGAAAACTCAACTAAATCAGCAAATTTGCCAGCACTACGAAAAGATAATTTTCAATCCATCTCTTGCTGTTGATACCCTGTAAAGCAGGGGTATGCTAAAGCTTCAGCATATTAGGGGTAAGTCTGAAGAAAGTCCTTCAATATATCATCAAAATTCAGTCAGCTGCTAATGACTGAGTTTGACTATGCTGCATAAGCATAAGATAGGATATCTTCTAGTCGCCTACTGCCCCCATTGGAGCGCACCTATTTGCTCTTTAGTTGCTGTCTCTGTCACACTCACACCCACACACACTGGCGTTGATTTCCGCTTTTCGCTGGGTCTTCCTTTGCCCGCCGCACAAACAAAGGCGCCAGCTGCCAAACTTATTTGCCCAGCACAAACTGTTGCACAAACGCCGCACAATGTAATTTCAATCAATTTTATGGCACATTTATTTGCCAAGCACCTGAGCCGAGTCGAGCTACCTCCCCACCGCCCCCGCCGCCCAGGTGCACCTGCCCGCTGTGATATGCTGACTGGCCCTGTAAATTACTTGGGCAAGTGCATTTTCATTGCATTGCATAGAAGATTTCATAATAAATTATGGCAAACTTGTTTCACTTCCATTGTTTGCGAGGCGAAACAAAAGCTGCTTTGCGAACAACTTTTCCATCTCAGGGCATTTTGCCTTTGTTTTCCCTGCTACTCCTATTGGTATTATGCATCGGAGCAAAACTTCCTATTGAAGTTACAACATGACTATGTCATATTTCACATATATGTATATACATATAGACGGATATACATATATACATACGCATGCATACATGCATACCAGGGCTGCATGCGTTCGCATTTCAAATGCAGATTAAATCCTAAATTATTTCAATATACTTTTCTTATCAGAAATGCAAAGCAATTTTAATGCAAATATAATGAGTTATTGCAGAGCAGAATCTAAAAATTGGAGATTTGTGTATAAATATCTTTTGCTTATCTGAATTGTAGAGCTAACAAAAGTTTGCTGTGATCTTTGAGGGAAGCTTTCTGATCATTCAACCGAAGCTGAGAAAGTGGTTATGCTTCAGTCTTAGTCATATATACTTAGATATCAAATTTTTAGTTTGTCTTATATTAAAATAATATTTTATGTTTCGTTCTATAAATAATTTACATCCTGTTCACATCCTTCAAGAGTAGCTTAGAAAGTATTTATGCTCCAGTAACAGTTCTATTTTAAGGGCTGACAAAATATTTCATTTGGCTAAGGCTTTATAAAGTTTGTATAAAGTTATTATTAATTTTATTATATTAAATTTGTATACATTTTTGTGTAACATATTATATTATGATATGTTATTTTTCACATATATTTTTTATTTTATTATAATATTTTAAATTATTTTATATAATTTATAAGTTTTATTTATTTTACTTATTTTATTTATTGTATATAATTTATAAGTTTTATATATAATTTCAGTCGACAGTTTGCAGCCTTGAAATCTAGACGCACTTATATTTATGAGTACCTCTCAAGCATGTGCACATTTTCTCTTTTAAACAAGAGGCTTTTGTGGACGACTGTTCAAACTAATTGAGTTGCCTCTTGCTTTATTGAGCAATATTTAATAAAAGCCAAACAAATGTTAGGAAGTGCAGCTGCTGAGCTTAATGACTTTTTCTCTGCTTGTTACAGGCCTGAGATTATAATATATCTCTAAATTTGCTTTAACTTTGCTCAAATATTAAGTAAACAAGTAAGAGTGCTCTAGTCGAGACTGCTCGACAAAGAGATCCCCTGAACCCTGCGAAGAACTGCGATTCCTAAGAGCCGCTAACATTCTCCGTTACTTTTATATGTATGTACATATGTAGTAAGCAATACATACACACACACAGACGCACGCAAAAGCACACAATCTGCTAACTGTGCATTATGACTCATCAGCTTCGCTGCTGCTGCAAGACGCCGATAATATGAGATATTAAATGTTTAATAACTTTTTTTCTAGTCGAACGATTTTGATCAAATTTGTTAGGCCTGATCATGATATGATCATATGTGTGTATGTACCAAAGCACAAGTCTCTAGTACTTGAAATACGTGATTTAGCAATTTGAGGCGAAGGGGCAATTTGAGGGCGTGGCATCCAAAATTTACCAAAAACCGAAATTGCAGAAGGCTCAAATAACACTAAATGCTAAATTTGAAGACTCTAACTATAAAGATGAATTAAATAGAATTTTATAACTAAATGAAGATATCGGTTTTAATCGATAACATTAAAACGATGATAGTTATCGAATATTTGAAACAAACTCGATCGAATCGTACTATACACGAACTTCCAAAAAAAATTTGAAGTCTCTAGCTCTTATATCTTCTGAGATCGACGCGTTCAAACATACGGACAGACGGACAGACGGACAGACAGACAGACGGACAGTGCTAAATCGACTCGGCTTCTCTCCCTGATCAAGAATATATATACTTTGTGGGGTCTGCCACGACTCCTTATGCCTGTTACATACATTTTCACAAAACCATTATACCCTTTTTTCCCATTTTCAATGGGTTCAGGGTATAAAAATATATAAAAGATATTATATAAATATATATCAGCTACAGATGCTCTCTTTAAGACTTGCCTATCTTTAAGTTTGCCCTTCCGAACTTTATTATATCAGCTATACCTAATTGCATTTGAGTCATTTTTGCAATTTACTTTCAATTCATTAGGATTAAGCTGAAATTGATATCGCTCGGCTGGGCTAAGTGTAAAAGGCTGTTCCGCAATAATATTGATTGCCCGAGGCAGTTGGCTTGCGTCAACAGTTATTGATATAGTATTTGGGTAAGGCATTCGTATAGGGCTGTCATGTTGTCTGGACATAACTTTTGGTACTGCAAATGCAAAACTATGACAAATAGCTGCAAGCGAGAAGCACAAATAGCACACATATCAGGCGCATGCAAGTGCCGAGTGCTGCTGCCCTCAAAGGACATGGCCAAGGATGTGAATGTGTGGAGACAGCACTGCTGCTGCTGCTGCTCGATGCTGGATGCTGGATGCTGGAGCCAACAACATATGTGCTCTCTGCGGCGACACTGCCGCCTTTCACTTGTCATGCTGCCTGGCCAGTTGGCAGTCTGTTGCAACCCTTGGCTACTGCTGCTCGAGCTACTCCTGGCGCTGCTGCTGCTGCTGTTGTTTACTGGCGCATTTGACGTCTGTGGTGACATTTGAAGTGGCGCCCTTGGTGCAAGCGGCCAAATAAATGCCGGCAGCCTTACAGCTGTGTGCTCAGGAGCCGCTGGCGTTGGTCCTTTTTGCTTTATGACCCTGCTGCTTGCCTTTTGATTGTTGCCTGGGCACGACACTTAAATGGCTCAGCCAAATGCATAATCATGTAATTGTGCTGCAGCTGCACCTGGTCCGCCTTCGCCTCGACTCACCAGCGGCAGCGGCAAGCATTACGCATACGCCGCGTTCGCCGGGATTTTGGCAACGTTTTTTCTTTGCCTCTTTGGCTGGATTGTGTCCCATTTGATTTAATGCGGCGCTTAGTAACCGACAATTGTGCACAACACTTTGTTGGCATTCTTTTTGCCGTCGCCTGACACTTAACTGTGAAAAATTGTGAATTATTATGGCAGCACTTGGAGCCCGTCCCGTCCCCCGTCCGCGTAGCTCTCACCAGTTTATGGCGGCGATTTGTTACGCACCATTGGGCTTGGTAGCCCACAAAAGCAACGTCAACAATACCAACAACAGAGGCAGCAGCATAAATAGTGGCAGCAGGACAAACAGGACGCAGCAGGCTGCGCTGCCAGTGGGCCCAGGTAAACAAATAATTCAAAGTCATTTGTGTGACTTGAGCTGCGTCGGTGGGCAAGCTGTTCAGCTCAGCTCAGCTCAGCTCAACTCCGCTGAGGTCCTGTTGCAGAAAAAAGGAAGCAAATGTCAGAGCTCTGCACGTAGCAATGTGGGTGATTATGACACTAAAGAGGGGCAGGATCTCTCTTTGGCCGAGCCTTTGGCTTTGGCTCGTGTGGCAGCAAAAGGTGTCAAGTGCACTTTACGCATTCGCTTAGCGGGACAGCATGTCCTGAGAATACCCTGTGAGTGGAGGCAGAATAGGCGGAGAGATTTGCTGCCTGCGTAAGTCAAGTCGGAGTGCCTTTAGAGTCTTCGTGCAGGGTATATTCATAGTCGAGTCTAGCTAATGTATTTTGTTCCTGCGTAGAGTCTGTGGTTTTTGCTTAAGGTTCAGCTTAAAGGATTTGCTAGGCTAGTTAGATGCAAAAAGTATGTTAAGTACCTGAGGATTGGGATCTCCAAGTAGAGTTTAAGTTTGAAGTGGGAAGCTGACAGTGGGTCCTTTGTGAAACAGTAAATAATTGAATTAGGATTTTAATTTAAAGGCTAATTAAGGAGTTAATTTACCCTGCAGGCAAACATAAATGATCGTATATATATCGTATATTACTGCAAGGCAACTCTAGTTGGCAGGCTCTAAGTAGCTGCGGCACTTGAGCAAAGTTTTCGTTTGGAAATTGAATACATCTTAAAGCACTTAAAGCTTAGCTCAACAGCATTAGAATTTGGCGAGCGTATCCTGTTCCTTAAACTTTTAACCCAGAAACATTCTTTGCTCTTGCATTTTGCACCTTTGCACATGAAATGTGTTTACCTAAGTGAACGGCTGGGCCGGAGAGACGGCCAAAGAGAAAGGAAAAGAGAACGAGGAAACCAGTTAAAGTCACCTACGCCTTGCCATCCATCCGTTCTGCCTAGGCGCCGGCTGGGCCAAGATGTTGACTTGGGCAAACAAAAAATCTCATTAATCCATTAAGTAAATGCGAAGCAAAAAAAAAAAAAAAGTTCAAAGCGCCTGTTCGCTGCTGTAGAATCTCAGCTACAACTGTGCAAGTGTGTGTGAGTGTGTATGTGTGTGTGTGCGAGTGTGCAAGTGTGCATATACTGTTTGGCGACACTGTAAAAGAAATCCTTTTGGGAGCACTAATGAGTTTGACATTGTTTTCTACTAACAAGGCAGCAAAGTTAGGGCAGGCCCAAAGCAGCCGCCAGGTGGGGCAGCCAGCCAGCCATCTGCACCACCAGCTACTCCCGGCGACATTTGCCTTGGCATCCTTTGGCATTTCTATTACGATTTCAACAGATGCCAGCCAGCTGCTGTCCCAGACCTAATCTTGAGCTTTAAACATTTTTTTTTGCGTTAATTGAAAGCGTTTTTTGATAGGAAATGTTGGCAATTTAAAGGAATAATCTGAATCAATCTGTTAGGGTGGAGTCTTAAAAATTTAAGTAGTTTACTTAATTGACTTTAGGTGAAAGCCAAAGGAACTTATTTTGAAACTAAATGTCGAAAGGTATATGTGGTTAGGCTCAACTGTTGGCACAATAGCTCATCCCTATAGTAATTAGTCTATTTCCGTTCTACGCTTTACTCATGAAATATATACGAAATATACATATTTACATATCCCATTTACATGTCAGGTATATCAAATATACATACAATATATATACTTATATATGAATTAAAAGCTTCGATGGCGACTTAGCTTTTCATATTTTTGCTTGATTTTTATTTGTTTAAGGCCCAAGCTCACAACAAGGCTAAATTTAATAGAAGTTTGCCGATCTTATAGTACCTACAAGAGTAAGCTCTTTAGTTGAGATCACTTGACTGATCAGCTGGATATTTTGCTTAGTCTACTTTCAGAATTGAAACAAATTTCTTTGTTTAGTTTGACTTAAGATTTCAGACCTCGGAATCAAGCTTAACTGCTTTAGTCTTGAGCAAGTTCAAAGAGTCTAGTCAGGCTAGTTTCTCTTTTAGCTTCAATGGAATAGTGGAGTGCTTAAAGCCGATTATGCGTTATGCTTCGTTATACTAAAAAGTGTAAGGACTGCATATAGGTATGCCAGGCCTGACTGGCTGACTGGTTGGCTGTTTCCTGCGTGCATATATGTATTTTTGGCATGACTAATGTTTCCCTTTTGACTCATTTGGTTATGCACACACACACACACACTGAGAAAGTGTTAGTGCTGCTGAATTCGGAATTGCCATTACACACATACGCTTGGCATCTGAAACTACGTGTTGTGTATGAGGGTGTCTGTGTGTGTGTTACTTCCCACACATACACACAGAGAGGACTGAGTGCGCCCAATTTGAGGGAATATGCGGCAGGCGGCGATTGTAAATTACGCCCTAATGCGCCCATTTGTATGCTACAACAATTGCCGCTTATTGAATATTTAGCAAGGAGCGCAACTACCTGAGAGTGAGTGTTGGCGACTTTTTATCTCTTGCTCTCGGTGTTAAATGAACTCATTTGGGATTTCGCATGCGTGTTTTAGACTGCTCAAAAATAAGCATAGAAGAAAAAAGCAAACGAAAGGCAAAACTTTTTTGCACTTTAAATAATTAAAGCAGCGCGTGGGCGGGCGCACGAGACACGACAGACGATAGGCGATAGGCGAGAGCGGGTTGCATTCAATGGCCACGCCCACGCAAACGCAAACGCAAATGTCAAATGTCAGGCTAGGCGTCGCATTCGTAATCTTCTAGCATTGATAGGCCAACATCAACGGTTGACTGACAGGCCAGCTGCCCGGGGCCAGACGGAGCCAAATATCCGATAAGAGCTAAACAAGCAAATGGAATTCAAAGTGTGCCCGGGGCAGGCGCTGAACAAACCTTAACAGGACCGTGGGCCGAGATTATGAATGAGGTGTCCAAATGCAAGGGAAATCTTAATAAGCCCTGATAAATGGTAGATAAATGTTAAAGACTCGATGGAAAGATAATTGTGAGTGAATGAGAACTGGAATGAAATGATAAACTCTGAGAAATAATGGGAAGTGTTGATGTTATGCCCATCCTTGTCTGTCACGATAAATGATATATTTATTTAAAGGTGAAGCAAGTTGCGATTAAGCTGCTTAATAAAGGTCTGCTTGCCGACTGCGTTGCTGAAGTCGTCAATGGAGGAAAGGAAACTAGAGTTAGGCGAAGATCAATGAGACTTTTAGGAGACTTTATATTGAGATACAACTACTATATACTCTATAGTCAAAAGTATATCAATTAGTATATTTCATTTATAAAATTTATTCAATAATGTCACTCAATCTAGACTCTCAACAATGTACTCTCCCAGTCCACAAACACGGAGCTGTCGCTACGTCTCATAACTCTGGCTTGGCTCTACTCTCTTGGGCCGTGTCGCTGCTTTGATTTCCTATGTGAATTCTGGCAGCTCTGAACCACTGTGCAGTCTTTGGCAATGTCATTTTAAAATAGCTTTCAATTCGGTCCAAGCACCCACATAGCTCCAGCTACAACATGCATGGGGAGGTGGAACAGGAGGAGCAATTGGAACTGAAGCTAGAGCTATAGCTAGAGCTGGAGCTGGATCTGGAGCTGGCGCTGGTTGCCTTTTGGTGGCGTTGGCAATGACGCAATCGATACTTCATTAAGATATCGTGTTTTTGTGCCTAGACGCTTTCCGTTTACGTTTCCTTGATTACTTTACATAGTTGTTCCTCCGCTTTGCTTGGCTCAATTGCTTTCGCTTTGCCTGTCTTATCTGCATTTTGGCCTACACTTCAAGGCTGACTGGCTGCCTGTTGGCTGGCCGGGTTGGCTCTTTGTCTTTTACACTTGGCAAATAAATCGCAAAATCCTATCACAGACACGCAGGGAGCGAGTGTGGCGCGGCGTGGCGCGGCGCCTTCCTCTCAAAAACATTATTTGCCGCCGGATGTATGCACGAAGGCGTCATGTGGCTCGGCTCCATTTGGCAATTGGGGAAGCCGAGGCTTATTTAATCGTGGGGTCGAGCTCCAGATGAGTCCAAGCGACCATTTCTCGTGTTTATCACACGAACACAATCAAATTAGCGCACATCGAGTACAAATAACTGAAGATAGCCAAACAAATATCCACAGCGCCAGCTGTCAGCTGGCGAGCGCAATGACTTGAGTGGGTGTGGCATATGCAAAGACCACAGCTGCTATTTGGGGCAGCCAAGAAGCCGTGTGGCCCCGTGCAACATTGTGTTCTCTCTCGGTTGCATGCTTTAATACACTTACAGAAAACGAGTCATGAACTGTGTCAGGAAATGGGTTATGAGTGGAGATAGAGATCTGGTTACTATTCTTACTAGAAAACATTTGAAAGTTCTTTGCTATTTAATAGATATATATTTTATATATCAGAGTTTCAAGTATATTTTATCTTTGACATCTCGCAGATAGTTTCGTTGCTCGGCTTGAGCTCTGTCGTCGTAGGTAGCCTGCCTGCTGTGCGTGTCAACCAGATGAACTTGCCCAAAAGGGCGAGGGGGAAGGCGGGCTCTTGCGCTTCTTTGGGCGCTGTGGGGCGCCTGTAACAATTGCACTTTGTACTTTGTTTTGGCATCGCTGCTGTCAGAGTGCCAGGACTTTTGTTGTGCAGTGTCAACGGGTGCTGTAAGAAACTTTGTTCATATCGCCACATCAGGCAGGCAGGCAGCTCAGAGAGGCAGCTCACACACATGCGTATGTTGCATGCTGCCACAATGTTGCAAGTTGCGTCGTGTTGGCTGTTGTCATATCTACGGCCACATGCGCGCCTTGCGCATCCGTTTAATCAACATTACTTGTGCTTAAATCAATTACAACTAATTACATTTTATGGCCCGTTGAAGGCAACTTTGTGGCTGCCACAGCAACTGTCGCTCTCGCTGGCGCAGTGCAACAATTCGCCAAAAGAATGCCAACAAAATATCCTTTGAGTCTGCTCCGCTTCAGCTCAAAAGGCGTTAATATCCACTGACATTGCAGCGCGGGCAACCCAGACAACCCAGGCCCCCACAAGCAGGTGCACTGCAGGCACACAGCTTTGTCTCATTTGGAACTCGGCGACAAAGTGCAAAAATTAGATGACAAATGAATGGAAACATTCCGTGCGCCTGCTAACATGGATTACAGCCGGCTTTGGTAATGTTTGTGGCGCTAGACCCACGCTAGGCTTGATAAATGGCATTTGTTTCGCTGCCTCATAGAGCTAGAAAGTATTGCCAGTTGAAGGAATTCAAGTTTAGAGCACTAATGATATAGCGAGGAGGCGGAGCTGGAAATTAAATGGGAAACAAGTTGTCATACATATATGAAAAGTATATTTAGTTTGATCTACATTTGGGGCATGAAATATATATGAATCTCGGCAAGAAAAGCTCCCGAGTTTGCGTAATTTGTTTAGAATTCCTTTCTCGTTGGTTTCTACTTTATCTAGCTCTCTCTCTTAATTATTTCCATTTAGCTTTTTTCCGCCCTTCAACTCATTTCACTTATGTGCAGTCATGCCTTATATAAGTCGCGATTGCTCCCCCACTTAAAGACTAAATTGTGTAATTTGAATATGCTAAGAAGAGTGGACTATGTCCGCTGCCCAAGCATTTAGCTTTGTGCTCATAATAACCGTCTTTACTCGCGGCCAAACAACAAAATTCATAAACTACATGGCTAAAGTGGAGTTAATAACAAAGCTGCTGCTGCGTGGCAGACAGACTGCAATATTTTGAGTAGCTCATAAATATGCATTTGCTTTTTGCCTTTTATGCTTAGGATTTCACATATTAATTTTTAATATTGCCCCGACAGGTAGTAGTCCACCGCCAGCCAGTTCTAGCCAGCCATTGAGTCCGTGAAGTGGACAAAAAGCGCGCTGGCTAATTAGCTCGCTCGCTCGGCTCACTCAATGGCCAATTGCCACGCAAATCAGCGACATGGCTGGCCGAGTGCCGGCTTCTGGTCTGGCCCGGTCTGGCCTGGTCTAAACACAGCGTTTAAAGCCAAAAAATAAACAACAATTTAGTGCAGATTAGCGCTCGAGTCCTTTTGTTTGTGCCATTGTTTCAGGTGCTATACAGCAGCAGGGCCGGAAGGGGCTCGGCTTTGACTGGACTGGTGACATTTAGGCTTAAATGAGCCTGCCTGCTTACATGGACATAGACATGGCCAGTGTTTGGCTAATTGCTGCACTGTGAGAAAGCAAGGCAGCCATTTCAAATACTTGTAATACTCTGAGAGACTGAGTAAGCAATATAAAAAGTTAAGTTAAAAAGTTGGTGTAAGTATCTTCCAGTCGGATACTTGCAATGTTTATATATATTTTGCCCACTTATTTAATTACATTAAATAAAAAGATTTAAACATTAAAGATTTCATTTCTCCACAAGAAACTCCTTTTTTCGCTGAGTGTAGTGTGATTCGCGCGCGCTTATAACAATAGCGACTCGACGTGCACAGGCAAACTTCCGCTTCCGCCGCTGACTGGCAAATGGGCGGTGCGCAGACAAGGGGACGAGCAGGTGCGTTGGCGGTTGGACTGAGCTGGGGTGGGCTGGGCTGGGGCCCCCATTGCTGGCAAACTAATTAGATTCGTGCGCCTCATTTGGCCATTTTTGATTTGTGTTTGTGTGCCAAGCAGTTGGCAAAAACTTTTCGCCCACAGAATCTTTATTATTTTACAGCTGTTTTGACTGCCTGCGAGCCAAGTCAAGAGGCGCGTATTTGGTTCAAGTTCGTCCAGCTCAGATTTTCCATCAAATGAAATGCAGCAAAAGCTGACGAAGAAAACTGCGCCAAAAATAAACAGAAAATAAGCAGAAAAAAAAACTCAGATGCTGGCAAAAATTGCGACATGTGGTGGGCAAAAAAAAAAGTTACGCCAAGCCGCAAAAACAAAAAACTTTTTCGAAAAGTAAACGAAAGCGCAGCAGCAGCAACAGCAACAATGACAAAAATTATGCGAAATTTAATTTGACTTTTCTCATTGTTTTTTTTTTCTTTTCTTCTTTTGTTGTTGTTATTTTCGCATAGTTTTTTTCCAGCACTTTTCTTTTTAGTTTTCACTGCGGTTCTCTTAGCAAACTGTTGTTCCAGTTCCAGTTGCTGTTGTTGTTGTTGTGCTGCTGCACTGCCAGCTGGCAAATGCTGGCAACTGCTGGGCTGCATAAGGATACCCCCAGCTCGTAATTTGCCAGCTTGGCTTGTACATATTTCATATTATTTAGTTGGAAACTGTTGTGGGCCCAGCGAAGAGCAAAAAGTGAAAAGAAAAACATTTACAGTCGGGTGTAAGCGATTTCAGCATACACTGTATAGAGGCTAGGTGAAGTGTGTGACTTAAAGCATAAAGAATATAAAGAATAGCTAAGCTCCTGTTAGACTATTATTATTCGATAACAATATCGAATATCAATTCGAAGTAAGAGATAATCCGACTGACAATCCAATATACCCTTTGTCTCCCCACGTAAACAGTGTATTAATATAAGAGTTTAAAACAAAGCAAGCTGGCAAAGAAATATGATTATCTCATATGGCAGGAGTACTGCAGTGCCAGCAGGACATGTGCTGGCCAAATGAGGCCCGGCCAGCAATGCGACGCTAAACGGCAATTGCCGTTCCATCTGAGCACTACGAAAAGTTCCTCTTCATCTCCTTCTGGCTCTCTTAGTGTTACATCATGTCCAACATTGTTGTTCAAGTTGAGTCTTGGGGCGTATTAAGTTTATGTGCAATTCATTCCGAGAAGTGCCCTAAGATGTTGCCCACTAGGCAGTTTAAGCTGAGAATGCGTAAACATAGGCTCATGTTGTATATGTGTTGTAGATGTTGAGTAAACTTTATAAAGAAGCTAAAACTAATTAATCGGGCGTATAAAGAATATGATATATAGAAGTAACCTGGATTATATAATGAAAATAAAATAAAATAAAATAAAATTGCAATAAAATTCCTGTTCTTGCTTGCATTTAAGTAACTTTCTTGAATCCATAGAAAATGTAATTATATTTAACAGACAGAAAGAGGTGACAGACCACAGAAAGGATATACCTATTTGGTTTAATCAAGGCTTAGATTTACCCATGTCCATCGATTGTCTGTCCGTTCGTGAGAATTATATATTCCCATATACCATAAGGAGTTAGAGCTTATCATTATTTTCTCTTCGGAAAATTCAAAGCAGAAACAGTAATTCAACAATTAACTTTCAGTTGCTTTCATATGAAAAATGAAAATAAATATTTAAAGTTCGATAAGAAAATACTTGACTTCTGAACTTATTTGTTAAGTATACAACAATAAATATGCTTCACTCTACTATCCTGAACTAAATCTATATTTTACAGCAACTATACAATTAAATCCAAGTTTGACAAAACCTAAGTAAGACCCAATTTATATTTCTATCAATTTATTATTGAGCAAATATAAAATAAAATAAATAAATTTGTGTAAAATTTGAACTTCACTTAAACCGAAGTCAACCCATTGCCATGTAGCTGCAGTTATAAATCTTTCTTTATGGTCAAGGGGTCAATGTAAATGCAATAAGCTTACAAATTGTATGTTTAAATGAAAGTGTATGTATTGGCATTGAAATATACATACATATTCATACATGTATTAGTAACTTATCAGTGATTGCTCGAGTGCAAATATTAAGTGCTTCATGATGTCGGTGTCAAGCGAGTTCGCATCAACTATGTAGTTGGTAATTGACTTTTATTATTAGCTGACATTGAATTTGGATTTATATATAAATTAAAGTTTTATATCTAAATGGATTCAATAAGCTAATAAACTGCGCATTGTTGTTGTTGGTTTTGTTTTTTTTTTCTTGTCATGTTGCTGCGGGCTTAGATTGGACTGTGGCAAATGACTAATTTATGCGCACGTTTCAGCTGTGGCTGCTGTTGCATACAAAGATTGGGCCAAGCTGCCACCTGGGCGGCCCATGCGGCATGTGCGGCATGTGTGGCATGTGGCATGTGGCATGTGGCATGGTGTATGCAATATGCATAATGTGCGCCCTTTGATTTGCCTCTGCGAGCATATTTATTTATATTTTATTTCAGCTAGCTCTGCTAGCCCTGCTCTGGGCTACTCCTTCCGCTGGCTCTTAGCCTTTCTGCTCTGCATTTTATATTTATGTTTGGTGTGGGTGTGGAGGAGTGTGGTGTGTGTGTGTGGCAACTGCTGGCTAAACACTTTCGCATGTTGCCATGTGCTTAGCTTACACAAAGCGCACAAAACTCAACTCAAGCACAAACACAGATACACAACTAATCACGCTTCGGTGTATGCTGGAAGTTGTTTTTCTACATTTTTTCCGGGTTGAGTGGGGGCGTCTGTCTTGCCAAAAACTATAAAAACTGAAAACAGAAAACAAGCAGCGTCAGCGTCAACTAAAGCGCTTAATATTAAAAACAAAACCGCAACAGCAGCGGCAGCAGCAGCAGCACCAACAACAACAACAGCTCTAGAGCATGGCACAAGAGCGAAACAAAAAAATTAAGTATGTATGTGCATGTGTGTGTGTGTGTGTGTGTGTGTGTGTGTGTTGCATGTATGTGCATGCTTTTAGCTGATACAAACAGCATTTGGCTGGTAAGCTGCATTGCAGTATCTTCGCCCCACCGTCAGCCACTCCACATGGTTCATGTATTTCTAATTTTTAACCTCGACCCACCTAACTTCTCCCTCCCCCCACCCTCTTTCCCTCCCTCTCTCTCTCTCTCTTTCTGTCAGTCCCTCTGTGTTTGCCATTTTTGTTTGGTTTTTATTTTACAGCTCATATGCTTGTGACGTTTAAGCTGCTCTCGCTTTCCACTCTCATCCTCTTCCTCTGGCTTTCTTTTCGCTTTTCATTTTGGTTTAGTGTATTTAACATTTTTCTTAAATGATACTCAACACAAGTGGCATTTGTTTGTCTCTTCCTGTTGACTGTTGCGCCCCTCAGTCTCTCTCTCTCTCTCTCTCTCTCTCTCTCTCTCTCTCTCTTACTCTCTCTCTCTCTCTCTCTCTGTTTTCGTTGTGTCGTTAAGTGCGGCTGCTAGTTGCGGTAACAGTTGTCAAAGTGACCTCAAAGTGGCAAACCAAACAACAACACCAACAAGAACAACAAAATAAGCTAAAGCTGAAAAAAAGTTTCAATAGAGAAAACTGGACAAAATCAAAGTTCCATTTGGCAATTGATTTTTGGGGTATCACATGATGTCCAGAGAGTCTTAATGGCGCTGATGTACCTATTTAATATAATATTTATATAATTTTTAGATATTAAGTGAAGCATTTGTAAGCCAGAAAAGCTATGAGCAAGACTACGAATTGTTATTCCAATATAAATAAATATATTCGACTCAGCTTACAGGGTATTTTTAAAGCCCCTTTATGGGGCTTAGTTCGAGCTGTTTTACCAAAGCAGCAAGAGATCAAGCATAACACAAACAGAGAGAGAGAGAGAGAGAGAGAGAGAGAGAGAGAGAGAGAGAGAGAGAGAGAGAGGGAGCGAGCGAGAGCGAGATATTTGTTGCTGCACTTTGTTTGCCTGCCTGTTTCTGGCCACTGTAATGAGCTCCAAACTTGACCCGCTCAGCGTCAAATTATGTTTGACATTTATGCAAATTACATGGCATATACTTGTTCTTATTTTTAAACAAGAATTTAATTACTTTACTCTAAGGGTGTGCCTGTGTTTGTGGCTGTTGCTCGAAATGCTGTGTGCAACTTTAGCAGCATGTCATAATGTCAACTTTAAGAACTGTTCAGTGTAAGCTGGGTAAATAAGTAGATAGATAATTGATGTACATATACACATGTACAAAAATATAGACCCATTTATAAATATATGGATACATGTACTCATACACACATATATATTCTCTGTATGACAGATATCAACAGAGATTCTAAGATTCATTGCCTACATCTAGGCGCATGTTAAACCAATAACATGTGGTTTCCCTGCTAATCATAGACTGTTCATATTTTTTAACGTTGTATCTATAAATAGAACGTGTAAATTGTAATTCATATGTAAATCAAGACAACTCGAAGGCTGTTAATTAAATTTAACTGCAATGCAACGAGCCTGTCACAATGTGCAGTTGTCTGCATTGCTTATGAAGTGCACAACTGCCTCAGTTGAGTGAGTATGGGTGTGAGTTAGTGTGTGTGTGTGTGTGTGTGTGTGCGTTGTGCCTTGAGCACGCACTGACAGCGCAGCGACGTCAATTTCCAGCGTTGCTGCAACATCGGACAGCGTTCATCAAGTGCTCACTGACAGGCAGCGACTCATTTGATTTACTTTTCATTTCCGTCTGGCAGCGCGGCGTTGCCAGACTGTCAGACTGCCAAGCAGGTAGCCAGTCAGTCAGGCAGTGAGGCGAACAGGCGGCTAGGTAGCCAGAATGTGAAGAGCACCTTGGGCAAACGCATGACACCTTAGTGTTGGTTGGCATCATCTATGGCGACAACTCGTGTGTGTTGTCGCGCCGTGTCCTGTTCGTCCTGCTCGTCCTGCCGCACGTTACACGTTGAGCGTTATGCAATTATAACTTTTGTCATTAGCAACTTAAAATGCAAATTGCTGCAATGAAGCGTTCTCCGGCTTCTCCTACTCGTTTTTCGGCTGGCACACCGACACAGCGACACACAGGCTCGCACATCGGTTAGCCAGAGGGATTGTTGGGCGTCTGCGTCTGTGCGAGCGTGGGCGTGGCCGTTGCCTGTAAAATTGTTAGATAGCTGCGTCGGTTGACGTCGTTTAAAGTGTAATGCTCTAAAGTTGAGCGCCATTGACTTTTAAACGCTATCTAAGTAGCTAACCTCAAGGCAGGCGACGGCTATCGGCTACAGCTATCGTGGCCTGCCACATGTGGCACATGTCGTGGCATCTAAGCAAAAAAGCCAACACCTTATATACATAGTTGGCCAGCCAATTAGTGCTCGTCGCCAGTTAATTTGCTTGCATTTCGCTCTGTCGACCGCTTCATAAACTTGGCCAACATGCGATGGCCGGCAACAAAGTTGCTATTGCCAAAAAGCCACCAAAAATGGGTGCTCGAATGAGTTGGCGAAGCTATGATACTCTTCTTATAATATGTATAACATAATATATATAATAAACTTAGTTATGCAATAATAAAATCATGTCTAATGCCAAGAGACTGGGCACGATTTCATAAATTATTTTTATAATATATTGAAATTTGTTTAAAACATTGAATAATTCATTGAGTAGTACTACACTAGAGTCTAGCATATACTATATATACTTACATATACACACGTTACTATGTAACATAGAATCATATGCAATACCCAAGAGTTTGTTGAATCAAAATATGATTATTGAAGAACTAAAGCTTTCCAAACTGTAAGACTTAGTATTTCAATTTGTCAGATCTTGCTTATAGCATAAATTTTGACTTTTTCACAACTTTGAAATCTTCAATATATAATTTATTTGATTTATTTACCAAATACATCAAATCTTTACGTATTTCAACACAAAGTCAAAGTACCCTTGTCAGATACATTAAAAAGCGCAGCAGTAAATTGAGTGCAGTCATACTGAAGAACTACCCTCGACCCCCTCGTAGCTTTCATCCCCAAAACACGCGCTTATTCCCCTGACCATGTCACGTCCAAGAAATTAAATAGTTAAGCATTCTTTTTTATGAAATGCAATTTTCAGGTGCGCGGGCTGCAGTTAAAGCAAGAGGTAGAGCTTTTTTTTTTGTTTTACTTCTCTTTTATTATTGTATTTTTTTTTTGGTGCAGCGAACACAGCGCTAGTTAAATCATTAAGATTTCAGATACGAGCATTGCGGATGCGATGGCGGATATGTATGCGGATGCGGGTGTGGATGCGGTTAGGGATGCGAGTTTTTTTTTTATTGAGTTTTGTATTATTTACAATTAAATATTTTTGGCAATGATGAATATTGCTTCAGCTTGCTTAAAATAGATTTTGATTATTGAAACTGAATCTGAATTATATACTAGAATTATTAGATCCCAAGCAGAGAAATTTAAATTCAAGTATTGATAATTGAATTCTAATTCAAAGTGTTGCACTACAAATCAAGTCAAGTCAAATTAGCATCAGTTACTCAAGCAACTCGAAAATGAATGAGGTTAATTCACACCTGAAGGACACATTATTACTCGACATCAATTTTCAATTATTCACAGACAAAGTTGTCTGGCAGTGGCATAGCCAGTGGCTGTCGCCCGAAAAAAGCTTATGTGACATAAATCGATACGCCGTTGGAAGTTGTAAATGAAATTTAGTCGACGCCACTGCTAATGTAGCAAATTAATTCAATTTATTTAGCACCTGATGCAATCAAGCAATTCTCTTCTGCAATTGAATTGATTTGGGCAGTATAATTGCCGTCAAAAATCTGAGACACATGTTGAGCGAGCCGACAAGGACAGTGATTAAATTGGTGTTGAAAAGTTCAAGTGGCTGTCAGCACAATGTAGACTACTAAAATTTCATAGCCTATTTGGCAGCGCTCTCGTCTCGCCACGCATTGAACTTGGCCATAAACTGGCGTTAACGTGTGTAGTTGAAGTGCGCACTTGCCCACTTAGAGATCAACGGCAATGAGGGCAATGAGGGGCCCGTCGTTGGAGCGCTGTTAACTCCCTCTGGTTAACGGCGAACAGTTAACGTCTAAGCCTTGTAAGCTGACGGATATCCTGAATCGTTCTCGTCCTGCTTCGCCCCCTCGATGAATTATAGCTAGTTGCGGATATATACGCATACGGCACGTGTCTGCGCTGTCTAATTGGCAAAAGCGAATGAATCTATCTCCCTCTCTCTCTCTTTGAATGAGAATCAGAATCAACCCGCTGACCGCTGTGGCGCCATCCCCCTTGCAACTACGCCCCCTCCCTAATGCTTGAGCATTTTCAATTAGAAGCTGCGCGTTTTCGATTTGCGTATTATTTATGGCCTCAGCTCAAACGTGCGCATTATTCATAAGCTGAAAGCCAGCTTAATGGTCATGGCCTTAATGTTGCAAAAGTTGGTGGGTTGGGCAAAGGCTTGCTGTAGTTGTAGTAGTTGTTGCTGTTGTAGCTACGGTGGTTGGCGTGCAACGGCGATGCTCGTTGGTCTTATTAAGTGCATCATAATCTAGAAGATTAAGACTAACTCTTGCAGGAGTTTTTCCTGTGAATAAACGGGGTTTTTCGAGAAGGGAATATGCTTTTATATGCTTCGATTTCTTATAAGCTTGAAAGCCTGAATAATGTAGACTGATTATAGTTTATATAATATATAATATAGTTTACATAGTTAACATAAAATTTTGTATAGCATTAAATTTCTGATATATTTTAGATAGTATTTTCTTAACCTTCAGTTGCGAATTACCAAAAATAATAAATAGGAAATTTCAAAAGATAAAGCTACAAAATTTGGAAGGCGAAATTTCTTAAAGCAAATATTTCGCTTTCAGTTTAACAAACTTCGACTTCGAAATGTTCTTAAATTTGTCGCGCTGTGCGGCCATAAACTAGCTCGTCTTGGCTTGTCTTGGCTTGGCTTGGGTTGGCTTGGGTTGCCTTTGGCTGTGACGCGTGCACCTTGCGGTTGGTTGCAATATGCCACTCGAGCACTACTTGCAACATACTGTGCGACAGTTGCCAGCGCCTTGGCGCTGATAAACGTTTGTCTTTGCCAGCAACACCGACCAAAGGCGCAAATATGTATTCACATCCACCGGCCCAGAGACGTATGACGTTGAAATTGCTCGCAAAGCCGCAAATGCCTGTGTCGCTGGCGAGCGGCTCCAATGCCTAGCCCGCACATTCAGCCATGGCGACGCGACGATGAACCCTTCAGCTGCCCCGCACCCGCACTCGCACTCTCACCCTCACTCATGCCAGCTAACAGCCCATCAACCCTTCAAGCACTTAAGGCAACCGCATAACCAACCCAAGTCGAGGAATTGAAACCGCCTCACGTCGACTCCGAGTCTCGTCGAGTTGAATGCAATCTGCGGTGGTTTGTCTTTGTCTTTCGCTGATCTTAGGTTAGATGAAAGTGCCCGAATACGAAGGGTTATGATGCGGGCGGGCCAGGCGTGCAGGGGAGGGGGAGGTCACAAGCCACAGCCACTGCACGCTGTTGCTGGCGAGCAGCAGTCGTAAGTGATTGAGTGGTCAAAGTATATTAGTTGATATCCTTTATGCTAGTCGAGAAATTGGGTTTTCATTAGTCAAATTAAGAGCGTCAAACGGACTGATAACTCCTCATGGAATGTCAATGAAAGTGTAAGTCAAACCAAGCTTAATATGGTTTGGAGTGCCAGCAAAAGAGATTCAATTTTGGATAAAGTACAAAAAATATCAAGTATAATATTTTACAGTACTTTTGATATATTTTAAGGTCTCTTAGAAATTAGTCAAATATCTCTAAGAAGTCAAAGATGACTTTGGAGCGCTTAACTTTTTAGGGCTTCTTGAAGATGTCATAAGATTAAGCGCAAAATTGCGCTTCTTGAAAACTTTGAACATTCCTATGATTTCGCCTTCTACAGTCGCAAATACTTTCAAACTTTCAGGTTTCATTCACTTTCGTTTCATTTCCGCAGCATTTCACAAATCTAGCCAATTGTAACAGCTTTTAACGGCCTTGCAGCTGCGCAGTGCGTGGCAGCGCTCTCTTAAATGTTAACGCTCTGTTAGCTTAACAGTCTGATCCGCTAACATGTTCCGCATGCCAAAGCGTTCCGCCGTAAACAATCTGGTGCAGTAGGTGAACGTCTTGCTTAGGCTTCTTCATAGTCGGAAGCATAAATATTTGGTGGCATGTGGGGCAGGGCAGGCTTCGTCCTCCTTTTGCGTGTCCTGGCATCGTTTGCAGCTCGAGTCGAGCCTTTTGGGGGTAGGCCCCAAAAATTTATATTTGGCCAGGCACTTGATAAAAACCTGTTGAAAGTGTGCCGAGTGCAGCCTTGATTTATTAGTTTTCGGGGCCGACGGAGAATATTTTAATTAAAATCTTTCATCTTTCGAAAGCCGTCCCGTTCCGTCCCCTCCCGTCCGGCTCCGTTCAGTCTTGCAATGGTCGGCTCCGCCCCTCTGGTGTCCTGCTCCCGGAGGTAATATTGTAAGAGGCGACCCGAAATATTGGCAGCAAATGCAGACACCTAATAAAAGTTTTGCGACAAGCAGCAAACTCAAGTGTACCGAAAACAAAAACAATAATTTTCGAGTTTATTTGAAGACGAGCAGAGCCAGCCAGCCAGCCAGCGAGCCATACCTGTCCTGTCCGTGTCCTGGCCCAGTCTGTGGGAGTCAGTCAGTGGGACAGTCGCAGTTTTTCTCCATTTGCTGTCCTTGTTGCTTTAGCTGTTGGAAAACTATTTGCCATCTCGACAATTTCTTGCACGTGCTGAGCATAGCAATGCCAAGTGTTTTTTTTCCATCTCTCGCTCCAGGTGCGGATGGCGGTGCAGTGCCCTCTGTCAGGTACAATATTTCAATAAAATACATTTACGCAGTGGCAAAGTAGGTGGACGAAAACTTTCAATGATTTCATATTTGTCAATTCATTCAAATATAAAATATACTCTGGCACCATTCCCTTTGCCATTTTGTCGTTTTGCCACTTGTCTGGCGGCCTTCTGCGTTTCGCTCAGTTTTGGCAACAGCAATTAATAACAATTAGTGGAGGCGCCGCGAAACCCCAAATAATAGTGTCTAATGTATGTGTAAAGATAGAATGTGCATGTGTGTGTGTGTGTGTGTGGCATGTGCGCCAGCCAACTATTTCTTGCACATTGTCGAATAATTTATGCCACAAGCGTAATTAAATTAATTAGGATTAACTTTGGCGGCGCACGCATTAAACTAGCTTTGATTAGCTTATGCTTCCACACACACGCGTGCTCAAATCCATATATTTATGTCTGTATCTGCATGTGTGTGGCAGCTGTTTAATCTAAATGCTGGCTTTCGCCTGGGTGGCCTCGCTAATCATAAAGATGGCATAAGCGATGAGCTTGCTGCTTAAATTGATCGCCGCCTTCGCAGCTTTAACTCATAATTATTTTGCTTCAAGTTTTTGGGACTTCGTTTAGTGTGATTTAATCTAGATTGAAACGGTTTTATCTAATCCCTTAATTAACATTTGGCTGGGAGTTCAAGTCAGTTTCCCTATTATGTTAAATTTTTGCGTTGAATATTTTAGTAAAAATATTTTTTTTTTATAAATTTAATTTATTTCGTTATTTTTTCAGTTTATTAATTTAATTATGTATGTAAATAAATAATGTAAATATATTTTATTAATTTTTTATTTAATTATACTTTTTAGAAGATTTAAAAAATATTGTTTTCTTTATTAAATTTGGTACATATTAATTTTTAATTTATTTGATGTTTATTTTTAATATTTTAATTTTGTAAATAAATAATTATTTTTTTATATTTCTTAGTTTTTAATTTTGTGTTTGTTTTATTGTATATAAATAAATAATTTATATTTACTACTATTTTATTTCTTTACTTAACTTTAATTTTTATTGGTTTTCGAGTCCTTGAATCCTTGAGCTGCTACTGCTCATGTTCACTCGAACTTAAGTAATTCCATAAATTTCAAAAAAATGATTTAGTAGAACTCCAGCCGAGTATATCTTGCAGCTGACCAAGCTATATATTTGTAAGTCAACGTCTCCGTCCCTCTGATATATTGAGCTGAGCTAAGAATTTTTATTACACTCGCTCTCTCATCAGCGATTGAGTTAATTATCATTTGAATTGTGTGCTGCTCGGACAATTGTTATTTGTTGCGCGGCGTCGAATGTGGCCAACGTCAAGATGTCCTCTTGCGGCTGCCCAGTTGCTGGCCAGTTGCTGTCTCCTCTCTAATTTATGTTGCGAATAAATGTGTCGCAAATCATTATGCGGAACATTTTTCCATTTGTTTTTTGTTTTTGTTTTGCTTTGCTTTGCTTTGTTTTGTTTTGTTTTGTTGTGTTTTGCTTTCTCGCAGTGTATGCGCAGAGTGTTGGGAACTTTATTTAATGGCTTGGAAATGGAAGAAATAAACAAGAAGCAACAAACAAAACGAGAATAGAGAAAACAGCCGCAAACCAAGACGGAAACAATGCCAGTCACAGCAGCTGGAGCTGGATTGGGAGCAGCAAGTGGAGCAGGATCCACAATGATGCCCCATTGGGGCTTCACTCGAACGGTCCGTCTAAATATAGACACAAATCACAAAAAACTGAGAGAGCGAGAGACGCAGCTATTGTTCCTCTAGCCGCTGCTGTTGTGGTGCCAGGCGAAGGAGCATATTAAATCAAAAAGTGGTGCAACTGCGTCGCCTGCTCATACAGCGAAAGTTGAGTGGAAACAACAGACAAGGATTAAAGACAGTGCGTCGATGGGGGCAAGGACGATGCTGAAAACGTGAACGACGTGAACGTTTAACGCCTGCAGGATATTTATGATCATGAATTTTCTTATTGTACTGAGCTCCACTGGGCTCTGAGCTCCGAGCTCAGAGCTCTCGTGCCCTCCGCTCCGACGCCGACTCGAAGTTCAGTTTCGGTTTCGGTTTCAGTTTCAGTTTCAGAGTCGGTTCAGCTCGTAAGCGATTTATTAAAATGTGCAGCAACACGAAAACTGAAAGGCGGCCAAAGGACAGCTGTCTGTGGCATGGCATGGCATGGCATGGCATGGCTTGGCTTGGCTTGGCTTGGCTTGGTAGGAGCCCCAACCACACCCCACTCCGAGCCAACGTGCCGCTGCGTATGAAATGTGCGCCCATTTATTTATACACATCGCTGCGCCGCGCCCACCAATCGACAGAAATGAGTTATAAAACTTCAATAATCTCGGCGAAATGTTTATTTATGTTTAGCACGAGAGCCAGCTGAGCCAATTGGCGTGGGTTCGGGGCATGCCTGGCTCAAGGGCCTGGGTATGCAAAGGAGCAACAGAGAGACAGAGAGAGCGAGAGTGGGAGAGAAAGAGCGAGAACGTGAGCGCCTGGGGCCTGCCATTACAATATTTGCATCATGTACTGGAGTGGGTGGAGTGGTTCGACGTTGGGTGGGTGGTGCAAGGAGCACTTACAGCGAATCAATAACAAAATAAATCGTTTTACAACCGCAGGACATTGTATTGTGTTACACAAAAGATTGGCAATGCCACGCCATCGCCCGCAATCCCTCCCGCAGCCAAAGCGAAAGCGAAAGAAACGACGAGAAGAAGAAGAAGAAGAGGAGCACGCAGCACAAGTACAGCAAACAATACCAGGCACTTGGCACAGCGAAAACAAGCAATGAAAGGATATTATAGTAAAAGTATTTACAAGATGGAAACGAACAAAAGCGAAGCGAACTGCGCCCGGCCAGGACGCGCTGCGCAAAGGTAAGGCGAAAATATATAAAGTGAAAGGAAGTAGAAAGTATAAATCGTTGCAATCAATTTTTGCTATGCGGTACGAATTGATAAACTGCCCAAGCAGCTCCCTGCTGCTGCTGCTGCTGCTGGTCGTGTTGCATCCGCAGAGCTTGGCTGCAAGGCGATACGCCAGGTGAGCTGGCAGGGCGCCTGTCGGCAGCAGGGCTTCGATCTGGGTTACCTACATAGCTCTTAAAGCGAGCTTGGTGTCTCCTCTTTGGATATGCTTCAACTGATTGAATTGCAGCCAACGCAAGGGTATATTGATTGAGAGAGAGAGAGAGAGAGAGAGAGAGAGAGAGAGAGACAGAGAGAGAGACAAGAGAGTGTCAGTGAGGAAGGAGATGGCTATAGAGCTATAGCTAGTATATACTCTACTATCTATCGAATAGCTGGCAATGTTTTCTTTAGAGCAACTTTCTTAGTTACAGGGTATTTCCCCGTCGGGCAGTCACAGCTCAAGCGAATCACTCTAGTTTACGATTTGTTTTTGGCACAAGTCTCTGTACAAGTGGGTGTGGCCTGCAAATGAAGCAGCAGTTGAGTTCAGTTGAGTTGAGTTGAGCTCAGCTTTGGTTACCGAATGCTCTCGCTCTCGCTCTGGTCATGCGATGCTTTATGGATTGGCGCACATTAAATTTGCATTGTGGTCGGAGTGGAAATGATTGCACTTGGAAAGTTCTTTGAGCTCGCAGCTCGTTAATTTAATTCTGATTATATTTTGTCGCTAGCTAAGCTCTCGCTTAAGCATAGCCCACATATTCGAAGTTGAAGAAGCCGTGCTTCTCGCGAAAACTGGACACAGCCTCGCCGGGCAGGCAGCCGTTGCGGCAGTGGCAGCCGGTGGGGTTGCACTTGCCGCGGCCACACCAGGTGCCCACGACGCCGTCGCCGTTGCCGCAGATCTTCTTCTCGCATAAGTCTGGCAGCTGTGCTCCTTGCCGGCCGCCAGCTTGAAGAGGATCTTCGAGGGTTTGCAGCAATCGGCAGTTGCGCTCGACGCGAGGCAGAGCAGCCAAACGGCCGCAAAAAGTGAAGCGATCAGGGTTACTCTCATAGTGATATACAAAATGTAGCCAGCCTACATAAAAATTTAGCTTTATATACAGCTGCCTTGACTTGACTCGTTATCTTTAAACGAGTTCGATTGGCGCGCAACATTTCTTTGTTAATTACTGCTAATTGGATTCTGTTTGAGCTCAATCATTGCGCGTAAATTGACACCGTTATTAATTGTTGATAAACGGCTTAAGTGCGTAACCGATACTCCATAACTGAGAGTTTAAATTGAGTAGGGCATGCGGAGGTAGAGCTGGTATTATTTGAAATATATGCTATTGGGTTAATTGGAGTGGTGAATACTCTCGCTCATCATTAAGAGTATTTTTATTTTTGTTTCTAATGTCTTCAACTATATGACACCCTGTTTACAGTCTCAAAAGTAGCATTTGAATCAAAGTTTTCTCTACTTTTACCTGCAGAGAGGCAAACTTATGATGCAGTTCGTAGGACTAACATCTGCTCTCGTCGCCTTTCTTTTATTTTAATCGAAGTTTTTCTTCAAGATTCAGCTGAGCAGCACTGTATATATCAGCTGAACGTTCACTAATAGTCGAGTTGCCTATCTCTGTTCGCATGCTTAGCTTGAACTAGTTTCTAGTAGATCTAGTAATATGGCTAAAGCTACTAGCGAGAGCAAGAGCCTGTGAGGCAGCAACATGTTGCGCGAGTGAATTATTTAGAAATTTGAAACTAGTGTAGATTGGCAGTGTGTAGACAGATCTGATTTATTGCTGTATGTTGACTATAACTTTGTGAGTATTAAGTCTATAGATATGTTGTATATAAAGTAGAGTTTACTTTTAATTGAGACATAAAACATATTAAAGCATTTATTACGAAATAAAATTATTAATAAACCTCAATCAATTCCTCAGTCTAAGCTTCTGCAGCTACCATAAGCGATTAAGCCTTGACGCGCCATCAAGTATATTATGGTAAAAGTTACGTATACGCCGCATGGGCTTGCACTCGTGCTAAAAATGAAATTTATATGCAGAAACACACAGAGAGAGAGAGAGAGAGAGAGAGAGAGAGAGAGAGAGGGAATGCGTGGGCGTGTGTGACTGAGAGCAGCATACTCTCGCTGTATTGGGCAAGTAAATATTTTATAATTTAATCAACATAAAAGCAACAAAGGCAATGACAATGGAGCCTGCACGACTGTCGCGACGCCTCTGTGGTTAAGCGCGAGGGGAGTGGCGCAATAAAATTGGTAAAAGAAACGGGAAATGCCAAAAACGAATGTCAAATACGTTGCGCGATAATGTTTAATGATAAGCAGACGAGTGAGTCGAGTCGAGGCAAGTCGAGTCGAGGCGAGTCGAGTCGAGGCCAACTTGAAATACAGTCGGCAATAGTCAAAGATGTTTATCGTGCGACGAGTGTGCGACAATAAAAGCGAAGACAGCAGCCATGTGGCGCAGCAGGGACGGCGGGCTGCTGAAGACAGTGTGGCTGCCACTGACAAATGGACCATGCCTGAGATGAAGCCAACGTGGCGGGGGTGGGAGTGGGCGTGGGAGTGGGATCCCGTTGTGTCATCCAAACAATGGACAAGTTTATATTTGCATTTATTTCTATTAGGCGCACATTTGTCAAAAGCTGTTTATGTGCCTCTGGCCGAGATGAGATCTTGATCTGTTAGCCAGCTCGTCGGGGCGACTTTAACGTGGCCCAAACCAAAGCCAGAGAGGCCAGCAGATTCAGCTGTACTTTAAGTAACTTTCACAGCCTGCGCTCGGCAATCAAATATTTATTCGGTATTGTCGTGCACTTTTATTTGACGTCATAAACAAAAGCCACGAAAGTGTAAACACAACTTGGCTCAACATGCGTTCGCATTTGGCAGGAGCTTGTTTGCACTCGTTTCAGCTGCTCTTGTTGTTGTTTTTGTTGTTTTTGTTGTTGTTGTTGTTGCCGTGTTGTTGACTTATTTAAGCCATAAAGTGCTCTCGCGCACACACGCACACTCGAATATTGACACGAGCACGTGTGGGTGTGCCAAATTTAACGCCCCCGTACGCACGTTCATAGACGGAGACAATAGCAATGGCAGAAAGCAAACAACTCCAACGCCAACCGCTAACAAATACTATAAAAATATGCAGATTACATGACGACTTTTAAATGCTCTTATGGCTGTAAGTGATAGGCAGAGCGAAGTATGATTTTTGTGGGGTGAGCTTTGAGCTGTTGCAATGGAATGTTTTGTGTCATTGAAAACAGCTGAGAGTTGGGCTTGGACTCGATCAGTTTAGAGCTAGTATAGATGCAACTTAAACTTTATTATCTAAGCTGTTTCAAACAGAAATTAATATATTTTGTCTTAATAATAATAATATTAATTAAAAATTGATTTTATCCAGTGGCTCTGATGGCAGTTTTAGGCCAGTGAATCTGTGGGCTGCAGCCACCTAACCAGATTGTTTGGCTGAGATTGGCGTCTCTTGATGGCGACGTCTCCAACTGCTTCGATATGGACCCGCACGCTACCTGCCACAAAATTAAGAATGTATTGAGAGGCTTTTATGGCATCTTGAGGTCTCGAGTTGTCATGTAGCAAGAGAGACTTAATCTTTAGGAAATTTTCTCTTGCTTTTATGTTTCTAAATCTTTCAAGTTAGCCAACAGTTTTTTCAACTTGGCCTTCCAGACTGCTTGTCTTTCATAATTTATTGTCTGCTAACCAAACTGAAGTTAATAGTTGAGTGATAGCTCATGTGGTGCTATATATTATATTCTAAATCCCTACATCTAGTTACTCTAGCTAACTCTTTCCCTTTCATTATCAAGGCAAACAAATTCACCTTCAAGCCCATTTTCATATAAATATTGTGAACTAATTTATGGCTTATTTATTCCGGGGCAAATCTTGCTACAAATTTACTATGCCCGTTTGCTGGGACATTAAGAAAAGGAACGGCAGCAGTTCAAAATCGCATAAATTTTTGGCTATACACACTCAAGTATGTGTGTGTGTGAGTGTGTGATTGGGTTCTGCTGTTGGTTCTTGGCATTGCTCTTGACGTGTTTTGGATTTCATACTCCAGTTGGGTTTCCTTTAGCTTTTCCCTTTTCCTTTGGTTTTCGTTATTTCGTTTATTTTCTTGTTGTTGTTCTTGTTGTGCTGGCAATAGATTCGTTGACCCCGTTGCCTACTTTTGGGCGAGCGTCTTTTGGCCAAGAGCCCGGGGCGCCACAAGTGGTCGCAGCATCGCTTCTATTTGGCATTCTGCGAAATTCCGTCGTGGATAATATTCATGTCGTATACAAATTGGTACGGAGCCAATGTTGACCAACTTGTGCGGCAGCTCATTATGCATCTCTGGGGGCGTGCGAATGGGGCGTGGCCCGGGCATATACATATATGTATGTGCACATACCACACATCCACAACAATTTGTATTTATGTCCTTCTTATGCATTTTATGGCGTTGCTTAAGCAAACGCCCCGCCGTCCCGCACGCATGCCACGCGCAAACGCCCAGAGGCCGCCTCGAGGCTGCCCCAGCATCAGCTTTAGCTCCAGCAGCAGTTTTTGTTTACGCTTAACGCTGATGCTTCTACGGCGGCTGCTGGTGGCGCCCCTTGGCCGGGCCACCTTCGTCGCTTACGTGCCACGCATATAAATTATTGTATCTCGGGCGTATTAAAAATGTACGAGTGCTCATCTTGTTATCCTGTTGTGTAAGCGGATTATGTCGGGCATAAATGTCATGCGTTGTGCGGCTGTTGAAACCACGACACAGCCAAAGGCTCCTATCTGCTCGCACCGACGACCTTGCTGCCATGCCGTAACTCCTTGTCCTTTGCGCGCTCCCTCTTTCCTCTCACTCACCTCTCATACACTAGCTGCGGGTAGGGTAGCTGTAATAGCTTAACTTGGCTAAAAGGACATTTTCCAAATATGAAATTACTTTTGCTAAGTTTTCTCTAATTCAATTAAAGATTGAATTCGGAAATGTTTCAAAGGGCTCTTGCAGGATTCGTTATCAGTTTATAAATTGAAAATCAATTTCAATAATATTTGAGTTCAAATTAAATTCTATTTAATTAATTTTACTATTTTAAACCTTCTCTCTCTCTCTCTATCTCTCTCTTGTAGTGTATTTGATATTCGGCAAGTTTTCGGCCAGTGGCGCAATCGTATTTTTCCTTTGTGCTTTTGTGTGCCGCAGCGATTTGTGTGGAGCTGTTTTTCCGCCATTTCGCATTAAGCATTACGCAGCGTCATGCACGAGTCCTGCCGCGGCCACGCCCCGCGCGCCCCTCTCCACTGGGCCAGTGGCCATTGACAGCATTTTGATTTTACTTTTATTGAAATTTAAAACCGTTGCTCGCCGGCGACAATCGATGGCCGCCAATAGCACACAATTTGCACATAACTTGCGCTTAAAATTGTTAACCGATTTCGAGGGGGGAGGGTAGACTATGGAAGGGCTCTGGCTGCCACAGAGAGTAGCGCCGTCGTTAATGCCAGTTTCCGATTTCATTTCAGCATTTTCGGTCGAGTATTGCGCGAATGGATGCAAATAGTACAGAGTGGGTCGGTTCGGCGTTTCGAATGTTTGCATTAGCCCCAAAAATGTTATTGGATGCAGCGAGAATTGCAAACGTGGCAGCAACGGCAGCTGCTGCGGCCGCTTATCGCCCACTGCGCTGTGGCATGCAGAGCAATATGAGTTAAAAGTAATGCAATTGCAGATAGCTTAAGTGTGCACAATAATATATATGCATACGAAACAGAGGCTGAATGATGAAAATACTGATGCGACACAGATGGAGAGTAAGCGATTTGCTATAGAAGTAGACAGAGGTTTAGCAGCAAAGATAAGCAACTAATTAAAGTGACTGTCTAGAAGTTTGTCTTCCACTCAGCCACCTCAACAATGGCATAATCACAAATATTCAATTAGCGCGCAGCTAACGAGCTAACGGGCGAATTATAATAAATCAATAATTAGTAAATGCTACTTACATATATCAAAATATTCTTTAATTGGCAATGCTGCGTAGCATTTCCAGCAGAATAATTCCATATCTAATTGAACCGATGTTGCCTGGCTTCGTGGTCTGTTGCTGCCACATCAGATGTCGCACAAGTTGCACTTATGATAAACTCCTTGAGTTTGGTAAGATTTATGCGGTTGGTTGGCAGCGCTATAAGCGTTGCGCAAATGTGCCAAATGCGATGATCTGGCCAGATGCTGCAACGTTTTGCGGCCAGGCTGGACGGTCCGCTTGGCCAAGCAATCTGTCAGTTGGCATCGCAGCGCCCCACTGCTAATGGAGACTCCGGCCCGTTATGAGCTTACCGATATGCCCAAACATAAAGCCTTAACTGCCACACACACACATACACGAACGAACACTGAGAGAATGTTTAGAGATTGAATGGAATATTGAAGTTTCGCAGCTTAGAGAACACTCGCTATGGCAGTGATGTGAGTGTCTGTCTCTCTCTCTCTCTCTCTCTCTCTCTCTCTCTCTCTCTGTGTACAGTATTTGTGGTCACTCAACACACACACACACGCTGAACACTTATCGCTGGAAGGACATCACTTGAAAATTGCCTAAGCAGTTTCAGTTTTTTTGTTTGTCAATGTGAAGTGCGCGTTTTTTTGTTGTTTTGTTTTACGATGCCTGGGCATAGATTTTGTTATTGTTTTAGCTGTTTTGTTTCGTCTCTGCCTGTCTCTGGCTGTCGAATAAAATGTGAATAAGAACAGCAGCAAGAGGCCGCAAATTCTGGCCGCAATGCTTTCTGCAGCATGTCTCTTGGAAAACTTTTGCCACACAGAGAGTAAGCCAAGAGACTATTGAAAAGGCTATCAGCCGTTAACCGCAAACATGTTGTTCGAATTTCAAATGGCATAGAACATGATGCAGACGACGATACAGATACAGTAGAGATACAGATAGAGATAGAGATACGGATGATATATTTAAGAGCCGAGCTGATAAACCGCAACTGTTCAATCTTCTGAGCAAGGAGCTCATTCTGCCATTGGCATATACATATATTCATTGAAAAATAGCAAAGCAGAAAGTCCTGCAGCCTAGCAGTAGATTATGTATTTTTCTGAAATGTTATTCAATTAAGCATAATATGTAAGTAAGTGTAGGCGGAGTGGCTGCAACGCGAGCAGCGCTTTGTGGCGCCACGCACAACTTTCAACATGCACCGCATGAAGTGAGCGGCCAGTTAAGCAGTTGATTTTGCGGTTGCGGTGTCACTGATTGAATCCATAGACCCGTCAAAGGCAAACGCCAGCCAGCCACCCAGCAGTGATCGCCGCCCAACGCAAAACCAACTCAACCGGAGTCGCAGCGGTCGCCATCAATAAATTGTAAGCTGATTGGCTCAGTGTCCTTGTGGATATATACATATACACATATTGGAACAATAACGCCGGAGTCAGCCGGCGTTGATTTACGCCAGATGACTGGTGAGCTGTCATTAAATGTGACCGCAGGCCGAGGCGCGGGCCAATTGTTTCGGGCTGTAATTAAGCGTTGACTATTTGGACAGCGCTGCGTGCGCGCGTTATGAGTATGCCAAAAGCAAAAATAATACAAATAAAAACGAAAATGAAAATGAAAATAAATAAGTAAATAAATATGAAAAAGCGCCTCAAGGCCTTTCGGCTGAATTGTCGCGCGAATGAAATTAAATTAAAAGAGTTAAGTGACAATGCAAATAACTGAAATGCATTTCATTATGCGGCATTTAAAGTTCTTAACTTTTTAATAAGCTGTGTGTGTGTGTGTGTGTGTGTGCATAATGTATTTTAATACGAGCCACATAAGCACACGCCCACACACATAAGTCGGAATTAACAAAAAAAAGGAGAGTTTAATACTGCTGAAATCATTGTAAATATATATATATATATATATATATATATATATATATATATATACCTACTTATACAATTAAAATAAAAAAACCATTATCGTTCAAAGTTATGCATATATATATATATGCATGAATATATATATATATATATATATACATATATATATATATGAATATATATATATGTATATATATTGTCAACTCTGCTATATGGACTATGCACTTCAGAGAGAAAGAGTGAGGATGAGAACTTTTAATATGTTAATATAAAATAATGAGACCAATCTTCAGGTTGCACTCTTTATGGAGATTGTTAATGTTGTGCGCGCTGAATGTTTTAATAGTCATCTCATTTGGCAGTGGAGAATGTTTTAATAAGTTCATCAAAGCGAAAAGTGATGAGATATCTCTCAATTTGTAAGTAAATGAACAATAAATGATGATTCAGATATCTATAGGGTATTAAGAAATCTTCTATATTCATATTTATTCACATTTTCATTTCATAATGTGTATTTCTGAACTAAATACCCTCGACATAGAAAGTAGTCACTATTCCCTAGCAATAGCTGTTCTAAGTCAGTCAACAAAGCAATTTTTCAAATTATAGGGTATTTAGCATACATCATTTTATATATATATGTATATATATAGTCAAAGCCATTGAGTAAATATTCTTAGCACAACATAGGAATCTGTTCTCATTAGCAAACAATATCTGTGTCGAGTATGCCAACAAGGTAATTCTTCAAATTATAGGGTATTTAGCATTAATCATTATGCATATGTATAGTCATATTCATTGAGTAAATATTCTTGGCATAAGAACTTGTACCCAATCCCCGAAAATATCTCTTCCGACTCAGTAAACAAAGTATTTATACAAATTATAGGGTATTTAGTATGCAGGAGCTCGAACTGTTTGCTCAGTGGCCGAATCATAGACTCGTAGCATTAATAGTTGTTTGCTTCTGGTTTGCCAGTTTCTTCGGGTATTATTAAATATTAATTTCTGTTTGGGGCAAAGCTCTTAAACTGCTTTTTAATGGCTGCAACGTGCGTTGCAACAAAGTGCGGCGATTATGTACTAGGAAGGACACGTGTCCAGGGTCTCATAAAACGATGTAGAGGCGCTCCTCACATAATTAGACGTGCCGCTCTGCCAGGCCAGGCCGCCAACCGCACTTAACTGACATCCTGTGGTTTTGATTTTAAATTTATGTTAATTAACTGCAGACTCGGCAAATAACTGAAGGCATTTTGTTGGTCGTTGTCGAGGACAACGCTTTGCGGCGAAGACGCTGCCGCGGCTTATGTCTAAGTGCAAAGGACGCTCGCCATAAGAGTCTTGCTCAAATCCTATTTCGTTTCTTTGTTTGTCCCAGCACACGCCCATATCCTATAAGTAAACTTTCCAGGAATGCACAAACGCCGCCACAAAGATAAGCCGCATTAGGCGTGAGGCTCTGTTTGCATTAATGTTCACACACACGAGCCTTTAATTAGCTGTGCCTTAAAGCCAAAATGATCTGAAATTCATAGCTCATTTGCCAGAGATTAAATATATGTATATATACATATATATACATATATTGATTGTATCAAATATTTTAAATGGAATGAAAATAAATCAGCGATGTGTCCGTCAACATGAAGTGTTGCAGCAGCTCATACACTTCATACAAATTGCGAAAAGAACTCGAACCAAATTGTTAATGAAAAAAAAAAACAAAATAAAATATAAATAGTTTCAGATACCCTGTAATAATACTTTACAGGGATTCTTTTGGGGGCTAAGTTAGCTTTTACACATTGAGTGTTAAATGAACTCTTTCCTTCTGTGGTTTGTTTAACTTATTTATATCAAATATTATTCTAGTTCTCTTTTCAATCAGTTGACAGTTCTTTTAAAAACTTATCAAGAAATCTTTCTATGACATCTTCAACTTCCACTCACTAGCCCAACAATCTCATCAATCTTCTCATATTTATACCTGTCTACATTTACAGGGTATAAGCGCACGCATGACATGGATTATTCCACCAAACGCTTCCATTCACAGCCATTTAAATTTGAGTTCTCTGCCGTCCCCTCCCCAGTTTTTTTTTCCATTAAACATGCATTTTTAAAAGGCTGTAATAATTTGACAATGTGTAATTCCACACGAAAAAGACAACAAAATGTGCCCCAAAAATATTGACAAAAGCATGCATCACAATATTGAAAAAGAGTACCAAAAAAAAAAAAAAAAGGGAAAAGAGAAGAGAAGAGGAAAATGAAAATAATAATAATGGCCAACAAGTGTCAGAGCCTCGCCCTTTTGGCTTTGTCCATTGTCCGTTGTCAACGCAATTTTTTGTGCCTGCATCTTTTCATTTATTACACATTTTTCGCGCTGACCAACAAATAGCTGAGCATTGGTATTGGTAGTGGTGTTGGTTTTTACAATCTCCCAGTCCAGCGCTGATATTTAACAATAACGTGTGAGTTGTTATTAAAATGTCAGCAACAGAGTTGAGAAGTCACAGCAGGCGACGCGCCGGCAGCCAGTAAATTCCAAATTGTTTTTATCTCTATTATTCTGATTTTGTTCCTATTTTTTTCTTATTTTTGGAAATGAAAACGTGTGGGAGTGCGAGCGAGTGCGTGCAGCTCTGATACCCTCCACAAAGTGAACACAATAGATTAATAATTTGTGTTTCGTCACACAGAGAGAATGTGCGAATTGAATTGTTGTTGCTCGGCGCCGATTGCTGCGGAATTTACTTGGCCTAGAGCCTTGCCCAACTGCACAATGTTCAGATGGAATAACTGAATTTTATTGAATTGCATGAAAAGAACTGAGAATCATTTTAATTTATACATTTTCTAGAGGTCATTTAAGTAGAACTATAAACTAATAGGAGTTAAACAAATTTTTATATATCTTCTAGAGATTATTTATGTAAAACTATAGAAAGAATATTTTTACATAGTCTCGAAATAATATTTAAAAATTTCTGGCGACTGCTGGAGAAATCTTAAATCAAAGTATTATAAAAAAACTATTTTATGTATGGGAAATTAACAAAAGCTTGGAACAACAAGGAAAGTTAGTCACTTTTATATTAAATATAAAATTTTAAATTTATTCAATATTGACAGAAAAAAATCTAAAATTGTAATTTCCATAAATTATAAATGAAATTTACTTAATTTGTTACATTTTTTATTATTAAATCCAAATTAAAATACATTTCTAGTGTAAAATCTGTGCACAAATAGAATTTCGCTTCATTCGAATATTTACTGGGGGGATTTTTTTGCCAGTTAACGAGCTCAAAAATGTTGTCATGTTTGCATGATTTCTGACCACAGATTCATTTTTGGCAAATGCATATTTAAATTACAAAAAATGTAATTAATTTTTTATCAAAGTAATCCCTTTCGCAAAAAGCTGGCAGAGATGTTTCAGGCAGCCTTGCCTGTGGCAGAGTCAACAGAAGAGGGCCAAATGAGGCTTTGGAGCAGCTGGAACAAGTGTGCGGTGTGCAACAAGCGGCAAATACCGAGACAACAACAATGGTAATAAAACAATATTGCCCCTGGTAACATGTATGCGACTGAGCATGGGTGTGCTAGTGTGTGTGTGTGTGTGTGTTTGCAATGTATTTTCAGTAAATAACAAGCAGAAAATACATGCCATTCCCTCCTCCAGTCTTAGTCGGTCTGGCAGCCTGTCTGTCCGTTGCATTTGCCTTTTGCCCGCTCAGACTTTGAGCAAAGTTTTATGATTGCATTGTCCGTGTTGAGACTGGAGCCTGGCCTGAGCTGTGTGTGTGCTCCATGTGCCAGGATGTTTGTAAATTAAATGCTAAGTAAATTGCAATTTTCACAGAGAACTGGCATTAAGTATTTTTCAGTGCTATTGGAAGCAACTGCAGCGTACTTAAGATTTCATTTATTTTATTAACAAATTCCCCATCCCGAAGCGCTTTCGGTGTAAACTTTTTAGGAAATGAAACTGAAGTTCTTAAACATTTTGCTTGTTGTCATTTTTAATTAAATTAAAATCTGTTGGCAAATGTGCGCACCGAAAGCAGGCAGTAAAATATTTGGACACGGCCTTTAAGCAAACAGTTTGTACAAATTTCTTCTTTCTTTCAGCTTTCTTCTCCTTGACTCGTTTTTTTTTGTTTTCTTTTTGTTTTTGTGGCACACAAATGAATTTGCAGCAATTCATTAAAATTCAAGCAACCAGGCAGCATAAATTGCTCATATAAGCCAGGAACAACAGCAACAAGAAGGACTTCAAAGCAGCATATATCTTATCCTTTATACCCTTTCAGTCCAGCCAGCGCGCGAGAGCTGGGGTTATAAATAAGCGCAACAACAACTACAACTAAAACATGGCGTTTTCAAGGACATTTCGTACAAGCCAAACTCAAGCGGCTCCTTGGCCCAGCTGCCCACTGCCTCCTTGCCATTTCTTATTTATTTTGTTGTTGTTTTTTGCTTTTGTATTTCTATTTCTCTCGTTTTGTATGTTTTTTTTTGTCGCTCGCTCGCTCGCATGCGAAAATTTATACGACTTGCTAAAATTGCACATAAATTAAATTTATGTTTTATGAGCGTTGTCTCTTCTTGTGTTCTGCACAATTCTTGTGTCTCGCTCTCAACGTTTCGTTTCGTTTCGGTTAGGTTAGTTTTCGCTTCGAAGTCGGATTGCTGCTGCGCCTAGGCCTCATAAGAGGCCACTCATGGGGTCGCTGCCAAGGCGTCTACGTCCACACTCTAGAGATGGGCACGTGACGTGAACCAACATATTGTGATGTGATGATGAAGTCGAAATATATATGAAATGAAGTGATTTAAGTTTGCTTGGTATTTACCTTGGAGCGGTATTAAGATTGTTGTCTCGTAGAGAAGCAAGGCTCAGTGAGTTGAAAGCTGATAAAAGAATATATTTAACTTAAGATCATAAGATCATAAGTTAGCATATCTAGCGATTTGCGCTTTTGGATCTATCTATGCTCGTATGAATATTTCTATAGGTCATTGTATTATTCGAATATAGTTTTCCCTATGGTACTATGCTCGAACAAGTGATTTCTGCCCAACATTAGAACTGATTTCCCACCTCTGTAAGTTCGATGCTGTCGAATGCTATCGATTATTGAAAAGTGACTATCGTTTACTATAGATGTCTACCACTATCAATAGTTCTGCACATCTAGCCCAAGCCCTACTGCTGCTCTTGACTGTTCCTTTCGTGTCACGCTACAAAATCCGTGCCTCAGTTCCGCCTTGAGCTCCCGGTTAGCTTTTGAGTCGAGCGGCATTCACGTGCCGGAAAAATCGCATTTATTTAATACGCACAGTAAATTTTCAACACTTGGTAACTAAATAGACGGACATTTAGTGCTATTTCGATAGGCAACACTGGCGGCAGTCCGAACTTCTATGCTGAGCCGTATCAGCCAGCCCCACATGACATTAATAATTCACTTTACGCAGTCAATTTGGCCAAATCGCTGGGCTATTCGGGTCGTCGTTTGCTTCGTCTGTTTTCGACTGTTTTTGTTTTGTTTTTGTATTTATATATTTTTTATTTGGTCCTTGCTGTTCATTATTTTTAAACGTTGCTGACAGTTGTAAATCTGTCAGGCTTATTAACCGTTAAATGTCACTTAACTGTCATGCGCTTGGCCAACACCAGCAGCAACAACAACGACAGTTGCTTGGGGCGACAGCAAATGAAGTCCAAAAATTATGCGCATAATACAAAAAATTGTATAAAATTCGCTGATGCCAGTGGAAAAAGCGACAACAACAACAACAGCAGCAATAATAATCGTGATGATAATAATAATAATAAGAATAATACCCGCAATAAAGCATCCATTTCAGCAATTGTAATTATTTTTCGCGTCTTTATTACATTTAAATGCCAATTTATTGCCTTCGATTAAATTACGAGCGCGCATATATAATGAATTGTTTTTCATTTCCGGCCTGCGAGTGGACCCAGGCAGGGCTTAACGGGGGCTGTGGCCGTAAGCCATATAATCTGTGTTTGTATACTCCATGGAAAGTGAAAAGCTAAACAAATGACTAAGTTAATTTGCTATAGCTAAGAGCTGCTCAATTTGGCATCAGAAATCTCAGTTCCAGATGTATTACAGAGCTCTGTTCTGTTAGCTTTGCATATCGAGTCTCTGCCTCAATTGCCAACTAACTTTAACAACTGACACACAAGAGACTCTCTCTCTCTCTCTATTCAGTTAACAACTATCTCCTTATGGCGTCGGCATGCCTTGCTCTGATATTATAATCTAATTGATTGCCAGTGATTATTTGCATGAGCCTTTGGTCGTAGTCGAGGCGCACATATTAACTTGCAGTTTGCATTTACAGCCAATTGGCCGGCATCGAGTTGAGGCAATCAATAAGCCAGGCGGAGAGCGACTAAGCTCCACTCGCACAGGTTGCGCCTGGCAATGGACCTGATAAATGGCCGAAACCAAACAGCAAATTTAAAAGGCAGGACTGAGCGAGGAGAGCCGAGGCGAGCGGCAAATACAAATACATTTTCATAAATCTGGCAGCACTTTAATAATTTCCGTTTATCTCTTGTACTTGCAGCGGGCTGTGGCACCAGGCACCAGGCCGTCGCTCTTGCCGTCGCCCGTCGTCGTCGTCGTCGTCGTCTCCATTTGTTGTTTTTATGGCTGCTTACTTCAATGGCCTCTCCAGTTGCTGCTGTTGCCGCTTGGCATTTTATAAATCGTTTGACATAGTAGCAGCAGCAACAACAACAATGGCAAGTGAAAGTACAAAACTAAACAATGCAGGCAACAACTGTGGCAGAGGCTGAGTCTGAGTCCTAGTCTGAGCCTCGTCCTCAGCCTTGGCGTGGCAAAAAAGTATCTACGAATATGAAACATGGCAATAAATATTGTGCAGGCATTAAACGTTTGGATTATTTTACTTGCAACAGCAAAAGCAGAAATAGACAAGGCAGACAGCTAGACAGCCACTGATCTGTGTGCGTGTCTCTCTCTTTCTGTGTGTGTGTGTGTGTGTGAGGGAGGGCGGGCAAGTGCGGTACTTGGGCGTGGCAATGGACAGCATTGAACATCTTCTAACTGCCTTAGTTAGCACTTGGCTTAGCTGTGTATTTGTCTTGTTTATGCGTAAGCATCTATGTGTGTGTGTGTGTGTGTGTGTGTGGGTATAGCTACACTGCGAGAAATATGTTGGTAAGAAATCTTATTGTTATATATATTGTTAAATATATTATTATTAATTTAATTATTATTAATATTATTTCAAATTAAAACTAATTTTTTATTCAATTAAAAATTATTATATATTATATATTAATAAATTTATAAAAATCAATAATATATATATAAATAAAACTTAGTTTATAAAAAAATATACAAATTTATTGATATATATTATAATAAATCTAAGCTTAATTTTATTTCGCAACTGTTTTTTCATTGCATTTATACCTCCAACTAGGGAAAGATCATTTTCAAATTTACTTTTAAAGATTCAAGCTTTGGTAGTTGGCTAAGTCGAAATATTCAATATTAACTTTCCGTCGGTCGGATGGATATGAATACTAAATTTAAATCATTCAATTAATTCTTATAGAAGTAGATCGAATAAGTAGACACAATCTTTTGCATACTTCTTACTACTTAGTCTGTGAATGTAAAAGTTCTACGCCCAAAGCTAATGGATAACGCTTACTCCAAATGCTACAACTCTTCTTATTTACATACTATAAATAGGCTTCAATTGTTAAATGAAAAGTTAGTATCAATATCAACTTGATTGATATATTTACAAAAAATATTGAAGCATATTGATAGAATTTTAACAATCAACAATCAACTTTTTCTTCGAGTGTTTGAGCTGTGCTTTGTCCTGCTGGCAGCTACTTTTTACTCGTGCTGGCTTCAGCTTTCGCTTTACTCTTTAGTAAAGCATTTCCACATTTCCACACCATTAAATTGACAATGCAATAAAATGCCGATGCCTTTGGCCAGCTGCTGCTGTTGCTGTTGCTGCTTCTTAAGCTGCATTAATAAAACAACTCGTAGCATACGTTCACTGGACTTGGCCACAACACAATTTGCCACACACACACACACACACACACACACACACATGCACGCACAATAAATGAAGTAACTACTTTAGAAGCAGGCTTTATGCGCTCACATGGCGTATGCGCAATATTTCAAAAGCCAGCCCCAAAACAACAGCCCTTAGTTGGACCAGTCGAAGATCTCTTAATTTTAAAGCTCTTCAATCGGCTGCAAAATACTTCAGCAAACGAGACAAGCAAATCGTTTAGTGCGCCTTGCTTCCGTTTTTGTGGCAAAAGGCAACGGAAGGAAACTCTGCCACACACACACACACACTCATCCATACCTACATCACACTCTGTACGTGTGTGTAATCGCAGCTGACTGCCCATTCAGGCAAATGCAATATGTCAGTCTATACAACTGGCAGGCCAAGATACGACTGCAGCCTTTCAAGCTTCAAGCCCGCCCAGATCAACGTGGCCTCGGTCAGGAGCAGCACACACAAAAGGCTCAAGTAACGTCGGTGTCAGCGTGTGTGTGTGTGTACGGGTGTGTGTTTGTGCTGGAGGTGTTGAAAGCAATTGGCGTTAGAAAAATGCAGACATACACCCACACACACACACACACTCACACAAACACCCTCACACACACAGAAGTGACGCCAGACGAGACGCTATTTGGAGGCAAACGTGCCTAAAAATGTGGAAATTTTCTAGACTGCAAAGCGTGAAAAGGCAGTTGAAAGCAACACCAACAAAAAGAGAGAACAACAACAACAACAACCAGCAACGATTGCCTTTAAATGTTGCTGCCTCATAGGCGTGGCAGCCTCAAAAGCGTTTTTGGTTATAAACTCCCCAAAAGGAAATTTCACTCTTTGAAGCCAAAATGAATTGCCAACCGCATGAAGTTGCAGCAGTTCCTGTATGTGTGTGTGTGTGTGTGTGTGTGGCATAATAATTTTGCATATGCAATTTGTGCGCTCGATAAGCCAAAATATGCAAAGCAGTTAAAAGACTGCAACTCCCCAGCGGGTGTTCAGGTAGCAAATGAGAGACGAGCATGTTTTTTCAGCTGCTTCTCAGCTTTCCCATTGACAGTTTCTTGTGTCAAACGATGCAGAATTTTGTTGCACCGAAAACGAGTTTTAATGACATATTTAGTTGGCTTTAAATGCCAGTTGCAGTTGGCTTTAAGAGTTAGTTAAGAGTTCAAGGGAAATATAAAAATGTTGCTGAAAGCGTGCTTAGCCTGAAAGAAGAGTTTACAGAAATATGTGAAAGGATTAGACTAGAGCAGTTCACTTTTAGTAAAAGTTATTTAGGTGCAGGTAGGTCTTTTTGAGGGTGCTTTTATAGCATTTAGTTGATTATTATTAGTCCAAGCTCTTACTGCCCCAAAGCCACTATGTAGTATAGGACAGAGAACTGATTGTCCTTTGCTATTAATCGAAGTTTTCTCAGTCTTTCCTTAGTCACTTACTGTGCTTATTATATCGATAATACTCTCTAGTCTGGCTAATCGTCTGAAAATATTTCAGCTTATCATAGTAATTATAAAATAAATAAAAAAATATTTTTTATAATAATAAATATATATAGATCACAGACTGCCTTAACCTTAGAACACAGAAAATCTCGTTAAATTTTCAAGCCAAAACTTGTTTGCTTGAAGGCAATTTAGCGGACTATTTCGGCAACGGCTCCCTGAACAAAAATTAACAGTTTTCATAATCGAAATGCGTAACGAGCGACATATTTTGGTTGTGTTTTTCCATCGCATATATATATATATATATATATATATATATATATATATATATTTATATATAAGTATATATGTTTCTATTGTGGCACGCCCAGAGGCATCGTTGTCAGAAATAGCAACAGAAGTCAAGTGGCAGAAAAAAAAAACAAGTTGATGGACTAGCTGGGGCGTAGGAGTAGGACGTCTGGGAGCCGTAGCTGTAGCTGTAGCTGTAGCTGAGGCTGAGGCTGGAGGCACAGGCGGAGGCAGCACTACGAGTAAATTACAAATTAAATCATAAAACGCAAGTGACAGCGCACAGGGCAGAGATTTAGATTTATTACGTGACTGGAAACATTAAACGCTTTGGCCATTAACACACGCGCGCGCAGGATAACAAGGCAGGATGAGACAGGACTGCACATGTGTGTATCAGTGTGTCAGCTAGGCATCGAATATGTTTGACTTTTGTACGTTTACTGTGTGCTTATTTCGATTGATAAATTATTAAAATATTTAATTGCCGAACGAAATAAAGCTATTTATCGGAGAATTTAACTGAGGTGAATGCACAAGGACGAACGTGCGTGCATTTCTGGTTGAATTGCTGGCAATTGTGCTTTGACTTTGGCATTTTGATCTGCTAATTACATTTGAGCTGTGTGAAGTGTCTGTGTATGTATGTAAATATATACATATAGACAGATATATAACTATTTCGATTTGTTTTTTGGGCTGTCTACAAAAATAATGCTGAGGAACCCTCAGTTTGCGGTCTTGTGGTTTCTGTTGTCTTGGCCAGGCCAATTAGTCGTTGTCCTTTGTCACACATTCACTTAATATCACATCTAATTCTTAGTATCTCTCTCTCTCTCTCTCTCTCTCTCTCTCTCTCTCTATCTCTCTCATACTTTATATGTGGCACTCAAGTATCTCTTAAGTGCGTTTGTGTGTGGTGTGATTTGTCGAGCATTTCAGCTCGCATAAAGTAATTTTCATTTAATTGACATAATTGCGCACACTGTGCATATGTAATCAATTGTCGCCGGTCAAGTGACAAACGGCAAATTCACACTCACATACACACACATGCACGCACACTGCGAGGCATTTGTTGTTCACTTTGCCGTTAAGCTGACAATGACAGCGATGGCAATTTTATTGGCAGGCACTGGCAAAATGGCCATTGGCATAGATAAATATTTGCTGGCTTACCATTGCAAATGTCACACACACACACACACACGCACACACACACGAGCGCACATCCCCTTTCCCACGCCTCTATATTCAAAGCCAAAGCTTTCACTCAAATGTCACTTATCGCCTCACAGCCAATAGCTTCAAACTATACCAAATTCACACACACTCATCACACACACACACTCAGACACTTCAACAGCTGTTAAACATACGCCCAAAGTTTGCATGTGTGTTTGTCCCTAAGTGGATGTGTGTGCGTGTGTGCGAGTGTGTGGGTATTTGTGTTTAGCGTTTTAGTCTCCCTTTTGCTTGCTAATGATATACAATTGAAAAGTTGGCCAACACAGTACAGTTCAATGATTACGCAAAAATATACAAACAATAACAATTAGGTGTAGACAGAGAAGGAGAGTGAAAGAGATAGAGAGGGAGAGAGAGAGTGAAAGTGAGAGCTTTAGGTTTAGCTCTTCAGAAAGAACTTTTCAGAGCAAACTTTCTTAAAGAAACTGAAGCTGCATCGCTACCTATATCAAAGGCTGTACTTAGGCTATATAATGAAGCACAAATGAAACTTACTCGACTATTCACAGCAGCATTATCATACTGTCTGCCATTCACTACCTCTAAGCTCCAATATTAATTAAATCTAGTTAAAACTGTTCTTCCCATCGAACTGTAAGCTTAAGAGCTTATGTATGCTGCAGGTCGCTCAAGGAAATATTTTAATCATTAGATATAAGTCTTATTTATGCGAGGCATATTAATCCAATAATAGGATTGCTCAGACATTGAACTCATACCAATTCATATACGCAGCTCGGCTGCAGGGATTTATGTGGACAGTCGTGAACGGGCCGTTGTCGAGCTGCATAATAAAGAGTTTGGATGAATTGCTGCAGCCATAGCCAGAGCCAGAGCCAGAGCCAGAGCCACACAATATAATTATGCATGGACGAAGAGCAATCAGTGAGGCCACAAACCGATACGCAGACTCCATTCTGAGACATATAGAGACAAAAGGCTGAAAATGATTTTAATTACAATTAATTAATGACTGTTTAAATGTTGGGCATGTGGTGCGCTGCACGCAGAAGCAATTCACGCTTTGTGTACTGCAACTGGCTTACCTTTGATGCAATTAATTTGGCTTAATGAAAGGCCCACACACTCCGGCGCAGACAGCGCCACAAAAAGTTGGACGACTGGTGAAAAATGATGGCTGTCAGTGGCATCATATGCAAAACTCTTGGCATTAACTGTCCGAAGCAGCAGCCACGACCCGAGAACCCCTTCAAGGATCAAGTGGCCCCAAAAACTAACCGAAAACTAAATTTCAAGGCTCATTGCGTGCGAATAATGTGGCCAATGTTTGACAAGAGCACGGGGCGGTCACTCATGTGTAGGGGTCTAGGGTAAGTTTGTGCACTGAACCTCACTAATGCTGCGGTCACATACCCAACCATCGAACCACCCACACACACCCACACACAGTCACAAAAGTTTGACTTTCTTTGAGCGAATGGCGGATGTCTGCGGGTCGAGGCGAATGGCAATTTGCATATGAAACACAAAAACGTTAATGATGCAGAAAATCATTTTGTTAGCTTGTAAAATTCTTTCAATTCTGATATATATATACATATATATATACGTATATATACATATATGTATGTGTATGTGTCTAGATACATGTATGAAAAGTCGTGCTATAAATGATTGAACAGCAAATGTGGGCGTTGCCAGACGCCGGCCGCCCACTCGTTAACAGCAGCAGGAGCACAAGCAGCTGCTAAACTTGCTTGTTAACCTGTTGATAAATTTTATGTCTCGTGCGCAAACTTTGGCAAAGATTTTCCATTATCGATTCGCATTTGTGTTCGTTCACAAAAACATTTAAATAAAGGCAAAACAGGGAAAAAAGCGCTCGAAAATGGTGTGTAAAAATACAACTCAAATCACATGTAAAATTATGAAAAATGAGCACGGAACGAGGCGTCTCTCCTGGGCATTTGTTTCACAGGTAGCGCCGCGAGCGAACCCGAGCGCAAAGTGAATGAGTCAGCCGGGTAACATAAATCATTCGAATGCGAAAATCAGTTAAAGCATAATGTGCCATAAACATTGAAATTGTGCTCGCTCTCCCTCTCTCTCGCTCTGTTCCATTCTTTGCTTTTGTTTTATTTAAAACAGCAACTTGGGAACAGCCGAGCTATAAATAAGCACAATGATCTATACGAAAGTATTCCCAGTTAAAATGATGAGCGGAAAGTGTATAACAGACTGAGCCAGCATCGAATGGCCGTAATTGAGTTGGCAGCGCAGCTGTAGACCATTTGAACTGGGCCAATATGGCTGAGCTATGCGCGCTTTAAGTGAGCTCGAACTTCATTTGATTCTGCATGGAAGTGAATGCAGAGATATGTAGGTAGATATATATGGTATATAGTTATGTAGACATGAGGGAAGTATATATGGGTATATAGGATTATAGGTATATGTAGGTACATATGCATATAGGGATATAGGGTTAACTGTATATATGGATATAGGTATATTTTGATATAGGAATATAGGTATAGGTATAGTTATATAGGTATATAGGGATACAGGTATATAGTTATATAGGTATATAGGTGCTTCTATATACCAATATATGGTATACAGATATATAAGTATTCAAGTATATAGGTATGTAGATAACATCTCGATAACCCCATAGTCTACACTTATCAGCTCTTCCGTCAACTACAGGTCAACTGCTCGTTAAGCTGTGACTGCCGTTCAATCTATTCTCTGGCGGCGAATGGCTCTTAATTTATGGAGAGCCTTGCATATTTCATGGCTTTAAGATTAAGCACACATGAATATTTAAGGGAAAAGTTGATGTAGCTCGAAAGGCAGGCAATCTAAGGACTAATTAAAGCCCACGTCGGATTTGTGTGTCAAGCTCTTGTCAAGCTGACTGGCAGTCGCTTCAGCTGAAGTTACATTTGACATTAACTTTGCCCTCGCAGCTGCTGGTGGGCCGTGTATGTGCGAGTGTGAGCTGCAGCTGTGCGATTAAATTAATAACTGCACAAGGATTAAAAAACTAACTAACAGCCATGGCAAGGACATGCACCCAGGCTAGGGCACACGGGCCCAGGCAGCAGCTGCTGCGTCCGAAAACTTTTGCTGCAGCTAAAGAGGGTTTAAGCTAAGCAGCCTGTTCTAAGGTAGAAATTAAGAGGAGCGCTCATTTCCATAATATTTACTTGTGACTCCTGCCACGCCCTCCCCCCCCCCTGCCCAGCTTCCCCACCCCAGTTGGCCTGCAGCCGCGTGGAAGAAAATAATTTGCTAAATTATGTCTTAAATAGTTAACAAAGTTTGCACGAGAATTTGCGGGCTCTTTTCGTTAACAGATTTCGAGTTGCTCCAGTTGGGTGTAGTTGTATGTTAATTCACTTGGACCTTCGTTATCTCTCCGCTATCACGGCTATCACAGTTATCACTGCGTGCGGCAGGCCCCATCAGCAGCTCAGCAGCTCAGCCGCTCAGCTCAGACATCAAAGTGATACTAGGAATGCAGAGGCCGTGAGGCGAGGCAAACTTCAACTAATTTGCTTAAAGCTGAAATCAATTCGGCTCACAGATTGCGGACGCTGTGCCACGCCCACCTTTTCATTTGCTTATCTTCACATGACGCCGGTTGGCGACTGGCGGCGGACCTGGGCATATCGTAAATTTCGCCGAACCACCCGAAACTTTCCATTAAGAAGCTCAAAAACAGATATAACAAACTTCCAAGTGCTCATCCGCCTGGCTGGGTGCAGAGCGTAGCGTAGAGTAGGGAGTGAGCCCTGTAAGAGGGGGCTAGTGGGTGGGCCTATGCTCCGGGTGTGTATGTGTGGGTGGATGGGCAGGCGCGACATACGCCGCGCAACAAATCACGCGTCGCAGCCGCCGACCAGGCCAAATGGAAATGCCGACAACCAAAAACTGCTGGCCACGTGCTCTCAACTGGGTAAGATAGACTGGCAGATGCCCTGTAGAGATACGAATGCTTATACGAGTAGAGATCTATGAAGGAAATTATATATATTTATAATATGTTGAACGATACACTTTGTGTTATATGTGCATACTGCTCAGATATATAGCTTATGTAGCTAAAAAACTTTTATCACACAAATTAGCAAATCTATATTTAAGTAATCTTAATTTGCCCAGGGTATACGGCATAAAAAAGGGCAGGAAGTGCACGCAGTCTGTTAGTCGGGAAACGAATATCATAATTTACTTTGTCACCCGCTGCGAATTAGCATTGTGTGTGTGCGTGCTAGTGTACGTGTGTGTGTGTGTGTGTGTGTGTGTGTGTGTGTGTGTGTGTGTGTGTGTGTGTAGTCTGCCACGCCCACCTTTGACTGCTCAGCGGGGCGGAACGTTTTAAACAAAGCGTCGCCACTTGAACGCCAGTGCGAAAACTTTCTACAAAGCACTTAAAAATTTCTCTGTGTGTGTGAGAGAGTTTTCACTGACTTTAACATACGATAAAACGAACCACAGAGTAAGCGACAGCTGGAAAGAGAGCGAGAGTCAGAGAGTGAGAGAGTGAGAGAGAGAGAGAGGCATAGGAAGTCTGCTCAGCACAGACAAATAAGTGAAGTTGCAGGCTTCAGCCTTCAGCCTCAGATTGCAGCCAATGAATAAGAGCTGATGGCCGTGGTTGCCTCTCGCCACTCCCACTGTGCATGTGTGAGTGTGTGTGTATGCATTTGCCACAGCGCAAATTAATAAAAAAGCATTTGAGGCTGAAAAGGCGCCTATAAATAACGCGACGGGGACAGCTTCATTTGTTTAAGTGCCAGACAATGCGGCAGTCAAGAGCGGACGATCGCACTCGAAGTGGATGAAGTGCGGCCGTAATCTTTAGCCGATCAGAAAATACTTTAAACTCGCACACGAAGAGCTAAATGAGTGAGTGAGACATGGTTCAAGCGGATTCGAGGAATAATAAAGAGCGAAGTCTAGTAGTAAAGCAGAAGATCTAAGGATTTTGCAGTTAAAAGGAATTCGAAATGATGAATATTGTCTGTTGCCTTATCGTATTATGCCTTGTAAAGAAAGTAAAGGTCTCTCTTTGTAAGTGAAGGTCAAGAGCATGAGCTTAGCCTAACTTTTCTTTTACCCATGAAAGGTTAAAGTCTGTCGTAATGGGATACAAATTTTCATTACCATTTCCATATTGAAAAGTCAAAGTAGAAGTAAAGGCGGCTCTAGCTTAGCTTTAAGAATAGTCAAGCTGTATAGACGGCCCACAGTTACAATTCAGAGAAACTTGTCCAAGAGTCCATTAAGTGCAATTAGAAATCTCCTCTAAATAAATATATATGCACCTCTGTTCAGCTCAGCAATAGAATTCTAAATTCATTCACCACTCGCACCACCCCCACCTGTTAAGTAAAAACAACAGTGAAATGGACACTCAAACGACTCCTGGCCCAGGCTCGTGCATAAGTCGTTGGCTTTATTCAATTACCAGAGAAAATCATATCCGGGACGGCAAACAAATTATCTGAAATTACATTTGTGTTATCGGAGCTCTGAGTTTGTGGTATCCCTTATGGTCATCCGCCAATACAAATAACGCATATCACAGCACTAACAAAACTCACACACAGAAACACTTTTTATGCGCTTAGCTTTCAATATGATTGCCACTGATGCCATTTGCAAAGTCATCACGTATACGACTCGTACCCCCAGCAGACAGATCAGATATGTACGTATGTATGTATGCACGGTTATGGTGTAAGGGGCACAGCACACACTTGGATGCGTTTAGAGGGATTGGTTCGTTGCCTGATTTCGTTTAGCGTTACGTCATTATTTCCGTTGTTATTTGCCATTATGACAATTTAGTTAGTGAAATTCGTTACGAGCTTAAAACTAATTTCAGATTACGTTCAGAGATTTGCAAGAGCCGGGCGTAAGCAATGCGAATCAAAGGCAGTAAAAACGCGCCACAACAAGACACAGAGATTGAGACAGAGACTGTGGTTGATAGAGAGGCAGGCAGACAGACATAGACAGAGAGAGAGAAAGGGAGAGAGAGAATGTAATAAGTGATTTACATGACTCGCAGGAATTTAGCCGCAAGTCACAAGCCAAAGCGAAAACGAAAACGAAAACGAGAATCGAACATTTCGTGAAATCAGTAGAAATCGATACTTCATTAAGATACCAAAACGTAGCTGACTGTATGTCCCTTATGCGCCTTCGCTGCTCCTCCTCTCTCCGCTCCTTGTCCGTGTCCGTGTCCGTGTCCTTCGTTGTCTAACGAGCATGGCACGTTGGCTGTTGCTGGTGTGACGGCCTATCTCAATTGATAGATGGCTAACATGATAGACGGAATCGTGTCGCAGTGTCGCTGACTTGGCAGTCACATCCACATACCCGAATTGCGGCAACGCTGCGTATACGCAATATGCACATTTGCACAACAAAAGCACAAGGCAACCAAGGTCAGAGTGAAAGCCAGCTGGGAAAGGAATAAAATGTAATACTTGCTACGGGTATGACTGAAATATAATATAATATTGCTAATGAGATTACTCAGACAACTCAATAAATTGTATTCCACTGTTACAGCATCGAGAATCATAAATATGTGAATGGAATGGCCTCGAGACCAATTCAAATGAAATAGTCCTAGAGCAGGTATAAAATACAGTAATTTAAAGTTGGCAACATTTAATTATTAAATTTTTGTAGAAATTTAAAAAATTTTAGAAATAAAATAAAAACATATTCGAACTGTTTTTTATATGACAAGAACTTTACTTAGTTGTTTAGTTATCAGCTATGTTCTCTGGTATTTCTGATACCCTTTAGTCTGCCAGAGGAATTGGAGGAATTAGCAACATTATTAAATCTTTAAAGGCATGGAAAATACTTTATTCAACTGGTTAAATATTATTTTGGGAACGAATTCAAACGAAATGAAATGCTGGCCCAATAACTAAATTTGGCGACCGCATAATATGTCTGACCGAAAGGCATGCGAATATCAATTTATGAGTCCAGTTCGCTTGTTGTTGTTGTGGCAATAAATCATGTAATTATTGGATGTAAGCCTGTGTTGTACACCTACGCACACATGCAGACAGATAGATATTGGAGTTTTCCGCCTGCTTCCGAATCAATTGAACGTGGTTTTCAAACTGAAATAACGGCGGCTGCATAAATTATTTAAATATTTTGCTAAGCCTCGTCGATGCGTGGGAGCAGGGCAATTCGGGTTCGCGTTCAAACCGTACAACTAAATTAAAACCTGCCCAAAATGACTCAGTCCTTGTGGCTCATAATGAGCGCAGTGGCTGTGGCAGTTGCATTCGCTTTTCCCTTTAATGCGAAAATAGTTTAACATTTAATTTGAATTATTTAAGCGGCCGAGCGGACCGCGGGGGACTGGCAGATATAACGGATGCATAGCTAAATAGACCAACAGCAGCAAATAATTGTAACGGAAATTGAAATTATATTTTGCTTGGCCTCATTTTGCAATTGACGCGGCTTTCGGATAAAATATTTGACATTTTTTATGCGCCATTCCAACTACATATATAAAATAAATATGTAGATATATTTTTAGCTCCCGTTTGGCTCCCCAAATCAACATGAGTTCTGCATTTAGTTTGGCATTTAAATTGCATGCGAATTAGTAAATATTTGGCATTCGTAAAAGCCGAATGTAATTGAAATATACACACGCATGCACGCACCTACATAGATGCAGCGAGTGCTAATGCTTTAGTTGCCCAAAATTTTGATAAGGCGCTTAAGTTGTAAAGAGCTTCTTAGGCATGCAGGCAATATATATATATATGTATGCTATGTATATAATCTATATATATATATATATATATATATATATATATAGTTTAGTCTACATTTATACTAAGATATGAGTTAGATTTAAGTGCCTCTAGCGAAAGCCTAGCTGCTGAGGAACACACTCAATTTGTGTTACAGAAAATATTAAGAAATATTTGAAGATAATTTGTACTTTAACGATAATTTGTAATTTTCAATTAAACAGTGAATTATATAGAAAATATGTATATATATACATATATGTACAAATATATGCAAGTTTAAATTTGTTGTCTTATTTATTAACAATTTGATGCAGCTCATTGTCTGATAGCCCATTGAGCACTGAAGCCAGCTTAGACATCTTAAGTCTAGGCTAAATTATTGTCTATTATATTATGTTGCATAATATTTCAAGTAATTTAGCACACTCTGCGTTAAAGCCCTATACTATTGCCATGTTTGCTGCATTTATGCAAACATTTAATCTTAATCAATAATATTATTTTAATCAGATCTTGATATACTCATTTCTATTCTCATCTTAGTCAGCTATGAATATACTCAAAAGCACTCACTCTTTTTTTTTGTTATTTCCAATCTTGTGTATGAAGCCTAACTTACACTGAAGCAAGCTTCAAGCGCTACTTCTCTTCCTTCAAGGTAAGCTTACAGCTTAAATAATTAAATTGATTCAAACATATATATTTTAAAATTCCCAGCCGAGCATACAATTATCGTATCAAAAGTGGTTAAAATTGAATAATTTGCTTAAGCGAGTTGTCAAAAATTCAAATTACGCAACACCCGCAGCGTTAATTGTCGAATGAATGAGTGAATGAATGGAAAAGAATGTCAAGTCGTCAGGACATTAGTTGAGACGAGAGATTTTGTGAGCCAAGTGAACCCTTCTGCCACGCCCACTGACAGCAGGCCCAAAAAAAGAGTCAGTAGAAAAAAGCGCCGGAAATAGAAAAGCAAAGGCAGCGCAGCGAGTGCCAGAGACAGCCCAAGCAGCAGGGGGACTAGCAGAAGGCCGTCAGCAGGACGCAGGAAGCAGGACGCAGGACAAGAAAAAGGCAACAGAATACACGCACGCCTCGTGCCGAGGCCACGGCGAAGGGCTATTAAGACGTAAAACATTTTTAACACCTACTCGAAATGCCGCCCCGAAACAGAAATTGGGCAGCAGGCTGGAGCGGGGGCGTGCCGGGGGGAGGGTTGGCAGACGGAAGTGAAGACGCACTCACAGGAAGCAGAAGAAGAGGAAGCTGAAATAGTTGTGAGAGAAGAAAGCAAAGAAACGAAATGAAATGTTTCTAATTCAGCGCAACACATTTAAAAGTAATGAAAATGGCAAAAGCAATTGACGGGCGTTTGCGACATGCCACGCCCACGCGCAGCGCCTCTGCTGTTGACACTTTATCAGGCAGGCAGCCAAGCAGGACATGCGTGTGTGTGTGCGCTGGGTGTGTCGCATCCGTCATTGCCCTGCTCGCAACATTTTCCGCTTTTATTTATAATATGAACAATTTCCTTCAATGCTTTTCCCTGTGAGCCCAACAACTCGTACAATGAGTGCTGCCACTTGACGCTTACCACTTGCCGTTTTCCTCGAAAAATGCATTTTTCCAAAAAAAAAAAAAAAAAAAAAAAGGAGGAGGAAAATGCGACTGGAGTGTGAAAGTTGTCAGTGGTCGTCCAGCAGATACCCTGTAATGAATTATATGAAACTGAGACACGAAGTGAAATGTATAATCGAGTTGATGGCCAAAGATCAAAGACACTTGGAGGTATCTATATCTGCAGTTATACAGACAACCAAACAGCCTATATAAGTAGGTATGACCATGCCCACTGGGAACATGGATCTGACATGACTCTGCAAAATGATCAAAATATACATCATATCATTATTGCCGAGATTCCGATTAGATTACAGAAAGTTAGGATATGTATAGATACGAAATACAAAATCGAATATATATGGATATCTTCCCAATTCCAATTCTAAAAGCGTGAAGGATACTGAAGGATATACTGATTCTGTCTGTTACATATAGAGTGCAGGGTACAGAAAAAAGGAAAATTTCAATTTCGTCAGCGAGCATCCTCAGAGTCAGAGAGAGAGAGAGAGAGAGAGAGAGAGAGAGAGAGAGAGAGAGAGAGAGAGAGAGAGAGAGAGAGAGAGAGAGAGAGAGAGCCTGGTGGAGATCAGGAGAGTGAGAGCGAGAAAGCAGGGCGACAGATTCGTCGTTGTCGCTGCCATGTCTCGTACTTGTCGCTAATGACAATACACTTGTCTAGGGCAGCATTGCTAGTGTGCGTATGTATGTGTGTGTGTGTGTGTATTTGGTGAGTGTGTGTGCTACGGGTGTATGCGTGTGCGTGTGTGTGTGTGTGTGTGCATTGCGCGCTTCTTACTTATTTGATTTACGTTTCATTTCCGGTTGCCATATGCTGCCTCGCATGCGAATGTTGCAGCACACACACACACTTTAGTTGTAGTTGCAGCATAGCCCCTTCCACACACACACACACATATACGCACAGGCACTCACACATTTACTCACCCTCCATCAGACCACCTTGTGAGCACGTTATGCAATTATAACTTTTGTCGTTAGCAACTTTAAGCAACTTTAAACGTAAATTGCAGCCATGAAGTAGCTTTTGGCGCACACTCTAAAGCAATGCCACACAAACACACACACACACACACACATACAGACACACGCATACTCTCACTAATGCTAAACGTTATAGTTTGTTGTCGGCTTTAGCGCCAAGTGTGTGAAAGGTGTTTTATTGAATTAAGTGGGTTTAACGGGATTTCTATAATGCCAACAGCGACGCTGCCTCTGCAGCCTGCATATGTATTTATTGTAACTACAGTTCTTATCTCCCTCTCTCTCTCTATCTGTGTGTGTGTGTGTGGGAGGCTGCTCTGAGATGAGTTTGTCTGACAGCAACAACAACAACTGTCGCACTTTTAGCTCAACTTTTTTTTCAGTTACGTAATGCATATTTTATTTAATTTTTATGAGTTGGCAACCAAAAGTGGAATTTATGCTGGAGTAGGGGTTAGGGGTGGCTGTGTGGGTGGGCGGCAGTGAGTACCGTCCCCCGCTTTAGAGTGCTCCTCGCTGGAACTGTTCTGAAATTGTTTGCCAACAGTTAAGTGGCGCTGAATTATAATGCGCACTGCAGAATTACGAATCCGAATAATGTGCATAATGAGCGCATTTTGTCCAAGCGTTTGTCAAGCGCTTTCAACTGAACAGTGTTGTACAATTGCTGAACTTGTGCGCGGCGCAGTGTTGCGAATTGCATAAATTGAAAGTTGTTTGAATGGAAACTAAACTGCGCAATGCCTAAGTGGGCTAATAAAATGGGTAAACGTGTGGGTCTGTAAATATGTATATTTTAGCATAGATAGACAAGTTGAAAGATATGGAAGAGACATATTTTAGAGATATATGTAATACAGAGAATGGCTGATAAAGAGATGAGCGATAAATCGAATAGATTGATCGGCTTACTCAGCATTTCAAGGTTGATGAATGAATGAAAACATTTATGGACTGATGGATGGATAGATAGATAAGTATATTGAGGGATATATACCTAGATATACCTTTCATTTGAAAGGTGAAAATATTTATGGATTGATGGATGGATAGATAGATAAGTATATTGAGGGATATATACCTAGATATACCTTTCATTTGCTGTATTCATTTCACATTAAATGTGAAGTTTGCTAAAGGAAACTTAAAGAAATCTCAACTCCACTTTCCTATGCTCACTCTTAATAAGCCACATTTTTTTGTCCCTAGCTTTGGTCTCGTTGCAGTTTTTATGTACTTCTCTTTTATTTTTAGGCGCATATTTGAGTCAGAGTATTTGACAGGCAAATGAATGTGGGCAAAAAAAAAAAAAAAAATAGTCGCAGTTGGAGTCGGAAAAAGTCGCGCGTGCGGCATGCAAAAGTGAAACTCATTTCCCCTGACGAGCACTTAAAAGCCCGCGCAACTGCAGTTATTTCCCATGTTTTGTCCAACGAGGAGTGGGGCTAGTGTTTGAGTATGTTGTTGCTGTCCGCCTGCAACTGCTGGACATGCAACGTGCTGGTGCAACCTCAACCCTCTCCGGCGGAGCACTGGGCACATGGCACATTATGGCGCGGAGCGTCAAATTGACTTCCTCTCGAAATTAGGCAAATGGGCAGCAATTAAATAACATGTGATTCTAGGCGGCCTCTGGCTCGACTTGTGCGTTTGTGCTTAATTTATTTGAGGTGTTGTTGCCATTGTTGTTGTTGTTATTTTTGTTTTCTTTTTGTAAATGCTCGTTAAATATTAATAAGCCATTTAACTGCCAGAGCACGTTGATGCATGGCCCACAATTAGGCTGCAAATAGCTCCAAATGTTTACTTAATCAACGCCATTCATCAAATCGACACGTTTTTATCCACGGCCCACCCAGGTACTTTGTATATATAGTATATATATATATATGTCCTGCCTGGAAAACACGCAAGCTTAACCCCAAGCTGCAGCAGAGGTCCAATTGAGGACAGTGCCGCGAAACGACACCGATAGCTGAATGAAATTGGAAGTGCCGCGAGCTGATTGAAAATGCAATGAAAGAATTTAGTGAATAAAGTTGGAAATTGATTAGAAAAACTAAAATGAAAGCCGAGTCAATCAATCTTAATATATAAAGTTAATTAGAGCTACATAAAAGCTGAAAAATATAGTTTAGCTGGTTCTTGCATCAGTCAGGATAAGTATTCGGGAAAATGTAAATATCACAGTAAAATCTGTGTATTTTATAGAAAAATCTTTGAAATATATATATAATCTATAAAAAATTTTTATCTATACTCTATAGATCATATTTTAATCAAATATGCTTCGAGCTAACAGAAAATATTTCAAAATGTTATTACTTATTTTGCATCTTTCACTTTTTAAGCTATATATACGTAAAGGATATATGCCTACATTGATATCTTCATCTTTTATCAATATTCATCTTTACTGTATAGGATCTAAATCTTCGAATCATAGCTCATGCCGCTAGGCAAACAATTATTACGCGCGACCCTCGTCTTCGGCTTAACTGCAGGGTAGTCGTGAGTGCAGCACTCTCGACTTATTTATTTATTTATTTTTTCATTCATTTGCTTTTCTGTTTTTTATTCAGTTTGCTGAGTTGCGGAGCATATTGCATTTGCCTGATCTGGCATCGAATGCGGCCTAATTTGCCACATGCGGCGTCTGAGCTGTCGCACGTTTATTGTTTGCATTCAAATTGAATCCCTTAACTGGATGCGGCACTTGATGCCGCAATTGACATCGACTTGCAGCGTCCCCCTCTCTCTCCCCTCCTCTCACTCTCGGGCAGAAACAATATAAATATTAATGCTGTTTGCTGAACGTTTCAATTGCAAGTGGGCTTTGGGCGAGGACTTTAAAGCCGGCAACACTTGGCCGATTCACACGCAGGGCCAGGACAACGGGACGTCGCATATTAATCAGGCATGAGGCCCAAATCGGAGATACGAACAAGAGCTGCCAGAATAAAAAAAAACACACACACACACACACAGAAATTGCGTATGTGGCACTCAGTGTGCGCTGAATGATTCATCTGCCGGACTGTTGACTCCGGCTCGGGCGCCGGCTGCGGCTCGTTTGAGGGGTTGCGTTCGTTTTAGGGTGTAAGTCGATGCAAATACTTTAATCCACTTCACAGTGACACTGAAATTAACACACACACACACACACACACACATAGAAAGAGAGAACAGAGGCAGTGACAACCCTCTGCAAATTGGTAAGGGTTGGGTGGGGTTGGGAATGGCATTCAAATTGGCTGCTATCGCAATTATTCATATGGCGGCGACACTCATAAAATGTCGCGCAAGTGGAGTCCAGATATTCGGCTGTTGTACATACACACACACACACACACACAAACACACACACACACACACACACCGCTGGGTACATGAACACTCGCCGTGCTGTCGTCCTTTTGACAGATGAAACACAAATGCAATTATCACTTTATTTTAAACGATTTATGTGCAACAGGACGACGGCGTCCTGTGTCCTGGCAAACATGCGACACGACAAACGGACCAACAGACAATCGGACAGCGGATAACAACGGAACATGTAGACATGAAGCCGACAGCGGCGTAACGGAAACGGAAATGGCAACAAGCGCTGCCACCCGAATCCGCGCTTCCTCGATCCATTCAGAACCAACGAGCTGCCACTGCGACAGGCCGGAGGTCAAATGCAACGTGAAGACCATAAAAAGCAAAAGCTAACCTTAAAAACGACCTCATCAAGTGTCTCAAATGAGGATCATTCCCTCTATCAAAGAGCAGTGACAGCCAGGTGAATGGTGAACAAATGTGAATTGAGAGATATACAATATATATATATATATATATATATATATATATATATATATATATATATATATTCGCCTATATGTATATATGAAAAGCTTTTCATCAATATTCATTATGAATACGACTGACTTTTAATCTTTTTTGGATGGATAAATTCTTTTGCAGACCATTTTCTTGGCATAAGGGAAGTAGACACTGATGGAGACATATACGAGCATAGTATGTAGTACATAGTAAATTATATATTATTTCCTAATGTCAACTTGATTCTACTTCATCCCGAGCGCAGCCAACTTAATAGCTCAGACAAGCGCAGCCAACTTAATATTGCTTACTGAATCAAATGGCGTTGCCAGATCTTGAGCCCATGCTCTGGCGACTCGTGCGGAAGGAATAAGTCAAACTTTATAACTATAATGAAAATCTGTATATATGCGAGATTGAGAGATTGGCAGGCATCATATAACAGTGGCAGCAGGCACTCAAACTCACAGTAGTTCGACCTGTTCAATGGCTGTGCTCGCTGCAATTAGGTCCGTTTTTTATCGGCAACATCTTGACAGTGTCCTGCGCGAAGCTCTAATGCGTTTTGTTGTGCCTCAATTGCAACAGATTTTGTCGATCTATAATTTTTGCTCATATTGAATGGGAATCGACAGAAGGTTAATGGCGCCGAATGAGTCGGGCTGAGCGAGCTGGCAACAGGCAGCGGCAACAATTTAACACCCCGCTGCGCAGGGGCTGCGCTTGCTAACAGCCGCTAAGGGCTTGGCCGGGGGGTGGGGCGGGGCGGGGCGGGGATGAGAGATTTGCGATAAAAAATGATTGCACATGCGAGCGTTTTGGCTCGAAATTGCAACATTTGCGGCATGAAAATGCCGCACAAGCCAAAAGAAGCCCAACAATGAGCAAAGAGATGGCTGGTCGACTGATGGGTGGGGGGAGGTAGAGGGGTGTGGAGGGTGGAGGGTGTGAGCCAGCTCTCGCTAGCCTAGCGACGACCCAGATTTGCACTTGCCGCCCAGTTTAGCCGGGTTATCAGTGGCCTCGAACATAAATCACTGTCAAGTGTCATTCGCTCGCTCGCGTCGACGCTGGCTGCCATGCACTGAGAGAAAATGCTGTGTGCATACTTAATTAATTAGTTCTCGAGCTGATCTTGAGTGTATTTTGACTGGCAAACAAGGCGAGGGGTATTTGCAGCTGTTTCGAATATGATGCACTGAGAGAAAATTAGCTCTCGAGCTGAAACTCAACACAGGGAAAAGACTCGGGAGTTGAGACAACTATTTTTGGCATACGACAGTTGCTTGATGTTTGATGTTTCCTTTATCCTGGCTATCCTTCGACAGCGCTGCAGTGTAAGTTTTCCCATACAAACACACACACACACACACACTGTATTGAGCTATCAGCTTACCGCTATCAGCTATTGAGCTATCAGCGGAAACTGCAGCAGCATCAGCATCAGCAGCAGCCACTCAACGCGAGCTCCACAACAACAGCAACAGCAACAACAACAACCAGAAAAAGTTGCTAATTAAACTTTTTGCTTGGCGGCTGCTGCTGAGCTTTGGCCCCAGCAGGCATCAGGACATTGCAGCGAAAGTGTTGCATGTCGAGCAGTCGCCAATCACAGTGTTCACAGTACCAGCAACTCTAGCTCACTCTCCCTCTCTCTCCCTCTCCCTCTCTTACTCTTCCTATCTCCTCATCCTCTGCTGCGTTCCACATATTCGTCACGCTTTGGTTAGCATTTCGTTGCGCCGTCAATGCAATCGCAAGTGAATCCAGCCACAAGTATCACTTTGTCCGCGTGCCGTGTGCTCACTGTACCATGCCGCATCCTCTGGCCACAGCTGCATTACTCTATATATATATATTTATATATATATATATATATATATCTATGGCCGTCTGGCTTCTTGGCATGCCTAATTTCCGCTATTGTTCATAATTTTTATTGCGCTTGTTGCGAATTAGTTTCGGTTACGCCACACACAGCGCACACCCCGCCACCCCTCGCCCGCTCACCCCTAATAGCTAGCAGTCAGCCCTCGGCCAGCCAGAAGTTGCAATTTTTTGCAATTTAAAATTTGTTGCCATAATTGACGCCGTCTTCAGTTAGGGGTTGACTTTTTGTGCATCGACTTGGCCTACAGGGGCGTTGACAGCGGTTACTATTATTACAACAACAACAACGAGAGTAACAAGAATGTTTAACATGACTGCCAACAAGCGATTGGCTATGGGCCGAGGGGCGAGGGCTGCTGCAGCGTTTAACTTGGGTTTAAATGTTGCAGCTCATTGCAATTAAATTGCCAGAGAGGGTGGGGGTGGAGGGCGGATGTTGTAATTTGAAGTGAATGTCCAACAGCTGCTGGCACAATATACAAACAGTTAGCATTAAGCCAACAAGTGCTGAGCTATGTTAGCTGTAGCTGCGGAAAGTGACTAACATAAATATGTTAAAGCTAACATACAGCAGTTGAGCAAACAGAAAATAACAGCAAAACTGTTAAGCAAAACCTTCTGCTAAATACCTTTTCCAGATAGCATTTCGAGCTGCTATGAACAGCATTTACTTTTCTGTTACTAAAGGAAGCATCAAAGTCTAACAGTGTCAATGTAAAGTTAATAGAATGTTATGCTACCCCACCAAGATGTTTCGAAGTTTCGCAATGTTAGCCGTCATAATTTTAACATAACAGTGACTAGTCGAGGTTGTACTGCCAACAACATCTGCTGTTAACTTCGTTTCGATATTCGAACTGCCTGTTAACCAACCAAATTCCCCACTCAAGCTGTTATGTTATATGCTTCACATCGAAAGTGAAATGTTCTGCTGCAGGGGTTGGTTTCACTGCTGTTAGTAGCAGCAGCAGCTGTTAACTCTGCTCTCTGCTGGCAATTGCTCGAATGTTAAGGCATTGAGGGGTATGCTCGAGTTCAACAGAGTCCTGCCTAGTCGTACAGCGCATGTTTACTTCTTTCGACTTTCGATGTTTACAGTTTCAGCAGCAGGCAGAGCCTATGCTAAAGCTAACAGTTCTAGCTGTTTGGGCAACGGCTGCTTGTTTGCTGCTTTACTTCTTATTCGACTTTCGAAATGTTAACTCTGCATAATTTCTTTGCAGCCGTTAAAAACATTTGCCCAAGTATTAGGTTTGTGATGTTAGCCCAAAATCGTTTTACGTTCTGTTGAGTTTAACATTACGGCTGAGCCTTTAAAACGCTCTTAACAACTTTTTGCGCCACGACAACAGGTGTTATTAGCAAAACATTTGTATATATTTTTAAAATAAAGCAAAGTTAGTCATTTAATTACAAGAACTAAAAATATATTGTAAGTATTTGAGTCAATTTTTGAGTAATTAAAGTATTAAAAAATAATAAAATATTAGCTTAATGTGTAAAAAATAAATATAAACTTAAAAAAATATTTTGAAAAATTTTAAAATTTATGTAATACATTTTGAGCCAATAGAAATGAGCTTAACATAAAAAATAATAATATCATGCCAATTCCAATTGGACCACTCGCGTTGTTTGCGTAGGTCGCGAGCGAAGAGCAGGCTTAGCTCTTATCAGTCGTTGGCTTATCAGCAGCATTTGTGGACGCTGCGTGTGGTGGGTTTCGGAGTGCCGCCACTTGGCTCTCTTATTGGCGACCGAAAGGTCCAAGGCGAAAGCCGAACACCGAACGGCGCTTCGGCCTCGTCGTGGTGGGTTGAATGCCGTGCGCTTCGGCAGCGGCGACCCGAAGCGGGCGTCGCTGCCCGCTGATTGAGTTGAGAATTTATTAGCGCAAAAAACGAAGAAGCTTCAGTCTCGTGTTTGTTGTGCGCTCGTAAGGATGTGTCCGCAGCCGCTGACGGACCTCGTGCGTTCGCGTCGCGTGTGCGCGCGTTCCCAACGCTGAACGCTTCAGCCGTTTCGACCGCTTTTCCAAGCCAAAAAGTTAAACACAAAAGCAAATTCAAATATAAAATATTTTTGAGAAAACGCCGCAGGCGAGTGATTAATGTTAAATATAAAAAATAAAAGCAAAGTGTGTAATAAATGTTTTATTTTGTGCTCCGTTCGTGTGGCAGCCACCGGCTGCAGCAAGCAGCCCCACCAGCAGCGGCAGCCCAGTAAGCGGCCAACAAGTGCAACAACAGCTAGCCAAAAGGTGCCTACAACTGACCCACAATCTGCACTAAAACATAACTCATTGCACCGCAAAACAGCCCCAACCCCGAGCCCCCAACCCCCTCCTGGCACATACCGCAGCCCTTCGGGGCATGCCACACTTTTGAGGCATGCAAATTTTTGGCGTTGCATATTCCTGTACACAATCAAATTTCTTTTCGGGCCCTGGCCGCAAATGCAAATAATTTCGCATTTATGCAAAGCGCCAAAAGCGTTCTGCGCCACGCCCACTTTAACACTTAACGCCCACACTTGAATGAATGTTAAAACAAAAGAGCTGGAACCAGAACTTGAGCGGAACTTAACCGTATAGAAAGCTTTAACTATTTTTTGTTTATATTTGAATGAAAAGTGAAATGGGGAAAATCTAAACTTAAGCAGAAAAATCTTATATTAAGATTTGCGTTAAAACTTAAGAAAAATATTTTAAATTTAGTTTCCGTGTTGAGTTTCGTACGAAAACGTTTTTCAACTGAAAAAAATAGTTTTTAACATTTTTTAAGCTAACAAAATATTTAAATTAAGTTTAAGACAATTTCTTGATTAGAAAAATAACTTAAAATTGGATTGATTATTTTTGAGGCCAAAAACTTTCTCATTTTAGCTTCTTTTGGCTTATTTTAGGCCCTGCTAGGCCCGCTGGCTAGAACGCCTCTCAATTAATTAGTTTAATTAGTGTGGGCTGTTGGCGCATTTACTTAGCCGAAAAAATTGTTTTGGCATTTGGAAAACGACTTTGAAAACTTTCGCAAAAGGCGCTGAGGCCGAATTCTAATGGCAAACATTAACGCACAAACACACACACACACACACGCACACTGAGTCGAAAAAGGACCTCGATCAACGTTTCATGTGCCATTTAACAAACACTAAGCGAACCCTTTGCGACCATTTTTCTTAATTTCATTCGCTTCTTCTCGACAACAGCAACAGCGGCAGCAGCAGCAGTGGCTCAGGCAATTGCTCTACATATTTTGATACCCTGCAAATGAGCATATGTGCTATGTTGAGCGAGATGTAACAAATGGCGAATACTTAAGTTAAGCTATATGATATATATCTTTAATCAGAGTAAGTGGGATAGATAGGAAGAGAAGGTTGAGAGAAGGAAATACAGAGAGAGAGAGAGAGAGAGAGAGAGAGAGAGAGAGGAGAGAGAGAGATAAACTGAGAGTGAGGCTAAGACATTTGCAGGGCATCTGTTAGCCATATATAAATGTTTATATATATACTATATACTACATATACTATACACTATATAGCTGCACATATGCGATACATATACACGTTATATTTCCTATATAAACAATACATTTGCATATCACATCAGCTGCTTTCCCAGGGCATTTGATGCTCGTGCTTTCCTCGCTTTTTAATGTTCTTCATTGGCCGTTTCGTTTTTGGGGCAATAAAAGCCGCCAGCGACTTAAGACATTTCGTGGCCCTAAATGGCGGCACAGGCGGCGTGGGGCCAGTGGCATGTGGCAGGCTCTGTGCGGCAGCGCCAGTGAAAGCAAACTAAAAGAAAATTTATTTACTTTGCCACTAAATTTGCGCTGATTTCATGTTGTTGTTGTTGTTGTTGCCAGTGACCGTTGCCCCATTGGCCCGCCGCTCGATTGCCTCATTTGTTGTTTGCTCCACTCAAAAAAAAAAGAAAAGAAAGCAGAAAAGTAGGCAACAAAAAAAATGTTTGTCAACAAACGCAGCGAAGCACAAAAATAATATCAGAAACTAAGTTGACGGCAAAGCCAAAGATGCCACACACACACACACACACACACATCTCTCTCTCCCTCTCTGTGTGTGGCATATTTTTGGTTCAAGTGTGCCACGTCCGGCGCACAACTATGAGTATTTTAAAATTTGTGGCACGTGCCCCAAATAGCAAACATCAGCAAATAATAAATTCATTGTAAGCCAACGCACGGCACTGCCTGCACTTGAGCAGCGGCTGAGCTTGGGCCAAAGGGGCATGCGGCATGTCGCATGTGGCATCTGGCATGGGGCTTGTGCCACAGATGAGCTCCTGACCGGCTGTGCAACCAAATTAGCTGCTTTCCTCTCCTTTCTCCTTTCTCCATTCTCCTCTCTCCTTTCTCCTCACTCCTATTTAGTCTTCTTCCTCTCTCTCTTTTTTTTTGGGGCAGCTAAGCTCAGTTTACGGCACGCTTAGCCATTAGGTTTGTGTGAGTGGCATGCCACTGCATGCAGCGCAGACAAGCGCCAAAAACTACTTGCCGCATCTTGCGGCACAAGCGGCCATTGTGGCCTGCGCTTGCAACAATTACGATTGCATTTGTGTGAGTGAGCTTTTTCCTTTGTGGCAACACCTGCTGCAGCTCGTGCTGCTGCTGCTGCTGCTGCTGCTTCGACACTTGAGAAAAGCCGCAGCTGCAGCTGCACTTGAGCTGCGTGTTGCTATTCATTGTGCAACGCGTGGCGTCATAAGCTGCAGTCAGCGCGGCAGCAGCTACAGACAAATGCTTGCAACATAATGTTGACACGCGGCTTTTGTTGCCCTTCATTGTATCCCACTGTGTGTGAGTGTGTGTCTGTCAGTGTGTGTCAGTGTGTGTGTGTGTGTGTGTGTGTGTGTGTGTGTGTGTGTGTGTGTGTGTGTCTGCAACTTGGCTAATTTCCATTAGAATTAAGTAGCTCGCAGTTGGCTGCTCTGAGACAAAAGTGTCAAGAAATATTTGTTGTTTATCTTGAATTTCAGTTTAAAATAAAATAATTTTAAAATAAACTAAAAAATCTATTTTTGATGAGTTTTCAATTTATTTAAATATTTATTTTAAATATTTTTTAATAAATATTTGTGAGAGTGCAAAATTAAATTATAGAATAAAATATCAAATTATATAGCAACATTTCAATAAAAATATGCAGATAGAAATAAATATAATACATTTAACCAAATATTCACATGAAATTTGAATCGTATTTTGTTTTTTTCTAAATTGTACATTAACAAATCTGAAAAAGCAACAAACCGAAAAAGAAAAACAGTTTTAATGCTCAATAAATAAATAGTGCCTAAAGGAGAAAAAACAATCGAATAAATAGTTAAATATGCTCTAAAGCCGTAACGTTTGCTTGCAGTTTAGTAATTTGAAATGAAATTGAATTTCATTTTAAACAGACCAAAAATTGTTTATTTATTTCCCAAGCAAACAGCGCTTGGAATTCTGTGTAGAATCTATGTTGCCATATTATTTAAATTACTTCTGCACATAAATATGTTTTAGTCAGTGGCCGGGTGTGGCCCAGTGAGAAAGCAGGCGGCCTGGAAACTGTGAGAGCCTCGGTTGGCATACCGTTGGGTGCGTATGTTTCAGACCGCCCGCCCACCTGCTCCACATATTTTATTTAATTATATTAAATATATTTTATATAAACACATGTTAATATATTATCAAATTATGGATTAAACATTTTTTTAAAAATATATAGAAATAAAATATAAATAGATATATATTTATAGTAAAGGCAATATACGTATTAGGTGATAAGTCCGCTAGAGTTTCTGACAACAAAGCAGTAAATAAATTGAATTAAAAAACTTATTTAGTCAGCTATGAAAATTTAAAAATTAATAGTAGCATTTGTAAATAAATAAATATTATTTTGAGACTATTTTGGTTGCTCTTGCTGACTTTAAATATAAATATAAACAATTAACATTTTCCAAATTTATTTAGATTGGTTCAAAACATTTTTCTATATTTTTTTTTTTTAGTTTTTTTTTTCAAACTGTAAACTTCAAAAGATAATCTAAGCGCTTTGGAAAGTTCCTTGCCTGCTTGGCCGTGCTTTGCGCTCTGGCTAATTCCACTTCTTCACCTGGTTCTAATTATCGCCCTTGTGCAGCTCGAGCGGAAGAGGATAAGAACTTTGCTATTTATTCGCGTGCATTTGCAACATGTCAAAGCTTTTCATTTATATCAGATGCTTATTCGCAGCAATTTATTCTCTTTTTTGCATTATTTATTTATGCAACTTCACTGCGCCGCGCTCCGCTCAGCTTTCACTTTGCATCTTCCTCCATTTCCGCTGGCTTAATTCATTTTTTATTTCAACGTAAATAAGCAGTAAATTACGAGCTGCAACTGCGACAGCAACTGTTGCTGCCGTCTCAGTTGTTGCTGTTGCTGCTTGTCCTTTGCATATTTTGTGTAATATTGTTGCTTACTTTATGTAGCCGTGTCCTTGCCGTTAGTCCTGCCATATTTCTGCACTCAGCGCATACCTGGCCCCACCTGTCCAGTGGCAAGTGTCAGCTGCCGTTAGCCCCCATCTGTTCGTCGCTATTCATTAACAACCTGCGCAATTTAAGTTCAAGTTCTGTCAACTTTCAGCAGCAGCGTTTGGTTGCATTTTTCTGCACTGCGCGAAATGCTGTTCCGCTTTGTCATAACTGCAAATCGGCTAGTGACATCTGAACTATATACTCAGGGATTTCTTGGCCACTCTCTCACCCGTCCCCCGTCCCACCCAACTGCACTTAACACCTGCTGTCAACCCTTGAGCGGGTACTTTTGTGAAACAGAAGAAAATGCTCAACTGAAATGTTGGCTGGCAGTTTAATTGCTTTGCTGCAACGACAACTGCTCATTAGCTGGCCCGAGGGTGGGGCGGGGCAGGGGCAGGGCATGGGCAGTGCGGTCTGTGCGGGCCAGCTAACTTGTTGAGTTGGTCAGCAGCAGTTGGCAACCACTTGATGAGGCTCGAGCTGGCCCCAAGTCGTTAAGGTGCTTAGCGCCAAGACAGTCACCTCCCCTCGACAGTCAACGCTGCGACGCTAACGGCAAACGCAACGGTAAATGTTACTATTAGCCATTAGTGGGCTTCAGCGTCTTTGTTCGGATTAGACGGCGTCTACGCTCGTTAAGTGTCAGGTGCTTACGCAGCGCCTATTCCCAGTTCAAGACACGCTCTATATAGTGATTATATATACGATGATTATATATCTACTGTATATATTATTCAAAAGCATAGCCAATACACAGACGCGAACGTTATAATTGTCGTGAACTGTGAAGTAAATGTCCTTAATGTGTTCTGTTCGGTGAAGGTGTTTAATGGAAAGTAAGCAAACATTCTTGTTCGCTGAGGAGACAAAGCGAGAAAAATAAAATATGTAATACAAAAGAAAGTAAAATAAAAGCATGAAACTTGACTTGGCACTTAAGGCCTGCTAAAAATATATATTAAATATCTCAATCAATTTCTAGGAAATGGATTATTTTCCACTTTTAATTCCAAGAAGTCGCCTCCGCAGGGGCTTGACTTGTTGGCCGAAAATCAGGGCAGAAATCCAGTTCAATGACTTCAGAAGTATTTTACTTCTGAGCATGAAAACAATGTATGATTAAATTTAGAATTTAGTTGGAAAAAACTTGAAGCATAGCAAATATAGTAGAGAGTAAAAGGAAAGAAACCAAATTAAATGTTTGAAATGTATTTTATTTAATGAATTCATCGTTCGCTTCAAATATTTTGAGCTCACCAAATTTGTGTGTATTTTTGTACCAAATATTTGTTTGTTTATATATTTGTTATAAATATACTAATTGTATTCTTTCAATTTAATAATCGAAAAATCCACCTAAGCTCAAATTTTTGTAATCCTTTTTATTAGTGTTTGTAAATTATTTATATAAAAATAAAATTTAAGCTCAAAACTCATCTAATCAACTACTGAAGCAAACTAGTATTAGAAGTGCACAGCTTACAAAACTTTTGTTTATTTAAAAATTCATATAAACACTGAAGCTGAAGGAATTTTTAATCCATTCAGTTGGAAAATGTTTTTAACAGCATAATCTCTGCTGTCTGGGTGATATTAAAGCGCTCTGCTCTTGATTCTCTGTAACTAACAACAATTTAATGACTTTCAACAGGGAAAAAAAATGTTGGAGGGATTCGCACACAAACTGCAAATTGCCTGAACAAAAAAAACGAAAATGAAAATAAAAATATTAAAAACCAAAGTCAGGTGGAAAAACACATTTGAATACCCTTCGACACAGACGACGATTGGGGCTTTTCACTGTTTTGTGGAACAATTGTTAACCGAAAATAAATATGTGCATGAGGGTGTGCCGACAACCAGTTGGATTCCACAATTATACTTCACACACACACTTGTGCAGGCTTCTGGCAGATTCAAGTCCAAACACATGCACAGCCACAAAAACTTATTTACCAAAAAATGTTTTTGTTTTTGGAGTGCGGACAGTCAGATGTGCAGCTATGAAAATATATGTATATAAATGAGAGCTTGTGCTATGCCAGAAAAAACTTTAATTACCAGCTCAGTGCAGGCAGCAGCAACAGCTGAACTGCAGGCAACAATATGAAAAAGAGAGAAAATATAATAACAACACATGAAAGTACGTGTGGAACAACAATTTATTTATCCCAAAAGCTTGCTGCATTGTCTTGCAAAAGCAAAACAGGCTGCAAAATGAACTTCCACATATGAAAGAAGGCGAAAGTTGTAATCAAAAACTAAACACAGCTTCGAGTTGTGGAAATTACAGAGTAAAAGCAATAGGAAAATATAAATTCTATATTGTAAAAATTTATTTGAGTATTTTCATGTTTCTTTATATGATTGAATTTTAGACAACTTGACAAAGCTTTTCGCCAATTCGGAAAGCAGGAGGAAGATGAATGAGTAGTCGATAGCGAAAGGAGGAGCTAATGTTGTGTGTGTGAAATCAGGCTGATTGTCGATTGGAATGTATAAAAATAAATACATATATTTTTGTTGGAGAGTGCTTTTATATCAAATATATATTGCACATAGAAATAATATGTACATATGTATTTTTTAATATCTGCTATGAAGCTGAACCCATGCATAATATATCAACTTTTTTTTGATGGCTAAAACATTCGTTGAAAATTTGCCCTGTAAAAAATGTGATAAGCTTCATTTTTTTATCGCAGCAAAGAGCTTTGATAAAAAGTTTAAGAGAACAATTTTAGAAATTACTAAAATACTTGAAATATGTTTCTGATATTTTCTATGAGTGTTGAGTGGTCCATTGCTTTACAATTTAAATCGTTTTCAGCTACTATAAAGCATCCGTTCGAAGAGTCTTTGTTGAGGAAGTCCAACTTCCAATAAATGAAATAAAAAAGCGTCGAGTTTATTATACTATTTGAGTACACTCAAACTAGTCCAATTCTTTTTTTAGACAGGCTAGCTAATAAAATGGTTTACTCCTTATCTAAAGAGGTCGCAAAACTTCTGTTGGTCCTTCAAGAAAAAAAACGCTCAAGTCTTTGGCTGTTCAATCAACTCTGAGAAAGGCGTTGGCTGCCCTGAGGAAACTTTGCGCTCAATTAAATTTGAAATAAAATCTTTAATAATGAAATTGATTGCAAAAGAGCAGCAGCTCTTGTATCAATGACAACGTCGCCTGGCCTGCTCAGCCTGTGCCTTTTTGGGTGTACGCAGCATGCCACGAACGGGGGCAAAGAATTAAAAGGTGCAGCAAAAAGTTTCATTTCAGTTTTGTAGCTGTGCAAACATTAAAATGAAAGTTTTCAAAAGCAACCACAACATTTGCGTCATGTGTGCGTGTGAGTTGTTGTTGTTGTTCAAGCTGTAGTTAAGCTTGTTGCTGCTGCTGCTGCTGCTGCTGCTGCTGCTGCTGCTGCTGCTGGTGTGTTGCTGTTGCTGTTGTGTAGCATGTTCCGCATCAAAGTGGCAGCTTTAAGGCGCTTACTGCTCAGTTTGCACTTTTTATAGTCAAAAGGCAACACGCCAAGTCGCAGCAGCAACAACAAGTAACAGCAACAGCAACAGCAACAATAACACCACCATTTGTTGCCACATGCTGTAACTGTTGCCGCATTAAATGTGCAACCCTCAGCTGCGGTGCAATGTTGTCGTTGTTGCTGTAGCTTCTGCCCTTGTTGTGAATTTCACTTTTATGTTGGCGCATCCTACGCTGCTTTTATGCTGTTGCAGCCGACAGTTGGAACCGCTGCAGCGCCGCCCCACCTCGGCCTCGGCCCAGCTCCATTAGTTCACTGGGCACCACCAGCGGAGATTTCACTTCATTTTATGTTGTCAGACTTCCGAGTGCGCCGAGCTCTTGTTATAAAAAAGCCAAATTCATTTTGCACATATAACTTTTATAACCTCGACACACACACTCTCCCTCTCTCTCTCTCTCTCTCTCTCTCTCTGTTTGTGTGTGTGTGTTATGTTTATGCTCCCTGCTGCTTCAACTTGACACATCTTGGTTAATTCTGCAACCGCAGCCCGAAAGTGACAGGCACACACAGTTGGAAGCTAGTTTTTCTGTTGGCGCATTTGCAGTTCCCTTTCGGGCATTATTTATTGACGGCCAAAAGGGCTGCAAACCCAGTTTACAGGCGAACCGATTCGAGCTGAAATTCTGAATTTCCATATTTAAAATCAGAAATTGCTGCTTCAACTTGAGTTGCATCGAGGCCGAGAGAAGCGAAGAGCACATAAATAAATATTTAAAAAACAATACACACACACATGTATATTAGTCTCCTTCTACCCAGATCTTCTTAAAACTAAAGCTAAATCCTTTCCATTCATAAAAATACGAAAAAAAAATTTCACTCTGCTCCTCCAGTTTTAAACATCGAAAGACTTTCTCTTGGCATATAAATGTAACTTTCACTCATAAATTTTCATAACTTAAACATAACTTTATAATCTTTAGAGCAGTAATAATCAAATATTTGCACAATGAAAATAAATATTGTTTCGCTCTTCTGTTCCACAGGTCCAATAAAATGATAACCTGAGGCTCGAACGCTGCATGTAAACAGTTAAAATTGAAAATTGAAAAGCGTAAATAAAAAACTAGTTAAAACAGAAAGAGAGGCGAGAGGCAATTGGCTAACGAGTCAACAAAAATATAATTCAATTGAATAGCCAATGGGCGAAAACTAAAAAACAAAAACAAGAAGAAAACCCCTTCCGAGCACCACTAAAAAGTAAAAAGGAAACCACGCAACGTAAACCACCGCAAAGCAATTGCTTTAAGCAAGAAAGAAATATAATAAAGGATACAAATTGAAACAGCAGCAACAGCCGCAGCAACCACGCCCACAAAATGACGCTGCGCATATCGGTGAAATCGAGGAATCATCTTGGACCCATTATTTATGGCTTTGTCTGGCTGCTGATATCGACGGCAACCACAATGCCATCCGTCGTAGCCGGACGCATTTTCGGTAAGTCCCGCAAAACACGATTTGCTCTCTTCTTTGGCCACATTTCTATCGGTCTCCGTTGGAAAATATTCCATCAGCTGGTTTTTTATTTTTTTCGTTTTCTTCTCATTTTGCACTTTTTCTTTGTGGCCTTAATTAATGCGCACAGTTTCCAGCTAATGGAATTTTTAATGCAATGAGAACGCAATGTGGACACATTTCACAAATTGGCTAAAATAAGTGAAAGCTGCGCAAGAAATGCAAATTGACAACCCTTCAGCGTCTTCTTCTTGATGGCACACCCTGTCAACTTGGGGATGACTGGAGGGAGAAGTTGTTGTTGATATACAGATGGAAGATGTAGGGAATGAGGAAATTTATTTTATAAACTAAATTTATAGTTCAGGGATTTTTATTCTTCAATATAACCAACATATTTTCCATAGATAATAAATATACATATATTATTATAGTATTGTTATATTTCTTTATTTGTAAAATATATTTATCATATATACACTCTTCTTCCAACACAGTCAATGCTTTAATTAAACTCTTTCTTCGTACAACTACTCTTCGCTTACAGGGTATCTATAAGTTGATCATGCTTACTCTTCAGTTCACTTAATTATATTTCATTGGATTCGGGTCATATCCATGGGCACATGTTATTTTCGTATTAATTAGTATTACAAAAGGTTTCCTTCTTGCCTGCTTCGCGATGTCATGAACGTTAATGAGCTGTACCTCCTCAACCAGCTCCAAACCCACTTAACAAACAAGCAGAGGCACACATGTACCTGTGTGTGCATGTGTGTGTGTAACAGTTGCTGTTAAAGTCAATGATTGTGTGTTTTGTAAAAAATAATGAAATATAATTACATGACTTGAAAACACGTTTGCTGAAACTAAGGGTTTCGATTAGAAGAGAGAGAGAGAGAGAGAGAGAGAGAGAGAGAGAGAGAGAGAGAGAGAGAGAGAGAGAGAGAGGGTGGGAAAGGCCATGTACTGTGGTCTAATTAACCGCAGTCATATATTCATAAATGAAGCGTTTTGTACATGTGGTTATAATTTACATGTAATTATGGTCGCACCACTAGTACGGCTTCTGCCTATGCCAACACACACAGTAAACGTGTTGGGTAAATACCGTTTAAGGCGATGGCGTGGCAGGGAGAGGAGGCAGGGACAGGGTAGGGCAGGGATATCAAAACAGCCTTCGCATGGCTAATTGCAGTTTTATCTGGCTGGACGCACTCGAAAAGGCGCACATTAGTTGTTGTTCATGGAAAAACTAGCTGGCATTTGCCATGATCAAAGCCGAAAACCCGCAATAACAAAAACAACAGTCGCCGTTGTTGACACACATTTTGTTGTGGCTGGGCCCTAAAAAGTATGCTACGAAAATTTTGCACACAAATGAGAGAATTTGCGCGCCAACAACAGCAGCAGCAACAGCAGCAGCCGCAGCAAGAGGGGCTCAACAATAATGCGCAGATAAAAAGAATCCACACACACACACATATATCTATGTTGAATCTGTAAATGTGTGTGTGTGTGTGAGTGTGTATTGGCATTAGGCTGGCAGTTGTGCGACACTTTTTGTCGCGCAATTTAAATGACGCTGTCGAGTGCCAACCACCGCAGCCGCCGCAACAACAACAACAAACACCATGCAACTGCAGCCAGGCGTGTGCTTACACACACACACACACACACACACACACACATACACACAGAGAGAGAGAGAGCATTGAAAGCGTAAAGTTTACGCGCTTGTTTGCTATAATTTCGATTGTTTTCGCTGCGCGCTGCAGCCGCCGCCGACGACGTGGTGGCACCGCCACGCCCATCGATAGGTAAACAAGCTGCCTCGCTGCCCTCAACAGGCACCTTCCCCCGCCGACCCTTTGCTCAGGCCCTGGCTTGTTGCGACAGTTGCGCGGCATTTTGTCGTAATTTTCGTTTTATTGATGTGCGCACGATGTGTCGCTCAGCTGTTGTTGCTGTTGTTGCTGCTGCAACTTGCAACAGCAACTTGCAACAGCAACTGCCGTCGCATAAAATATGCCCCATAAGTGGCACACTTTCAGCATTTGAGATTTTTGCAGTTGTTGCATGTTTTCTGGTTAAGTGCAAGAAAATTGATGCAAAACTTTCGCCCCAAAATGTTGCACAATTCATGCGGCAAGCACATGTGCAATTGCCGCACACACTTTATGGCCACGCCCTGATGGGCAACATTTAAGTGGGCGTCGCATGGGCAACTAATTGCGTGTATCTGAAGTCGATGCTGGAGATGTTAGAATGAAGGATGTCAAGGCTGACAAGGATGCGCCATTAAGAGATGATGAAGTTGGGATTTCACTTTGACTATTCGGAAGTCATAGCTTTTCTTCCGAAGGCAGATTTAATTTTAAAGAGTAGAAGTTATGTAATATAATTACAAAGATATTAAACTAATATCGAACCGCTACAGAGACATATCTGACAGCAGCTACTATATCTCTCATATATCTCTCATATAGTATGTGCTGTCAGATGTGTCTTTCTCTCCATTTCGCTAACTGAAAAAGTTCTCTGAGTCCATAATATGCTTTTAACACAATTATTCTCAGGCAACCCTCATAGTTTAATAGTTTCACTGTAGAATTAGAGTATCGCTTCCTTTATGAGTAAGCCCAACACATGATCGGCAAAGACCAATATCGCTTGTTTATAAATACAACTATTCTTCAAAGCTCAGCACTCAACTGCCCCTAACATTGTATGAACAAATGCTTCATTGTTCTATATCCTGTAGACAGAATGTACACAAAATTCTTTTGGTATTTGTATATTTTTATATTTTTATGTGCTTTTTTCCACGAATTTTGTTCGGTTTTTGCCAGCTGCCACAGAATGTTGCAAGTATTCAGGACAGTTATTCGATCTCTGTCAATTTGGCTCAAGTTGTCAGCAAAGCTAAATATAAAAATAATGTTGCAGCCCCCGCCGTCGGCTACCACTCAGCTGCAGAACGAAAACGTTATGTTGAGGCAAGTTCTTTCTCGTCTTTTCATCAGCGCGTGGCAGGCAGGTGGGAGCTGATAGAAGCTGTATGTGCCTCTAGAACATGGCTATTTATATCTGCATATTTATGTCTTTAGGACTAGGTCAAAGGTAACGAGCATTAGCTGCCAAATTGATAAATCGAGCATTTAATGAGCCACAGCAACAGAGAGATAGAGAGAGAGAGGGAGGGAGAGAGAGAGGGAGGGAGAGAGAGACTGACACAGATCTCTAGTTAACGATTTCATTTTAAATTATTCATGCGTCTTCTAAGTATAAACAATTTTTATGGCCTGCCATCAGACGTACTTTATATTCAGCTCATTATGTTAAAGCCAAACAATTGGCGACATCAACACAAACAACAACAAACATTTCTTATACATATATATATATATATATATATATATATATATATATATATATATATATATATATATATATATATATATATATATATATATATATATATATATATATATATATACTTTGGCTGTGCTTGCTCTTGTTTTAGCAGGGATTACATTTAAGCATGGCGTTGTCCTTGGCGGCATCGCTGTCTGGCGTAATTTCTTTATTAGATTCATTGCGCCCCTTCAGCAAATTTGCACTTGCCACGGCCACAGCCGTAGCCGCAGCCACAGCCACGGCGAGGCACAGGCGGCAGAGGCTGAGACAGCAGCAGCTGCAAAAGATGCTAAAAACAATTACATAAATTGGTTTTGACTTTTAGTTAAGACAGCTGCGAGTCTAAGCCGCATTTATGAACAGTTTCGTAGTGCTGAGCTAACTAAAAGCAGCTGAGACTCGGTAAATAAAACTCCGAAATATAAAAATAATATTAAATATTTCTGTAAAATACAATATATATTTATTTTGAGTAATACTCAGAGTTTGCCACCAGTCGTTGCCTCAGGACTCAAATTCCTTTATTGACATCAATAAATGTCCTTTAATGAGAGGATAAAGCATTTGACAGCTTAAGCAAAAACTGGACAAGTGCAAAAGCCTTGCCAGCATCAGATAGTAGAGAACAGAAATGTAATTATATGACAAGAAAGTTCAAAAGAAATTCTATAAATAAGCAATCAATGGCAGATGGAAAACAAAAGCAAAACTGAATTAAATTTCCCAAATTCAGTATGTGAAACAGAAAAGCTGTGAATTAATGAAATTAATAAAAAAAAAAATCAATAATAATAACAATAATAAGAATAATTACAAAATTAATATATTTCGAATCGTAAATAGATTCAGTTCAATTGGATTAAAATGTTCTATAAAAGTTAGCATTTTTATAAAACATTTTAATCCCATTGAACTGAATCTATTTACGATTCGAAATATTTGTAATTTCTCCATTTGAGAGCAGAGTCCCTGTTGCTGTTGTCTTCGTTTCGAAAGTTTTGGGAAATAATTGAAATTTATTCGCAAACTGAAAAACTGTAAAATTTTGCTCAAATGGATTTTTGTGCAGAGGAAAAGCGGCCAATTAGTCCAGTGGGAAAAGCGAGTGGCAAAAGCTGCATCTAAAGCTTGTTGCACATATATTTTATTGTTTATTGTTGTTGTTGTTGTTGGTGGTGTCATTTGGTCGTTATTGAAGCAAATAAATTGTTTTGCCATGTGGATCATTAGGCGCCCTAATTGAATTTAATGTTTGTGCACAAAGCTTTCCTTTGCACGCACAGTTTAAATAAACAAACAACAATCGATTAGAAAATTATGACAATAAATATTTAGAATTGCAACTGCAGTCCGCACGGCCGAGCTCTGAATAAATATTAGCAGCCAGAGAAAATCAACAAAAATGCATCTTCAATTAACGTTTTAATAAAATATTTCCATTAAAATTCTGCGTGCTAAATACAAACTGAATTCCGATGCGAATGAAGAATTCTGAATGAGCACACTGATGGCTGCAGCGGACACATAAATATGAGCATAACTAAATAAATACAAGAAGAAGACTTTGCTTTCAATATTCAATTAAAATCTGATTTGAGACAAACAATGAATGCTTTAAGATACATTTTAGATTAGCTTTGGTTAGAGAAAGTTGTAAGAATTAATTTGAATTATTAAAATGATTTAGTTACTTCATAGTTTAGACAAATTGTAGAGTGTTTCATATACCAAGACTATATCCTGACAGCTAACAGCCGAAGTGTAGCCCTGTATACCAAAGTTGAAGTCTCTATAGTCTCGCTGTCTACAGACGCGCAGTTAAGCTTACACTTCTTCAAGCCACAGAGTGGAGCTTACTGCAAACACGCCGAGCTGATTAACATATGCTTAGACTACGGCTATATAGTATATATATCTCCTATTTTTAAAACAATTGCTTATAATATGTCTTAGCTGCAGCAGCAGTAAGACATTTAAGCCTGGCTAATGCCATAGTCCCGTGTAAAACTTTGAAGCTATTAAATATTGGAGTTGTTAGATGAATTCCTTGTTCAAGCACTCTAACGGCGCAGCTTTAAGCCACACCGCAAATGCCAGCTAAGCAGCGGCACAGCGAACATGCCACAAAGGTGCTCACCTGCTTCATTATCCTTGCTGGCAGTGCCACTGCCGCTGCTGGCGCCTACGAGTGCCTATTATAAGCCCAGCTAAGCCGCTGCGATTATTGTCTACAAAATTCATGTATTTCATTATTAGGCAGCGTAACAGCAGCCAGGACAGCGGCTCAGCATATCCGGCTTCAGCGAGCAGCAGCAGCCGACGCGGCTCGTGTCCTGTGGCCGTTGCTGCTGCTGCTGCTGCTGCTGCTGCTGCCTCTGCTCATAGTCGCTTGTTCATTTGCTGTCATAATTTAATTTTTGCCACCGGCCAAACACACACACACACACCACCACCACACCCACATATATATAGTCGACGAGCAGCAGACAGTTAGCCAGAAAGCACATCCTGTCGGACTTGGGCTGTCTGCCTGTGGCCTGCGGCTGGCCTCCTGCATCCTTCTCGTTTTTTGCTCTCCATCCGCTCGGCATGCAAAGCACTGCAAATGTTGTCTATGGCATAGCAAAAAATACAGCCAGCAACACGATGTCAAATGGACATGGACAGGCCTCAAAAATCCCAATGTGGATTGCTACACAGCGGCTCATTAATCCCTGCAGTTGAATGGCCGTCGCCGCTGTGCCACAACCTTTTGAGGCTTTGTTTTGTCTCCCGCCTGCCGCACGCCTCCTCCTGCTGCTCCGATCAGAGCCCGCACATAAATCAGTTGCCTTTGGGCACTTTATCTACATCAGTTACAGCATCAACTGGCCTATCGCAATTTCATGTCTGTCTTTCTCCTGTTCTCTTTCTCTCTGTCTCTCGCTGCTCAATTTGCTACGCAAATTATAAACACCAAATGAAAAAAGAAAGTGCTTCAAACTTGGCCAAAATTGAAATGCCTCAAGCTGATTTCAACATTCATGCGCGAAAAGTCAATAATGAAAACTTCCAGGCTGCGCCAAGGGGCCAAGGTTTTAAGCTGGCTCCCCCGCTGCTGGCGCGCGCCGTGCCAAATGTAATAAAATTCGCATAAAAACATTTCACAGGCTTTGGACGCGCCTCGCAGCTGCCTGCTAAACTTGTGCCATCCGCCCGGAGAGTAAAAGTAGAGAAAACGGAGCCCATAGCCCCGGTAGTAGTCCGTAGTCCGTGGTCCGTAGTCCCGAGCCGGAGAGATCATGTGACAGCAGGAGAAATTAAAGCAAGCTGCTTAAAAAGTTGTGCAACATCCGGACAAACGGCCGCAGCTGAGTCTGTGGCAGCACAAATAGCTTGCAGCACAGTTGCAAGCACAGTGGGCACCGTGGCTAATTTGAGTGATCAAAAGTGGTTAGCTGTAAATTACAATAATAAGCAAGAGTTATTTAATACATATATATATTTATTATAGTACAATTCTGATATGTATCTGGCCTCTGTCTATTCCAATTCTTGTTTCCTATTTCATGAATTCCTTTCGTTGCCACTTCTCCGGCCCGTTTCGGTGACACTGTCTATGGCAACGCCTTCTGCAGTTGGCAGCATGCCCAAAAGTTGTGCTGCCTTGTGACGTTGCGCCTATCAAAACCAATTTACTAACGAAGCACATAAATCCAATTTCTGGCCAACACAACAACAATAACTTTGGTAAAGAAAAGAAACGTCTAATGTTTGTTGTAGCCAGCGACAATTTCCGCTTCCGCTCGAGTTGGCCCTTGGCCGGCGTCTCTAAATTACTCGTGCTCGTTGTCTCAGGCTAGCGCTTAGTTTATTAGGCTTATCAGGATGGGTTTATTAGGCGTGTCCTGCCAACGCCAACGACAACGCCAACCTGTGCAAGCCCCAACTCAAACGTTGCTGAGCACTCGAAGAGCTGCAAGTGAAGCTGCCGCTCAAGCAGAGCTTTCGATTCGTCGCATGGAGCAACTGCAACTGAACTCTAATCAATTCCTGCACAAAAGACGAGCTGCCTGAGGCAGTCGGAGAACTGAGCTGATCGAATCAGCAACACGTTGCCCAGAGGATTACACATGCACTGCGTTTGACACGTTTTACTTTATGGGCTTCCGTCGCCCCCAGCCACCAGAGAGAATGTGAGTTCCCTTTAAATGCATGAAACCGAGTGGAAAAGTGGTCGGTGTCGTGCGGGTTAATCAGTTCTCAATGTCCTCTACCTAACTGCTGACAATTAGTAGTTTGCCTTCGTTTCATTCTCTCTAATTGCAATCGAGGACAGAGCCTTGAAAGGATTCTTTTTGAAGACAGCCTTGTGTGGATGGGCTAAGCACAGTTTCATTTAAGCTCAAGACATGCAAATTTAAGTGAGTTTTAATGCAAACTGTAAATAAATCAGTAAACAAAAGCGAAAGTAAGACAGCAACAGCAGCAGCAAGAGCAGCAGCAGGCAACACATGTGCTGGGCTCTGGGCTGCCTCGTCGCATATCCTTTCAAATACGCATTTATTTATGATGCAAGGAATGAGCAAAAGTTTTAAATTAAATTTTATGTTATGTGCGAGGAGTCCAGGGCAATGTAAATAGAAATGCAAGCAAAACTTTGACCCAAATGCCAGGATCGCAAGCAAATGCCATGAGAGCACTCACACACACACATACACTTACATTCAAACACACACACACATACAGAGAAAATGCACAAGATGCTGCATGGCATTCGCTAGCTTTTTCTGCCAATCTGCCTCGCTCTCTATCGCCGGCTGGCTCCATTTCTGATTGTCTTCGCTCGCATCCTTTGTCCTTTGTGTGCTGTCACTTGGGTCAGTTAGGTAAGACAAACAGTGGTCTGTTGCTCTCTTGCTTCGAGCTTCTTGACTACGGCACACAGCAAACATGCCGCCAATTAAGCCACTGCCAAAGTGCTTCAAGCCTGTTCTCTCTCTCTCTCAGTCTCTTTCACCCAATTGATTTCCCTCTCTTTTTTAAAGCATACTTTTCAGCGCACATGAAATTCGATTATGCATTCCGCACACTCGCTGCCTGTCTGCCTGCTGCGGGTGTGAAAATGATATGATTTTTATAATTGAATCATCCATGCTCGCACTCTCTTTCTCTCTCTCTCTCTCTCTCTCTCTCTCTCTGTCGCTGTCTCTTGATCTGGCAGGCGTATAAAAGTAAGCGCGTCTATAAAACAGAAATCCATCTGAAAGTTAAGATTAACGCTGCTTTTACGAGCAGCGCATTTGTCATACACTTTTCGGCCCATAAAACGTTACTTGAAGGGTTGCCCTCGCCGAGCCCTCATCAACTCTCTCTCTCTCTCTCGCTCTGTCTTTGACCCCTTTCAGGCTTTTAATGCCCATGTCGTATGACTTAATAGAGCCAAGCGATTGACTCGTTTTTAGCGGCCTTAAAGTGCAGTTTATGGGCTTTTGTTTTTGGCCTAAATGAGTTGGCGCGATAAAACTAGATAGCTACACTGGGAGAAATACGAAGGCAAAGCCGTGAATATTAAAGCAACTTTCGGATTGTATTTTTGAATAGATAAATTGAAGCTCTGTTTGTGGACAGAGAATCAACTTGCTTTAAATTTAGTCACTTGTTGGACAAAAGTCCTTATTATTTCTCTCAGTGCATTGGGTACGTGTTTGGCACACCTCGTGGCCGTCATTTATCAATACATTGGCGGCTACAAGCATAGCATATATGTCAAGAGGTCAATGTGTGCGTCGCTAATTAGCAGACACACACAATCACACACACACATAGATGGGCACACAGACAAGCACACACACACACACACACACACACACGTGATCAATCATATTGGCAGCCAGCTGAGCTGGGTAAATGGGTCAGAGCAACTCGCCACAGTCGTGATTTATGCATGTGGCAGTAGCTCTAATGAATAATTTGATTAATTTAATCAGCTGCACACAGACAGATTAAATCCCAACAACTGAATAACAGAGCAGAGTTTTCAATATATATATATATATATACACGAATATATATAGATGCTCTTCAAAATTGTCAGTTCACTGGCTTAGGGATTGCGAATAATCGTTACAGGCAGCCCATGAATATTTTACGAGTGCTTTGAAACTGTTCCTCGCAAAGCCAAACTCCCAGCAAGAGCAGCAACAACAATGGCTGACAGCCACTGCGTAAATAAATGCAATACAATTTGAATAAACAGGCTTACACATACTTAAATACACACACGACTGATTTATGCCAATATGTGTGTGTGTGTGTGTGTGTGTGTGTGTCAACCACTTGTTATAAATGCTGTTCGTGTGTGCATTTGAAAACAATTTATATCCGATTTTCATTTCGAACCTCTCGGGCGTAAAACGAAATCTCTTGGCAAAAGCAAATCTCTTGGGCGCCACTCTCTCGCTCTCTCTCTCTCTTTCTCTCTCGCTCACTCTATCTCTCTCTCGGCAGGTGGCAGCTGCAAGTCCAATTAGTATATGTAAACAGCGAATTAAGCTGATTTGACATCCCGAATAATGTCTATAATAATATTAAATGAACTTTATGCAGATAAAACAAATAACTACATAAATCATATAGTAATGGGATCAGGGACAACTGCGGCATATAAATACAGCATACAGAACATAACAGCTTTACTGTGATATAGCGAGAGTTTCACTGAGTTGATTATGTGTATATTTGTAATAGCTTATAGATTTAGGGGTATTACAGATTCCATTGACAACAAATTTGGTAGCCAAAAATCTTTTGTGTTGTCAATAAAAATTCTAAAATTCTATATAGTTTATTATGGGTAACTGGCCTTAGCTTTAAATCATAATGAGACGCATGCCAAACTAGTAATATCATATTCAAGCAACATATATATTTATACTCAATCAACAATTCCGACAAATTTTTGGCCCGATTGCACTGAACTGGCAACGGGCAACTGAAGGTTAGCTGCTTACCAAATCCGTCAGAACGTTGCCAGGCGCCGCATTTCCTATTAAATTGAACTAATTAGACTCGCATATGCATGGGTAACAGATACGATAACAAAGTGTCGCATATACTTAGACGCACACACACACACACGCACATACATCCGCCCGCACACACAAGCTTTTCCTTGGAGCGCGCCCCAAAAAGTAGGCAACATTTTGTGCTGTAATTGGAGAAACTGCTGCAAATGTAATCAGGACTTTTGATGATAGCATTTTGGACCCAGCCAGTCATGCGTCTATGTATGTGTGGTATAATACAACGACAACAACAACAACAACAACAATAGCAACACAACGTGACGTAAGGCGCGCACGCTCTCACGCACAAACAAAAAATACATAAATCAAATTGTTGGAAATTGGTTACCAAGCAGAGATAAACTCGCATTATTATGCCTGCCATTTAGGTGTGTGGGTTGATGTCTGTGTGTGTGTGACTAGAGGCTGCTAGGCAACACATTTTTCACATGCAATAGCTAAGCCACACTCACACACACACACTCACACATACAGAGGAAACCTGCTACTTATCAGCCATCAATCAATAGATATGAGCCAGCTTTTGCCTAATATTAATAGCTCTTCGTTTGCGTCGCAGATCATTTCGAAAACCAAAGATTGATATGTTGTTGTTGTTACAGTTGTTGTTATCCTTGTACCACAATTTATGGAGCACAACGAGCACAGCTCGCTTTTGCGTCTTCTTTGTTTTCACAGCAAAAAACTTGGCCCAGTTAGCAGTTGGCTGACTTCTGCTGTTGTCTCGCCAGCGACATGCCGCCAAATGTCGCGCTTCGTTGTTGACCAACTTGGAGCTAACTGAATTCATAATTGCTGAGAGCCTCAAACTCTTTGAAATCGGAGCAGGAGCATTGCACTTGTTGTCGACACCAGGCTGTCCCACTTGGCTCGGCTACCTGATGCTGATGCCCAATTAATTCTGATTTATACATGTATTTTACAGTTGCTCTATCTGTGTGAGTGTGTGTTAGTGTCTCTGAGTGTGTGTGCTGTTGATTGAACGACTCTGCTACAAGGGAGATACCATGTGTAGGTGGCGGTGTCTGTGTCCTGTCAGCTCCTGCTGAGCCAGGCACTCTAAGCCAAGCCATTTATGCATTAGCCAAGAATCGCCCGACTGCCCAAAGCATATGCGAACCGCATTGAGTGGGAGGAACATTGCCAAGGCATTGCCTTTCAAATGAATGCAAAACTGTTTCAAATTTTCATAAATTCGACACAGAGAGTAAGAAAGAGAGAGAGAGAGAGAGAGAGAGAGAGAGAGAGAGAGAGAGAGAGAGAGAGAGAGAGCCGAAAGAGTGTGCTTTGACTTGGTCTCGAACTTGTCGACGCCAACAACAATAAAAGACCGCAGCAAATTATGCAAATGCAAAAGGCAAAACAATTTAGCGCACAATTTGCACGTTGGCCGCAAGAACATCGAAGCGCCCACCCCCAACCCTTGGCTAACAGTCTAAGGACACTTCCTGAATCACAGTTGGCGGCCAGCTGACCAGGCCAAGGCGCTTGAATGGCCCGAGAACAGCTGGTGGCCCGCAGTAAATGTAGACCGCATGATTTGTATCACAAATAGGCCACAAATGGCACAAATACACCTACACCTACACACACACACACACACGCACGCACTTATACTCATGCACCCGCACACCAATACAAACATTTATTGCTAATTGCTGAGAGGACATTTGCATAAACTTAACAAAACCCCAAAATTCCCCTACAGCCAGGCAAATAAACGACAAAGTGACCAGTCTTTCACACACATAAACACACACACACACGCACACTCTCCCACTGTATATGAGCAAATAAACGTCTTGGCTTGTGCACAGTTCATTCTGTGTGAAATGCAGTGTGGTCAAAGGCATGCACTCAGAGAAACTAGGAATAGAAAATGATTATTATATATATTAAATATATAATATATTAGATTATTTTCTTTAAATTAAGAATCTAGTTCCTCTACGACTCGAACCCGAATCAAAATTGTCAACAAATTTAATAATTTCTTTCCATACATTCTTTTGAGTGTATTTGCCCAGTGAGCTTAGCTAACACAATTTGCATGCCTTCAGGCTGGCTGCCAAACAAGACGACGCTGGGCTCGGCGACTGCTGCAGCAGCCAAAGCCATAAACATAAATCAATTTGTGTTACCTGGCAATGAGGTTCGACTCTTTGAGCTCGAAATATATAATTGATTTTGATTTGGTCATTTCCTGACACAGCCGAGCAGGACAACAGTTGCAAAAGCAGCGAGCATAATTGCAGCAGGACGAAACCATTTAAGACCGCTCTCGCTTTGATCTGTGAAGTGCAGCTAATTATTGTTCTGGCCTTGCAACAGTTGGCACACTTGCCGCACTTGCCACTTTTGAGCATGGCATTAGCCTGTCGTGCACGTCGGCGGCACATGTGGCGTATGCGTAACGCGCACGAAAGTATGCAACATATTCCGTAAGCAATGGACGCTTGACCCATTTAAATGCCTGAGGACATGGGAGGGGGCCTCTAGCCGGTGCTGCTAAGCGTTTAGCTCATTTCATGCTAGGCAAAGGCATAAATTGTCCAAATTAATGTGACTACGTTGTGCGCACCATCGCCAGCAAAAGCCTGTGACTAAATGAAGCTGAGGCAGGGGCTAAAGTTAGACGAATATCAAAGATACGACTGCAAATGTGAGAATATTTCAATAAAGTTCGCAGCATCAGATGCTTGTTTGCAGTTTTTGCCGACGACTTTGACTTTTGCTCTCGTTTAACAACGACAACACGAATTGGCTGACTGAGAGATACCCTGTATAGAAGTTGCAGTGAGCAAAATGTGATGTAAGTTGAGCGAACTCAGTTTCATGAAGTATTTCAGTTAGTCGATTGCAGAAAACTTAGTCAAATAAGCCTACAATAGTAGCTATAACCCGGTCGCCTATCTCTGTTGATTACGGGGTATAGCAACCACAAGGCAACATCTCACAACAACGACAGCGATTTGGCAAAGTGCCCTCATCAAAGCAACAACAGGCGCAGGCCGAGGCACAGCAGAGGCCGAGGCATCCGCATGGCCATTGCTTTGATTGCTCGCTCGTTCCTTGATTCATTTTCTTGCTCGACTTTCTCTTCATCTCTCTTTCTCTCTCTCTCTCTCTCTCTCTCTCTTGCTATTGCTATTTCTTTTTCTTTTTTGCTGTGTGCTTTGTGTCCTGTTGAAATCTTTGTGCGTTTTTAATTTGCATTGTCTGAGGAGCACTCATCCGCTGCGTGGGCCGCGTTGCGCAGCAGCTGTCAACATTTCAAAGCGCCAGTTGTAGAAGCCGAGCTTGAGGACATGGCATGATTATTGATAAAACTGACAGCAAGACTTACCTGAACTCAGCGGAGCAAATCGCAGTCTCCGAAATTTGTGCTGGCCAAATCTGATACGCAGTTGGCCAAAGCCAGCACGGAAATGGCACTACGCAGCACACTTGGGCACATTCCGTTCGAGTTTCGGACTCTTCGACTATCCGACAGCAACTCCATCATATAAAGGAGCAGGAAATTGTGTTTCTGCGGCGCCACGAAGCAAAAATTCAGGGCGAAATTAAAATCTGTTTATAAAGTCATTGTGCTGCCGCTGCCCTGGTGCCATGTTGTTGCGGTCCAACGGAATCTGTTGCCACTTTTGTTAGAATTTCTTTACTTAATACCCTGTAGAAACAGAGAAAGATGTGGTGGTTGTGGGTGAAGAAGAGAGGATTATAGCTAACAATATGTTAAGACGAAGGTTAAGTTGTGATCTCTCTCGGTGATCCCATAGACAGAGAGAATGCCAAAGGCATGAATACTGAGAAACGTTAGAGACTTAACTCAGCCAAAATCTTCTCTAAATTAACTTTCTCTCAAAGTACAGGGTATGAGCTTGTCGCATACTCTTGTCGAGCGCACTCTTGTTGGTTTTCTTTGCTGGTTTTCTTAACGCTTGCCCGCTGCATTTACCATTTAAATGGAGAATCTCGAGTGCGAATGGCATTTAGCAAACAAAACTTGGCCAGAAACCCAACGGCAAGCGGCAGGCGGCAAGTGGGTGAGAACGAGCCAAGCCAACGACAATGCCAACAGCCACAACTATGACGATGACGGTGGCAGCCATTTTAGTGTGCTGGAGCTTAAGAGGAGAGCTCTCGAATTATACAGGACTGTGCGCCAAGGCCGAAGGACGAGCGACAAGCGACCGTTATGTCTACAGTTATTGCAATTATAAGAAGGCTCATTGTTATGGGGCCCCTAATGAAAATGGCGCTGCAGTCATTTTTGGGGCTTAGCAGGCGCCCATTTGATATTAATTAATGTTAAGCACACGACTCGCTGGCCCGGCCACAGGACAATGCCGGCCATTTGCATATGCTGTGGCAATTTGATTGATTAAAAATGTAATTGCAACGATGCTCGAGGCGATTGGAGTTAACGGAAAGAAGAAAGCCACCGTCCGGCGCTGCCGAGGCTAAGCCTTTAAGCCGGCACTCGTTCCAATTTGTAATTGCCACATTTGCTTGGCTCAGCTGTGGCTGGTGTTTATGGCCGAAATGTAAGTTTTTGCAGCTGCTAACGGCAGCTCTCGCATCGCACATTGCGCATACGCCACTTGGTGCGCTGTACAAAATGTTGCTGGCAATCGGTTCTCACTACAGTTCACTAAATAATTGAACGGAAAGCGAAAAACTTAAGCCATGGCTAATAAAGCACACGATGTGGCAGCCACAACGTCGTCAAGTGGCTTTAAATGAATTGCAATGCAGCTCAGCTGCTGGCAAGGACATGCTGCTCCTGCTCCTTCTGCTGCTGCTGCTGCTGCTGTTGCTGTTGCCTAATGTTGTTTGCAGCTGGTGGGTGTGGCAGCAGCAGCAACAACAAACAAACTGATGCAACATTTGTTTACTTCTGATGGCAACTTCAACGGGGTAGCCAATCAGTTGACTTGACTCTAACTTTTCCTGCCTCGTCTCTCGTCTCTCGCCCTTCGCGTCTCCTGTCCCTCTCTTTCCTCTCGCTGATGCGAATGCAGACGAGCTACATTTTTCACTTTTCACTCGCTCTCTTTTTGTGTCATTTTGGCATTTCATTTTGATAAATTGCGCGCCAAGTTTTAAAGCGTCCTTCTCACTCCACTGCCACGCCCATGCTGAGTGGGCGTAGCGCTCAACGTTGAAGCATTTAACGATGCAGCCCTTCGCTGCCTCCTCTTCCCTCTCTGCCCGCCCTACCGCAATGACCTCGATTCTGTTGCAGTTTTGGCTTTAGCCCAAACCCAGCCTTTCAGTCATGAGTTCATGTGTACTTTATAGCTGTTTATGCAAAATGATCATCAGTTTGGCTTAATTAACGCCTTGTTCATGGCCTCACAATTATAGCCCATACAAATTTTGGGCAAATTTTCGAACTGAATTTTTTTTCTCTGTTGCAGCTTTTTTTATGTTTGTTCGAAGGGCCATGTCAGTCGCAGGCAAACACCTCGATGGCAATTGAAATTGCATCGAATGCGCATAAATTATGCAGATGAAGCAATTAGTAGAATGTGTGCACGGTTTTTGGGGCCCAGTGAACATCCATTTAACATTGTCACCTGACAGCTACCGTTGCGAAAACATTCCCAAATTTACATACAATTTCGATGGTCATTTGCGAAATTCACAGATTAATTGCCAGTGAAAGAGAGAGAGAAAGAGAGAGAGAGAGATAGAGGTGTGGGATATATTAGAATAATTCAAATGGAATTTTTGCAGTGCCTAATGAGGCAATAACCAGATCGACCGCATTCCCATAGTTAATCGAGAGATAATCCAGCAACTGCTGCGCTGTGGTTCGGCCAATCCGAAATGCATATGAAACAATAAAATGTGCACACAAGAATCCAAAGTGGCTTTTTCTATTACAATTCAATTTACGCATTTATTGGGCCCACAAATAAAATATATATTTAAATGGGAGTTTAGCTCGCCAGAGCTAATCAGCCTGCATAATTTGGGAATGCCGATGAAATTTGTAAATCAATTTTAGAATAATATATTTATTGAAAATATCGAAAATAGTTGCAATGTGTAAGCTCACCAATTTAGAAAAAATATTTTATTAGATACATCTTAAATATATTTAAGCTTAAATTTGATAAAATTTCATTTTCAATTTAAAGATCTGGCTATACCCTCGCCTCAACAGACTTCATATCCGTAGTAATTTGGTTGCCTTCTGTTCACCTTTAGCGCATTCATTCACATAATCAGAATATAAATATACAAGACTATGTATGTATATATATATATATATTCAAATATCTAATGGCATACGATTTGGCTGCGTGTGTACGGTGGCATCAAAAAAGAAAACAAAATATTTAAGCCGCTTGCTGCGCGGCGGACATCTTAAAAACGTAATTTCCTGAATAAGCAAATTAAATCCAACATTAGCATTGAGCGATGCTCCTCTGAGCACACAAACAAATATATAAATACATGCACACGTAGCCCATACACACTGCCAGCTGCTTCGGGTGCTGACAATGCGACTCGTTTGCCGAGCTAAAAGAACGCAGAAAAATCATAAATAAGTAGCATATACAACAATTTGGCTGGAAGGTATGCAAATGTCTTTGGGAAGGCGCGAATAATACAATTTCAATGGCATTCACGGGGACAATTTTCATAATTGAAGCAAACACATTCAGTGGGCCGCGCTCGCAATTTGCATAACAACAACAACTGAATTTCACCATTTAAATATACATATTTAAATATATGTATATATATATATGTATATATATATATATATATATATATATATATATATATATATGTATATATATATACATATATATATATACATCTCTTCAATACATGTATATGTATATATACATATATATATATATATATATACATTCGCGCTTTGTTGATTTATGCCGCCGTCGACTGGTCAAGAGCAAAGTTTTTGCCTTTCACCTGCCGCGTGGCACTCGAAGTTTGTTGGGCATTTCATCGCAGTTGCTTTTTATTTTTTTGGCCAAACTTCGCAGACGTCTATCGAACGGATTAGGGGCTGGCTAAGGCGGCGCTATACGATTCCGGCTAACTGCAGCAGCTCATTGGGCCCTTTATAGCCGATTAGTCGTAATTTTTATTATTTGGTCCACTCGCAAAAAAATCGACAATTAAAAGCGCAGACTGCGCCCGCGGGGCATGCTGCTGCTGCTTCTGCTGTTTCTGCTGTTGCCGTTGCTGCTGAACAAATTGAGGTCAGGCAAAGGGCTACACATAACGCTCGACAGCAACTGGGGCACGCGAGCGGGTGTGGGCGGGGGGGCGGCAAACCCAAACAACAGTTAAAAGAAAATTGGCTGCTGTTGCTACAGGCGACCGCAAATGAAGTCGGCGAAGTGAGCGAGCGACAGCCTGGAGGATGCTGGGTTAAAGTGGAACTCTGGATGGGAATCTGGCACTTGGCCGTGGCGTTTGGCCAGGCGCTTGTTTTCGCATTGGCCCATAAAAGCAACACAAAATTGTGCTAATTAGCCCTAAAAGCATGTCTAACTGCATGGGTGTGTGTGTGGTTGTGTGACTTTGCACCGCTTGCCCTTCTCTAGATTTGCGAGCGTTTAAAAATTAATATGCACATTATGGCTGTTCATTGTTTTTATAACCCAATTATTATAGCAAAGGCAACAGCAGCAGCAGCGACAGCAGGAGCTAGCCACGCCCCATTTTCGGCGCTGCACCGCCTTTGTTTAGTTGGATTTAGCCAGCTATGCCTGCTGCACAAATAGTTTTAATATGCGACTGTCAAGCGGAATATCACGCATACGCCGCGTCGTCGCACGCACAAAACCTATGAGTAATTAGCCCATTAAAGCCAAACAATATATGCACTTAGCATGTTGTTATTTCCGCTATTATTGCACATTTTTGTTATTATTTATTATTATTATTATTATTATTACGCTTTATTAGCGCTCGCTGCTGTCGTGCCGGTTGCCACGCACCGCAAAAATTAAACGCAAACATTTGTTAACAACTTTTGATGCGTGTGTGTGAGTGTGAGTGAGTGTGTGTTACTGCCGGCAGGCAGCACACATATTGCCAGGCGGAAGCGACAAACCCGCGACTCACACTTAAAGCAAACAACCCACAGCCGCGGGGCAGGTGCGTCAGGCAAGCTCAAGCTCGCCTGTCGATAGCTAACCACAAATTTTTCAGATTGACAGCAGATTGACGCGACGTGTAAGCCCTAATAAAGTAGTAGCCTTCAAAATTAAGTGAAATATAGTTTGAGCTATGCGAAGTAATTTTCGAAAGAATTTTTGAGTATTGAGTACCTTAAGTCGACTTAATATAGCGAGAGAGAGAGAGTTAAAGCATAAAGTTAAAGCTGTTGAACGTTTAGCTGAATGAAGCTAATGGGTAATGGCTGTGCATTGATCGTCAATCAGTCAATCAGTCAGTCAATCAAATGTACTTAAAACACACACAGCTGTATGCTAAACTGCGTATGTCTGGCATTATTATCAAAACGGCATTAGAAGGCAGGCGTCATGTGGGGCGCACATAAAATGCGAAGCGATAAAATAGCGACGAAATGTTCAGATTAAGCGGCCAAAAGGCGAGTCTTCCCGCTGTTGCCACAGCAAATGTCAGCGAACGCAAATTTAAATTTAAGCGACACAGCGCTAATGTGAAGCGTTGCCATGAGGCAGATAAGGAGTGAGAGGTGGAGAGGCAGAAACAGAGGCAGGCAGGCAGGCAGGTGTATAGATATGAAAGCCCCAGAGCGCGCTGCTCGCACCGGATGTGCGTGTTTTTTGGCTGCATGCCTAATGCCACAAAGTCATTTGACGGCTTTCGCAAGAAACGAAACCAAAAACACAAAAAAACAAGTAAGAAAACTCTAGTCGAGACCGCTCGACTAGGGTATACCCTGAACCCTGCGCAGAACCGCAATTCCAAACAATCTCCGTTTCTTTAATATACATAAGTTTATATATATGTTCATTACAAGCAAAACATACACACACACGCACAGGCGCAAGCACTCACAAGCGCAAATCGTTGCGTCAGCTGTTCTTTGGCTGCTGTTTGCATGGCAATGCTATGGGAAATTAAATGCTTAATAACTTTTTTTCTAGAGTAACGATTTTGATCAAACTTGTTGGGCGTGATCACGTCATCCATATATATGTATGTGCCAAAGCACAAGTCTCTAGTATTTGATATGCGGGAGTTACAAATTGGAGGCGAAGGGGGCGTGGCACCCAAAATTTAACAAAAACCGAAATTGCGTAAGACCCAAATAACACTAAATGCAAAATTTGAAGACTCTAGCTATAAAGATGAATTAGATAGAATTTTATAGCTTAATTTAGATTTTCGTTTTTAATCGATAACAATAAAACGATAACAGTTATCGAATTTCTGAAACAAACTCGATATGCGCGCCCTATACAGGGACCTACAAAAAAAATTTGAAGTCTCTAGCTATTGTAAGTTCTGAGATCGACGCGTTCATACATACGGACAGACGGACAGACGGACAGACGGACAGACAGACAGACAGACGGACAGGGCTAAATCGACTCGGCTTGTCTCCCTGATCAAGAATATATATACTTTATGGGGTCTGCCACGCCTCCTTCTGCCTGTTACATACATACGCCTTCCAACAAAAACATTATACCCTGATTACCCATTTTCAATGGGTTCAGGGTATAAAAACGTAAGCGAAGAGAAGAGAAAAGGAAGGCGAAGCCAAAGCCACAGGAAAGCAGAAAATGAAAACGAAAATGAAAGAAAAATAAAGGCAAGACACGGCTCGCATCATTTATAATGCGTACAACGCGGCGTATGTGTAACACGCCTTTCCACTACCGGCAAACAGTTGTCGCTGTCGCTCTACCTAAAATGTTATTGTTGTTGCTGCTGCTGTTGTTGTTGTTTTTGATATTGTTTGAGTGTTTGCTGTTGTTGCTGCGTGCGCTGTTATCATTAGCGTTACATCGCTTAACGCCTTTTGCCCGGGCTGTCAGCCGCAACGAGTTAGCCAACTTTTGGCTAAAGCATGTGACCTTTTAAACGTGCCCAAATTATAGCCCAGTTAAGTTGTATTCCCATCGGACTTGCCAAACACACAAACAGGCAATCAAGTAAATGGGAACTCGAGTTATGCTCCTGTACTGAGTTTCTTATAATTATACAATAATTTTTAGTTCAAGATATGATTCTTGTTCAAGTCACAAATTTGTGGTAAGCTTAAGCATTCTCTTCACTGTCTTCCATTTTGTAAATATATGTATTTAAATTTCATGAAATACATATATTAGGGTATTATATTTTATTATTATAAAAATTTAAATAATTTATTTTTTGTTAAATTAAATTCATTATAAGAATAAAATATGAATTAATAATTTTTTATATATTTAAAAATGTTTTTCTAATTTCCTAAAACATATTACACTAATCCCCAACTAGATTTAATCATTTTTCGAAAGCGAATTTCCACTTCGACTTCCGCTTCGAGCTTCTATGCCGGCGCATCCAACGCTTGCCTTGGCTTTATTTATTTTTTTCTACGGTCTCAAATAGACACATTGCCAGTGCTGCGGCGGACAGTGAGTGTGTTGGCTCTAATCATCGTCTGGGTGTCTGCCACGCCCTGCTGCTTTAGCCCTGATTGTCCGACGCCTTGCAGCGATGATATATTAATTGGGTTTTTATTTATGATGTCGACACCTATGAGCCGACGATGGGTCTGTGGATATGTTTCTTTTCTGTTCTCTGTGCTTTGCTCCCTTCATTTGGCCAATTGTGGTTGTCGCATTCGATTTTCTTTTTATTTTCGCTAGCTAATAATTGATTTTTGGCCCCACGCAGACACAGGTTAAGTGTCAATGGCGAGCAGTTCAACAAACTGCTGACGTCTGCGAGCCAAGCATCGAGAGCAGCTAAAACAATGACCCACAAGAACCCCATGAACTGAGCTGTAAATGTTATTTGCCATGCATGTGACAACTGTGTGCGTGTGTGTATGATTGTTGTTTGTGTGTTGTTCGTGTTGTTGTTGCTGGGTAGTGCAGCTTAGGGACTCGCTCTGTGGCTATGACAATTTATTAGTAGCTGTAATGAGCAGAGTTTAGTGAGGTCCCGTGTGTTTATGATTTAAATTTACATGCAAACCCCACTCGCACACATATGCACACCCTCTCACACTCGCACACACACACGCACACAGACAGACATTTGCAATTGCTGTCCATGGGGCAACGCAAACACTTGTCATTATTAAAATAACTGCAGTTGCAACAGATGTTGTTGCCGCTGCCGTTGCTAAACAATAAATAAAGGCAATTTGCAGCTGCAATTATTATGAAAGCTGATAACAACAGTTAGCCAACTACCTACACACAACAAACACACATACATACACACACACACACACACAACCACATACATACCCAGATAGATAGAGAGAGTCAGCTATTTTGAGTGTTTCCATAACGTTTTGCCTGCATTTGGCCAGGCTTATAGTAAACTGTTTGCTTATTTAAGCCCACAGACTTCGGTTGCCCACTTCTAGCCCACAAAGTCTACAACTAAATACTAAATAAAATATGAAATTTGAATAGTGCTTGGGACTGGACTAAGCACTTGCTACGAGAACAAAATGTTGATTAAGTATAATGTCAACTGCAATTTGCTGAAACAATCATATATCAAATTATTGAGAGCAGGCGAGAAGTCTTAAGAGGCGAGTGCTTCGACAGCTGTAATAAAGGAACTGATTACGAGTTATGAGTTTAATTATTGCATTTGATTTGTGTCAGAGTTTTGAGTTTGTAGAAGTGAAGGACGAGAAGGTAAGCTGAGAGTGTATATGAAGCGATATTGAAAGTAATCAAATTCATATAAAATTGAGATGAGCGTATAGTATAGTACAGTATAGTATAGTATAGTATAGTATAGTATAGTATAGTATAGTATAGTATAGTATAGTATAGTATAGTATAGTATAGTATAGTATATGGGCTGAGGCAGTTGCCAGTTCGTTATCAATCCAAATGGTCACAGGGCATTAGAGTTCATCAAATGCTAATGAAAACCTTAGAAACATATATCAAGAAACATATTAATTATAATGTTACGGGAAGTGTTACTAAGTGTGGTCTCCATGCTAACTTAAAAGCATACAACTGATTAGACTCACCCTTTCTCTCCCCCTCCCTCTCTCTCATTTGTATATGAAAGATATATTGCTGTGGCTGCCTAAAAGGCAACATTAAATTAATTTCTATACTCATTTGCTTCTTAAGCAAATACTGCTCGTAGACCAAGGCTCAAATACATCTATCACACACTTTGATTACCATAATGAACATCTTTTGTCTGCCACACGCACCAATACACAGGCACCTACACGGCACACTCTTGCGCCTTTCAATGCAGCTCGAGTCTTTGGGCGGCTTAGATGTGAAATGGAACTCATTGTTAAAGGCAAATAAAGCCCTTTCAATGATATTTAGATCGATGTAGGCCTGCAGCTCCGCTCTTAAGTGCTCAATGCAGAGTGTTATAATGTATCCGAACCGAAAGCGGCTTAAATTTAACAGATTGAATACATTTCGTAATGCGTTATGACTAGAATCAATTTGCATAAACAATGGCTGCAATATTCATGGGTCTATTCCGAATTCTATAGCAGCGCTCAGCGCGAGCTGGCAAAGCGCTTAAATTAAACTGAAATATGGTAACACCCACACCCACACACATACACAGACATTAAGACAATATGCTAACAGACAGCTGTCACGCCCACAAGCGCACACACACAAACACACACACACATACGCATTGATGAAATTAGACTAATGAAAACAAATGCATATCGAAATTAATCCCATAATGTCGCTTTATTTATAGACAAGCGTCGCTAGCAGCCGTAACAAATGAGCCAAGTCATTATCGTTGCCAAATGGTGGGCGGCGCTCTAAATGTGGGCGTGGCCCAAGAACCACTTCATTAGATGCGTAGCAATAAAGCAGCTTGAAATGCAAAATCATTTTGAGACTCGAGTCAAAATCGAAGCGAGAGAGCTCAAAAGTGTTGTCATTTGTTGCACGCAATCACACACACACACACACACACACACACACACAGAGAGAGATACACACATGGATGATGTCATGTGTAGCGGGAAAGGAGCTCGAGCTGGAGCTTGAGCTACAGCTGTTCCTCATAAGCAAATCATCATGATGCGTTTTAATTAGTAAACCGAGCGTTTAATAGTTAATTTTATAGAGCAGACAGAGAGAGAGAGAGAGAGAGAGAGAGAGAGAGAGAGAGAGAGAGTCTCTGCTAAGCAGACAACAATTTGCATTAGCAGACAGTCAAGTTTTGCCAGCTTGTAATTAAAATAATAAACACGCACAAAATGCATTAGAAAATTTAGCTGAGATCTGCGCAAAGAGAAGCTCTGGCTCTGGCTCTGGCTGTGGCTCTGACTGTGGCTCTGGCTCTGGCCAGGCGACTGCAATGGTTTGGGGTAGAACTGATGGCTGTTGCCTCTGCTGAGTGGCAGTGGCAATTGTCACAGTAACAGCAACACACACAAATACACACAAGCACGCCCACGTTACGGCTGGCTGTGTATGCGGCTGAAATGCTAGACAATGGCACACGTTGCGTATACGCAACGCTGGATAATTGTTTGCACAGTCAAAGCGATTGTGTGTGTGTGTGTGTGTGTGTGTGTGTGTGTGTGTGTGTGTGTGTGCGTGCACTTGTGGGCCAAACGTGTGCTATTTGTGTTGGCTGTTTCACTTAGTGCGTTACTGACTTCAGGCCTCAGGTGCGCCTCATTGTGGCTGGTCCATGGCGCGGCGAAAGGGGCTGAGCACAAGGAGTTTGTCCTGCTGCGACAATTGTTGTGGCAAGCACCACACACACACACACAGCCATACACACACTTGACCTGCTAAGCATTCACAATTGGTCACAATGACCGTCTAACTGGGCCAAGAGCTGCTAATGTCGAAATCAAGCCGAAGATTGACCATGGTCATGCCTATGCCCTGCACGGAGCACGTTGCACGTGTGCAACAAATCAGCTGAGCAAATATCGACAGCAAACAGGACACGCAATAATTGTGCGCTTGCTGAGCCTGGATTAGCGTAAATGTACTTGAGCCTGGCGATTATCCCTGGCTCAGCTCGAACCAAGTGAAAACAATTTTTGTTGGCCACAATCAACGTTTAAACGTTTGCAACTACTTAGCCGCATTTTGATGGGCAGCCCAGCAGCACAATGAGACACTCTAGTATTTCCGCCACTCACTCTCTCCCACACACACACACAGACACAGACGGACAGAGCAACTGTTGGCTAAACACTGCAACAACAAGATGCAGAAAAATTACAAATGACAACAATGGCTGGCGCAACGGGCATGGGGCGGGGGGCTCTGAGGTTGACTGAGTGCTTGCCCGACTGCATTACAGCTCTAGACGTCAACTGTGTCAACGTGTTGTTGCCGCTGCTGCCTCTGCTGCTGCTGTTGTGTCGTTGAGTGCGTCTGTCGACGCTTGAGTGTATCAAACACAACGCTACATCAGCTGCATACTTTTAGCTGCTACTGTCTCACTAGTGTGCGAGTGTGTGTGCACTTAAGTGTCAGTGTGTCAGTGAGCGGCTGACCCACTTTATGATAAGCACGACGTCACCAACACCAGCGAAACAACAACGAACAACACCAAGCCAAGAGGGTGATGCAAAACTAGTGCACTGTGGGCTACACAGACAAAATTGATTACAATTTCGTATAGGCCTGGAAAAGTGAGAGAAATTGAGTAAGCATTGAAGAGACCTAATTTGTTTTAATACTCAAATATAAAAAAGAATAATAATAAAAAAAAAGAAAACAAATTAATAAAAAAAAATTATATAAAATATTTTATATATATATATTTTATATAATTTTTTTTTATTAATTTATTTTCTTTTTTTTATTATTATTCTCTTTTATGTTTGATTTAATTGATCTCACAATATATTGCTATATATCTTGCCTACATCCCTCAAGTATTTTCGTATTGTTTACCCACAAATTGAACACTCTCGCCCACAGTGCACTGCTTGGCAGCTGCATACTCGCGCGTATTTATCATGGCACACGAAAGCGTTGCATACTTTTCGGCTGCTGACAGCGCAACAATGAATGACATTTAAATAATGCTGAAATATCTGCGGCCTGTTATGCCAAAAAAGAAGAAATAAATACGATTTTGTTCGGTTTTTCTTTCTTTATTTATTTATTTTTTTTTTTTTTGTGAAAATCAACAAATGAAGCTTTAGCCAGAGCGCAAGCAGAACAATTTTACTTTTTGCTTGTGCCAATTTGTTAGCGCTAATTTAACGTTGATTATCTGTGGCTGTCACACACACACACATACACTCTCAGTGTGTGCTTAGATAACTTTGGCAGCTTCAATGTTTGGCTTCGTTTTGTTAGCGATTTGAACGTTGACAATTAAATGAAAGTAAGATAAATTGTCGCGTTTGTTTACAGTTCAACTTGTCTGCTCTCCGTTCGAATTCCAGCCAAATTGCCAGTGGGCGTGGCGGCCAATCTGCGCTTATAGTGCGACTGCCCCCGCCCCCTCCTTCCACTCTGTCTTTGCCCCTCTCTGCGTGCGGGCACATTGTATCGCTTAATTTATTAAACGCTTCGTTCGTTCCTTTTGCCGCAAGTATTTTTGCAAAGATAAATTCCCAAATGTCATGTCATTTGTTGTTGTCGGCCCAAAGGCCTAAGGCCTGTGAGCGGGGCGTGGCAACGGGCGCGATAACTGCGACAAGGTCTGACTACTTAGCCATGTTAATATCCCGAACGAGAGCTCACTGCAAACGGCATTGCCATAGGGCTGGCAAATATCAAGAATAATCGTTTCCCTTATGGAAGATTTATATACGAAATGCAAATTTAAACACACTTAATTTTCGCATTAAATTCAATGATTAAATTTTAAACTTAATTCTAGATTCTTTACGATTATCGATTACTTATTGATTCCATTTTAAAGTCTCCAAAAGCATAAAGAGCTTACGCGACGCCATTTTTATTGGACATCAATTTTTAACTCTTCTGCGAACGAAATTCGAAAATTTATTTCAATTTAATATTCAAGCATAAAATGTCGAAGTAGAACTTTTATGAGTCAAAGCTTTAAAGCTAACAATTTTAGCCAATATAAAAATTGATAAAAAATGTATAAATATAAGAAGTTAATAAATAATATATAACCATCGATGACTCTCTTCTGTTAAGTAATTAGTATAAGCTGAAGTCTGGTCAGAGTTGAAGGAATGCAAACAAATTGCAGCCGCGTGGCACCTGCCGGCAATCACCTGATGCAGCAAATGAGAGAAAAAAAGAAGAACAAAATGAGAGCATTCTGTTGAAGCCATGGCTAAGTCACTTTCCATGTAAACACGCAACAACGTGAAGGTCTGAGGGTGGCTGGGAGTCTGTGCTGCTGGGAGCTGTGCAACTGCAGCTGTCAACCGAAAGGGCATAAGAAGCTAATGGCTATTGCTGGCTATGTCTGGCATTTGTGCTGTAATTAAAGCGCCACTGGTGGTGCTGCTGCACCACATTGAGTGGATCGAGAGTGGATGAGTTGAACTGGAGTCCAACTTTAGTGAAATGTAAATTTGATTATCCCAGCTGCAAATATTTGTGTGAGCGAGTGGGTGGTGGGTGGTGCGAGTGGTTTGGCTGGCTGGGCTGGCGCTCGTCCGTTGACATATTTATCTAGACGTTTTCGTTGTTCACATAGCTGTCGCCTGTCGCATTTTGTGGCACTCTTACCTCACTCACTCACCCACCCACCCAGCCGGCCGATGTCAGCCTGACTTTTGTTTAGCCAGGCAATGATTAATTAAAACATGAGCAATTTTATTGTTGTGTTGTTCGCTTTGGCTGTCGTTAGTCCAGCGTAAGGCTTATTTATACTTCGCCACGACACTTTTTCAACAAATTACACAAACAAAGCAGCCTTCAACGCCCTCCCCAAAAGACACACACACACATACACACAGTTCTTGTCTATAGACATTAGCCCGAATAAAAGCAAAGACGCCCCACCACCATGGGGCCCGCTCGGTGGGTCGCTGTTGCGTGGCTGAAACTTGCGGGCTCTGGATTTGGACTCATTAAGCAGCTTCAGCTGCTGGTGTCAAAATTGCTCTGAACGACCGACCCACTGTGCGTGCACTGAGAGAAATAGTCGTGCTACTATATAAGAGACATATTATTGATATTTGATATCTGATTGCAGTTCATTGAATTTTGACTCAAGTAAAAAATAGTATTAAGCAGAACTTGACTTTGTTCGAATACAATATATCTTATTGTTTCTCTAAGTGTATTTGTGTGCTTAGGTGTGTGTGTACTCGTGTGCCTCTGCGTGTGTGTGCGCAAACATGACGCCTAATGAGAAAGAAACTTACTCTACTATTTGAATTTGCTTTGGAGGCGGCGTTGAGTCCTTGTTTGCCAGGCAATGCGGGGCCAACAGACTGGCAAACAGATTGGTTCCGACCGAGGGGTTCGTAATGTGGGCAACTATATGTTTACCGTTAGCAGTCAGCCACAAGGCAATCGTTGAATTAAAATGCAATTGACATTCGTTTGCTACTGATGCTTTATTAAAAACGAAAACAAAAAGAATTATGCAACAAATCTGATTTAAGTTTTAATTATTGATCCATCAGTGATTAATTAAGATAGAAAATTGCTAGTTTAATTAAAATCATAGATTGAATGATCCAAGTTCAGGGTGGAGCGGAGAACAGCAACAATATCGTCTACTTCAAAGGCGTTTGCAAATTATGCGAGCTGTAAGATCATAGCGCGCTCCAGCATTGAGCAATAAGCGTTCGCCTCAGGCAGGCAGCCGCCGCGTAATGGCTGCGGGGAGGCGACTCGGGCAGATGCGGGTCACAGGACGTGGCAAGCTGTTGGCAAAAGCATCGCTAATTACTTGCTCATTATGCTGGCTATTTAGCTTTAATTACGCCAAGCGCCATCCATGACAAGGGCGACAACGAGACACTCACACACACACACACACACACACACACTCGCACCAATATTCAACGGTAAAAACTCGCTAAAATGCTACCCAACAAAGTAGCAACAACATTTGGAGCCTTTCACTTTTCACCTGCCTTTGTGCCCGCCGAGCCCTTAAATGTGCAACGTTTTCTATTCAAGTGCCGCAGTGACAGTGGCGAGGGCAGTGGCAGGGGCAAGGTAAACAGGGGCAGCGGCAGCGGCAGGTGTGCACGTGTAGCAATGCGATGCTGCGCCAATTTGCAGCCTTTCAAAGCGGATACCCTGGGTCGGGGTGTGTGTGTCTGTGTGTATCCATGTGGTTTAGAGGCAAACATGCTAGGGGTCTGTCAGTGTATAATGGCTGCAAAAAGTATGCGTATCAAAGGCCGAAATGAAAATAAACGATGCCCACTGAAGAGGCTTATATCAATTAAAGAGCTTAAACTGAATCATTCGTAGGCAATGCAGGGAATTAAGGAGATATGAATGCAAACATCCTGAATTGCATACTTCAAATTAAATATGACAAATACACTATTTGCCATGCGGAAGAGGGTATATTAGTATTCAGATATATGATATTTATTTATCAAATTAATTTTGTAGCCACGTACTTATGGTGCTCACTCTTGTGCACTTTGGTCTGCTACAAATTTGATTATTTTCATACAGTGCATATCTGCCTACACATATACATATATATAGGGGTTGCACACCTGGCTAGAATATTAGATATGCTTTTATGCCGTTAATCCAGATGCTTGTTTAAGCCGCATTTGTGTAATGAGTCGGAAGCACTTAAGCCCTGTCCGTCCGACAATTACCAACCCTCAGCCAGCTCTACGCTCTTGAGCATAATTGAAAAACGCATTCAATACACCTACGCACACACACACACACACACACACCTATGCTTAAATTGTGAGCTGACAGGTCCGTCAGCTTGGCTTCAATACGATGTCAGCATTATTGACTGATCCCTGATGGCTCGAATCGATTCAGTTCTCGTTCTCGTTCTCGTTTCATTTTGCTTGCCAAAAGACATTTTCATAAGCAAAACACTTGAGGTCGAGCTGTGGGCCTGGCCCACCTGTACCTTCTTCGTGTGGTTCAATCATGCCCACACATCGTTGCCCCATGCCACGTGCCACATGCCACTTGTCAGCATTCATCTGTACTTATCAAAGAAATGGGTAAATGCGGATAGAGTTTGTGTTGCAATACAACTGAAGGTAGCCTAGGAGACGAGCTAAGGCTACCTGAATTAGTAAAGGGTTGCTTTAACCTCAGAGCCTTAAGCTTTCAGCTCTTTAATAACAATATAATTCTAATAAATATTTATATATAAAAGTGTACAGGGTATCTCGCATGCCTGTACACACTCACTCATATTTACTCGTGTGTTTATTATAATTTCGTTATTCGTAGCGCTCGAGCATAAAAAAAGGGATATCTTGTCGTCATGTGAACCGGGCAGGGGCGGGGCTGCTGCTGCCCTTGTCAGCAGTGGCTGTCCCAGGGTCCGCGGGTCGCTGCTTAAGCATTTATTTATGTTGGTCTGCAGCGAACAGCCACCACCATGACAGACTGTCTTTTCAATCAGCCCAGACAGTCAATCAGACAGACAGACAGACAGACGGACTGACACACACACGCGTCCTTTTCGAGACAGCTGTCCTTGGCACGTGGCTCAAGTGAGCAACAATAAAAACGAGTATGAAAATGAACGGAAAATAATAAAAGGGCCTAGCCAATGTCGGCGAGCAGCAAGCAGCGAGCAGCTTCAGTTTTAATTGAATAATTGTTCAACCACTTGGATCCGAAATGCGTAAGAATGGCGGTCGGGCGAGGCCACCAGCAGCAGCAGCAGGAGCTGGCCAGAGCGAAATGTGGTTAATGCAATTGGCATAGCAGCCAGCGGAAAATGATGAGATGCAGTTTAATGGAGGCACCGTAACGTTGCATAAAAGGCAGCCGAAAGGCGAAAGAAATCACTTGGAAGTGAAAAGGAATTAAAGCCTGGCTGCTGGCATGCGAATGCGGCTAATGCCATGGCCGTTGCCATGGCCTTAAAGGCGCTTCACGTTGATGCAAAAATTGCTTGGCAATGATTTGTAAATGGCCGCTTACCCAATTTTTGGGTCGAGGGGGCAATGAAAATGAACTGCAACAGCAGCAGAGGCAGGCAGGGGAGCGAGGTGGGTGGGCTAGGAAAATGCACAGCAGTCGAATGCTGGATGGACGCCATGGCAAGTCGATTGGCAGCCAAAGGGCAGCCCAGCACGGCACAAGGATTAAAAGCCAAATGGCTCTCTGTCGAACAAAAGTTCCCTGCTGCCCAGCATTCAGCATCAGGCATCCAGCATCCAGCATCCAGCATCCAGCAGCCAGCATCCTGGGCAGTCAATGTCAATTTCGTGGCATTTTTGGCTGCCGAGCAGCGCATATCCCAGTGAATTTCGCGCTATATGCAGGCAGCTGGATCATAAAGTTTTGCACATGTTCCAAATGGATGGAGCTCTAATAAAGCAGCTTAAAGTCGCGCAAGCCCCCTGACTGAAAGTACATAAGAGTGCGCGACTCCGAAAAACTCCATTTGAATGAGGCGGATTAACTAGTCAAACGGCTAGTCAGGGCAACAGATTTCGCAGAGCTTTCAGCTGGGCTTTAAGTTGAAGAGCGATTGCCGTGAAAGATCTCCCAGCTATTTAAAAACTTTACTTTTCAGTTATAGCGATGACAGTTGAAGGCATCTCTTGGATAGTTCAATCAAGTTAATATCAAATCTTTCAAATCAAGTTAATATCAATCTATCATATATCCCAGTTTTAGTATCTGTCGGATATTTCAATTAAGTTTAATGCACATCCTACTTAAAGATCTCTATCCATATAAATATATAGTCATATATAGTAATATATATCTTCAGTTCAGTCAGCAATCAATGTGTTTGGCTCTGTCTGTCTGTCTAACTGTCATGTTCGATCCATAACAACTTCCTGCCCACCACAAATCAGATATGACACTCTATAGTCTATCCACAATATTCTACAATATAATGCTAATATACACCTGTCGTTGGGCATTGAGTGTATCTGATATAAGCATCAGCAGCAGCTAATTGTCAATGCTCAAGAGCTGAGTTCAAAGGCCGCACGAACACCAGTTGAGCCACTGTCGGCACGCATTCGACTGACATTCGCTGGCGCTGACCCGCAACTAACTGCAGCAGCAGTAGCAGCAGCCACGCCCACCCTCGCCTCTGCTTGCCCCAGCAGCTGACGTGCTCTTAATGGGCCGCACTTGCAATGGGATTCTCTGGAGGGCCATTGCTGGGGCTTAGCCGTGCAGCGCCGAGCAGCGCCGAGCAGCTCCATTTGCTTTGGTTATGCTTGGCTAGCAAGTGCTCGATGTTGTTGTTGTTGTTGTTGTTGCTGGCCATTGAGTTGGTCAGGCGCGGACGTTGGCCAATCGGACACGTCTAAATGCACTAATAATAGTAATGATTTGAACTCGAACACGACGCAATGGACGCAACGGTGCATGAATTCAATTTTAATACAACTAACAACAAGTGCAGAAGGACGGACGCAAGGATAGAGGGTCGAGTGGACGAATAGACAGACAGACGACAGACAGACAGACAGATGGACGTTTAGATTGCCATGGCAGCAGACGCCACAAGAGGCGTCTGTTGCTGCTGGTGGGTGAGCGAAATTATTTTACGTTGATTAGAATCAACATAAATAAAATTAATTGTTGCCGCTTCGTCTGGCTCGCTCGCCTTTCAGGGGTTGCATTCAATTTGATTATTAGCATTTGCTCAAACCAAAACCCACTCGACTGTGCCACAGGCCGCAGTGCAACCGGCTGCTGGAGTGCCCCCCGAGGGTTGCTCGAGCTCATGCTTGACTCGGTCGTAGATGGCTAATTTTTAAGGGCTTGCGCTGAGCTCTGCACAAGATGTGACAGTAGCGAAGCGTAGCCACGGCAATGGAACTCAATGAGTCAAAAGGAACTCGAGCTGAATGAGTGAAGAGTGCGTGAGAAGATGCTACAAAGTTTAGAGGGGCTAAGAGAAGGATATATAAAAGAAGAACAGTTTATAATATATAGTTTATCAAGGGATATGAATAAAGAACTGGAATATTCTATATTCTTTTCATTTGAGTGAAAGAGACTTGAGACTTTCATATGCTCAACTATGACTAAGGCTAGAAGAAATCTATGAATAAAATACATTTTAATCACATTTTTATATATTTTTTAAATAATCTCTTAATCGCACGACACGCGCTCATCTCTAGCTGGGTCGGTCAGGCGGATCGTGAGTCTCCTGGGTACTCGAGCAGTCAGCCAAATAAGTACTCGTAATTATAATTTATTTACGCAGCCCTCGTCTGCTTGGCTGCATAATTTTGGGCTGGTTTTTTAATTGGCCACTGGCTGGGGCAACTTTGTATCTATCGATGTGATTGCCCATTCAATATGTCCACTGTATATACACACACACACACAGAGGCACACACACATTGGCAACACTTTGCACTCGCGCATAAATTGTGCACAATTGTTTCCTGAGTCACGGCTGGCATTATGCGTGGCAAGAGTTGCTTGTGGTGCGAGCGATGTGGGTGTGGGTGGTTTGGCTGGTTGGTGGCCAGGTTCATGCGAACCAGCAGCCGTCGCGATTTCGCATCGAAAAATGATCAGGAAATTAAACACCCCACACTCTGCGGCACGAAGATGCGCCCGCCCCTCATCAGCATGCGCCCGGCATAATAAGTATGCAAAATCTTTCTCTCCGCCAGCTGCAGCGCTCCCAGTCGACAGTGGTGCAACGTGGTGCCGAAAGCCATAAATTACACAAAAGTGACCACCAACACCCAGGGACAGTTGCTGGCAGCAGGCAGCAGGCAGCAGGCATTAGTTGCCAGCAATTGCGTTTGCAATGCCCCATAGAGCGTAGGGAGGGGGGAGGTGTAGAGTACAGTTGGTCAGCTTATAATATGCAAAATATGCCGTTACAGCGCCAAGCAGCATCGCCCCCACCCACTGCTGTCTGCGGCACAGTTGTCGCTGCACAGCGGCCAAGTAATTAAACGCGTTGCCCAGTCGCCCTCCCACTGCCCACGAAAAAACATGCAGCAGAATTGTCAATTATTGTGGGGGCAGCACGCACTCACCCGGAGCAACTCAATGCGCATTGTTATGTTTATGAAATGCCTTTTGAAAGGGGTTCACATACACAATAAATATGCTTAGTGACAATTGAATGTGCATGACTCTAAGTTGAAAATTGTTGTAGCATACTTTTCAGCGTTCCAAGCAGAGATCAGCTCGATCAGTCGGAATTATGTTATTAATGTTTAGGTAGCTCTTAAGCATGTGAATTTTAAACGAAATAAATTTTATATAATTTTAAGAGGTATGAAAAAGGTGGAGCTATATAGATCTATAGAGTATAACCAATACTGCTGAAGTTCATGGGGATATTATGATAGATTATAAGTCTCTCTCTCTCTAGTTCATTCTATAATGTTAACTACATTGAGACTATATGATATTATATATGCCCAGAAAATGCATTTGATCTTGTGTATCCTAGTTTAAGTCAAGTTGCTAGTGTACCAAGCTATGCTTCATGCACACAGCAGTAAAATCCTTGCCTTTCAGTCACATAATCCAAGTGCATCTCTACTACAGATCACTCAAAGCAGTCCACAGCAGCTCTCCATGCATGCAACTTCTCCCATTTGATCCAAAATTTGATCCCCAAATTACATACGTCTGCCAACTCGAATACAACTTAAAGCGAAGCTTATGCCCAGCCTGCGGCGGGCATAGAGTGCCTTTGTGGCACTGCAATGAGATCAACCAAATTTTTGGCCGTAATGTCGTCTGGCCATAATGTCGTCTGTCGGCAGAGCGACAACAGTTGCTGCAACGCAACCACTAAGCCGCTGCCACGCCAATCGAGGGGCTATAGAAATGCTCATCGCAAATCGCATGGAAGTTGATTGTGGAAGAGATGCAATTGTTGCCGCTGCTGCTGTTGCTGCAGCAACTAGTTGCATGGCTGTCGGCAATTGTTTTCCTGCATGATTTTTCAATCCGTTGGCAGTGGCCGGAATATTCTCGTCGTGTCGGTGCTGGGGCATGGCACGAGCCGGACATTTGCGTCAGCCTAATGCTTATTAGGCACACTCGAACGCTTACGAATGCGGAGCTTGTGTTGAAGAAGCTTACAGCATGCAGGCGAGTAGTCCTTTCTCGGCCATAATCGACTTGTTGTTTTTATAATTTTAATTGAAGCTCCGCTTTGCATCGCAAATCCAGCCAAAGCTGCCAGCCTGCAATGCACTTTAGCAATTTCCTAAACAAATATTGCACAAAGGATCAAATCGTAAGCGCCTGCACACTCACACAGACACACACACACACACCTGTGCATCGGGCAGTGGTCGGGCTGGTCGGTCGTACAGCATGTTATGTAATTAAAATGCCAGCAGAGCATGTTAACAACATTTTCGGCAATTTGAGCTTAGAACCACACTCTCTTAATGCTCTTCACTCATTTCTCATTTCTGCTTTCGCTCCTTTCCTTGCAGACGTCACGAATCTGGACTACGTCAAGGTGAACGCCGAGGCTGGCAAGAACGTGACCATACCGTGTCCGGGCGTCACAGAGCACTCGCTGGTGGACACGCTGGTCTGGAAGACGGCGTCGACGACAATCGCACAGTTCGCCAATCGCATTCCGCTGCTCCACAGCCCCCGGGTAAGTAGAAGCCACTAGAGAAACAGCGATAAGCAGAGGTGAAGCAAGTTTTATGATTGATTCAGTTCTCTACTTCCGACTCGGATTCGGATTGCCTAAAATTTATTATGAAAACGAGTTTCGGTAATGAAAAGCAATTCCTGTTGTGAGTTCCATTAATCTTGTATCGGCCAGCGGCCAGTGGCTGCTGGAAATCTCTGGAGTGCAGTTATAACTCAAATTGCAATCCGACTCGGCTTCGTATTAGAATTCATTACCCACTTGCCATATTTCGGCACTTGACGGCCCGAGCTGGGGCCACTTGAGTTTGGCCATTAAATATTTTTGGTTGGCAGACAAAAAAAGGAAAAGGAAGGAAAAAACTGAAGCAGAAGAAGCGAAAAAGAAGAAGAAGGTGGCTGTTAAAATAATTGATAGCCAGTTAGTTGCAAGGCGGCTGTTTGAACTTTGCCAGCGACAGCGGCGAACAAAAAGAAAGTGCAGCGAAAGTCGGGAGAACTAAGTGGCCATCGGTGGGCGTTCGAGTTGGCTGCAGACAGTGGGGCCAATATATTTTTAATGTTTGATAGTTGTACTAAAATAAAAACGACAAGGCGCAAAAATGGTTTAAGTGGCTGCCAAGCAGCGCCAACTGCTGCCGCTGCTGCTGCTGCTGCTGCCGCCTTAAACGCACTCCGGGGGCCCCAGCGAGGCGGGGCAAACAAAATGAAGAATGAACAAGTTTCAGCTGCAGCCCGAAGAAGAAGGCCCTGGGACTAGGCAGCCAGCACCACCCTCTCTACCCCATGCCCCCCTCGGCTATCGTGTTAAATGGCAAACTGGGACACTTGAGCTGCAGCCAAGCCAAAGTTGGCGCCGAGCTAAGCAGAGTTTACCTGGCTTGCAGCCGCGCTCTCGCTCATATTTCTTAGCCAATTTGGCCTTTGCCATTGCTCAATGTGCGACGGCTGCGCGCCTGCACAGTGGGCTGAGGCAGCGTTCCACTTTGTTCAGTGCAGATTCCCACTTTCCGGCAATTGCTCCACTGTGCCTTGTGTGCTTTATGCTTGGCTATTATGTGTATTAAAAGTTTTTCAGTCCGTTGTAGTAGCTGCTTCATTTTATTACAACTGACACACACTCCACACACACACTCTCTCTCTCTCTCTCTCTCTCTCTCTCTCTCTCTCTCTCTGTTAAGCAGCTATTAACTTTTGTTTTATGGCTGTGGCTAAAAAGGAAATAAGAACGAAAATGATTCATGCCACTGTCGCTGACTGCTCTTAGCTGCAGCTCAACTTTGTGAGATTCTCGACGCCGACTGATGCTCGGCTGATGCTATCTGGACACATGATGGGCGCCGTCAGGCGCAAATTTGTTGCATGTAATTAAAATTTTGTTGCAATTTCCTGCTCGACTGCAGATTGAACTGTAAATTGAAATTGCATTGTGGAAAAATGCTTGGGCTGAAATTGTTTTTGCGGCCAGCAGCACATAGTTTATTGCTTGATAATCAAATCCCATCGATCAACAATTTTATGCCACAAGACTGTAGCTAAGCCCCAGACGAATATGTTTACAATTTTGTGGCAACACACACACATACACACACAGACAGACCACACACTTGGACTGTCTGGCTTGCCCACAAGGCAGGTGCACAAAGCTTTCGGAGAAAAACCTGAAATTTTCTTTTATAATAAAAACCAATTCCCTTTAGAAGAAGAGCCTCAGCTCCAAACAATGAAATGCCAGAGATTTCAGACAGTTTTTAGCACAAAATCCTTAATAGGTTTTCAAGAAATTATACCGTTCGCATATGTGAGCTTCTGTCTCTCTCTCTCTCTCTCTCTCTCTCTCTCTCTCGGTCTGTTCAGCCTCAGCTCGTTCGTCAGGCTGCAAGCGTATTAAATGTTTTGCATTTATAAATGCTTTGCTACGTGCAGTCGAGCTCAAATGAAACTTTAAAGTAATTTGCGTGCATTGCCCCCCAAAACTCAATTTGCCAGGGCTCAATTATGGGCACAGCAACAACATGTGCATTGAAAAGTTATCGTCTACGACTACAAATTGTCGCCAGAGTCAAATGTTGGCCCAATGTTTGGGGCTATTTTAAGTGCTGTCCAGTCGATGGCAGCCCTGCAGTCAGCCAGAGAGAGGCGGGCCTGTTTGGAGGCGTGGTGAGGCAGCAAACTTGCTTCTGCTAACTTATTTGTCTTTCGTATTAAAAAGTTTTTGTGGAGCCTAAAGTAGAAACTCGTGTTGTCCACATTGTTGCCGGCCACTGTCAACGACTCCATGTTTTGCAGTTTTGTTTTCATTGGGACCCCCACGACCCCCTCGATCCCCTCTCAGTTTAACTCCATTCTGACCCTCTCGCTCTACTTTAACTGCACTTGTTTTGCACACGATTCTGACAAATTTGTTTGTTATGCCAACTGATGGCAAATCCAACACAATTCAGGTGCCCATCCGCATACCTCTGACAGGCACTGTCCACTCGATTTCGACTCAAATAATTAACCCCAATTGCATATTGCATTTTTCTCTCATTCCTCAATTTTCGTTCATCTGCAGATACAACTTTTGTCGGATAATTTTGGCCTGCAGTTCGCCCCGGCCCTGGCCAGCGACACGACGGAGTACATTTGCCTAGTCAACGATCGGCATATACCGGAGGCCATAGTCGATCTGCTCGTGCAGGGTAAGTCTTAGGCGATTATATATATGAATAAAAAATAATAGATGTATGTTCTTATATATATATATATATATTCTTATACTATATATAAATATTGAATGCAGATGCTTTATTTTGTTTTTTCATCAAGATACTTGAATATTTCTTACTGTGTAGATAAACTGATTATTTTTTGGTTGAAAGCTCATCTCACGCTCATCAAATTGAGAATCTTTTATTAGAAACATTCCATTCAAAGTTTTGTAGTCGTGCTTGATTGTTGTCAATTTAAGCATAGTTTTCTATATTTAGTGGTTTAAGTTTGAGTGCTTTACTTCATTCCGCCTTTCGTAGAAACACTAAGTATATGGCATACATAGAATTTCCATATCAACATTGGTATCCCATAGTACTGCCAACGTCGGCAGCTTATGTTCAACTGCAGCAAGTTGCCTCATACTATTATCTGCAATTTATCTCTTCTTCTCATTTATCATTTATCAGTTCGACAGTTTGAGACAGATTATTCAGCACAAGCATATCGGAGCATAGACATGAAGCAAACATATGAATAAAGTAGAATAGAATAGAATTTAGCTGTAGTCAGCTCTCATACTCCATTTGGTTGGTTTTAGCAACTAAAGCTGAACTTGTTTGAGTGTGGAGCAGAGACATCATCATCATCATCTTCATCATATTACATTTCATATATTTATTTTTTCATACATTTATGGTTCTTTCTTCTTTTCGTGATTTTCTTCTTCTTTTCTCTTCGTTTGGTCTGGCTTTCGCCATTTAATGAAAGCCTTAACAACATTAATGATTTATCCGGTTTCCTTCCATTTTGGTGATTTCATTTGCAGTTATGTGTCCGTGTGCGTGTGTGTGTATGTGTGCGCGTGTGTGTGTGTGTGAACACAATTTCGATTTTCTCACCACAACACAGACACACACACACGTTCGCTTTCTTGTCATGATTTCCATTTGCATTTCAGTGATAGCTGCCAGTTTCTCTGCTCGCTCTTCTCATGTGTTTTTCTTTCTCTCTCTCTCTTTCACACACACAGATGTGCCCGATCCACCGGAGCGTCCTTTGTTAATAAGTTTCACATCACGCTCCGTGAACTTATCCTGGGCGCACTCCCAGCATCCACGAAATGCGCCAGTGACGCATTTCATTATTGAGACTCGGTAAGTACAGCAAACGTAGCTAGAGCATGAGTACATTAAGTCCAGGCAGCATCTGCCTGCCTCTCTCTCCCCCCCCCCCTCTCCCCTTGTTGCTCTCGATATTTATCAGAGCCACAACACTTCAGAATTAGAGCACTTCAATGCCGAAGCTTGCTTTGCCTATATACATATATATAATATATTCAATAATTATCTTTATAAATCGCATGTGCCACGCCCCCGGAAACATGGTCAGCGGCCAGCGGCATGTTCAACTGGCTGCTCGTCCTTTTAGCCCTGTCCTGCCAAGGCGAACGCATGCAATCAATTAAAATCATGCGTTTATTGCTTTCCGCTCGCCGCTCTTTGATAAATTCCCATTGCAGATATTGCAGCTGCCACGCACACCCCATTCCCCCCCCCCCCCCTCCTGTCCCATTCACCTCGGTCCACTTACCGTTGAGGGAGTCCTTTAATTAATATGTAAAGCATTGGCTGTGATATGCGCGCACACACAGCGATACGCACTTCACTTGTGCTCCATTTAAATAGAAAAGAAAACACGCACACATATATACACATATACACACGCACACATACACATACACACTCGCACTCGCACTCACACTCTCTCACGCTTGAGAAGGCGTTCTTGCAGCGGCTATTTTCCGAATAACTTGAACTCAATGCGCGGCATGAAAAAAGAGAGGAAGAAGAAACGATTGCCGCGAGTGCAATACAAAGGCCAGCAAAACGAGTATGCGGAAAAACTACTGAAAAGCGAAACTTTTTCAATAAATTCCCATCATCAGCAGCACCAGCAGCAGCAGCAGCAGTAGCAGTGGCGTTGGGTGGGCGTGGCGGGGCAGGGGCACAAGACACTGGGGCCGGCAATCGATGACAGGCAGCTGAAAAGCAAGCAGAGCCTGTGGTGCATTTATGCAAAATAAGAAATAACCACACAGACACACACACTCATACACCCATACACCCATACAGTCATACAGCCGTGCACTAGAGCTCGCGCGAGTGAGTATACATATATGTAGCATACTTTTTTGGGCATGCACAAAATGAAGCTGACGCCGACTGCGACGTTGACTGCATTTTATGTAAATTCTCCCATCGATGTGAAGTGATGTGAAGTGTAGGTTGAATTGCTGTCGTTGTTGCTGCTGCTGTTGTTGTCGTTGTTGTTGTTGTTGTCGTTGTTCGTGTTGTACGCGCCTCTGTTGCTGTTGCCACACAGCACGCCTGTTATTTACATTTTCGGTTGATTCGGTTTATTTGCGCATATGCAAAGAGAGAGAGAGCGAGGCGCGTGGGGCGGCCTTTAAGGGGCTCGTGTATTATGTGGAATATATCTTTTGAGTGCCGGCCCTGCAAATTGAAAGACGATGACAACGAAATGCTTCAAGCTGGAAATCTCGTCTCGCAAATCCACACATCGAATGCCAATGCAATTGAAAATAAGTTCAGCTGCGATAAATGCGAACTCAGAAACGGAGGTGTGAAGTATATGTGTGCGTGTGAGTGAGTGTGCGTGTATGTTTGCTGGCTGAGGGTGTGGCGTGTGCTACAAAACAAGTGGCTGTACATTAATGCAAGCCATAAATTGTATGGCACACATACGACTGTGTTTGAGGCCAAACTTTTATACATTTATTTATCGAATTGATGATTGTGCTCGCTTCAGTTCGAGTGCTGTTTGCAGTTCTGTGTGTGTGTGTGTGTGTGTAAAAGGTGTTTATCAATTTGAGTTGATTTTCGTATCCATTAAATGAGATCAGCGAGAGTTCAAGAGTGGATTTCATGCGGCAGATAAGGCAGCAGAGGAGTTGAGCAACTGCTTGAAATGTATTCGAGTAGTGGATCAGGAAGAACTAGAGCTGCTAGAGGTGTGAGCTGCGAGCTGCTGTCTGCTATAGAGAAGTGAATACTTATGGGTACATAGTGAGAAAAGCAGCTCGAATCTGGCTTAAAAATCAAATAGTACTCAAAGACTCACACAGCAGAAATTCCCAGTTCTTTAGTTCTTTAACATTCCAGCATTAAACAGTCTGAACCCAACTCAATAGGCATAAGCCAGGACAAGCGCTGCCTGTAGAGTATCTACCCAGCTCAGCAGCCGCTTGCCTGTTGATACTCATGCCCACACAATCTGATTCCCTCACTCACTCACCCACACAACAATGCAAATTTGCAAAAATGTCATCAAACAAGAGGAAGCAAAACAATATTCAATCATAAACAAAAACATTCTTTGCTGGGATTTAATCAACAGAAGCGAAGGTTTATATTATTTTTGCCAAATTGTTTTCGCTTTTAATTAATTGAACCGAACAGCAAACTAATATCATTTTTTCTGTAACGTCAGCGCGTTTGTAATTGAATAAAGAATAATTAAACAATAATAAAATTATGCAACAAATTCGAACTTAATTGCGCTCGACTAAAGCGCGCATTCAGCGACACCCGAAACAGCTTAATGCCTGCCATAGACTCGATGATTTAAAATGAAAATAATACTCATTAAGCTCATTTGAAATATTTAAACTATAAATATATATGCATATTTATTGATGTATATTATAATGGCTGGCCATCTCTCTCCCTCTCTCTGCCTCTTCGTCTCTGTCTCATTATCTCTGCAGTTCATTGTAGTTGCTCAGCCACAAAAAACAACATTTTTGACTGTTTAAACAAGTCGAGGTTGAACTTTGGCCCTGGCCCTTGCTGCCACACACACACACGCACACACACACATACACGCACAGCCAACACATAAGCCATATGCTAAAAGCTGGAAAAAAACACGAATGTTTAAGCGGCTTACAACAAAAAATGCTCTGTGTATTTTATACCGATTCAAACACGCACACACACTCTGTATGGAAGCAGCCGCAAATTTATTTGCCATTGCGGTTATTTCCCTTATTGTTGTTGTTGCTTCTGAGCTGTTTTTTAGATACCACCCATTTTTCACAAGTTTTTTTTTTCGCAACTCGCCGTCCTCTGAGCAGCAGCAGCAGCAGCAGCCGCAGCCGCAGCCGCAGCTTGTATTCATTTTTGCAGCAATATCCATTGATAGCACAGACACAATACACATACCCACATACACATACACCCACACTCACACACACACCCACACACACTCATATGTGTGTGTGTGGCTGCCCGTACGCATTTATTAATTTTAATGCTTTTTCAAGCAACTTAAAAAATATGTTTTTCCAGCCCACATTTTCTTTCGGCTTCCTCTTTTTTTTCGTCCTTGTTGCTGGTAAATATATTTATTTAATATTATATTTTCTTCATTTTGTTGTTGTAGTTTTTGGTTTTTGGCTTCGTTTCACTCCTGTTTTCGGTCGCATCTCATATTTAATGCATTTTTAATCACACAAAAAGCTGCGCATCGCTTTCAGCTCTTGTGGCTCGTGTAGCCGTGCATAAGCCCTAATAATATAATGTGCACACACACTTACACACACACCCACACACACTCATGTCTGCACGGCATGCGTGAAATTTATGCAGCCAGGCAAAAAAAAAAGAAGAAAAAAAAACAGAATTTTTTGGCAACTTTAAACAAAATTTACTGCACTTTGATATTGGTCATGAAAAATGTTTATTGTGCGGCGCCCGCTGAAAATTTATGCGACACAAAAGATCCAAAGCCGACAAAAATGGGAAACGAGCTTAAAGCAAACAGTACCTAAGGCCTGTCACACGCCCCACTTAATACCCTGCACGAGACTTACCTTGAATTTAATATGTCTGAGCTGAGCTAGACCCCCGAGGTGGAACAAATAAAATGAAAATAAAATAAAAATAAATAATAATAAAATAAAAATAATAAAATATTGAATATCCTAAGATTTCCGTTTTTCGTATTATTTAAATAAACAATTAAAAATTGTATTTAAGTTTAATTTGATTAAATATTTAGGATACTTAATTTAAATATAAATTAATTTAGTATATTTTTGAAAGCTTTAACAGATATAAAGCACGCAATGCATGGCATGAGGCTAGAAAGTGATATTGGGTGTAGCAATCACAGTTAAAGTTTAAGAGAATATAAGATTAATTTTGAGTCAGGCTCAGGTATTGAGATCTAACGATCTCCTAGCTCCTAGCTCTAGCTCGTGGTCGAGCAGATCTTTGGCCTGCTGCACCTAAGCGCTTAGCTTGGCCGAGATTCTACTTTCTTGAGGTGCCTTGGAGCCTGCTGTTGGGCTCTGTTTCCAAGTCTGAAGTCTCACTCGATCACCCTGATTATCATGAGGCCACGGACTTTTTGCCTGGAGAAAGCGCAGTCTCTTTATTGGCATTCCTTACATCAGAATGGCATAGAAAAGGCAAGTAGCTGTCTTACTTCTAAGTTTCACAATAGTAAAGCTTATCGGAGCCGCATCGGAGCACTTCCAAAGCATTTCATAACTGGTTGTCGAACATTGATTTCCTGCCTGACAGCAATAGGCAGAGTTCTCAATATGGGAACAGTTTCCCATCTACCAGCTGCAACAGTTAAGCTTTCTGGGTTTCCAGTAAAGGATAATGCAAGTCGAATGGCTTTCCTCTGCATATTCATAAACGACCGACATAAAGCTAACTTTGGCACAGACTGAAGTCTTTCCATATACAAATCAGATCTTAAAAATATACATACATATGTACTATATACATATATATTATATACATTTCATTCCGTTATATAGTCCACAGAAACTTGCTTTAAGCACTACATATGTCCTACAAAATGTTAATACCCAATGCAGGCGCATAAAAACAGAAAATCTCATAACTTTTTTTCTGTTAGTCTGTGTGAGTGTATTAATGTGTGTGTGCGTGTGTGTGAGTGTGGTAAAAAGCGCATAAATATTTTAGTACCTATGGCAAACACTGGCATTTTTATGTGGAGAGAATCTCTTTCGGAATGGGGGCGTGGGCGTGGGCGTGGGCATAATGCATTTGTTGCCAATATTTTATGTTAATCTCGCAGTCGAAATAAATGTTTGCAAAAAATATATATGTAAAGGCAATTTGATGGTGTCAATGGGGGCAGCTGCAATAGAGATTAATACAAATGAATTATTCGACTAAATAGAATTGTGATAAAATGGAATATTTAATGTTTAATTGCGTTCGGTTTTCTCTTTGATCTGCAGCGAGGGCGAGGACGGCATCTGGGATCAAGTGGCGCGGATCTACACGCGCACGAATGCGACCTCATATCAGGTGACGGGCCTCACGCCGTTCACCGTTTACAGCTTCCGTCTGCTGGCCGTCAACAAGCTGGGCATCAGTCCGCCCTCCAAGGAGTCCTACTACATTGTCACCCTGCGCGAAGGTAAGCTCAGTTTATGATAGGCACACATACAGAGAAAGAGACAGGGACAGAGACAGGGACAGAGACAGGGACAGAGAGACAGATGCATTAACAGTGAGTCACATAAATTACCAGACACTGCTGACATGACACTTTTCTTTTTTACAATCGCATTAATTTTTCATTTGCATTTTATGACACGGCGCACGGCACTCGCACCTGGTTTAAGTGCCGGACCATGAAATGTTGTGACGTCATAAAAGAGCGCGCCTTTAAGCCTGATGTGCATTTAATTAGTTTAATGCCGAGGCGTGGCGTGTGTGGCTACAGTAACAAACCGAACGCACAAAAGCCGCAAATTGACTAATTTGATAACATTGACAGCTAAACAATGCGCGAACAAACTTGCAGCTCCGCTGCTGCAGCTCTGCCTTTGCTGCATGCTGCGAGCGTGGGGCACCTGCTGCTACCGCTGCTGCTGCTGCTGCTGCTTGGGCTATGATTAATTGTTGCCTGCTTTTAGGCTGAGCGGAAAGCCAACTTTTTCGTAGGCCAGTGCCATTAATCACTGCAAAAGCAGCAGCTAGGCCGCCCACTGGCGGGGGCACATATATCTAAATGGCGACAGCGACAAGCTATTAGCAACGCATTTGTCTTGAAGGCCCAGCCCAAAGGCGTGAAACGTGAAATGGCATTTATGCCACAGCACATTGCCACAGCTGCCATTGTGGCTGCAACACATACGCGCGGCTGTAAATTAGTCAATAGTCTGCGGCTTGTAGCTCATTAAAAACCGCACAGCTTAGCCCAGTCTGCCCACCTCACTCTCCCCCTCTCTCCCCCTCTCTTCGACTCTTCCTGGCCAATTTGTATAAATTAGGCGCGTGGCATGCAACATGCCCGAGTCAAATGAAAATGTTCGCGTAATTTATTTATATGCAGCAGCTTGTTGCCAAGTTGCCAAGTGACAAACTGCCAGCGCAACTTGTCCAACTGCCACAGCGAACGCCTCAGATTCCAGCTCCAGCTTTAACTCCGAATGGCTCACCTGCCCGTCAGGCGCTGAGACGCACGCACCATTTAACTTAATGCGACAGAGCGGTCCACGGGGCACAGCCGCTGCCACAGCTCCCAGCGGCAGTTCGGTGCGGACGACACTTGCAACTTATGTTGCGTGACAGTGACAACTTGACAATGCCACACAGACAGCGCCGCAAGAAGAGCAAGAGAACAAACAAAAAAAAAGAAGGACGCGGCGAACTTTCTCGTGCGGCATTTTTAATTTGAAATTTTTGAGTTTTCGCCAAGTTTTTTGGCAGCCAGCAAAGTTTGGCCCACGGCGGAGCGGCCGCTCCGGCGTCGATTTGAATTTTTGGTATTTGATTCGGATTCGTTCGGTTTATCTTTGCAGCGCCCACAGGCAAGCCGATACCCACGACGGCGCACAACACCTCCTCCAGCTCGGTGTACATCTCGTGGAAGCCGCCGGCGCCCGACACCATTCTGGGCGAGTTCCTCGGCTATCGCATAACATATCGTCCACGCGATCGCAACCCCAACGATACCAAGGAAATCTACATACGCGACAACACTGTGGAGGTAAGTGAACGAGCGAACGAGCGAACGATTCCAGCTCTGACTTCAACATAATTGAATTTCCACAATTTCTGACACTTTTGCATATTGAAAATGCCAAAAGGGGGGTGAGGGAGGGGTGGGGGTGGGGGGGTGGTGTTGATGTGGCATAACATAACGTGCCGCAGCCATTCGATATCCATTTCGTGCCACACGCTGTCTGTCTGTTGCCATCTTCAGCAGAAGTAACCGCTTTTCAATTGGCGTCGCGACATATTAAAAAGTAATTTACACCTGCCGACGAAGGCTCTTTTTCACACAGCCACGCCCACAGCCGCACATGTAACGCCAACGGCCGGGGCGTGGGTAATGGGTTGTTGCTGCTGCTACAACACGTGGCATATCCCTTGTAGTGGTCGCTATCACAAGCAATTTGTTAACAATTAGTCGTCGCCGTCGTCGTCGTCGTCGTCGTCGTCGTCGTCGTCGTCGTCGTCGTCGTCGTGGCAGGGTAAACATTATGTCTACCTGCAGCAGGTGTGTGCGTATCTTTCGAAATGGCTCCACACGCGACGCCACTAATGAAGTGTGGCAAGGCCTGAGACACATTCGTACATGCGGCCAACCGTATGTGGCACGTGCGGCCGAGCCTGCCACACGGGAATACGCACTGGGCTCAGCACAGCCTAAAAGGAATTCCGAATTTATGCCACTACTTTCGCCGCTCCACTACGCAGTCCCCAGCGGAGTTGGGCCACACGAAATTAGCAAACGGCACAAATGGACCCGATTTTCAATGTTTAATGCACAGATTTTTCAATTTACGACCCTTTTTTGAACGGCTTTCGGAACGGGTCAATGGGCGGGCTTGTGAAAAATGTCGCATAAAATACCGGAAATGTCGGCAATAAACAGGGGGCGACATGTTGCCAGCGTCGTAAGTAAATACAGTGTCAGTGGAAGGTGGGAACTGGCTTACATTTATTAGGGGTCGCACCGAGTCCTCTACACGACCTCTGTCAGTCTGGGGCTGGGGTTGGAGCTAGCTATTTTAGTTCACAATTAATACCAAATGTCACCACAACCTACCTCAACTGAAAAGCAAAACATTTTACGAGTGTCCCTTGGTGGGAGACATAGGCAATAAGCAATCAATGAAGTATCGCAACAAACTGTAATCACAGCCTAACATGCTTGGCGGTTAGAGAGGAAGTCGCAAAGGACATGAGTATACAGGCATTAGCCAAATCGCTTCTTTCAAGCTTCAACTCAATATTGAAATGATTCCTCACCTTGGCTAATAAGTAGACTAAATAAGACTAGTCTTACATCTCATCAGTCAATACTCTAGACCAAAGACCAACAACAAACTAGGAAACAATTTACAAGTTTCAATTATAAATAAGCTAACAATAAAACTTTAGCGCATAAAATTTACTGCTGAGAACATTTTCAGGAATATTTATAGGAGTGAATAAGAGCTATAGCTATAGCTATCAGCTATATCAAGTGAACGACTGGTGATGAAATATACCTTCTTTACCAAGCTCAAATCATGTAGTTTGAGCAACCAACAGAGGCGTTGTATAATAGGAAATAATGAACGAGAGGACAGATGAAAATCATTTGTATGCTGTGCTTCAAGTACAAGACGCAAGAAACCATGCACTTCGGAGCGATAAATAGTTCGGTTTAATATCAAGTTTTGTGTCTCAATCATTTGAGTATCTGAAACAGAGAGTCTAGTCTTAGGCTCATATTTCCGTATATTCAGTAACGTTTAAGCTTCACAAGTTGCACTTCGAATCGAAATCGCCTATAATTGCTATCAGCTGCCATTATTGCCTCCAATCGTGGCGCATGCATTTGCCATAAAAGCTAGGCATTTAAAATTTGATATCCAGCAGCCATAACATAATTCCAATATTCGTATTTTCCACTAGTTTAATGAATATATGAATTAAGCAATAGATGCATTTTAAAGCCTCTGCTAATTCGCGCTCTAAGTAAATGGCTCAATAGAATTTGCAGTAAAAATTGTTGAGCGGCCGCCGCACCCTCGATGCCATTTAAGCCAATAATATGCAGCGCATGGAATGCATTTTTGAATTTTCACTATTTTTCAATGGAAAAGTGGGGGACAAACAGTGTTGACTGGGTGGTTGAGGGGGTGGGTGTGCAGTGGGGCTGCACAAAATATGCAAAAATTATTAGCGATAATGCTCACGTACGACAACCGACGCGACGCGACGCGACGCGACGTAGTTGCCCAAAATGACACACACACAAAAAAAGGAGAGATGGGAAAATAAAACTATGCCAGGCAGTGAGGGAGCGAGGGAGGGTGGTGGTTTTTGGGACTGGGGGCATGTGCGAGGCTGTGCTGATAGGGACATGGCACGCTTTTGTGCTTGAGTGCATATTTTGCAGTTATCTAGACTCTGGACCCGCTGGCTAAACTCTGCTCGCCAGCCAGCACTCTTTCATTTCGCTTCGTTCTCTCTTTTTTTTTTTTTGCATGTCAGTGCGAAATGTTGAAATATTATCCTTGCAGGCAGAGACGTGCGACTCCCGGACTTCTTTTTTGTTTTCTCTTTTACTTATTGCAAGCCCTGTTGAACTCGAGGGCATGGCTTGCTGCTGCCGTAAGCTGTCACAAAAGCCCAAGCTGATGCCGAAGCCCGACCGAGGGCAACCCTCAGCATTTGGCTACATTGAGCTGTCACGTGTGAAAGCGCCTCGAGTCCTTGGCAGGACTCTATCTATCTATCTATCTGCGCCTGCCACGTTTACGCTGCGTGTGCTGCGGCTCTGCTAAAATTTGCCAATTTTCTAATTAAAATTTCTGCGCCGCAAAGCATAAATTTTGCTCGTTTTACGCCGTGCGAACTCCGCACAAAAGCCACCAAGTGAAAACTAAACCGTGTTAACTTTGTGCCAGTCGCCGGTGCTGATAGCATTTTTCTGCACGGCTCAAAGGATATGCAGATGCGGCATGTGCCAACAAAATTTGTAGTCCTTCGTCCTTAGTCCTTGTTGTTGTTGTTGTTGCTGCTGCTGCTGTTTCTGTTGTTAATTGTTGTTTGAGTTTCGCTTTACACCTTTTTGACTAGCTGCTAGGGAAACGCACACACACACACATGACGGGGTATCAGATGTGCTGTGTGGCAAAACTTTTAATGATGAGCCAGTGTTGGGCAGCGCACTAATTACCAGCTTTACGTCACAGCTCCGATCGAATCTAAGCGAACATTATTTATGCTCTGTTTGCTTAGCGGAGCCAAATGAGCATATTTGGCTGAGTTCTCGTATGCAGGGTTTAATTTGGGTATTTAAAGATCTAAGTGTGTTTTATATAGGAGAATTATATTATATAAATATATATGTATATTTACATAACTGATATTCTTGAGTTCTAAAGTTTACTAGCTGCCTGAAGGCTCCATTGATTCAGCTAGTTTACTTCATTCATCTCGTTAGCTTCTCATTAAATGATAAATTCTATAACCCTGCCCTTCTCTGCGATTGTCACACCAAACACCCAGTGAGCAGAGCATTACACAGTCCACCTGCACCGCTCGCCAGAGTATTTAGTTGTAGTTGCTGCTTCTCTGACAATTTATCATGCTTTTAGCTAAGCACACACTCGGCTCTATCAATTACATTATATCAATTAACTGTTTTTGGCCAACTTTAGCGGCGGCGGCGGCCGCATAAAGCGGCAGCCAGCAGTTGTAAATTTCGGGCCTCATTTACTATGGCCACTCGGCTGGCGACTACATAAAATGAAATTATATGGCGGCATTAGCGCCACAGCAGAGGCAACTAAAATCTAGCCTACAGACACATACATACATATACACATACCAACACACAACTGGCAAAAAGATGTGCGTTTGTTGGTTGTTAAATCAAAGCGCTTGTTGGCCAGCTCTGGCGCCTGGCAGCCACTTAAGCTTTTGGCATGGCAGTCAATCCGTTTCTAAGCACACACACACATACACACACACACAGTCATACACATAGAAAAAGAGACACAGGGCCAACCGCTTTGCGGTCCAGACCAACAGCAGCAGCAGCAGCAACAACAACTACAGCAGGAGATGGCGCTCTAATGTATGCAACATAAATTGTGTTTGTTGTAGCAAGCAGCCATTTTGAGCTTAACCACAGCGTATATGCATGCATGTATGTGTGTGTGTGTGTGTGTGAGCTGCTTAAAGCCAGCGGCTTGTTTTATGGTTTCGCACTGCTTTTGACCTTACGTAAAATTTTAATAAGCCGCACCCGCCAGGATCTGCTGCCACATAAGTAGTTTTTACAGGGCTTCGCTTTTGGGCGGGCCACTGGCCACCAGCGCATCCTTCAATGGTTGTGTATAAGTCCACGTATATGTATGCTGCTTTTCCCTGCATAATGAACGTAAGCTTTAAGTTTGTCAAAGTAGAATGAACTTTAAGCGAAGCTAAAAGCTCAAAAGAAACTAGCTAAATGTCAGACCTAAGCTAGCATTAGCATTTCACTGAAAATATAGAAATTTATCAAATATTTTGAGCCTGAGCTTAAATTGTTTTTGGAGTCCTGCTAAAGTGGTTTTAATCAAGACAAAATAATTATATTAAAATGTTTATATATATTATTTCTTAAACTAATAAAACAAGTTAAGTGAGAAACAATCTCTCGAATCTCAGCCTGTGAGAGAATGAGGCTGGATGCGCAAGCTGAACTATCGAAACTTTGCATCGTTTCGCAATAAGTAGGTGTATGTATGGGTATGAGTGAGTGTGTGTGTGTGTGTGTGTGTGTGTGTGTGTGTGTTAGCTGGCGCAATTAAGGCTGTTGGCCTTACAACTCAATTTCCTTCTCGCTTGTTTCATGAGCCACGCGCTGCAGCAAATACATTTTTAACAGCTGCAATTTAACGTGCATACATATTTGCCAGGCGACGCACAAAAGTGGGCAATGCGCAATTTCCGCTTGAAGCTGGCTGCAGCAGGCAGCAGCCATCAGGCAGGGGGCAGGGGGCGTGGGAGGATGAAAGGAAGCAAGCCAAAAGAAGCAAGTTCATTCAATTTGGTTTCTCTCCAGGAGAGTGAAGAGGGGATGGCCAGATCTGTAGAAAAAACTTTAAAAATCAATTTTGAATTAAATTTGACTTTAATAATATACAAACTAAATTATAAAAGTGCATCAAGAATTCTTTAAAAATAAACTTTAAATGAAATTCAACCTTTTGATGATCGCAAAGAGTATTCGACAGCCTTGCACGCCCGTTTGGCACACTTTCGTCTGTGTTAAGCTTTCGCTTTTGATTAATTCGCTGAATAATTTTGCATTCACATTACCATTGCAGAGCCATGAGATTCAGAACCTGCAAACCTACACGCAGTACAAGGTCACGGTGCAGGTGTTCAACCCAGAAGGCCTCGGCCCGGAGACCACCATCCTGGTGATGACCGACGAAGGAGGTGAGTGAGCGAGCCATTGTTTAATGCAATAAGTCAATCATGAAATCTGAGAGCGTTTTACACTCGAAAACATAAGCCAGATTTTAAGCGAATAATTTAAGCTGAATCCATAAACTTATACACTCAGAGAAATAAAAGGGAATTGCAAATTTAGTGAAGTCACAAATATTTATAGTCAAGCCTTCATATTGCTCATAATTTCTCTTAGTGCTTGAATAATTCTATGCAATTCACGCTTGATTTATTCGAAATTTCAACTCAGCCAAGCAAAAATTCTTTTAAAATAAAGCTGCAAATTCTCTCTATGGCAGCAAGCATTTCTCTCAGTGCTCGCAGTTTATTATGGCATGGAGAAAATATGAAATGCGGTTACGACTTTGTTGGCATTTTCAATATTTGATTTATCTCCGCCTCAAGTCTCAGCCCCTTTTCTTTTCCCTTGTTTGAGCTGGGCTTGCGAAACTATTTCGCACATATGCAAAAGGCAACTGCTTATTGAAATGCCAAGTGACCAGCAAGTGACCGCGGCACACGATACAACAGGGAGGAGAAGAAGAGGAAGAAGGCGAACCGCTTGTGCAACAATCAAAAGAAATTGCTTTTGTATGCACTACTTAAAGCTCAGCTGCACTCTCAGCACTGCAGGGGAAAAGGGTATATTATGTCCACAGACTTTCGATGGCAGTCTCAAGGCTAGTTATAAGTCATGAGATATAGACTTCGAACCGTCCTCACATGAGAAAAGACCAGCGAAATCCTATTTGAGATGCCAGAATATAGAGTATCTCTCAGCTTACCCTAGCATCCCTCTCCCTCTCTCTCTCCTCGTCTCTCTGCCCCACAAAGTTCTCAATTCAAATGGAGCAAAGAGCCAAGGCTTTGACTCGCTCGACCGCAAAATGTCTGTGCCATGCAATGAGGCAAACAAATAAAAGTTGAGTTAGACCAAACAGAGGCAAAAATATGCTACAATTTCTCATATTTCTTTCAGCAGCTGCAGCTGCACACAGTCTCCGTGTGTCCATGTGTGCGAGTGTATTGGAATCGAGCATAAATAAAAATTGCTTACTTAAACTTTTGCCATATGCTGCATAGTCAGCACAACAAATCGAGGCAAAAACTGCTCAGGCATATCCTTTATGCGCCACGTAACCAGCTACAGCTCGCCAACACCCTGGCTCTGTGCCCTCGCCCTCGCCCTCGTCTCTGCCAAATCCCATTTCTCTTTCCATTTCCACGTAACTGTTTTTTTTTTTTTGAGATTTTGTTTTGTTGGCGTGGATTTCCGTTCGCGTCTCAGTCTGTGGCACAGACGCCGCCGCCACAAGCGGAAATCCACGGAATGCAGACGCCGCGCCGGCCACTGCCTGCGACTCTGAGCTGGTGTGAGGAGCACTCCAGCTGCAGGCGAAACTAATAAGCCGAATGCCCCTTGCAGCACGCTCTGCGAGTTAGTTATGAAAGGTCTTGTAAATGCGTTACCAATACCAACAAAGCAAACTGAAATTTAATATGAATCTAGAAGACTCTTAATTTAAGTAACACACTTTTCGCATACAGAAAGCTCATATATGCTCAATGAAATCAAAGTCCACAAAAGTGTATTTGATATTCGTCATGTGAGATGGATTTCTCTGTCTTTCGTCCTGATGCCTGTCTGGCTGGTTTTAATTTCGGCAAAGTCGACGCTAAGCTGTTTATTCGGGCCAGCTTGCAACTCTTTGGCCGAAGATTCGTGAAGAAAAGTTAAATGTTTAACGCATAATTAGCATAAAACACTGCGGCAAAGCCGCTCAGGTTGTCCTAATATATATCAGAGCATTGTATAATGAGCAGATATACATATATATATATATATATTTATATATGACAAAGTAAAAGAAGAAGCTGAGAGAAAAGTATATGGCGCTCATAAAAGTGCAACTTTTAATACACTTTTCGGGTGGGGCGCCAGTTCACATGCCACCGAGAGCAGCTTAGATATATACGTATATATGAACATAAATATATAGAAATATAATACTTACTTTTCTGACTGGCAGCAGATTTGTTTGCTTTTGGCAGAGTCTTCTTTTCTTTTTCTTTGGGAAATTTTCATAAGCGCCTTTGACTTGGGCTTCCTGCTGCAAAGTTCGCTGCAAAATGTTCGCAGCTGGCATAATTTTGTAATTTCATTTCATTTCACATTTTCTCCTGCTTCAGCTTTATAAAAATTTCTACTTCGTGATATTTTTTTTATTTTTTTGGTATATTTATTCAACATTTTCGGGCTGGGCTGCCAGGTGCAGACAGGCGAGGCTTTCAAGGGATTTGCAGCGGCTTAGTCGACAAGTTTAAACAGCTGGGCAGGATGTGGCTCGGGATGTAGCCGTGTACAAGGATGTGACTAAGGATGCGAGTCTGAATGCGGCTCGTCTTGATGAGCTTGCCAACATGTTGGCTATGCCTTTGACAGACTTGATTAATTAGCAGTTACACCCACACACACATCCACACACACACACACACGCACTCAGACTGTGTAAACTGAAATCATATTTTATGAAATTCATTTTCATTTTCATTTTGCGCCCTGCTTTTTGCTGTTGCTCGCAATCCAATGCCACGAGGCGGGGCGCCTAGCCGCATGCGGTGAACATTACGAAGCCTTGCAGTGCAGCTTAGCGAGCGGCCTCTGCTGCAAACATGCCCGTCGTCTCGTTTAGCTGAAGGACTCCGTGATTTGGCGGCAAGTGGTAATTCCCCTTAACTATCCCGTTGCGTGCTGACAAGCACAGAGATGACACACGCCAGGCATGTGAGAAGTCTGAATGCGCTTTTGCTATTGCCTTTGATCAGCAGAGTCTTGGCCATTTGATTGATTTGACGTTCTCTCTCTCTCTCTCTCTCTCTCTCTCTCTCTCTCTCTAATAGGCTGAACTGAGCTGAGATCCCTTCTACTCTAAGTAACTCTACATAGCATCACTCTTAATCTAAGCTATTCAATATCAACTTAAACTCTGATCGAGAGTCTGCACTCTGTACTCACTCTCCGCATGGCCTAACCTCCATTTCAGCCCAGAGCTTACGGTCTCTGTGTTGGGGCATTCTGCTCGTAACAAACGGACACGTGGCAGTGGCAATTGCAAAGCAATTCCAAAGGCTTCCCTTGTTTCCCATTTATTCGATATTCTTAGCTGCTTCCTTTCAGTTCTTGTTGTTGTTGTTGTTGTTGTTTCTATTGTTATTTTCGTTTTTGTCTGCTGACTGTTAAATCTGACTGAGCCCTGCACTTTGAACCGAAGCAAACGCGGCGGGCGGCTCTAGCTCAGGCTCTGGCTCTGATTAAAATTTTGCCACTTGCCTTTGGGGTAGCAGCGGCTGCTCCTTTTCCTGCTGTGTCTTAGCTCTTGACATTGACCCGGGCTGTGGCTGTGGCTGTGGCTGTGAATACGGTATAGACGGCTTTGAATCGCCTTGCACTTTAGCCGGCACGCACTAGAGTTTCATTTGGCAGCCTCGACATGCGCTTTATGGCCGAGCCCGAGCTGCACTGGCAGCGATTGCCCCTTGTGCCACGCCCCGTAACGCTTAGCCAGGACTACGAGCGAGCATAATAGCCGTGTGCCTTGAGCCATGATAACTTCGTTTCATTTTCATTTCACTTGCGCTGCTTTACTTTTGGCCACGTCTTCCACTCTGGCACTTGATGGCTCTCAACATTGTTGTTGTTGCTGTTGGTGTTGCTGTTGTAGTGCTTGGCAACTTTTGACTTTAACGCGTCATGTTTCAAACAGCAAAGACAGTTACATTCTCGTTTCAGACATGGCCTAAGGATTTCTCGCTTTTACTGTCAGGGATCACATGAAAGGGCAGACGCCCAAGGTGTCCCAGGTGTCAGGTGTTGCACGAAACTTGCTGACCCAATGTCTTGACTTTTTTATGCTTTTTGTACATATTTGTGATTTTGTCTCTTAAGTAGCAAGTTTTTTTTCCTCTAGATAAGCTGACAAATGTATAATAGGCCCTCAAAAGATGCTGTCTGCAGCTTAAAGTGCTTTCTGAATAGGAGAAGGGTCGTTTGATGAGTTTGAAATTGTTTAAAATTAACTTTTGATTTGCTTCTTTTGGTAAAAAATATATAAATAATATTTCGAGCTTAAAGTTTGAGTGAATATGGTACATATATAGTCGCAAAAAGGCACTTTAATATACTTTGAAATCAATTTAGATATCAAAATAAAATTGTTTAAAATATATACTTTTAATACTATTGTTCGAAATATTCTATACATTATTTGTGGTCTAAAGAAAAATATTAAAACACTTTCAGATAATTTGTATATAACTTTTTTATATATAAAAATAAAATTATAAAAAATATATTTCTTAACTAATATATGAAATCCTGTTTTAAAAGATAAATAGCAATAAAATTAATTTTAATTAAGCTTAAGTCTCTCTAGCTTAAGCTCTTTGCTTTGTTAAACTGCTTCGCGTGGCTAGCTGCAATTCGTTATCTCATGCTCAATTATAAAAGACGAATAGTGAACGCTTAAATTGGCTATCAATTCAAACTGAAAGTTCAAGGTCGACCCTACCACCCACCACCACCCTCAGCCCCAGCCCACGAAATCAAGGCAGCCAATTGAAAAGGTCCATTAGACGCTTTATGCGGCACTCAGCGAAAAGCGGGCTTTGCTTCCAGTCATTTATCAGCGCTGCTTGTCAACGCCCAATGAGGCGTGGCACACAAAATTAATAGACACATTGCAGCATGACAAGAAAATGGAAAATAGAAAATGGAAAACTGCAGCACGAAAATAGAAAATGCTCGCAGCTGTTTAACTAGCGCCGCGAGTTTGACGAAAAACCCGAAAGAACGAAGCAATAGAAAGAGGAAAACGTATAAAATTGCGGCCACTCATTCTAAATAAGGAAAGCTGAAAATGGAAAATGGAAAATAGAAGATGGAAAATGGTAAATGGTAAATGGCAAATCCATTTGCACTGTGGACTGTCAAAGGCAAGCGCCGCGTCACCTGGCGCTCAAACTAAACTAAAACCGCGAGCGAGAGCTGAGCCAAGCTCATCCGAGTTGAGTTGAGTTGAGAGTTGAGTTTCGCGGTTTGATGGCTGTTTGCTTTGGGAGGGAGGCAGCAGGCAGGCGGCAGCAGACGGGAGTGCTCTTCGTATACTACTTACAGCAACAAAATTAATTACCTTTGGCTACTTGCAACTAGTTGCGGCAGCGACCTGGGCGCACGACCGCTGTCTGCATGAGCGACCAAAAAGGTGGCCCAGCATCCGCTGACTGCTTTTAAAGCGCCAGCCGCGACTACACAAACAAAAACAAAAACAAAAAAGGAAAAGAAGAAGAGCGCCAAGTTTTAGCACGGGCGGAAGTGACAAAACAGCAACAGCAAAAGCACCAGGGACAACTCTGATAAAAAGGGCGGAGAAAAAAGATGGCCGCCGCAAGAAGACGAAGCGGATGAGATACAACGGGAAAAGTATGTTTTAATAAAAGCGGAAATGAAGCAGCGTTACCGTTATTTCCTGTTTGCGCACAGTTCTGTTTGCAGCTGCAGCCACGTAGAGCCCAAAACTCCGAAGTAGTCGGAGCAGCAGTCGGCGGCAACTGACCCGCTGCATTCTCATTTCCCCAGCCCAAAATGATAAACCGCAAACCACTTAAAAAACTTGGCTAAAAAACCAGCGTGCAGAAAGTAAGAAAAAGTGCGGCAAAAACTTCTTGTAAATAGACGAAATTAATGAGCGGCAACGAAAATTACATCCTGCCAATGCTACCTGCGGCAACAGCAGCCAGTAAAGAGTCAGCGAGAGGGGGAGGGGGAGAGGGAGTAGGGCAGAGGGTGTTGTTGCAGCAACAAAAAGATTCATGACTCAGTTGTATTGATTTCGCCTGCTGCCTAATTGAATTTGCTGCCACAGTCTGAATGGCCATCAGTTGAAGGCAGTTGAGAGAGTGCAGACAGAGGGAAGAGCACTGCACCTAGTCCTATGTATAGGAATAATACGAAAAAAGTGTATAATTATGCAGCCAGCTGGGAGCATAAACGAGTTACAAATTAGAGAGTATCGAAAAATTGACAAGATAATCAAGAGTCAGGTGGAGACGGACGAGTTGAGGGGGCTATGAGTTGGATATTGTGAGAGAAGTATCGGACTATGAATAAATATATATAAATATATATTCTAATAGTTGACCAAGAATAAGTATAATTCATGCATTCAGCAAGCTTCCACAGACTAAAGACTTAAAGCTTCTCTTCAGATATACTTAACAGATCACAGTTAAGAGTTAAGAGTTTATGGAAGTTATAGCTTGATAGAGTTTGAGGTGAATAAGTTCATCATCATATCATATCATAATATCATAATATCATCATATCATCATATCATCATATCATCATATCATCATATCATCATATCATCATATCATCATATCATCATATCATCATATCATCATATCATCATATCATCATATCATCATATCATCATATCATCATATCATCATATCATCATATCATCATATCATCATATCATCATATCATCATATCATCATATCATCATACCATCATATCATCATATCATCATATCATCATATCATCATATCATCATATCATCATATCATCATATCATCATATCATCACATCATATGTTATCAACATATCATATCATCAGTTCTCTTAAGCCTATGTCTAAACTTTCAATATCAAATTCTATTATTCTAAGAATTTATTAACAAACTCAGGTAACATTTCATATATAATCCTTAAAACTTGTGATCAAATATATTCACACACACACCCACACACTATCAGAAATGTCATATCTTTTGCCATAATATTGCCACACATTCGACATAGCGCAGCAGTTGTCAGCGCCACGCCCCCGCGTCTACCGCGCGATATCTCAAAGAGTAAGCTAATAAAACATTTGAAAGCAATCACAAGTTTTGCGCTGCAGTTCGATGGCTGTCATTGCATGTCGAGCTGGAACCGAAACCGAAACTGAAACCGAAACAGAAACTGAAATAGCAAATGCAAAGTAAACCCGCCCAGCCAGCCAGACCTCTGCCGCTTCCTGCTCAGTCAAACAGCGACCGCAAAAAATGTGGAGAAAAAGCATCGCGTCGCATGCCAAAAATGAAAACGAAATGAAATGTTGGAAAAGTTGCTGAAAATGGCGTTGACAAATAATTTCATATCATGTCGGCGCATTTTGGCACTGCGCCTGGCGCCAGGCGCCGGATCCTACTGCCTGCTGCCTGCTGCCTGGTGCTTGGCATTTGCCTTTGCTTAGATTTACTTCGATTTCCTCAGGATCAGTTTCATTTGATTTCGTCTGTCGCACAACGTGAGTGCATGCTGTCAGCGGGGGGGTGGCACAGCTCATCCACCTGTCTGCCAATGACTACCCCAATGAAAGTTTTTTTTTGTGACAAATTCACCCCAGGCTTAGGGCGCACGCTCAATCACTTTATCGAAGGCGGACTTTAAAGTCTTTAACTTGTCTTTTGACTTTTGTGTTCTCTGTTGTAAGAGCAGAGCACAAGCCAAAAGAGCGAGTGCTCAGTGAGAGAATACCCTGTATGAAGGAGATGTCAGGAGGTGTTAAGAGACCATGATGGACACGTAGGTAAAGAGATATACTAGAGATATCTGCAGTAATATAGAAAGCTGTCATCTATTGCCCATATCTCACACTCCACTAGCATACCCCTTTCGCAAACACCTTTACAGGGTATCCCATGGGTAAAGTTCATAGTGCAACGGATTGGAGTTTTGGGCAGCATCAAACACACTTGGCAAATCTTTTGAGGCCAGCTCGTCTAGCTGCCGCCATGTGGGTGTGAAAAGTGACTGAGTAGATGTAGTGACTGTGTGTGTGTATGTGTGAGTATCCTTTCGTGCGTATCCTTTCCTTTGCGGACCCTCTTTTTTGTCCCCGCATGTGTTTGCTGTATAGAGCCTGCGGGTTTTTGACGTTTTGCCCTTTTTTTGTGCCTTGGCAAAAGTGCAGAAAATTTGTGCAAGTTACGTGCTTGATTACATTTTTTCAAAGTTTTTACTTGACTTTATCTCGTTTTTTGTGTCTGTGCGACAGTCGGAGACAGAGGGAGACATTGATGGGCTGGAGAAGTGGCAGCGATAAGGTTAAAGGTTTGCCTGGTCTGATTGGTATGGCCAACTCCGGGAGTCGATGGAGTGCGTGTATTTTCTATATTTACTGGCGATTAACATAATTGAACAAACACCTGTCCCGGCACCTGGAACGCAAAAGCTTTCAACAAATTGTGGTCCGGCTGTAATCGGCTTAAATCGAACAAAGCAAATCTCAGCAATTAGGCAACAACAAAGCGCAAGCAATTGAATTTCTGGCCAATCAACTGCCCGACTATTTAAACAAGGTTCATATCCATGTCGAGCTGCAGTCTGCCGCATGGCTTACACACACACACACGCACACATACGCGCACACATCGATATGAGCTTAGAGTGCAAACGCATGGCCAGCACTGGCCACTGACCAAACCACAAGCTGTCAGTTATTATATTATATTCGTCACAGAGTTACTTCATGTAGCTGCAGCTGTTTTATGGCTAGAGATGGGAGCGTGACACGAATAGGACATTTTTGTCTCAATACGACTGCTGACAGTTAAAGACCTATATATGCAATATAATATGTAATACATAATAATAATTTAATATTTTTTAGATTTATTGCCATATTTTTTTAATTTTTTTTAATTTATTTTTTTACTTTTAAATATTTGTATTATTCGTTTTTTTTTTACATAGAATTTTATTTTTATATATTTTTTTTAAATATATTTTAAATGCATTTTTTTAATGATTAAATATATTTTTGTAAAGTATTTTTTATGCACTTTTTCCAATTTTTAAATTTTAAAAAATTTGTTATCAAATTTATTTCTAGTTTAATTTATTTCCAATTTTTTCAAATATATTTTAAATTCATTGTTTAAATTTTTATTATTATTTTTTTTTTTCGATAATTTTTTTTTAGCTCTGAAATTTTTTTAAATTTATTTTTAATTTTGTATGGAGTTTTCTGTTGAAAATTGGCTATCAAATCTAAACCAATAAAAACTCCATTCACAGAATCCATCAAAATTCAAATTTTTGCCATGTCAAACATTCAGTCAAGCCAAATATTGAGGGCTTCCAGCTGCGATTGCGATAGTCCAAGTGTAGAACAGCGTGTGTGACAACGCGGCGTATGATAGATTTCACTAGAAACTTGTTTCGGCTGCAGCTGCAAGGCATGTTCCATGTACAGGGACATACAACATGTTGCCAGCCTCAGTCTCTGGCTCTTCGGGCTGTTGCGCATTCGTCTGGTATTGCTGCTGCTGCTGCTGCTGCTGCAAGGCTACTCTCTGTTAAATTAGTTTTGCACTTTGTACATTGTCAGTGGCATTCTTTGCACTTCTATCCCCATCCGCTCTAATCTGCCCAGCTGGCTCTTTTGGTTGTTTGTGTGTCCCTTGTCTCTTGCCGCTGTCTAACTTGGTTAAGGTCTTGCCCAGCTGACTGTGGCTCAGGCGTGGCTGCATCTGTGTGTGTGTCTCTTGCGGGCAACTATGTGTGTGTATGTGTGTGTGTCTCCTACGGGCCACTCTTCTCCTTACCCCAGCTCCCTCTCCTCTCCCTGTGCCACTCAACTTCAGCTTGTCATGTTGCACATGTGCATTTGTGTGTATTTGTTAGTAAGAGCGACTTTCATGTGGTTAGTTTTGCTCGCTCCCAACAAAACTCTGCACATTTAACGCCAAATGGGCGTGCCACATACCAGCCACTCGCCCTCCGCCTGACGTTGGTTGCTTTAGCAAATCAGCTTTGAAATTTATCTAAATGCCTAAAGCTCGTTATAAAACGAGGCCCGGCTTGGCTTAGATTTATGCAGACATGTGCCAAGTGCCAACTGTCAGTTGCCAGTTGTCAGTTGCCACAGTGGCTACAGCTGCCAGCGTTGCCAGACTGCCCAAGGTTGCCAGCTGAAGTTATGCACGCTGCGCTGCAAAGTAGGCAACATATTTTTGTCTAGGCCTAAGCCGGCTAACACTTTGCACTGATTGCCCACAGCCAGCACACACACACACACACACACACTTGTTAGCACATATTTTTCCTCACATGCATTAATTTTCATTCACAGCACTTGCACGTCAGTCCCCTTAGCTCCGTCGTCCTGCTAAGCGCACTTAGCCAAATTGCATTGCTTGGCAATGACTTCGCGCAGACGCCGTTGCCGTTGCCATTGCTGCTGCTGCCGCTGTCGTTGCACTCGTAAAGCGTTAAAACCACATTTGACCAAAAACAAACAACAACAACAACGAGAGCTCTCTAGCAGCTTAACCCTTTGCCCTGCCTCCTGCCTGCTGCCTGCTGCCTGCAGCCGTCTTGCCCGTCTGCTGCTTTTTGTGCGTTTTTAAAATGTAAATCCTGCAAATTTTATGCACATTTTGTAGACATGCCGAGGCCCCTCTAGCCCCCTCTCTCCCCTCTTCCTATGCCCCACTATCGCTTATATAATATTTTGTAAAACTGCATTTACACCACAAACACATTTGCATTTGAAATGTGCTGCTGCTGCTGCTGCTGCTGGCTCTGTTATTACAGCTACAACTGTCCCGATGACACGCCCACCACTCGCTGGCTTTGCAAATGCAGCTTGCCTTATGTTACAGTGGCTCGAAAGCCATACGAAGTTGCTTTAAAAGACAATTGTTAAAGAGGAAATGTAAATGGAAAAATATGTTTTCATAGAGAATTGGAAGCAAAGACTTGAGCTCGATTGGCTAGCTCAATGCAAATTTGTAAAAAAAAGAATATTTTACTAATTTTAGTTGCAATTTTCTAAATCTTTGTGCAAATAACTAGATTAAAAAGTGAAAATAAAAATATAGTTTGATAGAGAACTCTTAGAAAAGACTTGAACTCATTATGTGAGCCAAAAAAAAAAAAAAAATTAATTTCTAGAATTTTTTGTTGAGTTAGAGTTTTATTTTAAGTTTTATGCAAATAGCGAGATTAAGGTACATAAATTGGTTTTTAATTATAGTAGGATACTAGCGAATCTTCTCTGATAAATTTCAGAGTCACAAAAGGATGCTTCCTTGAAAAAAAGGCTGACGGCAAAGGCACCTCAACTCAAGCTAATAAGGCCTAGCTGAGATTACTAATATTGTTGTTACTGCCTGGATTATCCAGCTCAGCTAACCATCTAACTCCATCCAATCTTGATGGTCATTTCGGTCATCGCATTTTGAACCACTGTGCCACTGAGACGTCTGAGCTCGCACTTCTGTCGTTTGTTTGCCTTTTTTTATGGTAGTTGTTGTAGTTGTAGCCTGGCATTTCTTTGGCAACATTTTGTTAAATGCCTTGTAGCCTGGAAATCCTGTTTAGCAATATCCTCAACACAACATGGCATGTGCCATTCCATTGGCACGCCCACACCCACTCCAGTGACACATGTTGCCACACGATGCACTGCGAGCAGCAGACTTTAAACTTGAATACAAATAAATCGAATAATGAATACGATTTAAGAGACACGAAGCTGGAGCTGATATTTATGTATCACACAGTTGCAGCCAGGTTGGGCATGGCTGAGCCGTCAGCTGTCAGTCTCATTGTCATTTTTCTTTAACTACATCAACTTGCCACGCCCTGTCAAGTTTGAATTTGTTGTTGCTGTTGTTGCTGCAGTCAAGATGCGTTAATTTGATTTAAGCGTTTGTGGCATGCGGTCGCCGGCAACTGGGACAATATTCAAAAGCCACGCTTAGCGCCAGCCAGCTGCGGTAAGAGGTCAACAGCAGCAGCAGCAGCAGCAGCAACAGCAACAGCAACAGCAACAACAACCACAACAACAACAGCAGCAGCAACTAAGTGAAGCCATATGACATGGTCGCCGTACCATGTCACAGCTCACAGCCAGCAGCCATGACGACGACGACGAGGATGCCGCCTTTTGTTGGTTATCCTTGTTGAGCTAAATTGCGCTGCCTTGCAGCAGCAGCTACAAAAAGGAAAAAAGGAAACTTTGCCATAAAAAATGAATTAAAATAAGCATAAAAAACATATTAAAAAATAACAAACAAAAAATATGTGTGCAATATAAATTTAAAGGCAGCGCAAAATGCATATTTTGCAGCAACAATAAACCAGTAACGGAGCCATAAAATTTTGCATTGTTCAGGCGAAAGTCGTGGTTGCAGCAGAAACTGTAAACCTTTTCGATGGAGACTTTCAGCTAAAGCAATGCAAATTTTTGTGTGAGCTTTTCAGATTTGATTGAATACTTTAAATACTTGAGAAACATTTGAGTTCACAATGAAATCGGTCTGAAGAGTGAGCAAACATAAAGAGGTAGTGTGAAGTGAATTCCAGACGCACTCTCACGCTCGCTCTCCCTCTCTCATTGTTTAATTTGTGAATTTTTCAGATATATTCAGATTGCAGTTTGTGCAGCATTTAAATGCCACATTTCAGTGGTGCAGCATCGAGTGACCTTCGCACATATTTCATACGTGAATCACAAACAGTTTTCACTGCTGCCCGCTGACCGCCCATCGTCTGCTGTCATGGGAAACGCTTCGACTGCCGTCATATACGTAAATTTTTACTTTTCGCTTTGGTTTCCTGTGCGGTTGCGGGGATTCACGTGGGTTGAGCACGGGGCGACCGGGCCTGACATCGAGCGGGCGGCGCATGCAGCGCATAAATTTTATTCAATTTCTGTCATTTCGCGAAATGTATAAACACATCACTCGAATGCAACAGCAACGACGGCTGCTCCTGCTGCTGCTGCATGTATTTGGCAGCCGGCTGCTGCCGCAAGCGCCGCAGTTGCCGCAACCGCAGCGATGTCAGCCACGCCCCGCACCTGAAGAACTGTCCTGCATGTGCAGCGCTGCGGTTTAGATGGCCGCGCCACTGTTTTGTCAATGTTTAAGCTGCGAGAGCGAGAAGAAGAAGTTGAAAAAAAGCACGTATACGCCGCGTGGCACGCGCACCAAATATTATTTTCAGCTCCTCGCTTCGTTCACGTGTGAGCCGGAGCCGAGCAGCGGAAAAGTATTTTGCGCTTAAAGAAGCGCCAGGAAACGGCAAGCGGATGTGGCACACGGAATGCAAATAAACCAGGGCCACAGCCGGGAGCAGGACCCGTGCACAAATCTACATACGCGCATTGTGGCAGGCGCTGCCTGTCGAACCAGATGCATAAAGAGCCAGGCAATAGCTAAGTAAATTCACAAAACATTTTGCTCGTCGTTGCGCTTTTGTCGCATTAGTGTACGTGATAATGTTGCAACAGCAACAACAGCAACAGCAACAGCAACAACAACAATGGCAAGAGCAACAAAAGTATCAGCTCTTAGAGACCAAGCACATGCCAAACGCATTTGGTCCTTTGGCCTCCTCAAGTTGGCTGCTGAGCAGGCAACTGTTTTCGTTATTGAAAACGAGTTTGGTGCCAGCCAAGTGCCTCTCCTTTTTTTTATTTTCCTTTTTTTTTATTTTTACAGGGCGTATGCGCATTCAATTATGCATCTTTAAACAAAATATTTCAAGCAAATACTGAGCTCAGTTGCGCGTGAAATGATGGAGGGTATTCAGTTTATATCTATTATATATATGTCTATCTATCTATATATATCTAACATATATGTCTATCATATATGTATATCTGCTAGAAAAATAATATTTCTTTTATTAGTCGTCAAATTCCATCTGCAAGAGCTTGACTATATCCATCAAAGCAGACCATTCTAAACCCCCTAATAAGCTATGAAAGCAGCTCTTGCTCAACAGTTTTAGGGGTCTTAAAGCAGTAAAGCAAATTCTATGTAAACTGCGACTCCCTTGCTCTCTCCCCATCTCGCCCCCTCAGCCCCTCTCGCTCCCCATCACAAATCAATGTAAATGGCAAGCATACATCACTCATACGCAGTGTTGGGTGAGAGGGAGCCACACACTAAAAGCTTGCAGCTAATGACGCTTCAATTGCTGCTTCATATGAGTTGCAAAACGTCGAATGAATGAACGTCATTGAATTGAATGACACAAGTGTGGCAAGTGCAACAGCAACAGCAGCAGCTAAGTAAGTGCCTGCAGCAGAGTGTTGAGGGCATCGACGACGACGACGACGATGTTGATAATGATGCATGTTTCAAATCAATTTTGTTGTATTATGCCAAAAATGTGCTCGCTCTTGCAGCAGCAGCATCAGCAGTGGCAGTGGCAGTGGCAGTGGCAGCAGCAACTGCTGGCACATTAGCAGTCGCTGCTTGCAACGGCGCTGTGGTTCCACCCAAGCGCTCAGCTTTTATGCGGCCGCCACCACCACGTTGAATGATTTCATGCAATTCTTTTGCGCTGCTTGCTTACTTCTTATACATGCCACGCCCACAGCCCCTGTGTCGCACTACATTGCAGCCAACCCGCTTTCAAGTGGGTGGCTCGAGCTGGGCTGAGCTCTTGGCTTGGCTGTCACAATTTTTCAGCGTACGCGTGTTTGTTGCTCCAGAATTAGTGTCATTGGCTCAAGAGTGGAACACACACACACACATGCACTCATACATATGCACTCATACACCCACTCATACACCCACTTCTTGCTGCTCTTGTTGTCTTTTTGTTAACTCAACAAAGCAGCATTGTAAATAATTGTCTCCAAGTCCATTTTCTTCAGTAGCTTTTTCTTTAGCTTTTTATCTGGCATTTTCCCTCTTTTATTTCATTTACTTTTTGTTTCCTTTTCGTTTTGCACTCGTTTTGTCTGTCTTTCTGTTTGCTCTTTTAATTAATGTCATCAATGTGTGATTAATCTGTGAGTTTTCTTATTTGGCTTCAACTGAAATGGGTTCGAGCTGAGCAGGAAAAATGTTTATAATATTTATATATATAAATATATATATATATGTGTGTGTGCGTGTGTCTGAATGCATGCCTGAGTGCCTTATGAATGAATAGTAAAGGAAACTAGAATGAAAATACTTCTCTGAGTGCCTGCTAGAAGACATATGCTTTCAGCTGCAAACTGCAAGAGTGAAAGCGTTCTTTGAGCCAGCTTTCCAGCTAAATTTATGACTTTAGAGTGAAAAGTTAATTAGTAGATCTTAAAGCTTACTTTCTCTCTCTCTCTCTCTCTCTCTCTATCTCTCTCTCTGTCTCTCTCTCTCTCTCTCTCTCTCTCTCTCTCTCTCTCACTGCCGTCTTTAACAGAAATCCTACAGCATTATCGAGGCAATAGACATCTATGATAAGCGCAGATTTCTGGCTAAAATCAATTTATTTATGATTTTGTTTAGATCATTTAATTTCACTTTTGATTTCCATTTAACAGAGTTTATCATCACATAGAAAAGCCCACAAAAATATAATAAAAGTAATTTGACGAGGAGGGAGATAGCGCACGCCTATTGACAGTGATTTTCACAGGGTTTGCTTTGCTTTTAGGCTGTGTGTGTTTGCGATGTGAAAAGTGAAAAGTGAAAAGGAAAAACTGTTACGACATTTTCATTTTAATCTTATTAAAATGTTACACGCTTTGTAGCGCTTGTGTCGTGGGCGGTGCGCCGCTCGGCCTGCTCGGCTCGTCTGGGCGCGTCCACTTTGATATTGAAATAAGTTTTTAAATTAATTTTTTGTTAGCGAAAGTTTGCCAAACTGAACTGAACTGAACTCGAGTGGACTAAACTGGACTGGATCTCGACTGGGCCGGGACAGGGCTGGGACTGAATCAGAGCTCGATTGAGGGGCAAGTCAAGGCTGAGTGAAAGGACCTCTCGCCGCCCCCTCGCAGCTGCCAAATGGGCGTGTGAATGGAGCAATTGTGTGCCATATTGATTGAATCGGCCATGCCATAGTGTGTATATAAAAAGCGATTGTTAGCTATTTGTTGCTGCAAAATTGAAAAACTTTTGCCCTGCCACTGATTGACAGAGCGAGAGAGCTAGAGGGAGCGAGAGAGCGAGAGAGAGCAACAGAGTCGAGGCTAAAAAGTACACAAAAAATGAGTGGGAAAAAAATTAAATATTATTAATAAACTTGTAATTAAAATTTCAACTTGAAGTGCATCCACTTCATGAGTTAACATTTTCTCTGCAATCAACAATTTTTCACAGTTTCCAATGGCGTGTGTGTGTGTGGTGCGCTTGTCAGTGGGTTACGAGTGCATTCGATACGCACATGTGCTGTCGACCACCTGCTGCCACGCCTCCCCCGCTGTGGCTAGTCTATCACGTGAGTTTTATGCGCATTTCATTTGGCTCAAGCGCCTTTCACATGTTTTCTATAACTCGCGCGCATTTGAAAGCTACCAAAGGGCCCCACTGACAGCTGACACTGACGCCACCGCCACCGCCGCGCCACACCGCTGCCAGCTCGCATTGCCCATTTTGCTACTCCCACAACAACCAATCTGCCCCTCGCACCCCACCCCTCGCACTGGCGCATAAATCACATAAACAACATTCTGATTTTTCGCGCATGATATTCGTGTCTTCCGCTGCAGAGAGAGAGAAAAAAAAACGAAAGGAAAAACGGAAAAAACTACTATGCGGCGATTTGTGGGCGGATTTGCAGTGAGTTTGCAAAAACAAATAAACCTCGCCAAAAACAACAATTCAAAATAAAATACGGAAATACGGGAAACACATGAAAAGAGATAAAGCTAGAATGTGTGGGCTCACAGGGAGTGAACGACTGGCAGATACCCTGACTGGCTATTGGCCTGACGAGTAAATGACTTGACTGACTGATACCTTGATTGCCAGATGCCTTGACTAGCATTAGCCTCAAGCATAGCTGATGGATAACTTTGCCATCAGTCAAATGCATTAATTTTATAAAAGTATTTAATGTACCTAATATATGAATATAAATATATATTTATTATAATATGTTTATGTTTATACATGTTTATGAGTCCCATGTTTATTTTCCTTTTAAGTTCTCTGCGCTTCAAAAACTTTTGTATATTGAATTCTGTTAAAGTTTCTTTTGTGCCTTTCCTTTTGAAGTTTGAAGCTTTGAAAGTCCTGAAGCTATGTATGTCGAAAGACTCCCCACATTCTAAATCAATATTTTTTGTATATAATGTAAAAATGAAAGATATTTAGAGAAGTATGTACAAAGATATACACAGTCAGAGACAGGCAAACAGCATATGAGTCGCAGAAACTTTGGCCCAATCATTATACCCTGTCTGATACACTTGCTGCAGTTTAAATATACACACACATATACACACCTACATACACATACATACATATATCGATATATATATAATCATAGAGTGCACACCCAAACCGCACTGCGCATGATGAGCAATAAAAATGAGTATAAAAATGCGAATACAATGAGACAACATTTGAGTTATTACTTGAATTTTTTGGCACTGATTTGTTATGTTGCTGCTGCTGCGTGGCCAGGCGACCCTCGTCGATTCGATTGCAACATTTGCAACAATGCAATGATTTTTATGCTGCCATCAAATCTCTGGCACACGACAATCCATTGTTCTTCCCCCGCAAGAGGGCACACAGATTGGCACAAAGTATCTTCGCATACATAAATTTGCTCAACCCGAAAACATTTTCATAGGTTCGGGACCATTTTAAAATCGTTTCTGATGTGACACAAAAAAGCAGCAATGTGAAGTGCTTTAAGAACAAAAAAAAAACTCTTTGATTGCCGGAGACCCAAGAGCTCAAAGTGCGAGCGGCATTTAAATGCCAGCTATAATAGACTTGATGCTAGAGTAAGATCTCGATACTGCTGGAGAAGTTCAAGAAAATTATAAAGACAATGGAGTATGAATTGTAAAATTCATATTGAACCCTTTACTTGATAGGACTTATGAGCAGTTGAATAGGTTTTGGGAGGCATGCGAGAATTAGATTGGCCTAAATAATAGTTACACTCGAAGTGTAACTTACTCAAAAGATAATAAATTTGATTTAGAAACTGTTTTATATATATCTTTTTTTAGGCATTATATTTATGAGGTAGGTCTTGTCTTGGCTTAAGAGTCAACAATAGGCCAGAGAGTGACAGAAAGGGAGTCAGAGGACGAAACAAAAGAGAGAGAAAGAAAAGCAACCATATAGTTTTATAGTAGTTTACATAAAATTGACTCTCTTCTCGATTCATGCCCAACTATAGCTAAAATACAATAAAGAAGAATCATGAGAAACCCAGTTTCAGCGAAGCTTTCTTGGCTTGGAGAAAGAGATAGAGAGGCTTGCAACTCTAGAATTGAAATATGACTAGATCACATTCATAACTTTTAGGTTAAGATGACTCTCTTGCCGATTCGTGCTCGACTTAGTCCTGGCGCTAGCATAAAGAAGAATCCGAAATGGCTTATTTCAGCGCAGCTTTCTCAAGCTATTATTAAAGACAAACCCAAGATTCCGTCATGCTCTTTGACAACTGATATCTTTGACAGCTGCATAATCTACAGCTCGGCAACATGAGTTCTACCCGCCTATATACTTCATAATCATTTTGGGGAATACTCAAAATATAAATTCGTAATGTTGTGCACAAGTTGTGTGCTCGTATCTCTTGGCTTGCGCCATTTTTATTTAATTTGCAACACTTTTCTCCATTTTTACAATGCGCAACATTTTTCAATTTACTTGCGACTCACACACACACACATCGACACACACACGTACAGCTCGCGCTCGCTTCGACGTAATTTACACATTTTTCTGCCACATTAAGCGACGTTTTGCCAGGCACAAGCAAAGCGAGTCGAATCGAGTGGGGTTGAGCTGGGGCTGAGGCTTGTGCTGGGTCAGGACTGATATTCCCTAAAGTGCAATAAACATGCGCGCTACTGACACACACACACACACACACATGGCTGGTACCTATGTCATGACACACTTAAATTTAGCAAGACAGCAACAAAAAAAAGGAAAACCAAAAACTTTGCCCAAAAAAAGTGCAGACTAAAGAAGAAATAAACTTCAAATAAGCGAGCCAAGATGGCTTACAGCCGCCTGCCTTAGACACACACACTAACACGAATGTCTCTCTGGGTGTGTGTGTTTGTGTGTGTGTGCTTAGTAGCAGTTGCTGGCACTTAAACTTAAACAGAAGGAGACCGAACGACTCCCTTTACAGCAGCTGCAATAGGAGACACAAGGCTATATATATATGTATATACCTTATATATATATCTATCTATATAGTCCTCTTGTTGCGCACAGCCTTAAACACTCGACGCTTAAGCGCTGCACAAATATTTATTGTGTCATTGATTTTGCCGCTAAGCCGCCAAGAGTCGGCGCTCAACTTTCCACTGGAGCCCATCTCAATTTTTGCCTTTCGCCTTTGCTTATTTACTCAACGCACATTGCTTTTATGTGTATGTTTCTGTGTGTGTGTGCGTGTGTGTGCGTGTCTAACTGGCAACACAAATATTAAATTTCACACATTTGGGATCAAAAAAGGGACACTTTTGTGCAGTATTCGCCAGAGACGCGTCCAAGCTGACGCTGATTGAAAAAAAAGACGAAAATTTCACTTCTCAAATTTGCTCTCGTTTCATTTAGAGGTCACTAACATATATGACCGAACTTTATATATTTCATATCGATGCACATATGTATGTGATGCTTAGCCAATTTAATGCCTGGAAGATGATTGTAATATATATTTCATATATCATTGAAATGAACTGAGAGATCTAAATGTCGCTTCAGTATTTGCTAACTTTTCAGGTCAAATTGAACTGAAAATTTCGAGCAAATAGACTTAAGAATATGATATATAAAATTTTAAACATTTTTATATAATTTTAAACGATTTTTGTGTATATGATATAAATCCTTTAAATATTTTTAATAAATTTTACAACATTTTTGTTTATTTCTAATTGATGTATTCAATGATGATGAAGATATTCTTACTACGAACAGCTTTGACTATCATGAATTAATATTACTATTCACCTAGCAAATATTTACATTTTATATTTATTTAAAAATTCACTCTTATATTTTTTAAATATTTTTTTTAGATATTAATTTTAATTTAGTATTCGTTTCTGATTTATTGATACATAGTTTATGCTTCATTGAGCTATTCATAAACTAAATCATATTTCATTCGTACTGCCTGCCAAACAGTGGACATTAATCATAAATAAAGTTATTTATTTATTTAAAAATAGCAATTAAGATATATAGCAAACACACGGGATTGTTGTTGGCTCAACCACAGCAATTAATTTATGAATATTGATTTTTACATGTGAACTAATTCAGTATTTCTTTAATTCCATTTGATTGCAGGTAAGTTGAGAGTCGAGTCGATTGGAGTCGAGTCAATTAACGATGAATTACGCACGGCAAGTGACTAATAAAAAATGTGAATTATTAATTAAAATGAACTGCAGCAGCAAATCAAACACACACACACACATAGAGAGAGTGTGTGTGTATATAGGGTGTTATGCAAATAAAACTAATCCCAAGTTGAGCGACCGCATAAATCAACCGCAAATAAGCGAAGAGCAGGCCGTCAGCTAAACATAATGCAGTGCACAAAGCAATTTAGATGAATAAAAATACATATTAAAATGCCCCTTGGCCTAATTGCCCACACACACACGCACATACACACACACACACGCACACACACATAGTGTGTAAAGTGACGCCATTTGAGCTAAATATGCATCAATAATTCATAAAATTAAATAGCTGCATATTAAAAGTGGCCCAGAGGCTAGGAGGCTGGGGCGACGTCGACGATTTATCGACTGGGCCTACGCTGACAGGCTAAAGCCGCATCACTCATACGCCGCGTCGCCTGCCTGCCTGCCTGCCTGTCACATTAAGCGCAGACACCTAGTAATAAATTATAATATTAGCGCTTAATTAAAATTATCAATTGACCCCAACCAAAGTCAACAGCTACTCGATTTCGTAAACGAATATATAGTATATATTTATTTATAGATATTTTAATATAATATACCTTAACTAAATCAACAGTTATGCTGGGTGCATTCAATCGCATATGTATTTAATTTGGAATGCATCGATTCGCGTGATCAAACACTGCACAGATATTTTTTAATGAATGCTAATGAAACAAACATCAGATTTTTTGCGTTTAAGGGCAAAGCTCTCGCTGTTAATAAAAGCATATTTATTTGCCAGTTGCTTGCGGGGGAATTTCAATCATTTTTTCTTTTTTCAGCTGCAGCCAATATAGAAAAAATGTTGTTTTGAGTGTTGTGCGGTTTGCGATTCCAATTAATTTGCTGGCCCAAGGCTCGTATTGGCATAATGTTAATATATTTATTATAAAATAAAGCAAATATTCATGTATAGGAAAGTTTAAAGTTGAGTTTGATATGCTTGCGCAACTACGCAACTATCTCATCTCAGACTTGCTGCCCTTTTGTGCGAGTTGACGATCTTTGTGCAGTCATCTTGCAGCTCATTTAACTGCCAGCCAGAGTGGGATTCGACTCTCTCAATGCTCACACACACACACACACACATACTCGTATCCACATATAAATCAATCAAGCCAAGCTAGCAGCTGCACAAACGACTAATCACAATCAGCTGAGCTCCGCTCGGGTCACAGCAGCTGTGTGGCTGTGGCTGTGGCTGTGGCTGTGGCAGTTGCAGCGAGTCAATGACATCAATTTCCTTTGTCAATAATTCAAACTGCTGAATGAAATTTAAGCTACCTGGCTGGGAATGTGCATCGAGTGTGTGGGTGTGTGCGTGTGTGTGTTTTCATCTTGTTTACAGGTAAAGCTGCTGCTGCTGCTGCTGCAGTTTTTCAATCAAATAATCGAAGCCAAAGTGTGCGTACGCATACCCTTACAAGTGTTTACCGTTATTAATCGGATTACAGTTAACGTGCTAAGCACATAGGTGAATGTAATGGAGAGAGAGAGAGAGAGAGGGGGAGAGTGGGAGACATTGGCATTTTAAGGCTGCCATTTCATTCGAAACTTTTCAAGTGCCCTTACACATATGCAATGCCAGTTGACTGCGTGTGTGTGTGTGTGTCTTGTCTTGTGCCAATTGACAGCTTGACAAGTGAGCAGCATGAGAATTCAACTCGTATGTCAAACTCGAACAAGAAATATGCAAAGCTTAAACACAAAGAACAACAGCAACAACAACAAATTTTGTGTAGCAAAAACTTTTATTTTTATGACAACTTTTGCTCAACTTTGTCAGCAATGCTATACGCACTCTCTCTCTCTCTCTCTCTCTCTCTCTCTCTCTCTCTCACACACACACACACACACACACAGACTTACTGCCTATCCCTATCTAGTCACAGATTTAATTAATCTATTATAGCGATAGTCAACTCCTTTTGGTCACGCCCACGTTGCGCAGCTGGGACCGCACATAAATCTAAATGCCAAAAGCCGCTCAACAATTTAACAACAAAATGCAACTAAAGACAAAATCTACAGACTTTTGCTATTTTTTCTATTTTTGGGATGTCATTTGCATATTGATGCATATTTTCTGACACACGCTGTCTGACAACACAAAACTCTATGGAAATACCCTTTAGAGTGTGTTAAGTGAGGTATACCAAATTGTTTGTTGACTCTATATCTATGGCATTGCTGATCAGCAATAGGGCTTAAATTCTTGATTTCAGAGCTGGCAAATTTATTATCTAATATAAATTTAATTAAAAAAACATAAATAAAATATATTTTAGCCAACATATATTTTAACTACTATATATATATTTATTTAAAAATAATCTTAAATTTATAAAGTTTACTTTATTAAAATTTTAATACAGTTTTATATAACTATATTATTTAATTTATATCTTAAGTGTACTATTTATATATATACATATATATATATATTTTGTCTTTAATTTAGGTTATTAAAATATATTTTACTTTATATACATTTTAGTTTTAATACTTACAATTTTTTTTTAATTTTTAATTGAACAATTATATTTTTAGAATATTCAAATATATACTTTTTTTAAATTCAACATTTTTAAAATACATTATATTTAATTAGCTTTATAATTTTATTTAATTAAATTAAATAAAAATTTTAAATAATTAAAATGAAGAAAACGGCACAGAGCATCTGCTCGTCGTGCACACCCCACCTGCATCTCAGCCAGCTTTTTGCGTGTCCTTTTGCAAAAAGTTATAAATCAATACTCTTTGTAATGAAAGGAAATGCTGTAATTTGAAATATTTGTCAATTAAACCGAAATAGCTGAGATGTAAATTGAATTGTGAATAATTTAAGTCTGATTGCATTGAGGTTGCAAAAACTTCAGCTCTCAAAGCCATCAAAGCTGGCATAGATTTAATTAGATATTTGTTGTGTGGTTGGAGCTGAACTATTGTCGTCCTTCCTACTGCTGCTGCTGCTGCTGCCATAAACAATTAACTGCAAAATTTGAGCGCCAGCGAAGTGATCAAAACTCCAAATGGCCAATGGCTGAGCGCTCCGAATGCAGACCGCACAATGGGAAAGTTTGTGATGATTGCTCCAGGGGCGTTAAGCGAAATACCTGGGCAATCTCTAACTCTCTCTCCCCCTCTCTCTCTCCCTCTCTCTCTCTCTTTCTTTGTATGTGGTAAAAGCATGCATAAAATATGCCAATATGAAGTCGCTCGCTCTCTGTCTCCGTCTCTGCACTCTGTCTTTCCCAGCAGCACAGACGTCGCATTCATCTCCATTTGCTTGAAGTGACGAGTCAACATACACACACACACACACACACACACACACACACACGGACTTCCATTGCCCATTGGAACTTCAATTCATCCATAGTGCACAATTTTTAACACTCATACGCCCCGTTGCCTCGTCGCCACTACCCCTTGCCTTGGCTGCACTCTGAGCTGCACTATTTTGTCATATTTACCATTTGTTGTTGCTGCTGTTGTCTTTCAAGGTTCATCAAAGCCTCAACATTGTTTGGTCACAGTTGTTGGGTTGCTGGCAACTCTGCCAGCTCACCCCCAGCTCAAGCCGCACTGACATGCTCCTAAACTGTCTTGTGAAATTTTTCCTGTGGGAGTTAAAATATGCAGAGACTAGCTGGCTCCGGCCAGCTTCGTGCAGCGCCGCACACTCCATGGCTGACTTTCTCGCTTTACCCATAACACACACACACACACACACACACTATGAGAGTGTATGTGTGTGTGTGAGTGTACATTTTTCGCATAGTGCTGTAACTGGTAGTTATGCTTCAGTGCATGTGCAACTTGTCTGTTGTTTATGACACCCCCACAGCTCTTCAGTCACCTCCTTCCACTACCATGTCTGTGTGTGTGCGTGTCGTCGTCGTCGTCGTTGTCGTCATCAACATCATCATACGTCTCGGTTTCGTGCTCCAATCACAAGCATATCATCACACACAGACACGCACGCCCCTCACAGCTGCTTCACACACACACACACACACACACGCTCAGCTCCATTTTTGTCATTGTCTGTGCGCTTCTGTGGGCGCACAATTTGAATTTAGCCTGTGCCTTTAGCCACACTCTCTCCCTTAACACACCCACCCCCCCCCCCTCCCAACTACGCCACACCCCTTTTCAAGCTGGTCCCACACATATTTTCTAATCTTGTGCATAGCTTGCAGAGAGAGAGAGAGAGAGAAAAAAAAAGAAAAATTCTATAGATTTTTGTTACGCATTTTTTTGTTTATGGACATTCAATACGAGCGGACCCAAACCATATTAAATACCAATCGCGCTTCATTTAGAGTTGCGTCTCAAAGGCAGATAGAAATGGAAGAAATTATTGCTATAAGTGCTTGAAGAAAAAGAGAGAGGGAGAGTTAGAGTGAGAGAGAGAGAGAGAAAAAGATTTTGATCGTGCTATAAGAAATACTAGACATATTTCTTATATAACAACTTGAAAGAATTTCTATTCACATTTATTGCTAAAAAGTATTCGAGCTAGTTGCCTGAAGAAAGCCGCCTTTAAGCAAGGCTAGAAAGACTCAACTGTAGAGGAGGGATCTTGAAGTCTTCAGAGCCATCAACTAGGAATCAAGCAAACTAATATTCCTTTTCCCCTCTTAAAACTTTATCCCGATTGCCATATAGAGCTGCAAAGCCATGGACAGTGGGTACACTCCCTCCCATTGATGGCTAACAATGGAATTCATAAGGGAACAAGTTTTCGTTTTCTAATCTAATCTTTGTAAGATCCTACACTTCACCAGCACAAACTAATGACTATCGAAGGCTACATTGCCATGATCTGCCGAGTCGTGAATTTGGCAAGGAAATCAAATCAAAGGTCTTTAGACCACTCGAAGACTATAGACTTCAATATGGAGGGTAAAAAGACCCTTTTGAGCTGGCCTTCAAGTGGTGTGCTTACCTTTGCCTTCTTCATTTCCTCTCCAGTCTTTGCTCCCAAATATGATTATTTAATGATGTCTCCCACTCTCTCTCCCTCTCTCTCTATCCACTCCTCCCACTCTTTAAGTAATTATTTAAATTAAATCCAATTAAAAATTGAAATTCTTTAATTACCTCTTCACATGCAACTCTCGAATTTCCACTCAAAATAGAAAATTCCTGTTAGTAGGGAAATAAATACGGCCATTAAAGCGCTTTTGCGGTTCGAATTAAATTTACGCAATTTTTAATCAAATTCTCGTTTTCATGTGCGAAGTGTGAAGCGTTTAGTGTTGGCCGAGGAACGCTGCAGGATATTGATGGAAAACGAAAGCAAAAATCTTGCGCAAATTTAAAATTCTAATTAAAAAGCACAGCAGGTGTGTGTGTGTGTGCGTGTGTGTGTGTTTAAATTTATAAATTTATTTGACTTTATGCTTACAGCAACTGCTGCCGCTGCTGCTACTGCTGATTTGGTATTATTCAACACTGAAAACGAGCTAAAAATATTTTGCAATAAAAATGCATTTTCTATGGAGTTTATTGAAGCTGCAGTAAATGGGCGAGAGCGCGTAGATTGCCACTGTGAGTAATGGCCCAGACAAATGGCAAGGCGGCACTCAGCCAACTGTTGAGTGGTGCTGTGGGTAGTTGGGTGGCTGCTGCGGCGCCAGTTCGTTGCCATGCAGATCAGGGGCGGCAACAAAAATATTATTATGTCAGCATTATGTTCACAATGTCGTTTGCCATTAAGTCAGCGGCAACAACAACAACAACAACAGCAGCAGCTATAACAATGCAAACGAAACTGGGCTCGGGCCATGGAAGTGACATATGAAAATTGTGCAGACAGCGCTCGCTCCGTTTGCATAATAGAAAACATAAATTTTGCACTTTTGTTGTAGTTATCTACTCTACTCTGCTGCTGCTGCTGCTGCTGGTTTTTGCTATGACCCGCAGCTGGACATGAGATGTCCACAGAGTGAACATATTCATCATTCTCAGGCCGTAGCTGAGAGCTGAAAGCTGAGAGCTGAAAGCAATTGTAAGTAATCGAGATTATCCTTGACACAATTAAAATGGCCTGCAATCAAGGATATTAGATCTCAACTTGGCTCAGCTACCAAAGGACACTCCCCTCTCTCTCTCTCTCTCTCTCTCTCTCTCCATGTTTCTTTCACCTGCTTGATTTAATAAGTAAATTCGAGCATTTTACGCTTTTGGCCAGCAGCTGAAAATCTAGTTTTACTTTAACTGCATTTCACGTAGCTTTCCTTTTGGGGCTTGCACTTAACGCATAATTTCCTTTGCTTTGTGTTGCCTTTGCTCTGTGTGTGTGTGTGTGTGAGTGTGAGAGAGCCTGAAATTAAATTCCTCGTCAAAAACAATAACCTGCCTGCCAACCAGCAAACAGCGGCAACAACAAACAACAGCAAGCAGCAGCAACCACGTTGACTTCGCTGCAGTCGCTGCTGCTGCAGCAGCAGCCGCTGGCCAAAAGGGCGCGCAAATAAATTGAATCGAATTTAATGTCAAAAGTGCAGCATATAATTGGCTTAATGTTGTTGTAGTCGACATTGTTGTTGTTGTTGCTGCTGCTGCGAGAGGCAATAAGGCTGACAGCGAGCGTGGCTAAAAACAAGTGCATAGCATGTCTGTCTCTGTCTCTCTCTCTCTCTCTCTCTCTGTCTCACACACACACACACACGCACGCTGCCAGCTAGCTATTAAGGCCAGCTTCCACGCACAGCATCTACCTTTTGGCCCACCTGTGCGTGTTTTTGCCGTTAAAAGCGCAAAATTCAATTTCGTTTTATTGTTCGCTGGTTAAACAGCAGCGTTCAGGGTGTAAATATCATGACCCTATACAGATATACATACATATGAAGAGCGTGCGTGTGTGTGGGCGTGGCGATTGTATATGCCGCCCACCTGTGACGCGTGGCTACTTTTTTCCGGTGCGTCTTTGTGCGGTCACGGTGCGTATGAGTAATATTTGTTCAGAGCCACCAAAGCATTGCCTGACGCTGCGCCAGAGCTGACGGGGATGTGGGTGGTTGTGTCGGGGGTGGGCGTGGCATTCGGGCAGCGAATGAAACAATTTCCGCTGACGCTGCTTTTATTGCAGCTGGCCATTGTTGCTCCTGCTGCTGCTCCTGTTGATGTAATGCAACTAATTTTGTTTTTGATCAACGGACCGCAAATTTCGCCAGAGGTTTAACAGAAAAGCGAAAATTTTATTATAGCCACATTTACAAAGCCAGCTCTAGCTAAGAATTTAATATCCTGCCACATTTATTAAACTGACAACTAAGGTGTATAAAGTAATCGGATCTAGATTAGAGATGCCTTTTGCCAAAGTTGAAAGTGAAACCTCGAGGAGTGCCCAAGGCGAGAGTGCCCAACTAGCAGATACTTGAACTCTGTTATTATATAGTTCATCAGACTTGAAGAGAATCGAACTTGTTGTGTTGTTGAAGAGTTAATTGCAGAGACTGAAGCCTGTTTTGAAGCTAAGGGCAAATCATTTTACAGTGAAACCTCGAATCTGAGGGGAACCAGAAAACTTTTCGTTATATCTATTCATTCGCACTAGGTACTTTTTAGTAAAAGCGAGGGACTTAAAGAAAAAAGTTCGTTATATCGAGATTGCACTGTATTACTTTTGCAGCTCTTACGCTCTCACGTAATGCGTTCTTACGTAATTGTGCTCTTATGTAACTGAGCTCTATTAAGTAGAAATATATACAGTTGAACTGAGCTTAGTTCTTCACATGAATATATAATATATAAAATTTATTTGTATGTAATATATCCATATATATGGCTCTGCTTCTGGCTCTGCCTTGGACACAAATGATAGGGGTGGGCAACCCTTGCCACTAGATTAGTGACCCAATAGTCTCACAAAGTTCATGAAAATCGAGCTAGCTGTTTCGGAGGAGCATGGTATATATAAATATATATATATATATATATATATATATATATATATATATATATATATATATATTATATTATAGAATATTCTAGTATCTGCTGCCTAACTTTAGTGTTAGCTAAGACCTTTTTAAAGGCAACTTTATGATCAAATTTTGCATCATATGATCATGATCCTCATTATGTTTCCCAACTCATTATGTTTCAACTTGGCTCTAATCAAACAAATCTTCCTCAATCCTGAATGCCTGAGTGAGTGAGCCTCTTGGTTCATATATATAATCGTTATCGATTCATTGAGCTGTGAAATGGCCCTTGGCAGCTGGCAAATTACGCAGGATTCGTAAGTTTCAATTAAGGTAGAGCTATTCAAAGGCAGTGGCATTCGGTTATTAACCCGTCAAAGGCGCCGCTCAGCGGCTGCAGCTGCAATGCACAATCAAAGCCCCCAACTGGGGTGCTGGCCACAGGCGCATGGCCAAAATCCAATATTGCTGAGTTCCAAACAGGGTCAGCAGGTAGTCAGACTGGAAACACACACACACACACATACACATACATCTGTTTGCCATGCACCTCAAATTATATGTTGACAAGTCTCAACTGACCCGAGCAACCCAATCGAATTATTGAGCCCATGGCAATTACTTGACCTGGGTCGCTGCGACTCAAATTGGGCAGGACTCGCAGGCAAATTGCTGACCAAATTCATGGATGTCAAATCGAACACAATTACTTATGCAAACAGCTATTCCGTATACGGAAATTTGACCATTAAGTTAATTATGTCATTCTCATATTCGAAATTAAAGTCGATCGCAGTTTCTGTCCAAGTGTGAACTCTGCGCAGAGAACTCTAGAAAATATATATAATAGTCTTTTTAAAGACTATATAGAAACTCAAGCCATTCACTCATTTGCGGTCATATTCAAAGCGTAGAATGTTTGGGAAAATTAGCTGTGCACAGTAGTGAGGGTATTTGCTAGTCGGGAGTATCCAATTAATGTTTTCTTACTTGTTATCGTTAGATACTACCTGGAATACAATGAACATTGCTTTCTCAATTGCGTCACTTAAGTCTATGCCAAGACGCCTTCAACTCGTATCGCCCACCTCATGCAGCTAGACACGAAACTCAAATGAATCAAGTGAATCAACTGATTCAAATGAATCAAATGAATTCGACACAATCGGCTCGACAAACTGTTTATGAGCCCGCCACAATTTGATAAGCAAGCGAGGCATATGTTACTCTCAAAAATACAATGGGAACGAAAGAAAAACACGTGAAGAAGTAAAGCGTGCAAAGCGACTGAGAAATTGGGTATTCATAAATTGGTGGTGATGTTTGGCGCCCACCTTGGGGCAATTTTCCGGGGTTTTTGTCGCAATTTTCTTATCTCATGAGCATAAAATTAACAACCCAACAAAATGGCGTCAAAATCAACGACAATGCCTTCTTGCACACACACACACACACATTATTTGCGTAGCTGGGCGGACGCCCGGACTTTATTTTTGGAGAAATCGACGCCCGCGGCGTAGCTATAAAAATTTGTGCGCGATAAAATGGAATTATGAAGACGCGATGCTGCGGCGATAAGTGCGACGACCAACTCCGAGCACGACACGTGTTCTTATTAATTTTAATGCATATTAAAAATCGCAGCCTGCGGGGCGACGCCTACCAGCCGCCACGCCCTCCACCGTCGTAAACCTCCTTCAGAGGCTGTAAATTTTAAGCAGCGTATCAATAAAAGCCTGAAACGTTGAGCACGTTGAGCACATTGAGGCGCATAGAAGCCATGGAGCAGCTTCACAAGATACTCTAACCACAACAATATACAATACACACACACACACAGAGAGACACACACACACATGGTTGCTTGACAGACACTGACTTATGTTTATTAGATTTTATGGGCGTCGGGGCTGAGGCTCAGGCTGAGGCTGAGCTGTGCCTTGCGGGTTTTGCTTTACACATTTTTCGCTTGTGCATTAAAATATCTTAATAGAAAAGAGATAAGTCATAAAATATTAAATGAGTGACTAGCACACACACACCACCTATACACACCACCCATACACACCCTCACACACATAGACACAGAAAGCTCATAATCAGTCTGGGAGCCAGTGAGGCAGGCCAAGTGGCAGCGCGGTTTCATCTGCTGCTGGCAGGCTGTTGGCCATGTCTGAGCCTCCATTATGCCGCAGTATTGTGGTTATGATTTCGCATGCCCTGTACGCAGCCCAAGCACAGCGGGGTATATGCATTTAGATAACATTCGAGACTTGAGAACTCTAGAGCAACTTAAGATGATAATCAAGGGAAAACTTATGAACAATTTGGCCTTTAAGAGGCAAGCTTTAAAGCTTATAGTTATTTATAGCATCATTTATAATTTTATTATTTATAGCATTGGCTTAATCAGCTTTAGCTTGCTTCTATATATTCTTGATTTTCCCGTTAAAAAAAGCTTTTCTCTTTTCTTCTCCTCTTGGCCTAAAGAAAAAGTGAAAGCGTCTTTGTTGCTTTCTCTCTTTCTCTCTCTCTCTCTCTCTCTCTCTCTTTCTGTCTTCTTTCAGTCTCTCTTGATATTTCATAGAACATCTGATATCTCTCTCTCTCGTGATATCTCTCCTTCTCTATTTCTTCTTTCTATCTGTCTCTCTCTCTCACTGTGAATATATATACGCGTATATCTATGTATCTCTTCTCTTTATCTCCTATATCTTTATATCCATTTACCCCCCCTCCTCTCACTCTTTCTGTATGTCTGTCTCTCTACCGTTTCTCTCTATCTACCCCCTCTTCCTTTTTGTCTGTATCTATCTCTCTCTATTTCCTATCTCTATCTTTCTCTCCCTACCTCTGCCTTTCTCTGACGGTCTCTCTTGAATAAAATTATCTCTTGTCTCTCTCTCTCTCTCTCTCTCTCTCTCTCTCTACCTCTGTGTCTTTCTCTCTTTCTCTCCCTTTCTCTCTCTCTCTCTATATTTTTCTCTCTCTTTCTCTCCCTTTCTCCCTTTATCTCTCTATATTTCTCTCTCTCTCTCTCTCTCTCTCTCTCTCTCTCTCTCTCTCCGTCTATTTCTCCCTTAAGGCTCTCTTATACTTCGAACTCCCCATATGCGTTCCCCTTTGAGTCACTTACAGAGCATCTCGCAGTCGTTACCTCCTCTACCCACTTGATCGTATTTGTTCTTAGTGCTCATATTTCCACTTTGCAGATAAATAATGCACAAAAGTTGTTCATTTAACTTTGCCTGTTTGTTTCGCTTCGCTTTTTGTTTGTTCTGCTCGTCGGTGGTTGGTGGTTGGCGGTGATGGCCCAGCCCCGCTCCAGGCCTGCACCGCTCGCTCACCTGCACCGCCGGCTCGCCTGCCATGTGCCAGATATAAATCTTGAGAGCCTAAAACCGACTCGGGCAACTTTACTTTTTATATTTATTTATATATAAATATTTGTCGGTGTTTCGGGGCCAGCTTTGGCCTGAGCTTGAGCCTGAGTCGAAAATAAGTTAAGAAACTCATTCACATAATTTTCGAGTTTATTGTTGCCGCTGATACACACCTGGCCGGGGCGGGGCTCTAATTACCAACAGCCCTCAGCAGCTGGCCATAAAATCTAAATAAAAATCATTCATTTTCTCGGCAGAGCGAAAGTTAACCTAAGGCGCCAACAATGCTGCCAACTGCCATGCTTAACGGCTCCTTAAGAACCTCTCGATGATGTTGTGGCTGCCACCGTAAATCCAGTAGCTGCAGCCAACCACCCACACCCACCCAGCCAGCCAGCCTTGCGGTTGCCTTTTGGGCGTAAAATTTTTATAGCCAACACTTGGGCGCCCGAGCAAGTTATGGCCACTTAATGAATTAACATTATTTTGATGGGCTTTATGATTTTTTTCCCTGGACCTGGCCAACACACACACCCACATACACACACACACACACAACCAGTAGGCTGCAACACCTCAGCAGAAAAAAAGCCGCTTTTAACTTTTTAATAAGCCACAAAAATATTTTTTAAAAATGAAATAAAAAATTAAGTAGATTCGAGCATAAGCATAACTCCACTCGAATCATTTCATTAATATTTGGGCGTGGCTGTGGCAGCCCTTCCGCCTGCCGCCCTCCGCCTGCTGCATGGAAATTGCTTTTTAAGTACTTGGCTTCAATGCAGGCGCAGAAAAGTTTTCTATGCAGCGTGGCGGAAACTGCGAAAAGCTGAAGTGAAAGTTTTTATTAAATGCATAAAACGAGTCAAAGTCCTCACTCTCTCTCTCTCTCTGTGTGTGTGTGTGTGTGTGTGTGTGTGTGTGTGTGTGTGTGTGTGTGTGTGTGTGTGTGTGTGTGTGTGTGTGTGTGTGTGTGTATTGGGCGCGTGTATCGGGCGACATAAATCTAAGTGCTTTAACGCCCTTGTGGCCAACTTTAGCAGCGCCTACTTTTGTGGCCAATGGTGCAAAATGTTTTAACAGTCTGAGCCACCCCTTTGCCCCCCACACACATAGCTCTCTATGTACGTGAGTGTGTGTGTGTGTGAGTGCTTTGTGTAAGCGTCGCTGTGGAGCTTTTGTAATGAGTTTTCAAGTGGTTTTATGCATAGGCAGGTAATTTTAACATAATGCCTAATGATGTATCTTTTGTGATGGGGGGCTTACCAAATAGCCCAGCATTGTATGGCAGGTAGTGTCACACACACACACACACAAAGGACAATGTAGTTTATAGAGGGAAACCTAATGGGCAATAAGCAGACAGTTAGGCAAGTCCTTTTGTTATTGCTCACAGGAACAAGCTGACATTGTCAAATGTAGTGAAAGGCGCACTTTTAAAGAGCTCACAGCTGTCTGCATTTAACTGTATTTTAATATATACTACACTGGACATGTGTGTATTATATTAATTAACATTTTTAGAGATAAAAGTAGACTAAAACTCAACATGCCTCCAGCAGTCATACATTCAATTACCTCTACGAATGGTCAACACACATCTATGTTGTAATGTCATATAATTATAAGTACTAAACTTAAGTAAACATAACTCTGAACCAACTTGTTTGATCAATTTATGCTGTTACACGAATTAATCGAGTACTAATGTATACTATAATAATAACATTAATAATACAACTTATTATCAACTTAATAAACAATTAAGTAACATTTTCAGTTGCCAATATGTTCAGTATTACACAAAAATCATCATTAAGAGCCAGCGATATCAACACGCAGCAAATTTCCCTCAGTTCAAATGCGCGCCTAAAATAAAATTCCCTTACGTTCAAATTTCCCGTTTGCACTCGCATTTTTGTTCGGCGCTGGCGAGTCACTCGCACACACACATGCAAACAAAAACAAACGCTCTCGCTCTCGCTCTCTCTCTCAGCAGCAGCAGCTACAGCCAGCAGTAGTAGCAGCTGCCGCATATGCCGCACAACGGCGAATTGAGAACTGCCAACGGCGGCGAATATATTTGACAGTTGTAGCAGTCGCCCGTGTATGTGTTGTCTGTCTCTGTCATCATAGTCGCCGTCGCTGTGGCCGCCGTCTCGTTTGCTTCAGTTTTTCTGATTGTGGCCCAAGCAAAAACTAGGCAAACATTTTAAAAAACTTCAATAAATTCGTCAATGAAACGCGCACAAAGCAAACTCAAAACTTGACCGCTCGAAAACTGTAAAAGTAACTCTAAATAAGTGCGAAATACGAAAAACAAAAGAAAAGAAAACAAAACTGTGAAAAATTAATACAGCGCGAACGCCTGGAAAAATTCTCTGCGCAGCAGCCGCCTTTTTTTCAGCAACGGCGAACGAATTAGGTACAAAAGAATCAAAAATATATATAATAACTAAATCGAAATATAAGCACATTAATCGGTTCTCCTCTTTTATGTGTGGCAAGTGCTGTGAATCTGATAACAAACAATAAAGTTACAATTATATTAGGTACGCACACCCACATATATATTTGTGCCCTAAAATATGTGCCAAAAATCCAAAAGTTTTACGATTCGCAAAAAATATGACAATAAAAGTGCGTGAAAAAGATATAAAACAAAATCATAAAAAAAAACCCAGAATACATATTTATATATGTATATAAATATAGTGCTTAATAGTGCGCCCATTAATCTTCTTGTTATTGCTGTTGTTGTTGTTGCCTTTGTTCGCTGCGATGTTGTTGTTGTTATTCGCATTTTGTGTACCTTTCAAGAAATCAATAAAAAAAAAACAGTACGCAGCCCAAAGGCCAGGCAAATTCGCTCAAAACGAGTCGAGAGAGCGCAACGAAAGAGCATGTAACAGCAGCGGAGCGCCTGAGAGCGAGAGAGGGTGAGAGCAAGCGAGCACGAGTGCCCATTGCGTTTGTTGACATTCTACCGCGCCGCATGCTTGCCAAGTAGCCCAGCTTGAGTTTTATGCCTCTCTCGCTCTCACTCTCGAGCTGTCACTGTCTCTGTCATGCTGCCTTTGCTGACAACTATGCCATAATTTAGCATATTTAGCAAAAGAACGCGAATGTCTGACAAAGAATAAACACAAATAGAACAATAAATGTATTTATATCATGATAAAGCACAGTTAGTTGACACAATTCTTAAGCAGACTGCATTCACTGTGTGCCCGTTTCTCAGCACACTGCGAATCGCTCTTGGTATTTTGGCAACGGGTGCTCTGGGCACCACGTGCACAGCCCGGCTCTATTGATTTTTCGCATATCCTGCATCCTGTTTGCCGTGCATGCGCAGCCACCCATATATGAAGCTTAACACATAAATATATACCTAAATGTATATATATATTTGTGTATAAGTGTGTGTCCCTAGTGCACTGACCTTAGCCATGGAACGAACAGTCATAATTCCTGAGCTCTGCGTTAATTTGGCCAACAAATTAACAACATTCGGCCGAAGTCGCTAAGAACAACAAACAAACATTTTGTGCTACACATACACGAATGCAGTACACAATGTGGGCCATTCATAAAAACAGCTTGATTGCGGGAGAGAGAGAAAACAAACATAATACGCAAATAAATAAACATGCTTATGTCGCTCGCATAGGAAGTGTGTTAGATGTATTTGATTTGGGTTTTTGGAAAGCGAAGACCCGAGTGCGTTAATATGTGGGTTATCAAACACTCTCACGCCTATTAAAGCCATCTCAGCTGTGTTCCCTTTTCGGAAGTGACTGTCTAGGCAAAGCCGACTATCGAATATGCATTAAGAACAGTCCAGACTCCACTGCCTATGTGAACTCGGCCAAATGTGAAGTTATCTCTATGAAATTTCGTATATACGCTTCTTTTGGGCGTAGAAGCAATATATATAAATACCAACCAAATCGTGTTGCTCTTTCGTATAGCTGTCATGGAAATCAGTTCAGAATTGAGCTTATAGTGTGAGAAATAGCTTCAGCTTAGCATGAAAGGGTTTATCATCTTAGGCTAACGATCCATGCACCTCTCTATCAGCTCAATTTGTAGTCGTATCATTTCAGTTACTCAAGTGCCCAATTAGACGATATTTATTGACACTTGAAACACTCTTTAAGACACTTTCACGGTCTGGCAACAAAGTCGCCCGCCCACAGCTCGCAGTTGCTGCTCCATAAAGCTATTTTCGTTGTTCTTCTCTTTTTGATATGTTTATTCGGAATACAATGGGAAATCGGCTTAGGCTTATGTGACCTACTCCATGTGTGTGTAGCTTCCACTTCCGTTTAGGTAGGCAGCTATCAAATTTGTTACCTGCTAAAACGATATTATGTTCACTTTTTATCAATCACACACGCACACTCACACACACGCACGCAAAAAGGTCACTTATGATTGTTTATGTGTATGACAAGCATAATGGAGCTTATCTCGGCAAACGGCCAACGGCCATAAAAAACTCATGTGCGTGTGCATCGTGTGTGTGCATGTTTTCCATTTATGGGTCACACACACACACATGTCTATTTTTCCATCCGTTTTTTCTGCACTTGACAGCAAACAGTGGGCAATTTTTCAATTACATTTGCAATCACACATGCGGCACATGCCACAGCGACCACTCACTGCTATCTGCTAATCAAATTCTTCAAATTGACCCTAAAAACTTAGTGGCCCTCGTCGAGTCGCAGCTCTAGTATTTGATTATTATTTGTGTTATGATATATGAGCTATACTACAATAAGATGAACTATACTACAATATACCCTATACCAAAATCTTTCCCAAGACTATTCACTCACTATTCAAATACATTTATCTTAAAGATCCTAAAATTCCAAAAGTGGACCATAAAATAAACTTAAGTTCAGCTTTCAGCTATCTTTCATTACTTTTCAAAATCCCTATATTGCCTTAGGTTCGCTGCAGGGTATTTGCTAGCTGGGCATGCCCTTTCAGCTTGCCATTTTATAAGCCTATGCCTACTTAACTTGCCGCTACCCGTCTTGGGCCCATAAAAGGTCCAACAATTGACGCTTGATTGGCCAACTTTCTGAGACCTAAAGCACGTCAACTCGTTTTCCAATATCTTTTTTATGGCCACAGATATACAGTCAGCCGTCTAGCTAGCTATATATATATATCTATCTAGCTTTTAGTGCGCTCCCAATCCAACTGTCTGTCCGTCCGTGCGTCTATCCGTCCGTCTTTTATGTGTCACATTTTGTTACGCGAATATTTTGTTTTTATTGATATTTTTATGGTAAGGCGAAGGCAGCCAAAGTTTTAGTTTATTTTTACTTTTTTTATTACTATTTTATATTTATTTTTATTTTTATTTCTGTTGCATGCGGCTGCAGTTTGATGAGCTGCTAATTAGCACCGGCTGCTCAACAGTCACGAGCAACACTTTAGCCCAAGCACATGGCGTGCCGAGCCAGTTCTCAATGAGTCAGCACGAGCGCACTGTAATTTGCACTTTGTTCAGCTCCCGATCCAGCCCTTCAGTCTCCCCCTCTCGCTCTCTCTCCCCCCCTTTCTATGGCTGGCACTGTGCAGTTGGGGGCATATTAGTTGCTGCACTCAGTGCGCCTGATTGACAGTTGTTGGACTAGGTTAGTGGTCGTTGTGGATAATTAGCCCAGTTGGATTGGCAGCTGGATGGACAGCCAACAGCATTTGCCTTTTGAACCCAACTGCCCGAAAGCTCCAGCATATGTGGAGCCCTCGTTGATGACTGAGCAAATTATTAGAGCTTAGTTTTGTTTGCCTTAAATCTTTTTACAGATCAGCATTAGAAAAGATGGGCAGAAAGATAATATTTATTAAAAATAAGGATGGAACTCCAAATAAAGATAAAGTAAAGATGAAGATGAGGAAAATTAGGATGAAGGCGATGGCTAAGCTCAAGCTGAAAGTGATGAAGACGAAGATGCTGATGATGAAAATGAAGAAGATGCAGATGAAGCTGACAACAGCGATGAAGATGAAGTTTAAGCTGGGGATGGCCATGGCCATGAGTCTTAAGATGATGATGAAGATAGAGATGAAGCTGGAGACGAAGTCGATGATCAGGGGAAATCCATAGCTTATGGCACAAACCAGCTCGATCCTGTAGAAGGGGCTTTTTAAACATATCGAACTACCTCTAATATCAATTTTATACTTTGAGCTTGGTATGAGAGAGTTTGTAGAATAATTTTGATGTATATCTATTTTACACTTATTTCTCGCCTATATAGGTGGATTTCCTAAAATTGGTAGAAGAAATCTTTTACTAAGAACTTGAACCATAAAATCCGAAACTCTTTGCTTGCAGTATTCTTATATTGTATTATTATACTTATTATAAAAATAGAATAACTAAAACTTTATACCTTTATGTATGTATATTTGACTTTGGCTTCTGCAACTCGAAGTAGCGCACACTTAAGTCGCCTATGGCTGACTCGCACTTTAAATCGTACAGCTTTTTTTTGCGGCATGAGGCATGAAGCCGTCTGCGAGTGCCGCCAGCTGTTGCACACATGTCAGCGGGACAGACGCTGGGCTCCTCAATTTATTGCCAGCGCTTAACAAGTATATATATATATATATATATATATATATATATATATATATCTTTTTTTGCTTCTTTTGTATGGGCACATTTATAATTTTTATTTATATGGTCACACATGAGCAGAGCGAGGCAGTTAGAGAGAGGGCGGAGATAGAGGGCTTTGATGCGTCGACAACTGCAGCTGCCACGCCCTCATGTTTTAAAGATTGAACCGCGCTGAACTCGGCGTGCAAAAGAAAGCGTCAGAAAACAAAGACCGATCGAAAGAGAACACAGAAAACAAGAATTGAGCATAAATGAGAAAACCCAAAGAAAAAAAAAAAAAAAATGAAATGCAATAAATTATGATAAAAAGCGACAGCAGCGAGTGGAATTTTGTTTATATTTTACAAGTTTTGTTTGTGTAATAAATTAATATAAATAAACAACAACAACAACAGGGGCAAAAACACAAAAATTTTAATTCATATTTTTATAACATTTTGTGACAGTGTAAAAATGGAAATTATATAAACTAAACGTTAGCTAGAAAAAAACTATAAAAAATTAAAAAAAAATAACAAAAATAAAAAAAATGTTTTAACAACAATCAAACAAACAACAGTTGCAACAGTACTAAATAACATAAACCGGCCTTGCACAGTGGTGCAAAACACACAGCGCACAAAAGCAACAAATTCGCACACACAGAAATTGAGTGAGAGAGTCTTCTTTGTCCAATTGGAAGGTTAATTGGTACAATGCCACGCCCACTGAAGCTGCCACTGCTGCAGCTGCTGCTGTTCAGCTGCCTGGTGGTGCAGCACTGCGGCACAGCGCTGCCCAGCACTGCCCAGCCAGCTGGTAGTGCCAGCAGCACTATACACACCACTCGCACCACTCCGGAGCTGGCGCTGGAGAGCACCACGCAGCGCAGCGTGCTGGATCTAGTCAATGCGGAGGCCGACGGCTCCGGCTGGGAAACACTTGAGACTGAATTTAAATTAGCCACGCACAGCCCCACCGCCTCCACACACGGTGCCACGGCACCCACTTCCATTGAGCAACAGGACCAGCCACCGGCCATTCCTGCCACCACTTTGGCCTTTGCCAATGCCGTTGCCGTTGCGGGCGACACGATGGACTCCACGGGCCTAGCTGGCGACGCCACGCCCCCCTACGCAGCCGTTGATGATAGTTATGGTAACTAGTTTGCAAATATTTCTAAAGAGAAGAGAGTTCTATGCCCCTCTGACGCATCAGATCGAAATGCTGATTAAATTATTCCAATTGAAACTGATTATATAAACCACACACAAAACTGTTGGTTGACTCAGCCTTTTATTGCAGCCAATGCAATAAATGAGATCACAAAAGGGAATCCATTTACTTTTAAGTATCTCACAGAGTAGTAAAGTCGAGCTCCAAACTGGACAGAGAATAATATCTCGAAGAATCTGAAAAATAGTAGAAGAAAGATATATTAGTATATCAAGTATACTGTATATGGGATATAGGTATAAAGAAGATATAATATATATGATAAGCATATATGAATGTGGGATGATAGATGAAAAGATCTAGCATAGTTATATCTATATAAGATCTAGCATAAGTAAATATAAATATAGATATAACTATGCTAGATATTTTTATTTTTTATCCCACATTCATATATGCTTATGATATATATTTTATCTTATATATCCCTATATCCCATCTTTTCATCTATCATATATCTTTATTCTTTATCGTATATCCCTTATTCCACTTATATAGATTTGATCATTTATCGCACATTCTATATTCTATTATTCTATTATGCCATGTCTGTTATCCTGTTATCCTATCCTTCTTTAACCAACTTTATATACTTTCTATTCTTTATCCTTTATTCTATATATATTCTATATCCTTGTCCCACCTCCTATATCCTTCATCTATATCCTTACTTGTACATCTATTTATATCTACTTTTCAAACCTTTTCCATTCTCATCTCATATATATTTCGACAAATTCCCCGTTAAGTTCAGCAAATCCCCGACATCGATTTATTTGTATTACTTTATTAATAGCTCGCACTTAATTTAATTGGGATACTTTAAAGGACTTGCGCCAAAGCACTTAGTTCAAATTGCGTTTTTTTTTTACTTACGCCTGGACAGCTGCCCAATAACTCATTAAATAATTATAAATTGCATTCGATGGGTGTTTACTGTACAAGACTTTTCCATTATGGCCGCGCTTAGCTGCCTGCCGGGGACTGAAGTTCATTGACATCGCAAAAAGTTTTGCGGAAAAAACTTGAAACCGAAATGAGGGGCGAGTGGGGTGAAGAGCGGAGCGGAGGGGCCAAAGATAACGGACAGGCTGGCAGTTGCTCAGTTATTATCGATAGATACAACAACAACAATAACAATAACAACAGCAACAACTTTGGCCATACTTTGCATACTTCATGGCAATTAACAGAGTTTTCATTTCCGGCTTAACACGCAGCCTTGTCGGATTCAACCACGCCTCGCCGCCTACCCCTCTCTCTCTCTATCTCTCTCCATATATATAACTTACCCGCCCTTCTCGCCGGAGTGTTAACGTGTAATATGGCTAAATTCTCACGCAAAAACTTTCAGCGTTTTGTGTGGAATGAATTATTTAACATTGTTATTGCGGGCCAAGTTTTTCGGAATCGCGTTTAATAAAATATGCCCGAGAATTGACACCCACAACAACAACAACAACTCGTCAATGGTTTTCATTGAATACGACGGCACACGCGATGCCCGGCGCTGCGCGGCTCGAAGGCAAACAAAGCAATTAACAACTTAACTTTTATGGGCCACAATTATTTGGTATTTATTGTTAAGCTCTAGCCGAGCGCTATCTTTATGACCTGGCTTAAAACTCGAAGCCGCTGACAAGTCAGCTGCCCTGCTCTCAGTTCTAGCCAGCCCCACCCCCACTTGCAGCCCTTTCGCTGTACCCGCTGGGTCCACGCGGCATATGTGCAATTCGCATTATTTCTCCTCACTTCAGTCCTGTTCCAGCTGTTGTCGTTTGCGTGCAGCGAGTCTGCAGCAAAAATATTTTTTGCCTGAGTGCCAGCGACTGACAGCTGGCAAATTGCAGTCCAGCGGCTGCCCATGGGGCGTGGCTGTTGTGGGCGCTTATTCGGTGGCCACACGCAAAACTTCAATTAAAATGCATTTAGTTTTCCTTTTTTATTTGTGTTTGATTTGTGGCCAGGGGAAATCAAAACAAGTGGCCCCACTTGGCACGAAATTAGGCCAAAGCACTCGAAGAGTCCAAGGATAAATGTCCTGGCCAAAGTAACCAACGACCCTGAACTTGAACGCAGTTAAAGAAATGAGTTACGAAAGTAGCTGAATATACGCATAAGTATAAGTGAATAAGTCGAATACTCATAATCAATATACTCATTCACATATACCAAGCTAATCAAGCTTAAAAAACTACAAACTTAATCTACCGCCTTAAGTTTTGATTGAGATCATAGAGGTAGATAAATAATAAAATATTTCTTTATATATTTATGCTTTTAAAAGATATAAAGCCTCTTTTCAAGACTCTATCTCTTAAAGTTTTCGAGCTATATTGAATATTCCAAATCTTTCAATTGATTTTGATCGAGTACTGAAACTAACACAATCTATTCATATACATGAAAATATATTTCGAATAATAGTAATGTTGAGATTTTATTCAAATACATTTGTAGATAGATTTGAGCTTAGGTAATTATCGATTTTTATTAATTAGTGGCGTAAATATAGAACAAATAATAATTTTTCTTACCGCTAATGATATTTGTAAAAATAGATTTCTAATTTTAGACACTAGCTGCTACAGTGTTCGAGATCTACAAGTTATTATATCGATCGATACAAGTTATTATAGTTCCAATTCAAATCGATTTTTTACTGAGCTTGGGCAGCTGTTACTACAATTTACATAACGTTGCCAACCAACCAATATTAACGACTTTTCTAAAACCTGGTCCACTTCGGCCTAAACTGGCTCAAACCTGTATTTATATACTTATCTAACGAGGTACCCCCAACCAGTGATTACTAGCATTAAATATGAACTCAAGTCGCGGTTCTTGACTGCGTCATAAACAGAACTATAATTTGGTCGGGAACGAGGGCCCAACTCCGCCTCTCTGCACAACACTAATGACTTTGTTAATTTTCCACAGTTATAGTAATTGCCAAACGAGAAGCCGAATATAATTTATATTTTTACATAATTTAATTAATTTTTATGACTAACTTTTGCCACGAGTCAAAGTAGCGCCTTGATTACTATAAAGTAATCAGTTGTTGATTCAGTTTTTGTTTTTGTTTTTGTCATTTCTAAATGCAGCCAAGAATAAGAATAATAGATGTATATATACTATATACCTAGATCTACGTGAGTGAGAGAGAAAATGCAAATTAGCTGAGTGACAGTCGGAGACTACGCAGTTTGCAAATTGAACAATTGTCGAGTCTCGACTGCTAAACGTTCTCCGAGCGTTAATTATTGATGCAGTCAAACAAATTCATTTGGCATTCAGCTGAGCAACAAGTCCATATAGTATATACATATATAGTATCTATGGCAAAAATAAACAAAATATTATCCAACCAGAAGCTTACGCAACAAATAACAAATGGCAAAGGCACTTCCAGAAAACTTGCAGCTATGAACAGTGCCGCCAAGCAGTGAAGGGGCAGCAGAAAAACAAGTAGGAAAACTCGGGCGTCTCGACTAGGAGATACCCTGAACCCAGTGCTATCTGCTTTTTAAAAATACTGCTTTATTAGCATTTAGTATAAATCTCTAGCTCTTATACGTTCTGAGATCCACGCGTTCATACATACGGACAGACTGACATGGCTATATCAACTCGGCTTGCCAGCCTGATCAAGAATATATATACTTTATGGGGTCTGTCAAGCGTCCTTCTGCCTATTACATACATTTCAACAAAAACATTATACCCCGATTTCCCATTTTCAATGAGTTCAGGGTATAAAAATGCAATATAAAGTAAAAACTGTAAATAATATTGATTGGCTATAATATTAAATAAAATTTTTGGCATATTATATATATGAAAAATATAAATAATTCAAAATAAATTTGTTGGGCTTGAAATTGCCATAAATGAAATATATTTTAAAATATTTATATAAATATTAATGCTAAAAGCTGAAAAGAACTCAGAATGCACAAAATAGTCGACCAAAGTAGACCATAAACTATACAGTAAATATTACATATGTATATATTATATGTATACAAGTATTTAAAAAGCAGCCGACTATAAGTTTCTCTCTATACTATTCTATACTACACTCTATATTTCTTCTTCTCTAGATTAGACTACAATAGATACTGACAAAAATTGTTTGCTGAACTTAGAAATTATATTCTAAAGAGCTTTTGAAGCTCTTTCGGACAATCTCCTGTCTCTAATATTATCCCTTTTCCTAGTCTCAGCATTCAGTTCAATTAAAGCCTAATCCAAACATGTTACCAGCACAAAATTAGCTTTTTACAAATCATTTAGCAAAAATTTCTATCAAGTCATTAGTTTAATTAATTGTTTCTTACAACCTGTCTCGCTCCAGCACGACGGGGTGGGGGACTTGTGCGTGGCCCACAGCGCAGTTTGCCAAGTTTTCAGCGCTGTTGTTGAGTTAATTTTTTGTGTTAATTCATTTAAAGACGCAGCTGAAACGCTGAAACGTTGACTGCCTTCACAATTTCGGCTACAGCTGAAAAGTGCAGCTCATCAAGTGCCTGTCTGCCGAGAAGGAGCAAGCCCGAGAGTAGGAGACTGAGAGAGTGAGCTGGCTGTCGCCCGCATCGCGCTGTGGCACTTGAGAGCCGCCGAGTGGCATGAAATTGAAATTGGTTTGCTTGCAACTGGCAACTGGCAACTGGCAACTTGCAGCGCCTCGCTGAGCAGCTACCATTTGCAATTAAATGCATAAAAGTATCTGTCAGACGCAGCCTGTTGACGGCACAATGACAAACAGCAGTTGACAAAAGTTTCCCTCAACTCCTTGGGGCAGCATTAAGATAATTAATTCTCGGCGAGGTGCCATGTGTAACTGTCATAGGTAAAACTTCTAACTGCAAATTTTTAAGCAGTAGGCGTGGAAGGCAGTTGGCAGTAGAGTAATTTACTTGCTCTCGAAGAAGGACATATGAAATATATACTAGCTGAAGTATATATGTTAAATATATCATAGAGATTCGGAGTTGATGCTTCAGGCTAATAGGGAGTATTATTAGTCCATTGAGGAAACTATTGAATATCGATATCTACCTTATTGCCTCATATTTCCTTTCGATGACTTTTACCAAAACCAAGATTTATATATAACCAACAATAACATACTATGGCTTAATAAATATAAAATGTATACATTCCAAGTAATTTGAGAAAAATATATGTAATTATTTTAAATATATGTAATTATGACATGCCTCAGCTTGAGCTTCAACAGCTTCATTCCCTTTCCATTAATTTACATTTCTAATTAAAACTGAAATTAGAATTTTAAATTCAATTTGCTTTGGCTCTAAACTTGTCTGGGCCACTTTAGACCTGAGCGTGCATTGAGCAGTCGCTTGCACCTGTCAGAAACTTTCGTGTCTTTAACTGAAGCTGTTGCTTCAAAAAAAAATATTTATTTCTGTTTTCGGTTTTTTGTTTTTTTTTTTTTTTTTGGTAAAGTTTAAAAGTTAAATGCAAGTGGAGTTGGTAAATAGATTTTAAAATACATATATTTGTTGGTGTATCATCAGCGCTGGCTCGAATCTCAGTTTTGGCCACTTGAAGTTTTCTGGTCCAGGCGCAAACTTGGCTAATACAAATTGACGTAACTTTTGGCTTGTCAACGGCAAACAGCCAGCCAAAAGTTTTGCACAGTTTTTTGACAAATGATTTGCCTAACAAGAAATAAACACAAATAAACACACACACACACACACACAGCAAATGGCTAAAAAGCTTGGCCAAAGCTAACTTTGCACTTCAACTTTGCAGCTAAAGTTTCAGTGTGTGTGTGTGTGCGTGTGGGCGTCACTTGTACAAAATTTTACAGGACACTGAGTTATGAACATGACTTGTCAAAAAATACATTAAAAGTGCAAAATAGTGTAAGAAGCAGCAGCAGCAGCAGCAGGAGCAGAAAACAATCATTTAGTGGAGCAGCACAAAACTAAGAAAAAGCATAAATCATTGAACTTTTGCTGCTGCTGCTGCTCTGGCCTCCACTTCCACACAGAAAATAGCAGTAATCAATCATTTTACTAGCTGCTGTCTTGATTTTAATTTGCGACATGGCCACACACACACACAGACACTCACACGCATACGCAACGCCTATGGCAGTGCGTGCAAAAAGCGTTGCATATCCAACAGGCGCCTGGCGACTGCACGTGCTCAAGGCGCTGGCAAACATGCAGCTGATAAGCCAGGTTCCTGTCTGTGCTTGACTTCACCTCACTATCGCTTAATTTAGCACTCGCTCTCTCTCTCTCTCTCTCTCTATCTCTTACTCCTTTTGCTTTTGTCTCTTACCCACTCTCATACACATGTGCGCGCTTTGCTGCGCTTTTTATGGCTGCACAGCCTCCTGTGGCCTCACCCTAGGCTTTGAGACCTACTGCGTAACAAAATATAAAACAAGTTTTTAAGTTGTAGACACGACTATAGGTTACCCTCTACAAAGGTATAGGGTGGATGCAGTTATATAGGAATCTTTTGTGAGCCTTTAAGCTTGGCTCTGAATTGGGAAACACAAGTTGTCTTAGAGCTTTTTTGCTCTTTAATTTGATATTTCTAAAGTTCGATTCGACGATATATGTTATCATGGGAAGAGCTTAAAGAACTCAAGAGCTTGAAGCTTGTGAATGGATGACTAGGCACTCATGGAATCATTTTGAGTACTTTTTATACTCATAGGCTTTTCCTTTCTTCCTTTAAGAGCTATAGATACGATTAACTTTGTATATATTAGATACCAATGTAAACAAAATAATATATAGTAACTAAGAAGCAATTATATATGTATATGAAAATCTTTCTCTCAAAATGCCAAACCTATCAGCTACAGCTACTCAGCCCCAACTTCTCTCTCCTCGAGCCCGAGTCTATTAGAGTTCTTTATAAACAAGGGTCTCAAATTGTTGCCAGCTTATCGAGGGCATTGTTGTGTGTTCATTTATGAAACTTTGGGCCAGCAAACAATGCAAAGCCAGCTTGAATATCAACAGATAAACCCTTTTTAAGTGCGGATCGTTCACAACAACAGCAAAAATACAAGGAAAAAAGTAATGGGGATACTGGCTAAAAGAAAAACTGGTTGCCGGGGCGACAACTTCCGCCTAACTGCACTTCAGCATGAACATTTGAGCGCCAGACAAACACAGCAACAAGAACAACACCAACAACGGTACAACAACCCTGAATGCCTATACAACAGCATCAGTCACCGCCCCCAACGCCTGAGCCCTGGCTGAAGGCCTTTTTTTGCACTTGAAAGTCAGTCGTAGGCGGCTGCCTTTTGTCTGCCCGGCTCATGTGCCGTGTGTGTTGTGTGTGTTTGCTGCTTAAAGTCATAAACACCCTGTGAGTGCAGCAGCAACTCGACATGCTGAACGTGACATTGATGCCTTCTTTTGTGGCCAGCTCCTGGCGGCAGATAGCTCCGACTGCTGCCACCTAAAACAGTTTCCGTGTCTCAAGCATCGTCAGAGTACTGCCACCGGATGGACTTCCACTGCCACAGCCACTGCCTCGCAGGCGACCATGTGCTGCTTCCTGTCGATAACCTTTCATACATACGGCCATACAAGCCGGCGCCGCTGGATTTATCGCTCAATTGTTTATGAACCCACGTGCTCTGCACTTAATTAGCTGAAGACCTTCGAGCACAGAAAAAGTGCTGGCAAAATGCCCGAAAAGTTGGCTAGGCCAGGCCTAACTTTGTCTGTAAATTTTGCATGAAGTTAAAGTCGCCAGCTTCAGGCAGCCAAACTGCTCGTCAGCTTTAACAGAGCGGCTGACAAGCCATTTATACTGGCAATCCTTTGTTATATGCTTAGCTAATGACCAAATCGGACACATGTCACAGGCGAGCGCAAAGTTCGCAAATTTGTGTCCATTGTCGGGCCAAGTCAAGACTCGTGTCTACAGTTGCCGATGCAGCCAAATGACATGTGCCCAAGCAAATGGCCCCAGACACGAAACGAGCATTATAAAAGGGTTTATTTGTACTATGTGTGTGTGGGGTGTGTGTGTGTGTGTGTGTGTGTGTGTGTGTGTGTGTGTGTGTATGCCTTATAGATGACACATCAACTTGAATAATAGCTGGAAGGCATAGCAAATTCTATGCTGAAGCCATTAGGCAACACAATGGTAATAATTTCAGTTAAATACAAATGTCTCAGCGATTAATAAATGAAAGACATTTGATGCTTTAGGGCAACGCAAGACTAATTTCCCAGGACATGAGCGCGTTGTTCGCTCAGCAACCGAATAAAGCACTTTAATTCTACAGCCAAGTCAAGTATTTATACAAATTCTGTGAATTGGCATTGACACTCGAGAATCACAGCATATTTAAGTGCATTAGCTCGTTGGTAATCTAAACAAAATATTAAATATTCCATAAATTGTGAAGCGGAGCTCGCCATTTGACAGTAAACTGATTGGCATGAAAGGCAGCTAACAACGGGCAGCAGCTCACATTGCACTCGATTGTTAGCTGGCAGTGATATTGCTATATTTAACATGAAAGCAAAACTATCATTCATATTGACTTAAACAAGGGCCATAGCTATGTGCAAATGTATCTGAAAGCATCTCTTGGCACAGCCTTGACCTGCATATTAACTTTAACTTGAGGCTAAATCCTAGTCATTCAAATCTTAATCTGAGTGGCAGCAAACGTATTACAAAGCTAATGTATCTTAAAGTTCAAGTCTATTAAGACAAATGTATCTGAAAGCAAACGTATCTCCAAGCAAATGCATCTCAACTGTCAACAGCTAAACTTGACATAAGTCTCAACAACTGTCACTGAGCGCAAATGTATCTGAAAGCTCACACTAAATGAATCTCAAAGCCGCAAAGCCTTGACTAACACGCATATTAACTTTGATATAATCTTAATCAAAAAATGCTGCCAGTCTGATTCTTAAAAACTAACATGCATGTTAACTTTGGCATGAGTCTCAGCAAACGTCACTCAAAGCAAATGTATCTGAAACCAAATTCAGCCAGCATAACGTTAAGAAAACTGAAAAAAAAACGTTGTCTAACATGCATGTTAACTTCAACATGCACCTGACCAAGGTAGCCAACAAGTCTTGGCTAACATGCATGTTAAATGGAGCATAAACCTGACTATGTCTGGCCAACAAATGAGCAGCACAAATGACAATAGTTTTGACTAACATGCATGTTAACTTTAACATGCACCTGACAAAGTCTGGGCTATCTGTTAGGATAATGAAACAAATGAGCAGCACAAAACTCTTGCCTAACATGCATGTTAAATTAAACATGCACCTGCCCAAAGTAGCTAACAAGTCTTGCCTAACATGCATGTTAGCTTTAACATGAACACAGCTCAAAGCAACTGTCATTTGATCTGCAGTTGCTGCTGCTGCCACGCCCCTCATTGTCTGCTCTCAGCGCGCTTTTTGTTGAACGTGTGACAGAGTTTTTCATTTCGGCTTTATTTCGCATAATTTTAGCGCCTTTATGCGAGGAGCCTTTGAAGCGGCATTGAAAGGCAGCCAGCCGCGACGCGTTCACATGTCAAATTGCATGTGAAGCTGTGTGAGCAGGTGTGGGTGTGTGTGGGTGTGTGTATATGGCTTTCAACATAGCTGCACACTCTTAATTGTTTGTTTGCCTCTGTGTCTGTGACAGCCTCCTTCCTCGCTCCCTCTCCCTCTAACGCTTGCTGTCTCTATTTGCGCTTTGCACGTCGCCTTTTGTTTAGTTTTTTACGTTTGGCCAAATTCGAAAGCTCGTAAACTTCAAGCGACAACAACAACAACAAACAACATAGCCTGAAGGACAACAACTAAATAAGACTCAAGCGTAACAATAGCAATGGACTTGTTTTATTTGTATGCCCTACACGAGGCGAGCATAACGTTTCACTGACCAACTTTGCCATTTTTACCCAAATTTGACTTATCAACTGTAGGGTATCCGGGTTTCAGCTTGCCCGCCCTCATTCGCTTATTTCTTCTTGACTTTATTTTTTAACGTAGTTTTTTCTTCTTCCATCTTTTTTGAGGCTCAGACAACTTAATGCTATTTGCCTTACACTACCTTTCCCCCTCTCTCTCTCTCTCTCCCTCTCTGTGCACCTTAGAGTCCCTTCGGCGTCTCAGCACTACTCTGACGCCCTCCACACACACACACACACACAGAGAGATCCTTTGTTTGCCTTTCTTAACAACTTAAGCACGTCGTCTATATTGGTTTTCGGGCGCTACTCTTTTAAAAAAAGATTTCGCTTCCTGCTTTTGCCTTTGCTTTGTGAAAATAATCACGCGCAGCTTAAGGTCTTTTTTTTCGCCCATCATTTCGTTTTTCCTTTTTCTTCTGCACGGCTTTTCTTTTGCTTTTTCACACTTGGCTTCTTCCGCTTGGCGCCGGGCAACTTATAGTGCGCCCCGCCATTGTTTTCTTTTAATTTGTAGCTCTGTGCGACTTTCCTCAACAACAGAGAGAAACGGGGAGAAAAAGGGCGACCGGAAGGACCAACAACTGTGCGCTCATGTCTAACAGCATATTAAGTAAGTGAACTGGTTCGCGAGTGCTTTAAAACTGTTCACTAACTAGTTCAAATTGTGAACTAACGAGTTGACCTTAGCAAACACGAACACTGAGCAGATGAGATGACGAAATATGAAATATTTAGATTCAATTAGAACTGAGCATGGGAGTGGAAGTTGGAATGGGAATGGGGTGTATTGGTTAAATATGGATATATAAATATATAATATACAAATAATATAATATTTATGCTGATTATTGTTGGAAAATAATCTAAAATTTATTTCAAATGGCTGATAAGTCCGGCTAGGGAGTCATCTAGTCGAGCAGTCCCTTTTCGAGCGATATGGCTAAGCTGTCAATAAAGTTAGGGTATCTTCCAGTCGAGCACTCTTGCCTGGAACTAGTTAAGCTGTCAATACACAACTCTTAATCACTTCAATTAAATAATTGAGCAAACTTTGATTTATGAAGTGAACTTGATTAAATCCTTTTTATTTATAGAACTACATTTAAAGCCACCCATAATGAATTGCTCGAATCACTTATGGAATGCACTCGCTCTGCCTCAAAATTGTCGTTAGCTGTCCTTGGAAATGGGTATGGCCAGTCGTCGAGTACTCTAATTGGATTTCCACCACAATTTCGACCACAAATCGAGCTAGATATGTGAGATATGTGATGAGGATAACTCTAATTAACTCGCTTTCAGCTGTTGTCATATGTCATCAATCAAAGCAGAAACTAATAATAGCGCAAATAATGCAAATTGTTGGCATTGCTGCTCAGCAATGCCACACACCTGTGCAGGTGAGAGAGAGAGAGAGAGAGAGAGAGAGCAGGTGGCCAGAGGTCGAGGCAAAAGTGAAATCAATTTACGGCTAACTAAAGGCAAACAAAGCGGCTTCACATGAATGTAAACGACATGACCAAAACCAATCAGGAGCACTTAAGGTTCACAAAGACTGAAAGAGGGAGAGGGACAGAGAGAGAGAGAGAGAGTGAGAGAGAAGATTAAGATAGTGCACAAAGAAAACGTTGAGCCTTGCGCTGACTCTGGCATCTGTCAATGCTATTAACTTTTGTGCCCAACACAGAGAGAGAGAGAGAGAGAGAGAGAGAGATAGAGCCACCTATCGCTGGGTAGCTGCACCTCGACGACATTTATCCTTTGGCGCCTGAGTGTATGCAGCACTTTGTTGCTTAATTGATTTTAATGCCACGCGCACGGGGCCTACAATTTGCCAACGTTTGCCCGTACTCGAGTCTATAAATTGGCTTTTTCCTTTGCCCCAACTATCAACTGCAGCAGCAGCACAGCACAGCAGCAGCTGCTCTGCTCTGCTCTGCTCGGCTTCACTTTGTCCATTTCCCATTTCCATTTCCGTTTTCAATTGCAAAGGAAGCAGCGCAGGCAAAGTGGAGCAAAAAGAGAGAAATGCCATTTATTGAATTGTATAAATTTCTCTACATTGACAGCGACTGTTTATTTTACACACAGAGAGAGGAAGACACATGTGTGTGTGTGTATAGCTCTCTCTCTCTCTCTCTCTCTCTCTCTCTCTCTCTCTCTCTCTCTCTCTGTCTGTGTCTTGTGTTTTGTTAAGCTTTATCGCATTTGCATGGCACAGCCCGTTGGCAGGTCAAGTGTGTTTTGGTCCACCCTCGGGTCACTCATTTGTTCTTTTGATTGGTGGCGAACGCAAAGCGTTTTTGCCTTTGCCCTTTCATGTCTTTCATTCGCTCTTTTGTTGTATTAGTAAAATAAATTACCATTTAGTGCTTTTTGCCACTTACAACCCGCCCCCTGGCCCAGCCCCCCTGCCAGGCGTCACACATGGACGAGTGTTGTCCTTTGGCCCTGCTTCAAATGAAATTATTGCTGCAGCTTTGCATCCTTTTGCTTTTGCTCGGATTATAAGCGCACATGGAGCAACTGCCAGCGGCAGGGACGGACAGCGGAGGGGCAGAGGGACAGTCGCTCTCAATTGCAGCCATAATAAATTGCTCGCAATCGCATTTCCGTTTCTTTATGCGCTTCGATTACGTTTCGCTTGGCTTGTGCCAGCTCTAGCAACTGACAACATGCACCCGCTGCGCCTCCGCCTCCGCCTTCGCCTCAACTCTTGCCCCTTCCTGATCGTAATTGAATATATAATTTTTTTAGCTCCTTACACACACACACACGTACACACACACACACACACACACACACACACACACACACACACACATGCATATTTGTGTGAGTGGCATTTGAATATAAATTGTTTCATCTGCTTGCAAAATATTCATTTCAATTTATTTGACTTTCCTTTTGCGCTCTTCGCTTTTTTTTCTTCTTCTTATTTTCTCTATTTGCCTTCGTTTTGCGAGCTTTATTTGTTGTTTAATAAATTATTTATACTTACATTTATATATGTGTGTGTGTGTGCGTGTGCGTGGGCGTGGGCGTGGGCGTGCGTGTGTTTGTGTGTGCAGCACTTCCGGCTGCCGCAAAAGTTTTCTATGATTGTCAACCTTGAGCAGTCGCCTTGCCCCCAAGTCCTTAAAGCAGCTTTCAACGACTTTCGCATTTGAGTTTCTAAAACACAAATATTTAACTTGAAGAACTTTCTTTATACTTTTTTCAGAGTATCTCATTTGCGCAATATCTTCTAATTCTTCTGCTTTTCTTATATTTTGCAGTGCCAAGCAAACCTCAGAATCTCACCGTCTTAGATGTCTCCGCGAACAGCATCACGATGTCCTGGCATCCGCCGAAGAATCAGAATGGCGCCATCGCCGGCTATCACGTCTTTCACATCCACGACAACCAAACGGGCGTCGAAATCGTCAAGAACTCACGCAACTCGGCCGAAACTCTGATACACTTCGAACTTCAAAGTCTGAGTAAGTAGCAAGACGAAGAAAGCGATTTAATGTCAAAGTAGACAAAAACCTTCTGTTGGAAACTATTATAGAGCATAGACTGGCTGTAAAAAAAAACCTATAAAGGAAAGGAAATATATATAGACTATAGAATAGAAATTAATATGCAATAGAAACGAATCCTGACTGACTCACTACTATCTTAGATAAACGGCCTAATTATCTGTCTTTCTAACTGGTTCTAACTGGTTCACTTTACTGGATGATTGATTGATGAACTATCAAAGAGTTTTAATTAGCTGAATGACTAACTAGATATTTGAATGATTGACTAATTATAGAAGTACTTATTGATTGACCGATTACCTTGGCAACGAACTTATTGGTTGGCATAATGCCTTGCTTTTTGCTTGAGTAAATGTGACAAGTTGATTGAACTACAAACTCAGCTGACTGACTGATTGATTGAATAGTTAAATAAGTAAACCATTCAAGCAATCATTCAATCATCTGACTGAATGAATGAATACTTACAGAGTGAATAATTGATTGTATATATTATTGACTGATGGCATGCGCTTATAATTGCTTGATTGAATCATTGCTATAATGATTGACTAATTGATTCAATTAAAGTCTGTTTGATTGATTGATAGAGGAGTTGACTTAGTGACTCTTACAAGATTTAGCCAATTGACTGCTGTCAATTAATTGATTGACCGAATTCTTGACTGCATGATTGATAGCTTGAATGATTGACTGATTTACAGAATGATTCACATGATGGCTGATTGGCCTTATTCAGAGACTAACTGTATGCATAACTGAGTGATTGACTGATCTATTGACTGACGCATTGATTGATTGCCTATGCCTATCTCAGCAACTTTCTGGTCAGTTGATTGACTGATTGATACGCTTTTCTACTGCTTCCCCGACTGCCTGGTCAACTCCAATAATTCAACTGCCTAAGTGACCGACTGATTGACTGACTGTCTGACAGTCTCCGACTGTCATTCAAGTGTACAAATATAAACAGCTTTTAGCATTAAGTATTAATGAACTGCTTAAGTATACTCCTAATGTATTCTTAAGTATACCCACTTCTAAGCCATTTGATGCTTCCGTTATCTATTTACTTACGCTTCTCGAAAGCCCCCTTTAATTCGCTCTTTAACTTTGCAACTCTGAAGCGTTGTTTGCTTGAATGGGCTTTGCGCCTTCGCAATATTTTCTCAATTTCGCAACAGTTTGTGCGAAAGGGGCACACTCAAGTGGTTTGTTAAAGGCCCTTAAGCCGGCTGTAACCGAACGCTCAATCCGAGGTACAGTCATGCCCAAAAGGCATGCCCAACACTTAAAACGCCATTTTAATTGCTTTTTATGGCAAGAGCCCGCCTCCAGCTCCTCGGGCAAACTGTCAATGGCAGTCAAGTTGTCAGCAATGTGGCCAGCATTAGATCCAGCCACGCCCCCCTCTTTACCTCTTTACCTTCCACCTGTAACGGCGACGCCCCCATCCTTCCATTAGCTGTAATTGCAGCTCAAGTCAATTGTTTGCCCCGCTGCTTTGTAATTAAATAGTTTCAAGTGTTTGACGCTGGCCACTTTTTGCTTTGTTGTATTTGGTGTTTCGTTGCTGTTGCTCTTGTTGTTGTTGCTGTTGTAGCTGTTAACAACTCGCGACGCCTGTAATTATGAGCCTCGCAGAGACCTTCGCCACAGCTCGCTCGCAATTTTCAGCTCAAAAACTTGAGCTAACCAAACAAATTATTTGCTCGACGCGAAATTTGATGGTTGTTTCATTAACGTGAAATGCGCACCCGACGTGCGTGGCCCTTGCATACTTTTAGGCTGTGCGGCAACAACAGCGAGAGCATGCCACATTATTAGCCAGACAGCACAAAAACTGTTGCATAGTTGTTGAGGGAGGGGCCATAGAAGCAGACATCGGAGCTGAATGCCGTGCAATTAACTTGCAACATAAGAACGCGCGCCGCATTCCGCGCTGCTCATACGCCATGTGGCTGGGTGCACAGCAGCCAGCTGGGGCCACAGCTGGCGGCGCCCACATTGTTTAATTAATTACGCGCGTCAGGTGCGCCAGGAATGAGCTGCACTTGCATAGTTTCTGCTGCTGTTGCGCCCAGCCACCAGCAGCTTGTGTTGCTGGTTGCAACAATTTGCCAAAAGACACAGCGTGCGCCGCTCGCTTTGTCGGCGGATTTGTGTGCGCGTCGCACTCACCTGCCGCTGGCATTTAATTATTGCATCAAAAAATTAAATACTTTTCAACCGAATTTGTCGCGGCGCATTTAATCAATTATTGTTGCACAGCCATTGCGCGTGCAGCCAACACTTTGTCAATTTCCAGCTGCTTATCATAATCAATATTTGCTGCTGCTGCTGTGACATTTTCTCATTTTAACTTGAATTTAATTATATCGCTGTTGCCACCGCTGTCAGTTGCTGTCACGGCAAACAACCAGCCGCACATTGTGGCATGCGACCAAATGCTTTAAAAATTATGCTGCAAAGTGAGCTTAAAGCATTCAATTTGTTTAAATTCAAACCATAATTTGCAAGCGTATCTCTGAAGTTTACTGAGAAAGGTCCTTCCCAACATACTTTTATATACAAAAATAAACTAAAAGTTTAGATTTATGTATATATTTAACTTTATATGCTAACTGTCTTTAATCGAATTCCATCTTTATCTAATTCTGCTGCAGCAATTCAGTTTTATTTATTCTTGGGACTATTTATATATCTCTACAAAAAATATATATTATTAAATTTATATTAATATATATACATATATATTTTTGTTAACCCACGATTTGAACATATATTTATTTTTATTTATATAAAATATATTTAATATAATTAAACAAAATATTTGGAGCTTGCCCACAATTCCACTCTTTACTTTTCCCCAATTTTGTTTATTTTTCATTAATAATCTTTCCAGTGTTGTATAACACATTAAAATTCCCTTAAATTGCAATGACATTGAGAAAAGAAAATGGTTTATTTTCATAACAATTGAGGGATAAAAATATGGCCAGTAATTTCTATTTATGGCACAAGCCTTGCGCACATAAAAGTTAACAATTGAATTTCTATGTCTATACATAAGCAGGGTATATAATAATAAAACTTCAAAGTCATTGCCAACATATTGTTTTTAATGCTCTTTCTTTCCCGTGCAGAACCCTTTACCGACTATCGCGTCATTGTCAAAGCGTTCACCACAAAGAACGAAGGCGAACCCTCCGATCAGATTGCCCAGCGGACGGATGTGGGCGGGCCCAGTGCCCCGGCGATTGTAAATCTGACGTGTCATTCGCAGGAGTCGATTACGATACGTTGGAAGCGACCCTACGAGTTCTACAACACCATCGACTTCTACATCATCAAAACCCGACTCGCCGGCCAGGATACGCACCGTGACATACGCATCAATGCATCTGCCAAGGAGCTAGAAACAGCGGTAAGCATTTCAATGGAGACCCCAACGGATGCCTGGATGGGGGGCCTTTGTTTTAGCCCCTAAACGGGACCGTGTCCGATTCCGATTTCGATTCCGAGTCTGATTCTGAGTCCCAGCCAGACCGGGGCCAACTAGCTGCCCGGCAATTTGTCATATATATGCCAGGAGGTTTTCCAGTCTGCCCTTCCCTCTCCCTGCTGTGCCCTTTATTTTTTACTGCCTGCCGCCATTTTGTCGGCCATGTTGAAAACGGCATAAAAATGGTCGAAAGGGTGGAAACGGGACTGCGACACACACCTTTCATTGTCTGTAAATTGTTGTTCTGCGAGTTCGGTTTGCCATTCCTGTTTGTGTTTTTCTTTCCCTTTTTTTTCAGTGTAAAATTTTTGCAGACAAAAAAAATGTTGATTGTTGCCAACTTTACGTTGATATTTTGATATTTTTGTTTTCGGGTTTTTGGCCCTTTGATAAACGTTCCACGACAGCGCCGTAGATAACAGAGCCAGGCGAAACTGAACTAGAAAGAATTTGCCAAAATGAAATAAAAGAATACTAAACTAAATAAAAGCCAACAATAATTGCATTTTTATGCTGCAAACAGCATAAATAACCCGTGCAAATTCCACTGCCATAACCGTCCACCAGGCGACGATAACCGAAAACATTTTAAAGTGTGCAGATGAAAACATAACTGTATTTAAAAGTCATAAAATGTAACTGAATTTGTATGACAAATTTACATTTTCTGAAACTACAAAATTATATTTACTAGAGGAGTACTAGAAAAAGAGTAGAGAAGATAAGAAGTAAAGCATAGAAAGATGATTTCATATATCAAAGAATCTGCTTAGATTCTTATAGAAGACCCTTGCTCAAAAGTATAACAAATTTCAAAAGTAAATATTTAAAAATATATAAAAAACTAAATAAAAAAAACTAAAAAAAATTAATAAATAATCTCTTCAATTTACTCAAATTATTAAGCATTAAAATTTAATGAGAGCTCTGCTATGAATGTTAACAAAATTTCTAAAAAGTTTTGGCCAGTTTTTGACACAATTTTTAAGAAATTTTCACAACAATTTTCTCAAAGATATTTCTAAGAAATTTAAAACTGTGAGTGAATAATTTCTTAAAATTTTCTTTTCGGAAACTAAAAATAAAATAAATTCAGTTTAAACGTAGGATCTGAAGAGCAAAGTTAGAGCTTAAGTCGAGTTCATATCATAATGTGTGTATTATATTAATGGAAATGTAACTTTGATTCTCATTTATATAAGCAAACGTATAATCTAGTCTATACAAGTAATGTAATCGATACTTCGCACCTTTTGGATTCCCTTCAAACATGCACACCATATGATATTAATCTAGCTAGCTTCAGATTGCACAGTAAGCCCCGCATCTGGTAATAAAATAAAAATAGATACCGTAAATTATATATATATATATATCATATAGTTAATCATATAGTTAACATTTTTTCAAATTACACACACATTATCTATCAGTATATGAGCCTTATAGATAGGGCCAGAAAAAGCCTTTGGCTCTTCTCTGTGGTCGAATGGCTGCGCATGCTATAAATTGTTTGCGAATGTTTATCTGCCGACACGTCCGCGGGGGCCAAGGCTATATGGACACTGGTTACGGCTTTGACTTTGGCTTTGTGCAACATAAATTCTTGGGCAAAACAATACACACACACACACATGTGGAGGTGGCACACCTGTACGTGTTTTTCGTTGCGAATAAATTAAATTTATGCTGCTTTCGGAGGTGGTTTTCCCGGAATTTCACCTTTTGTCTGGGCGTTCGCTCGCCCAGCTTTTATTTAGCGTCCCGCCTAGAAAGCGAAGCAAGCGAAGCAAAAAAATATATATAAAAAAAAAAGGAAAATAAATAATAAAAAAAAAACAACTCAACAATAAAATTTTATTATTCCCGCACAAAGTACGAACTTTTTATACTTCATATGCAACTCGGGTCTTTGTTGCTTTTGCGTTTTGCTTTTATTCTGATTTTAGTTTTCACTCGCCCTCCGCCCGCCGTTATGTAATATGAGTCCGTGCTGTTGCCCGGTTCGTATTCCGAACTATTTTCGTAATTGAAATATTTTTGGCCAGAAATATGAAATGATACCAAACAGAGTTACAAATGGGGCGGAAGAGGCTGCCCGGCACTGTGCGGCTGATATCCTGTTTTCAATTCATATTATATTACACTCTGACTCTCTGATAATAATCATATCGTATTCTCTGTCTTCTATTTTATGCAGATGATTTTGCAAAATCTGACAACAAATTCATACTACGAGGTCAAAGTGGCCGCAGCCACATTCAGCGTTATAAATCCCAAGAAAATTGTCTTGGGTAAATTTTCGGAATCACGAATTGTAAGTATGACACAGACACACACACACACACACACACACACACACACACACACACACCTGACAGGCAGCTTGCCATAAACTTGATTTTAATATTAGATCTGATTACACACAAATGCATGCAAGCTGTCCGCCTGCCTGTCCGTCCGTCCGTGCGCTCAGCCAGCAGGCGAAAAGTTTATTGCATATTCAGTCGCCCGAGTGTGGGCCACGCGGCATAAGCCAAAAAGAACTCCGCATGCAGTTTGGTGGCATATCAATTTGGCTTTGAGAGTGCCACGTACTACGCTGCGTATGCGTAATAAGCGCCTTTGCATATTTTATGGCAATTTGTTGGCGAGCATAATGATGCCACGCCCATTATGATATTGCTAGTTGTTTATCAGTTTATTGACGTTTCAGCCCTGTCACAAAGTATTCAGCTTGTCATAGCAACATTCCTAATGACACACACACGCACACATTCACTTTTAAGCCATGCATAAAACATGTTGTGCAGTCGTGACAAAATATGCCAATTTAGCTGACCTCGTTGCCCAGTGTGGGGTGGTGGGCGGTGAGAGATGGGTGGCTGGGCGGATTGTCACGCCCTCATTAGCTGTGCAGTCTCCGTGTTTGGTTTGCCATTTTCCTTCTTTCTTTTTTCGCCCGTCTGTTATTTTTGCTTGAGTTTCCTTGTGCATTTCCATATAATGCATTGCTGCATTTCAAGTGGCTCCACCTTTCGGCCACATTTACAAGCTGCGCTTCCGCCTCCGGCTTCCACTTCCAGTTCCGCTTAAGCGCACAAGCCACACAAATGTTATTTAAATCAACAAATGGCAGCTGAGAAATATTTATTTTAGTTTTATGCAAAAAAGCTAGAAAGCAGGAAAAACAAATATGGAAAAAACATGAAAATCTTTATAGAACAGTTTAGCAGAATGGTTCGTAAGAAACGCAACGCTTCATACCGACCTTAAGATGCCGACAATAGCAGAGCTCATAGGCAGACATAGTGCAAGGTACACGGACAGATTGGAAGCGCACCCAAACCAACTGGCATCTAATCTGGTCAACAACCAATGTAGGAGAAGACTTAAAAGACTGCATCCCCTCGATCGTCGGGGAATTTAAATTTAAAAAAAAAAAAAAAAAAAACTACACATAAATTAGAATAATTATAACAGGCGTACCTGCCAAAAAACAAATGTTAAGGGAAAAAAGATAAATGCGCTATAGAGTCTCTGACAACAAGCAGCAAATAAATTCATTGAAAAAAAAAAAAAAAAAAAAAAAAAAAAGTTTAGTCTGCTGATTGTTCATAGAGGAACTATGGAATATCATAGTTAGACAAACTAGCCTAGACTAGATCTATAAAACTTAGTAAAGAGCTGAACTAAGATCGATTTTCACTTGAAAGCTTATCGCATCTAAAAGAAAGCTTTAAGGTTGCGCACTTTCTTAAGAATGCCCAACCCCAACCCAGACTGACCCAAAAACGCACGCCTGTGGCAGACATTTCCTAAAAACTTTACCTATTTCCTGTGGCCAGTTTGCTGAAGGCTTAAAATAACATGCAGAAGAAAAAAGCAATACAGAAGCTTAGCACACGCCCAGCCGCCGCCGCTAAACACATATTTGCATAACACACAAGACACACACACACACTCACACACGCGCCTTTGAGCCGTGTCAGCTGCAGGCCTAATACATAAATCTTAGCACCCCAGACGATGAAGCAACCCCAAGTTGACTTTTTCTCTTTTCACTTTCCAGATTCAATTGCAGCCGAACTGTGAGAAGCTGCAGCCGCTGCTGAGGCAATCGCACAACGACTACAACTTGGCCGTCCTGGTGGGCATCATATTCAGCTGCTTCGGCATCGTGCTGATTGTCATGGCCTTCTTCCTGTGGAGGTAAGTGGCGCTCTATGTTTACACGCAGCTAAGCTCGGAATGCTGCCCATAGCAAGTGCAGCTGCGACGCGTGCAGCCGCCTTAAGTAGCTAGAATATATAAAGAGACAGAGCATTGCGGGCGGGAATGCACGACTAGGCAATACCTATACTATGACTTTTGGACCCTTCACCCATTGCCATTCCTTACACAAAATACCTTGAGTAGTCAGCACGAATATGCCCGCTTGACAGTGTATAATAGAGCACACGGCCAGTGCTCAGTGTTGAAGTGTTGTCGGCTGTCGCGGCACACGCCCACCCCCCACACCCACCCGCAGCGCGGCTGGGCTTATAAATAGGCGAGACCACAAATCAATGTGTCGACTGGGCGCAAGTGTTGCATCCACGCAGCAGGCGTGGAGCTATTTCTGGTGCGTGCGAAGATGAAAATGTTTTTATTTCGTATTTAATTTACCCAAAAAAGATCAAGACATTCACATATATATGTAGATCGAGCAGATATATCTATTATAATGTGGCAGCTAACGCAACGGGACATCGAACTGTGACTGCAGCGAGGCAGAAAGAGTTTCTAGGGATTAACTAGCGCATAGCTGGGGCATTACAAAGAGCTCTCAGGCTACACATGTTGCGTGCTCTGTTTCGATTTATGAAAGCGAAAACATTTCAGCTGGGAAACAGCGCAGTGTCTAACATGGAAATCTGAATTCTTAATAATTTAGCTCAAGAACTCAATAAGAAAATCTGGAAACATAAATCATAAGTTCTATAAAAAATTATATATACATTCCATATTCTATTTTATGATTCCTTGAAACAATTAAGAACTTGAAATTGCCCTTATTGAGCGCAGCCAACTTAACAGGTTCGCTCAGCCGCAGCCAAGTTAACATGCAGTGCTGCCAGATAGCTTCAATAGCTAAACCCTAAACAATTAAAGACTCGAATCAAATTGAATACTGCTTTGATTAAAATTTTCGCTTAAAAGGCTAAATGCAAATTTCCTTAGAATTGCTAGCTAACTTTTTTCATACCCGCCCACACAAGCATAAAAAATGACATCGGGGCGCTGTCCAGTCGGCATTCACGTTTCACTTACGCATCCTTTGAAACCCAAGTCGAGTCCGAGTGAATGGGAAAGCAAACAGCAAAGAGGAAATATCCAGAAACCGATTCGAAGCGGCCATAGACCGGGGGGCGCACGCATTCCCGCATATTCATTAGAAATGTTAATTAAAATTCGAAACACAAAAACATAAACCCAACCTGTGTAACGCCGACAACGGAACGGAACGAAATGGAATGAGATGGAATAGCACGAAAGACAAGCAAAAAGTTTCAAGTTACTTAAAGTCTTTATTAAATATGAGAGTGGTTAACCCGTCCGCTGGCAGCGTTACCCAATTTCGCACAAAGCAAAGGCCCCCGGGCCACTGTGTAACGGTATAACGGCATTGCCGCACTCTCCACACACTTACTCACACGCCCACGTCCACATCCCCTTTCGACAAACGCCATAAAGAAAATGCGAAACATTTTTAACTTCAATGAAACATTTTTTACTTCTTTTCTTTCATTTTTTTTTTTTCTTTCTTTATTATTTTTTTTCCTCTATGCCATTTTTCATGCTCCCGCGAATATGTCAAATAAAAGTTGCCGCTCAGCCACAGCCTCAGCCCCCACCCCTTGCCACCCCATGCCACCCCACCCATCAGCAGTCAGCCCCATCCACTTGTGTTTTCTAACAAATTAATGCCATTTTATTTATTTTTTACAAATACTCTGGAAAAGTTAAGGACGCAATAAATAGAAAGGATTGCTTCTGCAGGGGGCTTAAAGGGCTGGCCGTGAAGCCAGCGACCATTTTTCAAGCAGCCTTCGCGTTTTAGAGCGGACAAAATTATATTTTATTTAACAAACAAAACAAAACAAATTTCCACAATTTCCCTTTCAGTGCGAGCAAACAGAAAGAGAAATAAAATCTAGTAAATAGGCATTAGGACGAGAATGGGTTTACCCTTCGGGCAGTCGATTTAGTGGTATAAGACTAGCTTCAAGGCTAGTTATGTTGAAGATCAAAAATCATATCGTATATGCCAGATAGTCTAGCTCCTTATAGGGAAAATCTATAAACTACCTTGAAGTATGAAGTGTACAAACGGGTGTACGCGACTGTGCCATACTCTGCTAGCAGTCATGTTCAAGATTGCAGTGTCTTTGCGATATCTTGATTATCTTGAATTTGAGATCGCTTGACTAGAGCATTGACGCTACAGCTGTAAGCACTAAGCAGTCGTTTTGATACTGTAACTAGAAACTATAGGAATTCGTATTTTATCATATAACAATCACAATTTTCAAGCCCTCACTCTCACCCCTTCTACCCTTCCTCTCCCACATTTACTCCACAATCACTCCTTTCAACTGTAATAGTTTTACGTTAGCTCCAACCCAATTGCTAGAAGAGGAAATACTTTCCTCTTCAGTTCAAATCTCAACTTTTTTGCTGATGCCACAGCGAAAGCAACGACAACACAACAGGAACAATCAGAAAAGAAATAAAACACATGAGGGGAAAAATACTCAAGAAATTTTTATTGGAACAATTTGTTGGTTACAATACGAAAATATGTCAACGATAACAACAATTTTTATTTACATTTTGACGCCGCAGATAAAAGCGAAAGAAAGAAAAAGCACGCAGAAGAGAGAAGAGCAACAAAAATGAGAAAACTTTTGTGCCACAATTACATACATATATGCATATAGCTATCTCACTCTGTCTCTCTCACTCCCTCTCTCTCTCACTCTCTCCCCTTGTTGTTAGTAGTTTCATATTTTATGCAGTTTGGCAACATTGTTTTGCGGCAGGAACTTTATTTGCCCCGTGTCCGTGTGGCTCATGTGTGCGAGGACGAGGTCAGGCGTCGAGTTTTTCCGCCAACTTTTCCCTTTGGGCTACCCCCAAAAATACAAAAAAAAAAATAAAGAACAAAAAACAAAAAAGCAAATAGCAAATTTTGCCAAGAAATTGTTTTGGCTTCGTATGCGCAACTTTTTGGGCCAACCTTTTGTTGTTGTTGTTATTGATGTTGTTGCAGAGTCAAAATATTAGAAGCACGTGCATACCACCGAGTGGGTTGAGTGTGCAGGTGGGGCTGGGGCCAAAAATGGGTTAAGTTTCGTCTGTGTGTGAAGGAAGCCCTTATGCAGAGACTAAATTTGTGTGTATAAGATTTCAGTTCATCAGTTTTGCTCAGGTAGAAATCCCCACTAGCTGAAAGTCGATTGTCTCCTTTTAAAATGAACTCGAAAATAGCTAAAGCAATTTCACTTTTACCCCAACGAAGCAATTAATACCTCTATCTATGTGTTCAATAAAAATTAACTTAACGACGGACCAGTACATTAATCTAATTGGTTTATTTATGAGCGCAAAGTGCTTAACAGAGATAACAGAGGTTCTCAGTATTTCTGTTTGGGCAATAACATGAAAATACCAAAAATACTATCGCTCGGCACATGCGCAGCGAAGACAGCGCGAGAGAGAGAGAAAAGCTTTCTGTAACATGCTTGCGCCTTATCAAACACAGCTGAGAGCAGGCCAAAGCACTCGCTCTTACAGCGATCAAGAGAGCGCTTAACATACTGAGTTTAGCATTAACAGCGTATGCGCTGTTGAGCTCCCATACAGCTGTTGCTGTCAATTGGGTTTTCAGTTGCGCTTTGATAATCGAACCGCGCGATCAACAAGTGAGTGGTGGGCCCAGCTCGAAGAGTCGTCATTAAAAACGCGCGGAAGGCAGAAAGAGGCAGACAGTCGCAGCAACAAAGCAACGGTGCTTATCAAAGCAGAGAAAGAAACAAAAATATAGGCGCGATAAGCTGTCACAAATTGAATTTCTTTTGTTTTGTTATCAAGCTCTTGCATTCTAACGTGTGTGTCTGTGTGTGTGTGTCGTTGTATATGCGCGTGTGTGTGTGTGTGCCAATTGCGTACTACATAATTTTGCAAGTGCCTGGCGACAGAGCGGCTGCCCCTCGACGACTGCGCACCCAGTTGCCAATATGACGTAATTTTTTCTGTGTTAATAAAAGTGTGCAGCAACAACAGCAACAACAACAACAACAACAACAATAGCTATAACAATAACAGAGGCCAAACAGACAGCGCGCGCAGCAGGCGCAATGCAATTTTAACTTGACAGAGAACAAAGCTCAGTGCACCTGCACCTGCACCTGCACCGCACCGCACAGACCGATCAATTTTATGAGCAGCATGTCAGCAGCTGGCGGGGAAAAGCGGCGCAGCAGCGCAACGCCGCTCTCGCCGTCGGCGTCGACAGCGACAGCGACGCCACTTGTGCGTCGCAAATCGCAACGTGGAAATTGGTTTACGTAAGTTTTGCGCTCCCGAACCAAAAGTGCTCCAACACTCAGCCTAGTGCCCATAGAATAGAAAGTGGCAAAGTGCAGAGGATGGGGGGAAGGGGGAGGGGCCATCGGCCGATCAACTTTTTATGACAAAAACAATCAACAATCAAGAATGCATAACAAATGAGAAGAGAGAGAGAGAGAGAGAGAGAGAAAGAAAAAAACAGAAACAGAAACTGAAACTGCTGCCAAAAGCATAAGAAATAAATAAACAAAACGGAAGTTGACAAAAGAAAACAATAGCAAAAGCAGAGATTAACAGTAGTCGACGCAGCAATACCCTAACTTTACCTAATGATATGATATATATATAGGCAGATATCATTACGCTTGTCACTTTTATAATTATACTTTGAGTCAATTCATTAAGCAAACAAAAACAAAACACAAAAAACAATTATAATTTATGCAGTTCCAGCTGTAATTGAGCTTCAAGGTTCAGTTCACAGCAAAAGCGACAGCTTAAAAAACAGTTAATTCAGCTGTAAAGCCAATGTAATAGATATTTATATAACAAACAGGTGCTTGACCTATAATTATCGCACGTAAATCAAACTTTTCAAATGTGAATTTGATTTGTTTATGGTCGATAGAAGAGGGAAAAGTTGGAAAAAGAAAAATACATTAAAAATGTAACTGAACGTTGAACAACGGTAAACTTTTAACGAGCAATTAAAATGTTTAATATATATATGTATATTATATACTTATACATATATGTATGTAATGCCCGAGATCGTAAGTGTCCAGTTTTTATTTTATGATTTACATCGTGATTACGTTTATAATAAATGTATTTTTCCTATCAATAATATTTGGTGCGTAATAGTCAAACAACAACAACAACATCAGCGGCGGCGGCGGCATTGAATAACAAAAATTCGCATAAACATGTTGACATATATATGTATATATATCAAGATAAATAAAGATATAATATAATGTATATGTACATAGCTTTAAGACTCGAAGAAAAAACAAGAATTGTTTTTTTTTCTCTGTAAAAAAAACATTGTTATTAATATTTAGTTTCTGCTGCTATTAATGATAAACATATACTCGTTAAATTGATAAAAATATATATATATATATATATATATATATATATATATATATATATATATATATATATATATATATATATATATTAAATATGTCTATATAATATGAGTATATATCTGTAAGACATGCCCACGCGCTGCGCTGCTCGCAAAAGTTTCTGAGCCGCAAAAAATTGCGCTGTTTGTCTAATGTTTAATGTTTAAATTAGAAGTTTATGCAAATAGCTTAAATCTAAATATTTGACAGCATTTATGCATCATTTATTATTTGTATATATTAATAAATGATCTAAAATAGAGTTTGGGCGAAACGCAATAGCAAAAAATTATATGGAAATTGAGAAATTGAGTTTTGTTATATGATATTTATGATAATAATACAACGATAGATAATGATACATATGATATGAATTTCAAATGTAGTAAGAAATAGAAATATGTATATATATTTTATTCATATATTTTTGGAATTTTGTTCTCAAAAAGATAGGAAAATGATTAATATAGTAAAAAAATATAAGAAAAATATTTTTGCGATTATATAAAATAATTTATATGATATTACGATATTATCTAGTGTATTATTACATACCATATATATGGCTATATACCATATATTTATCTTATATATACCAAATGTATACCTATATCAAAACTGCCCTTCCCTCTCTCTGCCTCTTCAGTTCTGCTTTTAATTGCTGAAGCCAATTAGAAAAACTTAACCCCAATTTGTGCGTTGCACAGGTGCCATTGCCTAACCATTGCCACGCCCACTTCAGCTGCTCTTCAGCTGGAAGCAGCAGCCGCAGCAGCTCGTTGTCACTCAAATATCTTTGCACAGGTATTCAAAATGCCAAAAGTAAAGCTGCCATTCAAAAAAAAGGAAAAAAAAATAGTAGAGGAAATGTTCAGTAGAAAAAATTACTTGTTTATGCCTCGCTGGAGCTAAATAACGTTAATGTTGACCAGAAACACCCAAACGCCCACAGCCTTAACGGATGTCCTTCAGTGCAGCTCAGCAGTCGTCCTCACTCTCTTTTTCTCCCTCTCTCTCTCTCTCTCTGGACAGCTTATTATTTATGCATTTTGATTTTAGTTAAAAGCGCGTTGCACATTGAATGCTACTTAAGCTACTCCCGCTGGGTGGGCTACTCTCCCACCCCCTCTGAAACGTCCTCATTATGCCTTTGAGCTCACCTGACACCTGCTGTTTCACAAATTCCGCCATTTCCGACTATTTCCACTGATTCGAAATACTTGTTAAGTACGCTTTTGTGCGACTGCCTGATACTTGAATATACTCGGTGCGCATCTCTGCAGGACTCTCTCTCTCTCTCTCTCCTTTCTCTCATTCCCCTCCTACGCTATTCGTAAAACTTGACCAAAAGCGGAAACTTCAAATGGAACTAGTTACTGGTTGTTTGATATAACTGCAAGCGAAGTTACTCAAAAGAGTTAAGCATGAAAAAGATTAAATTCCATATTGTATAACATAGGAAGACGTAGCTGGGGCTTCGACCAGACCGTCGATCTATTGCTTCTAAATATTTGATCTCAAAGAAAACTTAAAAACTCATCATGAATAAACTCATTATTGAACAGATTGTGTCTATATATAGCATATTCTCTCCATACAACAGATTATCTCTATATAGTAGAGCGAAATCCGTTTCTTATCGTGAGCTACGTGTCTATATCACTGTATATTATATGTATATGAGTAAAATCTTAACCTTGCCCACAATCTGCCAACTCATATGCCTATAGTATATACTCAATACTCAATCTTATCTAATCGTAATCTGTAAAAACCCCACTGCTATATATACTATATAAAACCGAACTTAACTAACTGACAAAGAAAAACTTGATTAATTAACACTTAACCTTTTGTGGCTTAACTTATTTCAGCAGAAAGTGCTTCCATGCGGCGTACTACTACCTGGACGATCCCCCACATCATCCCAATGCCCCGCAGGTGGACTGGGAGGTGCCCGTCAAGATCGGAGACGAGATACGTGCGGCGGTGCCCGTCAACGAGTTCGCCAAGCACGTGGCATCGCTGCATGCGGACGGGGATATTGGCTTTAGTCGGGAATACGAGGCAATACAGAACGAGTGCATCAACGACGATACGGCCTGCGAGCACTCGCAGCATCCGGAGAACAAGCGCAAGAATCGCTACCTAAACATAACAGCCTGTAAGTGTGAGATTACAGGGTATACGAGATCCATTTCTAAATACTCGTTCTCTTTCTCTCTCTTTCCCTCCAGACGATCACAGTCGCGTCCATTTGCATCCCACACCGGGCCAGAAAAAGAACTTGGACTACATCAACGCCAACTTCATCGACGGCTATCAGAAGGCGCACGCCTTCATTGGCACCCAGGGTCCGTTGCCCGATACCTTCGATTGCTTCTGGCGCATGATCTGGGAGCAGCGCGTCGCCATTATTGTCATGATCACCAATTTGGTAGAGCGGGGTCGGCGCAAGTGCGACATGTACTGGCCGAAGGATGGCATCGAGACCTATGGCGTCATACAGGTGAAGCTCGTCGAGGAGGAGGTCATGTCCACGTACACTGTGCGCACGCTGCAAATCAAGCATCTCAAGGTGGGCTACTCTCAGAGTGTTTCCCTTTCCCCAATTTAATGCAAGGCAAACTCCATTTCAGTTGAAGAAGAAGAAGCAGTGCAATCTGGAGAAGCTGGTCTATCAGTATCACTACACCAACTGGCCGGATCATGGCACCCCGGACCATCCCTTGCCCGTGCTGAATTTCATCAAGAAATCCTCAGCTGCCAATCCCGCCGAGGCCGGTCCCATTGTTGTCCACTGCAGGTGAGTGTTGGCTATCAAACTCTATTTGATTTCGACTAATTTGATTCATTTTGGGTTTACTTGCAGCGCTGGCGTTGGTCGCACCGGCACCTACATTGTCCTGGACGCCATGCTCAAGCAGATCCAGCAGAAGTCGATTGTGAATGTCTTTGGCTTCTTGCGTCACATTCGCGCCCAGCGCAACTTTCTTGTCCAGACCGAGGAGCAGTATATATTCCTGCACGACGCACTCGTCGAGGCGATCGCCTCGGGCGAAACCAATCTGCCAGCGGAGCAAGTCGAGGAGCTCAAGAACTGCACTCCGTACTTGGAGCAGCAGTACAAGAACATCATACAATTCCAGACAAAGGACATACACATCGCCTCCGCCATGAAGCAGGTGAACTCGATTAAGAACCGCGGCGCCATCTTCCCCATTGAGGGCAGCCGTGTTCACTTAACACCCAAGCCAGGCGAGGATGGCAGCGATTATATAAACGCCTCGTGGCTGCACGGCTTCCGGCGTCTGCGTGACTTCATTGTCACCCAGCATCCCATGACGCACACGATAAAGGACTTCTGGCAAATGGTCTGGGATCACAATGCACAGACTATTGTGCTGCTCTCCTCGCTTGATGACATCGTAAGTTTGTCTAATCTCGGAAGGAAAACAGAAACTGAGCTCCTTTCATTGCAGAACTTTGCACAGTTCTGGCCGGACGAGGCCACGCCCATCGAGAGCGATTACTATCGCGTCAAATTCCTGAACAAAGTCAACAAGAGCGACTATGTAAGCCGCGACTTTGTCATCCAATCCATACAGGACGACTATGAGCTCAGTGTCAAAATGCTCCACTGCCCCAGCTGGCCCGAGATGTCCAATCCGAACAGCATCTATGACTTTATAGTCGATGTGCACGAGCGCTGCAATGACTATCGCAATGGACCCATCGTTGTGGTCGACAGGTGAGCGACAGAGTTAACCCCTCCCCAAGCTGGACTCCTTCATAATCGAAATTCCTTTTTAGATATGGCGGCGCTCAGGCGTGTACCTTCTGCGCCATCTCCTCGCTGTCCATTGAGATGGAGTACTGCAACACGGCGAATGTGTATCAGTATGCCAAGCTCTATCATAACAAGCGACCCGGCGTCTGGACCTCCAGCGAGGATATACGCCTCATCTACAACATACTGTCCTTTTTGCCAGGCAATCTCAATTTATTGAAGCGCACGGCGCTGCGCACGGAATTCGAGGATGTGACAACGGCCACGCCGGATCTCTATAGCAAAATTTGCAGCAATGGTAATGTTATACACCAACAACAACAGCAACAGTTGTTGCTCGCACAGCAGCAACAGCAACAGTTGTTGCTCGCACAGCAGCAACAGCAGCTGCTGCAGCTGCAAATACAACATGAAACACAACAGTTACAACAACAGCTACAGCTACAGCAACAGCAGCAGCAGCAGCAACAACAACAACAACAGTCAAATCTCATTAGTCATAGTCATGCAACAGCAGCAACCACTTCTGAAATAACAAACGACACAACTTCAACAGCAACACCAATACCAACAACAACAACACCTTCAACAACAGTCACAGCAAATACTAATTCTAGCTTATTACCCATCTCATCATTGTTACCACCCACAGTTGCTCCATCATCCATCACACCCACACCCAGCAATGACATGTCCAATCCAACAGCAACAACAACAACAACATCTACAACAGTCCCAACACCTACAACTACAACAACAGCAACACCACCAACAATCGCCACAATCACACCAACAACTGATTTAACCCATACTAATGCTAATTTTACCACTGTTACTAACAATGCTGCCGATGTGCCGCCAATAAATGCTGTTCATTGTGATGATCTGGCCCAACAACAACATCAACAACAACAAATGCTCGCGCTGATGCAACAACAAACGCAACTGCAACAACAATACAACACGCATCAACAACAACAACAACAATTGGAAAACGCCAACTGCTTGCACGTTGATGAACTGCTCCACCCAACAACAACAACCGCACCAACACCAACAACCACCATGTGCAACAACAACAACATCAACAACCTGCAACAACCGCTTAACCCAGCAGTCACAGATGCTCAAAACCTAGATATTGTAGCTTAGAAGTAAAACCGAAAACAAAAGTAAAATAAAAATCATTTTATAAATGCTAAACTATGATATAAATATAACTAAATATAAATACATAAATTTAAAATATAATTAATTAATTATAATTATTGTATACATTTGCCTACCTTATTTAAGCAAGTCCTTTAAATTATTTTCAATATTATTTAACGTTTTATTTATTATTTTATTTTTTTTAAATTAAGTTACTTTAAATATTTTTTCGGAGCTTCTGGGCAACTCTCCGCAGGCCGTATCACGCTGTTTATATTGATAAATATATACAACAACAAAAAAAGCACCATTATTAATTATTTGTATTCAATGAATAATTTAAATTTACTAAAATTTATAGTAGTCGCAAGCAAAAACAAAAAAAAAATAAGTAATAGTCAAGGCACACGATTCAATACGAATATATATATGTATCTATATATATTTATGAATATTATCAAATATAATAGTGTTTAAATGTAGTTAAACGCACAAAATGCCAGAATAGTTCCCACAAAAAGAAAACCACAAAAATCAAATTTAAAAATTAAAATTAAAATAAGAATTTTCCCTAATTTAGTTACAATTACAGTTAGTTTTTTACATAAAGAAACTTTGTTGTACTTTTTTGTGCCATGCTCTAATTAATTAGTTCAAATCAGGTGTTTTTTCGTATAAGGCCAGTTACCGTTACACATTGTCATATTGTCATATTGTTTGCTAAATTGTTTCAGTGTCCGTCCTACAATCTGTTAAAAATAAATGTTTTCCGCTCAATTCCAATTATTACAACGATTACAAAAAATGTTAAAACTTCAAAAAGAAAAAAAATGATAACAAAGAATCGTAGCGAAAATTATGCGAATTTAATAGACAAGAGAATGAGATATTTAAGAAAGAAGAAATTTGCATATATATATATATACATAATGTCACGTCGTCTAGATATCTAGAAATATTTTCTCAAATTTAATCGAAGCACTTGAAAAACAACTACATCACTGTAAATCGTAAGGAAGGAAATGAAACAAAAAGTAGAAAACACACGGCACATCACAATTGTAAATAAATATATATCTATGTGTAGATGTGTAGAGTCGCAACTAGAACTTAAGACGAGCTTTTCGATCGGCTCTCAATGCTATAAATATTGTAAAGAAAAAGAACAGAAAAATACGAAATACGAAATAAAAACTGCTTAGCGTTTAGTATCTAAGAACTAATTGTATGTAAAGCGTATCGCAGGCAAAGTATTACTAAAATATATAAATACATGTGGAAAAACTAAAGAAAAAAGAAAACACGAAATTGAAAATTGCTAAAATATTGACAACTGTTTATCTCACATCTCTTTTTTTTTGTGGACAAGGATTGAACGAAGTTTTGTGAGGCGAATGTAAGGCGTAAGCGATTCTAACAGATATCTGAAGAACTAAGCACAGGGTGTTTCAGCTACGAATGCCCGATTCCATATTGTACAGAGTCATAAATAAAATCATATAGATGTTTGCACTATTGAATTGCCATGGCTATAGAAGTGAGTTCGCAGCGGATATATATATATATATATATATATATATATATATAGTCGAACTCTTCTAAACAGCTGCACGATTCCCACATTATGCTTCGAGTCGACTCAAGATTAAAGTCCTGTAAGATGTATACATGTATAAGCGAGCGTATATAAAGATATATATATATACATGAAAATATGTATATGTATGTGTATTTACTGATAACATGTTTTAAAGACTGGTTTTTTGTACTTTTTATCTTAAGCAGGTATACTGTTTGTATTGTATTATTGTATCTAAACTATTGAATTGCTTTCGATTTCAAGTATACCAAAAGTTCGATTCAGTTCAGTTATAATGTATAACCGTATAGCTTAACTCTAATATTATTTCGCTCAAAACAAAAACAAGCTGCATTTCTATATATAAAAAATATGAAAGAAAACCCTAAGAAAAGATTCAACCTAACGACCAATTTTCAAATTTCGTTTGTTATAGAGCGTACAAGCTCTAAGCACTGTATTTAAATTAAGTGTTTAAGATACGATCTATCTATATATAGAGATATATGTATGACTTAGATGGCTTGTAAATTCTCATAACTTAAAGGCAGCAACTGGAATGCTTCATCTGTAATATACGACAAAACCATATTATTTTCCAACTAAACTATAACTAATGCATTTTAACTATAAACACACAAATTTAGTTGTTAGTTATACACCGTGTATGTACGATTTGAAAACAATGAAAATTATTGATTAAATGAGTGAATGATGATTTGTAAATTGACAGCCAAACAGCAAACATGAAGCGAGGCAACTAGACAGCCAATGAGAAGATGAGGATGGCGATGAAAATTTCAATACAAGCGAAAAACTAAGAAAAATATTTAAAAGTAAATTACAAGTAAAAATCTGCACACACTTCTCGAGCAAGGAAACCTTTCCAAGACTAACTACCTTCACAAATCATATATTAATATATATATATTATCTAATTGACGGTGTTATGCAATTTATAAATGTGATGAATGTCAAACTTAAGCGTATAAAAGTGAATACAAAAACAAACAACAACAAAAAAACAAACAAAATAAAAAAACTACAAAAAAATTCACAAAAAAGTATAATATAAAAACTAAAGAAAACAGTTTAGTAAGAGAGCTGAAAAGTAGCGAAAACAAAAACCTAACCTAAGCATAACCCACGATTTTAGAGCTAAGCATAAAGCGAAAGGGATACGTGAATACAGCCCCATAGTTTTTAAAAGGGAATTACAGAGTAGATCATCAGCAAAAAGAAAAGGAAGCAAACTGAAACTTAAAGTAGAACAGCAAAGAGACGTGACGCAAGTTGCAGCTAAATAGCCAGGAGAACGCTTGAAGTAGCGCTCAAGGCGTAGCGATCAGAAGAGGTATCTCGACATACAACAGAAAATTGAAAGTATCTAAGTTTATGTACACCTAAGTTATGGATAAGCTAATGAAAAATTGCAAAGAAAAACAAAAACAAAACAAAATACAAAAACTTATAAAACTAAACTGAATGGAAATATAAATAAAGAACATCTGATTTAAAATTCTAAAGAGTACGCACGTTTAAGTCGGCGCCCGCGTTTGTAGCGTAAATTCCACCTCCATCTGGCCAAAGCTGCTGCGTGGCAGCACATCGGGTATCCAGTATATGTATAAACCACTTTTGATCTGCAAGTTAAGAAGTGCATTAGCATTACAAATATCGTCGTTTGAATGTTAAGCTTAGTAAATAACAAGGCTGTGAATTGAATCAGGACTTCAATTTCGAATGATGATTACAATGAAATTGATATGATATAGTAGTCCAATCGAACCGATTCTATATGCTACATATATCTATATATATATATCGACTCAACTAATGCATATCTAGAGTCCCCTTAAATTACAGCCTTCTTATTAACTAGCATTCTCGCAATCTCAATCGCACCTGTTGTTCCACATCAAAGAGCATTTTAACTATGTAGAGCCGAAGCTTGGCATGCACCGGACGTTGCCTGCTCTGCGCGGTTGCCTGTGTCGTCGGCTGTCGCACATACGGCACAAAATGTCCAAGCGCATGGCGCTCAAAGCAACGTTCCAGCTGCAGGTTGAGCTGTTTAAAGAGAAACAATTATATTAGACTTTAGTTTAAATCTATATCTGAGTACAACTTATACACACATTGCGACTGTTGAAGATGCGCTTCACAGTGTGCGAGGCACTGAAGTGCCAGACGTATTTGCTTAGACCTTTGTGCTTGCCGGAGTCGACGACTACCACTTGATGCAGGGGACGACGCTTGATGCCAGCACTGAAGCTCTTGCTCAAGTGGGAGAATGTTTCCTAAAATGTATGAATGGATCAACTGTACAATTAACTATCCTTATGAGCCCTCACCTTGTGCACATGAAAAGTTTGCACTATTTGCCGTGTGCTAAGTTCCTGCTGGGGCGCAGGCTCTGGTTCGATGGTTGAGTTTAGCAGCTCTATCACATAGTCGAGCCAGGCCTCATATGCCAACGCTGGCTGCACAGCCACGCCCACAGCCTCAACCGCAGTCGTACGCGTGGCTTCATTCACAATGAGCGCACGTTTTGCTGGCAGTGGCGGTTGCTTGCGCGTCTTGACCTCATCTACAATTTCCGATGCTTTGATGGCCGACTTCTTAACGACCGCAATCGTGGGCAGCTCAATGGCGGGCAGCTGATTGGCGGCTGTCGGCGATGCCTTTGCAAAGATGGGCTGAGGCGCCAGTATGTTGTATGGTTCGCTGACCAGCGGCAGCTCAATATCCTCGCTGCACAAATCGATCTGATCGGTCAGCTGATATTGATCCATGAGCTCAATATTGCAATCGGTCAGCTCCAGATGCTGATCCTGTTGCTGCTCAGCGTATATACCAAGGTTGGATAGAAGCTGGGCATCGTTGGGGGCACAAGTGCTGCTGGCGCTGTGCGCAGCAGGCGTGGAGTCTATATCGTAAATAACATCTGAGAGCTCCTCTGGCATGGGCAGCAGCTGTTAGATGGAAACATGATGAGTTTGGAGATTATCGTAATTACAACAGACTTACATCCGTGTCTGCCACACAGAATTCATCGTCGAAGATGTAAATGTCCTCGGAGAGATCAACATCGCCACTTGGGGCTATGCTTAAGCTTAGACGCAAATCGTCGTGCGTGGCCTCACCGAGCGGCGTCTCCAGCTTGTCTGGCATCCAAAACGTTTGCAGGCTCTTTGTAAAGTTGCCATAGATCGTCTTGCCCTGCGGTGAACTGAGTATCCCAGCCAGCACGAGCAGCAAATGATCGCAGATTTCATCCTGCATGACCAGCGAGTTGTCCGGCTCTACAATAATCTTCAGCTTGCGACAGGCACACGCATAGGTGCCCTTCTTCGTGGAGAGTCCATTGGCCAGCGCCGTCACATGCAGATGCGCCGCTGGGAACGTGTTCGAGCGCTGACATTTGACCACAAAAGTGGTTGCATTTAGGCGCTGCACTGCCGGCCAGTGGTCCTGCTCCTCGGAAGACTTGTACTGCTGCCAGAGCTGTTGCTTTTGCTCTACAGTAATGTTTAGATTCCAAAGCACCTCTCGCGACACGGTGTACACCTGCGCCATGGGCATCTGATCCTGACCATCGCGACAGGCCTTGATGTGCCGGCAATCTTTGTCTGCCTTGCACGCATCCACATAGCACAAAGCTTTGCTGGACACAACGGCTGCATTCGGTTGCAACGACAACGTCACATCCTCAATGGACACAAAGTTTCGTGGCTGAGCCTCCGGATCTCGTTCCTTGGTGCGCACTGAATAGACAGCGCAGCCGGCACGCTGATACACCAGCTGCACGCCATCGAGTAGGTTTTTGTTTTGCGGGCAGATAAGATTCCGGCAGAAGAGCGCACGACTGCCATTTATAGCGTCGCAACTTGAACATTTCCTCAAACCGCGCAACGTTGGAGCTCGAATTTGTATTAAATCCGCACATTTACCTTCGCTAGTCATTGCCGCAGCGCTGCCAGACTCTTTAATGAAAGTGCCTATATATCGATAAGAATATTACTTTCGTTATCGTAAGTCAACGTATCGATAGATTTAGGTCTTTACGCGCCATAATACATTTTGAAATGAATAATTGGAATATTGATATATTAAAATAAAACTCAAACTATATTGGCTTTAAATAAAAACTGTAATTAGTTTTAAGCTCACACGCTTGCCGCATGCCGCTCCAAACTCTCTAGGCAATCAAACTCCACCTGCGCCTCGATCCAACGAGCCACAGTAAGCAGCAGCTGCTCGTTCAAATTGTTACTCATCAGCTGCAGGCTAAGCGGCAAGCCGGCTTTGGACAATCGTATAGGTATCGAGACTGCTGGGATTCCTGCCATGTTGGCAGGCTGTGTACAAAAGTCCTGGACTGCGCACTGATCGCGGTTGCTCAGTGCGGCAAAGTCCTTGTAAAGTGGCGCCTCGCTGAGCGTTGTGGGCGTCAACAATATATCAACCTGCTCGTTGCTTGCGGTTGGCTTAAAGACTTTGGCGAAATCTTCGGCAATCAAGCGACGCACGCGCAACGCCTTCTCGAAATAATGATCATAGTTCTTCCGCAACAGCAGAAAGTTTCCCGTCAATATGCGTGTCTTGACCACCTGGTTGAATCCCTCAGCTCGAGACTGAGCGTAGAGCTGCTCTGTGCTGCGCTCATCAGAGGCACGATGTCCATACTCGATGCCGTCGTAGCGCGCCATATTGCTCGCCACCTCGCACTGATTGAGTATGGAGTACACGAATATGCTAGCAGCTGTATGAGGCAGTGATACCTGTCGCACACTGGCACCTGCGCACTCCAGCAGATCAGCCACCTTGGTCCAGGTCTCGAGTACTTCAGTGGACAGTCCTTCGCAGTGATATTCTTTGGGTATGCCAATGCGCAGTGACTGCAAGTCGATTTGATCCACTTCTGGTAACTGTAGTTTCATGTATGGCTGTCGTATTGTCGTCGAATCCAATGCATCTGGCCCAGCAATTGCATTGAGCACCTCAACGCAATCAGTGACCGAACGGGTTAATATGCCAGGCACATCCATTGAATTGACGAGTGGTATGAGACCGAAGCGGGAGCAGAGGCCATACGTTGGCTTTAGGCCTACCACGCCACAATAGGAGGCGGGATTGCGCGTTGAGCCGCCCGTATCAGAGCCAATTGCACTGCAAAAAGAGTACAAATAAATTAATTTGAAATAACGATATTCTGTTACACGACTTAATATCTATCGATATAATAATAAATTAATAAAGCTATCGATACATCGCTTGACCTTATTGTTTGACACCTGCACAGCTGACAGCTGCGAAACGGTCACACTGCGCCATAAGCGAACGCAAAGTAAAATATTTACGTGAAATTGCTAATAAATTTAGCGTACTGAAGCGATGTCTGCGCTCTTTCGCCTATCCAGCCGCGCCGTGGCGCTGCAGCGTTCCGTAGCGCTCAACCAGGCGTCAACTCTACGCCTATGTCGCACCATCAAAACATCGCCCAAGAAAGATGAAACGGTTGCAGCACCAGCCAGCGTTACAACCGAAGACTTCGCCAATCCCAGCCCCAAGAACTGGGTGAGCTACGGCTTTGACTACAAATCCGAGGCCGAGGATCGCAAAGCAACGAAGGCCTCATTCTTCTTCGCTATCACCCTATGCCTTGTCTGGGGCACATTCTACTGGGCCTATTTGCCCGACACGATGATGCGCAACTGGGCCCAACGCGAGGGCTTCTTGGAGCTGCGTCGGCGCGAGGAGGCGGGCGTCGATTTGATTAGCCCCAACTATGTAGATCCCGCTAAAATTGCGCTGCCATCGGACGAGGATCTCGGCCAGACGGAAATTATTATTTAAACAATTAGTGAACTAACCCTTAGTTTGTTTTGTAAGCGAATGTTATGTAATGGAAAATGATGTTGGCCACGACGGAACCGCGTCTCCTGTGCGTAAATAAACGAACATATTTCGGCACGAACTCAATATGAGGCGAGCATTGATTTGAAAATTCGATTAACCCAAAGATACGAAAGTTTTTCACTTGCTCTAACGGCTGGTGCACTTTGAGGTTAGGTCGAGTCCAAAATGTAAACAAATTGAATAAAGACTTACGCGTAACACAAACCAGCGGCAACAGCTGATGCGGAGCCACCGGAACTGCCGCCTGCTATACGCCAATTGTCCTGACCGAAGGACTCACTCCAAATGTTCTTGGTTGGCCCGTAAATGGAGTCCACTGTGCCGGCACCCATGGCAAATTGATCCATGTTCGTCTTGCCCAGCAGAACGGCGCCGGCTGCCCTTAAGCGGGCGCAGACGGAGGCATCGTAGGGCGGCACAAAATCCTTAAGCATGCTGAGAAAGAATATTTATTTTTAAATATACTGATTTGTTGAGTGAAACTTCGGTTACTTACTGCGAAGCACACGTTGTGGCTACATCCTTCGTGCAGAAATTGTCCTTGATAGCGACAGGAACTCCGTCCAGACTGCCAAGCGGTTTCTGCTCCGCATACCGCTGCGCCGACTCCTGGGCCTGCTGCAGCGCCTGCTCGGCGGCAACACACACAAATGCGTTCAGAGTCTTCAGGTTAGTGGCCTCCGCCACCGCTTGGTCCGCCACCGACAGCGGAGACAGTTGTCCATTACCGTAACTAGCGGTTAGCTGAAATTTTGTTTCTCTTAAGAAATCTGGTTGTAATCGTGACAATTGCTCATACCTGTTTAATGCCCAGCTGCAAGTGACGTCTCATAATTCAATTCAAGTGTAAGGCTCTGAAGTTAACTTTTATTTAATAAAACGAAATTGCAGCAACATTATAAACAAAACTAATTTGGCTAATGCACAGAGGCTATGTGCACGCACAGGGTGTACATCCAGAAACACCCTGTCAGCTAGAGATGCGCGCTTTATCGATATTTTCGGTTCGTTAATCAAAATTTAAACACAAAATTTCAACTAACAAACACGTAGATATATGTATGTATTTCATAAAACTCTTAGGCGATTTAAAACTAATTACATAAAACATTTAGCAATAGTAAACTAAAGACAAATATATGTTGCAAAATTTGACTATATGCCCGACCAGTTGTACACACTTCTGCTGCATTCACTTATTCTTAATCTTATCTTTCGGAGTGTGGTCGCCATGAGCTGTGGTTATATTTAGGGATTTATTTGCATCTAACTCCTTTTCCTCCTCTTTGATGTCTCGCTTGAGTGTACTGGAAGACGGCTCTTCGTCCTCGGTCTCAGATTCGCATTTCTGTGAATGAGAATTGACACGAATTAGAATTATTTGCGCAACACTTCAGTTTTGTTAATGAAAGATGTTAGAAATGTACATGCAGTTGTTTAGTTTAAATTTCAATTAGTCGAGCAGTGCATCGAACCAAGGCATGTGCTCAATGCCTTCGAGAATGTTCAACATATCGCCCTGGGTTTCATTAAAATCAAAATTCTGATCAGTCTGCATGGCACTTGGATTGGAGTTTTCAGTGGAAAGTGCATCGATTGAGGCTGCTTCGTCTGAATTCGAAACTTGATCTTGATTCTCAAGAATAATGCTATTATCGGTCAAATATGGATCTTCGAGCCCCAGCCCCAGCTCACTACAGTCCATATCGAACAACATCGCATAATTCTGGTCAATTGAATTGGCCAGATCTTGGACAGTGTCATTATCGAAATCAAATATACCGTTTGTCAACTCCAGCAGATCATTCTGGGCACTGGAGTCATCGATCTGATCACAGTCACCATTGAAAGTGTCATCACTGCCGCCAGTCGCAAAAATACTTTCGATTAACGGTGTGCTCGGCACTTCATAAAACTATGGAGGGGGAGGGGGGATGAGATGTCGGTATTTTATTCACAAATTTGATCACAAGCTTTTTGTTCATTAAACGCTACGAAATACTTACATATATGTATACGTATGTATGTATGTCTAGCTAGGACTATGTATACTATACTATATAGTTGTATAAGTGTACACAAGTGTTGCAACTGCCAACCAGCTGAGATCGAGCCACTGCTCGATCAAAACGATAACAATCGATAGCCATCAATTCTATTTGTCTTTGCGATGTTTGCATGAATCGAGTGGTGTCTATGTATGTATGTATGTAAGTATGTAGGTTTTGTGTTTTATGCAATTAGTATTTACACAAATGTAGGCGCAGGGCTTATGCTTATGCGTTTAGTGCTAATGCTCTAAGTAGTGCTATTGGTAGTGGTATTGGTAGTTAGGTATTTGCAGGCTCAGCCTCTAAATCAACGCACCTTTTGTATATACTGGCGCTTGGCCGGTGCCACATTCAAATGCAGTACACACGTCGAGTCCTCGAGTATGCTGGCAACGGGCTCTTGGCAGACGACACCGCTGCGCTCGACGCCGCAGGCGCGATACAACACCTGACGCTTGTCCTCGAGTATGTGCTTGCGGCAATGCTTGCAGCATGGCAACGTGCGCTCGCCGCACTTGACGCCGCCCTCAGTGAATACGCACTTTGGCTGGCTGGAGGCCTTGGTTGCTACCACAGTGTCGCGAGATCGCTTCTCCTTCATCTTCTTGTAGAGAACCGCTTCCATGCCCTGCCGACGATGATAGCCATTCAGTGCCTTCAACTGCTCATACAATTTGCGTTCATGCGGCGAGTCCTTGAGCTGGTCATGAATGCTGCCTGCAATGCAATAATTCTTCAATTAGTTAACTTGGAAGCAACACTATAATGATCATTTACAGTAGGTTTCACGCTCGCGACGAATGTCCTGCAAGTAGACACGGCGACGTTGCTTCAAGACATGCTGCAAGTGTGTTATCTGGCCGCGGTACATGCCCTGCAGTTTGATCAGCTTCATCTCGGACAGACGCACTGCCTCCGCACGTGTGTAAACGCCCGCGTGCCTGACAATAAGAACAAATTAATATGCATATAAAGTGATCCAAAAAATATGGACTCACTTGAGCGGATCATCCTCCTCAGAGTCTACGCTCTCATAATCTGATTCATAGAACTCCAAATCTTTGGCTGTATTCCTCAAACAGGGCGGATCCTCGTCATTGCTTGAGCTATCAGAGGCATAGTCCAGGATGCGACGTCGCTTGCGCACGCTGGCCACAACTTGTGGTATGGAATTAGTATGATCCTGATTGACTGCAAGAGAAAAGTTCAAGGAATCAAAGAGCGTTCGTTCAGACAGACTTAATCGGCTTAAGCGTCCAAACAACAATGTGCTTAATCGATTCTCCATTTTTCCCACTTTATGCCCTTTTTTGGGAGCACTTACCAAAAGGCGTCACATGCGGCGACACAACATCAATTTCGTCCTCGTCCGGTTCCGGTTTCGGCAGTTCCGGCTTGATATCCTCGACATTCACGTGATGCGACAGACTATTGAGAAGCGTCTCATTCGTCTCGACACGGGTACGCAGGCGACCCACCGATGAGTGCGTCTTCTGCAGCTGCGTCTGTCGGTTGTGCTCGAAGCAGAGGGTGGTGAGTATCTGCTCCTTTTTGGTATCCAGTTTGGGTACAGCATTGGCGCATTTGCGTCCATTGGGAAAGACGTGGGTGCACTGGCGGTAATTGGCGCGTGGATCGCGCAGAATGTGTCGAATGCAAAACTCATAGCCCTCGAGGCGCATCAAACTGCACGAATATGTTGGATTGCTGCAGTACTTGATTTTAGCCAATTCGCTGTGGATTTGATCGCGTAGCTTTTGCTCCTTTTCCGGTGTGCAAGCAGTTCCCGTAAACCGCGCGCATTGGCGCAATTGATTTGGGGAAAAACTCGACATTTTCAGCTTGCTGCTGCGGCAGAATTTTCGACGATTCGACTGAAAACTGCGTTGTTGCTGTTAGAGATGCGCAGTTGTTATTATCGATTACTACACGATTGTTTTAATAAGGTAGCCACATGCAACGAGTCAGTTCATGAGCGAACCAACTATCGTATCCAGTTATCGAACTTGATTAAAAAACAAGCCAAATGAACTCTGCTAGTTTAATAACGAGGGAAAAGTGCAGAAGAAACTGTAAATAATTGTATTATAAATAAAAGGATTACATTTAAATTGCCGCTAACTATGTCCGAGGACAGCGACTCCATAGCAGACCATGAAGGCGATGAAACTATGGAAAGCCAAAACAATATACCGCTCTTATCGCACAAGCGTCAGAGCTTCGTCTCGAAGTTCTTTAGGCCAGTGCCTGACCACTCGAATGTGTTTCGCTGTACGGTGTGCAACGAGACGTTCGCCAATAGAACTACAACTCTAAGCCGGCACTTACAAACGGTGCATGGCCTCGCCGAGGTGGGTGAAATCAATTGAGATGGTTTTCTTTCATATATTTCATTGAACTGCTCTCCCAAGCAGCATCAGCAGCAGGATGCAGTGAAGAGGGGTCGACCGAATCGCAGTTTCGTTTGGAACTTTTGCACCAAGGTGGATGAGAAACGTGCCCTGTGCCACATTTGTAAAAAAGTCTTATATTTTGGTGGCGGAAATACCTCTAACATCACAAAGCATCTGAGACGCATGCACTCCGATAAATTGGAAGAGGTCGTGAGTATGGCTGAGCATGGCTAAGAGCTCCTAAGGAAACACTCATTAAATTTCAGGCTAGTCAAATGCCAGTCAAAGTGCGTTGGCCCATGGAGCAGTCAGCGAAGCGGGAGCGCAGGAGTTCCAGCTATGTGTGGAATCATTGCGAGAAACTGACCAGCGATACAGTCATGTGCCTAATATGCAATCGTCGCATGCGCTTCCATGGCACGGCAAATGTTATAACGCATCTTCAGCGCCGGCACGGCATTTCAGACGAGACGACGCCGGCGAAAGCTGAAGCACAAGATAAGGTGCAAGAAGCTGCCACATCCAGCACGAACGAGAATCCGCGGCGGAGCAACCTCAGCGGCAGCCACGTCTGGCGATACATCACACGCATTTCAAATGATTCAGTACGTTGTCGCGTCTGCCTCAAGAATCTATCGTATCAGGGCACGAGCAACCTGCAGCGGCATCTGCATCGCATGCACAATATTGTGTGGAGCGCACAGGAGTCAAGTGGATCGGTCAAAGGTGAAGCGCTTGACCTCGATGATAACTCCTTCTTCGCCTTCTGCGAATACACCAGCGATCCCTCTGTGTTGAAGTGCCAGATGTGCGATGAGCACTTTGTGCAGAACGACAACCTGGAGGAGACCATAAGCAAGCACATGATTAAGATTCACAGTGCAGCAATGCGCTCAGAACCGACTGAAGTATGGGACTCTCTCTCTAGTATATATAGTAGACCAATTTTAATATGATTTTTTTTTTAGGACTTCGCGCCCACGGAGGAGGAGGATGAAGAGTTTGCCGCTCTCTATACTGAAGTTGTTTCTGAAGAGAACAATACGATTATGGCGACCGGAGAAGATGGCGATCAATCGAAGCTATCGAATACCACTGCCGACGATGCACTCTACAATGATCTAATCGAAATTGACGAAGATCTGCAGAATGTCGAAGAGGTTGGTGAACATTTTACAGTTGAAAGTAATCGCTATGGAAATCCATTGTCTGTGCAGTCGGCCGAGAATGTGGTTTCCGAATACAGCAACGACAGCATAGACGCCCAGCTGGTGACAACAACCATACAGGCGGACGACACGCCGGTAATGCGTGAACTCAAGGAGGATTTGCTGCGCCAACAAGCGATGTACTTCAACGAGAAGGCTGGCTTCTATCGCATGCAAAAGTTTCTAGTGGCGCAACAGGTGCTCAAGGAGCGGCTGGAAATTCAGAAGCTCAAGGCCGGACGGGAACATCATCCCGTTAGCTAGTTGCCAAAGCCTCTGAATCCTTACCGCGCATCCCGCGGGCCTCCTCTTTTAATCTTTAAGTGTAATGTAATTGTATTTTAAATTGTTACATAGACCATCTATCATTATTGTTTAATCATAAATAACAAATTAATTGTGTGCAAGGCGTCCCCCGTCGAGCTCTCCACTTCACTTCAGTTGCTTTCGACAACATTCATGTCGAGTAGAAGTTTCTTCGTTTGCAGGTCGATTAGTCGCCGCTTCGCCCTGGCCAATTCAGCCATCTCATTATAATATATTGTTTCCGCTTTCAGCTTCTCGTCCAGTTGTGTGGTTGTTTCCCCCATTGAGTTCGTGTCGCCCGGATGCTCTAGGGGGTGGGCCATATTCGATGGATCGTCATCGCAGTGTCGCGACACCATGACTTCCGAGTTGTCCACAACATATTCGTAGAAGGGCTCCTGTAGCGAGACCGATGTAAACTTCAATCAAAATGCAATCGCAGTGCAAGGAAATAGATTATTTTCTGTCTATGCCTTACCTCATCGTCCATATGATCCGTGACCTTCTCAATGATGCTGTCCACATCGTCGAAGTCGACCTTTTCCAATGGATCGCCCTGCCTGCGGTCCTCCGGTTGCATTAGCTCCTTCTTTGGCGATATCAGGCTGTGCTGTGAGTAGCTCAGGTTTTTCGATAGATTGTGATGGCGCCGAATGATGTGGCGCATCAGGTTGGACGATGAATGTTTCGAGGAGAGAGTTTTGCTGCAATGCTTGCATTTGGCCATAAACTCGGATATGCGCACAAAGTGCGCCCACAGTTTATTGTTTTTGCCAATGACTTTATTGCGTTCGGCATGTTGATGTTGCTCCTGCCGAGCCTGGTGCTGGTTGTCAATGATGGTGCGTACCGCAGTTTTGGTTTCCCGCTCCCCCAGATTTGCATCCATGTGTACATCGGGCTCTGGATCTGGTGCGTTTAGCTCCTCTCGGAGCTCAGCCAACATTTTTCCCTCGTCGCCGGCAAATATCGCTCTCGCTAATAGCTTGTGATTCCTGATTAGGTGGCGCGTCAAATTGGAGGATGTGTGTTTGGATGAGAGGGTTTTATCGCAGTGTTTGCATTGCACAATATACTCGGTTAGGCGGTGGAAATGTGACAGCGCTTTGGCGTTCCGGCCAACCATGATTACATTTGATGTTTGTTGTTTTGATTTCACTAGTACGCGCAAAATCAACAAATTATAATGTTCCGAGTTGGCTTGGGTTAAATTTTTCTAGTTCATGTACAGTAGGGATGTCAAAAATTCATCGATATATCGATTATTTACAAATATCGAGCAAAAGTTGCTGAGTTGCTGTTGGTTTTGAGTGGAACTGCTAGTTCGTGCTTGATGGAATTGTCAATAAATAAATATTCTATCGATAGTGCCGATATATGAACAATTTATATTTTTTATGCAAGTGGACAGTGATTTGCTGAAAATGCAACTCTGGGCAAAGTGCTGCCCATCGCTGTCAGTCGATAACCTAAAAAAATTTTGACACGAGGTTGTGCGTGTCTTTTCCTTTCTTTCTCGCTTTTTACTCGAACATGGGTGAGTCGTCGGCTAGTGCAAAATGTGTTAAAATATCAAGAAAATCGACTGTGAAATGCATAAAAATAACAAAAAAGTGCACAAACTACCTGCCAGTTGACGATGCATATGTGTACTATATAAAAATGATTAATTTCAGCATATATTTGTGCATTTAAAGTCAAAGTAGGAATTAGCACCGCGTGCTAAGGTGCTATGGTGCTATGGTTTTCTTGATATTTCAACTGGCTCTCGATATGAATTTCCTATTTTGATGTGTGTGCCTTTACTTTTGCATTATTCAAGGTATTAGCCGTGATAGTGCACACAAGCGTCGCGCCACTGGTGGCAAGCGCAAGTCGCTCCGCAAGAAGCGCAAGTTCGAGTTGGGCCGTCCCGCTGCCAATACTAAGGTAAGTCTCGTACCTGCTCCCGCTTATTTGCTGCCGTCGCCATTGTTGTTTTTATACTTGCAATAAAATGATGTTAACGCGTGTCAACTGTAAACGCACTCGACTTGTTCGTGGGCATTATCATTGATGATTGAAGCATTATGTTCGGACTACTGATTGCATCCATAAAAAATTGAATTATTTAATAAATCGTGTACATCATGCTAATGTCTGGCAACTCTGTATCTATTTGCAGCTCGGCGGTGCCCGCGTGCACAGCGTTCGCACTCGTGGTGGCAATACCAAATTGCGCGCCCTGCGACTGGAAACCGGCAATTTTGCCTGGGCTTCAGAGGGTGTTGCCCGCAAGACCCGTATCGCCGATGTTGTCTACAATGCCTCCAACAACGAGTTGGTGCGCACCAAGACTCTGGTGAAGAACAGCATTGTGGTCATCGATGCGACGCCATTCCGTCAATGGTACGAGGCTCACTATGTGCTGCCTCTGGGCCGCAAGCGTAACCCCAAGCACGTGCAGAAGGAGGATGAGAACGATGTGCTCTCCAAGAAGCGCAGCGACAAGGTCATGAAGAAGTACCTCGAGCGTCAAAAGTACGGCAAGGTGGAGCAAGCTTTAGAGGATCAGTTCACCTCTGGTCGCATCTTGGGTACGTATTTCCAAATAATGTAAAACAAATAAGTGAGATTTCGATGATGTTAAACCCTTAGCGATCCAACAACTTTATTGTGTCGATCTTGTTTTAAGTGAGACGCAAGCCTGTTGGGCGTGATTTACGCTTGTCATAGTTACTCTGAGATATTTGCTTATATACACGTCTTTTCTATGTAACCTGTTGTTCCGCATATTAACGTATTTTATTTTCTTTCATCGAAACAGCTTGCGTTTCATCCCGGCCCGGCCAGTGCGGTCGTTCCGACGGTTACATTCTGGAAGGCAAGGAATTGGAATTCTACCTTAAGAAGATCAAGTCTAAGAAATAAACGCACTAGATAAGAATGCAAACCGACATCTGATTTGCAAACAGAAAACAAATAAAACGGCTTGTTTTTTTTATAAGAACAAAATTTTCATACATTTTACTCTATCGACTGCGTGCGTGTGTGTGCGTGCCGCATAGAACTATGTTAAATAGTTGATGTTTGTACTTTTTAATTGCTATTAAAACAACAAAAGTGGAATGTATAAAACATTGTCTACAATTCGTGGTAATCGAGCATGTATTAACGGCTACTTGTTGGGCATTCAAGGAGATGGTCTATAGAAGAATTAACTCTTAACTCTTACTCAATATTTGTATTCCCATCTATTCTAAAAAAGAGTATCAGAAGATCCAAGACACGATAGTTTCAAAATTGCAATTTATTTTAATCTATTCCAATAGGTTTTCTTGGCATTGAATAAAAACACAATATCTTTTGATCGGAAGACATTAGTTTGCATGATGAGGCTTAAATAAAAAACCGTTTTCCATTCATACTTAAATGAGAGATATATTTATAATGAATATTTTTTTCACTTGTTTCGCTACAAGCTGACTTCAAACAGTGTGGTAAAAAATATATATTTATATACGTAGTTAATAACAATAGTTCAAATATCATTCGTATTAGTTGGCTATAATAATTACATAACACAAGCAGGGCGATACAATGTCGTAAATCACGAAATCTACAACAGAAATTCCATGCAATTTGTACTGCCAATGACAATTTGGGATTTGTAGTGGCCTAAAGAATCAAACAAAACAATTTAGGAAACAACGGATCAATGTTGCTGTTGCTACTGCCGCTCTTGTTGTTTGCCGTTGTTCGGAGAACGTTGCTCAGTGCTCGAAGAGCATGGTCATGAGGGCCATCAAAGCAATGCCAAAGACTAGCGCCAGCAGCTGTTTGATGGACTCCTTGCGCTCGTCCTCTTTCAAGAGATCTGGTAATACTGTAACCAATGAAATGTGCAGAAAACCGCCAGCGGTAAACGGCATGATCCAGGATGTGCGCGCCTCTGTAAGAGCACAAACATTAGTTGAGCTTAAGATAGACTCTTCGGCTGCTTACCCATGGCCGAGGTGACGCCCGAACCGCCAATGGCCACCAGAGCGCCCAAGAGGCCGGCGCCAGCTGTCAGCAGCTGTGCACGTGCCGCATCCCATCGACTGAAGCCGGAGCGCAGCAATATGGCAAAGTCGCCGACCTCGTGTGGAATTTCGTGAACTGCGAACATAGAAACTGTTAGGCAATGTCTGAAACTAAATGCTACGGCTTTAATACTAACGCAGTATGGCAAAGGTAGCTAGTACTCCGTGCCTGAAGGAGACCAGAAAGGAGCCAGCGACCGCCAGGCCATGTGTGAAGTTGTCTATGGAATTGGCCAGCAGATTCAGATAGCCGGCCACTTTCTTGGGCTGCTCCTTGGGCTCCTTGGACTTCAGTTCGCGCTCACGCAAAAAGCACATTTTGTCCACATCCTCAATGTCGCAGGCACCGCCGCAGCTATCCATGCTCCCGCCCTCCGGCAGCTTGCCGCCATGACGACGGAGCAGACAGTTGGCAATCTCCACGCATTTGGGTTGCGGATTCTCTTCATCGGCGCTTGTGTAACCCGAGAAGATCTTCTCGACAATGGTAAAGATGAGTATGCCGGAGAGCACCCACAAGCCGGAGCGCAACGATGGATGATTATCGGCAGCTACAGCGAGAGAATTTTCAGTAACACTCAATTCGAATCATCGAGGGAATCCCAAGGGTATAATATACTCACACTGATTATCGCCCTCCCAGGCCTCTGGCAGTAAGTGCAAAAATACATCACCCAAGAGTCCGCCCACAGCGAAGCTAAGCAGCACGCGCAAAAACTTCGACTCGCCAGCTGTAAGGTATAAAGATATACACTGCCATGCACTTGAATAGGGACAGCATTTTGAAATCGAATATACAAGTATATGACTCAAATAAACTTATTAAACCGATATACCATATTTTTTTTCTATTCAGTATTTCATCCTCTATTAATGTAACTAAACAAAAACTTCTTTAAAATAACCATATTTTTATAAAAAAAAAATTCTGTGAGTTCTTCATAAATTGCATACTTTTTTACGTGCACTTGAATAGGGACAAGAGATAAAAATTGATGTTTAACAAAATATATATACATTATATTAATTTTTAAGGCTTATTTAATTAATTCAATTAATTTAGTAGTGGTTAATAGTGTTTGCAGACAATTTTTTTTCGAAATAACTTCATAAGTCCCATTACGAAGAGAGTAATATAGAGCCTTTACGTAATTTAAGGATATTTCACTCCCGGCTGTGTCGATGGCGTCTTTTAATGCCTGTATATCTTCGAATTGCCAACCAGAATCGGAAATCATTTTTTGTCATCCATCTTCATACGTTCTGAACAATGTTGAGATCCGGAGAATATGGAGGACACTCCATAAAAACCACGTTTTGCGGCAGGATTCATATTTTAGACACTCGGAAAGTATGAATTTGGGCATTATCCTTTTGGAAAGTCCATGTAAATAGTCTAAAGATATTATTTAGCTCAGAAAACGCTTCATCTAGCAAGTCTTTGTAATGCGTTGCATTCATTTCTGTTGAAACTACTTGGAGCTAGCATGGTCCATAATATGAGATGGCCCCCCATAACATTACACTTTTCTCCCGGCTATGGTGCCGAGACAGAAAGTGTTCTTCTTATCGAATACCGTGAAAATAATATGAAAAGTCATCAGTTCCACCTAAGTTAAACCGTTTTTCTTCTGAAAACACCACGGAATGCCATTCCTGCTGCCAAGTCACATGATCACAAGCAAAAACTTGATCAGATTCCTTGCGTTGGGTATTAAGTGGCGGTTTTTTTTATAGTTTCAATATTTTTAGATGTTCAGCTTTACGAATAACACTGTTTACAATATCGATACTAGCACTTAGTTGTTGTTTTGAATGGATTTTCGAAGCTGGACTATGTTAATTTGATGCTCCTCGAAGAATTCGTCAATCAGAAGTAGATGAAATTTCTTTTTTTATGCAGTCTTTTATATTTTTCCCATAATTTGATGAGTTTTTAAGAAAATTGTATACCAAACTTTTGTTTTTTCCAATTTTTTTTTTAATTTCCCTGTACGTAAAGTTGCACTCCTTGTACGAAAATTTTGTTCCTTTTTCTCCACCAATACGTGTTTTACTGCGGCCCAAAGTATTTTTTTATATTTAAAATGTTTATAAGTTGAAAACAAATTAATTTCATAACATAAAGTTGTATGCATAATGTTGAAATCACTTCTGTCCCTATTCAAGTGCACGTAAAAAAGTATGCAATTTATGAAGAACTCACAGAATTTTTTTTTTATAAAAATATGGTTATTTTAAAGAAGTTTTTGTTTAGTTACATTAATAGAGGATGAAATACTGAATAGAAAAAAAATATGGTATATCGGTTTAATAAGTTTATTTGAGTCAAATACTTGTATATTCGATTTCAAAATGCTGTCCCTATTCAAGTGCATGGCAGTGTATATATAAATTGACATAGTATATATAGAGTAAAACTCACGATCTTTGTAGCCATCCTTGGCCATTTTCTCGTCTGTGGGAATTATGAGCAACGGAAATATACCGCTGAGTCCAATCACTACTGAGCCGAGCAGTGAGAAGACCCAGGGTGTATATTCCAGATTCTTGATATATTCGGGCACATATTGATTGACCAGACTGGAGTAGATCACACCAAAATGGTCGTCAAAGAAGCTGTTGCTGACATTCATCGTGATGGAATTTGTTTGCTTAATTTATCGCCGCTCGGTTTCTATATCTCTCGCTATAGCTAGGGGTTGGACACCGTCTTTGGTATTTGGATTTGAGGGCTCAGTCAATGCCTTGTCATGTCCTCCAACTGCAGTGCTTGAGCCAATTGAAGTGTATGCCGTCTTAGCTGCAAAGCAGAACAAAAATGCGCTTAAATATTAATTTTTTTTTTTTTCAATGATATTATATAAACATTGTGTTTAAGTGTAGAATTTTGATTTGTGATTTCACACGAGAATTTTGGAGTATTACTGTGATAGCAGGATTACACGTAAAGTTGACTCAATCGCAAATTTTCTCGGCCGGTCGCCTAGCAACCGCTTGTATGCCGTTGACTCTTTCGCTGATATAAGATTGATGTACAAATCCCCCCATGGAAAAGGCGGACAATGGACGTCACGTCGATAAGCGGGTCTGGTGTAAAACTGAAGTATCACTCAGCTTAACTTTGACCAGATAACTAGATAGCCGAGTGGAAGTTGTGACAGCTACCACTAAGTCGGGCGGCTCAATAAAGATTTTGCCAACTTTCGAGGATTGTCATGGGAAAAAACAGCAAAATCACTTTTCAACCAAATTTTGTAGAGCTACAAAATTCCTTTTTAATATCTATTGAATAATTTAAAAATTAATGGAAAATGAATGATCGTCGTTATAGTTATCATAGTTATCTAGGCTTTATCATAAAGTTGTACTGTCCTTGGTGCGTGAATATAGAATTTATCTTTCAGTTTTATGCATATAATATATATAAGTGATAAAACTTCAATGTGAACTGGGTATATTGGCTATGTTAAGCTTAATTTAACATATGTAAGGCTGATTGTCTTCTTACTAACAGCTTATGTTAACTAACAGATGTTAACAATAGCTGTTAAGTGAAGCGTATTGAGCCATAGGAACGGAATATATTGCTTATAGCAATATGAATCACATATTATTTTACTATAATAAAATGATTATTTTTTGTGAAATTTCGATTTTAAGGGAAACCCTTAATTTGTGCTTTTTCAGTGTCAACAAATTCACATTTGAAGTATCTGAGTATAAACACGTACGGTCTACACTTTTAGATTAGAATTTGTCTAAAGTGCATAAAGTCGTACAATTAGGATTATATTAGCTAATTTTGATTATTCAGAAATCACGCTGTTGCACACAGATAAACCTCGAGCTGAGTAATGCGATGCCTTTGCCCATGGGCAAAGCAAAACACGTTCGGCTCAAGGAAGGCGAGCTCGAGCACACATGAAACACACGATAATAAGCGGGCTCACTTGGGTAAAAGTCGAAAAGAGAAACACTTTCGAGAGCAAACACAATCCGAAGCGAAATCCTTAGGCGTTGGCTGGCAGAAGCAGACTGAACGTGGCCACAAGTTTGTTACCAGTTGGGAACTTTGGCAGATAAAGCTCTCTGGTTCGTGCACCTCTGTGATTTACAACCCACATTTGGAGTTCACTCGAGTCTTTTTCTTTGTATTTGATTTGATGTGCACAATGCAGCTTAAACTGTTCAATTCTGATAGCGATAAGATAGATATGCCCAGACACCGCTGAATGGCAATACGAGCGTGTCGAAGATATAGACTCGATATAGGCGACTTATGTGTGCTTCTATCATAAAGCCCGCGTCCTAGCTGTAGTCCGTAGCAGCAGCAGCTCCAAGTGTCAGCGCGTTGTCAACTATGGATAGATCGCTGCAGAAACGTGTACAAATTGTGTCTGATTGATCGCCCGCCGTTCGCCGAATACTCTGGGCACTTGAAAATATCACGTATACGTTGACCAATGCCGCATTTAGGCATAGCAAATACGTTTAAACGCTTTCGTTTCGACTCAACAACAGCCAACAGGCAACGCTGCCGAAAGCGCCGCGCAGCGCCATCAATGTCAACAGCATTGGCAGCGCAGTCGACAGCGACGCCGACGGCGACTGAGACGCTGACAGCGACTTCCCTTGTGTTTTGTTTTTGCTTATCAGCCAAAGTCGAGTAGTTAACAGTTTTTTGATTGTCTACTAGTTGTTAAGAGTCTAAACTATGGGAAATTTGGGGTATGCTCAGTTTTTGAATGCGTAAGCTATCAGCCAAGCCCATGATAATATAGAGCCAAGCAAGATTTGAAAAGCTTATAATGTATAGAAGTAAAAAAATTACTATGGGAACTTTTCGTATTTAAATTATAAATATTAAATTTGAAATTAATATAATTTAAGAATTCTCGAGTATTATTCAATGTTTGTATAAAACTAGTCAACGTAGACAACTAAGTTAGCTTCCTTTAAAGCAATGATCAATGCACAACAGAGTATCTGCTAGTCGATCATTGCTGTCACTCGCACGCCTAATTTGCTTCTGATTTGAAGGCTAATCAGCGACGCCGAACATTGTTTGTTGGTAAATAAATACATTCATTGTTGATAGTTGGCTAACTATAGGCTGTGGTTCCCTTATCAAAGCATACGAACGCGAATATTATATCTAGAGAAAGCAGTGCGAAACCAGACTTGAGCGTTTCTTTGTTCCAAGGCGAGTGTGTAACGCATTCAAGTAGACATATCAGACCACACAGGCTATATATAGATATTACACTGCTTTGCTCTATGAATCTGTTACTTCTGATTCATCATGTGCATGGAGTGCGACATATACATATATACCAGTCGCACCGATCAGACCAGTGACTATACTATATACGTGGTTGCTATGGGAACTATCAGTGGACATGTGAAATAAGACGTATATATTATATATATTATACATATCTAGAAAATAGATAGAAAAGTAGAGCATATCTTATTTGAACGAATCTGATACTTTTGAGGCTCACATATATACACATTCATGATGCTTTCGAGCCATTTGTTTAAACAAGCTAACACAAAAAAAAAACAAGGTAAACTTGGTTAAGACCTGTATTTCGTATATTCTGTTGTTGTTTCTTTGTTGTTGTCTTCTATAGCTTAAGGCTAGAACTGTGGCACAGACCTAACGCGAGTGTAAATCAAAAACGAATACGAAATAACCCGGGCGGGAGTACAGTTCTTGATGTCAGAGTAAAGACGTTATATTACGCACAAGCAAAACACATTTCAATTATAGAAATTGAAATACACTCACACATGTATATACATATGTATGTATGTATATAACTATATACATCTCTATAGATATGGAGGACAAAAGCCTCACACATGCTCGTACGTCGCTTTGCCGAAATTGACGAAATATCGCGCCGCCGGCTACGCTAGCCGGTGCTTTGAACTTGATTTGTGGCATCCGTGTATTTGTCTATGTATTTGTATCTATGCCTGTGTATATGTACATATATTCATTCATGTGTGTGTGTATTTGTTTATCTTCCACCTCAAACACAATACCATGCGCTCTGGCACTCACTTGACTTGGGGCTAATGCGGAAATTTATGCTCCCAGCTTTAGAATTTCGTTTTTTTTTTTTTTTGATTCTTTTAAATATTTTTCCTTTCTTTTTCGCGCGTCTTATCGCGCCAGCCACTTGGCTCGTTCTGGCGGCAGCTACACGATGCCGCGGCTTTTAAGCAAGCCTGCCCGCCCCTGACTGACTGCGACACAGTTGCAGTATTCTATTTTGAGGGTGGGGGTTCCAATATATGGGCTGGCATGTTCGCGCAGATGAATCAATTATAATCAGCATGTTTTGTTGTTGTGTTCTTTACTTGGCTTTTAAATGGCGCAGATTTTGCGCGCTGCACTAAACTTGTAAATACTAGATGGGAGAGAGCCAGAGAGCGCGAGAGAGAGAGAGATAGCTACAAAGAGATATGTGGAGAGTAATTTATAGTACAGTAACAAGCATAAACAGGTTATCGATGAGTGTAGACCCTAGCTTGATTTGCAGTGTTTCTACAACTTTCAGATTTGCAATATAATAAACTGATACGATTATCAAGCAACAGATTTTCTTGTAATGATTACATTTTTTAATATAATGCAAAAGAGAGACTGTCATGCTGATAAGAATTTACTCATTGACCGAGAGATCTATGGAAAACAAAACATTCCACATAAATCTCAGATACCATGCTCTAACCGTCTATCCGAGCTGCTCTTAAAAATGATGACAAATTCTGTGACAAAACTATTATACCCTTTACAAGTGTATTAAAACTTGTAACTGTTAACAGTAAATGTAAATTCAATTAAAAGTGTTATACTGCGCTTCAATTTGATTGGCTATGTGTTATAAATGCTGACAGAAAGAGAAATATTTGATCATATTAGGTTATTAGCACTTCAATATGTACACAGACACAATAGCAAACACATATGTGACTGCAAAAAGCAAAAACAACAATCATAATCACGATATGATAAGAGCAAGACCGCGTGAGTCGATCAGCTGTGCGCACAGCGTGGGTGAGAGCGATAGAGCGAGCGTTCAAGAGAGTGAGAGTTGGCGTCATTGAGAGCAAAAGTAGAAACATGGCGTCGTCTAGCGCTCTCACTTGCATCCAAGTCATATGTGCATTCACACACACACACTTACATATGTATTGTATGCATATGTGTATACAAGTGCTTATGCATAACAAAGAATTGTGAAATTGGAAATGTTTCAAATGTGTTCACAAGACGTATAAATGTCATATTTTACTAGCAAGCTGGCTGTTGGAGTATTGATCTTAACGGCGCAATTGTGGCGTATAACCAGTTTATCAGACAGCAGTCTCGCAGTTGTGATTATTGTTGTGCGTGTTATCGCCTTGATTATGGTCAGCAGCAAAGCAATTCGGCCATATTTGAGTGGTACTCACTGCACAGATTCTCAATTAATTTAGTGCTGTTTGCAAAAATAAACAAATATGGCCGTTGCCTCTGACGTTGTTACACACACACATTCACATACACACACTCGCATAAATAATTTTTAAAACTGTTTTGTGGGTGTAGGTTAGTTACGCTTCCGCCTTACCGTGTTTAGTTGTTTGACTGATTGCAGTTTACACTGCTGCAGCGGTTGTGTTATTCCACTGCATAACATTAACAAGCGATATTTGTGCTCAACATTTGATCGTCGGAACTTTTTCTTCTTCTTCGTTGTTGTTGTTTAGTCTAGGTAGTAAATGCGAAAATATGCTTAATGCGCAGTATCGATCTTCGGATGACGCTTTTATTGTCCGGCCACTAATCTGCACTGAGACTGAGCAACGGGACGTTTATTCGAGATGCTTACAAGCTTAACGTTGTTTTGTTTGTTATGTGTGTAACACTTTTGTACGATTTATTGGTATTTCAACCCAGTTGAAGTTTCTGAGAATTGCTATCAAGCCCCGTTGTTGATTCGTAGCCGACTGTTACAGCTGAAATGAAACAGGTACGCCTGATATACGTGCTTTTGTTTTGTTTTGGGCCGTGCGAAAAAACAAACATGGCTGAAGAGCCCAGCTGTTTGCAGATAAGCACGATATATCGATAACACACACTGCGATAGTTGACACTTGTTTTGCTGCAAACGGTCACACTATAGCTATTGCATGCAACAGCTGTTTCAGTTGCTCCAATTTGGCTGTCGCGCTTTGTTTATGTTTTTCTTTGGTGTGCAATAAATATTAATTAAACGAAAATACCACTTTGCGTAATTTTTAGTTACAAATTATTTAGTGTGTGTGCGTGTGTGTGCATATGAGATAGTTTGTTGCGCAATGAGTACAGACGATTTGTTGGTGCGCCATGAGAAAAGCGACGACTCAACGTCAACATCAACGTCGCCACCGACGCCAACGCCTGCGCCCAGCTCCTCATTGAATCGCCTGCGTAACACATTCCGCCGCACCGAGAGCATCTCTAACCATATAATTAATCAGATTTCTACGCAATTCTCCAATGCCGCCGCTGCAGCGGCCGCCTCAGAGATTATCGATGGCACCACCACATACCCTGAGCAGCCGCAAGCTGTGGCCACAAGCGCCAACACGTCAACAGCAAATGCACAGCTCAGGCGCAAAAAGCCCGGTGAGTGCAATTAAAATACTACAGTGATACCTAGTCTGAATGAACAGCTCTATTTGACGACTGCAATCCCCAATGCTCTTATCACAATGCAATGTATTCCGTTAGGAAAAAGCTTTATAAATACATTGGACAAAAAGCTTTTAAAAGCTTTTTCTAACGAATACCTTTCAAATTTTTCTGCAGGCAAATTTATTTTATATTATATTAACATTAAACCAAAATCAAATATTTTTATTTATTAAATATTTTCAAGGAATATAATATAAATTATTATAAATATTAAAAAGTCTTTGGGTCTAAGCTTCACTGTACTTACTTGTTTATGACGCGCGTCATATGATTTCGAAAACATGCCAAAGTTGCGCCTGAACCACCCTAATGAAAGCTCCCGCAAAGCTGCGCTGCTAATACCCAGTTGACAAATCAATAGAGCTTTCGCTTCAGTCTTAGTCAACGCAACAACAGGACAACTGAAAGCAGCGTCTAAAAATAATCAACTTGAACTTTATTATTATTTACAACGTTTTATTGAATATCTTTACATAACTATATGTATGTACACCTTGATATATATGTGAGAAAAGTGTTTGTTAACTAATTGTGCGTAGCAACAGCTGAAAAACCCCAAGCCGAACTCAGCAACTTTTTCACGTATGTTGGGTACCGCAAGCTTTTTGCATGTATTGTACAATGCGCTCATTTTTGGCTATCTATTTTTATGTGGGCACTTGTGAAGCGAGTGCAGCGCCATGCGTGGACTGGTCGAGGAGACAAAGAAGTCAAAGCTTGGCACCAGCACCACCACCACCACCACCAACAACAACAACAACAATAACAACAACAGCAGCAGCAGCAGCATGGGCAGTCGTGGCAAGACGGGGCTGACCAGCGCCAGCTCATCGCGACCCCTGAAGGGTGTCGTTAAGACACCCACAACAACAACAACAACAGCAGGAGTCGCAGGCGTTGCAGTCAAGAAACTGCCACAAGTCGGCGCAAAGTCGAAGGCAGCTGCAACAGCAACCACCAGCAGCAGCAGCAGCACAGCGGGTAGCTCCAGCGCCAAGCCAGGCATGGCAAAGGCCGTCAAGGCCTCGAATCCAACCCCACAAGCAGAGAAGCCGCAGACAGTCGTGGCAGTCGCAACTGCAGCTGCACCTGCACCACCCTTGCAGTCGCAGCTGCAGCCCTACAACAACAACAGCAGCAGCAGCAGCAGCAACAACAGCAGCAGCAACACAATCGCCCTGCCAAAGGCAGCGCATGCGAATACCAGCGAGGAGCTGGCCGGCGGCGTCCAGGACACCATTTATCTATGCAATTTTCGGGTCTCTGTGGACGGCGAGTGGCTGTGCCTCAAGGAGCTGCAGGACATCGATGTGGCCAACGGACAGAAGACAGTTGGTGGCGGCGCAGCTCTCATAAATACTTCAGCAGCAGCAGCAGCAGCAGCAGCTGGTGGCACTGGCGGTGGTGTGGGTGGTGCGGGTCATGTGCAGCATCGCACGCACACGCAGCAGCAGAATCATCAGTTCGGGCACCGCAACAGCAAACGGTACTCGGGCATATCGACTGGCAGCGCGGGAGGATTCGAGGATAACGGTATTATGGCAATTGAAAATCTAATCGGTCGTCGTCTGTGCGACGTGGTCGGCTCAAATGCACTTGCAACCGCACAGCAGCAGCACCACAAAAATGTGGGCCTCATCGGTGGCACGTTAGCTGAGTGGTCGCATCTCTGTAGGTTGCTTCTTGCCGTCTCTCTCACTCTCACTCTCACAGACACCCACACACACACTCTCTCTCTCTCTCTCTCTCTCTCATCATTTGCAAGCGTATAGTTTCTCTTATGTTTACATTGTAGTTGAGTAGCTGTCATGTTAAGTTTTCTGTTATGTTAAACACATGTTAAGCAAATGTTATCTATGCACTGCTACGCTTATGCTATTGAGTAACTGCAGTCAGCATAACTGAGCTAAATTGACTGTTTACAAATTCTACAAAAACATGCTAGTCTCGACATTTACTGTTAGTCAGCATCACCGCACTCTGCTACTTTATCAGCTGGAAACTTATTAAGCATAAGCGCAGCAGCAGCTGCTAATCTTGATTTGGCATGCATTATTGCATTATTATGTTACACACTTGGCTTTGCACTCGCTTTTGTCTGGGCCACGTCGAGTGGGCTGACTGTCTGGGCCCAATCTTGGATCTCTGTGTGCAGCTAGTAGCGCATGACGTCGTACATTCAACTTTAATAAGTAAATATATTTGCATAAAGAAAAGGAAACACATTGGCAAACGGGGAAAAAAGGCTCCTCACTTGCTGTCTTCGTCGTAGGTCGTTTCCCAGCTGGCGCCATTTTTGGAAGACTGTTTGGGAATTGCTTAGAATGTAGCACAGCCAGGTCTTAGACGGGACTTACCTCGCCAACACAGCTGGATGATGGTGTCTGGGACTTAATCGCTGCATTCTCAGGCTGCGCTTCGGGTCTGAGACCACTCGAGGTACTCGGCTCAGCTCTGTAGTTGTCATCTGCAACGGATAAACTCAGCTTTGAGCTTAACTCTTTTCTTGAACTTTTCTTTTCAGGGAACAGTTCCTTTTCGTGCGTAGTCTCCTTCTTCTGATTCGTTCTGCTCTCGCTGGGTCTTTTCAGTTCTGTTCTACTTACTTCCTTCTCTCGCGTTCTCTCTCTCATGATCTCTGACTCCGACTCCCTGTCCCTGTGTCTCTCCTGGCTGTACGCCAGTCCGCCCTTCTGCCTTTTATGCTTGGCCTTGCTCAGAAAGCGTTCGCCTGTTGCTTCCATTTTGGAGCGCGATTCCAGCTGACTCGACATTTGCCTCTGTCCCTTGCCCTTTTTGGATCTATCCTTTGGCAGCTCCTCTTTCCCTTCCTGACTCCGATCGCGCAGCACCTGATAGCTCGCCTGTTTGCTGATGGGCTTGGAGCGTTTCTTCTCCGATAGGCTGTGGTAGGGATGTATATCCCGATTCCCCCTTAAGGGTATGAACTTTCTGGGGAACTGGCAAACTAACGACGATGTCGATGTGAATGAATCACTGTGAAAAAAGTTGCCTAAGTCGAAAGAAAATAATAAAGTTAAGATATGTCTTCGGAATATAGACAGGTGTATAGAGATCAGTATAGACTAGATCGACTCACCATCATCGCGCAGCGCCTGACTTTCCATTTCGCTTAAGTTCCGTGGGCCTCCGCTCCGTTGATTGCTCGTCATGCTCATGGGCATACAGGAGCCTCTCATTGCCAGAGGAGCCACATTCTCTTTCGCGATATGCTTGATGCTTTTCGTAAAGATTGAGGTCCAGCGTTTTTTTTTGGGCGGCTCGGGTTCCTTCGGTTGGTCGAATATTTCCTTTATGGTAATAAGCGGAGGGGGTTTGGGTTCCTCCATCGGAGCAAGGTTTTCGTCTATTTTCTTCTTCCGGTGCCTGTGCAGGCAGCAACAGATGATCAGCAGCAGCACCAGAAAGACAAGCGCCAGGAAGGCTGCCACATAGCCCACATATCGCTCATCGTCGCAGTCGACGCATTCCTCGCCGTTTGCGTTATCTGTTTTGAAGAATTTCTGATCGCCAATGCTTTCGTTCTGCTGTTGACGCGAAATACGAGTCTGTTTGTGTTGCTTGCTGGACTTCATGGGTTTCTCAATCTTGGTTTTGTTCTGAAGCTTTTTGCTTTTGTTCGCCTTGCCGAACCTCTCGTCGGGCAGAGTGTCATAGTCCATCATGCCGCCCATCTCCGGCATGTGCTCGTCCACGCGTGAGGCGTTGTCCTCGGCAGAGGCTTTTGTGGGGCAGGTCAGTGCCTCGTAGATCTGCAATACACCACCCAGACCCGGATAGAACAACTCGTCGCGGTAGTGCAGCTGCAGGTTCTCCCGTATCCACACTTTTAGTTTCTGATTGTAAACCTTCGGACTCATGCCCTGGAATCGATAGCAATTGCTGACCGTCGTGTAGAACTTGACCAGGATAAAGGCGGCGTCCGGCGAGCGCAGATTGTAGATGCGTCGATGCTTGAAGGGCAGAAAGATGTTGCTCAAGTAGCCGTTGTTGTCCTCCAGCTCAAGTTGCGGCAGTGGCACAATCATCATAACTCGCTGCGCATCGTCGTTCGCAGAGCCGTGATCCAGCAGGGCGCAGTTGGAGGCATCGTTCTCCAGGCTGTGCACATCGTCCAGCTTGATGGGCTTAATGCGAACGTTCTTCAGCCGAGCGAGTATGTCCTGCTCGGGCACCTTCCAGCCGTTGCCGTTGGTGTTGAGCACCTGCAGGCACTCGCGGTAGAGCGCCACCAGACGCTGCACAGTGCAGAGCTTGAGACGCCCAGCGTAGTAGGACACCTGTGCCACCGGCACCAGATAGTACCTCAGATATCCGCCCAATGCATCGTAGAAGGCGCGCTGCAGCAGGTGACGCGACTCGAGGTTCGACATTTGCTTGACCACGTGATTGACGCTGTTGAAGTACTTCATGAGGGTGTAGACCACGTTGTCACTTATCAGGCTACTCGGGTAGAGCTTGGGCAGCAGCAGCTCGAAGTCCTTGCGTGCTGAGATCAGCGCTATGTCCTCAGCTGAAAAGCAATGCTTGGGATGGGCACCGAACAGATTGCAGCCCATGAAGTGCTCCAGCCCGCTGCCACATTGTGCGACGACATCGCTATCGCATTGCTGTTGTGGCATCGTTGATCTTTGGTCATCCAGTTCCGACTTGCTGGCGCCATCAACTTGCTCTTGCCTCGCCAGAGCGGCATAGTGTGTGGCCTGGATGCGATCCTCGATGCTGTCAAACGGATCGTCCTTGAGCCCATCCACCCTCTCCTGCTGTAAGTTCTTGTTGGAGTTTAGCTTGTTTCTGAATTGATGCAGCTCAGAGCTGAGCATCGACTGCAGCGTCAGCTCGTTCTGAAAGTCACTTGGCACCTCCAGCGTGGACAGATCGATGCTGTAGATGGGACATCCGCCGGGCGCCAGGAGCAACAGCAACGAGAACAGCACACAAATGTTCATAATAATGATTTCTTTATTGAGTTCTCACATTGTTTTTTTTTCCTCTGACACTCGATGCGAAGGCACGTGACAGCCTTGCGGAGTGTAGTTAGCAGCGCCGGAGCATAAAGACTTTCGCACTAAAGCTCCACTCTCGGACTCTTCCCTTGCAGCACGCGACACGGCCGAGATCGAGCGCAGCAATTTGGTCAACATCTGTAAGCTGGTCGTGAAGGAGCTGCTGGAGCAGTCCTTGCGCTACGGTCGCATGCTCGACTCGGACCATTTGCCGCTGCAGCATTTCTTCATTGTCATCGAGCACGTGCTGGGCCACGGCCTGCGGCCCAAGAAGGGTCTGCTGGGACCGCGCAAGGAGTTGTGGGACCTGCTGCAGAGTGTCGAAAACTATTGCCCCGAGGCGCAGGATATTACGGCCAGCGTTAGGGACCTGCCCACGGTCCGCACGCACATAGGACGGGCGCGGGCCTGGCTGCGCATTGCCCTGATGCAGAAGAAGCTCTCCGACTACCTTCAGGCGCTGATCGAGCATCGCGAGGACTCACTGGACGACTACTACGAGCCGCACGCTCTGATGATGAGCGACGAGGTGGGTTTCCCTGAGTTGCATTGTGTCCGCCCCTCCAACCCGTTGCCTTTTAGATTGTTGTCATAATGGGCATATTGGTGGGCCTGAACGTCATCGACTGCAATCTGTGTGTGAAGGAGGAGGATCTCGATTCGCAGCAGGGCGTCATAGACTTCTCGCTCTATTTGCGCTCCAGCTCTCGCAATGCTGAGATCAGCGAGGAGTCTAATGCGCCAGTGGCTCAGCTAGATGCCGCCGGACAGGGCAATATGATTGCCGTGCTGGATCAGAAGAACTACATCGAGGAACTCAATCGGCATTTGAAGTGCGTCAAAACGGTTCTGCTCTAGAAGTTGCTCAAGCATTCGTCTTTTCACAGCGCCACTGTGGGCAATCTGCAGGCCAAGGTCGAGTCCCTGACCACCACCAATGCCTTGATGAAGGAGGATCTGGCCATAGCGCGCAACAGTCTGCTCGCCCTGCAGGCCGAGAACCAAGCCATGCGCCAATCGGCCAGCCAGCAGGCTCAAACTCATTCCGACAACAGCTCCACGGGCAGCGGCACTGACAGGGACAAAGACAAGGATAAGGACAAGGTCGACGGCCTCAACTCACAGCTGACGGAGGAGCGTAAACGCAGCACAGAGCTGGAAAAGGAGCTCAATCTGCAAATCTCGCTCAAGGCTGAATCCGACATGGCCATGAAGCTGCTGGAGAAGGACATACATGAGAAGCAGGACACGATTGTCTCGCTGCGTCGCCAGCTGGACGACATTAAGCAAATCAATCTGGAGATGTATCGCAAGCTGCAGGTGCGTATGGACAAGCACGGACAATAAACACAGCCAGAGATGGTCGCGAGAGAGAAAACATGGGAAGCACTATTGAGACTAGGCAGTTGTGTCGAAGTAGAGGCTGAAGAGTGGAAGAAAAGTAGAAGGACCTATGGACTTAACCCTTGAGGATAAAAAATTAAAAGTAAAGCAAGGGACTAGTAGGAGAATTGGTAAACCTTGAAGCAGGATGAACCAATGGGAATACCCTTGCAAAGGATGGGTAAACCGTATTCTAAGTTCACATCGTCTATGATCTGTTTCGGTTATAGATAGGTTATCCTATCTGTAGGACTTCCCGAGTTTCTTTCTCGCATCCATCTCTACAGCTACACACACAGACGTACGAAACATGCTCATTCATCTCACATTCAAACTCATTTGGTCGCCAGTCACATTCGTTTGTTTTTGTTTGTTTTTGGTTCGGTTTTAAATGTTCCAATTCAGTCATTCATACCTGCCTAATCGAAATAAGGCAGTTGTTGATGAGACGCACAAATCAAATCGAAATCAGATAATATCCCCTACTCCAACCCGTTTGAAATTCAATTAGGAATGTGAAGATGAACTCACACAGAAGGGCGAGATGGTCTCTCGTTTGCAAACGAAAGCCTCACAAATTGGTAACATTTTACAATCGCTAGAAAAGAAATACGAGTCCAAGCTCGGCGACCAGCAGCAGGTGAGCGCCGGCTTCGGCGGCGATCGTTCGCCCAACACGCGTCGCCAGCAGAATCTGCAGAAGTTCGAGGCACTCACCAAGAAGCACAAACAGGACACCGGGCCGCCCATGAAGCGACTCCATCTCAAGATGGAGGGCATACCGCCCTTCAATCCCAACAACTATCGCAAGTCGCCGGCGGGCGCGGCCCCGCTTCAATTGCAGCCAGAGCAGGCCACCGCCAAGACGCCCACATCTGCCAAATCCCTGAACGATGAGCTGGCCGAGGCGGCGCTGGCTGTCACTCAGCACTTCAAGGGCGGCGGCGATGGCTCACGCAGCGACTACGCCTTGTCCCGGGAACCGGAGGCGACAGCACAAGGCGACGACTAGAAACTAACAAGCGACATACTACATTTTATTTAATTGTTAAGAAGGCATTTACTTAATATACCACAGTGATCGCTCGCTAAAGCAAACAGTGCAACTCGATTCGGTTCTCGGCTCGATTTTAATTTGTAAAACAATATTTATAACTATTTAAAACAGAATGTTAAACAATATTAGTTTATAGAGCTGTTTTGATTGAGTGATTGATTGATTGACGATATTATATTCGAATGATTGATTGGTTGACTGACGATCTAAGATTCTGTTTTACTTCTATGAATGCATTTACTTTTATGAGTACTTTGACAGATTGACTGATTGACTGATCAATCAATCAAAGCTTATTCCATATTCTAAGACCCTGCTTCACTTTAATTTATCAATGTCTAACCTTCGTTTACTTTGATTAGTGCCTTGACCGATTGAATGATTGAACGATTGACGCCGATTATGCATTTTTTTCATATGGTATAAAATATTCGATGTATATAGTTTGATTGATTGACTGACAACCCAAGTAAAGAGTACAGTTTCTTGACTTAAATGAACGATTTTTCTCCTACAACTTTTTGCTTTTACTTACTGATTGAATGATTGACTGATTGAAACTGTCTGTTTGCTTTAGACCTCTTCGAAAAATGATCTAACTTGAGTACGTTCCAATTAGCAAGCGATCACTGTATTCAATCTATGCTAGGCAGGTGGACACCTATAAACCATTCAAGTACTATATGTTGAGCTCTACAAGTCACCCAAAAATATATATATAAATAAATATACAAATCAGTAGAGCTGTTAACCTAAACGTAACTCAAAGTGCAACTGCTTAACAATAACAATATGTTTATATTTTAGAACGGAATATAAAATGTACGTTGCCTTTAGTACTAGTACTCTGCATATATATATACATATATATGTACAGTACCATATGTTATAGTTGTTGAAGATTCTGCAAATGATAAGCTATTAGCTGAACGCCCCAAGCCCCATCTTAAGTATTCCAAGTATTCCCAATTGCATCGTGATGTATAGAGCTAATTTATTACATATATATACAATATAAAATATATTCATTCGATATGCATATATATATATACTCTCTGAATGCTTTAAATATATAATTTATGTATACTTCAAATCAAGTCAATCTAGTCCAATAACAATGTAATTATATAAATATGTATGTATGTATCTATACATGTTAAAGGAAATACATATAAACACATACACACACACATACACTAATACATATATATATATATACCAAAGAAATAAAACTTATCCTAACTGGAGCCTTTCATTTCGTACTAACCCAAACTATATGTTGATCGCCTTTGAAGAACTCGTACAAAAGATTCTCGCCTTTGTCTTTATCAACAGGACTGCAATGCCTCGCTGACCCACAAAACGGAGCTAATGAGCAAGCTCGAGTGCCAAAAGGAAGATATGGCCAGCACAATTGAACAATTAGAGAAAAAGTAAGAACTGAACTTGAAGAGATGATACTTAGTTGGCCAAAGGTTTAATGGATTGGGTAGAATCTTTAGATAAGCAAAGCTTTAGAATAACTATATGAGCTAAGTTTGTAAGCTATTGAATGAAGAGATTCTTTAGCTAATCTGCATGAGTTGAACTTATAGATTATATGATTCTTAGTTTGGAAATGGTTGTATTGGTTCAGAGGAGTCTTAAGAGAAGAGCATCTTTGGGAGACTTCTATGAATTGAGTTTCGGCACATGATTCTTATAACTTTTGTAGAAGTTTTGCAACAGAGGAAATATTATAAATCAAATTTTATCTATCATATATCTATATATATAATATGATATATAGGAGTTATACAATATAGTATAGTTTGTGTTAGTACAGTGAAGCCTACAATTGCTAAACTTGATTATATTCAAGCCAAACAGGAAAACTTATTTTGATTATATTATGCTTGATTCCACATATATATCTCTAGTGTGGTAGGTACTGCAATTCTTATTGACTTCTAATAAACAGATCTTGTAAGCTAAATTCTTTATTTATCATAGGTTCTTCAGGTAGCTCTATAATATGGTTTTCAGATCTGATAGGGACTGGTATACAAGAGTAGACTAATCTTTCAATGAATAGGAAATAACAGAAAATTATAAAAAAAAATTTAAAAGTATATTTAAAAATTTCAAAAATGAATATAAACTAGTTCGACAAGCTTTCATTCTACCCTCGTATTATAAATAAACGCATAATCACTAACACACGCCCCTTAAAACGGATTTTTATTAAAAATCCGCAGATGGACAAATGACAAGAGCAACTTGGGCGAGATACTGAAGAACACCTCCCAAACGCTGTCGACGCAGGTGAGCGCCAGCGAGGAGCGTGCGGCGCGTGCTGAGGCTGAGACGCGCATAGAGCGCGAGTGGCGCGTGTCCTTGCAGGAGAAGGAGCTGAAGCTGAAGGAGAAGCTAGCGACGCTGCAGATGTGTGTGAAGGAGCTGAACGAGGAGCGGCAGAAGAACGACAAGCTGAAGCTGGACCTGGAGAAGGTGCGCGGCCAATGGTCGGAGGCGCAGACAACGCTCGAGGAGCTGGGCATACAGCTGAGCGTCAGCAAGCTGAAGATTTCCGAGTTCCAGGACAGCGAGCGACGTCAGCTGCAGCAGCAGCAGCAGCTGCTCTCCGGCTCGTCGCAGTCGCTGCAGCAGGCGCAGCCGGAGAATCCGGTTAGCTCGCCGGGCATATGGGCACCCGATTCCATAGCCACTAACTGCACGGCCTGCACCAGGGAGTTCAACTTGACGCGCAGGAAGCACCACTGCCGCAGCTGTGGCGAGATCTTCTGCAAGGCCTGCTCCGAGCATACCCTGCCCCTGCTCAACGCACAGGGTCAGCCCGGCCGGCCGGTGCGTGTGTGCGATGCGTGCTACGCGGCTACCTCTGGCAAATGATCCACAACGATGCTCACTTCTATATACAACACTAAACAATTGTAGCTTATTTACATACATATGTATAATTTGTTATAAACAAATATTGTTCAACGTCATTTTTCGTGGTAAACTATTTTCTTGCGCCTGCGTATCTGCAATAAATGTATTTTTATACTCCTATTATTTGAGACGAAGCCTTATTGAGTGTTGAATAAATACACAAAGCACATTACTAACGCTTTTTATTTGAAATAATATTTATAATGCAATTTAAGAATTTGAATTTTTGTAACAGTCTCTGTTAACTTAACAGCCGTTGGCTGGTCTCCTAGCATTTAGGTATTTTTGCAGTATTTTGTGAGTTATCGATAGTCGATCAACTGCTGCAGTTGGTGGCAATGCAGCCCTTCAGTTGGGCGGGAAACTTAAAGCTTGATTTAAAATCAAATATTAAATGCAAATATTTTTAAACTTATATATAAATATTATAGCATCATAATCAAATATGAAAAGAAACCAAGTAAGTTTTTAAAATAGCTTTTTCTTTTTATTTCTTAACAAAGCACCTGTCCCTTAGCAGCTCATTGTCCGCCCTCGACCCGTGCATATCTGTAACCAAAACTGTTTTCAAATCAAAATTAGGACGCGCTTTTTGTTGGGCAATTTGTCAGCCATTATATAAAGCCAGAGGACGTAGTTTTTTAATTAAATCAAATAAAACTCACAGCTGGCAGCACACAAAATGAAAAAAAAAACTACCTAAATACAGCCCGCGGCTCTATAAAAGTTGTCATTACCATAACTTCAGAGAGGGCGAGAGTGAGTGAGAAAGGGAGAGGGAGAGTTGTATATAAGTATTAATAAACCCGATATTTGGCTGGGAACCACGCGCCCTGGCCCCAGCCCAGGCATATGGACAGATTCGAGAGCTCAACTAATAACAGTTGCCCTCAACGAGCTGTCAAAGGGGCGTTCATTTCCACGTACTTTGTAGTTGTAGATGTTGTAGTTGTTTTCACACATAACTGAGGGTTAGATAACATAACTGGGCGGGCTGCACTGCTATGCAGTTAAGGGGGTTAACCCATCGAAATCGGAAACAGTGTTCGCTGACAACAAAAAAAAAAAAAAAAAAACAACAATGGCTGGAAAGGTACTCGACAAAATTACATAGTATATAGATGCCATTTGAACAAAATATGAGAAAAATAAATTAGATTAAATAATGAAATGGGAGAGGATATTTAGAAAGTATGGAGAATATATCATATAAATAGATACATACCCATATATATTATGTTTATCAAATATATATAACAAAATATTTCTAATCAATTATAAATTATATCAGTTTAATTTTTAAAAATACTATATTAATTTACATATATTTGAGTGTAAAATATTTTTAAACAAATGTGATAAAAAATTTACATTTATATAAATTTAACATATATTTTTATACTTCGTTATTTAATAAAATTTATTTTCTCATTTTTTTGTCAAGTATTTTTAAATATATATTTTAATGATTGAATATTTCAACTTAAGTAAAATTTCTGTAAATTTTGTTTACTTTTTGCATGAATCTTCATACATCATCAGTCAGTCAAGCAATCATCTATCAGCCAATCATCAATCAAACAACTAAAAGTGAGAATTTTTGAAAATAATTTCAAAGAATTTCTTCATATATAAATAAAATAATATAATTAATAAAATTTATTCTCATTATTTGATTACATATACATATTTATTTTCCACATATTTCTAGCTATATTTTATACCATGCAAACTAACCTCAAATTTTTCTTAGTGTACACAGAACCAAGCCGAGCTGAGGCGTTGCCTCTTATTTAAAAAATTATAGAGCTCCGGCTCTATAATGTTGCGATGTTATTATATGCATTAGGCATTAGACAGAGAGTGTCATGGCCAAAGTCAGGCCCGGAGCTGTGTGACCTTGTTGCGCGCAAAATGTGACCAGCTCAAATTACGAAACACAAGCAGCATAATCTGCTGCCAGCTAACGAGTCCTTAAATGCTGTCCATTTATTATGTACGGGTGTCAAATGAAAATCGAAATATTGTATAAATATATAGGTGTGTGTATGTGTGTGTGTATGTCGATGTGTATGTGTATTGGCTGTTTCTTGAGCCATTGAGCCACGGCAATTGTTTGAAATCGGAGCATCCGGCTTGCCAGTTTGATTAGATATTTGCGAGCTCTGAGCGAAATTCCAAAGAAATGCGTTTGGCGTGTGTCAAATGACGAACAGGATATTGATACTATATATATGTGTATATCTGTATATGTGTATGTATGTATTATATAATTCGATTACAATTACAAATAAAATCAAAGATCTGCATATGACACCAGCAAATCTCAAATTCTTTTCCAGCTCTGTGAAACTTTTCGCACAAAGCGAATTTCGTTTGCTTCCAGCTGGAAGCTGGAGACCTGGCCACGTGCTAGATGAACATGGCTTCAACCACCCCCACCCCCACCCAGCCACTGGCAGAGCAGCACAGCCCACGCCGCCTCGTCTATATCAGCAAAATGTAATTTCATGGCTCGGCAAACTCAGTGAAATACATGAGAGTTCAAAGTTTCAGCTTGTTGCAAAGCCATAGCCAAAGCCAAAGCGTGGCCATGCTGGCAGCTTTTGGCCGCAGGACTTGAAAGCGCCCGGAAGTTATTTAATGGGATTTCTTTATGCCCAAAGATAAGTCAAAGATTGTAAGCAAATTGTCTTGTAAAACAATATGCTGAATGAACCCAAAAATATATCTATGAGAGAGAGAGAGAGAGAGAGGGAGGGGCTGTGGGCGTGACTGGCTAAAGGATAAGCCCAACAATTGTTGCACACACTTGAAATTAAATTAACTTTTTTCTCGCCCCTGTCCACGCTGGCTGGAGTGGCTGCTGCGTCGCTTTGTTCAATGCCTGCCGCTGACAGTTCCAAATGGAAAGCGTTTTTGGAGCTTGGGCAGCGCGAGCATCTCCCCCTCTCTCTCTCTCTCTCTCTCTCACACTCTCTTTGGTTGGCTGCTGTGTGTGTGTGGCGAGACCTTTTCGAAAATAGAGACAATGTTCGCTGTGTTTTCGATGATTGCTCAAATATTGGCTGCGGCTGCGGCACAAGATGTTAAAACACAAGTTCAACTGCGCAATGCACAGCACCACCACCAACAACAACAACATTAATAATATTACAACAACAACGGCAAAGCAACATAAAACAAACAAATCGCAATCGGAATGAATGAATTAGGCAATGACGCAAGGAAATCTCATTAGCCGCGTGTCTTCAAGTTTCAGTTTTAATTTTGTACACTTTTTGAAATCTCGCTCTCTCTCTCTCTCTCTCTTTCTCTCCCTCTCTCGCTCTATCTCTCTCTCTCTCTCTCTGGCGCACTCAGCTACTACAGTGTGCACATGTGATATTTGTATACCTGTACACTGAGCCAAAAATCATATTGTTCTTAAACAAAGGAAAGTTGCAGAAGAGTTTTTGATCCATTTTCATTAGTTGAGATTCAAGCTGAAATTTGTTTTCAAAAATCTGTTAATATTTATGAAGAGAATTTAAATGCCTCAATTTAGTTTTAGATATTTATATATAAGAACAAAATTCTTAAAATCTGAATTCGATTTTCTTAAAAAATTTTAGTTTTAGAAAAGAGAAATTTCTGTTTAAGGCAAATATTTTGTTTAGTTATTATGCAAGTTTCAAAATTATGAAAGAGAAAAAAATCTGAAAATATTTATTTTATCATTTTAAAATTGGAAAAATTTGTTAAAATTATGAAAAAGAAAAAATCTGAAAATTTGTATTTTATGATTTTAAATACTTAAATTTGATTTAAGATTTCAATTCCTGGAAATGCAGGCATTGGAAAAAATTTGTTTAAATTTAAATTTTATTTTATTAAAAATTATGAAAAATAAAAAATCTATAAAAATTTATTTTATGACTTTAAATTTATTATTTAATATTATTAAAGAATCTTCACATTCTTTGCTCTAAATTACATAATTTATTAATTTTTTAAATTATATATTTAAAATTTCGAAATTTAGTCAATTTTAATTTAGTTTTAATACGAAATTCTGAAAATATCTTTATTCAACTCACGTGTTTCTCTCAGTGCATATACCTGTGTATTTGATATATATGCATGCACACATCCGCACACACACACACTATATATATATACATATATATATATTTTCGGTGGTCTTGATCAAATAATTTTGCGGCCAATGCACAGCAAATATTTGTCAACATTTTAAGGCACTTTTCTTTTGTCTCTCAATCGTCTGTAAGTGGCTCAAACCCGCCCGGCCCCTGGCCCCTGGAACCTGGCCCCGTCGGCATGTCCGTTGCCCATTGACAGCAACTGTCACTGTCTCTCGGCCCGGCACTGGCTGAATTCGAAGCAGTTCATCGGAACTGGCTTCTGGGCAGCGCTGCGCTGCTCACTTGAGCACTCGAGCCGCTCGAGCCGTTGACTGTGCCCGGTCGGAGTCATCAAAAGCAAAGAAACATGGCCAACAGCCTGCTGAGCAGTCAGTCAACGGCAGTCGGCAATCAGCCTGAGCAGTCAACAGTCAACAGCCAACGGCAAGTAAAGTAGCTAAATGATCGGACCCCCCCGCCGTCCTCCACTCCGCCCCCAGCTACAGCTAACGGCTAGCTGTTTGTCGTACAGCGAGTTATGTGGCTAAGACTGCATGCGCATTGACTTCTAACTGAGATCATGATCAAGTTGAGATATGTGTACGATATATATATATATATATATATATATATATACAGATTTAGATATTTATTTCTTATAGGCAGCATTGAAGCCGCATTTTATGGCGTCTGGCTGGCTTTCAGGCATGCTATACCCTGTAAAAGTGCTTGATAGAGTGGCTAGCTCAAGATAACTGTTCATTTAGTGCCCACAGCTATAATGAGCTGATCTTTATATTATAATAAACTGCTTATATTACAGATCATATTGTTTTTATAATACATAAAATATGTTGAAGAGCTGAAGTTAATTCAAAATTCTAATTATTATCAACAATTTGAGTTAAGATTGAAGTAAAAACGTAAATCCGATTACGTAAATTAGTTTTTACATTAATCCTAAGTCAAAATGTTATTAAAATTTATATCCAAATTATAATTTTGACTTAGGATCACTGTAAAAATTTAATAAAACTTATAATTTATAACAATATCATAATTTTGACTTCGGATCAATGTAAAAATGTAAACAAATCAATGCATAGGTATAGGACCTCTATGAGAAAGCTAGTAATCTCATTCTGAATCTGTTTTCTTCGAGTTTCATACACGAATTTATTGACTCAAGCCCTATTGAATCAATTCCCCCCAATTCCATTTTATAATAACATTCCCTATAGAGAACGAGTCCTTTGTGTATTCAGATTGAATTCAAATATTTGTTTAACAAACGGACAACATCACAAAGGCAGAGATAATGGCTAGTGAACAGATCTAAGAAACCAGATTAGAATTTAGATATTTATAGATATATCCAACTACAATAAAAAGTATTGACAAAGATATCTTTCCCTACATACGTACATATATTTTTTATAATAATAATTATTATTATTTTCGTTGTTGTTTTCCTTTCATTGTTATTCAGTTTGATTTGTTGTTGTTGTTGTTGTTGTTGTTGTTGTTGTTGTTGTTGTTGTTGTTGTTGTATTAGCTACTGGTTGCCGCTTGCCGCCTTGAGTGTGGCTGCTCATGATTATTACGAGAGTATTTTTTCTGTTTGTACTGGGCTATTGGCTGACCCCTCCGCCGCCCCGCCCCGCCCCTGGGGCCTGCCATAAAGTGCAGCTCATGCATGGCGAGCGGCGGCGACGACGACGACATAATGGACATGTTTCAGCTTTTGTTGGCTGAAGAAGTTGTCGGCGCGGTACGAACTAATTTGCATATTTGGCCCGCAGTAAAAACACTTTTTAAGTGGCCACCCAGCATGTGCATGTGCCTCAGTATGTATGTGTGTGTGCGCGTGTGTGTGTGCGCGCACTTTAAACAAAGTTAAAACATGAGAAATTGCCTCTGCGCAAAAACCAGTAGCAACTACAACAACTACTACAGCAACAACAACAAATTCTAGCCATTTACAGTTGCCAACGGCAGACTACTGAGCGTGAACTAAACAGTGACAGAGCGAGCGAGCGAGAGCAAGCGCTAAAGAGTATGAGTGCGACTGCGAGTGCCTATGTATGTGTGCTGAGCTGTCCTTGTGCCGCTCTCTCGCACGCACGCACGAGGCCTGCTGCTGCTCTCTTCAGTTTGGAAACTTGTTTCTTTTGCGGCCAGCTGCCAAATACAACATTGTAGCCGCTTTGTGTTAATATTGAAAGCGTCTGTGTGAGTGTGTGTGTGTGTGTGCGCGTGAGAGAGCGCACTAAGAGGCGGAGCTGTGCGCGTAGGCGGAGTCTAGAGCGCGCAAAGAGAGCGCGCGCAAAAAGGCAAAAATGCAGAGAGCGAGTGAGAGCACCGAGTGCGCAGAGCTTCTCAAAGTGTCGCCGCTTCTGTCGCACACGTGACTTTTTATATTGATATTCTTGTTGCCTGTCGCAGCGGCTGCTGCTGGCGCTGCCGTTGCTGCTGCTGGCGTTGCCGTCGCTGTTTGTTTCACTTGCAATAAATTTGTAACATTCTAATAGGCCAATGCGACCCACTGGCGCCCCAGTTAGCGCCACAGTCCCAACCCCCAAGCGGCTTATGTACACGCGACTAACCGCATTACTATAGCTGTAAACAGCGTGACGCGAATTGCGGAATGCCATCAAAACAAAATGGCGATTATGAATTTATTTTCTCATTTTGTTCTCTATGCATATTATGTTATTAAATGGGATTTGGTATTATTTTTAGTATATATTTTATATTATTTGATTTGTAGCAAAGAGAAAATGTACCAAATGTGGATGTGTATATGTATGTGTGTGTGTGTGTGATGCACTCTGTTGTGTATGTGTGTGTATGTAAGTTATTTTAGAATTTAGTATACTGAATGAATTACTGGAACTGTCTATTCTGTACTGTATCCATATAGATATCATTTAAACTTGGAATTTATTAATTTTTTCTCATTTTCTTTATTATCTATTAATAATTATTTGAAGAACTGTCTATAATATAATGAGAATTGCTTTAAAGATGACTAAATTATTATTATAAATTATATTCGGAATATAGTTATGCAATTTCCCTTTTATGTAATCCCTCTTATGCAATATAATAATATTCAATCACACACAAATATATACATACATATATATAATATTTGTATGTATACATTATTATACAGTGGCTCACACCTTATTTGATACAAACTTTCTGTTGCTGTAACTCAAAAACTATAAACAATATTAACAAAATTAAAATTCCGCATTCCAGAATATTATATTATATATATTCGGAGAAAATATTTTATTCATTTTACAAATCTAATAACACTAAAAACATTTTTTCTTTTCTTTTCTATAATATTTCGATGCTTCAAATATTTTATTTATATTTAATTATTCTACAGTAAATATGTCTATATGTATGTATCAAATTTAGTTAACAATTAATTCCCTAAACATTTTATAATCTTCAATGTTATAAAATAATTAAATTTTAATCCTTAAGTTGAATGTTTTTGTTTACTATTGAGTTAGGATTGTCGTAAACAATTATTTCATGAGAGCTTAGAGCTTAGGGCTTAGGGCTTAGGGCTGTAATTGAAAGGCAATTGGCAACATGCCAGAAACAAAGGCAACTTTAACAATCGAGAGCAGCTGCACGGCACGAATCCTTGAGACATACGGCTGCAGTTGCCACAGCCAGAGTTGACCTCCTGAGCTGGCTCCCAGCAAAGCCCTTCCCAGCTCCGGTCACACATACACGGCCAAAAGGCAACTAACAAGCACTGCCAACTGTGTCAGTTGTGTTGCGTGTGTGTGCGTGCGTGTGTGTGTATCGCCTACGCTGCCATGCCAACCAGCGGCGAGGTCGCAGCGCAGCTGAGGCGCCAAAACGTTTTTGGTTGGCTGTTACGCAGGCGAAGCTCTCTCACACACGCACACACCCAGAGCGGGGAGCAACAACAAAAAAGAAATTGTGAAACAAAAGCAACAAAGAAAATGAAAGAAACCTCAAACAACCACCAGCCGCAGCCACCACCACCGCCAGCAGCAGCAGCGAGCAACAGAGCCAACCGGGACCCGCTCCACGTACCGTTTACGCTGTCGCAGTCGCAGTCGACGCCGCAGTCGCCGTCGTCGCTTCGAGTGCACAAATTTGTATACAGTACCAAATTAGATTTTGAAACTTTTTTCTTAATTACGACGGCTACGAGTGCTGCTGCTGCTGCTGGCGCAGACGTTGACGTCAACGCCGACGCAGGCAGCGCACTTTGTGTGTGGTGGGCAACGCGCTCTCAATATTATTTGCAACCCTCTAGCTCTCTCTCTCTCTTTCTCGCTCGCTCGCTCGCTCTCTCTGTGTGTGCGTGTGCGTGTGTGCGCGGCTTTTGTATTGGTAAATTGTTGCCGTCTGCCGCCATTTGCCTGGGCTGCTCGCATTCAATGCAAATCAAGTTGAATCAGTTGCAACCGAGTGCTCCGCCTGGCATGGTCGTCGCGCGTCCGAACCGAAAGCAAAGCGAACGTGAACCGTGAAATGTGTCAAGCGAATTATTTATAACAAACAAACAAACAACAATTTTATAAACAAACTCTGTAAGAGAGTGTGCGTGGGTGTGTGTGTGTGAGTGAGTGAGTGAGTGTGTGTGAGTATTCCAGTATTGTAGTGTATTTCTACGTCTAGTGCGTTTGCGGCATGAGTTTACCGTCGGGCGTGGACATGCAGAACCTAATGTCGCAGCATCCCGTGCTGGGCGCCCTGCCGCCCGCGTTCTTCCTGCGCGCCGCCTCGGAGCGCTACCAGCGCACGCCCAAGTGCGCCCGTTGCCGCAACCATGGCGTGGTACGTCCCTCTAAACCATCCGTGTGGGTCACCCTCAGATCTAATCTTATCGAATCCCATTCCAGGTCAGCGCGCTGAAGGGCCACAAGCGCTACTGTCGCTGGCGGGACTGCGTCTGTGCCAAGTGCACGCTGATTGCGGAGCGGCAGCGCGTGATGGCGGCACAGGTGGGTTGACGGGGAGTCGGTGCTAATGGCCGCATGGGTCCATCTAATGTCTCAGTTTTGCCTTGATCTGCCCTTTCAGGTGGCGCTGCGACGCCAGCAGGCGCAGGAGGAGAACGAGGCGCGCGAGCTGGGGCTGCTGTACACCTCGGTGCCCGGATCGGGCCAGCAGAATGCCAGCGACAGCGTCACGCCCAACTCGCACAGTCCCACACATGCCGGAGGCGGTGGCGGCGGTGGCGGCGGTGGTGGTGCGGCACCAGCACAGAACGGCGTGTTCCACGGCGGCATACCCTCGCCACCGAGCGACGGCTACGAGGCCAGTCCCACGCCCAGCCACCACCAGCAGCAGCAACAGCAGCAGCACCACCACCAACATCAGCATCAACAGCAGCAGCAGCAGCAGCCGTCGCGGCAGCAGCACTACAATGGCAATGAATCCGACACGGATGGACGCACTCGCTCCGAGCATCTCAGCGTCGGCTTCTCACCCACTCGCACCGAGCTGGACGAGAGTCCCGGTAAGTCATGCACCACGCGAATATGAAATTATTATATTTACGCCTTGCTGCCCGCCATCGCAAACAACGGCCACTCCAGAGTGCACTGCATGTGTGCTGTGTGCTATGTGCCCCACCAGCCATGCCCCACCCCACGCCAGTTACCCACCCAAGAAGAAAACGCCCGCGAAATTTCCGTTTTCAATTGTCAAAAGCGCAGCGGCGCATAAAGTGCCACACTCCCTGCTAAACACACACATGTGTGTGGGTGTGTGTGGTGGGTGGTGTGTGGTGTGTGTGCGGTCTGCAGGTGTTTGTTCAACACAAGGGCTTCCCAGCCAAGGCGTTGCCCTGCACTCGATCAAACCACGCGGCAACAATAGCTTCTTCAACCCAGTCAGAGTCCCGTTTAAGACGAAAGGATTCCAAAATTGAAACAATTTAAAATTTAAGTGAAGCCTTAAAGGAAATTTCAAAATTTAACCTTAGCTTTAAAGCACTGAAATTGCTTAGAGTTATTTGTGGGTGAGATCAGGAGAGTTCTTGAGAATTGAATATCTTTAACAACTAGCAGGAGTATTAAGGAGCTTTTAAGGATTGTAGCAAAGTTTGCCTCTAAGATTTCACATTTGATTTAGTTTGTTTTTCCACTCTCAAATCTTTGAAGTATTTGCAATATTAACTGTAGTTAGTATTAGTGGTTCTTCAGTTCTTTATTTATAGCTAAAGATGATTTAGATACAAATAAAATATATCAATTAGTATTTCCTATGGCTACCAGATAAGCTCTTGTTCTGATTCAATACTTCTCATGATATTTTATGTATAACATTATTCGTCTATGACTTGAAAGCTAATGAGCCGACGGGTAGCTAAATGTAGGTATATGGCTTTCAGTGGAGTTCAGTATATATCTATATCAAAATCTCAAAAAGTATTTTCTCAAAATCTTTTTCAAAGTAAGGTAGAGGAACCACGAAGAACAAAAGTCCGCATAGACCCTAAAAATACCCTATAGCATATAGAACTTATGTAGACCCAATAGACCTAATAGACCCCATAGATATGGAAGAAGACTCATGAAGAACTGAAAGTCTGCATAGACTCTGATAGACACATAGACCCTATAGACACTATACACTCAATACACCTAAGAGATTTAATAGACACTCTACACACAATAAATCGTAGTCCTTATAGATCTTATTGACCCTATAGACTATATAGACCTTATATAACCTATAAACATTACACATCCAATAGAACCAATAGACCCAATAGACCCTATATACCTTATATTGCTTTTAGACAGTATAGACCCAATGGACCCCATCGACCATATAGACCTTATATTCCAATAGACCTTATGTACACTATAGACTCTATAGATTCAACATTCTTTGCATTTCAATCCACATCACTTGCCTTTCCAACTCCTTCGAGATTCACACATAAAAGAACTTGACATGATATCATGATAATATCCTTGATCTATCATTGATAGACCAATCTAACCCGTAATTATGTTAGTCCTACTCAATCTAGCAATTTTCCCAGCTTATATTTCACCTGTCATGGACCCACTCTTTCCACTCCACCTTCATCTACCCTTGAGAGCACTACACCTTCGTGCTGATCGATTACCGAAAGGCTGTAATAACTCTACTCAATGAAGAAGCTATGAAAACAATCAAAGGCAACATTATCCGTTACAAAGGACAGCAGCAACAACAGTCAACAGTTGCAAAGTCCTTGGGCCAATTTGGTGAATCTGGTTAGCATTGTCAGTGGGTAAGACAACGCCGAGCTGAGGGCTGAGGGCTGAGGGCTGAGGGCGTAATGCGAGACTCGCTTGCAGTCGAGCGTCCCTTTTGTCCTGCTGCTGGGTGTCCTGTCGGGAAAGGAAAACACGAGAGGATTCTCACGCGAATCAATCGAACCTGTTCGTTGTTTATTTGCACTGTAATTCAAGACGATTTCACGCATGAATTTTCGGGCACAGAGCAAACCAGGTGAACTGAGGAATCTCCGAGGGGGGGCGCAACTTAATTAAATTTTCACTGCGGCTTCGTCAACAGCGAAATCAAATAGACAATCAAAAATAAAAATATCGTATAGCTTGTTTCCATTTGTGCACAGGCAGAGGCACAGGCAGAGGCAGAGGCAGGTCTCCATGTCAACGCACCCTACTCCAGCTGCCAGTTGAAGGACTCCAGCTACTCCAGGACTTCACTTGTGTTTGCGATTCCCGTGATTAAATTTTCGTTGTCCTCTTTTTCCTTATTTCATTGTCTTCCCCGCTGCACTCGATACTTTTATTTGTTTTGGCTTTTTTTTTTGTGAAGTGGAAAACCGCACGGTTTTCCCACACTGAGCGGATTCCGAGACTCAACTCCGGCTCTGTTTGCGTTTCCTTGCAGTTTCGAAGCGCGGCGCCACGCACTCCAATGAAACCGATCAGGACACGGGCTCCGAGTCGGGCTCGCCCAGCAGCCCCAGGCCCAAGGTGGCCGGACTCTTTAACCTGACAGCCAGCCTCTCGCCCGCGCGCACCGGCCCGCCCAGCTCGCCGGAGTCCGATCTGGACGTGGACTCAGCGCCCGACGAGGCCACGCCGGAGAACTTGAGCCTGAAGAAGGAGGACAGCAACTCGCCGCCGAACACGCCCGCCGAGAACCTGCATCTGTTGCGCTCCTTCGGCAACGGCCACGCCCAGGGCTTCATGCCCTACCACCACACGCAGTTCCTGGCCGCAGCGGGGCTGCCCACCCATCATCCGGCGGCGCAGTTGCCGCTGCAGCAGCAGCTACACGCCCAGGCCCAGCACCAGCAGCGCTCCCCGATAGACGTGCTGATGCGCGTCTTTCCCAATCGCCGACGCAGCGACGTGGAGCAGCTGATGCAGCGCTTCCGGGGCGACGTGCTGCAGGCCATGGAGTGCATGCTGGCTGGCGAGGACTTGACGCAGACGCCGCCGCCACCGCCTCCGACTCAGGTGCCTCCCTCGCCACCGTTTCCCATGAAGTCAGCTTTCTCGCCGCTCGTTCCACCCGCCGTCTTCGGCTCGCCCACCCATCCGCATCGCTATCATCCGTTCATGCAGGCGCACGCCAAGCGCTTCCTGTCCGCCCCCTACGCCGGCACGGGCTACCTGCCTGGCGTACTGAGCAGCGCGGACATTGAGCAGTCGGAGTCGAATGGCGCCAGCGGCATGGCCCTGGACCGTAGCAGTAATGCGGGCGACTCCCAGGACTGAGGCCTGAGACCTCGAGCTCTCCTGCTCCACCGGGAGCCATAAATACCCAACCCAGTTGATCCTTGTTTTTAGGGAAATTCGATTCGAATCGTAGCCTAGCGATTGGTTCACTTCTTTAGTTCGTAAGCGTCGTACCGTAACACTGGCTATACTTGTACTCCTAGGAACAACCCAAACACATATATACACATATATATACATATATATGCCTCTATCTCTCTCTGTCTGTCTCTTTCTATATATATAAACTGATAACTGTGGCATGTCTATCACTCGGAAGTATTGTACCATATGTTAAGAGCTCGTAAGATACGTTTAGATCAAATTAACATTATTGAGATTATTGTGTAAAGAATCATATAACTATGGAGCTACCTAAATGTACCATATATATAGATATTTATATATATATATATACATAAATCCACGTATATATGTATATATATACATCGTAACATGTCTTAGTTAATAAATTACAAACACTGTGTTAAAGTATTTAATAAATTTAAAAAATAAATCAACAAACTCCAGTAAATTTGAAAGTTTTGATTGTATGTGTGGCTTGGCATGGGTCGTACTAGTGGTACTACTAGATATTAGATACTAGATACTAGATACTATATACTAGAAACTAGATACTAGATACTACATACTAGATACTAGATACTAGATACTAGATACTAGATACTAGATACTAGATACTAGATACTAGATACTAGATACTGGATACTAGATACTAGATACTAGATACTAGATACTAGATACTAGATACTAGATACTGGATACTAGATACTAGATACTAGATACTAGATACTAGATACTAGATACTAGATTCTAGATACTAGATACTAGATACTAGATACTAGATACTAGATACTAGATACTAGATACTAGATACTAGATACTAGATACTAGATACTAGATACTAGATACTAGATACTAGATACTAGATACTAGATACTAGATACTAGATACTAGATACTAGATACTAGATACTAGATACTGGATACTAGATACTAGATACTAGATACTAGATACTAGATTCTAGATACTAGATACTAGATACTAGATACTAGATACTAGATACTAGATACTAGATACTAGATACTAGATTCTAGATACTAGATACTAGATACTAGATACTAGATACTAGATACTAGATACTAGATACTAGATACTAGATACTAGATACTAGATACTAGATACTAGATACTAGATACTAGATACTAGATACTAGATACTACATACTAGATACTAGATACTAGATACTAGATACTAGATACTAGATACTAGATACTAGATACTAGATACTAGATACTAGATACTAGATACTAGATACTAGATACTAGATACTAGATACTAGATACTAGATACTAGATACTAGATACTAGATACTAGATACTAGATACTAGATACTAGATACTAGATACTAGATACTAGATACTAGATACTAGATACTAGATACTAGATACTAGATACTAGATACTAGATACTAGATACTAGATACTAGATACTAGATACTAGATACTAGATACTAGATACTAGATACTAGATACTAGATACTAGATACTAGATACTAGATACTAGATACTAGATACTAGATACTAGATACTAGATACTAGATACTAGATACTAGTTACTAGATACTAGATACTAGATACTAGATACTAGATACTAGTTACTAGATACTAAATACTAGATATTAGATATTAGATACTAGATACTAGATACTAGATACTAGATACTAGATACTAGATACTAGATACTAGATACTAGATACTAGATACTAGATACTAGATACTAGATACTAGATACTAGATACTAGATACTAGATACTAGATACTAGATACTAGATACTAGATACTAGATACTAGATACTAGATACTAGATACTAGATACTAGATACTAGATACTAGATACTAGATACTAGATACTAGATACTAGATACTAGATACTAGATACTAGATACTAGATACTAGATACTAGATACTAGATACTAGACACTAGATACTATATACTAGATAATAGTGCCATAGTACCATAAATTATAGGAATAGTTCAGGTAGTCCATCGTTGGCAAATCTATAAGTCTGGAATACATATTCTTCCTTATGGTATGGAAGCCTTACAAGATTATAAATTTTATTTCGATGTTTTATTCCATTTTCCTCAAATAAAAAAGTAATTTCTTTCTTGTGTTTTAGAAAACTTTTTAGAAAATGTTCTGAGCATTTCCCTATTTCCATTTAACCTCTAGCTTTTCAAACAATAATTAAAATTTTCAATGAGAGATATGATAATGGTGTATATATAGCTACATATATAAAGCCATTCATTGTAGCTTTGCAGACTGCCTCAATATAGTCGATTATCAGACTTATAATTGTAAATGAGGTGATTAGAAAACAGTTGATCCGAGTGTTTTACATTATAAATGCATTGATTAAACAGTACAAAAGAAATGTATTCAAAGGCAGCATTATATAATCTAAATGGGTTGAGGTGTAGGAATGGGTACATATAGCCACTAGGGCTCAAAGGGAGGAACGCTGCAATAACCTTGGACTTGTGGGCTGCTCTTGTGGATCGAGGAGAGCAAATGATGCTGATTGAGCTGGCCCGGCATGAAGGGATGCGAGTGGGTGGGTGGGCCGAAGACGAGGGGCGGGACCACCTGCGAGAAGGCGGAGTTCATGGCCAATGGGGGTGAGGGGGACTGCGTCAGATCCTCGCCAGCTAACATCCATTCCATGGCCTGCAGGACATCTCCATTGAAATGCTGCATCACTTGCTCCACATCCCCGCGCCGACGATTGGGAAAGACGCGCAATAAAACGTCTATTGGAGAGCGCTGCTGTGGGTGTAGCTGGGGCAGCTGCGTGGACAGCCCCGCGGCTAGTAACTGCGAGTGATGATAGGGCATAAAGAGCTGGGCGTGGCCGTTGTCCAAGGAGCGCAACAGATGCATGTGCTCGACAGGTGAGCTCGGGTTGCTGTGGCCCTTCTTCAGGCTCAAGTTTTGAGCCGCGGCCTCATTCCGCGCCAAGCCAACGTCCAGATTGGAAGGACCCAGTGTCCACTTGTTAGGGAATCTCGCCTGCTGCGGCTGCTGTTGGCGTTGGCTGCTGTCGGACGCTGTGGGATACCTATACAGGAGCTGCTGATGCACAAGCCTGCCGGCTCTCTCCAGCGCCTGCTGGCGATGCGAGGCGACCTGCAAAGCAAAGAGCCGTTGACTGGGACTCGATTGGATAATGGGTGGCCAGGTGAACAGGTCGTGGTTAACTCACCTTGGCGGCCATTCGCCGCTGACGCTCCATGACGAAGCGACACTTGGTGCAGACGCAGCTGCGCCAGCGACAGAAGTACTTGTGGCCCCTCAAGATGCTGATCTACGGCGGACAAGAGCAAGAACAAGTGATTAGAGATTAGACGGAGGATTAGGATTAGACGTACCCAGCCATGGTTGCGGCAGCGCGCACACTTGGGCGTGCGCTTGATGAACGCAGGCATGATCCGTGCCCTATACTATATATATAATATATATAGTACACTAGCGACCACATCGGCCGCAGCACGCGATTGCAACTGACCGGCGAATGGCTGTAGGCTGAAGCCAGGCCACATTTCGATTGCTAATGCCAATCAATCTTTTATATATATATGTATATAGTCTTTCTATATATCGATTGCTTCTATTGTATTTTTAATCGACACTTAGGAAACCTGAAAAGTAATTAATTATAGACTTTTCAAATATGCAAATGCCTGCGAAGGGCGCTTAAGACTTAGGGGTATGATTAGCATACTATGATATATAGGTATAACGACATGATTCAGCTGTGAACACTGATCAAAAATACGTATATATGTATATATATATATATATATATATATATATATATATATATATATATATATATATATATATATATATATATATATATATATATATATATATATATATATAAAATACATACATGTATATAGCTTACGTGCTAAACTGTTGATTAGATATTCCAAATACAATATTAACACAATCTATCTATATTACTCTTCATATAGGCATATATAGATAGATACACATATATCAATATCAGCTTCAAAGATAGCCAGAGCTTGTACTATCAGGACTTCTGATTTCCGTGAAAGAGCATAGATGGATTTGTATTATAAGACTTATTTCCTCTTTAATCTTAAGCTCTAAATTGAAACGTATATCTCGGTCTCGACTCGACCTATGCTTTGACCTAGGTTTAATCAAAAAAGTATTTATACATATAATGTAGACAGTTTTCTCTTACACTCGATAAGACAGGCCAAAGATATATATTTATATTTATAGATATATTTATATATATATATTTATAGATATATTTATATATATATTTATAGATATATTTATATATATATTTATAGATATATTTAATAGATATATTTAGATATATCTATTAAATTTATAGTATAGAATAGATGATAGATGATAGGCAATTAGGAATACATTGTAAAAGAAATTTTCCAGATCTCTGGGGTAGATATCTATGTATAATGTTCAGCACATAGATATCGCCATCACAGACCTAAGCGGTATCTCTAGTATCTTCAACTTCCCAGTTGCCTTCTCGCTGCAAGACCATAAAGTGCCTCTCTCTGAAAAATCTAACTTCCATTAAGAACTGCTTTAGCCTAGAGTCTTAAGTTCTAAGCTCAAACTTGCACAAGTTATTGAATTGGTAATCTTCTAGCCATTAACTAAGTCATCAATTTCAAATTCAATTAAAAATCGCATTGCGAAGCGTGAGAAACCGATCGAAATCAGCTAAACAAATGAATTTTCGAATAAATCCAATTGAATGCCAGTCGAAACAATTATGGGATTATGATGCGATGCGATGCGATGCGATGTGGTGCGAGGGCGTTAGACCACATCAAACTTATCTGTCTATGTGCCACTATTAACAAAAACTAACGGCACACGACGATATAAATGGGAAAATGTTGTGGTAAAGTGTGAAATCCTTTTTCACACACACACGCCACACACACACACCCATACACGAGACACACAAACAAAATTTTATAATAAAACTAATGCAAACAATGGGGATTAGAGGCGGAGCGGTCAGAGGTCAGGGGACAGGGGTCAGGCATCAACGCTGACCAGCATGATGAGGCTAAGCATTTGAGTTATTTTACAATGGGCCAAAGGACTCGTTGGACAATAATATCGGTTACACGCATGCCATAGTGCAAATTACAAAACTATTTTGCGGACATGGGGCAAAATGGATAACAAAATTAAATTATTGGATATCAATTTGATTCCAATACCAAGTGCTGTCGCATTGTGCGGCAACTCGAAAAGTCAACAACAAAAACACAACATGGCTCTGCATGGGTGTGTGTGTTCTGTGTGTGTGTGCATACAATGCGCTTGCTGTATGGACACCATTGTCAGTGGCTAACAATGACGGGGTGGTCTAATGCTAACCCACAGCACAGGCCCAAGGCCCAGCCGAGTGGACAGGACAATAGGCAGCAGGGCAGGCAGCCCAGCGGACAGCGCTCAGCGTTGGGTCCGTCCAGCAGCCGCTTGCCGCTTGTTATTATCAGTGAACGAGAGCTGTCGATAATATCTTAGAGTAGCGTTCCATGTTGGCCAAACAATGCCGGACGCTACGCTGCCAAGGCAGTCGAGACAGCGGCAACACATGCATGTGCTCCAGTTGTTTGTGTATGCCACAAACAAAATGCATACAATGTCAGGCAAGCAGGCAAGGAGCTGCAGGATAATGGACAATGAATTAATAGCAGGCGATTACGCCAAACTGAAGCCAAACAAACAAGCCAACCCAACAAATAGATATTTAGATACGATAGATGGCCGGCTGGTTAGCTACACAGCAAGAAAATGTCGTATACAAATAGTTCGCCTGTATTCATTATTATCAATATTCATATCAATATCCTTATTGTTGGTACTATCATGAATATTATAATTATCATCATAGTGATATTGAGCGTTAATATAATGATAATGAATATGATTGGTGTTTTCATGATCAATATATGTATGTATACGTATATCAATCTCATTGTTATTAGAATCATTGTCATTGCCATTGTTATTGTTATTAGTATCATAATCATTGTCATTGTTGTTAGTATCATTATCATTATCATTATCATTATCATTATCATTATCATTATCATTATCATTATCATTATCATTATCATTATCATTATCATTATCATTATCATTATCATTATCATTATCATTATCATTATCATTATCATTATCATTATCATTATCATTATCATTATCATTATCATTATCATTATCATTATCATTATCATTATCATTATCATTATCATTATCATTATCATTATCATTATCATTATCATTATCATTATCATTATCATTATCATTATCATTATCATTATCATTATCATTATAATTATTATTATCATTATCATTATCATTATCATTATCATTATCATTATCATTATCATTATCATTATCATTATCATTATCATTATCATTATCATTATCATTATCATTATCATTATCATTATCATTATCATTATCATTATCATTATCATTATCATTATCATTATCATTATCATTATCATTATCATTATCATTATCATTATCATTATCATTATCATTATCATTATCATTATCATTATCATTATCATTATCATTATCATTATCATTATCATTATCATTATCATTATCATTATCATTATCATTATCATTATCATTATCATTATCATTATCATTATCATTATCATTATCATTATCATTATCATTATCATTATCATTATCATTATCATTATCATTATCATTATCATTATCATTATCATTATCATTATCATTATCATTATCATTATCATTATCATTATCATTATCATTATCATTATCATTATCATTATCATGAACATGATCATAGTCAGTATCATTATCATTATCATTATCAATACCTTTATTACATTACAATTATCGTTATTACACAGATTTATTTCAATTAGAATCCAGGTTGGCTTTAATTTCACGCCGACTTTTTTATTGGCCTTCAATTCAGTTTAAATTGCAGCGCAAATATTTTATTGTGTAGCAAGGATTGTGACCTCCGGCAACGTCTGCTGCTGCTGCAGATGCCACACAGCTCTTGTGGCTTTGCATAAGTGGCGTCAATTAAAACTCAAACAAGCCAACCAGCCCAGCTTAACCTTTAAGAAATGGCACATAGTCCGACCCCAGGGCTGGCCTCAAGAGAGCTGGAGTAGGCCTTGCCAAAGGGTTACTTAACAGCTTAAATGCCTAGACATATGTTTTTCACCAAAATAATACACGAGGGTGGTCCTCGGGGCAGACAGCATTTGCCTCTCTCTCTCTCTCTGTCTCTTCCTCTATATCTTTCTCTGTCTCATTCTTGGCATTAGTTTCATTTATTTGTTATTATTTGCTTTGCCAGATTTCAGTTTTCAAATGCATTCGCTTTTCTTTTTTCTTATCCCCGCTTGTTTTCACAAGGCAAACATTAAAGACGGAGACGGCACGGTTTTTGGGATTCGGATTCGGAATGGGATTGGTATTGGGTAACCCAATCTGCGGCTTGTCAAGCAATGGGTCATAAGGCTACATGGCAACTAATTTGGCAGGTTCCCCAGTTCCCCCGCCCCTACCCCACTCGACTTGTTTTTCCTTCTTTTTTATTATTTTTGTTTTTCCAGCAGACAGACAGATGAGTAAAAGAAAGAGGGGGAGAGAAAGAGAGAGAGAGAGAGAGATAGAGAAAAAACAACAAACGCCATTTCAAGTAGCGAACGTGTAAAGTAGGTGGCCCAGACCTTTTGCCACAACAAGAGACACCGCCAGAGATGCACAGTGGTGCGAGCTTCATATGAACAGTGTGAAGAGTGAAGGAAAGATTGTTTTTGTTGTAAAGAAAATATATGAAAAGAGAAAATAAAAGAAAATATTTCAAGTATAAAAAAAATTAATTTACGTTTTTTAAATATGTATAATAAAATATAAATCTAAAAAAAAAAATAATAAAAATAAAAAAAAAATAATAATAATACAAAAATGAATTAAAAAATTCAAATTGAAAGAAATAAAAAATATTATTAATATTAATAAAAAATAAATTTAAGAATTATAAGCAAATGAATAAGAGCTAAGCAATGTAGGTAAGGAATATATATAAATTTAATAATAATATTAATATTTAATTTGTAAGAATAAATTTATTCGAAATGTAACTGAAGATCCTAGCACACTGTCTATAATCTCCACAATATATAGTTTTTAAATTTCAATCCACCTCAAACTATAGCTAACATAGATATCTAGACGATACCTAAATATCAGTAATATTGTTGACCACATTCCCTAGCTCGGTGCCCACTGTGCGACGTCAACGAGGCTAGTGCCGTCAGCTAATAAGCAGAGTGTCCACAGCATTGCATTGCTTTGGAGTAGAGACCTGGGCTGCCTGTTGAGCAACTGACACGATGAGAAATCAATTTTGATGCCGCCCAAGCAGACAGCGGATCATGGAGACCACATACGTACATATATAGTATATAGCATCAGGTATATGGTACTACATGTGATTTGAATACAGTAGCTGGGCTAATGGCTGCCCGCTGCCGTTCTTTGATGCACTCAGTCGCCTTTTTGTTTACACAAAAATTCATAATTTACATATTGTTTTTTAGTTTTCTGTTATGTGTGTTGTCTTTCAGATGATTTTTAACATTTGCTTTCTTTTCGTGGGGAGCATGGGCGGGGTGGGGGCTGCCCTGTTGCCCTTTTATCCCTGCCGACGCATGGCATTTTAATGTGGCATCGATCTATGCATGTTTCCGGAAGGCAACTGTACCGCAACTACAAATTTTTTAATTCCCTATTGGATGGGATGGGGGTGGGTTTTTATATTTATTTCAATGTTTTTTGTTGGCATTGTTAGGCCATCACGGGTCCTCGTCACTCGCCCGTCAAAGTCCTTCGCCGTGATTTGTGAACTCTGCATAAAAGTCACGTGTTGTCTCTGCGGTTGACATGGGCAAGGCATGAGCGCACGCAGGCCCAGTCGACGAGGGGTGCGCGGGGGTGCGGGGCCCGTGTGCAAGGACTAAGTGCGATAAATATCTAAATGCAACGCTTCAACGGGGCGTTTATGTTTATAAAACAGTTTAGCTGACTGCGTGGGGATGGGTGTGGGTGAGGGTGTGGGTGGGTGTGTGTGTGTGTGTGTGTTAATTGACAACAAATCGTGGCTCGAGTGCTCCGTGCAGCACACGTGAGAGCGCGAATGGGCATTGTGTTAATTGGCACGCGCTGGCAAGGACATGCTAATGTTTGACTCTTGCGATGCGTTAACTAAGTCAAACGATAAGCTATAAAGTGCCTTCATGTAATCAAAGTATATAATGAGAGTCGATCATGCTGGAATATGGGTTGGAAGATGACAGATAAACAGTTAATTCGATAAGTCGTGATGTTTTTAGTTCTCTTGTGGGGCAGTTGAGATTGTCGAGAGAATATTATGGTTAGTAATGGCAAATAATTAATGGGAAATAATATGGAAGATCTTCGTTTAACACCCTCAAATGGAAAGAAGAGCTTAAGAAGATAATAAGAGATTAAGAAATTTCTCTGAATATTTAATAGAAATTAGTTATAGCGAAGAATACTTAAGTAACTTCTATCTAAGAAATCAGAAATACTCAAGTCATTTCTATCTAAGATCTCAGAAATTCTGATAGAAACTTCTTAAGTATTCTTCACAAATTCTGATATGGAATTATTACGATTAAAAATTTCTCTGAGAAATTAAAAATTCTACTAGAAATACTTAAATATTCTTCGCTTAGGAGAAGTTACTTAAGCGAAGAATTCTTTGGTGAAGTTATTTAAGCGAAGAATACTTAGGAGAAGTTACTTAAGAGAAGAATACTTAAGTAATTTCTATCTTATTTGTCAGATAAATATTTATTCTTCATCCATATCACTTATTAATCTCTATCAGAATTTCTGAAGAATACCTATCCACATATATAAATTATAATAAAAGTATTTCATAATACATTAAAATATATATATTAAAACTATAACCTAGCATACCCTGGCAAATGCAAACAAAATGGCAGCCACAAAATGTTTATCATCTACGATAAGTATCTCTTCCAACTAACTCTTAACTTTACTCAATTAGCAATTCTTTTTTAAGAGAGAGAGAGAGAGAGAATGAAATTAATATCTATAATTTAACAGCATTGCCTCGCCCCTCCCCTCCGGCCAGCCATGTTAAGCTGCAATTACAAATTATTTAACACTGAAAAGGGGAGAGAGAAAGAGAAAACATAAACAAAAGTGCGCACTATTGGATACTTGATAATACAAAGGGAGCGACAAAAGGCGTGTAAAACGAAATATACAAAATACAATATGCAAAATAAGTGCTCAAAGAATAAAACATAAAAAGCAAAGAATAATAATAAAGAGCGGAGCGCGCACGAAAATGGCAACGTAACTGAAGAGCTACTCCACAGAAAAGCTGCAAGCGAAAGAACAAAGCAGCAGCCGGGGGAATGTCGGCTGCAGGAGCTCACTAGGTGAGAGGGAGACGGAGTGTGTGCGAGCGAGCGAGCGAGCGGGTGTGAGCGAGAGCCAGGCACAACAATACACAGCAGAGCGAGCGCCGCAAACAAAGTTAAAGGAAATAAAGCAAAAGCAGAAGCGACAAAAAAACAGTACATTTGATAGAAGCAATATTAAAATAAATTGCGAGCCAGCGAAGCGGGTCATGGAAATAGTCAAAACGAAGGCGGCGACAAACTAACCGATCGCAAGCAGAGCGAGCGAGACGGACATACGAGGGCAGAGGGCAGAGCAGCGGGCGTGGAAGCGAGCAAATGATGAAGCTCAAGTGGACAGAAATAAAATATATAAAATAAACATGTCGGAATGTGTGAAGTGTGTGGAGTGCGCGACTAGCAGATACCTAGCCAAAAGCATAGAAAATTCAAATAAGTATTTAATAATAATTTTATTGTTAACGAGTTTTTATGTATATTAAAAGCTATACTTATATATTCCTTAAGTGAGCTTTTATTCGATTTGCCAATAGCCTCTGCTAGTCATAGTCGACTCTATAGGGTATGTCAAACAATGCAAGAAATACATTTTATTTGCAGCTTTTGTATGGGAGCTGAAACGGCAGCAGGCTCAGCCCCTGTGTGACCAGCCGCCCCTGCCTGCCACCCTGCCCTGCCCTGCCGCCCCGCACGCCCAGCAATCACAATTGACAGGCAGCGAAATACGCAGAGAATCAGGCAGCAAAAAAAAAATCAAAAAGGATTCTCGCCGTTGTCCTTTGTGCGCTTTGTTGATCGAGTAGTTTTTGTTTTTATATATATATTATTTGCGGCCTCAAAGGAAATAAAAGTATATGCGTATTGTATTTGATATGTATATATGTATATATATATAATAATGTGTAAAATGTAGTTGAGTGTTGAAGGGTTGTTCGTGCGTGCGTGTGTGTGTGTGTGTGTGTGTGAATTGTTTCTGTCAATCAGCAGCTCCTTTGTTGCCGCTGAAGGATACAACGTGATATTGATTTCGAGTTGCGGCAAATACAATGGCTGTTCACACACACGCACACACACACTCAAAGCACATTCTCTACAGAGCAGCCAATGAGAAAAGTTTCAAATATACAAGTTCCACACACACACACACACACACACACACACTCACACTCTCTCACACACAGCTCTTCCATGTTCTCCTTGCATAGTTTCATAATTACAAACTGCAATGGCGTAGGATATAGTCCAGTGGCACACCAGGCTCTGACCACTTGGCATTGCAACGCCTTCTACCACACACACACACACACACACACACACACACACATACACACACACACACACACACGCATACGCATATGTAGTCCTAACTGGTGTGCGGCATGCGACTTATTCCGTTGCTCGCAGCTGGTGACAAATTTCATTTAAATGTGGTTAAATGCTTGTTGGCATTGCACAGCAACGGGTGGTTCGGAGCGCAGAGTCCTGCTCCGCCCCAGACGCTCCGCCCAGGGCCTTCTCTTAAAACTCAATTAAAACGGCATTGAAGTCATGCAGATTTCGACTTTGGCTGACAAACCGTTGAGCTGGAATTCTTTGTCAACTGCTTCGACGGTTGAGCTCCCCCTGCCGCTGTGCCTGTGCTCAGCTGATTCTTGGCCCTCTTCCTGTTCCACTTGGAATTGTTAACAATTTGTGCCCCCTTTTAGCCAGGCGCATCGAATTGAGACAATGAGACATCGATTCAGTTCATCCTTTCCTCAATCCTTGCTGCGGAATGTCTGCAATTTACGCACATTTTTATTCAAATTTTGTTTAGTGTACAAATTGCTGTTGCAACAAGTAAGAAAACTCTAGTCGAGACCGCTCGACTAGGGTATACCCTGAACCCTGCGAAGAACCGCTATTCCAAGCATTCTTCATTTCTTTTATATCCATATGTATATGTATGCTCATTACAAGCCAAACATAGACACACACGCTCAGGCGCACACACACACAAACGCCAGTCGCTGAGTCAGCTGTTCTTTGGCTGCTTTGCATGGCAATGCTATGGGAAATTAAATGTTTAATAACTTTTTTTCTAGAGTAACGATTTTGATCAAACTTGTTGGGCGTGATCATGTCATCCATAAGTGTGTATGTGCCAAAGCACAAGTCTGTAGTATTTGATATACGGGAGCTATAAATTTGAGGCGAAGGGGGCGTGGCACCCAAAATTTAACAAAAACCGAAATTGTATAAGGCCCACATAACACTAAATGCAAAATTTGGAGACTCTAGTTAGAAAGATGAATTAGATAGAATTTTATAGCTGAATTTAGATTTTCGTTTTTAATCGATAACAATAAAACGATAACAGTTATCGAATTTCTGAAACAAACTCGATCTTTTCGTGCTATACAGGAACCTACATGTAAAATTTCAAGTCTCTAGCTCTTGTAGGTTCTGAGAACGACGCGTTCATACATACGGACAGACGGACGGACGGACGGACGGACGGACGGACGGACGGACGGACGGACGGACGGACGGACGGACAGACGGACAGGGCTAAATCGACTCGGCTTGTCTCCCTGATCAAGAATATGTATACTTTATGGGGTCTGCCACGCCTCCTTCTCCCTGTTACATACATTTCAACAAAAACATTATACCCTGATTTTCCCATTTTCAATGGGTTCAGGGTATAAAAAGCAATCGCAATCACCGAAAACCGAACAAAAAATCGAGATGGAGCAAAGAAAAAGTATTTTCATATTGAAATTCAGCTGAAAAGTCGAAGATCTGAGTGCAGTGCTGATTAGAGAATACCCTGGAATAAAAGATTATAATAAGAATGAAGCTTACCTTGTCAAGATTAACTGATGAGTTTATAGAGCTCATTTGGCTATGATTAAAGTATTCTCATTGAACTCAAAAGTGGAATATGGTATATATTTCTATTAAATTTATAGATCTTAAAGGCAAATCCAGGAAATCTGTCAAAAAAATAAGATAAACTAGAAACATCTATTAGAGTGGATGAGAATTATGATATAATAATATATCTATACTAGATATCCATCTATACTATCTATCTATATACCTATCTACCTATCTATCTATCTATCTATCTATCTATCTATCTATCTATCTATCTATCTATCTATCTATCTATCTATCTATCTATCTATCTATCTATCTATCTATCTATCTATCTATCTATCTATCTATCTATCTATCTATCTATTATATCTATCTATCTATCTATCTATCTATCTATCTATCTATCTATCTATATACCTATATACCTATCTACCTATCTATCTATACTATATATCCATACTTTCTATCTATCTATCTATACTGTCCATCTATCTTAACCATCTGCATGATCTCCGAAACTAAATGAGATTACTCTTTGTAGTTTACTTTACAGAAAGATCACCCCAAAACAATATATATAATATATATCAAGTCTTTCAGTTTAACGTAAAGTTAAATCTCAATTAAATAACGATCCCCACATTTAAGAACCCTTCTCATAATTTCTCGATGAGCATGCCCTAGTCTAACAAGCCCCATTCGCAGTCTCAACAGATATGTAATGTTAAACAAAAAAGAATAGAAAAGAAGCAATCGCTATCACGAAGTCCATTAACGACTTCATATCAAGGCGGCAACTATGCCGCAAACCACATTTGCATATTTATGTACATTTCTTTGCCTCTGCTTTTTTTTCGGTTATGTTCTCTTTGGCTGGCAGCCGCCGGGACATTAGCATTTCTGCAAAGGATAATGTGCGCACAGCTCCGCCCAGCCGCCCAGACAGCAAGCGATTTGGCATTTTCACGTACTCTGCACATGTGTTGGTATACATGTGTGTGTGTGAATGTTGAATGTTGGTGTGCGTGTGTGTGGGCATGCGTGTGCTTAAGAGCGTCGTTAACAAAGTTATTTTGTCTTTTATAACTCGACTATTTGGTTCCGCCTGTCGAAACATAATTTGCCATGTGCAGGAACTATATACAAATTACAAACATCCCAATGCCTGACGCCTGACGCCTGACGCCTGACGTCATGTGGCATGACATACATAAAGCTCCCATTCTTTGTATATGCCATAATGCCCTAGATAGTAGGTTCTGTGGGTATCACGACTAGCAACAGGCAGAAGGTAACGATTAACGTATGGCCCTTAAACAATGCGTAGTCTTCTCTAGAATGAAAAGTCGTCATGAAAAGAATTACCCTATGCCTTATCCTGTCCTATCCTTTGAATATCAAAATATAAGATATGTGTTCCATGTTTTTAGAGTTTAACTCTTAGGATTGTTAGATTGTCCTTCTTCTCTCTTTGGCTCTGTTATTCCGATTCACTTGTCTCTACCACATTTGATCCCTCTGGCTCTCATTCTCTTTGTCTTCTGCTATGCTTCTGTCCCTCTCTGTATCTGTTTCTCTTTCTAGCTAGATAAAAACTATCCACTTATATATCTAAATTCTTTATCTGCCTCTCTCTCTCTCTGCTGCTCTTTCTCTATATCTTTTCCTCTGTCTCTCTATCTATTTTTCTGCTATCAACTCTTTATCTCTCTCTCTCTCTCTCTCTCTCTCTCACTCTCTCTCTGCCTCCCTCAGTATTTCAATATGGCTTACCTCCTTACTCCTATCTCACCCTCTTGCTCATACTCTCTCTATCTCTAGTTCGCACCCCTTACTCATACTCCTTAAGGTTCTATATCTTTTATGCTTGAGCTTTCCCCCTTCCTCTCTTTCCCTTCATATATACCTTTCTCTGTCAGGATATACCTCTTTTTCGCTTCCACTCTCTTAAATTCTCCTTTTTCCTATCTATTCTATCTCTGTTCCTGCATATCAATGGGTATCTACTAGTCGATCCCCATCCCAACGGAACCACTTCAATTTGTGTGTTTTATTGGCGTATGTGTGTACGTACACACACGTACTACAACTCATATCGTGTTCCGTTCGAAACGTGCCGGCATCCGTGGCGTATGCGCAATATTAATAGTTAGTTCGCTGAAACATGGCAAATTTTTCGGCTTGTCATTCTGTTGCAGGCCACGAAAGCCGCATCAATAGAACAACAGCATATCATGCGTGGAAGGCGGGGGCGTATCATTGTGTATTGTGGCCACGCACAATTAATCTATTGTCGAGGCATTTAATTGAATTACGACGCACTGCAAATATCAATTACAACTGCAATTAGGCGAACAAAGAGCGGAAATAGCGTACCAAGCGTACCCCAAGTGTTCCACTTCGCATTTTAATTGAATTACAATTTCAGAAATTCAATGCAAACGATTTCTTCATCTTCTTCTCTTTTTTTTTTTGGGCATATAGATTGGGTGCAGGATGCGTTGTAGGGAAATTTAAGACGCCGCGCAGACGCACAGGACTCGCTGGCAGGACTCGCTTACAACTTTTTAACACATTCGCACAATGGGACACAATGGCCGCGAGTAGTTTCCATTGTGCTCAACAAAATGGGCCACTCGCGTGTGCATTGTATGCATACTTACATATGCACATATACATACATATATATATATATATATGTATAATGTTCCCCTCCGGCCTGGCATATTGAATTGCAAACAATTGGAACTTATGTATAAAGTATACATATACAATACATAAGTTTATATATTCAAGTGATTCGCGTCGCTTTGGCTTTGTGCGCGATTTGATTTCTCTCGAAATCGCGGGCGCAGTCGCAGTCGCAGTCGCTGCCTCAGTGAACGTCGACATCGGCAGCAACAGCTTTTGGCTGCGTAAAGCCCACTTAATTCCAGGAAATTTAGTCTTTAAATGCTGCACATAATTGTTCCCTCTCGAGTTGTGGCCACTTCGCATTGTCGAGAGACTCCAAAGGCTGCCAGACACACAGGAAAAGACGCTTTTCTCTCTCTCTCTCTCTCTCTCTCTCTTTCTCTTCCTTTGCTTCTCTTGTTACCAAATGATGATACCTTTGGCTTTAGAGTATTGTAGAGATTAGAGTAAATAATACTAGATATATTTGAACGAGAGCGGAATTTCTATTTATGTTGAAATGGATTCGAGAGTGGAATGCTGATTTATGAGATAGATATATCAATTATTTTTAGTTTGAATTGTAGAGATAGGGGCACTAAAACAGTTTAACAGAGGAATGGGTATAGTTATATATCTTCGACTATACAAACTATCGAGTTAATTCTCATAATACCCTAACATAACTCTTCCAACTAGACTTCCTTGTTTGCTATGACTGCCATTGGATTTTCTCCCTAATCAAAATTTACTAAATCCAAAATTCTTCAACATTTCATCGAGATTGAAGATCAAGGATCAAAGATAATATTTAATTGTTGTTGAAGACATATATAATATTATATAAATTACAGTATTATTATATAAATGAACCTTTCAAATGATGAGCTCCTTCCTAAGACAAAGAGATCTGTTTATTAAAGGTGTTATTATATATATTAAAAATATTTAAAAAATTCATTAAAATTTCCTACAAATTTCCTTAACTCAATTTTAAATTTCATTATCTTCCACTAATAAACTCCAAACGGAATTCAGCTCATAAACAACATCTCGGTCCCCATTTCACCGCTCGCATTTCGATGTCCTTCAAGCAGCGAACCACTGTCACAATTTCATTCATCTAGCGTCGACGTCTGGCGCACAATAAATAAAAAAAATATATATCACAAGATAATTTTCAATTTTCAATGGATTGTCCTCGGCGACCAATAACCAATGGACCGCCTCAATGGAGCCCCGTCCCCGGTGGTACTTGAGCATAATTCAAAATGCCAGCAAAACATATTCTTCACATCCGGCAGAGGCCGTGGGGCGACCAAGTTTGGACTGTGTGCAAAAGTATTTCAAGCGCAAATATCACACTTTGACATTGTCTGGGTGGGTCCACGCCACGCTCTGTGGCGGGGGGCTTGCGGTTTCCACTGCCTAGGCACAATTACGAGCCATGTGTATTGCCAATAAACGTCGCGCCCCAAACCCAGCGAGACCGCCCTCTTGTCAAGCGGAAGCGCCGCGGGCGCAAAAACACTTTGTAATACATATTTAGCCAAGGCAAGGTGAGGAGATGCGAAGGACACCCGGAAGGAGGGGGGAGGGGGAGAGTCGAGGTTGGATCTGTGACAGCAACTCGCGTGTCAAAAGGCAAAGCTCGAAATGGGGGTTGACGCTGCCTGGTGACTGGTTGATTGAGGGTGGCTAAAACGGGGGGGTGGTTGGCTGGTTGGGCAATGTCTGCGACTGACACGCCGCATACCACAATATATATATATATATATATATATATGTATATATGTATCTATATAAATATATCATTTACTCATCAGCATTTCGTCACGCAAAGTGTGTAAATAAGTTCATCAAAAATTTGATTGAGCGACCCCTTTGCGGGGCCAGGTGCGCCGCCTGTTGCTAATTAAAAGTCTTGAGCAGAAAGGTAACAACGATTTAACTCAATTGGTTTGCCAAACACAAATCGAATTCAAAATGAAATGAAATAAAATAAAATTCGTGCCCTCAAGCGGACACAGCACAGTTCGTACAATGAGCTCGCTCATTGTGTGCCTATGCACCACTGGCAAGGATAACTGTCTGACTGACTGGTCCTTTACCTCCTGGTCCTGGGCAAGACAAATGGGGGTGCAAATCGTCTACATACACACACACGCACTCATCGCTGACCCAAGCCACGTTGTTGTACTCGACTCGAGCTGTAACGGATGCATTTAATTTATTATTAGAATTATTTATGACAAACGTCGTCGGGGTTGGGGTTTGGGTTTGGATTTGGGTTGATAAAAAAAAGCCGTTATTGTTAAGTTTATTAGAGCGAACCAGCAGCAGCAGCAGCAGCAGCAGTCAGTCTGTCGCTCAAAGGGGTGCGACAGTGGTTGCCATCAGCACTCCAGCTGGTCGCCAGGCACTGACTGGGCCAATGTGTGACTTCGTCTAATAGGTTTTAGGTAATTCCTGATGGATTACCTTACAGTGGGTGGCAAGCAATCTTAGCAGATTTTACTTTAAGCTGCTCAGCAGGCAATTATTTGAGTCTGACATATGGTTGAAGGCGAAGCTTTATCTAGCGCAGCAGGCATATAGTATCAGCTATCATAGCTTTATAATATAATTAGAAATAGTCTCGTTATAGACTTATATAATTTTAGTAAGACATATGAAGCTCTCTGTGGCAGATGATATAGTTTAAGCTTTACTTTAAGGATCTGACTGCTGATATAAATTCTATTCCATTTTATTCTTCCATTATATTAATTATACCCTGAACCCATTGAAAATGGGAAAATCAGGGTATAATGTTTTTGTTGGAGGGCGTATGTATGTAACAGGCAGAAGGAGGCGTGGCAGACCCCATAAAGTATATATATTCTTGATCAGGATGACAAGCCGAGTTGATATAGCCATGTCCGTCTGTCCGTCTGTCCGTCTGTCCGTCTGTCCGTCTGTCTGTCCGTATGTATGAACGCGTCGTTCTCAGAACCTATAAGAGCTAGAGACTTGAAATTTTTTATGTAGGTCCGTGAATAGCACGAAAAGATCGAGTTTGTTAAAAAAAGTCGATAACTATTTTAATTTAATTGTTATCGATTAAAAACAATATCGAATGTTAGTTATAAAATTATATCTCCCACGTCTTTATAGCTAGAGACCCCAAATTTTTTTGTAAGTTTTATATTTATTTTCTCTAATTTTGATTTTTGTTAAATTTTGGATACCGGCTCCAAATTTCCCCAAATATTTAAATTGAGGTTAGTTGCACTCAAAGCCAGAAAATGAATGGGTTTACATTTTTAAAAATTGGAAAAAATGTAATAAAATATGTTGAACATAGGCTGAAAATTTCATTCAAATCCATTAATTCGCGCAGAAGTTATTAAACAAAACGTTTGGCCAATCGGCCAAACACGTGACCAGCAATACATGTGCACACATACACACATACACATTGAGCTGCGTGCATTTAGCAAGTTCTAAAACCCGCAAGTTTTAGTGTACATATTTCCAATAGATGGCGCTTGATTTGCGAATTATCAGCTGCTCAGTTGGTTCGAAACTTGGATGGCGCTATTCAATCGAACCATTTCGCTATTAGCTAAACAATTGAAATGAATTGAATTTAGTTTTCTGTGCGTTTATACGAAATACTAATTATGCAGTATTTTAACGCAGATAGCGCGGGGTTTAGGGTATCTCCTAGTCGGGACCGCCGACTTGAGTTTTCTTACTTGTTTTATATTAATTCCAGAGCTGAAATATTATTGATATATATGAAGTCTGGTTTAGCTATGTTTTCTTTAGTCTATTTTTATCTAAAGCAAATGCTATTTGCTCCACTGTCACATAATTCTCAGGCTCTTCCCTTGCACAGCCTTCAGAATCCAATTTGCACTGTTAAAATCTAATGTCCATTGACAAACATTCTTCAGCTTCAATTTACCATATTACTCATTTTCTTCCACTACAAAGTCAATTCGCTCCACTGTGCCATAAAGTTTCAAACTTGGAAGAAGAAAAAACGTAATGAAAGAACGGAATGCAGATAGAGAGTCAAATGGAAAACTGGCAAAAATGATCAAAAACAGCAAAAACGCATAATTCATGCATCAGCAACAAGGCGAGAGTCCTGCCTGGTAAAGGACACTCGAAATAAATTGCCAAGCTGCCTGACCACACAAAGCGGGCACAATATAACAACTAGCATAGGATAGGATAGGATAGGATAGTGACGGCCACAATGGGTCAATGCACACACACACACACACACACACACACACACACACCAACACACACACACTTGAGCTGACAAAAAGGATAACAATTGGCAGAGCATTCAAATATTTTTGTAACTTGCCGCAAAGCTGAAGCAGAAAACTGAAATTTGTTTTCAATTTTATGGAAAAGTGAAATATGTTTTGGTGACGTTAAGCCGTCGGTATCAGGATTAGATGCAGCCGCCTTGCCCACCAGGACAATAGTCCTTTATGTGCGGCACGTGCCCATCATTTGGTGTGTGTATTTTTTCCTTCTAACTATTCGCTTTTCAATAAGTAGCAAACTCTTTTTTTAAACATTTGAAAATGTTGTTATCCTGCAGCAGGGGGCGCGAGGGGGCTGCTGGGGGGTTGGTTGGCTGTTAAATATTTTTAATTTGCCATTTGCTGATGATGTGTTTGGCATCCATCTGGCAGCATTTGGCTGCAAAGGATTAGCGTCGTCCTGATTGTCACCTTCAATTTGTGAATTTCTGCTGGCAGCGAGCAAAAGTTTCCTTCCTTCAGCCAGGACATATTTATGCAAATTTTTCTCATTACGTTGTCGCCGGCTGCATTGTGTTGCTGCTGCTGTTGTTGTAGTTGTTGTTGTTGTTGTAGTTGCTGTTGCTGTCTTGTTTAATTCAAAGTTATTTTCCAAGCGAATTTAATTAAATTAAATATTCAGCACACGCTTCAGCGCCTCTCGACTCCACTCAGCGCTTAACGTGGCCAACAGCGTTTAAGCCACCTTTTGGGCGCCCGATTTGATCTCATTTTAATTAATACACACTTATGCACGCACCTAGGTATATATGCATATATACATATATAAATACATGTATACATATATAAATATATGTATACATATATATAAATATCTAGCAATTTTACACGTTTTTAGCCAAATCGAATAATTCTTATTACATTCTTAAGCTTAGCTGTAATTAAAACTGATGGCAATTACACTGAAAGAAATCATATATAATATGGATTGGGTTTTTATACTAGAGAAAGGAAAGGTGAGTTATATGGATATTCGATTGGTATACTCAGCAACTTGTATAATATCTAATGAATTAAACAGCTAGAGGAGTCCTCCTCTAGTCGGCAGTTCTCGACTCGCAAATACCTTGACAATCATAGCAAACAAGAGGCCAGATGAGCATTTTGGCCGAAGAACTTGCCTAATATAAGTTTTTTATACAGCTTGACTTAAAAGTTATCGATATTTAGAAAATAGATTGAGTTATCAAACCAATAATTATCAATTCTCCTAGCTCGATAGGCTCGACTCAGTTTGTCGTTTTGTACTTTAGGGCGTTTGCCCCACTTCCTTCTACCCCATACCAAGAGTTTCACAAAGTCATAATACCCTAACATCCCATTTAAAATAGATTCAGAGTATAAAGAATATATGTACGTATGTTGGGCATTCAGGCAGAACTAATTTAGGCATAGAATTACAGTTTATAAATTCAAGGGCTCTGAAAAAATATTGTACAATTTATAGAATGAAAAACTTAGTTATTCTAGCTAGCAAACAAAAACTAAAGAAGTATTCACATTTTCATTCACTATTCGCATATATAATATTACACAATTATATCTAATTATAATTATATCTAAATTACATTAGACGTGATCTTTAAAGATGTCTTCCCTAGAGTCTCTAACTGGGAAGCTGGAAAACAGAAATGAAAATGTAATTTGCTTTGTGAACTGCAGTCAGTCTGAACAATTTCTTTGTCAAACAATTTTTTGATTAAGTTTATCAAGACAAGAAAAGTTGAGCGTCTGTGAGCCAAGATTAGAGCACCTAGCTGAAACCGCAAGAGCCACGACAAAGAGAGAGAGAGAGAGAGAGAGAGAGAGAGGGAGAGAGAGAGAGACAGCCAGAGCGAGAAAGGTCTAGAAGGCGTCACAAAGCCCAGCAATTATGTTGCACAAAGGAATTTTGGTTTATTTGGCTGAAGGCTGAAGGCGGATCTGTTTTATTTTTGAATACAAATTACAAAGCACACGCCGCTGCACACAAACAAATGTGGCGGGATGGCGGGATGGCGGGCTGGCTGGTAGGGGCGTGGCGTGGGTATAGGGGCTGTTAAGAAGGCGGCCATTTTGTTTGTGCGTCGCGCACAAAGGAAAGCAACAGCAGCAACAACTACTACAAAAGCCAAGCCGCAAGTCAAGAGGCGCCAAGAGGAAAGGCCCAAAGCGACCTGGCCAAAGCGGGCCAGGCGGTCAGGGGGGAGTTGGGGGGAGAGCTGCTTTTAGTGCGAAAATAATTGTGGTATAAACACGCTGAAAGGTATTGCTCTGCTCCACAAAGGTGTAACACACAATGGCCGCCTTCTCGAGCAGTCTGCAAGGAGCTACGCAATTTGCCTTCTGCACGCTGTGTGTGGCATGCCACAGGCAGGCAACGGCGAAAAATTGCAATTTAATTGCAGTTAAATTGCACACAATTTGCTAGAAATCAGCAGCACAAAGAAATCAAAATAAATCAGATAAGGGCAGACCTGAAGTGCTCGCTGGCTGACGGACTGGCTGGCTTTCGCAGGCTGCTCGCTCGAGTGAAATAAAAGGTTCAAGTAAATGTATCTAAAGGATACGCATGTGCAACCAACGTGTGTGTGTGTGTGTGTGTGTGATTGTGGGAAGTCTGAGCAGGTTGCACTCGAAATGCTGCTTCAGATGCGAGTTTATGTCTATCTCATTATTTGTTTGCCATTTCGGAGCCAACAACGCATGAGAATGTCCTCGGGCCCCCAATTTAGTGCTAGCCGAATAAACGCAAATAAATAAATAATCGAGTCGCAGATGCGGCAAAGTGCATGATAACCACATACCCTGTAGTCAGCAGCTGCGCTAGGGCTTGGCTAGAAGGTGAAGGTACTATACAGAATGTGATACATATGTAAGATTATTTTGCAGTTTCCCAATTGATAAGACTAGAAGTGAAAATCCTGAATGATGCTGCCTATCGATATTTCTCGTTTGTTGAATTATCATCGAACGAACTTATGTATTGCTGCTCTCCATAGTATTCTGGCGGGTATTGCTAGGCCTACGAAGGTGTCATGTCCTCGTAGCGTAAAAGTATACAAAACTATTCTACAGAGCATCGATATTAATCGATAATAGTCCATTGACACTCAAAATGAAAGACAAAATACAATATTTTCTTCAGTAAGCATATCATCTGAAGTAGATAAGCAAAGGAGTCCTTGCAGCTCGCCTCGGACGGAAGTCAATGTCAAGATTTTATGTAAATTAATATAAAATATCGATAATTATCGATTAAGAGCACAAAAAGTTAATTCCTCAGTATAATAAACATAGTAAATGCAAATATAGTGTAGATTGATTGAGTTTATAGAGTACGTACAGTATATACATTATAGAAAGTATATATAGTATATGGAGTATATAGAGTACATAGGATATATGGAGTATACATAGAATATAGTAAATACAGTATACATATACAGTATTTGATATGCTTTATTCCTACAAACACTCTCAAAGACAATCTTTGAGCTCCAACTACATCGATCTAAGAAGATCCCTGCAAGCCGACAATAGACTCAATGCTTGACTTGCCCAACCTGTTAATCTAAACTCAAATATACCCCATTACAATAGCTCCCAGAGCCAACAGGGTATCCTACCCCGTAGAAATGTAAATGCATATGGAAAATGAAATGATAAATGCAGCGAGACAATTTGATGGTTCTCAATAGTGCTCGAGTGGCTGTTATTGTTGTGTTGTTGTGGCTGGCATCTGGGATAAGTATCTATTAGCAGTCCGAATAGCGAGTGGGCTAATTGCAGCAGCAGCAGCAGCAGTTAGAGACGAGCATCTTCTGGTCTTTAATCTTAAACCCTTTTCAGAGAGCGGTGGCAGCTGGCAGCTGGCTGTGGGAGCCGGGAGGCAGAGCGTACGCTCGGTCTGTCATCACCTTGGTTATTTAATTTGGTTATTGTATTCATTGACACAAAAGCCAGGCACGCTGTGCGCGGTATGTGTTTTATTTTCGATGCCAAACTGCCAGAGGCCAAAAAACAATGATGCGCGCGCTAAGCCAAAGCCCTGCGCCAGCAAATATGCTTCTGCTCGAGTTTATGAATAAAATTACACGGCATTCGGCAGTTGCTGGCAACCAGGTCAGCAGCCAGCGCCAAGAGCCAGAGTCGGGGGCACATATCAACGCCAGCAAAAGGATAATAAGCGTATCCACTTAGTGGTTGCCAGGAGAGAGTGCCAAAACACGCGGTCAAATGCAAACGAACAATGAACCCACCAAGTGTGAGTGGGTGGGTGTGGGTAGTTGGGTAGGTGGGTGTGCGTGCTGGGTATGCGCCAAAAATCCTTTGGCTGTAATCAAGCGTAAAATAGTACAATGAATATATCTACAATATATTTACAACAATGGCCAAATGCGTGGCTGGGGCGAAAGCTGCCGATTGTCAGTTGGCAAACAAAGGGATTTTGCAGCATACGCAGGTTAATGAGTAATACGGATAATACTCTGCGAAAGAGTGAAAGAGCGAGAGAAAGAGTGAAAGAGAGAAGGGGAGAGAGTGGCTGTGTAATGTGGAAGTCAACATGTGAGCTGGAATGCTCGTGCCCGTGTCTTGCCAACAGTCGGACCAATGCCAAGCGAACGTCGTGTATGTTTGGGTGGCATGGGTGGTGTGGGTGGTGTGGGTGGTTGTGTGAGCCACACATTGCGTACATGCAAAACAGATAAAAGTAACAAGAAGCAGAACAGGAGACAACAAGGAGTGCATAGTGTATGTGAGTTAGCTGCCAAATGAAGAGGGCTGCTCAGAAAGTTCTTTTAATTTTAAGTTATTTAAGCTCAATAGATGTAGAAATTGATGATATTATGATAAGAGTCACGAACAAGTTCAAATATCGTTTAACTGAGTTATAACCAGAGCAGAAAATGATGCCTAAAGGCTGTACTCCGTGGATGCCTATGAGCTAGATAATATATATTTCTTGCTGATCGAACAAAACGTATATCAAGCGAGATCTGCATGAAATGCATCGCTCTGATGAGCTAAAATATATCTAGAACATATATCTTATGTCGTTAGATCTCAGAAGATATGGGAATACATTCCATTTAAGAGCTGTTCATGGGAAGAAAGAGGATCTTCCCTAAAAGCCTCAAACCTTTAACACCTATTGTGTTTGGACAGAGGATTCGAGAACTGAGGAGACTCAGCTGTTAACGCTAATACGATTTCTATATAATTGGCCTAACACTGAAACCAAACTCTCAGCCATCACCTTATCAATATATTTATATATATTTAAGGACTTGCGCGAACTTTTCAATCCACCCACGCGCTGTGCAAAATGTCAATAAGTTGCAGACAGATTTCAGCTATCTCGCTCGCTGCCACGCCTTAAAAGCAACAAACTGCCGCCCAAGTTTGTGTGTGTCGTGTGCACTTGACATTGCGCATACGCCGTGTAGGCACACATGTGTGTGTGTGTGTGACTGTGTGTGTAACCAGCAGCAATTGTTGCCTTTGTATAGGACGAGATCTTTAGTTAGAGATAGCAGCCGAAGGGAACAGATAATAAAGTCTTTATTAACTACGCTTTGATCTTCAAGACTTCAGAGACACGTCCCGCTTGAACTCCCACTAATTGCTGGACGCTAATGAGCTGTGGCTCTGCCTGTGGCTGTGGCTGTGGCTGTGACGGTGACTGCGGCAATTGCCAACTGCCATTTGCGGCGCCATTAATTAACAGCCAAATGAGAATAGAGAAAATTATATAAAATCTAGGCACTTCAGAGGGACAAAGGGAGTGGGAGTGGAACAAGAGTTGGCTAAAGAAATGCAGCTTAATGCTAAATTAATTCCAATTACCACGTTACCCGCTGCAGTCAGCCGACAAGTGGACACTCGAGCCAGGCCAAGCCACACGCACACACACACACACACACACAGCCAGGCAGAGGCCTTAGTTATTTAGCCACGCTAATGCGCGGACTGTGGTCAACAAAAGCCGCCGCACGCGCTCAGCACAACCACCCACACAACCAGCCATCCAACCACCCAACCACCCAGCCACCAGCCAACCCCCTCCAGCTGCTGTTTCTGGTCCTCATCCAACTTCTGCTCCCTTTTGTGCAATGTTTTAATGTGAATTATTTGATATACTCATTTATTTCTTTATTTCTTTTTTTTCAACTTTTTTTAATATTTTTTATTTCCCGCATTTGTTGGGCTTTGGGCTTGCTGCAAAGATTCGCTAATTAATAATTAATTAAGCTTACAATTGCCATGCCCACAATTTCCGCTGTTAAGGCGAGTCGAGAGCAGGCAATACCCTCGAAATGCTTGCAATATTATTGAATATGTATTTTTATCGATAACAGAGGAAAGTTATCGATGATAAAAGAGCATCTATAAGGCAAGTTATTCACCTGTAAAGAGTTCTAATAGTAATGATATATAGACTCAATATACAAAGAAGAGTTTAAAACGGCTTATTGAGAGGTTTTTGAAAATCGATTTTAGTTATCGATTATTGATACATAATATCGCATATATCATAGTAATCTTAATTGTATAATGAACGTTCAGTTTTAAATTACATTATTTGCTTTATATGTAGCTCCAAGTTTTATCGTCATAATCATCATTTATCAATGATTTTTATCGATTATAACTGTAAAACTAAAAGCTTTGCAATCTCACAAAATAAACTTAATCTGCATAGGATATAGGAGAGCTACATACCAAATTTAAGCTCTATATCTCTTAGAGTTTCCGAGTTCACATAGGACAGGCAGGCGAAGAGTTAAGATCTCTCACTATTCACCTATTAAATATGCCGAATGAGCTCTAAAAGTATCTCACTCCAGTTGCTACCCACACTGACACACCTTATAATACGCTCTGCCTCACGCTTTTAAGGGGTATCGGGCATTATATAAAAATCCGGAACTTTCGACTTTGGAAAGTATTCCAATTTTCTAGCATTTTGCAGCGCTTCTTTTGCTGCCAGTTGCTGTGTGCAAAAGTTGCTCAAAGTTTGCCAGGAGCGCCAGAACTTTTAGCACAATGTGTCGTCGCTGCCAATCCTGCTGGCCACGCCCACGTCGCTGAGTGGGGCGTGGGTTGTGGGGGTGCGAGGGGTGGCACAAAAGTTTTTACTGTCGCACTTGGCGCACTAAACTGCAGACACACGCGCCACTGCACACGGACATGGCCGAGTGGATCCCGTCAGCCCAAGCGAAGATTTCCCGCTGCTTTAAACAAAAAAACAAGAAATATAAAAGCCGCACGTGTGCACCACCCAACCACCCAGCACACAAAATAGAGCTGACCTTATGACTGGGCCCTGACCAACAGCATGTGCGCAAAAAATGAATAAAAACCTCGAGTGGATGCCGCAAATTGTAAAATTTTGTATACAGTAAACTGTGCACTTTCCGCAAATGCTGGAAAAGCGAACTGAAAAAAGCGCAAAACAATTTTTATTTAATTGGTGGGCGACTGTATGTAAGTGTATGCGAGTGTGTGTGTGTGTGAGTGAGTGTGAGTGGTTTCATGCACCCGTTGGGCCACCCAATTGAGTTTCAAAGTTGCAATTAGAGCAGCTTCAGTGGGCGACTGCCACTGACCCAATGGGGCATGCCCCCATGGCAGAGCATAGCATAACGCAGGCCATACAATGGAAACAGTTCAGACTGGACACCGCTGCCACGCCCCCTCCACGAAAAATGAGGCATTCGTAAAACAGAAACAATGCGCATCAAAAGAAACAACTCGCAGACCATTTAACTCCAAAGCGAACATTTCATGGCGCAATCAAATGCAAAGTGAGTGAAATTACTTGAGGAGGGGGACTCAAGAGAGATGGAGATATGAGAAGGGCAGATTGAGTGCGAGAAAGTGGGAGAGGGAGAGTGTGAATGGGAACCGATGGGGAAGGAGAGAGAGAGAGAGGCAGTCAGAGTGAAAGGAAGATAGAGAGAATGAATGAGAGAGAGAGAGGCAATAAGAGAGAGAAAGAGAAAGAGAGGGAGATAGAGAGAGAATGCGACAAAGAAATTATGAGAGAGAGTGATAATGACCGAAGAAGAAGACAGAGAGTGAGAAAAAGAAGCAGAGTGGAGAGAGAGAGATTGAGAGAGAGAGAGAGAGAGAGAGAGAGAGAGACAAGTGGAAAAAAAATAGTGGTAATCAATGAGAAAGATAGAGATAGAGATAGAGATAGAGATAGAGATAGAGATAGAGATAGAGATAGAGATAGAGATAGAGATAGAGATAGAGATAGAGATAGAGATAGAGATAGAGATAGAGATAGAGATAGAGATAGAGATAGAGATAGAGATAGAGATAGAGATAGAGATAGAGATAGAGATAGAGATAGAGATAGAGATAGAGATAGAGATAGAGATAGAGATAGAGATAGAGATAGAGATAGAGATAGAGATAGAGATAGAGATAGAGATAGAGATAGAGATAGAGATAGAGATAGAGATAGAGATAGAGATAGAGATAGAGATAGAGATAGAGATAGAGATAGAGATAGAGATAGAGATAGAGATAGAGATAGAGATAGAGATAGAGATAGAGATAGAGATAGAGATAGAGATAGAGATAGAGATAGAGATAGAGATAGAGATAGAGATAGAGATAGAGATAGAGATAGAGATAGAGATAGAGATAGAGATAGAGATAGAGATAGAGATAGAGATAGAGATAGAGATAGAGATAGAGATAGAGATAGAGATAGAGATAGAGATAGAGATAGAGATAGAGATAGAGATAGAGATAGAGATAGAGATAGAGATAGAGATAGAGATAGAGATAGAGATAGAGATAGAGATAGAGATAGAGATAGAGATAGAGATAGAGATAGAGATAGAGATAGAGATAGAGATAGAGATAGAGATAGAGATAGAGATAGAGATAGAGATAGAGATAGAGATAGAGATAGAGATAGAGATAGAGATAGAGATAGAGATAGAGATAGAGATAGAGATAGAGATAGAGATAGAGATAGAGATAGAGATAGAGATAGAGATAGAGATAGAGATAGAGATAGAGAGAGAGAGAGAGAGAGATAGAGATAGAGATAGAGATAGAGATAGAGATAGAGATAGAGATAGAGATAGAGATAGAGAGAGAGGGAGAGAGATAGAGATAGAGATAGAGATAGAGATAGAGATAGAGATAGAGATAGAGAGAGAGGGAGAGAGATAGAGATAGAGATAGAGATAGAGATAGAGATAGAGATAGAGATAGAGATAGAGATAGAGATAGAGATAGAGATAGAGATAGAGATAGAGATAGAGATAGAGATAGAGATAGAGATAGAGATAGAGATAGAGATAGAGATAGAGATAGAGATAGAGATAGAGATAGAGATAGAGATAGAGATAGAGATAGAGATAGAGATAGAGATAGAGATAGAGATAGAGATAGAGATAGAGATAGAGATAGAGATAGAGATAGAGATAGAGATAGAGATAGAGATAGAGATAGAGATAGAGATAGAGATAGAGATAGAGATAGAGATAGAGATAGAGATAGAGATAGAGATAGAGATAGAGATAGAGATAGAGATAGAGATAGAGATAGAGATAGAGATAGAGATAGAGATAGAGATAGAGATAGAGATAGAGATAGAGAGAGAGAGAGGGAGAGAGAAAATGCGACAAAGAACGAATTAGTATTTAATTAATAATTAATAAAATTCTAATATAATTATATATATTTTTATATGTTTTATGTACTATCATTATGATGAATACGCATATTTTTATATATTTTCTGCATCATCGTTACCATATATATCTTATGTCTATATCCTTGCAAGTCCTCTTCTAGTTTTACTTTCTGCAATTCGTTCAGTTCCAGCCGAAAGCAGGCAAAGCTCGCTCAGCTCGCCATGGCCAAATGGGGAAATGAAAAATCAAATTGAATTCACTTTTGCCTTTGACTATAATGCACACGCCCCGCAGACCACGCCCCCACCTATAGAGCGATCCACCAAAAGTGTCAAGGGTTTAACGATGAGCTTCCCTCAATGCAAACGCCAACAGCCACGATATTGACGATGATGAGGATGACGATGATGAGGTTGAGGTTGGGGATGCAGAGGATGACGACGATTTCTTTCGATGATTTCTTTACACGACATTTAATTGAGAAATAATTGAATAGGTCGTGTGAAGTGTTTGTTTGGCATTTTGCGTGGTGCGCTGCGGGGGAAGATGGGGGAGGCGGGGGGACTTACGTAGCGCCCGGTTCGGTGCGCTCGTCGCAATGAAATTAGCTTTGTCAAACGCGGCTGACATATGCACCGGTTGAGCTTGAATGGTGCGGAAAGATCTATTGCAGCGTGAAAACGACACAGCGAGTTGTTAATGAAGTAGTCACAGTCAACGGAGAAAGTCACCTATGTACGCCCCTCTCCCCTTCCCCAATTCCCCTCGCTATGACTGCAGTCAAAGGCTGAGGAAATAATAAAAAAAATAGAGAGAGAAGTTGAAATTGACGTCTGATTGCAGCGCACTCGGCACATCTGGCTCGAGCCACGAATTGCGCAATCAGCCGCAAGCTTATAATTGCAGTTGCAATTTGGACTACCCCATTGTAGTTGAGCGGAAAGGGTATAACCAATAAGTAGACGAAAAGCAAATTGAAATTGAAATTGAAATAGAATCTACGAAGAATTGTGAAAATGTTAGGGATGAGCGTGAGAAGAGAGTAGATAAGAGCTAAGAGAGCTGGAGATGAGTATGATAAGAGAGCAGAAGAGAGGCAAGAATCAAGCAAGAGATTAAAGATGGAGGATGAGTATGAAAAGAGAGTAGATGAGAGATAAGAGCTAAATATGAGAATGATGGATGATGAAAGTAGAAAAAAGTTGTGATTTATGTATGGGATTGAAAAGAAGGTAGAAGAGTATCAATATGTCAGGATGAGACTGAAAAAAAGTAAGAGGGAGAGAGAGAGAGAGAGTCAAGATTCAGGATTTATATGAAAAGAAAATAAAAAAGAGTTCAAATTTAGGGAGGCGATACGAAAAGATAGTAGAAGAAAGTTAAAATTGAGAATGAGTATGAAAGAAGAGAAGATGAGAGTCAAGATTCAAACCGAGATAAAAAAGATAATGACGTAGCTGAACAATCAGGCAAACATGAATGAATTTAACTTAATTGGCAAAAGATATAGGAACTCATATATAATATATATCTGATTCCAAGTATTTACATTATTCAAATAATAAATTTATTAATCATAGACTGAGAGAGACATAAATTAGACAGACTTTTGATAATGGAAATCAAGTTCAAGTTTTCTGTTCATAAGTTTATACATTTAACAAAATATTTCATAGTATTTTTTATATATATTAAAAAAAAGCTAAAACTACAAATTGAAATGTTTAGACAATTAGCTGACTAAATGGTCAGGGGTTATCAACGGTTATCAGCTGATAGTCGAAGTATGCTGTTTTGTTATTCTAATTAAATTTTATATTATTTAATGCTGGCATTAGTCACTGTTCACCCAAGAGTCTAAGAGACTGTTTACGCCCAGAGGCTTATCGGCTAAGCATAATCTTTAAGCAGAAACAAAGTTCAATTAGATTTTTGGGAGTATATTCTAGGGTATGCTATATATAGGTAGGGTATATACTGCACTAAGCATTCCATAGCTGAAAACTTTCCATGCGATCATGACTAATTCAAGCTGCCTCTCTGAGCCCCAACTATGCCGGCCACAAAAATAAGTGCACGTGCGACAATTTCTATTGCTAATTATGGCAGCGGCTAGAATTTATGAGGCAGGTAGCTCGCCATAAAGATTATATCTAGACAATAACAAAGGTATAAACTAGAGGCAGATCGAAAGCATAAACAGAGCAAGTGCTGTACGTCCGGCCTGTGGGTAGCTCCGGTCCGGTCCGGTCCGCTACGTGCGAGGGACAGCAGCAATTAGAATCGAGTTCCACGAATTCTTGGCCAATGCCAATGCCAAGGCGAGAATCGGAACTGGTTTGCGCCACAGCCAAGCTATATAAAGAGTTGCGTCTGCTCCACATCCAAGTCAATATGAAGAAGCAGTTAAAGCTGAGTTTATTCTGCCTGCTGATCGGCGCACTGCTGGCTGCCGGCACGCCCAGCTGGCAGCTGCCCACGGCGCAGGCTGTGCAGCGCATCCAGCGGAGCTGCCAGAAGAGCTCAGCCGGCGCGCAGGCCAGCCTGTTGCGGTGCCTCGCGGAGCAGCTGGGTCTGTGGACAGACGAGCGGGGCTACGACGCCAGGCGCATAGCCAAGATCTTTGCCTCGCACCAGCAAACGGAGGAGCTAGTCCTGGTCGTCGAGTACTGCAACAACAGAGAGAGACAGTGGCATCAGAAGCCCGCACAGTGGGCCTACGCGGCCTACAAGTGCGCCACAGCCGGCACCCTGGGCCAGTGGCTGAGGGAGTACAGAGAGCGAATGGAAACGACAATCGAATAAAGAAAAGAAATCAAAATTTATTTAAGCAAATCTTGGGCGTGTCCGGGGAACTTAGGCCTTGACGCTGTGCTGCACCAGCTGCAGGTTGGAGCGGATGAAGCACATGCCGTTGCGGTAGGCCCAGGTGCAGGCGTCGCTGCCTTGGGCATTGTTGTCCGCGCAGTCGGCGATCTTCTGGTGCACTGCATCCGTGTGGTCCGCGTGGGAGCCGCCCACGAGCTGCTCGTGGATCTTGTTCACGTCGAAGCCGTGGGTGGCATCGAACAGACCGAACTGCTCGAAGATGCACTTGAGATAACAACGGCTCTTCTCCTCATCGGCGAACTCCCACTTCACGAACTTGGCCACGTCCTCGGCGCCGGCGTGCACCTGCTCGGCGCACAGATTGCGGAACTTGACCAGATCCTCGTGCGTCTTCACCACATACCCGGAGCCATGGTGATGATGCTCGTGCTCGTGCTCGGCGAAGGCCAAAGTCAAGCTCAGCAGGAGTACAAAGAGTTTCATGTTGAGATTTAGCTTAGAAGATGCTGACGCTGGGGAAGATTGCAACTGGAATTTTGTGCTGCGGCAGCATTTGTATTTATAGCTAACTGGGAGGGTCTGCACCGATCTGGTGATCACCTTCTAAGGTCGGCGCAGGCAAGTGTGATTGACTGGCTCGCATTGATTGCCTTATCAGTGGGCTAAAGGTGTCTCAAAGTAATTGTCAAGCGGCCAATACCTGATAAAGACACAAACAACAGCTGCCTCAATAGGAATTCATTACAGACTCAGACTGGTCTAATGATTCCAATATGCTTTCTAATCAGATAGTGTACAATCAGAGGCGCCATCTCTGTTATTAAATGTTAACATTAACATTCTGATAAGAGGATTAGTTTCAAATGTAAGTCAGACAACTCTGTGACGCCATCTGTATGCAACGCCCTGAAGCGCCATCTGGCAGCAAAGCTGTGCAGCTTAGTTGCAAACAATTATAGCTCTCAGCTTTGTACAGTGAGCAATGAGAATTTCAGTATTTTAAACGTTACAAATTCAAATCGAAGAAAAGGTTAACGAGTTGGAATGTACATTTACAAGATTTAGTTTTCGATTAAAGAGGAGGATACAAAATTATTATACATATATTTTAGTTTATGTGAATATTATTCATGTCATTAAATGATAAGTGTAATTATTATATAACTTTCAAATATTTAAAATACTTTGTTAATTTATTAATCAATATTTTTATCCGCTTTTTATATGACATTGTCATATATATACATATTATTAATTAACATTGCTTTTTCCTCTTTCGCTGTAGAAAGCTCCGCGAGCATAATTCATAGCATTTATTTGATTGGTCGAACCGACACTTGATAAGACACACCTGGCTCAGAGAGAGAAACAGCAACAGCATCAGCAACAACAACATCTAATGAACTGTTACCTGCCAGATCAGGCTGCCACGAAAAGTTCAAATACTCATTATGCCAATCAAACGGACGGCAAACGTAAAAAGGGAAAGCGAAAGTTCAAGCAATAAAGAAAACGCAACAGGAGGCAAGCAACAACAACAACAACAGCAGCTGCAACAACAAATTAAAAGCAACAAGAAATCTACAAATTGTTGGTTGACCCCAAGAGCTGTCGGCATCTCCAGTCGTCTCGCTGTCTAGGCATATGTGTGTGTGTGTGTGTGTGTGAGTGTGTGTGAGCGTGGGTGGTTGGGATATGCGCGCAGCTGACAGACCGACACTTATCACCTCTGCCAGTGAACGTGACTACAACTAAGACAACAGTAAAAATAAATGATAGACTAGATGATACACTATAAAATGAAACATTTAAAAAATAAATAAAATAAAAATATGTATTAAAATATCTCTACATTCCATTAAGAACTTGACATACTAAAGTACTACAAACACTTCCTCGAAAAGAGCATACCTCTTCTTAAGGCACCCATAGCTACAGGGTATATTCATCATGCCAGCAAGAGCAGTTGGGCCATTGTCGTGGGGGCAATTTAATAGCTGTTTTTGGTACAAAGTGTGGGGTGTGTGTGTGGCAACTAGTAAACAACAATAACGACAACAACAAATATAGCAACTACAACAACTTCATCATCATCAACAACAATAATTCATGGTAGTTCTTAGCCATTGTGTGGATGAAAGTGAAACTATTGTTGGCTATGAAGTTAGAATGGCAGGCTGGCTGCTGGCTCAAGTCTCGATCGCTGGCCAGACCAAAGAGCAAGCTCTCGGACTCTCTCTGTCTCTCTCTCCCTCTCTCTCGCTCTCTCTCTCTCTCTAACTTTTTATCTCTCTGTCTTGCACATTATTCTAGACTTTCGCTCAGTTAACTGCATCCAATTGATTGCGCTGCCAAAGCAATTAAATCAAAACTAAACAAAAACTCAATAAAAGCAAAATAAACCTAGTTTTAATACCCTACATGCTGAAAGAGAACATAAATAAATAAGAGAAAAATAAATTTAAATAAATAAAATTAGTGAATAGCCCGAATATAAAAGCATCAAGAAAACTTTAAAATATTTAGCTTAAATAAATATATACAATAAATTTCAAACTAATACATTTTATTAAATAAATAAGCTTGAAAAAAATTTTAATATATTTTAATAAAAATAAATTTAAATATTTATAAAATAAATTTGTACACAATATTAAATTTCCATAAAATAAATTTCAAAAATATAATAAATTTCTATAAAATAAATTTTTAAAAATAAAAAATTTCTCTAAATAAACTTTCATAAAATAATAAATTTCAATAAATTAAATTGTAATAAAATAATACATTTTAATAAATTAAATGAATGTACAAAATGCTGTTTTTCTTCTACGAAATCCTGTGCTAAATATATTTTTAAAACGCTCGAAATTCCATCTTTAGTTTCATTCCTTAAACACATTTTCTCAAGCACTCGTTGCCTTCAGGCTTCCTATCTTTCACTCGGTCAACTTAATTGCCTTTTATCAGGTCAAGCATATAAATTCGAAAGGACATAAAAATAAGTTCTTGAGACTCTCAACCATTTACAACGAGAATTACACCTCAAGCCAAAAACCAAAGGTAAAAGCAACAGTTCGGCTATATATCTTAACGTTCTTCAGATTAAGGACACTTCCTCCTGCTGCGCTGAACCTCAGTGCGCTGGATGGATGCTCGAATCTGGGCCAAATTGCAAATGAAGTTCCTGCAGCGAGTCGTAAAGCTCCGCCGAAGCCGAAGCCAAAGCCAAAGCCAAACACACACACAGCGCGAGCCGACTGCGCAGCATTTGGCGCTGGCGTCGACGTCGCTGCCGCCGTTGAAGGTATAAAAGGTAGAAGACCGCCCAGTGCTCGCTCAAATCCAATAAGAAACGCGCGTGCGCAGCCGCCCGACAGAGCTAAAGAGCCCCGTTATAGTTCGCGCTGCATTCAGTTGTTGCTTTGCACAGACTTATGTGAATGATATATATAGTATATATAATATATATATACATATATTGCAATATAATTTATAGCAACTCGTTTTTTATAAAGTCCCAACGTGTCGTGCGGCGTCCGCGAATTGTGCATTTCAAAAGTTGAAAAGCGAAAACTGAACAAAACTAAAAGTAAACAAAAGGAAAAAAAATATACATATATATATAAAAAAATATAAATAAAACAGAAAATCCCGATTTATTTATGTGTTAATTTTTTGGACATTTCTTGAGCTTCCTGCGAACACGCTCAGAACACAACTTGCATACCAAAAAGGCAAAAACAATGCACGGCTCAAAGGTAAATTTTGAACTGCTGGGGCGTGGGGCGGTGTTGGGGACAGACGGAGTGGGAGACCGACTAACTGACAGACAGCCCCATTTGTTATAAATCCCACGAGCAAGAGCACTTTCACTTTTTGCTTTTTGCCAGGTTTAAGGTTACACATCTGTGTCCATTTTATTGCCTTTGAACTGGTCTCTGATCTCTTAGCCATGACTCTGGCTGACTCAGCGTCTAACATGCAAAACTGGCAATGCAAGCTAGTTATACAGACATATCTGAAGCGAATGAGTGCGCACTACACACACACACACACATACACACATAAGTGGACCGGCCACAATTGTAAATCATTCATAGCTCTACATATATTAGAACCAAGTCAAACTGAAAGCAAATGATAGATAGTAAACGTTTTTCCATAGAACCAAATGAGATACGTATGTATGAGATACGTATGAAAATCAGTGTGAAACTAGTATAATGGAATAACTAATGCAGAGAATATATATAGCTATACTGATATAGGGCTGAGAGCGCTATATTTGTTGTGGAAGAACTAAGGCTCTTGTCGGATGCAAACAATATGCATATCTTATTGTAGTCCAATTTGAAACTGGAAACTAAATATATCAGCTTGGCAATAATTCACTACGCGAATAACTATAAAAAAATATAAAAATGTATTTATTAAATATTTTCTATTTAATATATTTTTAAGTTTTATTTTATATTTAGAATAAATATTTTTTTTTTAATTATTTTATAATATATTCAATTTCAAAATTAAATATTTAAAATTTATTTAAAATATTATTCAATTTATTTAATATCAATTGGACTACAATAAGCTACAATATATGTTTATTTAAATTTTAATTCTATTGTCATAGACTCGTTTAAGCTGAAAGTTCCTATTTAGATGATGAGTGATGAAGTACAAATTATTAGTATGAATATTGAATTAAAATATGTCTAAGAATTTGGGAAGCTGTTAAATGTATCTATATAATTTGCTTTCAACCTCCGTACATAACAAATTCCAAATTTTTAAGACCAAAATATTATAGATCCCAAAAAAATAGAAGATAATTTGTCTATTCAAATGGGGGTTCGCTCAGTCTCAGCTTCTCTATACAACAAAACAAATTATAGATCCTAATAAAAATATAAGATAATATAAAACCAACAAACTAAACAATTTAATAACTGAAATGGAGGCAAAAAAGGTAGCAACAAATTTGGGAGTGCTGCTGATACACGTCTGTTGTTGAGCCAATTGAAAAGTTAGTTGTATAATACATATATCAATTATGTTACTAACTATTTAAGTTAACTTAGTGAAATGTTTAAAAGTAGTCTCAAATCGCATTCAAACTTCATTATAGAGCAGCAGATCATCGCAGTTCACGTTTGTCTCATTCAATGTTTATGAGTTTTCCAATGCTCACTTGGCGCACCCACATCATAAGAAAAAAGCTGATAATCAGCTATTTGGTGAGCCTAGGCTTTTAAGCCTAAACACTGCCAGGGCCAAGAGCGTGATCTTCAAAGGCGAACCGCGTTGACTTGTGCAGCAGCAAACGATCTTCGTTGTTGTTGTTGTTGTTGTTGTAGCTCCGACTTTTGGCACTTAACATGGCCCAATTTCGAGTATTGAAGTGCACTTACTTACTTCATGATCATCATGATCAGCATGATGATGATCATCGTCATCATCATTATGAGCGTCTCATGATCGGCACGAGCTGTGCAATTGTTGCTGTTGCTTTTCGTTTGCTGTTTGTTGATTCAATTTCAAACAATTGGATTCATTTCAAAGCCAACAAGTAAGAAAACTCTAGTCGAGACCGCTCGACTAAGAGATCCCCTGAACCCTGCGAAGAACCGCTATTCCAAGCATTATTTGTTTCTTTTATGTACACATGCATATGTACGTCCATTGCAAGCAAAGCATACACACACATACACAGGCGAACGCACACACACAAGCGCAAGTCGTTACGTCAGCTGTTCTTTGGCTGCTTTGCATGGCAATGCTATGGGAAATTAAATGTTTAATAACTTTTTTTCTAGAGTAACGATTTTGATCAAACTTGTTGGGCGTGATCATGTCATCTATATGTATGTATGTGCCAAAGCACAAGTCTCTAGTATTTGATATACGGGAGTTACAAATTTGAGGCGAAGGGGGCGTGGCACCCAAAATTTAACAAAAATCGAAATTGCGTAAGGCTTACATAACACTAAATGCAAAATTTTAAGACTCTAACTATAAAGATGAATTAAATAGAATTTTATAACTAAGTGAAGATATCGGTTTTTAATCGATAACATTAAAATTAAGACAGTTATCGATTTTTTTTAACAAACTCGATCTGCGCACTGTATACAGGAACCTACATAAAAAATTTCAAGTCGCTAGCTCTTATAGGTTCTGAGATCGACGCGTTCACACATACGGACGGACGGACGGACGGACGGACGGACGGACGGACGGACGGACGGACGGACGGACGGACAGACGGACAGGGCTAAATCGACTCGGCTACTCTCCCTAATCAAGAATATATATACTTTATGGGGTCTGCCACGCCTCCTTCTCCCTGTTACATACATTTCAACAAAAACATTATACCCTGATTTTCCCATTTTCAATGGGTTCAGGGTATAAAAAGGAAAAGCGTTCAAAATTGCCCTCCGAACGTCTTTGGAAAGCACAAGCACAGATCTATTCCGGAGATCGGGTAATGCTTGGCTAGCAATCATGAGCTGGTGCGTGGGCGGAGAATGTGTTTTGTTGTTGGCCATGGCCAAAGGAAAGTCAAAGTGAAATGCATGGAAAGCAAAGCCAATTACCAGCTGCAGCTCCGAAAGGGGCAGCCCAGCGGAAATGTTTCTCGGGTAATCTGAGCACAATTGAGAGTGGGAGTGGGAGTGGGAGTGAGTGGGGCGTGCAAATGCTAAGATCAAGATCAACGAAAACTCGGTCACAGATCACACTCCCATTATATATATGATGTCTGTGTGTCTGTATGTGTGTTACAACTTCATGGGCTGGCGCATTTCCATGCCAAGTGGTCAACTCGTTTAACCGGACCTATCACAAAGCTGCCTAAGGAAAGGCTCAAAATTCCAATGGTCTCTAGCCCATGTCGATCGCGCTGGTCTGCCGTCCGGTTTGATCGGCTTCCATAGTAATCCAATTAAAGGAACAATCTACATTTCAATTCAAAACTAATGAACTGTAGTTAATTCACAACAATGGGTAACACACATGTCTATAGATCGTTCTTTTTGTTGTTGCTCGTGTTGTTGTTGTTGTCGTTGTAGCACGTTTTGAATGCAATAGTTGCTTAGAGATCGTAGCGAATCGATCTCTCTCTCTCTCTCTCTCTCTCCCTCTGCTCTGGCATTTGAAAGTCATGTGCTCTGACGTCGAAGTTGTGGTCTTCCATTCAGCGCCGGCTTCCTTGTCCGTAGTTCCCAAACTTCCGTCAAAGATCGGACCCCATTGTGGCCCGGGTGTAAACAATTCATTGATTGATGATCGCTTCGGCAATCAATTAAACAGCGTTTAATAGTCTTGGTGACAAATCATGGACATGCCCACAATGCTGCTAAATATAGCTCACCCACTCTCCCTTGCCCACTTTCAGTTCGGCCTGCTGCTGTTGCTCTTGGCGCTCTCCCTCTGCATCAGCTGCTGCCAGGGCGCGCGTCGGCTGCGCAAGAAGCCCAAGGTCTACAACGCGCTCATCACCACGGACGACAATTTGACATCGAGTCGCGCCTATCCGGTCATCCAGCCCACCATACATGAGCCGGGCTATGCGCCATTCGGGCCCTTCAATCCCTTCGGCTTCTACAGTCCGCCGATTGTGAGATTTGGACAGCCTCTGGTGCCAGGTCTGCCGCCCAACGAGCGGGTAAGTGAGATGGCAACAACTGCAGCTACAAGTATTAAATCGTATTATCTTCCTGCAGCTGCCGTATCCGCTGCCCACAGCTCCGCAGTATCCGCCCGTCTACGCATCCTTTGATCCTCACCAGCCCAACATTCTGCCGGGTGAACCTCAGCCACCACCCCAACCCCAACAGGAGCTGGCGCCTCAAACTCCAACTGAAGCGGAGCCCAAAGAGCTTAAGGGCAAGGAGCAGCTGCCGCTGCCACTCAATGATCGAGGATTGCCGCCCGTTCTGATTCCACTTTCATCCCAGTACAATGGACAGCCAATGCATCTGCCGCCCTATTCCTACCAGCAGTATCCAGTGGTCTATGACCACGCGAGCTACGTCCGGCAGCGCGACAACTATTTGCCGCCCTACGATTACTATCCCAGCCAAGGATATCCGACGCGTAGTCCTGCCACTGATGCGCCGCCCGTTCAACAGCCAGAGCCGGAGGTGCAGCCCTTGCCGCTGGACAGCCTGGATGCCACGCCCAGTTTCGATGACATCAAAAATGGGTCGGAGAATAAGAACATCGATGTGCCCGACGTACCGCCGCCGCCAATACCTTCGGGTCCAAAGCGCCCCAGGCCAAAGGATAATTGAGGCGTGTCTTGGGAGCCGCCCACCCCCCTACGAAATATACGCGTATTTATTACCATTTTCTTTAAGCATTTCGAATTGATGTATTGTCGTTCAATAATGTAATTTAATAAGCTTAGTAAGTGTTCATCAAAGATAATAAATAAATTAATAAAAAGAAACCGAGGTGAACGAACTTGGTAGTCTGGACCCCAGGGACAGGCAGAGCAGAGCTGTGCCCAGCTTTCACTGTGCTAGACCCGAGGGAATTGGATTATCAGAATCATTTCTGCCTATAAATGCAGCGAAAGCCGCAGTCATTGCCTCAGTTTGTACCGAAAACTGTTGCAAAATGAAGCTGGCATTCCTCCTGATTGTCTCCTGCTGCCTTCTCAGTTTGGGTAAGCCGTATAAATATTTTATTTGAGATGTATTTAAGAATCAATTCGCTCAGCAGCCTTTGGTCATGACATGGCTGGCACCAAGGCCCCGTTTGTGCGCAGTCGCTACAGCTTACGCTGGCGCAAGACTACGACAGTCATCCCAGAGACCACAACTGGTCGTGTCGTGGGCCCCGTCACCTCAACGGATCATCCGAAAGTGGGTACCTCAACGACCAGTCCGGATTACGATTACTATGGCAATGGCGAAGCAGATAATATGGTGCATAAATAAACTACATTTACAAATCTGTCAAGCTCAATATATACGTATTCATAACAGTCCAAAGAATATATAAATAAAATGTGAATATTCAAATTTAAATTCAAATTTAAGCAGCGGTTTGCTTTTCCAGTAACTGCCAATTTTAAAAGAAGCAGCAGTTAACAGCGCTCTGTTAACTAACATACGTCGCTTTGCCTTAAGCTGGATACGTAGCTCATGAGCTTTGCCGCATGAAAAAACTTCATATTTTTGAATGATAATGTGACCAAAATTTGCTAAAAAAAATTTTTTTTATTCAAAACAGCTGCAAAACTTTCTCATTTTAAGGTCACACTGCACTCAGCAGTGTTATAATAGCTCTTGTTGTGAGCAGCATATCGGCTCTATTGGCATATTCACATCGCTAACAGAATACAATTTGTAAACCAGTTATTTAGAATGTTACTAACAAATAAATATGCGCAAAACATGCGAAGCTTTCAAAAACTTGCAAGTCTGCTTAGCGAGCGAAACAAACTTCGCTGGCCAACGACTGCAGCAACAAAAACATTGAACGCACGCCAGTGGAGTGAAGGGTCGCAGCGGTTGTATTGGTGAGTACAAGCTGCGATTATAATACAAGATTTGAGAAGCTCTGATTGCGCAGCAGCAGCAACAGATATGAGAGCTCAGTTCTGTATACGACAGCAACGAGAACAGCAGCAGCAGCAGCAGCAACTGGTCGTTTGAGATTTTACAGCAAAGAACAATCTCTCACAGCAACTGCAACAACAGCGAAAAAACGCAAAATGGTGGTAAGTGAATATCTGGTCTCAATTAAACCAATTGCCAAATATAGCGAAAGTCGAAAAACAATTTGTTTAATATATCACGGCTTAAACGCACTTATCGCTCGAGGCCACGCGAGGTCAGCAACTGGCCCCAAGGGCAGCGAAAACCGCAGCCACAAGCACGAATTTGAACTAATCACTTGTTGCTTCCACAAATCTACCCAATCTTAGACCAAACTTACTGAACAAGAACGCGCTGCGAAGCTACAGCCACTGCTGGATGCCGGCTGGAGCTTTGTTGACGGACGCGATGCTATCTACAAGGAATTTGTGCTTAAGGACTTCAATCAGGCCTTTAGCTTCATGACGGGCGTTGCCCTGCTGGCCGAGAAAATGAATCATCATCCCGAGTGGTTCAACTGCTACAACAAAATCCAGGTTACCCTGAGCACCCATGACGTTGGCGGTCTGAGCAGCCAGGACATCCGCATGGCCAACTACATTGAGGAGCAGGGAATACTATTTCGCTGCTTTAAAATATCCGTTTGATTTATATTTCGTGTAAAAATATTATTAAAATGATCTAAATAATCAGCCCAGCATGGACTTACTTAATATCTGATAGTCAGCCTCCTCCAAGACGTCTGGTGACGTCTCATCCTTGGCATAGCCTAGAGCTTTGAAGAACGTTAACGAGTTCTCATTATTGTTCAGCACCGTGAGCATAATTTTTTCCAACTTCCACAGCCGAGCGCATGCCTCGAGCGTTTGCATCATGAACTTTCCAAGGCCCTTTCTTTGGTACTCGGGCGCAATTTGTATTTCATAACTAAAATTGAGAAGTAGAAGATAATTAATGCGAAACATATTGCAGATGTCAAGTACTTACCAGTAGAGCACACAGTCGCCATCGTCCATGTCAAAGCGAAACATGGTGTAGGCCACGGGTTGCTTCTGTTGATTGTGGGCCACCAGGAAACGCGCCCAGTTCTTGTTAAGTTCAGACTGTTTAATCTTTGGCTGCCAGCCCATTTTAAGCTGCTTGTAGAATGGGCCCACATTCTGTTCCGCCAATTTAAATGTCCATTTGAGGGCCTTTGCATCCATATCGCTCTTGGCGCGGCAATATAGTTTGAACTCCTCGCCAGAACTCGACTTGTAGCTTTCATATGGCAGAGTGTCTAGTGGAATTTTAGCACGCGCTGCGGCTTCGACTAATTTGTGCTTGGCGGCAGAGCTAAGTTCGTCTCGATTCGTCATTATATATTATTTAGTACAATTTGGTTTGTAAATTTATTCTAAGAGAAGAGAGCGTGGTATGCAGTTAAAAGCGGGAGCGCAGTGTTGTAAATAACTAAAAATGCAGCCCTGATTTCTACTTCGCGTATTATAAAGCACTGGAAATCTATCAACAAGTAAACAACGCAATCACTTGGAATATTATTTAGTTTATTTTAATAATAAAGACTGCCACTATAAGTAAAATTAAAATTAGTTATACACAGATGTAACTACTCGTCAGATAAAGTCATACAACATAAGATATAGCATACATTTAAGTATTTTGCTGACGTTATCATTCCACTTTCAGCAAAACAAAAACAAATCACATCTAGAGCAATAAATACTTTAAGCAATGTTTAAAAAGTCCAAGCCTAAGGTGGAACCACCACCCACAGCCCCCAGTCTAGACGAAATGCTTGCGGATATTGAGACATTCGAAATTAGCCAACCTGCAGGGAGCACGGCCAGTAGCAGCGCAGCGCTGGAACATGCTCTGCTTACAGAGCCCGAGAACTTAACGCTTGAGACATGGTGGCAAGTATTTGACGAATACGACCAAAAAGTCAAGAAGTTGGCTGTAATGGAAGGTGCACTGAAGGAAAAAAAGGAAAGTCTGTTGGCGTGTAGAGTTAAACTCGAAAAGAATGCCAAAAATCTACGCAAGGGAATCGAAAAGCAACAGACGTTAATAAAAGAAGTGGTTGATTGCTGACAAATATAAATATTAATTGCTGTTTGTAAACTCTATTAAAGTATAAAAATCAGCAGTTTTATGTATCGATAACTGATTCCGATTGCTATTGTTGACAAACACATACACAACGTTTGTTATCGGGTATTTTGATAGGCTGCGCTCAGAGAGTATCGATACTGGTTACCTGCAGCCGTTTTTTTATGTGGGGAGAAATAAAATAATTGTTTTTAAATTATTTGCATTAAAATGCAGGCGTTTAATTAATTAAAAAGTGAGTTGTGTGAATAGAAGATAACACTGGACTAAAATGCACAAGATACAAAGAAACCAATATTTATTTTGGGCCTGTGAATAAGCCTGGGAACAGGTTTAGGCCAGAAAAAACTTGGCTGGCTTACCATTTACGCCACAGCGTTAATGGCAATACAACAGCGAGCGGAGGTCGATTGTTTGCGTATGTGTGTGTGTGTGTTGTGTTATGTTTATGTGTATGCGTGTGTGAGTGTTTGTGTGCTTTTGTAGTTGTTTTAATATTTTGCCTGTGAGTTAGCTAAATCCAATTACCAAATCGAAAAAGTGCAACAATTGTTATGTGTAGCAAGAAATAACCCCCTTCGCGTTGACTAATTGAATTTTCCGTGTCTTATTTTGGCCACTTAACGACAAGAGCAAAGAGCTGAACTCCAAGAATACACACACAAAGACAGCCAAACAAATGCTCTGAGTAAAGGATTATTATCCAATTTAACGGTTGTCAATAGCGTTAAAGAATGCAATACGTTAAATGGCCAAATAGAAATGTGTGCAAAAAAAACAACTGACTAACAGTAATTTTCACGGGCACACACAAACACAAGCACAGCGCTTAACATGTTTGTGTATGAATGTGCGCGCTTGAGTGTCAGTGTGTGCGTGTGTGCGAACAAAGTGCTAATGAGATGCTGATGCCTGAATGTTGATGCTGTGCTGCTTCTTGCCAGCAGTTTGTTGCTTTTGCCATTTATGCAAAACATATACGTAAATTTTGAACAAAAGATGTACATACATATTTTATTGTTTTGATCTGTTGCGAATTTCGCCAGCTAACGAACTCGCCGCATAAGGTGAAAGCAAGATTTGTTGTATTTTTTTATTGTTGTTTGCTTTTGCTCAAGTGGATGGATGGATGCTGTATGTGATATTTTGTATGAGTTCGTATTTATAAAGTGCAATTTCTTTGTGCTCTGCTCGGTTTGCCGTTATTGCAATAATCTTACTCATTCTCTTGCAGCAGCTACGCGTGAGATGTCTCACATTATTTGCGTTGCGGCCGTAACGGATTTTTTCAGTTTGGCAATTCTTATTGGCAAAGCAACAACTGCAGCAATAATGTAAGAAACGAGGGGCTAACAAAGGTCAATCGAAGCCAGCAAACGCAGCCTAGAACTAGTTAGGTTTCCACACACACACATATATACACGAACATAGATTTTAACACACAGCCACACACACACACATACAGAGTTAGAGCAAGCATGGGCTGGCTGCTGGCGCTCCTGGCGTTGCTGTTGGCCATCGTCGAGCTGCTAGCAATCCCAACACCACTCAAGCTACCAGGTAAGACCACAAATTGAACTTTCTCCAACCACTATTTGGCTAACCTACGCTCTTGTTTAGGCTACACACATAAACTGACGCCATACATCAAGCACTGGGAGGCGGCGAACTTTGATCGCACCGTGCTGCAGGCAGCGCAGCTGCGTCATTTGGAACAAGCACGCGCGCGTCGAAAACGGCAAGTTGAGCCCTCAAGTGGTTCACCTGTGGGACTGGCGCACACAATTCGCCTGAATTTCTCTGCACATGACAGGTACGTGCGTGGGCTGCAGCTGTTGTTGAACTGCAATTCATTTTTTACCCGCAAACTCATTCATTTTGTTTACAGAGACTTCCTGCTGGTGCTGCGTCAGCAGCCGAACTCGGTGTTCGCGCATGACGTGGAAATCGAGAACACACTGGGACCCATCGACTACGATGTCTCACGCATTTACACGGGCAGCCTGGAGGATGATGAGCAAGCCCATGTGCAGGCGATACTCACAAGTGATAATCTCCTAGATGGTACCATAGAGACGCAGGCGGAGCACTATTATATAGAGCCAGCGCAGCGATATTCACAGCAGCTGGCGGAGAGCGGCGTGCACAGCATAGTCTATAAGCTGAGCGATGTAAATATGCAGCAACAGAACTCCTTTGCCAGTGGCGTGTCCTCACAGGCACCAATCAAAACGCACTGCGCCAGCGAGCGATTGAGACGCAAGAGGTGGATGCCTGAGGAGGAGGTAAGTGGACGCTACAATCATACAAATATTTATATTAATGCTTTCTTTTTAAATCCCAGCACGTCACAGTTCCAAACTACAATCGCAACCCACCGCTGCCGTTGGATTTGGAAGTGCCCTACAATGATGATTTTCGTGTGCTGGCCTCTGAGGAAGATCGCAGCGAGGAGGAATCTAAAAAGTCCACATCGACAACAATGCGCAGCACAGAAAGCTTTTTGGCCACACTGACGAAGCCTACGCCCAATCGCAACATACTTGTAAATAACTATAATCCCTCCAATGTTGGCGACACCAGTCGCAGCTACAACAGCAATTCCAATACCAATACCAATAGCAATAGCAACAACAACAATGTACGAAAATTGTACACGAAACACAAAAACATCATCGTTAGCACCTACAATCGACCCATTGAGCCGGAGTTCGGTACACCTTATGAGGAGCCCAATACCAATAATAACAACAGCCTGCCAAATAACTTTTTCAATGCAAACTGGACGACGCTTTCCATGGGCAACAACGATCGACCCAGCCACAAGACACATGTTGAGATCATCACCAAGAACGGTGCCACCAAGAAACCGAACATCATTGTCAACAACTACAATCCGGAGATTATATTCGCACCCAATCCACACAATCCCAGCTTCAATAGCATGTTGATGACGAATCTGTTGAGTGGCCGTGGCGATGATATACACAACGCTCCGCGACTGCTATATGATCGCAAGACGACTTGCATGCTGTATCTGCAGGCGGATCACACGTTCTTCCAGAAAATGGGCAGCGATGAGGCCTCCATCGAGGCAATCACACGTCACGTGCAGCGTGCCAATTCCATTTACCGTAATACGGACTTCAACAACGATGGCAAACCCGACAACATTACGTTTATGATCAAGCGTATCAAGGTGCACAACATGAACGCCATGAAGGATCCTAGCTATAGGTTTCCTGGCAACTATGGTGTGGAAAAATTCTTGGAATTGTTTTCAGGTGAACGATCATAGAATTGACATATACGATTTCCCTTATAATATCTTTGCTTTGCATTACAGAGGAGGATTATGACGCCTTCTGTTTGGCCTACATGTTTACCTATCGCGACTTTGAGATGGGCACCCTAGGACTAGCTTGGACGGGCGATCTGAAAAATGCGGGCGGCGTTTGCGAAAAAAATGGACACTATCGCGGCTCGCTTAAGTCCTTAAACACAGGCATTGTCACACTCCTCAATTATGGCAAGCACGTGCCTCCCGCCGTTTCGCATGTTACGCTGGCTCACGAGATTGGCCATAATTTTGGCTCGCCGGTAAAAAAAAATATTTATAATTCCTATGTTTCTGTAAGCAACTTACAAATTATCTTTCCCAACAACAGCACGATCCGGAGCAGTGCACGCCCGGTGGCGAGGATGGCAATTTCATAATGTTCGCACGCGCCACTTCGGGGGATAAGAAGAACAATAACAAATTCAGTGCCTGCTCCTTGAAATCTATTGAGCCCGTGCTGAACGCGAAGGCGCGTTCGATGAAGGGCTGCTTCACGGAGCCACAGTCATCTATTTGCGGCAATGGCGTCGTCGAGCCGGGTGAGCAGTGCGACTGCGGCTGGGAGGAAGACTGCAAGGATTCGTGTTGCTTTCCCATGTCCCGTCAGCCACATCTGGATGAAACGCCCTGCACACTAACGCCACATGCACGTTGCAGTCCTTCGCAGGGACCTTGTTGCACCACTGACTGCAAGGTGAAATTTGGCGACAAGTGTCGCGATGACAATGGCTGCCGCGATCCCTCGTTCTGTGACGGACGCGTGCCCCAGTGCCCGCCATCGGTGAACAAGCCCAACAAAACGATTTGCAACAAGGAGTTCGTGTGCTATATGGGCGACTGCACGGGCAGCATTTGCTTGGCTTACGGACTGGAGTCCTGCCAATGTATACCAGGCCCACAGGATGATCGCATCAAGTCCTGCGAACTCTGCTGCAAGCTGCCTGGCGAAGATAATCCCTGCCGCAGCTCGTTCGAGTGGAACGAGGCGCCTTTCGATGTGCCCGACATGTACTCCAAACCTGGCACGCCGTGCAATGATTACAATGGGTATTCTATGACATGTAAATACAATTATTAGTTACTAATCTCATTGTCTTTGACAGCTACTGCGATGTCTTCCAAAAATGTCGTGAGGTGGATCCGTCTGGTCCATTGGCCACACTGCGCAAGCTGCTGCTCTCCGAGGAGAGTATTGCTACCTTCAAGAAGTGGGTGCAGCATCATTGGTACACGGTTGCTCTGGCCGCCATTGGCGTCTTTCTGTTACTGGTATGTGAAGGATCTAAGTTTTATTTAATATTCTCGGTAGACCGAAGAAAAGATTTATTTGTTTTGATTATGTTTTAATGCGTTTTTGTTTGACAAGTTAATGCGCGTGGTCACAAGTATGCTGAGGGATCAGTATGAGGCCAAAAAGCAGGCCATGGGCGATGGTGAGGCCAGCAATGTACCTGAAACTGAATCCCCTAGAGCTCAGTTCATTGGCCATAGATCTCAAGAGCTTATGTAGCGCCAATTTATGCTTTAACTCATGCAACCATACGCAATCCAATTACCCAATCTTATTTGACATAAATATAATAATTTGCTTTATTCTTGCCACAGATCATGAGCACAAAGCTGCTGGCGAAACGCTCGAATCTGAAGCTTAAATCAGTGACCATCATACACAGCGCCACCACAGAAACGGTGCGTCTGCCGGAGAATAACAACGGCGTCATAGTACACACGGCCGTTCGTACGAAGGTGCCATTCAAGAAGAAGGTTCGTGGCGAGCGCAGCAAAAAGTCAGGCACAGGCCTAGCAACAGGAGCAACAACAGCAGCGGGAGTACGTAGCAGTGCGGCAACCAAGGGCAGCGGGAATGTGGAGCCAAAGAAGTCGAGCCGAACGCAGGCGCTGACCAAGAAGAAGCTGAAATCAAGTGCCGCTGAGGAGGAGCCCACCAAAAAGTCCAAAAAGCTGGGCAAGCAAATGAAGGAGATCATCGACTATTCGCATCGCAACAACAATGCAGCCGGCGGCGATGATGCTTCAAATCTATCAACCACCAACAATCACATGAACACTTTTGGCAAGGTGCAAAGGTGGCTCTTGGAATCACCGATTGTGGCACAGCCACTATCGCACATTGATCACAGCTCGCATGTGCACAAGGTGATGAGCAAATCGCAGTCAACGCCCGAGCGGCTGGTGCAGAAGACACCACAGAAGACCAAGTCCATGGGCAATCTCTCGAATGAGAAGGTCAAACTGCAGGTCGTCTACAAGCCGCCGTTCAAGTTCTCGCTGCGTCTGTCTAAGAAGCCCAAGGTGAAGACGCACGTGGTGGGCGTAAACGCTGGCGCGCGTCCAAAGCGTACGCAGAAGGCGCAGAACACACGCTCCAGCGGGCAGGCGGCAACCACATCCAAGGGCCCATACACAGAACGCGCCAAGCGCACTGCCTTGCTGCTGTGCAACGAAGCCGACGACGATAATCAAATACTGACGGTAAACGAGCCCAACTACGAGACCCTGAAGCCGCCAGCGCGCAACACGGAGCACTGCTACGAGAACGTGGAGCTGCCCGGCGCCAGTGCAGCCGCTGAACCTGCCGCAACAAGCAAGCCTGGTAGCAGCAGCAGTGGTGCTGGCAAAGTAGTGCCTAGCTCTTCCAATCGGGCTAGCTTAGATGCTGCAGCTCAACCTGCATCGCAGCGAAACTCCTATCGGCGCTCCAACTCGCTGTCCACACACAATCCATTTGCGGTGGCGCCGCGACGCAGCAACAGCAAAACATCCAAGCATGAGCCGCAGCCCGCTGGCGGATCGATAAATCTGACGCGCAACTTTGGTAGCACGCAAAATTTGATAAATCTCAGCCAGAACATGGCCAAATCCAAGAAGCGCAGCAGTCTCAATCTGAAAGCAAGTGCAGCCAAAAATGGCAAAGATCCGCCCACGGGGACAGCAGGAGGCACAGCAACGCCGCAACGTCGATCCTCTTCCAACGCAAACCTGCGCAGAAACAGCAGCACCTCCAATGCAACGCCTCAGGCAGCTCCGGTGCCGCCCACGCGCAACGCACGCAACAGCTTCAGCAACATTCCACGCGCCAGCCTCAATGGCCAGAGCAGCAGCGTCGCCGCTACAACGACGGCGCCGAGCTTTTCACGCCAGTCCTCCACAAGCACAACGACAACAGCGTCTAGCGGGATGGCACCGGCGACACCGCTGCCCCTTCCTCTGCAGCAATCTGCATCCGCTAGCGCCGTGCCCAGTCAACGGCAAGCGACGCAGCCGATGCGACGCAGCCTAAACAACTTCCGAGCACGTTCCAATGCGGCAACAACAGCAGCTGCTGCTGCACCGCCGCCAACAACAACAGCAACAACAACGCTGGACAACGAGTTGCCATCGGATCTGGAGGTGGTTGTCTCTGACATTGAGAACCTGGTTAGCTAAGAGCAGCGCAGTTGCTCGCTCGTCTACATTTCAAAGCAACCAAGTGAAAAGTGATAAGTCCTAAAGTTAGTTATACAAATTGTCGCATAGGTTTACATGCATATATATATATATATATATATATATATATATATATATATATATATATATATATATATATATATATATATATAAATTTAGATTTGTATATACATATATACATAAATACATACATATATGTACTTTACACTGCCTTAAACTTGCCGTTTCTGCTGAATATGTGAATGCCACGCCCCTCCATACATACCAAAACGACCACGAATCCCGCATTAACCAAGATAAAAAATAGTTGTAGAATATTCGGATTGTCGAATTTCAAATACTCTTGCAGATAAATGGTTCAAAGTAAATATTTTCTTTTCAATTATGTCTATAGATATAGAGAGATATATTTTAAAATAGTCCGATATTTAAAAGATATATGATAATGGTTTTCCGTTTCAAACAAGCTCTGAGCTACAGACATAAGCTAGGCCTGAAATTGACAGAGCTGTTCGATAAGAGACATATATTCATACATCTTCCTCTGTGCACTATGCATGTATCTTTATATATAACTATGATCCATACTGCAAGGGTATACAAATGCTAACAACGCTCGTGCTTATGGCTCCACTAACATAGAAATCGATACCATTCAATGTTCACCCGACACCCACAGCACCCAACACTAACACTGACACCAACGCCACCGCCGAAAGCCAGATGCACTCACCGCACATTGTACCTTTTACTACATACTATTTAACTGTATTTACTGTTGTATTGTATTCGTGATCTATGTAACTGTAACTCGTAACTCTGTACTTTTGTCTATACCTATGTGAATTGTGTTCAGTTGTCGTAATACGATCGTATTGTATGTATGAACCAACAATATCCTAACTGATCTGAAATTTGTACTAAAGTATTTCACTATTAGAATTTTATTAGCTTTGAGAAACAGAGAACACCAAAATGAAATCGGCCTAAGCTAAACTATTTTTGTAATGCAAGAAAAAAAATATAATAACAATAGACCGATCAACTGGTAATCTATAATATAATAGATTATCTATATATACAACGAAACTCGATCGCTGCACAGATTCAAACTGTTATTGTATTTATCTCTGTTTTATATGAATTCCTACACAGTATTGTTATCTTTATACATATGACATATCTTTATTTTCTTAAAACATGTTCTTAACGTTTCGAACAACGACCATTGTCTCTATATATAAACTTCGACACACAGAACAACAATACAAGGTGCTATTTTAGTAAGGAATGTATAAACGAAAATCTAACCAGCAACATTTTAAAAGAAAACAAAAGAAAACTCTTATGAATATTTTCCAAGAAGATCAAAAATGATTATAAGATTTGTAGTTGAGATGGGACGAGTGTAGCCAAGTGGTTAGCCCGGGAGAGTTGCAAGTAATATAGAAACATAAATGATATTAATAACAATTATAACCAACGATAACTGTCAATAAATCAAAAGTAAAATGCATCGAATCGTAGTAATTAGTAGTCGCAACAGAATCAAATGAGAATACTTAAACCAGTTCCCAACTCCCCCCACCCACCCACACACACACACTCACACACACACTATTGCCTGCGCCATTGTTAGAAGTAGTGTATATAGGAAAGACAAATAGTTTTTATATGCAAACAATAAAAGATTAGAAAGCAATAAAGAACAAACACCTAACCGATATTCATTACACACTATAGTCACGTAGCGTATCGAATCACAGAGGAAAGCGAACGGCTTGCAAAGATATAAGAAAGAATGCCCCAAATACATAGCGATCTGTAGTCTAAGCTAATCGGAATAAACCCTAGATGTATAAGTAATGTGTTATGTTGCGTATAGCTCTGATATTCGCATTGGCTGAGCACTTAGATGGGGGCGTGCACTGAGCACTGAGGGTACATAAGGTATATTTTTATGGAATATACAACACATTCATATGTAGGTAGACATAAGCTCAGCTCAAATGATCAAGTGGAAATAAAGACAGTTAACGTAAACGCGTAGGCAAGTTATGAAACGGGAGAACAAGAAAAACAAAATTACGCGACAATCGCTTTGAAATGCTTATTAAGAGAACTAAAATATAGTTTTAAGTTCGTCTAAACGAACAACAGATCTAACACGATAACTATTTCAATATGAAACTATACAATGCGCAGATTCTTTTATCCGACATCCAAGTAACTCGGCAAAAATCAGAAAATTTACCAAAAAAAAAAAAGAAAATTGCCAATGTTTATGTATTGTATATAAAAAATGCAAATAATTATTATCTAAGCTGAAAGTATTTTGAGCGTGACAGAAAAAGACTATTTTAGCGCGAAATGAACCATTTTTGTGTATTGTACATAAGAAATTTATTGATTTTAAACTATATATATGTATATGCATCTATATATATATAAAATTAGTCGTAAAACTGCAAAACGATTTTGAAATCTGTGTGTGTACCTCAATTGTAATTAATTTTGTTTGTGTATTTTTTGATAAAGGTTTTGCACCCACTTCACCTCGTTTGAGAACAATTGTTTTGTATAATTTAGCTAAATGAATTTTAAATACACATATTCCAAGCAGCCCTCGTAGAGAACCAAGCCCCTAGTTAAATAACAAAGTTTTAAATGTTGTCAAAGAACGTATCAAGTACGAAAAGTATTTCTGTCGTCAATTAAATAACGCGTAAATCGAAAGCCGAAAAGCAAAAAAAAAAAAAGAAAAGAAAAACAAGCATAATTTAAGTACAATAATTCATAAATAATTTAAGTTGCGAAACAAACAGAGAGCAAATGTGTGACACTTAAGTTTTACTTAATAATAATAATGGTATGAATACAGTAATTATTTAATTTATTAATATTATCATTAAACGTTTATGCAAAATGTAACTAATTTCTTAACACTGCACACCATTGCAATATTTTTCTATAATTTTCTCATTTCAAGCAAAATTTAAATAACAATAAAAAAAATGAAACTCAAACGAAACATTTACTTAATTAACTTTTTTCTCCGCCTTTTCCAATTTTGCGGCACGTTTTGCCATTATCCAAAAGTAGACAGAGGGCAACAAGTGTCGCAGGTAGTAGGCAATCTTTGCCTGGATATCGCTGACAATTATATCGGGCTCCTTGCGCATGACGCATTGTAGGATGCGTTCCGCCAGCTTGTCGGGCGACATGCCCTTGGCCGTAGTTTCATCCATTTCTGAAAATAGGGCAGAATTAACTAACAACATACAAATCAATTACATTTATACTGACTGCCATAGCTGCTGCCCGCTCCAGTGAGGGCATTCATCGAGAGCTGTGTGCGTATGTAACCAGGACTGACGCAGGACACGAACACCTGCTTATTGGCCACCTCAGCACGCAGAGCGTCGGCAAATGCTTGCAGTGCGTGTTTGGAGGCGGAGTAAGCTGCGCGCTGAGGTATCGCAAATTTTCCTTGCACGGAACTGATGAAGCATATGTGACCGCTCTGACGTTTCACCATAGAAGGCAGCAGCGCTAAATGGAAGCAGATAAACTGGGTTAGAAACTTAATCGCACATGGTGATGCAGGGAAATACCTTTTGTCAACGCCACTGTGCCAAAGTAATTGACCACCATTACCTTAAGATCGACGTCGACAGCAGTGCTGGCAACGTCGGCACGCACACTAATTCCACCATTATTTATCAAGATATCGACCTGGTTGTAAACACCCAAAGCACGCGCAACAAAATCTGGGATAGAATTAAGTTCTGATAGATCCAAAGCCACAACAGTGGGTGGGTAAGCAGGATCCTGCAAATAACAATTTTTTATAGAAATATGAATATTTCAGTAAATATATAAAGCATTATTTACCACATCCAGTGCCATTAGATCCTTCTTCACGCGCTCCAGCTCCTGGACACGACGGGCGGCCAAGATAATCTTACATCCCGCTTTATAGAAAACGTGCGCAAGGGACTCGCCCAAGCCGGAACTGGCGCCCGTTATAAGCACAACCTATAGAAGTGGAACACAAAACTTAGCATAAAGCGATTTTGCACAAAATTTATTCCTTTGCACCTTGCCGGGTAACTGATTGCGGTACTTCTGGGCGCGAAAGCGTTGCCACAAGTTGATCACAGCCAGTGGCAAAGCCACAGGCATTAGAATACTGCCCAGCACCCAGTAAAGCACATTCCAATCACTGCTTGGTGCGCATTTCTCAACTCCATCCAACTTCATAATAAATTCTGATTTTCAAGTTGGAGAACTTTGCACTTCTGCAAACAGTGAAAACAAAAACAAATCCAGTTGTAACATTCACATTGAACGGTCACGATTTCTGATTGCAACGCCATTCACATTGCCGCCTATGCGTTAGCGTAGCCATGTGAATGTCAACGATGCACAGCTGATATTTGTTACGTTGAGGTTCTTTGGCTGCCGCTTATTTAATGGTTTTTTTGTTTAATAAAATATGTTAAAATGCACTGCCTGGTTAGACAAACCCAACGTCTAAGCTGCTGGCTGCCAGCAGCACAAATTCACACAACAGCCGTGCAGCGCACTTTTTGGGAGCGAGAGAAGAAATCCGGCTACAAAACAAAACTCACGGAGCCATCAAAAAAGCAGTTAATAATTGAAGGAATGCGAGATTTAAAAGAGGAGATAAAACTCTGGCGTCAGGAAGTTAAAGAGAAGCTAGAAAGCGATCCATTACTGGTATTTCGGCCTGGAGAAACGGACATAGTATTCGATTTCAAAGCACCAGACGTACTCGATAAATGGACAGTGACGACGGATGCGGATCACGGAGAGGGAAAAAGCAAAGCCACATTGGAGCTAAGCGCTGCAGGAGCGGGACTCTTCCATGGCGAGGTCAACTCGCAGCATACCAAGGATGGCATCATCAAGCGCACCGGCTATGCGAATATACGCACCAAGCGTGTGCGGGTCAGTAAAGAATAAAAACTAATTACAAAATTGATTTCTAACTGAAAGTTTATAAATCATTGACAGAAATCATTCAAGCGAGAATCCACATACGACTGGACGCAGTACAATATGCTGGTAATGAAGGTGCGCGGCGACGGACGTAGTTATCTAATAAACTTGCACACAGAGGGCTATTTCGATCTCATGTGGAACGATATCTATCACTATGTGCTGTATACGCGGGGTGGTCCTCACTGGCAAATAGCCAAGATACCCTTCTCCAAATTCTTTCTATCCTCGAAGGGTCGTGTACAGGATCGTCAGAATGCGATACAACTGAATTGTGTAACTCATTTTGGGTTCTCTGTGGCAGCCAAGAAGGGCATGGATGGGCCATTTGGCTTGGAGATTGACTACGTGGGATTGGAATATGATCCCAGCCATCACGAGGAGTTCGCCTACGAAATGTACAAAACACCCAAGTATATTGTAGCTACATAAAAACAAATAACTGTTAATTGTAGAATATTGAGCATTCAAAATAAATGCACGTTTGTTTTAACCTCTCTCTCTCTCTCGCTCGCTCTCTCTTTCCGTTCAACTCTACTCTCTTGCATCAGCTGTTTAAATGTTTACAATTGCACGCCATCTTCAGGGTCGATTGTTTTTGTTGTTCTCTCTGTTAAAATACAACAGGTACTGCTATTTGGCATTTGCTTTTACATTTTACATATTGAAAGGTGGCTACGATTTCAACAGTTGCCAGTCCACGACAGCCAATTAAAGCCGCGCGAGCGGCAACAGGGCTTGCGGTTTTCTTTCGCTCAGCTCCACACGTCGCATGGGCGCTTCAGTCTCACTCTAACTCTGGTTCCTGATAGTTGTTGATAAAAGAAACGGAAAAACTTCCGCCTCAGCATTGCGTCGCCGCTGCTGTAGTATTATTTTTATCTATATATCATACGTAAATAAGTGATAAATAAAAATGGTGAGTATTTTTAGCGCACATAAGAAATCGCCAACTAGACCAAATGAAAACCTTGCAATAGCCAGCAGAAACGTGACCATGTGGCGGCCGTTCACACACTACAGTCCGTTACGACCTTGAAATGTTTTGCTAATGTAATCCTGTTCATAGCAAAAAAAAAACAGACTTGCCTTAATCAATAACAAGACAGAACATGCGCTTAGTCGAAGTTGAAATACCCTACAAGACGTGATTTACATGTTTCTTAAATTTTTTCAAATATATAAATAATAGAAAAGATTTGTCTTTGCTACGTCTTGTGTAATACTTGTACAGTGGCTCAAAAAGTGTTCGCACAAACAAAGTATCTACACTACATAGGGACTACAAAATGTTAACATAGCTCAACTGTTTCTTCTTTCTGCTCTGCTTCCAAAATGGCAGACAGCCTGGCAGGCTCAACAGTTTATGTCTCTGTTAAGTGCAAGTAACAGATTCCTTCACTGATAGTGCCTGCGGGGCTAGTGTATAACAAAGACTACGCGCATTTTACCGGTTTGCGTTGTCGTTTCGAAAAACATGTTGGCCAAAAACCAGTCGAACGAAAGCGACAGCGCTGCATGAAACCAGTTGGCAGTTACCATTCCTGCTAGCAACTTCACCCGCTATTCTCTGAGTGTGTCCGTCTGTTCGAGCTTATCAAGTGCTGACGTTGGTCTTTTCAGTCAGCAAAATGGTGCAATATACGGTAGACATTTAATCAAATGCCATTACAACATATATATACTAATTAATAATTAATAATCACTGATTGCAGCAAGAGACGTATCTGTACGATCCTAACGTGCTGCTCAAGCTCGACTTCCATCGCAGCCCCGCTAAGTTTCAGCCATTCATCTCGGCCGCCAGTCCGGGCGAGTCGTGGCTGCAGGTCCGCCCACTGAAGGACACGGATTATGATCGAGGCTTTCTGCAGCTCCTCTCTCAGCTCACGAGTGTAGGCAGTGTGACACGCACACAATTTCTGAGTAGGTTAACATCCAGTCACTGTAATGAGAGAGATCTTGATTATTTCTCGTCGACTTTTAGCTCGCTTCTCGCAGATGAAGGCCAGCGGCGACTACTATGTGACGGTCATCGAGGATACGCGAAAGGGCGAGATCATTGGCGCCGCCTCGCTCATCATTGAGCGCAAGTTTATACACAACTGCGCAGTGGTAGGTTCCAAGATCAATCTAAACTTTCAAGTAATTCAAACATGTTGTCTTTGCAGCGCGGACGTCTGGAGGATGTGGTGGTCAATGACACGTACCGCGGCAAACAGCTGGGCAAGCTGTAAGTTGGGCGACTTTCAAGTCTTTTTTCTATCCGATTATAACTCCCGTTTCGTCGACAGCATTGTGGTTACCGTGTCGTTGCTGGCGGAGCATCTTGGCTGCTACAAAATGTCGCTGGACTGCAAGGACAAGCTCATCAAGTTCTATGAAACGCTGGGCTATGTGCTCATCCCCGGCAACTCGAATTCTATGACCATACGCTACGACGAGGACGCGCCAACGCTGAAGCGCAACTCAACCTCGGCTGTCACTGGCGCCGCCAGCGATGCTTACCAAACTGTGAGCCTCGATTTTGCCTCTTGACAATTAGCCGCCAACGCTGCTCCAAAATCCAAGCTATAGATCATCATCCATCTATGGCGACGACTGCGCGAGGCGCAATGTAAGCAGAATACCAAATGGAAAAACCTCTGTAAAAGCTATCAATTTCTCCATTTGCTGCATTTATCTAAGCATAAACAATTGCAAGAATTTCATTGCGCTTGGCGCGTGGATTTTTGGACAGCGCTGGCAGGCGGTGGTGCCTTTGTGGTCAACGCCACAACGGCATACAAGTAGTTAATGTATGGCTAAGACGACCGTAACTGGTTGTGCTCTATATATCTTTTGAATCCTTGCAGAACTCACAATTTTACAATTTTTTCTCTCCTTTCTGCTACTGAATGTGGGCGGCGCCCGTTTCTAAAAATATATAAATATATGAAAGGTCGTTGTTATCATGCCCTTCAAGAGCACGTTCATCAAGTAGCCACAACTTTTTACAAATATATATAATATAATTAATAATAAACAACTAATGCCAACAAGGTTCTATGTACAATTCTTTGAATGTTTACGGCACTTATACGAAATTTGCTGCTAGACAACCTTTGGCCAATATGCTTAATTTTATCATCACAATTGAACACTCATCGAACGCAACGTTGGTTGCTCTCGGCTTAGGTGTAGGGTTCCTCTGGGTGTCAGGAAAACGCGCACAAGTGTCCACACTTGGGGCACTTCGAGTGCTTGGCAAAGTACTGCTGCAGATGGTCGATGTGCCCGCCGTGGGAGCAGCCCTGGCACCAGGCATACACGCCACGCACAATCAGATTGCAGACGGTGCACTTGGCCGACTGCATGGACTTGCACTTGTCACAGTACCAGCCCACAGCGCCGCCCAGCGGTCGACCGCATTCCCCGCAATTGGTGGGCATCACCGTTGACTGTTGGTTCAATTGGCGCACGGAGCGCACCCAGGCGCGATTGATCACCTCACAGGCCTCGTTCCACAGCTCGTAGCGATGTAACTGATCCACGTAGGTGTGGAACCAGTGCTCCTATGGGATAGTAAGCAAAAATTAATCCGAATACAACTCTATTGACCAACTTACCACCACGGCATCTTCGATGGGCAGCAGCTGGCGTGCTTCGCCCATGACAATTAGTATGGTCAAAGCGGTTTGCACATCGCCCACATCATTCTGCAGCATCAGCGCATCGACTACAAACTGATGTGGCTCCCACATGGGTATGGGCGGCACATGGCTCACCTTCAGTATGCTCGGCACTTGGGGTGGCTAATAAAATACGAAAAATATTTATTAAGTTTGCCAATCCTTGACCAATCCCTTGCTCACCGGTGATTTTTCATGCTCGGATGCCTTGAGATCCAGCTGTGAGCGAACTGCTTGCACATCATGATGCAGCGCCGTGTCCGGCAATGCCAGAGCTTTTGTCAAGTCGGCGGGTCCGACATAAATAAACCCATTGCGCAACAGCTCAAAGTTATCAAACGTAATCTCGCTAATGATCTGCGTCTCGGAGAGTATCACCGAACTAGTTGGCGGCGGATTTTGCTTGCCACCGACAACCAACTCATCTCCATCCTCATTGACATCGACTGCCTCAAGCTGCGTCTCTTGGCTATTGCCATTCAACTCCTGGCCCTGATCGTGTGGCGTCCAATCGCTGGCCACTTGTGCTGCACGGCGCGAGGTAATGGGATTCTTTTGGTTGGAAAATGAGGAGCGATGCTCGAAGGGCGGCTCAAAGTGTTTGGTGCCATAGAAGAGCTTAATAAAGTTCCACAGTGTGGTAGCCTGAAAATACAAAATATTGATTAAGGATATGTAGAGGAAAGGAATGTAGGCCTACATTATATTTGCCATATTTCCTAGATACTTCCGCATTGTGTTCGCACAGCTCTGCCAGTTTCTTGCCGCTCAGCAGCAGCTCCTTGGCGCAGCCAATGAAGACTTCATGCACGCGCAGTTCTGTAGTGGTATCGTGAGCAGGAAATTCAGGACCTGAGGCCATGTTCTATATAAACTCAACATTGATAATCTATATATTCAAATTTTTCAGTCCGTTTTTACCGTATTTTTGAGCATAAACATGTACATCTTGGAATGGTCCAGGTGAAACTGAATGTTGCACGGCATATTCGACTTACGACGACTTCTGCAGGATACAATAAATATTATTTTCGACAAGATTTCCATATGCTTAAACTTACATAAAGTTGGTGCTTTTGGTGTTGGACAAGCCGCTCGACTTAATGACGTATTCCTTGATTTTATTGGCAAACGATATGTCCCCGTGCCTGCCCAGGCTGGCGCCCTGGGCGTTGGCTTTCAGTGCCGGACGCGTAGCATCCTTGAAGGCGTGCTTGTAAATGCTGGAGTCCTTGCTAGTGGAGAGCAAGCAATGCGAATCACTGCCCTGCCACGCAATGTCCGTCGTGACGTTTGTGTGGTCATTGAAGGAGGCAAAGGGTATATAGGGACGACGTATGTCCCACACGTGGACGCTGTAGTCCACCACAAGGGCGCAGCTGGCTATGTGATAGCTGCGAATATGGATTATTATTAATATAACTGCATATAGACGGATATCTCCTTAATCAGCTTACGTTCGCTCCGGCCGCCATTTGACACGGCCAACCACGGCGATGGTGTGTATCGTGTACTCCAAGCTGGCGCGTCCGTCCATGTTCCACACCTTTATTTGCTTATCCCGACTGCCAGTAGCCAGCCAATTCCGTGTGGGATGCCAATCGCAGGTGTAGATGGGTCCACTGTGCGCCGTGAACTGAACCATGCACTTGTCCCACTTGCGCATGTCCCACAGCTGTACGGTGCCGTTCTCCGATACGGCGGAAAATACATTTGGCGAATGTGGGGAGAACTTTAGATCCCGAACCGACTCCGAGTTGCTGAAATATGTGTTCACGGACGTATCAGAGCGTATGTCGAAGCACTTGATGGTGCCATCCTGAGAGCCGGATATCAGAATGTTCGCTTCCGTACTATGAAATGTGACTGTGTGAGCGGTGCGCTCGTGCTCGTTGTAGACGAGCAGCTGCTTCTGCCGTCCAAACTTGGACAGATCCCAAACGGAGACAACACCATTCGTGGCTGCTGTGGCCAAAATATTGCTATCCAATGTGCTCCAAGCAACGTCGTTAGAGGAATAGCTGAGATTTTGATTCTTGCCGACTCGCATATTGCACACCTCCGTGAAGCCTTCAGTGTCTATCGAATAGACTTTGAGCACTGAAAGGAAACTTTTCGATAGTGGAATGGAATCTGGAGGAATGGGATTTTCACTTACAGCTCCGTCCGGCAACGGCGATTTGATTATGTTCCTTGTTTAAGGCCAGAGCGTTGGCATGCCCCTCCAGGCAGATGCGTAGCGATACCGTCGAAGGATCCGCATCCTCCAGCGTATTAGGCATTTTGGTAAATTTTCAAATCGTTTACGAAACACGAACCTCGCCTGGACAGAATTGTTAAACAATAAAACTGAACATAACGTTAACATGGTTAATGCTATCAACAGCGCGAATAACATAACGAAAAAGTTGCTCAACTTTTAACAGAATTGCTCCTCACTCAACGAATGAGCCACATTTGCACGAAGAACATCTGTGGCAACAGTGACAGCGCTGTATTATCACCAATCGAGGAAAACAGATGGCTAGTGGCTTCGGCGAAATCTTTATTTCATTCGAGTTTTTCAAGCAGTCGCACTCACAATGCCGGATATTAAAATAACACCATTGGGCGCCGGTCAGGATGTGGGCCGCAGCTGTTTGTTACTTTCGATGGGCGGCAAAAACATAATGCTCGATTGCGGCATGCATATGGGCTACAATGATGAAAGACGCTTTCCGGATTTTTCATATATTGTGCCCGAAGGACCCATTACCAGCCACATTGATTGCGTGATAATATCACACTTTCATCTTGGTAAGCAGTAACTAATTTCGACCCAAAAATCCAATAGCCATCTATTTAAATCTCATATACTTAGATCATTGCGGCGCTCTGCCCTATATGTCGGAGATAGTGGGCTACACTGGTCCCATATACATGACTCATCCGACCAAGGCTATTGCACCCATTCTACTCGAAGATATGCGTAAAGTGGCTGTTGAACGCAAGGGCGAATCGAATTTCTTTACCACACAAATGATCAAGGACTGCATGAAGAAGGTAATTCCCGTCACATTGCATCAGAGCATGATGGTGGACACAGATCTGGAGATCAAGGCCTACTATGCGGGCCATGTCCTGGGTGCCGCAATGTTTTGGATCAAAGTTGGCTCCCAAAGTGTTGTATATACCGGCGACTACAATATGACGCCGGATCGGCACTTGGGCGCTGCCTGGATTGACAAATGCCGGCCGGATTTGCTAATAACGGAGAGCACCTACGCCACAACAATAAGGGACTCGAAGCGGTGCAGAGAACGAGACTTCCTCAAGAAAGTACACGAATGCGTTTCAAAGGGCGGCAAAGTCTTGATACCCGTTTTTGCGCTGGGGCGAGCTCAGGAGCTTTGCATTCTGCTGGAGACATATTGGGAACGCATGAATCTTAAGTATCCCATCTACTTTGCACTGGGACTCACTGAGAAAGCGAATACATACTACAAAATGTTCATCACCTGGACAAATCAGAAGATCCGCAAGACGTTCGTCCATCGAAATATGTTCGACTTTAAGCACATAAAACCCTTCGATAAGGCATACATAGACAATCCAGGAGCGATGGTTGTCTTTGCCACGCCTGGCATGCTGCACGCAGGTCTCTCGCTGCAAATCTTCAAGAAATGGGCGCCGAATGAGAACAACATGGTCATAATGCCCGGCTACTGTGTCCAGGGCACAGTGGGCAACAAGATTCTGGGCGGTGCCAAAAAAGTCGAATTCGAGAATCGTCAGGTCGTCGAGGTCAAAATGGCCGTGGAGTACATGAGTTTTTCGGCTCATGCCGATGCCAAGGGTAAAACTAATAGATACATTCAGAAAGGCACAAATCTAATCTTATATCCGTTGCAGGCATCATGCAGCTTATCCAGAACTGTGAGCCCAAGCATGTAATGCTTGTCCACGGTGAGGCGGAGAAGATGAAATTCCTGCGCGCCAAAATACGGGACGAGTTTAATCTGGAAACATATATGCCGGCCAATGGGGAGACCTGTGTAATCTCCACACCCGTCAAAATACCCGTGGATGCCTCGATTTCATTGCTGAAAGCGGAGGCCCGCTCCTACAATGCTCAGCCGCCGGATCCAAAGCGTCGTCGGCTCATACATGGCATCCTGGTGATGAAGGACAATCGCATTATGCTACAAAATCTGACTGATGCACTCAAAGAGATTGGCATCAACCGGCATGTGATGCGCTTCACGTCGAAGGTCAAAATGGACGATCCTGGACCAAAGTTGCGCACCAGCGAAAAGCTGAAATCGCTGCTGGAAGAGAAACTTGTTGGCTGGAACGTAGTGATGCAGGAGACCGGCATCATAACCGTAGAGACCGTTGAGATCAATGTGGAGGAGGACGAAAAGGATCCCAAGCAAAAGACTATACTAATCACTTGGACGAACCAAGATGAAGACATTGGCGCTTACATATTAAATGTTCTGCAGAATATGTGTTAGACCTAGTTAAGGAGCAAGAAGCGGCCAGTTTTCCAATCAGGCCTTAACGTGTTCAGCACGATTCCATAGTTTCTAAGCAAAAAGCTGATTGTAGTTCTGGTTTTTGAAGTTATCTAAAATACATTCAACAACTTTTTCTGAAATAGTAGTCAAGTCTAGAGTCTATAAGCCACTGGCTAAGTAAATAGTGAAATTTCAATTTTAGACTAAAAATTCGATATATTCGTTCCACGCTATTTATTCTGGCTTTTATCTCAGATAATTATAAGGTTTATATCATTTAATACGCAGCTGTTGCGTCTTCGAATCTTCGTAATGTTGTAATTAGGTTTGTTGAAATCGTTTAAGCTAAAGCTGCGGCTCAAACTGGAGTGCGTTACGAGTACACTTCTTATGTTAGGGCAGCGGCACCAGAGATGATTTCAATCAACTCGCGTGTGATGACAGCCTGTCGGGTGCGGTTGAATGTGAGGGTCAGTTTCTCAATCATTTCACCGGCGTTCTTCGAGGCGTTGTCCATGGCAGTCATGCGGGACGATTGCTCAGAGCAAGCGCCCTCCTTCATGGTGTAGAAGATGAGCGAGGCCAGAGAGAACTCCAGATAGCTCTTGACGACATCGGTGTCGAGCGAGTCGTAAACGGCCAGCTTCTCCGACTTCTCCACAGTAGAGCCACTGAAGATGGGCAAGGTGGAGCACTTGTACGAGACCACAGACTTGAACTGGTTGTACACGATCTTGCCCTCGGTATAATCGTAGCCAGTCGACAAGACTTCATGTGCAATCTTGGAAGCATCCAGGAAAGTGGGTGGCAGACGGCCGACTTCGTTAGCCACCATCAGGATGTTCTTGCCGTACAGACGGGAAAGAATGGCACGCGACTTGTCGCCAACGCAGAACACCATGGTGTTAGAATCATCTTTCTGCAGCTCGCCACGGATGAGACGCGCAACACCGGTGTGCACGGCACCGCAGAGGCCACGATCCGAAGTTACGGCAATAAGAAGCTTCTTGGGCTCGGCAGCTCCATCAGCCTGGATTTCGGTTTTCTCAAAGAATTGTTGAGCACCGATACCATAGGGACGCGCAGCCTTTAAATCACGCTCAGCACGGGAGTATTTGGCCGCGGACACCATTTTCATTGATTGCGTAATTTTTTGGATGTTCTTTACGGATTTGAGGCGCATGGAGATATGCTTCAATGTGGCCATACCACGTTGCTGTTGGGCAACATTGGTGGCTTCAACAGCCAGTGGCAGCAAAAGCGTAGTACGTTGCATCATCATCCTGTGAGCTGTTGAAGTTCCTGCACAAGAAATTAGCACAAAAATTTCTTCAACGTACAGCGAAAATTTACCTGCGTGAAGTTGGCAGCTAGACGAATGTTATAACACAGGCCGATGTTGCCAGATTGATCAACTGTCAACTGAGTTTCGCTGTGAATGTCAGCAACTGCTGTGAATGGCAGCAGCATCACTCCTTTCAATGCTATGAATTAATCCAAATTTTAACCACGTATTATTGTTAAATTATTGTTTAAGTTTCTTTCTTTATCACTAAATTAATCAGATAATTTGTTTAAATTAGTATACGAATATTAATTAGTCAATCGATAACATTGTGGTAAGTCAGCTGCTCAACTACTCGATTGTGCACCCCCCCTCAGTTCGCGTGTCATCACTAAAGTAACCAAAAGCAAGAAGAAGCAAAAAGCTGACGTACTCGGGAAAAAGTTTAGAATTAATTAAGCAATTAATACACATTGGACACAACGCAGTAGTTAATAATGTAACATAGTGCAAAAATAAACGCGTTAGTCTTAAATTTTTCATTAATACCGAATACCGTACGATTCGCAAAACACCAGAGTATGTTGGAAAATTGTTGCTGCCGTGCATAGGAAGCCCAACAACAAAAGTAGAAGTCAGACGACGGAGTTGATGATAAGACTCATGAATGTGTGTAGATAAATCATAAGTACAAATATCCGACACGTTAACAGCTGGCATAAAAACAAAAGGAATACGATAAATGCAAACGTCTGAAAAGTATGTAGCAGGCACTGATGGTGGTGGTGGTGGTGTACACGCATTAACGTTAACATCTCTATCTCTCTCGGCAGCGCCTCTCTTCTACTGCCTTAAACAATAGTCAACAGCAACACAGACAGCAACAGCTGTGTGTGTGCGCGCGTGTGTGTGTGTGTGTGTGTGTGTGGGTGCCTGTGTTGTCGCATTTTGTGTGTTTGTCGGACGTAACAAAATATTGAGCCGTCGAGCAAAACACATGATGTGGTCGTTCTTCTCGCGCGACTCTTCCAAAGACTTTCCATATGACATTGGCGAACCCGTTGCTGGCTTTGATAACTATTCCATATGGACATTGCACAAGGCCAAGCGCAAAGGCACCCTAGAGGAGGTCTCTGTCTTTGTCTATGACATACGCAGTGGCTCCGATACGAAATGTGAGCTGGCCAAAGCGTCGCTGAAACGCCTTAAAACGTTGCGTCATCCCAGTATATTGCAATTTCTGGACTCACTGGAAACGGATAAGATGCTATACGTGGCCACCGAGGCCGTGGAACCACTGGGAACATATTTCACCAAACTAGCCACAGACAGTCTACAGAAGGGCCTCTATCTGGCTTGGGGCATCTTTCAGATTACGGCAAGTCAAATAAGGCACACACTTGCAGGCATATAATAATAAATTATTTATTACCCTTATAGCGAGCTCTCTCCTTTCTCAATAACGATGGCAATTTACGGCACAACAATGTCTCTGCGTGGTCGGTCTTCGTCAATTCATCCGGCGAATGGAAGCTAGGCAGCCTGGAGTATGTCGCCGCTGCTGATGGCAACCCCATGCCGCCTATGAAAATACCCGTTACGCTCGAGGTCTACGATGCGCCTGAGAAGAATGATCAGAGTAAACTCAAGGCTGCCACCAAGTGGTAAACACATTATATATATATAATCCATTCCGTTCCACCATATATTCAATTTCATCATTCTACTCTTAACAGCTCTGTGGACATGTGGGGTCTGGGGTGTCTCGTGTGGGAGGCCTTCAACGGCGTGCTGAAGCAGCGATCCAATCTTAAGGACATCGAACACATACCCAAATCACTGCAATCGCTATATTGCGAGCTGGTTGGCGCATCGCCTTCAAATCGGCCCAATCCAGCTGATATTATAACGCGCTGTCGTAAGCCAGGTGGTTTCTTCAAGAACGATTTGGTGGACACATTGCTTTTTCTCGAGGAAATTCAAATCAAAGATAAAGCGGAAAAGAATCGGTTCTTCAGCGGCCTAACCACACATCTGGAAAACTTTCCGGATAATGTTTGTAAACACAAAATACTTCCTCAGCTGATAACAGCTTACGAATACGGCGACGCTGGCTCAGCGGTACTGGCGCCCATGTTCAAGGTGCGTCAAGTCTTATTAACCAAGAGTGAAACAATATATTAACAATTCGTTTCATGTCTCTTTAGCTTGGGAAACTTCTGGACGAGGTGGAGTATCAGAAACGTATTGTGCCCTGTGTGGTAAAGCTCTTTGCCTCGACGGATCGTGTGACGCGTTCTCGCCTGCTGCAGCAATTGGATCTGTTCATTGCACACTTGCAGCCGCCAGTGGTCAATGAGCAGATATTTCCTCAAGTGGCGCATGGCTTTCTGGACACAAACGCCACCATACGCGAGCAGACGGTCAAATCCATAATTCACTTGGCGCCCAAGCTGAACTATAATAATCTCAATGTGGAGGTGCTGCGTCACTTCGCTCGACTTCAGGCGCGCGACGATCAGGGCGGCATACGTACCAATACCACAGTTTGCCTGGGTAAGATTGCGCCACATCTGCATCCACAGGTGCGCCAACGTGTTCTCGTCTCGGCCTTCATACGTGCCATGCGCGATCCCTTCCCGCCGGCACGTGTTGCTGGTGTTTTGGCATTGGCAGCTACGCAGCAATACTTCTTGCTCAGTGAGGTGGCCAATCGTGTCTTACCATCGTTGTGTTCCCTGAGTGTTGATCCAGAGAAAACTGTACGCGATCCGGCCTTTAAAACAATACGAGGATTTTTGGGCAAGCTGGAGAAGGTCTCCGAGGATCCCAGTCTGCGTGAGACAATGGGTAAGTTATGCTTACAGAACACAAATTGAAATGGTTAGCTAATTTATTGACGTGCAGAAGCGGATGTTCACACCGCCACGCCTTCAATTGGCAATGCGGCAGCCACATGGGCGGGCTGGGCAGTTACCGCCGTGACAGCCAAGTTCTATCGCAGTCAAAGCGATTCGTCCAGACCCAGACCGCCATTAACAGGTCGCAATCTATCGAAGCCAGCGTCGTTGGGTAAGTTTTTCATAAAGAGTCATTAAGGAATTGTTAACGAACTTTATTTTATTTGAAACAGAACAACCATCGAGTAGCAGCCTGTCGACCACTACAAGTAGCGTTACATCCATGACGTCCTTGGAGCACGAAAGTAACGATACCTCCGCCTCAGCCTCTGACTACGGCAACAACGATTGGGATAACGAGAACTGGGGTGAAATGGATGTAAGTTTGCTTTGAAAATGCCCAACTATCATTACTTATATATAAATTGTTTGTGCAGACCTCACAGGATCCCAGCAGTCCGCTGGCAGCTAGCTCCAATAATGGTCAACTGATAGCAACCAATCCGCTGAGTGAAGTGCGCGATGGCTGGGATAATGAAGAATGGGGCAGCTTAGAAGAGGATCCGGTAAGCTAATGAAACAAATTATAAATACTCCAAAATTAAATTATTTTTGTAATAGTGTGAGGAGGAGGAACAAGCGGAGCAGGAGCAACAGCAGCAGCAGCTGGCCAGACAATCGATTTCCTCAACGACATCATCTAGCCAGCAGCAGCAGCGACCCTTGCTACCGCATCAACACCAACAGCAGCTACAGCAGCACGAGCTGAACGATCTAATCGAGCCGCTGGCCAAACTCAATTCACATAACACCTTATCGCCATCGCGGCAGCAACTGCGACCAAAGGAGCTGGTTAATCTGTCGAGCAGCGCCAACACTTCACCAACAACGCCGGGCGCATTGACCAATTGCAATAACACAAGTCCGCCAACATCACATTTGAATAATTCAACGCATAATGCCAATTGGAACAGCGATTCCTGGGCCGATGGCGAATTCGAGCCCCTTGACGAGCCCGGCTTAGGTCGGTTCATACTGCAATATATGCTTAGTTTCTGCCTAAATCCCTCCATTGTATCTTTTTTGTAGGTAACAGTAAACTGGACGAAGCGCGTCGTAAGCGTGAGGAGAAGAAGATGCAGCGTCAGCGAGAGCTGGAGGCGCGACGAGCGCAGCGTGCAACTGGCCCACTGAAACTGGGCGCTAAAAAGCTTTAAAAGGATTTACAGATGAAACAACAAAAACAAACAGCAAAAGTGCTTGCAATTTTTAGCATTGTATATTTATTAGCTCTTATTCCAAAACAAAACCAACTATAAGCCTAAAGTGTGTATGCATGTATTTGTATAAACTCTGTGTGCGTGTGTGCCTCTCTCGATGTATGTGTGGGTGTGTGTGTGTTCGAGTGTGCATTGAATGCCAACTCGATGTCTAAGTCTCCATTTCGATTTTTTGCCCCTAGGCGCAATAAAAATGTTCATACTTATATAAAATTGTCACGATATTATTTTAAGCATTTATCTAAATCCTCGTTAGTCTAATACATCAATGTAAAACACACTATAACAGTAAATAACATACTAGCTAGTAAATAATTTGCAATTTATAATGTATTAAGCCCTACAACTAAGGCATGAGTGTGTTCTGTGTGCGAACGTATGGTATATGTATGTGTATGCACTTTCACGTGGACTCGGGCGGGCTATTTAAATCAATTTAAATGTAATTTGAAAACTTATCAAGGACATAGCCGGAACAGCCTTGCCGAGATGGGAGTCCTTTTTGATCAGATGGCACTGCTTAGCGTTAATCTCAGACACGTTACAAAACTATTTGTATAACTAAGTATTTTCCACTCCACTTCCATTATCATGTGGTATGCATGTGTGTATGTGTGCGTGTGTGTGTGTGCGTGTTATCAACAGATCCTTTAATTATTTGCTCAGCCACTTTCAGAATTATAAGAAGAAGAAATCCAAATAATATTAGTATTCCAGATCTTGACTTTTTAGGAACGCCGTAAACAAATTGTAATAACATTTTTGCTGTTTGCATGCAGCAGAAACTGATGAAAATAACAAAATAACAATTGTGACTTTTAATAAATATATATATATACACATATATACATATATATATATTGTATTTTTATATAGTAAATACATAAACACATACAGAAAAACCGCAAGCAATTATGAAACGAAATAATTTGTAAGCTTTTTCGTATAACAATTTGTACGTAGTAAAAATTGCACCTGTTATTGCCTATGTTGCTCTATATAGGAACAAGATACCAAAACCAAACCAAAAACAACAACAACAAAAAACCCAAAATTTTGGTAGCAACAATTTTAAATGTGAATTTTCCCACTAACAGCACCAAGCGCAAGCCATTTTTTGCATGTCAAAGTTACATAAACAAATATATATATATATATATATATATATATATATATATATATATATATATATATATATATATATATATATATATGTACATATATTGAAGCCTGTATATATTTGACATATATATATATATACATATACGCCGATTTTTTCCAATACCTCAATATCAGTGTACAATTTTTCCATATATATTTTTTAATATTCAAAAAAATAAAAAATAAAAGCAAAACAATAACCGGAAGTGAAAAACTACAAAAAAAAAAACAAAAATCATGTTAAATTTTTTAAAAATATCTGATTGTTGTCATCGTCGCATCAGTTGTATATGAATTGGTACATATATTGCAATTTATCTAGCAAGAAAGTATTCCAAAAGAAAAACCCAAAAAAGTAAAAGCTACCTATGTAGTTCTAGATACTGAATATTTGTGGCATTCATTTTAAATGACATTTCTAGAAAATACAATTTTCAGAGCAACATAAAAAATTAGTGAAAGAAATTTATATGAGAAAAAAAAAAACAAAACAAAAGAAAACAAAAAAAAAACGAAAAACTAACAAAACATGAAAATTCATTGTTTAGACAAATTTTAAAGACTGCAAAGAAATTCATTAAAAGTGGTAAAAGATATATTGAAGAAGAAAAAAATAGGAAAAAAAACTAAAAAAATTTAAATTATTTAGTACTAATCATCAGTAAAAATAAATTTTGAAAAATTTAACACAAATTAATGGCTAATTTGAATTTGAATTTGAATTTGGGCAAATGGAAGGCAATTTGAAAACATATTTCTAGTTAATTTTTTTATATAGAAAATATATATGAATGAGCTGAAAAGTTGATTCGAGAAATGTTTTCTATATATTCGAATAATTTCGGATATTTTTGTTCAATTTTTTTTTTTTTAATTCTATCATTCATTTTTAAATTTAATAAATTATTTTTTGAAGTTCATGAGATGGCTGAAAGCTTTGGAATATCCCTAAACTGTTACTATCTTTAATATATTAAAAAAATTAAATTGAATATATATATATATATATATATATATATATTATCTTTTAGCAAAGTATTTGGCATTAGAACATATTTTAAAAGCCTTGTCGGATCTTAACTATACTCTCCCCAGCTAGGCTCTATGTGCTCTATTTGCCCGTATCAAGCGTGTGTTTTACTTTTCCTATTTCTTTTTTAATGGATTGGCACTTCAGTGGAGTCTTTTGTTCGGACAACGCTGAATGCAAATGGTCCGTCGATTCTGGAAATTGGTTTAACAACTGTTTCGCATTGTTCGCTAATTGCAACAATTAAACCAATGGCATTAACCGCTCCGAGTATTGAATTTAAATGTCTGTTTGGACAGCTGTTTTCTGAAGCTCAGTTTTTATACCCTGAACCCATTGAAAATGGGAAAATCAGGGTATAATGTTTTTGTTGGAGGGCGTATGTATGTAACAGGCAGAAGGAGGCGTGGCAGACCCCATAAAGTATATATATTCTTGATCAGGATGACAAGCCGAGTTGATATAGCCATGTCCGTCTGTCCGTCTGTCCGTCTGTCCGTCTGTCCGTCTGTCTGTCCGTATGTATGAACGCGTCGTTCTCAGAACCTATAAGAGCTAGAGACTTGAAATTTTTTATGTAGGTCCGTGAATAGCACGAAAAGATCGAGTTTGTTAAAAAAAGTCGATAACTATTTTAATTTTATTGTTATCGATTAAAAACAATATCGAATGTTAGTTATAAAATTATATCTCCCACGTCTTTATAGCTAGAGTCCCCAAATTTTTTTGTAAGTTTTATATTTATTTTCTCTAATTTTGATTTTTGTTAAATTTTGGATACCGGCTCCAAATTTCCCCAAATATTTAAATTGAGGTTAGTTGCACTCAAAGCCAGTAAATGAATGGGTTTACATTTTTAAAAATTGGAAAAAATGTAATAAAATATGTTGAACATAAGCTGAAAATTTCATTCAAATCCATTAATTCGCGCAGAAGTTATTAAACAAAACGTTTTGCCAATCGGCCAAACACGTGACCAGCAAAACAAAGCAAACTGTTTTCCTATACATGTGCACACATACACACATACACATTGAGCTGCGTGCATCTAGCAAGTTCTAAAACCCGCAAGTTTTAGTGTACATATTTCCAATAGATGGCGCTGTGATTTGCGAATTATCAGCTGCTCAGTTGGTTCGAAACTTGGATGACGCTATTCAATCGAACCATAGATGGCGCTATTGGCTAAACAATTTAAAATGAATTGAATTTAGTTTTCTGTGCGTTTATACGAAATGCTAATTATGCAGTATTTTAACGCAGATAGCGCGGGGTTTAGGGTATCTCCTAGTCGGGACCGCCGACTAGAGTTTTTATACCCTGAACCCATTGAAAATGGGAAAATCAGGGTATAATGTTTTTGTTGAAATGTATGTAACAGGGAGAAGGAGGCGTGGCAGACCCCATAAAGTATATATATTCTTGATCAGGGAGACAAGCCGAGTCGATTTAGCCCTGTCCGTCTGTCCGTCCGTCCGTCCGTCCGTCCGTCCGTCTGTCCGTATGTATGAACGCGTCGTTCTCAGAACCTATAAGAGCTAGAGACTTGAAATTTTTTATGTAGGTTCCTGTATAGCACGAAAAGATCGAGTTTGTTAAAAAAATCGATAACTGTCTTAATTTTAATGTTATCGATTAAAAACGAAATCGATGCTCCGTTATTTAATTATATAAAATTCATCGTTAAAGCTAGAGTCTTCAATTTTTGCATTTAGTGTTATGTGATCATTGCACAATTTCGGTTTTTGTTAAATTTTGGGTGCCACGCCCCCTTCACCTCAAATTTGTAACTCCCGTATATCAAATACTAGAGACTTGTGCTTTGGCACATACATACATATGGATGACATGATCACGCCCAACAAGTTTGATCAACATCGTTACTCTAGAAAAAAAGTTATTAAACATTTAATTTCCCATAGCATTGCCATGCAAAGCAGCCAAAGAACAGCTGACGCACCGACTGGCGTTTGTGTGTGTGCGCGCCTGTGCGTGTGTGTGTAAGTTTGGCTTGTAATGAACGTACATATGCATGTGTATATAAAAGAAACAAAGAATGCTTGGAATTGAGGTTCTTCGCAGGGTTCAGGGTATACCCTTGTCGAGCGGTCTCGACTAGAGTTTTCTTACTTGTCTTACTTGTTTTTGTTGCTGTTGGCAGTGGCTCAAGGACCACTTACATACAGAGAGCTGCAAAGACGACAGATAGATCACACAGCCAGCTGATAGATATCGGACAATTAACAAGACTCACAGATGTTTCTTTATTCGGCTATTCGGCTTGTTCCGCTTTGCTTAATCGATTCTAAAGTGGACATTGCGAATGTTTCATAGAATCGAGTCTACATTTTTAAAGCCTACTTTTTGGGTGTAAATATTTTACTATCTTATTCAAATATGTTTAGTACTTGAGCAAATAAAAAACACATTTTTGGCATAACTTATCTCAGCTATTTTTATCTTGCATGTTTCCTCTAATATGAGGGTTTCTTTTCGATAATTTTGGGTGCCCTCATAGTCAAGACAAATATGTGAAAAGATGATGCATACTTGACTAAGATATACCCTTTACTGTTTGAATATATATATGATAGAGTTGTAGTTGTAAATGGCTTGCCTTGAATATGTCGATATTTATCGATATTCATTAATAATCGAAAGCTAAGCTAGGCTATGGGCATATGAATACATATTTTTATAGAGAAATCAATTGATCCTTCGCCTTCTCTACCGCCACTTTCCGCTATATTTTTACACATTTGCCAATGTTTACACATTATTGTGGGCTGAAGAGCGATAATAAGGGCAATTGGCAAGTGTCGTGGCCGCAGCTTAAGACCCCTCGACCAAAACATGCCACTTGCGAGCTGTCGTTCAATTATATCTGCTCGTTTCCACGTCGTCCACGTTTCACGTCACGCCATTCGTTTGGGGCGCTCCACTTACTTATTTATAGGTACGACCAGGCCGAGTCGAGCCGAGCCAAGCCGACAACTTTGTACTAATTTGATTTGCTGCATTTCTCACGCGCTCGTTTCGGCTGCACTTGAATTTGGATTTGGATTGGCTTGGGAGCTGCCCTTGCCATGAGTCAATCACTCACAGCGCAAATTGTGCTGGCACCAGCATTGCTCTAATTTTCGGATGACTAACTGAAGGATACCCTGTATGGGCAGTAAAGGTAGCATCTGGGCATTAGACTATAAAATGTTTCTTTTAGGATTGGAAATACAATGGATATTGAGATAGATGTGAGAGAACCCTTTGAGCTATTAAAATGAGTGAAATACATATATCGATAATTATCGATATGTATATTAAGATAAATGTGAGAGAACCCTATGAGCTATTAAACTAAGTAAGAACATACATATATCGATAATTATCAATATATATATTGAGATAGATATGAGAGAACCCTATGAGCTATTAAAATGACTAAAATATATATATATATATATATATATATATATATATATATATATATATATATATATATATATATATATATATATATATATCGATAATTATCGATATTAATAGGTATATGAAATTAGAGACTAGATAAGCTCAACTCTTGCTCTTCATCTAGCATATACCTGTCATCGCTTATTGCCATCAATTCGTACACCTGTTTGCTGTCCAACCCAACTACCCCATTTGAGCCACGTTCAAAGCGCATGAAATAGTTTCGTTTGGCACACAAAAAAAGGCAACGAAATGTCTTTGGAGTATATTTTTAGTTGCTGAAATCATTGCTAAGAACAATTTCCACAGCCTGAGGGAGGGGCGGGGGAGGTTTGTTGACAAGCAACAACAATTGCAATAATCACAGCACATTAACAACAATGCAGCACGGAGTGCATTACTCATACGCCCAGCCTAAGCAGCTAGAGTGAGAGCGAGCGAGGGCGAAAGAGGGAGAGAGGCAGATCGCGTGTCTAATGTGTGTGTGGCAGAAAATGAAGCGAGCTGCCGTGATATTGTCGTAATCGTATAATTAAATGCTGCCGGATCGTGATAAAGCTGAGCAAATATTGAGATCATTATGTTAATGCCTAAGCCAACCCACCAAGCAGCCCTCCAGCTACCAGGCCGCGACAAGCGGCCTCTTGGCCACATCAAATGCCACCCATTTTTGCGCTTATTAAACTTGAAATATCACTGTTTGTTTGTTTCTGTCACCGATGCGGTTAATTTGGCACGCAGGTGTGCGACAACAACAACAACTGCAACAGCAAATCTAACTAAATGCACAACATTCATAAAACTCACATAATTTTCTCGCTTTAAGCGTGCGCAAAATGCATTAAATGCTTTTCATTATAGTTATTGTTGTCACAGCAGCAATCGCATTTGACAACAACAATGCTAAATACCCTGTAAAGAGGTGAAGGAACTATCAGGACATATATTTTCAATTAACTAAGTAAAACTTGCGTAATTAAAGAAAATAAAAGTTTTTTTAAAACTAATTTTTTTATTTTTAAACTAAACTTTATTATAAAAATAAAAAATAGTTTTAAACAGAAATTTTTGTTATTAAAAAAATATTTTTTTGAATAAACATATTTTGTTTTAAATTTTTTTTATAGAAATAAATTTTTATTAAAAAATATATATATTAAATATTTTATAAAATTTTTTTAATATAAATTAAACTAAATATTTAAGTAAATAGTATTTTATAGTATTTAAGCCATAATGAGAAAAAATCAAAAAGAATTTACAGATACAAAAAACTAAATAGAATTTATAGATGTGGTAATATAAAATTGGTAATATAAATATAATAAATTGGTAATTTTTAAATTCTTAGGATTTTTTAGGATTTATAGCATATTATCAAAACCCTTATATTTACCATAAAATTATTTTTGTAAACTTTATTAAAGAATTAATTAAATTTCAGGGGAATTGAAAAGAATCGTACTGAAAATATGTACTTATGTTGAAATTTATTTGAAATTCTTAGGAAAATTGATTAGGAATTTCTTAAAAATTGATTGAATTTATATTTTAATATTTTAACAATTCGTATATATGCTTATTTTACTTCAGATCAAATCTATATGTGTAAAACTTATAGAATATACTCATAGTACATACACTCATGGTAAATAATACTAGTTTTTATAGCTCATCCTATAGTCGAGCATTCTTTTGACTTCGTTTTTTTTTTTTGCAATTTAGAGTCGAACCTTAGCGTCAACGTTTCGCATTCAATTCAATCAAAGCGCAACGAGCCGCTGCCTTTGGCTTTGGCTTTGGCTCAAGATTTGTTTTCGGCATCTTTTGTTGTTGCAACAAAAAAAAATGGTAAAAAATTTGAAATTAGCTGCAGTTTGCATTGCTTAATGTTTTAATGTTCATGTTTTACGTTTTCCGTTTGTTTTTTGCTTCCCCAATATTTGTTAGTATTTTTTAGGAGCGGTTCTACTATGATCTTTAATCATTCTTTTTTATTCTTCTTAGACTTTGCACGATTTCAGTTACTGATCTTGAGATCTGTATATGGTAGAAGTCTTTGATAGTCTTGATCACTTTATGGGGTTAGCCGTAGACTTTGGCTGGTAGCGCTAGCTCTAGGTGATAGCAGTAGATAGATGGACGATATTATCAAATATATGATACGCAAGTTCTGTTTTTTTTTTTTTTTTAAATTTACTTTTCAATAATGTTTTAAATGAATAATATTGGTTTCCTAAAAATCAATTTAAGTCTTAGACAGAATATTTAAAAAAAAATTGTTTTATATTTAACATACTCATAATATTTCTGCAAAAATAGTCTGTTTGGAATCTGATTGAAATTGAAATGAAATTGGAATTCTAAAGTCTTGATAACTATTGGTAGTCTGATTACAAAGAGTGGTAACAACTTTTGTTGGGCCCAAGTACTGTCATAATACTTAAGTACTTAGCAACTGCCTGAGTATGGTATATTGTGTGTTCAGACAGGCTGTCACTAGTCGTTTATCAAGGTAATAGAGCTAGACGTAATACTAGCGGCACCATAGTCCACAAATACTGAATGGAAGCTATCTTCCCTGCAAGTCAGCAAAGATAAGAAGGTGGCAGCGATCGCTTGTAACCCAACGATGAGATCATAATGTTCACATGCATGCGATATATATATATGGTATATAGGCATATGCACATCTCTGCTTATCACTCTGAGCTAGGGTCTGCTCTATATAAATAGCATTAAATTTCCAGTGAAATGAAATAGTCAATATAGATATCAAGCTTTCTTATTGCACTATTTTAACATACAGACTAAATTGATATCTGCTTGGATTACTTTGGAGCATGGCTCATCGAGGGTTTTCCCCAATAGCTCTATGTGCGGAGCATACTTATGGTTGGATTTCCGTTTTGCTTATAGTATGCCTGTGTGTGTGTGGCTATAACAAAAAGCTCACACACTTTTGTCGCTAAACGGACAAACCCCCAAAGCAAATAAGCTCAATATATGTGTGTATATATATATAATATATACAGACTTGAGTTTACCAACATGTAAATAAAAAGTTTCAACCGTAATACCACACAATGCCCCCCCCCCTCATCTCATGACCATAAAACAACTTGGGCTTAAATAGAAAAGCCGCGCAAAGCGCAAAACGCGAACCGCAACAGACTCCACAAATGCGTGTACCGTATGATAATAACCGAGAAGCGAGCGACGAGCGACCAGAATCGAGGATCATAACTGGCGATGATCGTGTTTTGGGGCGTGACACGAGCTGGCCTGATCAACTTGTCTGAAGATATGATGATACCAGTATCGCATGAGAAAGAATTTTGCATAGATTTGCATTCCTCTTTATAATATACATATTTGGATATGAATTATAAGAACATAGCTTAAAGCAGAGACTGAAATACTTGAAAATATAATATATATATATATATATATATATATATATATATATATATATATATATAGTATAATATAGTTTCAATAGCTACTGATTTGCACAGCTATATGATATCAAAATGTCAATATGAAGCTATATAAACGGATGGATAGATAGATAGGCCTGGTTCTATCAAAACAAAATTGATGAACCCTTAAAAAAATTATATATTAATTTCGAGCAATATTAATATTGATATTTTATTATTTTATTTTATTTTTTTATACTTTTATATTGTTTTTTAGTATTTTAAGTATTTATTTTTAGTATATTTTTATATTTATATTTGTAGTATTTTCTCATTTAAATATTTTATTATTTTTAAATATTTTTATTTTAGATTTGTGAAAAATAAAAAATAAAGTTTAAAAATTTTGTTTTTTAATTATATTAATTACCCAAAAATTACCCAAAATCAAACGGTTTTATTTTTATATTAAATTAGTATCATATAATAAACATATACTATATATATTATAATATTGTTTATATATACGCATAAAATGTGCTATAAAAAATAAATCAAATACTTACATTATACATAGTATTTCCTAATGTTCTCATTGGATATCAATTTTCGCATTAATCATATTTTTGAGCCATTCGTGCCTGGAGCTCATCTTCATGCTCGTGTCGTGTTGCTCACGCGCCCATCTCTAGCATGAAACGCAGAGCACAACAAAGTTGGGGCTCTGACTCATGCGTCGTGGACATTGAGACGTTTGCCCCAAGTGTGGTGCGGACTTACGGCACGAGCGGCCAATATTTACAACTGGCGGCTGCATGCAACAGTTTGTTGAATGAAAATGTGGCAGCTAAGAGCGCAGGGGGTGGCCCAGAGGATTGTCTTGGCTATCTGAATACGAGCGCAATTAGAGCGCCTGCAAACAGGTTTTGCGGCCAAGCTCTGTGGCGGGGCTTGGCTTGGCTTGGCTCTGCTGCACACGTGCAACATGTTTTTTGTTTCTTTTTCCATTTTTTTTTTGTGGTTGCAATTGGCATTGCCAGGCGCTGGATAAAGTTCAAGCAGCCGTTGCAGCCACCCGCAGCCGCGACACGAGCCTGAGCGATCGTAAGTGGGTCAATTACAGGCTGCCATTGTCGCGCGACTTATAAGGTACACATGAATACATACACATACATATGTATGTGTATGTGTGTATTAAGCCTGTATTTGTGTGTCTGCCAAAATTGTGAAATAATAAATTCAATTTCACAAATATGTTTAAAAGAAACTACGCAAACCAGAAGCAGCAGCAGCAGCAAAATACGGTTAATAAGTAAGAGTGAAACAGTGGCGTGTGATCGACTGCCCGATGCCCTGGAATGCGCCTTGTTGCTGCAACTAAGCTATGATTAAGTCTAGTTTCTAAATAAAATGATTTGCTTAGAGGTAACATATGATTGAGATATGACATAAATCCGCCTATAATATAAACATATACATACATACATATGTATATAGAAAGAATATAACTTCAGGTAGAGTCTTAGTATATTAAGTATATAGCTTCAAGCTATACCTCTTGATATTGAAAAGTGAAGTAAGTAGTGCAAAAAACTTGCGAATTCGATTTGGATTGTTTTACTTTTACAGTTTCTGGCATTAACGTTGATCGATAACGCGTAAATCGATATTTATCGAAATCAGCTGTGTATATAGCATACATATATACCATTACAAAAGCGAAATTTAAGATAACATTTTGAGTGTTCAGGCTTCAGTTATCACATCCGATATACGATATATTTATCGATAAGTTTTATATAAAAAGTTTGCTCTTTTCCACTACTAAGCTACACATGTGTGTAGTCCCAATACCAATTAACTAACGCATACACCCTTTCACTTTCTTATTGACAGAGCATACGAAACGCGTTCAAAATTGATTGTGAAATTCTAGGAATTGTATCGCCAACTGCCCTGCCAGCGTTGCGGTAGTTAAAATTTACGCTACAACAGCAACAACAACAGTAATATTAACAACACAGCTGTGTGTGCTACGAGTTGTGATGAACTGCGTATGGCCCCAACTCCCCTGCCTGCCTACCCATCCCCCCCACTTGACACCCACAAACGTTTCATATTCCTGCGCCTGCGTCGCTTTCTTAGCTTTTGTTGTTCTTGCTATTGTTGCTGTTGTTGTTGTTGTTGTTGTTGGGGTTGCTGCGACTGTTGTTATTATGGCGACGACTTTTTATATTTATGTGCAAAGCTGCTTTTGTATACCCTAACCCAATGCTTAAGTATGTGAGGCTTTAAGCTTGAAGAAACTTTTACTTTAATCTATTTAAATTATTCCAAAATGTTAGAAATTTGTTATTTGATTTGGCAAAATACGATTTTATAAACATATATATTTAGATTTATTTACATGATAGAATTAGTTAACATCTTAAAATATTTTTCAAATAATTTTTAAAATATTTAGTTTTTAGAAAAAAATTTACATAATCATTTTTTTTTTTTATATTTGTAAAAATGTCAATTTCAGTTTTTATTAATACTTTTAATACTTTTTTAGAATATTATTTTAATATAGAAGAATATTTTAAAATATTCTTCAAATAATTTATAAATATTTTGTTTAAAACAAAATTTATACTTTAATTTTTTTTTAATATTATTAAAAATTTTAATTTAAGTTTTTATTAATACTTTTAATACTTTTTAAAATATTATTTTAATATAGAATATTTTTAAAAAATATTCTTAAAATAATTTTTAAAATATTTTGTTTTTAGAACAAAATTTATATATTATTTTTTTAAATTAATAAAAATTTTAATTTAAGTTTTTATTAATATTTTTAATACTTTTTTAGAATATTATTTTTTACATATAATTCTTTTTTTATTAAAATTTATTAAAAATTTAATTTTAATTTTTTTAACTAATATAATTTTTCATAAAGAGTATTGAGACGTCTACTTGCGCTATGTTTATTTTGAGTTTCGACTTTGTTTTGTTTTGCTTTTTTATTTATTTTTATTTTATTTTCTGTTTTTTTTTTTTAAGGTGTGTGCGGCTTTTTAATGTGGAAGTGTTTTATCTGTGGTGTCAACTTCAACTGGGCATATCTTTATATATCGCTCCTTTGGTCATTCATTCTTTTATCTAATGTTCTTGACAAATATATATATATATATATATATATATATTATATATACTTAATCTATATTTAATCGATATATATCCTGTCTTTTTCGAAAATACTTAATAATGTTTGATGTATTTATCTATCGTAAGAGCTACTCCCAAAAGTATACTATATATCAATCGGAGATTTAAGGCATTAATCGAAGATAAAATAAAGAAAGACCAAAATTACTTAAGCTTTTTAATGACTTCACTTAATTAAATACAAATGGAAATTGCATTTCGACTTCAAATCGCCAAAATCTCTGAAAGTTTTTTTTTTGTGTTTTGCAAATGCCCCTCCTCGATTGGGGTCTGATTCTTATTTTTGGGATCTGCTCGGTTATTTGGGGTCTCTCTCCTTCTCTCTCTCTCTCTCCTTCTCTCTCTGTATACAAATGTCTCTGCTCCATGTGGCAGCCGTCGATTAATTACCCCAAAAAGCCACGAATTGCCGCCTTGCTGATTTCAGATTTAGCTTTACGAGCCTTTTGCGCTTGACAAGTCGGAATTGAAATATGTATGCCTCGCCGTCCGAGCGGAGGGCATAAAAATACCAGAGTCAGAGCCACAGAGCGAGAGCTTGGCTTGTTTTTATTAGTATTTTTCGTATACCCTATTAAAAAAGTTATTATGATTTTATGAAGAGTTCTGCGAGAATTTAAGATATATATATATATATATATATATATATATATATATATATATATATATATATATATATATATATATATATATATATATATATATATATATATATATATAATATAATAACAGAAGGCATTTCTCAATCTACAAATCTTCAGCTTATATTTATTATAGTTAACATTAATACTTATTTTAGGTATTTCCAGTATTTAAAGTATTCGGAAAAGTACATTTTTTTAAAAAAAATATTTTAATAATATTCCCTTGGGCTTAAGAAATTCCTATACTAAACCAATATTAAAACATATATATCTCTACTTCATCATAAACTTTAAAGAGTATTTAAGTTTCGTCTCTTTTTTTGCTATTTATTTCCATTTATTTATTTTGATTTTTGGGCATAAGGCATTTAGTGTTTTGCTTTGTTTTCTGGCTGATTGGAGTTTTTTCTCTTTTATGGGACGGCCTGAAGATTCTCGATTCCCACAAATCAGCGAAAAGTTTTAAGATTTCGTTAAACTCTGCATGGCACAGGCATAAATACTCTCAGCGCATGTGTGTGTGAGTGTATAATAACTGATTTGTAGACCTAGGTCCGGTAGCACAACAGAAAGAGCGCGCGACAGTGAGAGTGAACAAGTGCGAAAGAGGCAGAGAGAGAGAGAAAGAGACGAGGGAGCGAGAGAGCGTGCGCGCGAGTGATAGCAAAGTGAGCTGCGCATACTAAATTGACAGCGGCATTGACGATGACGGCAACGCCAACGCCGACGCCGACTGCGATGTCGGCGTTGTTCGATTAATGTAGGTTAGAAACCGAGCGGGTTGCTCCGCTATGAGTCATGGTCACGTAAGCCAGTTCCGTACGCTACACAATTTTGTAGAAATGCCCCAAAGAGACGTCACGCTGCCGATGTTCTTGTTGTTGTTGTTGTTGTTGTTAGTTTTGTTGCGATAAGGATGTCGAACACGTCATTCCCATGACGGTGGTTGCTCTATGCCTGTCGCCTGCAAGTTCAATGTACAGGCTATATCGCACGGGCCACACCTGTTGCCGAAACCCGACGAGAAAACTACAATAAAATGCTGCGACGCAGTTAAATGGCAGCAACAAAGCAGAAATCACGCTGCGGTCGTAAAAGCAAAACGTGCTAATAAAAGCAAAAACAAAGACACAACCGAAGACAGCATAAAGGAAAGCACTAGGAATAATAACTGCACTTGAAAGCGATGTGCTCACTTTTCGCCGCTCGCTCCATTTGGAATGCGAACAACTTCCGCAAGAAGTGCCTAAGGCGAGAGAAGCGCACGAAGAGAATGAGAGAGAGAGAGAGGGAGACGGTGAAATTGGGCCAAGGCAAACGACAGTAAATACGACCACGACCACGACCTCTCTTCCTCTTGCTGAAGTAGTGTGGCACGGCGCGTTTTAAAACGCCCGCGGCGCTGCACAGGCGGCTTCTGTTCTTTTGCCGCCATTTTGCGTGTTTGAGCTTTTTGTTTTGGTTCTGCACATTCGCCAATTATGTACAAACATATGGATGCGCGTGTGCATGTGTGTGTTAACGTAGTAAAAGGAAAAAGCTCTTTTCCTTGTGCGCGCTGATCGCGTCATTTCAAACGCTGCAGGCGTTTTTAAACGCACGAGTTTGCGCCGAGTTCAGTGTACCCGTTACCTTTTACAGCTCGCGTGTGTGTGCGCCTGTATTTGTACATACATACATAAGTATGAGAGAGCACAACACAGATACAGCTCGTACATCAAAAATGCGTTTAAATCTGGCAAACGTCAATGGAAATAAATGCATTATGTACATTATTTGTGAACCGCGACCGCTCCCTTTGCCAAAAAATAAAACACAAATAAAGCAAGCAAACAAACAGCAACAACAACAACAAGCGAGAACATCGAAAACGATTTGTTGTCGCCGCCACCGCTCCCTTCTCGCCGTTCCATTAATAAAGCGAAATTCTGCATCCGCCTTTGTTGTTATTGTAGCTCTTGTTGTTGTTGTTGTTGTTGCTGTTTGCACGCATTATAAAAATGTCATTAACATGTCAACGGGTTGCGAAGTTCGAAATGTGCTTTTTTGTTTGGAGCGAATTTGATATACTCTAAAATGTATTGCGATAAATGCGACGGCGAATATGCCAGCGACATGCATGTGCATGTCTCTGTGTGCATATATGGGAGTGTATGTGTGTGTACTTGCACAAGTATAAGCAGCAAGTGAGGCGAATACGCGCAAGCATTTCCGATTCATAGGATCACTCGCGCTGTGTCTTATGCAAAAGTCCATCAGCAGCAGCGCTAGCCATATTCAAAAAGGCCAGCCGAAAATTTTAAGCAACAACAACCAAAAGCGAGCAGCGGAGGCGTCAGCAGTGACGCGACGCAACGAAGTCAATGATCGCCTCGCTGCCGTTGCCGCTGTCGCTGCCGCCGTCGCTCTCTTGCTGCTGCTGCTGTTGTTGTTGCTGTCATAATTAAACGCGACAAATACAAATACAATTTGAAGAAAAGAAAAAAAGAGCCGCCGCCGTCGTCGGCGACGTCGTCGCCAGGCCAGCGCCAGCCGTAAACACAACAACAATAAGAGACACAACAATAAATTCTTCAATTAACATTTCCAGCCAGGTAAGAAGCATGAGCGTGTGAGGGAGAGAGCAAGAGAGCGAGACAGGGTGGCACGGCGAAAATTTCTGCGAGCGTGTGTGTGTGTGTGTACGTAAGAGAGCAGGCATTCAAATAGAGAGCGTGCGAGAGCGAGACGCGTGTGTGTGATTGTGTGAGAGCGAGTGTGCCAGGATCATTTGCATTTGAGGCGGCGCAAGGTGTCGCTAAAACTGATTAAAATGCATTTGCACACACATAAGTCATCTGTGTGTGTGCGCGCACAACAAGAACAAAGTTGATCTTGTTGTTGCTCAAAAAAAGTGGGCACGTCGCGCATATTTTAGCATGTTATTGTTGTGCTTGCATAGATTCCCGTAACGGCAGAAACAGAAGAAAAAAAAATGAAATAAATTTCAGCTCTTTGCAGGGAGCTCGCGCACTTGTTGTTGGTGTCGACGCCGTCGCCGTTGCTGCTGTTCTACATAGTGTTTTTGTAGTTGGAGCCACAGCCGCGTGCCTGCCTGCGTTAGTCATAGAAAACGGCGACGGCGACGCCAGCGTTAGCGTCTGCGCCGACCGGCATGCAGGCATAGCAGCCAAGAAGACGACAAAGCGCTGTGAGTGATCTATGAACCAGCAAAGCGAACGGAACGGAGCGGAACGGAACGGCACACGGTATATGGTGCGCAGCGGCAGCTAAGGGTCTTCCCCCATCCACCCAATTGACCAATACGCAAAACGCGCTAAACAATTTTCATATTGGCGCCACGAAAGGTGTTTGCAGCGCTGGACATTGACGCGAGCGACCACCAAACGCGATTAGTCACAATAACAACAACAACAGCAAATTGTCGCCGTTGTTATTGTTGTTGTTATTTTTTGGGCTGTGCATTTTTGACAATTTCTCGCTCGCGTTTATAGCCTGGCAGCGCACAGTTTAAGCCCAGAACCCGGCCAGAGCAGAGCGCAGCCCAAAAGGCGGGCGAAAACGAAACGAGGCAAATTGAAACGATCGCGCGAACCCGAAACGAAAGCCGAACCGAGGCCGAGGCAAGCGAACGATCGCCGTCATCTTCCACACACTCGCTGTCTGTGTCCATGTCTCGTTCGCCTGCGTGTGTGTGTGTGTGTGTGAGTGCTGCTTTGCGTGCTGAGCGCAGGTTTATCAAAATTCGATTTTCATTTTGTGCTTTAATACAATTTGTGCCTTGCTGCCGTGTGGAAGTGGCAGGAGATGCCGACGCAAAGCAAATACAAATAAATAAATAAGAAAAGAAGTAAGCTCGAAGTTAGAAAACAAGCGAAAAGAAAACAAAATCGAGTGCAAGACATGCGGGCAAATAAAAACACAAATAAAATCAGGCAAAAGTGGAAACTTATTAAAAATAATAAACAAACTGCGTCTGAGTTCCGACTACCAGCCTGAACGCCTGTTGTGCCTCTGTATGTGTGTGTGTGTGTGTGTGTGTTTGTATGTGTTTATGGCAAAGAATCACGTAATTTAATCCGTGCGCGCAGCGGAGGAGTCGTAAAAAGCAAATGAAAACACAAGCGTAGCAATTGAACAGCTTATGTTATCCACCCCACTCAATGCCCCCGCCCCGCAGGCCCCGCTAGTCGGCTGCCCCTCGCCCAGCAATTGTTGCAGTTGCAGTTGCGTCGCCTGTCGCTTGTTTGTTTGGTGTTTGTTTACGCGCCGTTTACCGCTACTCGTTTATGTAACCGTTACCATTTGCCCGACACGTGTGCGCCTCCACAGCAGGCGGCGGGGCCGAGGCGGCAAGGCGTGGCCAGGCGCATATGCAAATTATTTAGCAAAAAAAAAAACAACAACAACGAAAAGTGCACAAAAAACACACACAAAAATTAAAGAAACATGCAAGATTAAACAAAATAAAATCAACGGGATGAATAAAAAGTAATTTACATATTGCGCGCACAACTAAAAAGCTCAGATACACGCACACACACATAGCCATATGTGCATACATATGTATATCTGTATATATGTATGTATGTGTGTATTTGTATAAAGTGTAATAATAAGCGAGTCAAGTGAAAAGTTGAGTCATCGCCAGCGAAACTTCTTATTTTATAATATATATATCTGCATATAAATAAACATATAATATACATAAGTAATATATAATATATTTCTTGGCCCTGCAGAATATGGAAATAAAATAATCAATAAAAGTTCTCAACATAATAAATTAAAAGTGCAAAGAAAGTTGCAAAAAAAGAAAAAATGTTGTAAAGTGCCCAAAATATTAAAAAAGTGCAAAAGAAAATTGAAAAAAAAGTAAACAAAATTAAAAAAATAAAAATTAAGAAAATTAAAAAAAAAGAATAATAAAAGAAAATAATTTTAAAAATAAAAACTAAGAAAATTGAAAAAATATTTTAAACAAAAATAAACAACAAAATTAAAAAGATAATAAGAGAGTTAAAACAAAAATAAACTAAAAAGAAATTAACATAAATATACAATAATAAGAAAGTTAAAACAAAAATAAGTACAAAATAATAATAATATTAAAATTAAATATATGTACTAAAAAAACTAAAATATTTAAAACTTAAGATAATATTACAAATTACAAATAAACAAATAAACAAATAATAATAATAATAAGTGCAATAATTAGCAGTCACAGTGAAAGCTCGCTAGAATGAATAACTATAAATTATTTATTGATTTATATCATTATTAATTTAAATGAATTATTGAAATATCAATTTAAAACGATAATTTATTAATATAAATCATTTTTAAAGGCATGAATAAATAAATTGAATATAAATAATTTTAACTATTTATTGATTTATATTATTATAAATTTAAATGAGTTATTCAATTGATAAATAAATTTATTCATTGAAAATTAAATTAATACAATTTAATTATATTAATTATTTATTGATTTATATTATTATAAATCGAAATAAATAATTAAATATTAATAGATTCCTAAATTCATTTATTGATTTATATTATTATATTTATCAATAAAATTGAAAATTTCGCTTGTTTAAATATTGCTCTAAAATTTCATCTAGCGAGCTTCAATGTACTCACCCCAACAAATCTTAACTTTTCAGCTAAGAGATACTCATTGAAAAGGCCATTTACCATACTAAACTGAACAAAAACCCAAAAACTGACCAAAAATTGCCTAGAATAAAACTTATATAAATAAACAAAAAAACAAAAATAATAATAAAAGCCAAGCTACACATAAATAAATGATAAACTAAGCCAAAAAAAAAAACATCAAACAGCTGAGAGTAAGAGAGAGAGAGAGGAAGAGAGAGGGAAAATCTTGTGATAAACGTTGATGATTTTGTTGCATTGTTGATGATTGCCTTACAAGCTAGCAAAATGCAACACAACGGCAGCAGTGGCAATGGCAGCAGCAGCAACAGCAATCTGCAGCAGCAGCTACAACAACAACAGCAGCAACAACAGCATCAAAGGTTGCAGTTTAGCAATATGAGCGATAATTGGGCTGTTTGGACCAACAACAATAATAATAACAGCAGCAGCAACAGCACCAACAACAACAACAGCAATGTGGCCACGCAGCTGCAGCTACAGCAACGTGCTGCCTTGTTGATAGCGAACAACAATAACAATAAACAACAACAGCAACAGCAGCAGCGTCTCAACAACAACAACAACAACAATATGACAACAACAGTCAATTATAATCAGCACTGGATGCAGCAGCAACAACAGCAACAGCCGCAGCAACAGCAGCAACAATACAAGCAACAATACATGCAACAAACTTACATCAGCTACACGCAACATCAGCACCAACAGCAACTATCGCCTGCAACAACAGTGCCTGTCAGCAGCTGCTACTATGCCACACTGCAACAACAGCAACATCAGCAACAACAACAACAATTTCTGGCGCCCGCACAACGCCACATGCAACAAACGCAACAGGCGCTGCCACAGGACGCAGAACAGCTGCTGCGCGCGCAGTTCACTGCTGTGGGCGGTGTGGGCGGCGGCGGGCGCTTGGAGCAACAGCAGCAGCCACAACAACAACAACAACAACAATGTCATGTAAGTAAGCGCCCAAAAGTTTATTTTTATTGAAAATTAAAATTTTAAAAAATATTTTTAAAATTTATAAAACCAAGTCCCTGGCTGGAATCGAACCTAGACTAGCTTGGTTTAACAGGCGCGCATCTATCCTGCGAGCTAAGCTCTTGCTCTGACTGGTAGTAAGAGTGAGCGAGAGAGCGCATGCGCTGCCAATTAGGCAAAAGCAAATGGCGAATTTTCAAATTAGAATTTATGTTTACTTCACTTGATTTATTTAGTGCCCGACTTAAATGACAACTTTTGGGTTAATTAGAAGCTCAAATGTTTATAATTTTTTTAATGAGCAAGCATAACTAACTACAACAGCATTTCGTGAAGTGTTTACATACACTTAAACCACAGCGTGCTATCTCGCTTTTGCGGTTTTGTGGGTGGAGTCGCATTAAGCAGTAGGCGGAGTCTATATTTCTTTGTGTGTGTGTGTGTGTGTGTGTATCGCGTGCATCTTGACATCCAAATTGCGTCTTATTGTTAGTTGAATTACAGCGGAAAATGAGCTTAGCAAAATGGCGAACGGGGCGTATGCGCAACGCACATTACGCATACGGCGCATGGGCAATGTGAACTGCTCCAAAAATATATATATGTATCTACATATTTATGTATATATCACAAAATAAAGGAAATTATATATATTTTAAATGCCGATTTGCGCGCAAATATTTGCTACCACATACATATTCCGACGTGGCGTGGGAATGCCGCACCCCAAGCGCAAAAATATTTTTTTTTTTTAAATAAGTTAAATTTGTTTCAACTCGCAAACTGAAGTTAAGCGTCGAAAGGGGGGACGAGTACAGTTGGCACATGTGTGCTTAAATTAAGCCCGCAGACAGCTATAAAAATAATAATACAGAATGAAGAAAAAAAATATATATATATATATATATATTTATTTATATATATGTAATTAAATATGTGATATTTATGCATAAAGTGTATTATTTTTGTAAGTGACAGTTTCTCTGGGCCGAAATTTAATTTAAATAATGAACTTTGCAAAAGCTTATGCAATTCAAAAAGCTCTAACCTGTTGAGAATTACGAGCAGAGTTTTGTCCCTTTCTATTTCAAGAGTAATTCGAAAAGCAGGAAGTCGAGCAGTTCAAACTGCAGACAAAAGCTTTAGTCTAAGTTAACAAATACTTATTCTAGATGCCAACAGCTGCTATCTTTATTGCACTACACACACACACATATACGCATACTCACTTTTAGTTCATATTAAATATGAATAGATCTAGGGTCTTTGTCATCATGTCAGCTATTCGGAAAATGGTTTTGGTTTCGGTTTTGGGTTACTAACAAAAGCTCTCTTATCAGCAAGTTGAAACAACAACAAGCCCCAGATAAGATGGCAACTGTAAAGTCACGAAGCTGGCCAGCTTGGCCGTGCCAACTGCCACGCCCTGTGGAGCTGGCCTGACCTGCCCAGGAAGTTGCAAGCTGTTAAAAATACGCTCGAAAAACAAAACAGAAAAAAAAGCGTAACGGAAATGCCAAAACACAGGCAACTAGAGAGAGACATGCCCATGTTTGACCAACTGTTCCTTATCTACCAGGGGCGAACGTGGTCACTGTTAAGTAGTTAACATTAGCAGTGCATAACATAAACAGAACTGTTAAAGAAGGGTTAACGACTTAACATAGAATTTTATTTATTTACCGGAAGAAATTAAAAAAATTGTTAATTATTAATTATAAAAGAAATAAATTAATATGATTATTATCACAAAATTAAATTCCATTCACCATCTCAAATATAAAGTCAATTTAAGTGTTTTGTAAGGTTTGACCTTTACACGTGACCTTCAAAAAATGCTTTTAAAATGCAATCAACTTGTATCTGGCTAATAACTGTTAAGAGGCAATCAAAAAGAAAGTTAATAAGACTACGATTAACTAATCCATTATCAATATTAACAGAATGGAACTGAAAGACTAGATTCGTAGATATGTCTAGGTTAAAGATTAATTTGACTTGTCACGCTGATTATATATTATTATTAACACTTTTATTTAGCTGATTTGCTATCTTCTCATCGATCATTAAAAGATCAGCCAAACGAGCTAAACATTCTAAAAAGCTCAAGTCCAGTTTGAGTTTTCTTTGAAACTTTTTTTCCACAATGAGATCTAAGTAGTTATGAATCAGACGATTTTAAATATTGGAGCTTTACAAGTGGTTCCCTGAAAGTATATTTATAATTTTAGATCTTCAGACTGTTGACTTCCTCTATAGATAGACCTATAAGGTGGTCTGCTTATACATATAGGCAAGCCTGTCTATAACATTCTTATGTAAACTGTACTTATCGAACTTCTGTTACTCATTTCGTTAATTTTTAACATTTTGCAGACTTTTCGTTGCGAAAAGTCCCTTTCCAACAGTTAACAGTTCTGTTAAATCTGGTTTACATACCTATAACATACACTGTTAATGTTTATAACCTACAACTCACATAAAGCTGACTGTAAACTTCTTAACAGCCGTTTCGTATTCACTGTTATCTGTTGCATGACAGACTATTAATGTTATGGTACCAGTTGTGTCTTGCATTTTAATGTTAGAGATTTGTGCGCTGTTAAGAGCCGGCTGTAGCTGGTCCTTGAACTTTGCTTTGTTGCTTTTGTTGTTGCAGTTGCTTTTAGTGGTTGCTGCTGTTGTTGTTGTTAATTATTACAAAAACAATTAAGCGCTCGAAATGAACAACTTTAAATTGCAGTCGTTTAACTGTTGTTGTTGTTGTCGTTGCTGTTGCTGGTATTATTTTTCGTATGCTTTATTTTTAATGAGCGTCACATTTGAGTATTATTTCAGCTACCCCTTAAAAGTGGGATATGCCAATGGGCATGAACTAAGGCTGTGCTGAGGTATGTAGCGGCAGTCAGCTGGGAATCGATAGATTTATATGAAAGTGAACAATAATCGATAAATATCGAATCATAGCTAGGGTCACGGCAAGCGAATTTAGAGATTCTTTATATGCTTTAGTCAATATCGGAAAAATATTTAGCTATACCACATATAGCCGCAGCACATCCTGCTCATTACCATTTGCAGGGTAGCGGCTAGCAGTCACTAACCGCCTAGCTGCCGCCTCGTTATGCTTAGCCCAGTGCGGCTGGTTAGTGCCTTAGTGCAGTCGATTCTACAACAAAGCCATTAAATTCGTTAATCATTTATTGCGTCGCAATGTGCTGCCGCCACGCCCACCGCTGGCTAGTGCAACGCCCATTGACAAAAAACAAGCAAAATGAGAGAAGAAAATCAGCTGTTTTTGTTTGTTGGCCCCAAGGTCTGGTCTTTAAGCATTCGAATGTGATAATTTGCTTTAATTTATAATTTCGATTCAAATGCTGTTAAGCGTCTGCGAAAGTCCAAAAGCAAATTATGTCCATGAAACAGATTTGAGCTCTTTTCTACACTAATCAACAAAACAATTGAATTTGCCTTTAAATAGATGCTAAACTTAGCCAATTGCATTCAACAAAAGTTGTTTTCTCCCGAAGAGGATGACTAATGGGCTCCGTCGATTGGAGCGGAAATAGCGCATTAGTCAGCCCTTAAGATATATACTATAACAGTTAGATCGTCTTGCTATAGACGACTTTAGGTCAGCCTGAAGTGTAGCATAGTTTTAGGTTGGGCGGACTTTCTGAAACGGAAATTCTGTTCCGTTCGTCAACAGAATTCCATGAAATTCTATAGAAATTCCAAGTAATTCTGAATATCGATGTCACATATGACGTAGGCGACGACAATGGAAATGACGACGATCGTGACGATCGTCAAATAAGCAATTAAACAAGATAGAGCCCTATCTCGACTGCGCTCAGATACTAAAAATTGAGTTCATAAAGCACGCTAGATCAAGACGGCTTAGATAGAGAGTAGAGGACAAAGTGAGAGATAACTGCTTCCATAAGAACTTGAATTACGGGGAGAGCTAAACTGAGTAAGCTTTTACTTTATTATTATTTACAGGGTATCTTAGGTATATACTCTACTCCCAGAGATAGATTATACCCTGAAGAAGAGATAGATGCTCTCATAAAAATGTAAAATAGAATTATGCCTATAATATATACAGTTCCAGTTAATTATTCATATTTACAGGGTATTATATGTTTAGAGCTTAAGCTTCTAATTATTACCTTTAATAAATGTGATTTATATTATAATAAACTAATAATAATAACAATAAATATTATATAAATAAAGTCATAGATAACTACGCATATTTACAGGGTATTCAAGGGCTATGCTTATCTGTTGCTTGTTTTGTATATCACTTTATAAATATTAATGAAAGCTATAATTATTCGCAGTTCTAAAAGTAGCTTATTAAATTCTGGAACATCTAAAAATGGGGTATATTGACTATGTGCATACACATGTAACAGGCAGAATATATTGCGGCTGAGGTCTGGGTATTCTATGAAAAATATATATAATATTTTAAATAATTAACAACTAAATACTATAGTATAAACATATTTTATTGACGATCAGACATAGACTGCAACTTTCGATAAAATATCGATAAATTTTGTTTTGTAAGCTTTATGTTTTACGTATTTTATTTTTTATGGAATAGTTCTCTTCCTTACTCTGCTTCATATTGATAAGAATCAATTTGATATATGTAGATTTTTAAATTGATCATAGAGCTCGAAGACTTGAAGTGATAAAGCCAACAAATTTGGCTAGAAATGTAGTCGAGCTAACTGTATTTTGATCTTATTTTTGTATATAATCTACAATTTAACTATAGGTTTATTAACTATACACTTAGAATAGGTATCTGCCAGTCGTGCACTCCCAGCTATATCAATTTGTCATCGTGTTGCAAGAGCTGCAATACTTTGACATTGCTAGAAAGGGTATGTGCTGGTCGTGCACTCCCGATTTGCCATCAAGTAGCAAAAGTAGCAAAGCTTCTGGAAGATTTCCAAGTAACTCGAACACACACAGAGAGAGAGAGAGACACACACACACACATACTCACAGACACACACTCGCACTCACACACACTCACACACACACACACACACACACACACACACACACACTCACCCACCAATGCACATTGAAATATGTTTCTTTTGTCATATCACAAATTGTTTGTTCAGTTGCAAATTGGTTTTAGGGGCGCAGTTCCTGTTCGTCTGAGGATCAGCCGAATGCGAACAGTTGGGTTTGGGCCAATCAATTGCGCCAGGCAGCGACTTCCTCGACTTGCCTGGTCCGGCCTGGCCTGCTTCTGGCCTTCTTCCTTCCGTCTGTCCCGCTGGCTGCTTATCTAATTGAGTCAGACAATTGGAAGTGCCGCGACGCCACTCAGACGGACTCGAGCCGAGTCGAGTCGCCTTATCGCGGCGTCCTGGTGCGGCGCGGCTTAATGGCTGGGCGAGATTTAGACGCCACTCGGCTACCTGGCGGGCTACCTGGCTAATGGGCAGGTCTGGCCAAACCTAATAGGTTCATTTAGCACAATCAAAGCTCTATGCGAGGCCAGTCAGAGCAGCTGATGGCAGCCAATTGGCAATGGGGGCTGCGGAACCTGTCGCTGCGCGCATACCAAGCAGGGGGGCCTACAATTTGTATACCTGTGTGCGTGTGTGTGTGTGTATGCGTAGAAACCCCGATGAGTCATCGCCGGTCCAAGTGAGTGAGGTGCGTGGGCCGCTGCCACATTGGCATACATAGCACGAGCTGAACATGTGCACAACAGAGAGAGAGAGAGAGAGCGACGCCGCTGAAATCAAAACAAAATAAAACGCGGCCAACAACAGCCGAGCCGAGCCAAGTAGAAAATGTCAACAAACGAGCTGCGCGCCAAATTCTCTAATTTGAGTGCAATCCAAAAACTCGCTCATTTGTTGAGTGAGCGTGAGAGCGAGAGAGAGAGCAACGCTCAAAATCTATTGCATGCGATAAAAAATACGAGTTTTAGGTTTGACTGCTGCTGTGCATGTGTGTGCGTGTGTGAGAGCGAAGCAGAGAGCGCGCGAGCAATCTTCTTGCTATCTGCTTTGTGCCATCATTCTGACTGTCATTGCGTGCTCCGCTTGTGTGCAGTCATTCGTCAGGGCGGAAAGTCAGCATGAAGTGGAACTTGTGTGAGCAGTTCCGAAATGAACTGGAATTTCAAAATAATTAAGTTTCATTTGATAAACTGATTGGATTGATTTGAATAATGGCAAATATTATTACATTAAATAATATTAAGTTCATATTTCAATATGTACAATATGCTATTTCACATTTTTCACCAAGTTTTATTATTTATTATTATTATTAATTTAATTATATATTAAATATTTGCAAAATTATCACACACTAGATCAGCTTCAGATAAACTATTTAATTTCAAAATTGAATAAAATATATATTTTATTATATAAATACATATATATTTATTATATTTCTAAATATTTCTATTTATTCTTTTGTTAATTAATTTATTTATTAAGTTACTTTCACTTCATAATGACCAATGTTAACCATTTTCAATTGAGTTGTTAATCGTGCAACTGGTTCCATTGTTAAAGCGCCTGCAGCCCTGGTACACAAGCAGTCTTCAATTTCCAGCATAGGCCAGCGCTTGTATGCGTGCGTATCTGTGTGTGATTCGTGCGAGTGTGTGCATGTGTGTAGCTGGCAATGGCCAAAACGTCACGCGAGCGTACGGATGACGACGGCGGGCTGGTTGGGAGCTACTAGCTCAGTTATTTTTCGCTTTTTGTTAAGGCAACGCGACTGCAACGGCCACGGAAAGCCACGCGGCTACGTCCCCCAGTCACTGTCTTTGTCTATCCGTGTAGTTAATTCTCCCCCCCTTCTCACACACACTCACTCTCTCTCTCACTCTGTCAATCGCTCTGTCTCTTTCACACACGCGCTAAGTTACGGCTATCACAACAACAATTCGCCGCGTAACAAGCAGACAAACGTTTTTATTGTCCACTCGCTTCAGTTGAATTTGTTGCTTCTGTTTATATGTATGTGTTTTGCTGTGTGTGTGTGCCGTTGTTGTTGTTGTTCCGTTTTTGACAAGTGCTCGTAAACGCAGCAGAAGAAATATCCATTTCGCCCCAGGTATTTGTTTTTATCCAGAGTAAAAGTAATTACCAGCGCGTGTATGCATGTGTGTGTGTGTGTGTGACTCTTATCGTCCATTTGTGACAACGTGAAACGTCATAAAATTGCGACATATTCAACAGCCAAGGCGAACGAACGTTTTGAAACTCTAAATTCGCCGTACGAAGTTCAGAGCGAAATAACGGTGGGTGCGGGGCGTTGCCAGTTAATCTAGAAAATTCTGCGCGAGCCGTTAACAATTTGTTTTAACACAAACAGAAGACAGACAGGCAGGCTGACTGGCAACAACAACAACAACAACAAGTGTGACAGCAGCAGCAACAATTTGACAGCTGGAAAAGTAAACCGCAGCCAGAAAGAGATACAAAATACAGCGAGAGAGCGAGCGAGCGAGTGAGCGCAGAGAGCGTAAGCTGAAGAGAGCCAAACAATATATCGCCCGCACATGTAAATTTGTGCATTGTGTACGAAATACGAAATAACAAAGCGAAACAGTGCTAAAAACAACAACAACAACAATGAAAGTTAAAGTCGAACGCACAACAACAACGAGGGCATTAACAAAGGCTGTGAAGGAGGAGGAGGATGAGGTGACAACGGCGCAAGAATTGGACTTTTTGCCCGATATGGCAACAACGATATCGACAACGACGGCAACAGCAACAATAACGACGACAGCAACAACTGCGCGCAATCTTATCGTAAGTGTTAACCCCCTCCACCAATCTACCCTCTATTTAGGTGTGTGTGTGTGTGCCGTTGGGTTGCTTAGGCTGTTGCATAGAACGCAATAAGTTGCCCCTTGAATGCCAAATCAAAAATCTCAACTAAATTAACACTCAACAAGCAACAACAACAGCTCGATGGGAATATTTCTGTTTTTCTTTTTTTTTTGTTTTTTTGCAGTCAAAAAACTTGTTTTTTATTTTTCGCCGAATTGTATTGTGCGCAATTTTATTGTATCTTTCCAGTTGTTGCTGTTGTTGTTGTATTCGTATTTATTTTGTCGACATCTTTGGAATTTCAATTCACACTTTTGTTGTTGTTTCCCATTTGCCTTACTCTCGCTCTCGCTCTCGCTGGCGCTGTCAGTGCCGCTCTCACACAGATACGCACATGCGCTCGCACACGTACGCGCACTTTATCGCATGCGATTTGTATACACTGTTTGCGTTTCACTCTGCTTCTCACTCAAATTCGCCTCACACACACACACACACACACACACACACACACACACTCACTTGCACTCGCCTCAGTTTTGCACTCAGCTATTTCGCCATGCGGCGTTTCAAGGCTGGCCGCACACAGATTTGAAGCTGTTTTGCCAATTTTGCATTTTTCGTTTTTCTTCTCGCGTTTTATACATATTTCTATGAAAAGCTTGGCGTGGGCGTCACTCACTGCTGCCTGCAACATACATACATACATACATATGCAGCACGTGCGATTCACGATGGATTCAGTTGTCTTTTTCTTTGTTGTTTCTTTCTCTTGCACTCGCACTCGCACTTTGTGGTTAGTTTCGGTGTTCTGCCGCTAAGGTCAAGGCTGATTATCTAGCGCGTGGCTGACCCACAGATGAATTAGTCATGGGACTGCCCAGCCAAAAAAAAAAAAGTTCGATGCAGCTAAATACAGTTAGAGTTTATGCTTACGCGTGCTGCAGCAATGAGATTGTCAAATGACTAGTGTTGGCAAACGCTGAAAGGTGCTTTGAGCAAATGTAGCCAACAGCTAGTGCTTTACAATACAGTTAGGTATTTTTTAGCTTCAGAATTTTAAGCTTAGAATTGCTGAGAACTAATCATTTTTAAAGCTCTTTGGAGCTCCACGCCCTGTCTTGATGATAATAAAGCAGCTTTCAAAACACAGAAGCTTTAAGCGTTCTATAATAAATTAAACATAATTAGGAACATTAAGCTTGGCCCTGTTAAGAATCGACCACGTTTTCAAGCTCTGCTTTGAACTGCTGGGACCTAATAACCTTCAAGCCTCATTGAAGCTTTATGTTTGCTGGCTATGAAGCAGCTTTCAAAGCACATGGACGATTTAAGCTTTGTCTTCTTTTGCTTTAATCTAAATTCCAATATAATAAAAATATGCTTCATAAGCTTTAAGATTTGTCCTGTTAAAAATTAATCAGTTTTTTAGCTGATTAGCTCTTTAGAGCTTTCAGATTTACATTTCAGCGAACTAATAATCTTTAAACCGTATTAAGCAGCTTTCAAAGCACATATAAGCTGAAAGCTTTGTCTTATTTTGCTTTAAGATAATTTTCATTAAAGTAAACAAACTTTCGATTGCTTTGATTGAAATCAAATTCTATGCTTAAAAGCTCGCTGCCTGACCTCGCTTACTGTTAAGATATGTACATACATAATACTTATGTTTCGCAACAAAATTAAATACAATGCCAAGGTCAAGTGTTGCACAGCTGCCGCTGCTGCTGCTGCTTAGCCTAAGCTCTGCCGCACCGCCTTCCGATTGGAATTGCGATTCCAATTGGAATGTCAAGCGGCTCACGCGTTTTGTTTCGACTGCTTTTAGAATTGTGAATTGTTAATAGTGAATTGTGCATTGTTAATTGTGAATTGTCAATTGTGAATTGTGAATTGTGAATGTATGGATGCGCTATGCCAATGGGCCTTAAAAGGCGCGTTGCACTTGAAACACACACGAAATGCCAATTTTAGTGGATTTGTTGTTGTTGTTGTTGTTGCTTCTGCATAAAATATATGCGTCAGTTGTTGTGTATGCATAAATACATAAATATTCAAGCATTAAGAGGCAGTGCATTAAAAGTCAAGTCCCCACAGGTGATAAACCTTTTTACGGCTCGCACTTCTTCTGCTTCTTCTTCTCTTTGTTGTTGTTGTTGCTTCAAATATGTATATATACCCTGGATAACGAGAGTATCTTGAAGGTTTGCATGAGCTGGAATTAGTTGGAAGAAGAAGTTAAGCTTTGGGCATCTGAGCAGCATGAGAAGCTAAAGTTGCTGTTATCGATATTTATCGATTTGCTGAAAAAGTAATCGAAACAAGTAATTGGGTTAGTTGGAAGAAGAAGTTAAGCTTTGGGCAAATGAGTAGCATGAGAAGCTAAAGTTGCTGTTATCGATATTTATCGATTTGCTGAAAAAGTATTCGAAACAAGTAATTGGGTTAGTTGGAAGAAGAAGTTAAGCTTTGGGCACATGAGCAGCATGAGAAGCTAAAGCTGCTGTTATCGATATTTATCGATTTGCTCAAAATGTAACCAAAACAAGTAAATGCTTATGAATATAAGTGCACTGAGTGTATGAGTAAAAAGCTTCAGCATATATCGACTCAAGAGCAAAGCTTCAATTAGATATAGTAAATATATGGCTAAACTCTCAACTCACTTTGAAAGCTTTAAAGCTTGCTTCAATATTGAATATTGAATTCCAGAAAATTAGAATAAATAGTATATGATTACAGAGCATATGTCAGTTGAGCATAGCCTATTGGCATATACTAAGCGGACTCAAGTTGAAACAGATACAGATACAAATGCCACACACAGATACAGATACAGCTACAGCTACAGCTGCAGATGCAGATATGTACGTTTGGTCGGGTTGCCAAGTCAACAGAAATTGGGAATTTAATGCGCGCATCAACTAAAAATAAATAAAAAAGGAAAAATAAACAGCAAAAAATTAGCTGCCAACTGCAGCGACGCGTCGCCCGCGCTGTTCGCTTATTAAACAACAATAAATATATAAAAACAATTAAGCATTAATCGTTGCTGTTGTTGTTGTTGTTCCTCATCTTCTTCTTCTTCGGCTTATGTGACTTTTATGGTTGTATTAAGTTGGGCGCGTTAAGTTTATGACCGTCCAATGTCCTCAGCTGACGAACAAAAGTGTGTCTGAAAAGAATATCTATATAAATATATATACAGAATATGTATATATGTATATATGTATATATGGTATATATACAAACTTATCAGACTTTTGCTGCTTGCTTGCAAGTTATTTCATTGCATTTCGTAATTCCTCCCAGTTTATCTGGTATTTGTGTTCGACAAACCAACCTGCTAGATTGGTTATCTTTCAGATATATATAAGTATACATACATATATGAATGAATGGATCTAGCTTTAAAATGAAATTGCAGTAAATATGTATAAAATATTTAAAGAAATATAAATAAAAATGGTAATTTAACAAGCCCGAAAAACAATCGAGATCTGTAGTGCCGAGAAGGGTTTCCTATAGTTGATTCCCGACTTTTCTGTGTCGACAAGTTCCCTGATACTGAGTACTAATTGTCGACAGCTTTTTGGCTTGATTTTGACCTAGTCTTACACATGGATCAGAGAAACTGTATTCACTATTTGGCCAAAACATATTTCCACAATCTGACTTTTCTTCAGGCCCATATCAGAAGAGATCCATAAAAGAGCGATGATTGGGATAAAGACGTCCTCGAAGGAGAAGCTTTACAAGATTCTAAAAAAGAAAATAAATTGAAGATTTTTGATGATTGTTTATATCATGAATAATATCAGATGAGTTTGATTTCGAAGGGTATAAAATAGATAGTTTATAGAAAATATTTTTGGGAAATTTAAAAAATGGCAATAATTTTTTAACAAACCTATATGCATATATGTATAAACATCTATATAGTACAGAATACCTGGAATATGATAAAATATCCAAAGTCCTATAGTACCTATAATTGTGATAGTAAAATGACAGATTTCGTGATATATTTACCAAACATTCAACAATCAAATTAACTACTTTTATTAAATAGTTATCGAATTGTAAATAATTCCAAGAAATCTACATTTGATGCCTTATAAATTATGTTTTATAGAGTTCGATTAGAAATCACTCTGAAGAGCCAAAAAAAAAAAAAACAAATCGTGAACATCATATCATAAAATGCTGAAATTGAGCGAGTTTGATAATAAACACATAAATAAATAGGGAAACCCCCCAATGGCAATTGCTGGAGTCGTGGAGGCATCAACTGTACTTCGGCTGTAAGCTATTTACAAACAGATGTATATCTATGTATATTCATAGATTTTTTTTATCGCTGCTGTGCGATACGAACTCTACGCGCGTCGTGACGTCAATCGTCTTGAACTATCTAACGCTTAAAGCTCACTTCGGCTCTTTGGGTCTTCATGAAAAAATAAATAAAAATACGTCGAAGTCGCGCCCGTAGATAAGCCGGTTTTTGTGTCGCTTTTTCCTGAAAGAGCGAGACGCGATCGCATTGAGCACCAAATTTGGTAGTAAATTTAGTTGGCTGACGTCACAAAGCGAGCTTATGGAAAGAGTGAGACAGCGAGCGGGAGAGAGAGAGAAAGAGAGCAAGCTGAATTGTGGAGGCCTAACATTGAATGTTGCGTATACGCAGCGTTAATTTTAGTGTTTCTAATACTCTGTCAACGTGACTAATTGGGGCATATCGAAAGTGTGAAACTGTGAGACTATTTCAATCATTATATGAGGTATATATATAGTTGTTCAGGTTAATGAACTCATACCTAACTAACTGCAGATTCTCGCTTGAGATAAGCCAAAATTAAAGCTATAAAGCTGCTTTTATAGCTAGAACTAGTATTATGCAGTCGCTAACACCCGTCTGCAACAATCACTTCAATCTAAGGCAGAGTGGCTGCTAGTCGAGCGTGCTCGGAAAATGCTAAATACTGTATTTGAGGCGGCGAAAAGCAAATTATGTCATGTTATATTTTGAACTAACGGGGAAAGCCGTGGGAAATTGAAGGCAAATGTCAAATGTTGCGTGTTTTCACTTTCGATGTTTGGCAGGAGGCGTTGCTCTATTTCGTTGGTGAAATTCCGAGAAAGCAATTTGGGAACTTGGCTTGGTTTGTTGAACTCCAGTCAAAGGTCGAGCCTAGCGAGGGGGTGCGTTAGCTGACTAACGGTAATTGAGTGATATAGCGGCTATGAATTTGGTAGGCAATCGCAGCGGAAATCGCGAAGCGGGACGAATCGAGGACAGCGGCACATCTGGCAGCGCTGGCGCTGCACAAAAGTGCAGCGCGAGTGAAAGATTTACACGCATCGCTGGCAATGCCAGGCAGAGACTGAGGGGCTGTTGTTGTTGTTGTTGTCGGTGGCTCGTGTGGGGATTATTTTGTGACGCGTCATGGCGCCGAATTCCAAGAAAGAGGCGCAGCATTCCGCGCTGCCAGCAACCACTTCGAGAAGTGCGAAAAATGCCGGGCCACAGAGATAAGTTAAAGGAAATCACGCAAAAACAAAATAACGAGAGCTAAAAATGGCATTAGTCGAGTGTGCACAGCCGGGAGATACCCTAACTTAAATAGTGAATTGTGTTAAAGGGGGAGAATTGCTTGATTAACTACGTGTAGAGGGCAGCACTACTCTACTACTACTTCTACCAAATATCTCACTCACACATATACCCCTTTCCATTTCCGTACAGGGTATGTAGCAAAAAAAAAGAAACCGAAGAGTTGCCAGCATCGCCTGCCGCTGCTGTGATGCCCCACCAAATGGTGCATGACGTGGACCATTTGGCGTTGCGGCTGCTCCTTGGACTTGGCGCATGTTGTTGTTGCCTGTTCGTCTTGTTGCTGTTGTTGTTTTGCTGGTTGTTTATCTTCTTGTTGCTTGTGCTTAAAAAATGCTGGGGATTTCCAACGGTTTTCACTCCTTTTGCACTTGCAGTGCGCTCAGCGCTCTCAGCTCAATTCAGTTTCACTCAAACTCTCAAGCTCTCTTGGCAGTTAGCTCTCTCTCTCTCTCTCTCTCTCTCTCTCTCTCTCTCTCTCTCTCTCTCTCTCTCTCTCTCGCTCTCTCTGAGTGCTTTTGCAGTTTGTGCGAAACGTGTTTTGAGTTGAGGTTTTAGCGCTTGCGGCGCTATTTGCTCCTACGCCAGCTGCGCCTATTCGTAGCAGCGGGAGGGGCAGGGCGGGCGGGCCGCCGCTAACTTGGCTTAAATAAGAGCATGAATTCTGGCTAAATTGCGTATGAGTCATCCACAAACGTAGTGGCGTGTCGTGGCGTAGTTGTAGCCACATTCGATTCATTCACTTCATGCTTTGCCTCTGCTGCTTCTTCTTCTGGCGTGTGTTCTCTCTTTCTTTCAGCCGTATGAATGAAATTTTGCGCTGTTATCGCAGCTACTTAAAGTTGACTTTGTTTTTCTTCTTGTAGTTGTTGTTGTTGCTGTCATTGTTATAGCTGTTGATAGGCATTCAAATATTTGCAGTGCCAACAACAGCCATACCCCAACCCAAGACGTTATATATGTATGTATATATGTATATATAGTTCATAAAGTTCATGAAATATAGGATAAGATCTGCCTTAAGCTTAAAATTGCTTAGGGACAGCGCAAGTTACAGTTGACAGCGACAGCTTGTAGTAGTAATGCTGGAATCCTTAACAATTTTTACTATATAGCCTCATTGAACTCTGGATCTGTGAGAGATATAGCTATGAAAATTGGCATGCAAGCAAGTTACATTTGACAGCGACAGCTTGTAGCAGTGGCTCTGAAATCCTGGACAATTATACCTATATAGCCTCATTGAACTCTGGATCTGTGAGAGATATAGCTATGAAGACTGGTATGCAATCTCTGATATGCTCAAGGTCAAGATTTTTATAGAGATCCAAGTTGCAGGAAGTGCTATGCAGATTACAACCTTAACTGTTCCCTTTGAACTCGAGAAGTATATAACCTACAGACTCAAATTTTGTTGTATTCGTGCCTATAAGCAAGTTCTACCATAATATGAAAAGAGTTTTAGTTCTATAATTCACTGTTTTTGGGATTGTTAAAATTCATTTGCTTAAAATGGTAAGAGTAATAAAGGGACATAGTCGAATTTTGTCCAAGGATCAAAGTTAGTCCACAGGTGCGTCACTTCTGGTCGGGCACATCGACGCTGGCCAGGATGACCGTTATGTCATCTGGCTTGCCTCCCGCGCCGTAGTTAATATTGCTGGCCTTGGCCTTGAGCGCGAATGGGGACTGAAATGTATTGCTGAGGGAGAGGGTTTTGGCCATGTTCACCAGGTGATTGACGGCTCGTTGCAGCTCCTCTGCGCGGGTCTCGCCGTGCAGTGGCCGCAGGTGGCGCACCAACATGCTCTCGGGCACATTGTCGAAGAGGCCGTCCGTGGCCAGCAGTACCAGATCGCCCTTCTGCACAGTTATGCGTGCTGTGACCGCCTGCTGGGGCGAATCGCTTAGGACGGAATTCATGTTCGGATCGGGTGCGACCGTCAGCTGGTACGGCGTATTGAAGCCGTGCAACTGCTCGTCGGAGCGATGCAGCACCTTGCCGTCGCGCAGCACCATGAAGCCGCTGTCCCCCAAGTTGGCCGAGTGGAGGGTGCAGTCGGCTCGGTGCAGCGTCACCAGGCAGGCGGTGCTGCTGCCGCAAACGTTGCACGGCACCTTCTTCAGCTGATCGAAGCTATCGATCAGCAGCTGGCGCGGATTGGAGCCGTCGTAGTGCGGCTGCTCCGTGATTTCACAGCAGTTCGACATCAGCTCGTGGGCAAAGACGCCCGCGTCAATGCCCAATCTACGCCAGCCGCCCACACCATCTGCCACGCCCATCGATTCGGCCATCAGCGTGGTGCTCACGAACCAGCTGTCCTCGCCATACCGATGGTCGCTCATCATGTACTGGCTATCGTGCATCTGGTCCTTCGAGCTGCCCTGTACGGCCTTGATCAGGCGTGGCAACCCCGCGGCCTTGTTCACGGCGCTGTGCAGCCGACACTGAACAAAGGCATAGTTCGCTATCTGCGAGGTGCGACTGGAGAGCTTACGCACCGTAAACAACATTCTCAAATTTAGCGCGAAAAATATATTCACTTAATTTGTTCCCAAACCTAAAAACTACAATTTAAAACTCCTTGCTCAAATTTCGAATTTCGTATACCTTCTAAAAGAGACTGAAAAACAAACAGTTGAAAGCCGATTCAGTTTGACTCAAGCTCAAAAGCATAGCTAGAGCAGTAAGGCTGAAGCTGAATCTTAGAGGAATAGGGAATTTTAGAAAAATAAAATAGAAATAGAAAATTTATATATAATAAAATAGACTACATTTATCTATGGTATATCTATCTATATCTATAAAGTTCCCAAGGGAATAGGGAATTCTAGAAATATTTACAATATGTTTATGTATTATAGTAAAATAGATTACATTTATCTATAGTATATCTAGATATATATCTCTAGTATATATGTATATATCTCTATAGTATTGTATAAAGTTGAATTCCAAATAGGAATGGAAATAGGGAATTTTGGAAATATTTATAATATACCATATAATATATTACAATAGACTACATTTATCTACAGTATATCTAGATATATCTATATATTCTATATATTCCAAATAGGAATAGAAATAGGGATTTTTGGAAATATTTATAATATATATACCATTTACCATTTATCTCTAGTATATCTAGATAATATCTGTAAACCATTATGAGTCAATCCCCAAGACTTGAGTGTCCCCAACTTCGTAGCGTCCAATTCAATATTTATTCTGTATGATCCTTATCAACAGGTTGCTATCGTTTACAATCGCGAGTTGTTTCGATTTCGTTTCCCCTTTTTCTGCTGAACAATTCACTCATTCAGTGGCGTTGTCTTCCCGGTAATGGCTTTGTTAGCGTCGCTTGTAATCTTATCGGATAGTTGTGCAGGGCCTACGACACGGAGTCGATACCTTTGGCACCTCGGCGCGTATGTATAAATCATCACCGGAAGTGGGCAGCGGATCCAAAGCATTTCGCTTATCGCAATTGGGCTATCAAGCAGGTAAAACAAGTAAACAAACGCTTAATGTTGCAAATTATTTATAAACGCCTGATGTAAACTGTTCCAGAAATCACGCGTAGCTTATCAATGTCGAATGGAAATATATAAATATATAGATATCTCAGATATGGATCGGCAGATTCGCCAGAATACGACAGTTATTCATACATAAAGACGTATGCATTGGGCACTTGAGCCCGAAGTTCCTGTAAGGCCACATATCTTTCTTTCCCTGAACTATTTCACATATCAGAAGACTTCATACGCTATACATACTATATGCACTTCCGAGTTTCGTATTCGCGTTTCGCTTCCATTCTTATCGAAATTAACGGCCCTGTGGCGGTGACGTTAGACGCTCGATTTAACTTTGAATTCCAGGAACTGGCGACAGCGTTCGTCCAAGTTGGCTCTTTATAAATATAATATATACATTTATAATATACATATATAGTATATAGAATAAGGTATATAAATGGGGGTAACACACGTAACTGGCGGCGGGCGCGGGACCCGCATTTACAATTGCGGTACAGTTGCTACCGCACAGTATAACAGATTGCCGCAGCCATGTCTATTTTCGTTGCAGATCTCGACCCTTAGTTAAAACAGCTGCGGGTGGATGGCGATAAAAAAAAAACATATATATACAACAACTGTATATATTGTATATATATAGGGAACATACTTATACTTAATCAAGTCGGAGAAATTACAAGCAAACCCCAACTGACCGCAATTCATTCCATTTAAATGGGTTCTATTTTAGATCGATATATGTATGTTTCGTAGAGGCGACTCATCAATTTGCTTATTTCATATTTTTGTAATATATGTATGTATAATGCGCATTATTGTAACCCTATTTCTTCTCTATTTATCTTTGCAGGTAAGTAAATCCAAGGGTTACTGCAAATCAATTACTGCAAATGCTTCGTGTCACATGGCCCAGTTCCAGATCCAATTACAGTCGCCATCGTTAAGTCCCCGCGCTCTGATATCCAACCCTTGCCCCAATCGTTGTAAGTGCCTTTGATACTCTCTGTGTAAACAAGGTCAGTGCGGACTTTTCGATACCCTGCACAGGCAATTATGAGGGGTATGTTTGGGTATAAGTAGGAGAACTATACTAAACTGTCATACTGCAACTTTTATATATAGTCAATGCTGAAATTGCACAAAAGTTGTGTATGTAAACTGTTATACATTATGAATTGTTATACTGTCATCTCTTATACAGCTAAAAATTTGCATACTGCTAACTGTTATACGGCAAAAATCAGTAAGCTAAGCTGTTAGCTGTTAATATATGACAATCATTTAAGCAAATTCAAACTGTTATACACTAAACTTTGTTAGACTGTTTTTAAAGCAAACTGTTCGATGTTGCCTGCTTAACATTTATATGTTTTATATTCTTATACATATAAAGATTCAAAACTGTTATACTCTCAAAACTGTTATACATATAACAGTTTTAATGTACTATTTAACTATTATTGTCCTATTAGACCATATTATCAGATGCATATAGTCTTGTGCTACAGCATTCGCATATACTGCGGGGTATTTCCTAGTCTATCATTATCTTGTAACTATATCTTTTTCGCTAGGGTTTCCTTTGTGCATGAAACTACAAATGGGACGTGTACAGTCGCATAGCCCATCAATATTTGTGTGAAAGCTGACATATCGTAGATAAAGTCAAAGCTAGAGTAAACAAACACCTGCGCTTGCCTGCCACACACCTGTAGCCACTGGGGTAGATACAAGAAAAACGCACGAAAATAAAGCAGCCAAATCGAAGCGAATCAAACAACGACCCATTTTGGAAGCGCAGCGGCCGATAAGGCCAAGTCGAGACCAACTATGGCGGCCTACAAAGGCTGGCCATTGTAATTGTGTGTGTGAGGGGTACTTTACCTAGGTCTTTAAATATAGTTGCTTATGTCATAATCAAATTGTCTGCCGATAAGATAAAGAAGCTGCTCAGCGAAACGTCGCCAAGAAAATTTTTGGGGCGTGGGCACGTGAGCCCAAAATGCAAGGCAAAAGGCAGTCTGGGCTAAACCCAAGAGCCAAACACACACACACACACACGTGTGTGTGTATATGTGTGTGCATACGAAAAAAAAAAAACAAAAGCTACGAACGCTGCGCGCTCAGGAAATGCCAAACGTCTCTGAAAACTTTCGACTCACTCAAACGTCAAATTCGTTCTCGCCCTCACTCAGAGAGAGAGAGAGAGAGAGAGAGCGAGAGAGAGAGAGAGCGCGAGTGCGCTGTGGAATGCGATAAGCGCTCAAAAGCCGTTGGCGCTGGGCAGCTGGCGTATAAAAGTCGTCGGCGCAGCGATGACGCATTTAGTTGAAACCCGTTGGCCGTGTGAGACACTTCGGCAAGTGCAGAGCAGACAGAAAGCACACAAACTGTTAAACTGTAAACTGTTAAGCCGAATGCGAGCAGTTCTGTAAAGCAATAACAAAAGCTGATATAAACGACGAACAAAGTTCTGTTGAGCATATTTTGTAAATAAAACGCGATATGTGCGAGCGAGCGCGCGAATAATTCTCGGAAAAGCTGACAGCAAAATTAATTTGCAAAAAAAAAATAAAAAAATAAAGCGGAAAGCAAAAAAGAAAAGGCAAATACAGCTATAGCTACAGATACATTTGAAGTGCGCGTGGAATCCGAAAAAAAAACAATAACAAATAAATACAAAAGCGAATTTCGTCAGAAATTTGCATTTGTCATCGGCATAGACGACGGCGTCGCCTGTTGCGCCTATTAGAGGCAATTACTACCTAAACGATATCGATCAAGTGTACACGGCAAACATGACGCTGGACAGCTACAATATCTTCGGCGACGACTATCCTCTCTTTAACATGCCGTTTTCGCCATTGCCCAAAACGGTAAGCAAACGAAAAAAATGGAATGGAAATAAAAACAGTTGTTTCGCTTATCGACAGCAACTGCAGTAGGGGTAGCTGAAACTTCCAGAAGTCTCGGCCCAGTTGTCGATTTGCAGTTTTCAAAACATTCATATAATTACTATATATATTTCTATATACATATGGTATTCATATGTATATCTCTATCGCTGCATGCATTGAGTCTTATCGTTCTTGGTAATTTTGTCGTCGTATTCCCTTTGATTTTAACATATTTATTCCTATTTTTCTTCTTTTTTTTTGCGCCCCCATTATTATATCGTATTTGATGTGATTTTGCTGTTTTGCAATTGAATTTGTTTGCTTAATGATTAGACGCCTTATCAGCGCAGCGATTTATGTTCCAAGTTTTATATATTTTTGTTGCTTTTTGTTGCCTTTTCGTGCGATAATATTATTAATAATTATTGTGTGTGGCAAGTGCACAAATAGTTCAAATAGTTTGTAGGCGGCAACCCACCTAAAATCCATTTGCTGATAACTTGAAAATATTTCGAATATTTGTACAGTTATGAAAGACCTTGTTTCTGAGGGGTTTTATTACATACACACATATGCACATACGTGAAGGGGAGGTCGAAAATTAGTTACTTTTTTGAAGGAAACATTGTTAGCCATAGAAAATTTGATTGATGTTTGCTTTTGAAAAGATAGCTAAAGAATCGAGTTATATAAATAGATTTGAAGATAATGTTATACAAATAGATAGTTGTATTTATTTTGTTGTTGTTTCAGATACTATTTTGTATAGATTGGGAACACACAAGTGTTGTAGAAAGACAAATATATAACAGTTTGTATAACAACTAAGATTTTATATGAAAATTTATAAGCAAAACTACAAACATTTGATTGTTTTAAAAATAAGAGTATATAACAGTTTCTATAACAGTTTTATATAACAGTTTGTATAACACTTTTGTATAACAGTTTTGGAAAACCTACGAAAAACTCGCGTAAAGCACTTTCCACATCTTCAAATTTATTATGCTATATGTATAACAGTTTCATAAAGCAAAAAATAAGGTTTTCCTATATTTCTGACATATTAATAATTTTCTGTACTTTTTAAGTGCATTGCAATGGTCTTATGTTACATGGAAATCTATTTGGCTGCTCACCCGCTTCAGTTTTGCACCCCTTTAAAAATAAATCACGTTGCCAGCTCATGAGCGGCTACAAAAACAAGTTGTCCGTTAATATATGTTTACTTTTTTGCAGTTTTTGTTTTTTTTTCTTCTCTGTCTTGTTCTTTTTTTTTTGCATTTATTTTTTGCATATTACGTCCATTGCATTTCACAGTCCAGTGATCGGGCGGGCGGCTGGCTATATTGCACACGTGCGATTTCTGTGGGCAAATTTATCAAGTTTTTTGGGGTTTACATCTGTTATATACTAATATATAACTGTGTGTCCGTGTGTGTGTGTGCGTGTGCATGGCACCTTTACGTTTAATGGCCAGGGCAGGGTTCAATGTTCAGCTTAACTGGGCTTAAATGCGAGCGTAGAAAGCGAATTGAAATTGGCAGCCGTCGCATGCATGACCCTTTCAACTGCCACCAAAGTGGCCCAAAGGCATTCGCGTGACACTTGATACTCGCTTTCATAAGCATATAAGACATAGGTATATATATATTATGTACATAGATATATATAGATTTATGTGTGTGTGCATATCCCATATCTTGCATATACTTATTGCTGCAATTGGGGCGGTTCAAAGTAATATGCTTCAAGTCAAACACTTGCGACTTCTGACATATGCGACTTGAGCGACTCAAATTGTTTAATTAAAGGCGCTTAAGCACTAGTGCACTGAGAGAAAAAGTGGGCTAACTTGCAACAAATATGATTAAAAATGCTGAAAAAAATACTTAAAAATACTGCAGTATAACAGTGGATTATTACATAAAGAGCCGCAAATAAATACAATTTTATATTTTTTATGTTATTGAATTTTAAAAAAATGTCTTAAAAAATAAATTTTATAATAAATTTTTCGCTGAGTGTATTTGGCATTCATGCTCCGCGAGGGAGTTACAAGGGTAGTCTATCACTCGCTTAAGTAGATGCACACTAAAACTCTTTCAATGAAACACAAAATTTGTTGTGTGTGTTTGTGTGTGTGTGCTCCCTCGCAATGAAGACAATTTCAACTTTCTTTGGCACACAAATTTCGACTTGGGCACTTTTAATTAACTGAATATGGGCAAAAGAGCACAAAGTGTGGGGGATATGCGATAGCATTCGATTGTTTTCATACGATTTATTTTACTTATTTCGGTTTTTTTTTTGTTTTTTGTTTTTTGGTTGGGGCGCACTTTTCGAGTGGCTTTGTGGGGGCGTCTTTGGACAGCTCGTGGGCCAGAAAGTAAGAAAGCACTTGATAAATACGTGACAGCCGGTGCCAAAAAAAAGAGTGTTATAATACAAATAACTACCCATACAAAGTATTACGTTAAAGCCTAACTGTACTGAGCTGAGCTGAGATATATGGAGTAAATGTATTGAGAGACAGAGAAATTTGGTTATTGCTGAAATATGAGGCGGTTCAAGCAGAGTCAATCAATCAGCTAGTGGAGCAGCTGAGAGAAAGAAAGCAGGAGATAGTAGAGAAATATGGAACAGATAAGTTATATATATATCTGGAGTAAGGCAGACAGACTCAATCGGAGATAAAGATATCAGTTTCCACTCTGTTATGATCTATATAGTAGACTTATAAAGAGATCATCTTCAAGTATAAATGTTTCTCTTGTAATTCGCAACTAGTTGAAGCACAGCTTGAGTGCAGCTGCAGTTGCCCTGTTGCCAACTGAATGCTAGAAATGAATACACCTTTTGTGGCTAAGCAGACAAGAAAGTTATGGCCATTAGCTGAGCTGTATATATACACATGTGTGTGTGTGTTTTATGGCCATTAGCAAACAGACAGCCCAGTTAATTGCAGCGTGAAGTTGAGCAGTGCGGCGCGCTCATTGAATTGCAATTCAATTTTGTGCTAATGCCTCAGATTGCAGATATCTCTAAATATATATATACTATATATATATAACGATATAATTTGGACTGCAGTCAAGTCGTCAGCTTGAATTACTCTGGCTTCTAATTTGATCGGGCATTTTACTTTTTGGCATTCTGTCCTGGCCAAAAAGGACATGCTGTCTAACATAATATTCTACTCTTGCCTGTAATTTGAGACAGCAGTCAAGTGACCAGCTATTACAGCAACAGCAACAACAACAAACCACAAATGCACATTTGCCAATTTGAGCTAAAGTTTTTGGCTCTTTGGCTGTTTGACTGCTTGACTGCTTGGCCTGGGCGTCGCATTGTCCTTCTTGGAATTGTGTTTGGCCAAGCCCTAGCCTCTTGGCAGACACGCTTGGAAAGTGAAAACAACTTTTACTACTTGTCTGCGCCCGGGCGCTGTCTGCCAGCGTAAAACGTTGGCCCCGCCGTCTGTTTGCAATGCGACTTGCATTTTACGTGTTGTCCTTGCGTCCTGCGTCCGTGGCGCCTCGTCGTCGCGTCGTTTGTTTGCCATTTCCTCGTCGCTGGCAAAACTTTACCATAAATTTCCTCCTCGACTCCCCCGCAGCTCGGTTTGTTTTTATTATGTTTGATTGTTGTTGTTGCTGCTGTTGCTTTAGCTGATTGTTTTTGTTGCTCGTGTCGCGACAAAATGCATTTAAATAAATTATTCCTAGACCAATGTCGCGTCACTTTATTAGCCCGGGTATTTCCCCATTTCAGTCCGACTGTCCGACTGTCCTTCTGCTTTTTACTTGACAAATTTAATTACAAGTTAATTACGCTCCAGCCAAAGTGCAGAGCCAATTGGCCAAACGTTTACGGCTCCCTGGAACGCTATCTCTTTGCCTTTATCACTGTGCAGAATTGTGCGCTTATCGCAGCTGGCGGCTTATGTTGCTTCATTTCTGTTTTATCAGTTTTACGAATTTCTATCGAATTGCAGTTAATGCAATCAAAATCGAGTGCCAACTGCTAAAGCTGGGCCCGTAAAGTAGAACAGTTAGACGTCTCTAGGCTCACGTAACGCGCGACTTATTAGAGATGTATTAATGAATTTTAGTTAATGTGTGTTAATTTATAGCAAACATAGCTCAAATTGCTGCTAATAATTAAATACATTAGCTAATGCAATTTTAATTACGAAGAAAACTTAATAAAGTTGCATATAAAAAAGTAGAAAAATATATAGCATTTTTTGATGTTATAAAAATATATATATATATTTATATAACAGCCATATTAGATATTAGATATATTTTTTTAATTAGTAGCAAAAAAATAAATGAAAACTATATAATATTTTAAAAATATGAAAATAAAAATATGTTAATCTTAATATTCCTTTAAATTTTGCAACTGAAGATTCAGTAGTATTTAGTATTTTTATGAATACATCACTTTATGATCTACTTAAAAGCTTTACCATAATTTCTTCATCAATATTTGAGCTATACAAAAAAAAGAAAGAACTATTTCGAAATGTATTTGCTTTGAATAGTATATATTATATCAATATTGAGTGCATATATATAATTGGGTAGAGCCACGTCAGTTAGAGGAATTGTTATCGGGCAGCTCACACCTTTGGCAAATATTTTCGACTCTCTCTGTATCTGTGTGTGTGTGAGTATAATAATACAATACAAGTATATTCATTAGGCGGGTTCAATGCACTGCTTAAAGTCAAACAAAACGACAGAACTGAAATATTTTTGTTGTTCAACAACACATGTAAATTTGTCAAATGTCGTTGTTGCTGTTGTTGTTGTCGGCGTCGGCCACGCCCCGTGTCAGCCCCAAATGGCACAGGGCAAACAAAAGTCTGATTAATTTGACACTGAACCTAAAAGCCTGGCACGCAGGCAATCGCAATCGGATACCACCAAAAAAAAAATATATATATATATATATGTATATAAAAGAACCCTCGCAAAATGTGAGTTGAAATTTATGTAGCTGGAACCCTCGGGTGGTTGGCTGCACTTTTTGGCAAATTTTGAATTATGACTTCGAAAAAAAAAAAAAAAAAAAACAGCAACAAAAACTTGCAAAAAATGTTTAATTCAATTTTGTCCAGGCAGACGGCAATGCGCAGCCAATTCGCGTGGGCGTTCCGAAAATGGGCAAACATCAAGTGTTTTTAAATGCCAGTCGCAAATAATCATATATAGTACACACATATAATGTGTATATATGTATATGTATGTACATATGGTATGTGGCATCGGGCATATGGTCAAGCGGCGTTTGCGTGCCCGAAAAAGGCCGGCACGAAAAAAAAAAATGAATATCATACTGAAATGTTGGAGGCAACCGGCCGGGCGTTGACTTCGACTGGGCGCGGAAGCGAGACCGGGAGCTGGGGACCGGGAGCGGGCCGCGAATCGGCTCTGAGACAGACCTAAAGCTTGGCTTTATCAAAAAGAGCTGGCACTCAGCGCGAAACCACTCCAGACAATTTCACTACGGCATTGCGGTCACGTTCTCCTTTCCAAACGAAACGCAAAAAATACAAAGCAAAGATGTACAAATAAGAAAAGTGCAGTTGGCAATGACCGACTGCGTCATACTCGTTCAGGGGGAGAGAAATTGCGAGCTTAATACTCAAGAAAGTGCTTGGAAATTGTAAGACTGTGATACGATCATGATGCTAAGTTCCTTAGGAATCTATGTAGATCTTGGGCATATAAATATCTATTTAGTCTATTTGACTTCCTTCTAAAACTTGGCTTTCATCAAATTTCAGCTAGATAAACTTTGATTGACAAAACCAATATACTCCCTTTACTATTTGATAGTGTATAAAAATAAATAAAGAAAATAAGCAAAATAAAATTATATATTTATATTTGCGCTTCTCCCTCTTTTGCATTAATTGTTTTATTCGCTGAAAATTTGCTTATGCAAAGAAACAAATATAATATTATTTTCAATGATGTATGCGCTTATCGCAATGGGAAGTGCAAAACTGTACACACAACACACGCACACATAGACAGTCGCAATCGCACACTCACTTATGCAGCTGGCAACTCTGGCCCACTGACGGCGCACTTGAACTTGTCAACTCTGGCGCTGACATTGCAGCAACTTTGACTGCAGTCACGATAAAAAAATAAATAATTAAACAAATAATAAATAAATAAAAGCAATGCACTTGAGCGACTGTCGTCGTCATTGTTGCTGGCAACTCTTTTTGTATTTTTGCCAATTAGAAATCACAAATTTTTGCTATTTGCGCTTGTAAATAATGCGCATTTCTAATAAGTCGGCGAGCTTTTGTTTCAACCTTCATCGGCCGATTGGCAGTATCTAAATGCATCTACACACAATTTCAGCTTAATTTATGCAATTGCACACAGAAATAAATAATAGGCATTACAAACAAAAAGTAGAAAAAAAAACCTGGCTAAAATGAGCATTGCAACAAAGCCGGAGTTAGCGACTGCGACTAGCAGATGCCTTAGAATAAACAACATTTTATATGCTTAGATAGATTCTATGAAGAACAGACATTTTTAATAACTCTCTTATATATTTATATATTTATTGCCGAATTAATTTTAATTGTTTAACAATATTTTCGATTTGCATGAAATTCCATTCACAGCTTTTGCCTTTAGCAGCTCAATAACAGCTGCCTAACAGCCCGACTCTTTAGCTTAACATTTGCTTAACATCTTCGCCTCGCTCACTTTTGATATAAACAAATGAAATTGTCATCGCTGCCAAGTTGTTTGTATTTCGCTTTATTGCGTCATTGTCTGGCTAAAATTGGCTTAAAAATAACTCAACACGTCAGCTATACAAAGCAACCACCACAACAACAACAACAACTAAAAAGCGATGCCGTCGTTTTCTTTTGCTTTTCGCCTTCTGAAACCCTCAATTCGCCGCGTATTTGTCAAATATAAACACAAGCACAGTGCGAATTCGTTTCAAGTGAACTAATTAATTTCAAGGGCACTTCAACTTTCGCCTGAGAACTCAACATAAATCACATTTTTCGATTGCTCAGTAATATATGAATTTATTGCTAAATGTTAGATTAATTACTGTCCACACTCGCGCTGTTTACTTTAGCCAGTAATTACTGTAGCTGTAGCGTAGCGCACTACTCATACCACGTTCAGTTGACTTACATTCGCTTATCAAACGCGCCCATGTAATCAAATTTTTCAGTAGTCAACTTCGTCAATCGTCGCATTAGTCAGCGGATCGAGTGGACGTATGTGGAAGAATCTAGGGGGCATGCTAGACTCAGAGATACCGTGTAGGTTTGGCTTAAGAGATATTATGGGATGAACTCCAAAAGAGACGTGAAGGAAACGTATTGTAGTATGTATTAGCTCAGTCTCTCTCTCTCTCTAGCTCATTCTCCTCTCTCTCTCCTAGTATTTACTCTCTCTCTCTCCTAGTATTTACTCTCCCTCTCTCTCTCTTTCTCTCTCTCTCTATCTCTCTCTCACTCCTAGTATTTACTCTCTCTCTCTCTCTCTCTCTCTCTCTCTCTCCTAGTATTTACTCTCTCTCTCTCTCTCTCTCTCTCATTCTCGTTCAACTTCTCACTCTCTCCCTCATTCTTCTTCACTCTCTACCATTTTCTACCTTTTCTTTCTCTCTTCATCTCTCACTCTCTTTATCTCTCTCCCACTAATACACCCAACTTCCTCTAAATTCGAGGGTATTTTCGACGTCAGCCTCTGGTTTTTTCACTCGTCTCTCGCTCGTCGCAGCTCAATTGACCCCTTCGACCTGAACTTCGGCTCTGTCGCCCTGATAAGAATAGTTGCTCGCGTTGCTCTGCGCTGCGAACAAGCTCGTTTCAATTTAGACAATTACGATTACGCCGAGAACTACATACTACTACATACTATTATTATTATTATTATATATTTTTAATTCAACTAAATTGGCTGATTCATCTGCAAATGGGTTCTGCGAAAAGTGAACAAAAAAAGACAGACATCATTTGCGTTCATTAAATTTTCAATTTATTTCTGTTTGCTTTTTATGCAATATCCCAAAATGAATGAAATGAAAAGAAAATAAAAAAAAGCTTGTGTCACTTTGGGAAAGTGGGTTAAAACGAAAGTCGCAAATGTTTAAACATTTATGCAAACAACAACAAGCGGTTTACTTCAAAAAGGTAAATGCTAAAGTCAACAAGAGCACAAAGAATAAATTTGATTGTTGCCTCGCAAATAAACGAGTTGGAGGAAACGCCGAGCGATAACTCAAAGGATCAATGCCCCGCGATAATGTTTATTATACAAAGCGAAATGAGGCACATCAAACAAACCACGTGAGTGGGCTGCACTCACTTTCAGTGTTGGGCAACGCTCGAATTTGCTAATTCGCCTCGTTAGACACACGCACATAGCTCAGCGTACAATAATTGTTATTGTTTATGGGGGCTGACAAGACACCTGCTCTGGGCCAATCTGTCGTCGGCACACGCATTTGCATCTGGCCTGTGTTCCGTTTCTTTGATTTCTTCTGGGAACTGTGACAGCGCTGACTGCTATAAATATAAAAGAGAGGAAACAGACGCACACACACACACATAGCCCAGTCGAGAGGCTGTCATAACTCTTGCTAAATGCTGTCGGCTGACAGCCTGAAGGAGGCGTATTGAGTTATATTAGCTGTTTATTAATGACAGCTCGAAACGTTTAACCAAATGCGCTAGGGTGGCACCAAACACACTTAGAGTTGCCATAATGAGCCGCAATGAGAGAGCTTTTCCTGGCTTAACTAGAAATCTGAAACTTAACCTCAAACAATTTGGTATCTTTTGAAATATATACCAAAAGAATACCAAAACTTTATAGCTGGATATTTACTATACTATAATTTACCCTAGCTAAACATTAGAATGAACTAATCAACTCTTATGGCAGCTTATAGCACAACTTATGCCAGCAACTGTTGCTGCTTCACAGCTACAACATATTTCATATCTCTGTTAACTTTTGCTCACGTGGATCTTCAGATCCTTTAAATTGATGGCAAATCAAATTAGTTGTAGAATTGTTTATAGCTAAACTTATGGCAGCAACTGTTGCTGTTGTTGGCGTGGGCTGCTGCTGTTGCTGCTGCTGCTTCTTCTCATCGCTGCTGCTGCTGTTGTTGTTGTTGTTTTCTTGGTCGTGTGGGCTGCTGCCTCAATTAAGAGCAGGCACATTTGAAATTTATTCGATTTGCTTAGCTGCTAAACGCTATTATTGCTGTTGTTGTCGTCGTCGTCGTCGTCTAATTTACTCACTCGAGAGAATAACAACGAACGAACACACACACACTCAAACACTCTCGCTCACATTTGTATCCAAATCTCAAAAGAATCGTTTCTGCCAATTTGAATTTCTTTCGCTCAGTCGCGAACGAACAACGAACCATCGAAGTTTAGAATTCTTTTTGAATTTCAAACGCAAAAGGAAAAACTTTTGCTGCGATCGCGCGCGCGCGCTGCCCCTCGAACGAACAAAAAAAAAAAAAAGAAAAAATACAACTACGAAAATAAATTTCGAAAAGCAACAAAAGGAAAACGAATTTGCAAAAAATAAGAGAAGAAAAGAAAATAGAAAAATTCGGTGTGTTTTTCGCAGCGCGTGCAATTGCCAAAACGAATTTGAAACAACGAATGGAAATTAAGAATTAAGAGGAAGAGAAAGAGGAAGAGGAATAAGGAAAGCAGAAGGAAAACAACAAATTCTTTGCGCTGCATGCCGCATATATGTATACATACGTACACACATACATACAAATATATATATAATACATATATATATATAGCAGCTAAAGTTCATATAGAGAGGCGTGGCCCATGCGAAGAAGTGTGCAAAGCAAAATAATTAAAATATAATCGAAATACCTATATAATATATACAGATGTACCTAGCTATGTAGTACATGAATATATAAACATATAAATCTATATCTATATCTATATATATGTGAAGCTCTTTATGTATGTACAACAACAACAACAACAGCACAATTATATAACACGCGCTATTTTGCCTGCAATTAAGAGCAGTTTTTCTTTTGTAAACTGTTGTTAATTATAATTGTTTAATATTTTTGTAATTATTGTTAAAAGAAGCAAAAAGAGAGAAAGAGATAAACGTTGTCAGCACGTGCTATTTGTAGTTTGATAATTAAATTTATTATGTTTGCATTGGCCGAGTTGAACTTAAATTTCGAACCCTTGCGAAATTGGCAAACGCTGCTGGTGGCGCGTCTCAAGCCGCCGGAAAGTGGCTAAGATAGCAGCAGCAGCAACAACAGCAACAACGAATGTAAAGTCCAAAACGAACGAACAAATAACTAAACGAAAGGCAAACGCAAAAGCCAAAACGCGAAACGAACGAACTATATATATAAAACAGATATATATATATATATACATATATATATATATATATATCTTTTGGCGCCCAACAACTCAAGAGCAAGAACAACAACGACAACGACAACATCAAGAACATCAACATCATTACAATTTAGAGCTTTTCCAAGAAAAGTTTGCTGTAAATATTTAATTTAACGCACAGAAATTTCGTTAGCAACAACAGCTGTTGTTAGTTTTCTTCTTTAATTAAGTATATATAGTTTATTTATATACGAATTGTTGTTCACTTATATTGTTAAAAACGCCCAGAAGCCAATACGAATTTACAGAAGCTAGTCAGCAATACAAAGTTTACTGTGCGTATGCGTAATATTTGATACGTATACTTAATATTTAATAAGCGAAACCCACTAGTCTTTAAGCCACGCGCGTTATGATGAAAAATCTCAATGGTAGAGCGCATAATGCGTGCTACCAGCCCTACTATCAGCAGCAGTTGCAGCACCAGCAGCAACTACAACAACAGCAGCAGCAGCAGCATCAGCAACAGCAGCAGCAGCAACAACATTTGCAACAACAACAGCTGCTGCTGCAGCAGCAACATTTGCCGTTGCCCTATGCAGCACAATACAACCAGCTGCAGCAGCAACAATTGCAGTACAATCAACAACAGTACTATCAGCAGCAGCTGCAGCAACACCAACAGCAACACCAACAGCAACAGCAGCAGCAGCAATTGTTACGTCAGCAACAGCCCACGCAGTCAGCCTACCAGCAACAACATGCTAAGCAATCATATGTCCATAACAGCAACAGTAACAACAACAACAACGCCAACATGGCACGCAGCAATATGCACGCAACAACAGTTGCTGCTGTGACTGCTAACGGCAACAGCCACGCCAACGCCGCCAACGCCAACACTGCGACAGCCGCGATGGCAGCCATGTGCCAAATGCAAAGCTTTTTAAGCCACCAGCAGCAGCAGCAACAACAGTACAGCAACAATTGTGCGCATATTAATTATAATCAGCAGCAGCAACAACAACAACAGCAACCGCAGCAGCAGCAGCAGCAACAACAGCAGCTGCCAACGGCAGCAGCAACAACAAATGGCGATAAATTAACATTGGATAGTGCCAGCGAAATTGCAAACTTTTTGGCTAGTGAGCTTTTTATGCAGCAGGTACGATAAATCGATAGCGATAACTTATCGAACTGGCTGAAATGAGCGTGACAATAGGCTAGGGATATAAAAGCGGATGTGTAACTGCGTAAATGCAATATATATATATATATAAATGTGACCCTAAAAGCTTGTATGGTCCACTGTACTGTATGCTCTGTAATCGATTATTAATATATCGATATGTGTATTTAACACCATTTTCTTTATATTTCTGTATTCATATTTGCAATTGGGATAAGAGTTTATATGTACTTCACCGTGGTATCGATAGTTATCGATGTTTGCAATTTTTCAGAACTTATCGATAACTTTTTAATTTGATTTCCGCAGCATTTTCTTAGTATTTAGCATTATTTTGATGAGTAAATTAAACTAATTATATTACTTATTAAATGGAATACCCTTACTGTCTTGCAGCTCGTTACATTTGATGGCATGCAGAGTGCACCGACGCTGACAACGCCAACGCTGACGCCGACTACGCTGCGCACCATTGAGGAGACCATCTTCGAGCTGACCTCGGACACACAGAATGCGCCCTTCCAGGCGGGCTTCAAGCCGCCGCCGCTGACATCTCTGGGCAACGTAACGAACAACAATACGATCACGTCCACAACGGCAGGCGTCGTCACGCTGCCCGGGATCAATGCAAATCCGATCAATGCCAATCCGCAGTTCGATTTGCTTGCCCTGAATTGTGCCGGCAGTGTGCCCGGCAGCGATTCGGAGGACTCCAACGCTTCATGGAACGACGGACAGCTGAACGATGACCAAAGCACAACAGATACTTGTGAGTAGTCCTGTGCCGCAACACTAACCAAATGTTGACTAATCCTTGAACTCTTTCCAATTGCAGCTAGTGCCGCGACAGACAGCACCTCGTATCAGAATGGCGGCCACATGATGGGCAACGGCTCCAATGGTGGGGCCAACAATTTCACGGCCGCCCTGGCGGCTGTCAACAGTGGACGCGGCTCGAGCCATGCGACCAATTCATCTACCTCAAACAGTGCCACGCCGGCGCGTCGCGGCGGCGGACGGCGTCCCAACAAGGCGGCCAACATGTCCCCGGAGGAGGAGGAGAAACGTCGCATACGGCGCGAGCGCAACAAGCTGGCTGCAGCGCGTTGTCGCAAGCGACGCGTGGACCAGACCAACGAGCTAACCGACGAGGTCGATGCACTGGTGAAGAAGGGCGAGGACCTGAAGAAGGAGATCGAGAACTTGAATGCGACCAAAAATCAGTTGGAGTACGTGCTCCAGGCACACAGTTCCACGTGCCAGAAGGTGCGCGACGACCTGCTCACCGTGGCCACGTGCAACGGCCTGATTGGGCCGACAACGCTGCTGAACGTGGCCAACTGCAGCGCCAGCAACGTCAGCCTCCACAACAGCAACAATAGCAACAACAACAGCAACAGCAATGACAGCAGCAACGGCACCATCACTGGCTTCGACGCCACGCTCAATTCGACCGGACGCAGTAATTCGCCGCTGGATCTCAAGCCGGTGCTCACGGACGAGCAGCTGCTGCAGCACATCAAGCACGAACCGCAGGACGGCGCCATCGATTCGGGCTCCTCGCTGGACCAGGATGGCCCGACGCCGGCCAAACGCTGCTTCGCGCTGCCCAACATTGCCACATTCAATGCATCTCTGCAAACGCCCACGGGCCCGGCGACTGGCTCCTCGTTGAACACGCCCATTTCGAGCACGGCGCCGTCCAGCTTTGCGCACTTCAGTAGCGCCATCAGCAGTCCCACTCTGAACGCCCATGCGCTGAACAAGCTGCCCAAGCCGCGTCCCAATACGCTCAATGTGCACGCCCAGCGTCCATTTGGCATCGCTGCCGCCGCTGCAGCTGCCGCTGCCACCGATGGCAAGGCGCCGCCCACCCAGATCCAGGGCGTGCCCATTCAGACGCCCTCGACGGGCACCTTCAACTTCGATTCGCTGATGGATGGTGGTACCGGACTGACGCCCGTGTCGGGTCCGCTGATGCCCACCTGCTCCTCCCAGAACAAGCATCCGCTGGAGCTGCCAACGCCCACAAGTGAGCCGTCCAAGCTGGTTAGCTTATAACCAGTGTAGGGTGCGTGGCGGTGGCGCGCGTCGCTAACGAAAGTCAAACATTACATTTAGTTTAAAGCGTGTGTGCAGCATGCAGCATGCAGCATGCCACATGCCACATGCCACATGCAACATGCCACATGTGGCATCAATTTATGTGCATATGTAGTTTAACTTAACTAGAGTCAAACATTACATTTAGTTTAATGCGTCAACGCTGAATGCCACGAAAGCAAGTCAAACATATAACAGTTAGTCGAATGCGTGTATGCAGCATACAACATGCCACATGCAACATGCCACATGCCGCATGCCACATGCCACATGTTCATATGCAGATTAACGTTTACATTGAGCGAACGCTAATTAATTAAGATTTTTACACAATGTTTTCTCTTGTTTTGTAACGATGATTATGATTATGATTATTATTGTAACCGAGCTGCCACGCCCCCTTTCAGTGTGCGGCTCGGCTAACTTATTTAATATTTTATATTGTTTTTCCCCCGTTACATGTATAACTGCTTTTGTATTATTATCTTTATTATGTTTAATTTATGATTTGCTATCGACTATCTATAACTACTTATATACCATATAGAATATATATGTATACATCTCTATATATATATCTTATATTTACTTGTATTTTTGTGCAATTTTTTCAACCATTTTGATTTGCGTGTGTTTTCAAAAAATATACATAGAAATATATATACATATATATATATGCCTAAAACATTTGAGCGAAATGTAAAAATGATTTAAGTAAGGATTGAGTAAGTTGAGTTTGGCAAAGATGTTTGTTGTATATGAAGGATGCGTTGTGATATTTATTATTAACAGTTAAACAAAACAAAATTAAAATAAATCATTTAAAGGAAGCATTAACAGAGCGTGTAATGAAACGAACTAAGCCGGTTTTAAAATTGTACATTTAAAAATAAATAATTAAATTAAAATTAAAAAGAAAAGAAAACTTTTAAAATACAAAACACTAAATACGTTGCCTTGATAAAAAGTAAATAGGGAATATAAAACAAATGATATAAATATAGTTTGCAAATGAGAGAAAAATGAGAATTTGAATTACTATATATATATACATACTATATACTACTTAAGACTTAAGGCACAGTAGACAAACAAACAAACAAACAAAACAAAAAAAAAACATAAAAAAAAAACCCAAATATATTTTTACTAAACGCAGAATGCGCTCTATTTTCAAATACAATTTATAAGAAATGACAAAACAAAACAAAACGCAAAGCAATTATTTAATATGTAATTATATGTATTACGCAATATATATATACTTATATAGATATATATTTGATGATAAACACGAGCAAATGCAAATCAGGCAAACATATTTGATATAGCCTTACGAGTAAATCCCCCTGAAAACAGAAACTCCCTTCAGAAAAATCACAAAATTGTAAACAGAAACAGAAACTGAAACTGAAACCGAAATTGAAATGCACTTTCCAAATGGGGCAATACAACCAAAATTGTGTAAGAGAAATAAAATATAAAACAGAACAACCTTAAAAACAATTGTCTTCTTTAGCCCAGAGAGAAAGAGAGAGAGAGAGAGAGAGAGAGAGAGAGAGAGAGAGAGAGGGAGAGAAGGAGTTCAAGATCAAGGCATGCTTGCTACCTGACAATCAGAGTTGGAACGGATGTGCCTGAAGCAATTGAAGTCGCATAAGATTACAAAACCGCTGGCTCAGCGGCCGTTGAAATACATATGTCAGGTAAATTAGGCTGCACCTTAAAAGCAAAGCAAGGCGTACGCTAGATGGAAATGCAGATGTATATGGCAAAGATCTCAGTAATTCTAGCTCAAGTTTGAATCTGGATAATATGGCATGAGGTAGTGGGCGGGCATACTTAGGTATTATCTTTATTGCGCCAAAGATAATGTAGATTCATCTCTTTCAGTTAACTTTAGATCAAGCTTATATATACACATATATATACTCAATTTCACATGATACAAAAAAATGCAAAAATGCCCCTGAAAAAAGAATAATATATATAAAGAAAGAAGATATCTGTATATATGTACATATATATAAACCAGCTGAGGTGCTACGACTAGGGTTTTTTCATTCTCTCTCGTTTTTTGGCAACAGTCTAATGCGCAGGTAAGACTCGAAAGGTGCGAGCCGCAAGCAAATGGATCTATGTATAAGTGTCGTATACAGAAATATATATATATTATATATGTACACATATATAGAGCTGCGATACAGATAATGCCGACGCATACACATACGTAAGTGCATATATGTATGAGATGAATTAAAATTTCGGGTTCGCTTTGCATGTTTACATTTCTTTCTTTATTTTTTTTTTTTTTGCTGGCAGTTTTTTGTTCAGTTAATCTGGAACCGCCGATATGGGCAGCCGCAATCAACTGCTGAGCGCCCTTAAGCGCTGCTTGGGCTTGGGCCGACACCAGCTGAGCGTGGGCCCCCGCCAAGTGGTATTGGTCACAGGCTGCGACTCGGGCTTGGGGTAAGCTAATGTCATTGATTCTGTATCCATATAAGCTATATTCCGCTGCAGGCACTCCCTGGCTGTCTACTGCTATAGGGCGCTGCATATGACCGTCATCTCCTGCTGCCATAATCTGGAGTCGCAGGGCGCGCGGCTGCTGCAGCAGCTGAGCAGCGAGAAGGAGCGACGCATGCACACCTGGCAGCTGGATCTGCTGCAGCCCGAGTCCATAGAGGAGCTACACGGCAAGCTGGAGCAGCTCTTGGCCAGCACGGACTGTCAGCTGCTGGCGCTGGTCAACAACGCGGGCGTCATGTGCTTCGGCGAATTCGAGTGGCAGCTGCCGGCGCAGATCGAGCAGCAGATCAACTGCAATCTGCTGGGCACCATGCGCCTGACCCGGCAGCTGTTGCCGCTGCTGCGACAGCAGCGCGCGCGCATCATCAACGTGACCAGCCACTGTGGCTTCCAGGCGCTGCCCGCTTTGGCGCCCTATGCCGCCACGAAGGCCGCGCTGCGCGTGTGGAACGATGCGCTGCGCATTGAGCTGCAGCCGTACGGCATGGAGGTGGTCAACTTTGTGCCCGGTTCCTTTGTGCTGGAGAGCAACATAGCCGCACGCCAACAGCAGCAGGCCCAGCAGCAGCTGGAGGCCTTCAGCGCCGAGCAGCTGGCCCACTACGGCAGCTACTTCAGGGCATTCCACGAGTATCTGAGCATACTGAGTGGCTTCAAGAAACCCAACCAGCTGCAGGATGAGGCGCTGCTGGCGAAGTTCAGGGATGCGCTGACCAATGCCCAGCCCAAGACGCTCTACATACACGAGCCCTGGCGCTATAGAATCTATCGTTGGCTCTTCAAGCTAACGCCCGCTCCACTGACGGATTGGCTGGTGCTCCGATTCTGTGCCATGCCCAGTTACGAGTCCACGCAGCGCCGTTAATTCTTTAGATAGTTCTTTAATCTTATTACTATTATCATTATTGTAGCGCATTCTTATAAAGTTGGCTGGGTCTTTAAATACAAAGCGTTTCGGTTTGGCACAAACACACAAAGAAAGACACAAACAAACAGAGAGAGACATACACAAACAGAGACACACACACATAGTAGACACACACACACACACATAGATAGACGCACACAGACAATCACATTAATAGTTGGCAGGTTGGACATACATAAATCTTAAGTAGCTAGTAGCCTGTGCTGCGACACCTCTCATATACAGCATCATTGAGCAGCTGGAACCATTCGGTGGCATAGATCGAATCCTCGGCAGCGCGGAACAGCTGCAGTTTGTCCTGTGCCGGCAGCGAGGCGCACAAATAGTAGCTGATCGCCGTCTCGGTCAGTTCCGCATGGTAGTTCTTCAGGGCCCACTCCAGCAAGCGCAGGCAGTTGTGCGAGTCGAGGAACTGTATCAGGCGCTCGTGCAGCAGCGTCTCCAGCTCCGGTATGATGTACACGCGCGACATCTCAAAGGCCTGCAGCAGAGCGCCATAGTCCGGCATGGTCAGGTGCCTCGCCTGGCAGCCAATTAGATGGAGGAAATAGCGCAAGCCATTGGCCGTATAGTCGCGCAGCTGGATCTCGCCGTCGTGGCCCTCGCGAAAGTCGCTATTCAGCATCTTGTTGAACACCTCGCTGGTGTCGCAGAGTACCTGCTTGTTGAAGCCAATGCTGACCGAGTCTTTCTCATCCACATTCTCGCTGGGCAGCAGAAACCGCATGTCGCAGTGCTCGTGCAGTGGGATATTCGCCGCGTTCAGCTGGCTTGAGCAAATGCTGCTGGTGGTATCCACCTGCTCCGCATTGGGCAGCACAATGCCCAGCGTAAATCTAGACATGGCTGTCACTGCATCCGCAGCTTCGTCTGCATACAAATTGTCGCTCTTCTTGCGCAGCAGCAAGTCGAAGAGCAGAGCCAGAGCGTTGCCATCAAACAAGAACTGGTAAAGCAGCCGATGGCTCTTAATGATGTACGCCACGGATATAGCAGCACGTTGCTGGGCATTCAAGTCCGTCTCGCAACGCAGTAAGCGCACCAGCTCCTCCTTGCCGTAGTTGGACTCACCCACATTGGTGAGGGTCTCCAGAAAAGCAAAGCCATCCTTACGCATCTGAGAAGTAAATAAATTAGATGAGCACAAGAGAATAAGCGAAGAAGTCTCCAGAATACCTCCTCCACTTTGGTCAGTTGGTAAAGCTGATGTACGACGCCATGCTTGATGATCTGGGCAAAGAACTGGCTCTCGCTGTGTAAAGAGTCAGAGGATTAGTCAAGCATTTCGGGATCAAGGACATATCCAACTTACAGCAATATATTTGTCAAGGCATTGGCAAAGTTATTGTTGGCACCAAAGAGATTGATAGCTCGTATGAGCGTGTCTAGTGTATCCGGCTTGCCCAGCTCCGGCCGCTTGTTGATCATCAGCGTAATGCGATAGATTAGGTTCTCAATGACATCTATAGTGTCGCCCGCTCGACTGCGCATCTGTGCCAGCATGGGCGGCACATCAGAGCTAAGCTCATCCATATCCTCCTTGTCGGACAAGGTGTCGTCAATAGTTTCGCTGCCCTCGTCAATCAGCTTCAGTATGTCCATTACATTGGCGGGCTGTGCTCGATTCGTAGCTACGCGAGATTCGCGTGTCTCCGTGTTTGCACCGCTGGCCCTGCTGTCATCCTCATCATCATCATCGTCACTGCAAGCGGGTGAGTAGTTCTCGTCGTCATCATTGGCAAAGATATTCGAGCAAACGGGCGACATGCTGCGCGAGCTGCACGGGCTGGTGGTGCGATATGAGCGCGGCGAGCTGCTGGGCGAGTCAAAGTCCGAGTTGAGTGGCTCCTGGGTTTTCGAGAACTGTCAAAGAATTGATTAGCTGATTGTCAAAATATTTATTGATATATCTATAAACCTTGCTCAGGGTCTCTGGCGTTGCGGGATCAGTTAACTTTCGCTTTTTACCACCCTGGATGCGCTCCTCGCGCCGCCGCCTGTGATGCTCCTCATCGCTGGTCAGATAATCATTTAGCTCACGCACCAGCATCGGCACCAGACCCTCATACAGCAGCATCTCCATGCTCAGATTGTCGTATTGAAAGTTGTTCAGAATGTGGAAAAGCTAGAAGGTAAAGGGATATTATATACATATATATATATAGATGGCATATAGTCAACAACGTACAGATGAGCGCTCGCTCTGGGAATGCGACTCCCGGATCATGGCCACCAGCTTGCGCAGTGCGCCGCATCGTCGTATTTTGGAACGGCTGCAGGCATCCGCCGATAGCGTCGATATAATGTTCACGCAATGTCGGCACTCGCTCTCCGACAGCGGCTTAGCCATATTGACAGCCATGAGCAGCTCACAGGCGGCCACAATGGAGTCGGCAGTGCTGAGCATATAAAACGCACACGGATCCTTGCAAAAGTTCGATAGGATCTTGAGAGCCGAGGAGCGCTGCTCGCTGTCCTCCTTGACGAAATATACAATAGGTGCCAACGAAGTGTTGCGTGATAGTAGCTGGAATTTGAAAACTTTATTAAAAAAGAAATCGGGAAGATGTTAAGATTCCTCCATACACACCTCCCAGGCTCTCATGCCAATTTGCTGAGCGGAGAGCTGCATGAGACACTTCAGAATCTCGTAGGCTAGCTCAATGGCATCGCTCTCCTTGGGCATGATGTACTCGCAGTTGCGCGTCGAGTTCTTCAGCATCTGGTAGTCGAAAATATCGCTGCGGACACCCTCAAGATTGCGTGCCACCTCCTCGAAATACTTTTCCCGGTGCTGATTGCGCTTGAGGCCAACTAAAGCTGAGACATCAGCCGCATCCTGGTCAGATACCTTGGGCGCCTCGTTATTCTTCATGACTGCCACAAATATGCGCATCAGCTGCAGAAAGCCATTGGAGGCTAGAAAGTGTTTATAGAACTGGCTGCTGGCCAGCAGAAATCGGCAGACACGAAAGGCCATTATCCTCGTTTGAACGGCGCTCGTCGACTCGATGATATGGCAGATAGCCGGCGCTATGGCGCTGTAGTGTACGTTTAAAAAGGAGGAGGCCTTCTTGCTCTTGGCCAGATTGCCGAGCATGCGACAAGCTCGACATTGTATCAACGGATTGGGAATAGTCTTCAGTATAGTTACCAATGGGTTAATCACCTTACACTCCACAGCCTTTGGGGATAATTTAAATCATTTTTGGAATTCGAATTATATATGGTCCCACTCACCTCTATGCAAGCCTGATCATCTGTGCAGCAGTTGCCAAGGATGCTCAGAACCACTTCCATAATCTTTTCGTTCAATTTGACAATCAGGCGAACCATTACCGGAACACCCCCTGCAGTTCGGAACAACACAATTCCATCTTTGTCTTTGACCACATCGGTGCGCAGCTTAACCAGGCATTTATATATAACAGTTTTGTCCGTTGAAGTTTTGAGGACACCCAGCATGCCCTCAACCTGTTCCAAGGACCATAACATACTTAAAATTCAACAAAAATGTGTGTTTTTTGCACACTTTTTTGTTGATTTTGCAAAAACAAACGCAAAAACACAACAAAAACTTGTGACCGTCACTGTAAAACACAAAAATACCGAAAATGCAAAGACAATTATTTTTAAATACCACAAGTAGTAAATACTACAGATGGCATACAGCTAATGAAGACTTGCAGAACCGCGACATTGCGTTCCAACTACTTAGTATTTTAATACTACAGGTCTTGTGATTAGTTTGTGACGTCACAAAATTTGACATTCACTGTAACAAAGCTGCGACAACTCTGTCCGCTAGAGATGGACTACTTTCGATAGCCAGCACTTCTGCTATCCATCACATGACAGTCAGAGCGTAGTAGGTTTTTCTCTGTGCAGTTGTTCGTCATATGATTAAAAGGCTGGCAGAAAAATGAAAATGTTGCAAAACGTACTCATTTTTTCACTTTGTATAGCAGCAAGTAAGTAAATCTATTCAAAGATTGTTTTTAAAACACCTATACAATGTTCGCTCTGCGTGAATTGTGTAAAATTCTGTAATTCTGAACTCGCATCGATTCTGTAAATCAGGGTGGAGGTGCCCGAAAGAGCCCCATTGACTGCTGCTTGCGCAGAATCGCAAAGTTACAAGTGTATTACTACATAAGGAGTACTAAATTAGAAAAGAAACTAATAAGATATCATTTTCTACAGTTCATGCCGCTGGCGAGTTCACCGTGCTGAACAGCCCCAAGGCGATTAGCTTCAAGGGCAATGAGCCCCTGAGCAGTCGCGATGTCGGCGATGTTCTATACGCTGCCATGGGCAATGCCGTCGCTGGCGACTCTGATTGGAGTGGCCTAACCATCAACGATCCCTTCAATCTGGCCAAGGGCGTAATTGCCGTTCATGTGGAGGGCCTGAGCCATGTGACAACGGCTGGTAACGCAAAGTCCTATGAACTGGTTGGATCCAACACTGGACACTCGCTCAATGCACTGGCCGCCGAACTGGAGGCAGCCAATGAGCCTGTCTGTGATATCAACTTCGACCAATACGATGAGGGTGTATGTTATAGCTAATGTTAAAATTGGATCTGATTTAATCTATCGAATTATTTTGGCATTTAAGGTTCAAGCTTTCAAGGCCTGCTTTGGTGACTTCGAGTCGCCCGCTGCTAAGCCCACCAAGCACCTGAATCCCACCCTGCACAATGCTGATAAGCAGTTCCTGCAGGAAATTGGTTTCATTAACGCCGCCTCTGAGAATCTGGCCGAGATGCTGAAACCGTCGAACGTTTTGATCATCCGCCTATCTGTCGATGGCATTGCCAAGGCGCATGGAGAGAAGTCTGTTGCCGTGGATGAGGCCAACAAGCTGATCTCCGCTGCCATCAGCCGTCTCCTGGCTGCCGCACAAAAGTCCAGCGACTCGGTGCTCTTTGTGCTGTCCACAGACAAGGAAGCCAACTCTCGTTACAAGCGCGACCTGGTCCCAGCCGATGAGACCAACAAGTATAACTTCGCCGTCTACTACAACGAGGATTATCCCGTCATCTTCAACATCATCCTGTGGTTCATGGTCGTCTTCGGTCTCTCGCTCTTGGCCATCTGCTACGCCATCGGCTCCATGGATCCCGGCAGGGACTCGATCATCTACCGCATGACCTCGACAAGAATGAAGAAGGACAACTAAGCGCTAGTTTGGCCAAAATGCTAAACAGCGTCTAAAAACCTTCCACATCATTTGTTATTTCGCCCCATTCGTGATGCGAAAAAGTCAACTAAAAACTAAAAAAAAAACCCCAAAACTGTTCTTATTTCAACTATCTAGCGGACAAATTGTGTGTATGCGTGTGTGAACAGTGTGTAGTTGGCTTTGTGTATGCCACCCCCATCCATATAAGCTATACAAAATACAATAAGTATTAAAACTTATTACTCTAAAATGCAGTTCAGTAATTCCATTATCAACTATAATTATTTGTTATATATTTTTTGTGTTTGTTGTACTTTTTAGGTTTAACATATTATCGAAACAATCAATTCTTTGTGCAAACTTATGTAAATTATCAACTGTAAAATGTTCAAAACGTAACGTTAAAATAAATATAACCTAAAAAGTCAAAAGCCATTAGAACATCTTTATTTAAGTTTGATTTAATGGTTAAAGACGTATCGGATTGGAGGTCAGTAATATTGGAAGTTACTAACCATTGAATCGAGTCCATGAGCAACAATGCTTAGAGCTTTTCCTATATGCAGCTCGGTCGAATAATGATCGTCCAATTGGAGTACCTGATTTCCCAATTGGCAAGTTCGTAGTACAGTAGGTTTCAAACTTTATACAAGAGAACTTGAAAACTATACAAAAACTTTAAATTAAAATTTAAAATAATAATTATCACATTTCAAAATTTAAATTCGTTATCTTTTTCAATTATAATTTATTTAAAATATTTAAAAAAATACATCTAAAATAGGACCAACATTAAAACCTCGCTTTCTCCTTCTGTTTATTTAGGTATTAAATTATATTTTGTAAAACTGAAAAAACAGGTGAATTCTACCCATGCTGCACACTGGTATTGTGCGATATCTACACATCAAGGAGTCACTGCATCCACATTCCGAAACGATCTTTGGCAATGGCACTGTCATCGTGCTGACCTAGGACTAGCTACGTGTTCCAATGATCCTTGGAGTTGGTCTCGTAGCTGGGCGAGCTGCTGCTGCCACCGCTCCAGGTGCAGCCGTTCTGGGACGAGGCAGCCGCCGAGGCGCTGTTCTCGTAGTCGTAGCCAGCGGAGTGGCTGAGGTGTTGTCCCTGGCCGTCGTAGTGCAGCGAGCGACCGCTGCACTTGAACGAGACCAGCTCCGAGTCGGGCATCACGTGATTCTCGCGCAGCATGGCCTGCAGATGGTTGATGTAGTTGATGGCGATGCTGTAAAGGGGAAGCTATCGAATCAGCTTCATGTTGGACGAACTATAAATTGTTCCACTCACCGCAAGCTCTCGATCTTGGAGTACTTCTTGCCGTTGGGCTTCGAGATGGGCAGCTTGGAGCGCAGCAGATCGAAGGCCTTATTCATGTCGCGCATGCGCGTACGCTCCCGATCGCAGGCCGTGCGTCTGTAGTCTTTCTCCATCTGCAGGGCCTTCTCGCGCCAAGCCGGATTCTGCTCCTTGGCAATCTCCACTTCGACTGCACCCACACCCACACCACCAGCACCGCCTCCGCTGTAGGTCATGTATGTGGGCGGTGGCACGGCGACCAGCTCGCTGCGCTTGGGCTCGAGTGGCGCGCAGCCATCGTGCCACATGGACACGGTCTGTGGTATGCTAATGCTGTAGGCGGAGCTGCCCCCAATGGGCGGTCCAATCAGGCTGAGATTGTGCTGCTTCTCGTAGCTGGACAGCAGCGTGGGCGAATAGCTGATGTGGGCGTGAGCGGGTGCCGCATAGCTGAGCATCGCAGCACCATCCGGCGAGAGCGTGTAGTTGAGACTCGCTGCCGGCGGCTGGGCAGTGCCCAGCTCAAGGAGTACGGGCTGCTCGGCAGATGCCTCCGCGTCCGCATAGGCGCTGGCCAATGACACGGGCGTCGGTAACAGCGCTGGCGGATCGTCGTCCGTGGCAGCGCTCAAGAGTTGATCGCTCATCGCTTAAGCCGATTGACGTCCGCTGGCGACGACCTGTCGCTGGCCAATGATCCCCACTTTCGATTTTGTTTTTGTCGTATGCAGTGGAAACTCTTTTCCCTAGCTATTCATCATTGGAGCTGCAGCTCGTGGCGTCAGCCAGTTGATGGAGTGCCCTCCAGTACGTGTGTCAACAACAAGGATCGTGATCGGCTACGTGTGTCGGCTTTTCCTTTTGTGTACCTGACGCTGCACCAGCAACAACAACAGCAACAACAACAACAACGGCAGCAGCCACCCCGATAATAACAAAGGTGAGTGCGGCTTAATTTCCTTCTATTGTCAGTCGAGAATCGAAGATGATGCGCGTGTGCAATGCTGAAGTCGCGTTTGGCTTATGGGCAACTGGCTTTATGGATCGTTGTCGACGTCGTCGTCGTCGTCGTCGTCGCTGCCGTCTCGACTTGAGTTTGAGTTCATTTTTCTTTGCAGCAGCATTCTTCGTATATGATATACACAAGCGCGCCGACCGAGCGTCCGTATAGAGGCTGGCTTTAGCTCTATATATACACATATGTACGGATATATACATATATACATAAATATATTTTCAACGCGTGTAAACACAAGTGTTTTGGGTTAATTAAAAAAAAAAATAAAATAAAAAGAAACCCATATATAATACCTGTATGTACCTCAAATACATACCCATCAATAGAGTATAGAGTTTGATAATCATACATATCATTATATATATATATGGACATAAGTTATATTACTCGAGGTATAGTTGGCCCACAGACATCGCGGGCCCAACTACTCTCGACTTGCAGCTAAAATCATTTCTCGCTTTAGTAACATTGTATTAATGTGACCGAGCCAGAAATCGAATGCGTTCAATAACTCTCGGATTACACGGAAATTATTACATTTTTGCGCAGCGACGAGTCTGAAATATATTGTTTTAGCTGCTTTGCCAGATGCCTGCCCCGGAATACCAGCTATATATTCCTTATATATAAATACAACTATTATATATATATATATTCGGTGTCGACGCGACGGCTCAAGCGCTATTCCCGTTTTTGAAGTCCGGAGTTTTACAGCTATTTTAGAGCTAGCCAAAGTGGGTCAGTTTGTAGCCGTTTATTGGTTTGTTTGCAGTTTGTTTCTCTGTGTGCTTATAAAAATAATAACACAAAGTTTTGCTTAGTAAATAAATAGCGAGCGCAACGTGCAACGTCTGGCCTGCGTGTGTGCAACAAGCTTACAGCTGTGCGGCAAACACACACAAATCAATAAATACATTTTTTGTGTATATAATGTTCTCTGTATATATACTGCGGTCTCTAGCTTCCAAATTTTAGTGCTCTGATTTCGAAATATTTGTCCAGCACTTCGTCCGTTACCAGCTTACGCGCCGCCTGATGCTGCTCCACAATGGGCGTTAGGGTCTGTGGGAAAATGAGATATTAGCTAGTTTCAGATTGAAAAATTCCGCGTTTCACCTCAATAGCCAGCTTTTTGATCTCGCCAGTTAGCATTTCACCCTTGCTGTAGGCGACGCGCACTTCCTCCAGCTTTTTGTCGTCCTCTAGGAAAAACTTGAGTAGCTGATAGGCCACATCGATGTCGGGTACCCCGCCTAGCTGACGATGCTCCTCCACTGTGGTGCGTCCGCCCGAAAATGCGTATTTATTGATTTTATTCTTGATCTGCTTGGGAGTATCGGTCAGGAATACAGCAGAGTTCTGCTCGCTCGCTGACATCTTCGTTTTGGCTCCCTGCAGAGCCGGAAAGAAACTGGAGTGGATGAGCGCGCATTTTGGGAAGCCCAGGCGTGGCGCCACATCGCGCGTCATGCGGAAATAGGGATCCTGATCAATGGCGCAGGGTATCAGGCAGTGCACTTTCTTATTGCCAAAGATGAATGGAAACGTGCTCGATAAGGCGGGCGCTGCCTGCGCGGCGGGAAATCCAATCTTGCCAATAATATCCGAGTCGCCGAAACCGAAGATGCCTTTCACCTGGTTGAAAGTGACGCACTTCTGAATGCGAATTATGTTCTGGTAGAATGCAGGACATTTGCTGGAAAGTAGAAGCGTCGATTATACACTGAGAATAAGTGGTATACAAATGTACTCACCCCATAAACTCCAAATTGTTGAATATGAAAGTCTTGTTCAAGTCAAAGCCCATGGCAACAATGTCCTTGGCATTCTCGCGGGCCAGCTTGATGGCCTCCTCGATTTTCAGATCTTTCCATAGGGTTTTCTCGTCATCCGTTAGCTGTATAATCAGAGGCACATTGAAGGTTTCCTGCAGCCATTTGGTCATAATAAACGGCACCAAGTGACCCACGTGCAAGGACCCAGAGCTGGGTCCTCGGCCCGTGTACAAATAGAATGGCTTGCCCTGCTCAATCAGCGTAAGAATTGAGTGCAGATCGCGATGGGAAAAGAATATGCCGCGTCTGATTAAATGATGAGCTGGCTTCCCTGTGATTTTTTCAAAGCGAGCGATAAGTTCCTCATCGATTTTGCTCGAACCAAAGCGCTCTGCAACGTGTCAACAAAAAATCCATATATATAGATAATTCTCAAGATGTACATATTTGAATGGCCATCAAATCGTGTTGCATACTTATTAGCTTGTCGTAGTCGACGCCTGCATCGTTGCTGCTAGCCACATTCCATGGATCAACCACATCGTCAGCGTTTGTTGTTGTTCCTGCCTCAGCGCCACCAGCATCCGTTGCAGTTTCGACGGTTTCTGCTTCGGATTTGCCATTTAAGGTGAGTGCATCGACGCCCTCGACAACTGTTTGCTTTGTGTCAGCCATTTGTTAATAAATTACTAAAGTTTAAAGTTGTTTTAAGCGTAGCGCTTCAGCAAATAATACTGGCTGTCGAAATTGGCCTTTCACATGTGCAAGAGCCAGCGTTGTATGTGTTAGGGGCTCACACACGAAACATTTTGTCACGACAAACAAATTAAAAATATTGCATAGTTTGAAGGAATAATAAGCAAGGTCATAATTAGTAATAATAGTAAAGCGACAACAGTGGTATGTATGTTAGAAGTTCCATTTAAGTTATGATGAACAAAATATTCCGTAATTAGTTTGTTATTTTTTCATTTTGGTGGTGAGCAATAGGCAAACGATTAATTCCATTGAACTCCGAGTCGTGACAAGTGACAGTTACTCAAATTTTTGCATTCTCTAACCAGAGCAACAACTGCAGCGGAAAAATGCACTACGTCTGTTTATTTTTGATTTAAAGTATTTATTAAATTAATCTTTTAATCATGCCGATTATGAACAATACGGGGGAGTGGTTTAAAGTCCGACCGGATTACTACAGGTATGTTTCAAAGAAGCTTATTAAAAGAACTATTCTTTTCACTGGCTAAAAATATGTATCACACTTTTGCGATCGTACGCCCACAGGAAAGTTGAGCTAGCAATACCCGATTGGCCGATCGATTTTGATTTAGAGTACATGCAAGTTGCAGCAGCCCCCTACGGAGGTCCTTTAGCTGCAATACGCGATGCTACAAAACTGGTGCCCGTCAAGGGTACGTCGCGGCCGATGATTCGCATTTTTGATACCAGCGGCACTGAGACTGGTCATATTTTGGTAAGCAGCTGATTCAGCAAGCAACAACTGAATATTAATATTAATATTTATATATTGTTGCAGTGGAACCATGGCAAGCTTATCTCCATGGGCTGGTCCGACACTGAGGAGCTCATCTGTGTGCTGGAGAATGCCAAGGTCTTTGTCTACGACTTGTTTGGCAATGAGAAGGAATCGTACAGCATTGGCGGCGAAGCAAGCGTCATTAAGATTGTCGAAGCCAAAGTCTTTCAGTCCGCAGCAGGCACAGGCGTGGCTGTAATGACAACATCCGGCCGTATCTTTCTGAAGCAGAACAGCACCAAAACGGAGCGAAAGTTACCTGATATACCAAGTGAGAGAAGCAATAAGTTTTTTACTGTATACTTTGCCAACTGAACTTCAATCGTTTTGCCAGATTCCAATGCGAATTGCTCGTGCTGGGAGATCGTAACCGAGGGTCGCAATAGCTACTGTCTGCTAGGACGCGAGCGAGAGGTCATTAAGCTGCAGCACGGCCAAACTGTGGGCACCGTGACCGCCAACCTGTTTGAGAAACCACATGACCGTATTATCAAGATTTCCGTTTCGTACAACCATCAGCACCTGGCTCTGTACACTAACACGGGTTTGCTCTGGCTGGGCAGCGTCGACATGCGACAGAAATACTGCGAGTTCGATACGGGCCGCAAGGATATACCCTTGCAAATTGAATGGATTATGAACACTCATAATACTGATGCAGATGCTGTCGTCATCTCCTATCCCTCCTATTTGTTGATTGTTAATCGCAACGCGGACAGAAGCGAAATTCCCAGCGATCCGGTCATGTTTCTGGTTGCTGAAATGGATGGTGTTCGCATTATTAGTCAAACCTCACACGAAATGATCCAACGTTTGCCAAAGTGCGTGCAGAATATATTTGCCGTAAACAGCCAGGAGCCAGCGAGCTATCTATTTGAGGCACAGAAGAAGTTCGAGGAGAAATCCTACAAGTCCGATGAGTATTTGAGCATGTGCCGTGCGAACATTGAATTGGCTGTCAACGAGTGCATTGAGGCGGCAGCCTATGAATTCTGTCCCGTGACCCAGAAGAGTCTAATGCGAGTAAGTTTGTGGAAATCCATATTACATTGAATAGCTCATGAATGCCTTCCATTACAGACAGCTTACTTTGGCAAGGGCTTCATACCATTGCATAATCCCGAAGAGTATATGCGCATCCTGAGGATACTGAGAGTTTTGAATACTTTGCGCCATGAGAAAATTGCTATGCCGCTTACCTACAAACAGTAAAAAATATATACAAATTTAAATATCTGAAATATCTACTAATTGACATATTTGCAGATTCTCTCATCTTAATCCGGAGGTAATTTTGAGTCGTCTAGTCTTTCGCAAACACTACGCTGTTGCCATACAAGTGGCCAAGCATCTAAAATTACCCGAATCTTGGATATTAGAACATTGGGCTTATCATAAGGTCATGACTGACCAGAGTAAGCAGGTGTGGCCCTCTACTATTCACTTTTGCTAATCAATTTTCTTATTTTCAGATGATAATGAGGTGGCTCGCAAGATCACGGAGAAATTCAAGAATCCTTCGATTGAGGGCATTTCCTATTGCAACATTGCAGAGAAGGCGCATCAAAATGGACGCGATGAATTGGCAATTAAGCTGCTGGAGTTGGAACCGCGTGCCTCGCTGCATGTGCCACTCCTTCTCAAAATGGGTAAATTCGATCGGGCCGTGGCGAGTGCCACACAATCTGGTGACACGGAGCTGGTCACATCGGTGCTGCTTGAAATAAAGAAGAAAATGATGCTCTCCAATTTCCATGTAAACTCAACTGGATTCATATATTTCAGTTACAGAACATTAATTGTTTTTAATTTGTAGATGATTATAAGAGAGTATCCTTTGGCACTAAATATGTACAAGAAGATTATGATGGAGACAAGTCGCACAGCACTCTATGACATTTACAACACCGAGGATGATCATAAGTCCATTGCCGAGTATCATTTCTATAATGCGCTCGAAAGCGAGGGCCTTGAATCGAATCTGTCGATCATTGGCAATAGCTACGCGCAGGGCCGATGCACCGTGGAGGCAGAACTATGCGCAGATACAGCGCGCATGCTTAAGCTGCAGAAGACTCTGACGACCAAGTATAATGGTGCTCTTTCAGTGAACGGACTGTCCATACACGACACCATGTACGAGTTGCTGAAAATGGGCGATCTGAAGGAGGCGGAGAAGATAAAAAGTGACTATAAGGTGCCCGATCGCAGGTTTTGGTGGTTGCGTATACTGACCCTGGCCGAAAAGTACAACTGGGTGGACCTGGAAAAGTTCTCAAAGAGTAAGAAGAGTCCCATTGGCTATGAACCCTTCGTCGAGGTCTGCCTGCAGCAGGAAAATGTGCGAGAAGCGCAAAAATACATTCTGCGCTGTCCGGACAAGCGCAAGGTGTACTGGTATATGCGAGCTGGGTAAGATTTGTGTGTGCTATATCATGGAGATATGTCTATTAAAACTATTCTATTACATGCAGCCTGTACGAGGAGTCAATCGACTTCGCCTTTGAGCAACGGGATTTGCACAGCCTCTACGAGCTGCAGTCAAAGGTGCAACCGATGCGGGATCCAGTACTCCTCGAGAAAATTTGCCATTACATCGCCATGCTTGAGCCGAGGCGTTAAACTAAACATTCCACCTATATATATTACAGATGTCTATTTATTATATATTAAACTTCAGAACCACTAGGTTAAAATTTGAAGAACATATTTTAAAGATACTCAAATACTTAACCAAATAAACTGTTGCTTAAAGTTCCATGAGTCAAGCTTGTTGCGCCTTGTTTTATGGAGGATAAATATTATAGATTGTGAAATGTGGATTGACTAATAGCTCCATTGCTGAATATGGACCCAAAACAGATATAGCATTATTCAACTTTTTTTTCCAAGGACATTTTTTATTGTACATATATATATGGATATATGTATATGTATGTAGTTATGTATGTTTTAATGTATATGTATATATAGATCACATAAAGCAAAAAGAGAATATTTTACTACTTTGTTTTTGTTTGTTTGTTTGTGGATGATAATGATAATGATGATGTAATTAGGTTACTCGATATTAAAACCCGTCATATTTCAAGTCTCTATAACTTTAGCCCTTGTTTCAATATATAGATTGATTGGTTGGTTACATACACATACGCTTCAATTAATCCTCTACATATACATAATTACGAAGTTTAGTTAATTACAGTACATTATATCATATATGCATATAGTATAGTACATAGTCGTATGTATATAGGTAGAGTATGAATACATTAACTATTCATTTACTTATTTTTTTTTTTTTTTTGTTTTTCTCCATGTTTAATTGTATGGTTTATATTTTTCGTTAATTATAATATATATTAAATATATTTACGAACATAACAGCAGTCTTATATAAGATGAAATACATTTAAATATAGAAATATGTATATATTTTTTTTATTTATTGTTTTCATTAGAGGGTTTTGAGTTGCATTCCAAAGTTGTTTTCCTGTTACCCCTGCAGCTCGATTGAACAGATGGGAAAGTCTGGGTGCCTAACTTGTATGCAGTGACAGGAGAAATGTGCTGCAGAAAATCTGGATATCTAGAAATCGATCTGCAAGGATACCTAAGCTTCGATCAGCCGAAGCATGCAGTTTTTAGTTTTTAGTTTTTTTCTGTAGTTGTTTATATAAAAGTTGATAGCTAAACTATATCGACCAGTTAACGGCCGCTTAAGCGTGTGGTCTTATAGATATACTGTATATATATTTATATATAGGGTTAGGGAGGGGGACGCACATTTAGTTACTATTTAGTTGTAGTCTAATTTTAGACGCTGAGCGTCTCGCAAATGCGCTTCAAAATTTGTTGTTGTTTGGCGGCTTTAGGTTTACTATAGTACTATCAATTATTATGTATATATATATATAATATATATTTTAGTATGATGTATATTTATGTTTATGCTTATATATATATATATATATATATATATATATATATATATATATATATATATATATATATATATATATATATATATTCATATGTATATATTAAAAATTTCAATTAATTTGTTCTGTTTCGTGTTTAGTTGCATTCATGTTTTCATTTATCATTCAATTGTATGCTTTACTCCTACATAAGGAACCCAATTAGTTTTTTTTTTTCTTTTTGTTTTCTTATTTATTTCTGGGGGGCGATTCGACGCTTCCATGTATGCTTCTAACTTTTTTGTTTCTCAAATAATTTCTAATTATTAAATTTAATTTTGTATGCATGCATAAAATACTTTGAATATGACTCACATCATAGAAATAGAACATATAACTATATGTATATATTAATATATAATTATATTATTGTTAAGTTTATTACATTTAAGGACGATCGAAAATTGTAATTAAGACAGACATTAGATCAATTTGAAAATCGAACAGACACACACATAGAGAACAATATATAAATTAAACGTACACGCACATATAACTACAGATATATATAATATATATATCTAATTTATGTCATATAATACTATAACTACCATACGAGTTATTGTGGGCTTAAAACGGAAACAGTTGAAGCTTCAAAGCTTCAGTTCAATTTTTTTTTTTTTGTATTTCTTCAGTTTCAATTTTTGTTTTTTTTTCTTGTTTTTTAAATTTGTAGCTAGCTATTTTATTTGCTTGCCTATTCGATACAATTTTTTTGTTATTTTTTAATTTTTACACGAAGTTTTCTGTTTTTTTTTTTTTTGTTTTGTTTTTTGGCAATTTAACTTCGCGCCTAACGAAAAATTTTGCTAATGTGACGAACACGAGTTTTCAATTTTCATTTTTTCTCTGGCCAATATAATGAATTTTTTATGATAAAATGTTGTTGGCCAACTAGAACGCGTAAACTGAATTGCTTATATCCTAGACGTAATAGTTGGCTATATACATTTCGAGATGTGAATGGGAATCAAAAATATTTAATTTAACTACGATAATGACTAGTTGAAGAAACACCTTCAAAAATTTATTCACTAAATTTAATGGTTAATTGTTAATGTGGGGGGTTTACTTAGTTTGCTTTTGAAAAATTTTCTAATGCAGGATATAGAGCGATAGAGAGAGATAGGTCTTATATATGTATATATATTTATATATATTGTTGTTGTTGTTGCTTGATGTGTGTGTGTGTGTGTTTTTGCTGTTGTTTGCTGCCAATCGTATAAGTTTGTGTTTTAGTTTTGTTGAAGTTGTTTTAACATTTATGCTTTTGTTTAAAAAATTGATGGGAACTGCTTAAAAATTCGATCTACTCTGCCAATCCTCTACTGCCTTATTGACGAATCCTCTTGCTCCGCCTTAACGCCTTACTTATGTGCTACTTCATCACAGCCAACGCTCTCTATGGGGTCCGATCTGACACTCAATTGATTGTTTTCTTGTAGAGATTTTGATGTATATGCTCGTTCTGCAGCGCGCACATCTGGCCCACAGCAACAGCGCCGAGCATATTGGCATTGCTGCTGCCACCACCGCCACCGCCAACTGTTGCTGCACTCGTCGACTCCGACCCAATGGCAGCGGCAGTTGCTGCCAGCTGATCCCCATTGGGCGCCGACAAGGCTCCATTGCGGCTGGCACGCAGATTCGAAAAGAATTTCTCTTTGAAGCCCAGCGAATACTTGTGCTCAATGAAGGTGTACGAGATTTGCATGGGCGTGGTCGCTGACTGCTTGCTTGCTGTTGCAGCTGTCGATGCCGCTGCAGCTGTTGCTGTGGGCCGATTAAACTTGGCTGCTGCAAGTTGATTGCTGCTGTCGTTGCTGCTGTTGTTGCTACTGTTGCTGTTGTTGTTGTGTGAGCAGGAGTAAGAGGTTTCTGCAATAGGTAGAGAGAAAAGGAAAAGAAGTAACGAAATCATAAAACGAAAACCAAAAGGCAAACCAAATATACGAAAAAGAAAAAAAATAAACAGTTACAACAGAAATATAATTTGTGTTAAGTCTGAGATAGATGAGAAATACAAAATAAATTATTGCACCAAAGTGGAAAGTATCTTTCGAAATGTGTGTCAACTTAAATACATAATGAGAGTTCTGTAGGCTAATGCTTATAGTACAGATGGATATATTAATATATGTTATGTACTATATATGAAATTCATTTTGCTAGTTCTTACAACATAAATAATACTTTTCTTTTGCATGTTCTATATAGATGCATATGGAGTCTAGCTCTGACAATAAAAGTGTTCGTTAGATTGGAAATTAAATTCAAAAGTTTTGCAGTTTATTACAATGGGTTGCATTAATGTTTGCAATCTCTTCGTCTATATATTACTATGTCTAATTAAATTAAGTGGAGATCAGCCGTTAATCGCTAACTAAAGTGTTGTATACAAAATCATATTGCACAATCTATACGATTCGCGTTTTCATAATACATAATACAAATGTTTTTAAAGACACAACTTATATACGCTCTGGTCAATATAAGCCGAAATAGTGATTAAAAAAGCAGTCTACAAAATGTTTTTTCCAATGGGTTTTGGTGAGTGTCGACGCCCACCCCTCCACACACGCACACACACTGTCATGGAGGGGGATGAGGCGTACCTTAAGTTATAATAACTACAAATTGAGTAAATTAACTAAGCAGTGCGAACAAGGTTGTTCTTTTACAGTGTATTGTTAGAATGTTTGCTGTTCTTGTTTTTTGTTTTTGTTCGTATACGAGGAGCGACGCTTGCTGTTCAAGTTGGTGGAGCCGGCGTCGCCTCCAGCGAGCATTGGCGCCGCATTAGTAGCTGCTTGAGTATAGGCTACGTTTCGGCGTTGACCACGCCGGCGCCAACAACTTCAATGGCTGCCACAGTGATGGTTCCCGAATTGACGGCCGTTGCAATTGTCGACGGCATAATATCCTTGCCGTCAACTGTGCCCACAGCAGCTGCAGCCGCTGAGCAAAGACTGCTGTCCGTTAGCATTAATGTATCGCTGGCCACAATTGGTGCCTCTTCTGTATCCATGGGCTCGACGCTGGAAGCACTTGCTGCTGCCACTGCTGTCATGACATGTTTTTGCTTAAGGACTCCAGTAGCTGAGCTCTTGTGCTGCTGCTGCTGCTGTTGTTGTTGTTGCAGGGGCGGTGTGGGCGAGCTGCTCTTACTGCTGTTGCTACCAATGCTGCTGGTGGGACTGATAGGCAGCACATGTTGGAGTTGGGGTTGTTGTTGTTGTTGTTGCTGCTGTTGTTGCTGCTGCTGCTGCTGCTGGTGAAGCTGCGACGATGACTGTATCAGATGGGTGTTAGCTGTGCCTGGCTCTTGCAACAGCAGTATGTTGGTTTTGGTTATGTTTGGCAGCTTCTGGTTCTGCTGCAGCATGTTGGTCGTGAGTGTTGCCATCAGAGCCTGTTGCTGTTGTTGTTGCTGCTGACTGGCGGCCGTGGTAGTGAAAGTCAACGTCTGTGTATTCTTGGTGGGCGAGGTGGCCGGCGTCAGTATGCCCAGGTTAACCAAATTGGGCAGCGTGATTTTAGTGGGCGTGCTACAGCTGCTGGGAACGACAGCTGTTGCAACGTTTGTGACATTGCTGCCGTTGGCCTTCGACATGCTGTTGTTGTTGTCAATCAATTTGTGTTGCTGCGCAATGTCTACGCCGTTTGCCACGTTGGTGGCCAACTTGAGTATTTTGTTGGCCGTGGCATTGGCAGCTATTAAATTAACGGACTTTGTAATGTTGTTGTTGCCGCCAGCAACAGCGGCAACATTACTGTTGTTGTTGTTGGCTTTAATGGATACTAAACCGAGTGTGCTGCGCATTAAACTGGTGTTGCTGTTACCTGTTGCTGTTGTTGTTGTTGCTGTTACGCTTGGCGACTGTGTGCTGACGGTCATTTGCTGCTGCTGCTGCTGTGGCAGTGCAAGTTGTTGCTGTGGCTGCTGCTGCTGTGGCAAATTTGTTACAGTCACAATGTTGCCATTGCTCAACTGCTGCAACATATTGCTGGCAGTGGCAACATTTCCGGACAAACTGTTGCTGCCCAAGCTGCCAGCGCCATGACAACTGGTGCTGGTGCTGCTCGACATGTTGCTGCTGGATGGACTCAGCGAGCCGAGTGATTGCGACGGCGAATTGCTGCGCTGCAGAAGGCCAACATTGTTGTTGTTGGCATTGTTGCTTCCAGCCAGGCTGCTGCCGTTGCTGCTGTTGTTGTTGTCGGCCTTGCATCTGCCCACATTGTCGCCAGTTGCTGCCGCCGCAGCGGCCACCGTCAAGTTAGCCAACTGTTGTGTGGTCAGCACGCTGTCCGGCTGTGTGTTGTGGGTGTGCAGTGCATGGTTTTTCAGGCCTTGCGCCGTTTTATAGCTCTTGCCGCAGTGGCACTTGTAGCCCTTGCGCACTCTGTGGGAATTTGTATGGGAATGGGCAAATGAGTTCTGTGTGCTATTTGTTGCTGACATGTTTTTGGTTGCTAACCTGCCGTCCTTCTTGTGGCCATTCTTCGAATGGTACTTTATTCCATTCACATTCTTGTAACGCTTCTTGCAGCCAGGGACGGGGCATGCAAACGGTTTCTCATTGCCAGGCGTGCCATTGCTGCCGCCACCGGAATGCCTGCAAAAGTTCATTTCGATTATATCCTAAAACATATTCATTATTGTATAGAGCTCACCTGCTACCATAACGCATGATGAACTCTGAGCTAAACTCCTCGGTGGTCCAAGAGTCATTGCTATCCTCCGATTCAGAAACAACCATTTCGTCATCGTCCATTTCGCTGCCTACAAAGTGGTAGACAAATATCAGCTCGATATGTCAAACAAATTAATTTATATATGCGCTTCTTACCTGTGGGCGTATTGCTCCGATTTGACGATGACATACTATAGCTATGATGTTTAATCGCAAGCTTGCGCTTGAGCTCCGCGTTGCCCGCATTACCACTGTTGCCGGTGTGGCTGGAGCTATTGTTGTTGCTGTTGCCGCTGGTGTTGTTGATTAGGAAAGCCGATGGCTCCTTGCGAGCATCGTCGGAGATGTAGCGGAGCACATAGCTCAGCGGCAGTGACGCAGGCGGTGCCAACTCTTTCTGCTCGACCACCTGAGGATCATAGTCTGCAGAGAGAAAGAGAAAGTGAGTATCAGTATAGCTTCGATTTATAAATAAACATCTAAAAATTCCAAATTGACACCCAATACGGGTTCACAGACAAGTAACCTGCATGCAATGCCATACAATCATTTTGAAATGCCATAAATTATTATGAATATATATATATATATATTGTATTTATTCTGATTGTGCTTTAAATATATTGTTTAATTATACATTAAAACAAGTTTAATCACTTTGTAACACAGAGACGGGTTTTTAAGTTGTTTCGACAATTTAAAGATCATTAGTTCAAGAATGGGTATATACCCTCATTTGGGGTTTTGTTTTCTGTTTGTTCTGATATTATCTTATCGTAATTATATCGTGCCCGAGATTTGGGCACGACACACTTTCATCTACATTGCATATGGAAACACGCACCAGACACCGACAACAGCAGTTGGCTCCATTGAAAAGTTGAAATAATAAATAAATAAATAGCATGTAATATTCTGTTCTGAGCGGCCTACAATGTTCGTAATGCGGTTGCTGACGCATTTTTATGGGGGTCTTGTGATTGTAATCACACACTAACAAATATATGAATATATATATATGTATATATTTATTGTTGTTCATAGGGGTATATGCCGGGGGATTTGGGCTTGTGTGTCGCCACGGGCGAGCACATGTGTGTGATTATCTTATCGTGCGAACGGACGACAAGCATAAGCTCAAAGTTTGCTTAATCAAGCAATGCATAACGGCGGCGCACAGGTGATTGGCTCACTACGCGCGCATGTCTGTGTGCGTAACCTAACCTCCACGATTGCACATGGCAGCCAATCACATTCGCGCTGTGCACTAGAGACAGCCAGCAGACAGAATGCAATTGATTGGAGCGCAACAGGTTATCGAAATATCCTGACCACCTCTTGCACACAGACCAGTTATCGCTGGCTGCCCATCCACCCACCACAGGCAACGATAACAATGCAGTGAACAAATATGACAACATATGCGTCCAATTAGAAAATATATGGAAAAACATATGTGCGCACATAGTATATCTGTCTGTCATATATCGCAAAAGCTTTACTAATGTGTGCGTTATCAGTCGCTATTACTAAAATGATGACTACGTGCCCTGCAATCGCTGACACATGCGCTGCGGGCGGCACACGTACTGCAAATAGAAAATATTCAAACTGTTATTTAACAATTTATGGCTAACAGTTATTTTTCAATTTTAATATTTTTGTTGATTGATGAAATCGAAGTGGTGGCCGCCCAGCGTCATTTGCTACGCTCAAAATCAGTTTACTATTTTTGCTGTTGTTGTTTATATTTTCTACAGTCATTATTGTTATGATTTGTTGTTGCTGTTTTCTGTAGTTGATAACCTTAGGCAATCGCCGCCGTCCAGCGGGTTTTCTTACTCTCTCACATGTGTTTCTCTCGCGCTAGGTGACAACTATTGAGCTGCCAGTTTATCAAATTGCCAAATGCTGCAGCACATTTGTTTTGAATCAAATTTGATTTAGCCACACACATGCATGCATACATATAACATATATCGATTTATATTTGTGCATGTGTGTTTCGTTGCCATACACACTCGCAATTTTAAAAGTAATATACATAAATATAAACAAGAAAACATCGCGCTGTTGTTATTCCTGTTATTCTTATTTCTTTTGCGCCGTCATCTGAGTCATTCACTTGTTGCAGAATTACTTTTTTTTGCTTTTGCTTTTGCAGATAATAATTATTCATACAAATACACACATATATATATATATATATATATATATATATCCAATGTATATATGTATGTACAGCTGTTCTGTATTTGCTTTTTGGGCGTGCAAAATTGTATGCAATGCACATATCGAAATTTGATAATGAGCGTCGTCCAGAGTGTCACTGACTGGAAAGTCAAATAATGCAATAATGTTAACAAATTGGATTGACAACATTCCGCGCCCCGACTTGGCACATGTCGACCTAAACATATTGCAAAATATTTAACGGAATATTGCATTTCGCAGCATGCACAAATTATCGATAAATGTACAGGGCGCATGTATGCCTGAATATATGTGTATGCGTGACTCTGTGTGTGTGTGTATGCACAACAGGTGCCTGGCAACTGTGCAAAGGACAAACTTGAAGGTCTTGCGACAGCGTTGCCATAGCAGCAAAAGGAAATTGTGAAAAAACACATGCACTCCCAACTCCTGTGCTGCTGTTGAGATGTTGCGATGCGATAAGCGTGAGACAACTAACCAACTGGGCCAGGCAATTACATACATACATACAAAATACTATATGACTATGTGTGTACATAAAGTAAATGGCAAAAGTCCTTCGAGCTGATATCTCACTCAAAGCAAGCTTATGGGAACGGGCACACAACTACATATTAGATAAATTCATTTGCACATACATACATACACATACATATAGATGGCCAAGGGCGGTGCGTGGGTGTGTACGCCATTAACCATACCAATTTTATGTAATGCCAGCGAGCGCCTGTCAACGACGCCATTTGCTGCTGACCGTTATCAAAGCAGCAGCACCAGTAGCAGCAGCAGCCACAGTCAAAGCAGCAACAACAACAAACAGCTGCTTAATGCTTGTCGTAATAGTCAGCTGAGCTTGATGCCACCCCTATATTTGTTAGAGATGAGCGCGTGCTGGGCTTTCTGTTAACGAAATGCCAATTGATCGCGACACGATATGCATAAATTGTTTTATTCAAATAGTTATATACAAATATATCTCATTTAAAATTGATTCACTTGTCAAACTTTGTCATTGATATTTTTGTGGACCTGGTAACTATTTTATAAAAATGGGCTATTTGTGTTATCGCTTATCGATTGAATTCCCAATAGATCTAGCTCTAACATTATCATCACTAAGTCTTTTGAAATTCATTATCTTGATTTTCGTGACTAATGTTAGCGCAAAGACGCGCCAAGCAGTTCCTCTTCGTGTCACGCAAACTAGCACGACGTGCACTCTAATTTGAGCATTAAGAGTATGCAGAAACAAGTATTTACAAATATAAATGAAGCACAAATAAATGGGCTGAAACAGCCCCCGAACATCTCGCACCACCACCATGTAAAACACCCCCTGGGCACACGTAACACACACTCAACCCCTGAACGGCCCAAACACCCATTGCAGCCAACTGGCAACACTGAGCTTAATTTTATTGATTTTCCACCCCCTCACAAGCACAGGCAAGCAGGCACTGGCGTCGCTGCTACTTGAGTACCTGGTCTAAAATTAGACATATTTTTGTTGAAAAGCCCGGCCAGCCAAGCTGTGGCATTGTTTTGTCGCTTACCAACACTCACATTCAGCTTATCCACGCCAGCCGGCTTCGGTTCGCGTAACTTGTTTATAGTAAAATATGGCTTGAATGGATCGCGATTACTTTGCTAGCTTTTATTCTCCCTTTATATGTACTACTACTGCATTTACTGAAGCATAATGGGGTTTGTTTGCTTAAGCGGGCTTTCACTGTAGTGAAATGCACGTAATCGGACACGTGTGAATGGGCCGAAGCATTGACAAGAATTGATTACGCTCAACGTGCGTGGGTGCAATTGGAGCGCATCTTTTGTCACCGCTCGACCGATGGATGCGGACTTGTGCTGAACAGGTGATGACACCTGCAAAAGACGCGCTAAAATCCCAAGCCCGAACCCAAGCCACCGACAGGTCAAACGCACACACACACACACACACACACACACACACACACACACACACACACACACACACACACACACGATACACACAAGAAAAGGCGCTCACTTGCCCTTGCGCCGGCTGGGGTACAGATGCTGCTGCTACGCTGGCGGCTTACCAGCACAGGCACACACACAAACACACACTTCAACCAACACATAGGCATTGTTGTTGTTTAATGGATCACCGGCTTTTTGCTTGCTTTTGTTGTTTTTGCTTGCCACGCAATTGCGTTCTCGCTCGCACTTGTATTCTTGGCGTATCAAAAGCAAGCGTAGCCACATATATACATACACACACATATATATATATATCATACATCTGTGTTTGTAATTGTGTAGAATGAATGCTGTACATGCCACGAATGGACATTTGCCAGTGTGTGTGTGTGTGTGTGCGGGCACAGGTAATTCAGCTTGGCTTGTCGCCTATTGTGAATGCGCTCGCTCGCTTGTTTCAATTGAAGGCGACGACGCGTACGCATTAAAACGTGCGTGCGTATTTAAGGCCTGGCCATATTGATTTTCCATGGCACACTTTGATATTATTGCACCGCAGCAATATATTTTGCAAATGTGTGTGTGTTTCACAGCTAAAATTGTTTTCAGGGCTGGGCAGTCGATGGCTAACGAAAACAATATTTTATTCATGCACCAAAACGCTGCAACGGGCGTGTATTTATATATACACACACACTCAGATATTTACATACACATGTGCACACGCACACGCACTCACTCTCACACACTGGCAAACCTGTATATACTATGTACATATAAATAAATTAAATAAACAAAACACAGAGTGCCGACGTCGTTGGCGGCGTCTGCGACGATGCCGCCCCGCTCACTCATCACGCGACTAATTAATGTTGTTTGTCATTGTTATTTTAAACACTTTCGCACTAATCGTTGTTTTATTCAATACTTGCCTATGTGTGTGCCCTCGATGTGTGATATTAAGTCGTTCAGACTTGGAAAAGTTTTAAAACAGCCATTGAATTTGCAGATGTTGATCAGAAACACGGCCATATCACTCGACGTACGACTGTGACTGCGCGTTATGTAAGTGTCACTGTTTGTTTAATGTTATGTTTCTGGCATCCAAGAACTTAACAGTCTGCTAAGCTGTTACTAATGGTGTGCACTTATTTATGTTAAGATTGTTCAAACGAATACTGAGTGTGATAGGTAACTATCGCATATACTTAGCTATCGATATATGCGATAACTGGCATCCAAAACAATTCTCCGGCGTCGTTCCAACCAAATTATACAATTAACCAATTAACTCCAGCGAAAATGCAATATGCAGCTTATATCGAATTTGATTACAGTAGCTATTATTAATGAGCAGGCCAGATGAAATGTAAAACGTTCCGTCGATTAGTATGTATTTGTGTGTTTCCTCCCTGGCCGTACGCACACACACACACTTATGCAAAAATGATGTTATGCAATTGAGGGCTGCAATGATACATAAAATAAAATTATGATTAACTGCTCATTAAAACTAAGCTACGCGTTTTAAAATATACAATAAGAAAATCTCCATTACTTACAGCATCCTGTTTCAATTGAGGTGGGCTTCAAATTGCTCAATTATAACATAATCCAGACGACGTGACGACACCACGACGCGTGGCTGTATGCGGACCAGGGCTGGATGACTATTCGATGTATATTCGATAAGGTCAATGAATGATAATTATTTTTTATATTAAACAACAAACCATTTATTGTTTAATAATTTCAACAAAGCGTCCAATCATATTTAGCACTTATTGAATTTAATATAAAAAACTCACAGTAATTGATTCCAATTATTTGAAATTTGCGCGCCTAATATTTCCAATCACAGCATCACTGTTCCGTTTGCTTTGATTACATGCAACTCTTTTTTGAAGGATTGTGTCAGATTAATATTTGTCATGTCAGGTGCAAGTCAACTTTCTTAAAAAAAAGTTTTGCCGATCGAAATTACACAAATTCAATAATTTGTTGACGAAAAGCGTGATTTCAGGGCTGATAAGCAACACTGGCATTAACTTCCAAGTCTGTTTTCCAGTTCACCACAGACCAGGACTGCAAATAAGGTGTGAAATTGATAACAGAATTAATTTTTATTCCATTAAAGTGAGTGAATCATTAATCTTATCTATATATCCATAGAATTGCGAATCATAAGAAACTAATGTTCGAAGTTTAAGAATTTATCCTAGTGCATGTATATATATCTGTAATTTGATCACTGTATGTGAAAAATGATATGTATATATTTGGGTGGTTATTAGCTCACAAGAATATTTTCTGTATGTATAATTAAATTAGACAAGTACAATGTACAATTAGGCACAATTTTTATATAATCCATTCGCTTGGCTTATTTAGTGGTAACACCGCTATTAAGTTAAATATATATATTGTTATCGATATGCACTCATGCGCTCGCTGAATTTCCAGGTGAACTTCCAATTCACCACAGCCAAGAATTGCATGGCGACTGTAGGGTAAAGTAAAAATTCGCGTTTAATACGGTTCCACTGTTGTTAAGGGTTTGTTCGAAGTGAGTTGGGCGCATATCTTTCGCTGAAATTAAAAATGTGGAGCACCCCCATGCTGCCCGCTACCATGCCTTCTGCATCTGCTGCTGGTTGAATAATCAGTTTCGAATGGAAATGAAACACAATAATTCTCTCGAATGCAATTGTTATTAATAATAATTGAAGTGAAAATGTGTGAATAAGAAAACAAGTGAACAATATTTTTTCAAACGTGTTCAATGTCGCCATCTTGCGGCACATGCACACACACACTCATACTAGATGTCACACGGGCGTACGAGGAGAACTGTCAGTGTTGATGTGTGAAGTCGTTGCGTCACAAGAAAACTTCAACGATTTGAAGAAATTTAATGTAACGTCAAGAAAACTAAGTGAAATTAGTTCGAATTTGTAATTGTGATTGATTTGTGCTTTCAATTTAATTGAAAATTGTTCTAATTCGTTCGTGTGGATAGACATTTTTTCACATTACGTAACCAACAGCAACTTGCAGGCGGCGGGCAGCGGCATTTGCAGCACCGATTCGCAAAAACTATCAATTTACATACATATATATGAATAAATATAGCTATATATTTACAAGAAATCTACATCTATATCTTTTGCAGAGCTCCGTGCGCTTGCTTCAATTTTGTGCGAAACGCAAATTAAAATTCATCTAAAAATGTTCGTGTCGACAGTCTCTCGCATTGCCCCCGTTGCCAGGACCGCGGTAAGTTATTAAAAGTGAACTCTTTCAGTGTGAGATAAATAGTTATGTGATTTTCTTGTTGTTAATTACATAATTCTCAGCCGCATCGATTTTCATCGTGCTAACAAAAAAAATCTATGCTGCGACTGTGGTGACTTGGAATTCCAATGGAAAACACATACAGTTACATAAGTTGAGAGCGAAAATTTAGGTTATGTGCGCTTCATAGCTACAACTTTTTAATCTGTAAAATGGCAAAGCAATTTAAACCCATGTACAAATGGTTATTTATATAATCCGATTAATTTTGGAATAAAATGATGCGATTGAAATGCGGTGCTGGCGTTGTATAACACCGTATAGTAAAATTGTTACTGCTCGCTGTTGAGGTTAGAACCGGTGAAAGCTTTCCAATGAATTCGATTTAAGCTATATAGATATAAAGTCAATTAAGAAAATTATTTAAAAACATTTATCAGCAATAGTTATTAATTTTATTTGCCGTCTTCCTAAATGACAACAATAACAAATGTGTCTGCCAAATGGCTAAAATCCAAATTGCTTAACGCATTGCATAACTTGGCAATCGGATGCAAAATGTCAACGCGCAAAGCCTACAACAACAACAACAATATCAATTTTTCTTTTTTATCTCACATGAAAGAGCAACTAAACTAAACTGTCATCTAATCTAATTACATAATTTAACCTTTATTTATTTTGTTGTTTGCAGCTCCTCGCCAACTCCAAGCAATACTTGCGACCATTGAGCAGCGCCGTCATCAGCCAGAGCCAAACTTTGGCCGCTCAGAACACAACCCCCGTAGCATTACTGCCACAGATCAGGTCATTCCAGACCTCGCCAGTCACACGTGACATTGATTCGGCTGCCAAATTCATTGGTGCTGGTGCTGCAACAGTCGGTGTCGCTGGTTCCGGTTCGTATTGGTTTTCCATTGTCGTTAAACTGTGTCCGATCTACTCCACTGTATATCTTATGTTCAATCCGGCCCAATGGTCATATGCTCTCCAGTCTCCAGTCAGTTACAATCTAGCATCTGGGGCGCACACAACGAGTATCTGATTACTCCTAAGCTTGCCCCGGGAAGGTCTGAGATTTGGTCAAAGCTCCCTTGTTGGTGTAACAACGTACAAAAGCTGAAAGGTGATTGTATGTCGTGGAGCTTCATTTCCTAGCAGGAAACTTGTGTAATCACAAGGCGAAAGTACCAGAAATGCTGTAGCACGGCTGTTGCCGCATAACCTGCCGCCGGCCGTGTTGCATTGAAAGCTTTCGTGGCCAGCATTTTAAGTGCGATGTGCTTGCTGCACACCTCAACTCTGAGGTGGGCAGAACTCAATTCAGACTAATCTGTGACTGACTGAACTAGTATCAAACCGATGGGCATGGGCCAACCGGCTGAGTTATTGAATTGGTATATCAGAAGCGAGGAGTATCCGTCGGCATTGCCGATGTGGTTCCTTTATATATATTCTCCTTTTCATCTGTACTATTTGATTAATCTATTCTATCTCTTATTCTCACTCTCTTTCTTGCCTACTTTGACAATGACAACCAATACAACAGGTGCTGGTATCGGAACAGTATTCGGTTCCCTCATCATTGGTTATGCCAGAAACCCATCGTTGAAACAGCAGCTGTTCTCTTACGCCATTTTGGGTTTCGCCCTGTCTGAGGCTATGGGTCTGTTCTGTCTTATGATGGCCTTCCTGTTGCTGTTCGCCTTCTAAGCGCCGCTGCTCGTCCTTAATTTTTCCGTGCAATTGTTTGTCGGTCTGCGTGTGTGTGGGCGTTTGGGGTATTTACCTATCCCAATGGCAAACCGCATACTGACGACAGGCAGGGGCAACGAGAAATCTAAGTAGAGAAGAAGAAACCAACAAACAAACAACCAACAACCAACGTTCGTTTTTCGATTATTATTGATAAATGATTGATAGCCAACAACATCCTGTACTATCTAATTATAAAATAACAACAACAACATAATATATGTAATTTTGTTTTTAAAAAACATTCGAAACTGTAGTAATCGCCTAAGTCAGACGCAAAACAAGATCATCGCGCAGATTTAAGTTTAAGCCAAAAAAGGAAGAAACTGAACACTGCTAATAAAAAAAAAACATTGGAATGAACTCGGCAATAGTGCATCGAGACAAACATAACGAAGACACGCGATTTAAACGAAAAGTTGAGATTGAAATTGTAAACATTAAAATTAAATTTTAATCCATGCAAGCTTCAAATTCACACAGCAGCGGCAGACCCCACACGCAGGCGACTACACAAAAATCAACACGCTGCGCCCTCTCCAACATGTTGCGAGCTGGTTGTGCATGCTCCTCGGCTCTCTCTCTCTCCCCCCAAAGACCTTGACAACAACATCTGGTCTAGGTGGCAGGGGCAGCACGTGCAACCAACTCTCTTAGCCAATCGGGATCCTGGCTGTTGGCGAGGGCGTGGCGTGTTTCGTTTCGTGTTGTTTTCTACACTTTTTCTATTATGTGGCGCGTACTGATAACGTTTCTTTAAGTTTAATGTATTTAAAACAAGTTTTTTCTATTTGTTAAATCATTTCTTGAATGCCACTTAATCATTATCACATAATCGAATAAAGTGGGGTTTGTTTTATCGGCTAGATTAACGACAGAAGTATTGGTATTTGAAGGAATGTGAAATAAAGGAAAACTGAATGTGTTAAGGAATGGCAATTTATGGTTTTGATATATGCGTAGATATTGATATTTCTAAAATGTCGGGAGTTTCGCGAATCCAATATGAACGTTTGAATTTTGCCGCTCAAAATACAACCCTGTCACGTGTTACAGACTACCCTGTTAAACACGCTGTTGTCGGGCTATCGATTATTTTTAAACATGCAACCGATAACTACAATAATAAAAATCACATTGTTGTTTAATGGACTTTGCCAAGAAAATATTGGGTAAATATGGCTGGAAAGAAGGCGATGGCTTAGGAAAAAACAACAATGGCATAGCGGCGCCATTGAAAGCTTGTCTGAAATTTGACAATGCTGGCCTGGGCGTTGATCGCGCGACAGAATTCAACGATCACTGGTGGGAGCGCTGCTTCAACGAGGCCTCATCGAATGTAAGCGTCAAGGTGGAAAAGAATGGTCAGGTGAGCACTGCGCGCAAAGCTGGCCAAGAGGCTGTGGAAATTTCAACCAAAGGTTACTCAGCACGTAAACTGAAGAAGGCCAAGGATCAGCATAAAGATTCCGACAGTGGCGCCGTTTATGATAACTTCCTGAAATCTGCGCTGCTCACCCAGGATGGTGGCGAGGTGGACAACGCTGAACGCATCAAAGTGGAGGACATTGCTGTTACCAAAGTGCATGTGCTGACCGATGAGGAGCTATTCCAGGCATGTGGCGGCCGGACAGCACACAAAGGCGCACGCCATGGACTCAAATTAAGCGGAAAACTGGCGCGCTTGGAGCAGCAGGAGCGCGAAATGCTGGCCAAGCTGCAGGGCAAAGTGACGAGCACAGAAGAGGCTGAGACGACAAACAAAATTAAAAAGAAGAAGAAGAAGGATAAATGTAAAGAAGCCGATAACGAGCTGCCTGAGAAAAATGAGACCGAGCAGAACTCAGAGCCGCCGAAGAAATCCAAGAAGCGCAAGTCGGAGATTGAGTGCACAGAAGCTGAGCCTGCGTCGCCCGTCAAATCGAAGAAGAAGAAGAAAAAGCGGAGTATCTGATATATATAGCATAAACTTTTATGTACATACGAAATGTATTTAGTTATAATAAATCTAAACGAATCCATTTTTAAATCTAGTCTTGCGGTCACTTAATCCTGATTCACTTCTTGCCCTTGGCCTTCATGCGCCTGGACTTGCCCAATCGTTTGTTGACCGAGGCGCCGGCTTTGACGCCGCGCTGACGGCGTGTTAACTTCTCCGAGTCGAGGCCAGCTGCTGAGGACTTGGTGTTGCGCTTGAGACCCTTCTTTTTGCCACCGAACCCGAACCTCTTGTTGCGCTGCTTGCGTTTGTCCGCCGATTGCTTCTGCTTGGACTCCAGCGCCTTGGCATCTTCGAGGAAGTCCAAATTTTTCAGCTTGCCCTTGCGGAACTTTTTCAGCTTATCGAGCATCTCCTTCTTCTCAGCCTCGCGCTGCACCTTGGTCTGCTTGGCCAGCATCTTGCCCATTTTCCGCTGCTCGCGAATTTGTTTGATGCGCTCCGACTTGGCCTGTCCTTGCTGTTTGGCCATCAGATTGGAGCGAACCTTTTGCATGTGCTCGTCGGACTTGGCCATTTCGGCAAAATAGTCATCGGGGCGACGCGTCTTAATACCCAATTCCTGCAGCCGTCTAATACCTTCCAGCACAGCGCTCTGTGCCTGGCGATGGAAGAGCATTTCGCGCTTAAAGTCATTCAGCACGGGATCCTCTTCGGGGCGCACATAAGGTATTTTGGCATTTCCTTTAAACTGATTGGCGCGCTTCTGTTCGTGCTTCTCGAGCTGGACAGCCAGTTCGGGTGCCAGAGGAGCTAAGTCGTTGACCATGTCCAGGCGCTCCTCCCATGGCAGCTCCAAGCGTATGGCATGTGCTTTGGCCAAAAGTTTGGTCTACAAATATTGATACATTTTAGTCCAGCAGATCACACCCAACTATTTCTACTTACTATATCATTTATTTTATTGCGCTGGCCGCTGAACTCAACATTTAGGCCAGGTTTTAAGTCGCCACGCTCGAAAGCCGCTTGCAGCTGTTGAAATTGGAGATCATAAGTATTTGCTTAGTTGTTTAAGTGTGTTATTTGCATACCTCAGCATCGGAATTGTCATCCGAATCGAATTCTGATCCGCTGTCTTGTAATTCAAAGTCGGACATGCTTAAAAATTATATTAAATGAAAATGATTAAATAAAAACAAAGCCAACACGTGCGATCCGTGCAAATGGTTATCGATAACAAGATGTGCAGCGCGTGTACACAGCACTTAGCTTTTGTCTAGTAGCGTATTTTAGCATCGATAATCAAATTAAAAGTAACTCTAAATTAAACTTGCCGCCTGACGTGCACTAAATAGGTCTGTTGTGCGTCAATTGCAACCAAAAGTGGCTGTTAAATTATAATAAAATGTTCTTTTATTTATGTTGTCCTTTGTATTATTAGAAAATAATTTTTATCTTTAACATGTCGTCCAATTGCATGTTAACAAACATAATGTCTTAACTCAGTAACGGCAGTTTTCCATTCAATTTTTCAGACTCACTGTTATTAACAGTTCCGCAAAATGTTAAAATTTTAGATGCCATTTTACTTCAGTTAGAGCGACATTTAAGCGCTTAAGTACAATTTGTTCTATTATTTATACACAATGCTTGTTAATTTGGCAAATATTTATGCTGAGCTGATGCGTAAATATGGCGATAATCATACTATAACATACAGTGCGCCGCCGAGCTATTTGACTAGATTGATTGGCGCGCGAGAATCAGCAAATAAAATTGTTTTTGTCTACAAGGAGGATCGCAACGGCGGCATCGCGGAAACCACGCCCACCAAGTTGCTAGCAAACCCGAAGCGCAGGGCATCAAATTCCGATTTGGATCTAACTGGCAGTCCGCTGAAAGATGATTGCATTGTGGATGCCATTGCCGATATCTCGCTGGACCTGTGCATAGTTAATCGGAATCCTTGGAAGAAGGACGAAGAATACCATCGGGGAGTGCTGGCTGATAAAGCGCGTGCCGTCATCTGCACCGAATCTTTCCAGCAGGCCGATGGGCAGGGCTCCGTTTGGTTTTTGTGCGATGGCAGCGACTGCGGTCAGACGCTCCTTCTGCAATACGAATTCCATCCAACGCATTTCTCGCGCGGCATAGTCAGCTATTCAGGAGTCATGCCCGCCTATATGGTCACATCCCAGTCGCTGGTGCGGCAGCATGGCATGAGCGCAGGCGCACAGCTGGAGACATACATTGAGAACAGCTACCAGGTCAATCCGCAGATGACTCTCCATTGCAGTTGGTCGACGACGGCACCGCTGCCGCTGCTCATCAATCTGAGCGGCTGCAATGTGTTATTGAATCAAACATTTCGTGTGGGCGACTGCGGCCCTGTGACGGAGGACTTTATGAACCAGCTGCGCATACTTGCCTACATACGCGAGGACATCGTTAGCTACCAGAACGACGAGCGGGTGGGTGTGCAGCGAGAGCCGGTCTATCGTTGTGGCAGCGGCATTGACATGGACGAACTGCGTGAATCCATTAACAAAACAATGACTGAGGTCTCGGGTTTCACTGACGTCTATACAGACGGCCATGCAGAATACGACATTGAGGAGGTGGTGCAGCGCGCCAAGCAGCGCAGGCTAATGGACCTAACCGACAAGCTGTGGGAGTTGCTCAAATGTAAATGTAGCTAACTACTCAACTACTTGCGCTAATCATTTCTCTTCTCTACAGCTTGCTCCTGCTACAAGGATCTTAAACTTGCCTTCAACATACTCTTTCAATGCGCTGTGCGCTGCAATATTGTGGTATGTGAACCGATGATAAAACTTTTAAAATTATTAATACTATCTTAATTTTCAGAACACGCCCACAAATAAAAATCGTTTGGCTGAAATCATTTCGAATCTGGCCAACAGTCGCTTGGCTATGCCCTGTCTGAGCGGCACTGAACCTTTGGAATTGCTGCTGGAGATTGGGCTGGAGAAGGTCCACAAGGACTACGAGTTTATATTTACGGAGAGCAAAATGTGCAGCATTAGCTTGCTAAAAGGTAGCACTGAATCGGGTAACTCCGACTTAAATGATGCCTCCTCAACGAAAGATCTATCCAAGCTGCGCAAATCCCTGCATAACGCCATGAGAGGCGATGGGCCTGGTGCGGGCGGCATACGAAAGACGCTTCTGCACAACGTCGCAGGCAGCAAACAAACTGGCGCCAGCTATCAAAATGGCGATACGTCTGGCTTCAAGAATAGTAACTTCAATGAGCAGGAGAGCATGCTGCAGATATCGAAGCTATTCCAAATACACTGCACGCTGGAGCATCTGCTGATGATACATGTCAACTTGAACTTACACAATGGTTAGCTAACTAACTGAGTAATTTAGCTTAATATCAACAACTTAAATTTAATATTTGTCTATTCAGTTTACGCGGATGTCTGCACTCAGTTGTTGAACAAGCAGCCGCGTATGGTGGAGAGCATCGATGATAAACTAACCGATGTGGTTGATATTCAGCTATCTGCGCACTATGTGCGCGAGCACTTGGATGGCAAGGATCCACACACACGCCAAATAACGATGAAGTCACTGAACAAATACAGGGAAAACACAACAACATTCTACTTTAACTTGGAAAACATTTGTCCGCCCGAGCTGGCGCAATGTTTTCAGTGCGACGGTTAGTTGCAGCACAAACTTTTTCTGCTATAAAATATATGAATTTTTGTATTCTTTTCTTGCAGATAAGGAGCTGACCAAGGAGCGCACCTATCACTGCTGGCTTTATCGCAAAATTCGCACGCTTAAATAAGTTCTCTTTTTTTGCATGTATTTATTAAACCATTTTTGTGTATTTAATCAGAAATATTTGTCGCTTAACCTTACAACCTGATTATCGCACCGCATTGGCCGCAGACCGAAATCATGTCGTCTGAATACTTACAAGTTTTAATCCGTGCAATTGTTTTGGATTGGCCAAGGCTCGAAATCTATTTATTTCAAATGGCGATAGTAAACACAATTAGCCTGCGTTTTGCCCGGCATATTCTAAACAAAGTGCACACACGGCGAGGAAATGAGCATATTTGCAACCAGGCGTAAAGTAATGCTTTAAATCGGCCCGAACGTGTGCCCAATGGCCAGCTCATGTGCAGCGTGGCGCCACGGCAAACAGCCCCCAAAAATGTTACAATCCAATTAGTGCGATGCACAATGCACCAGTTGTCTTCAGGCTGTCGTCGACAAATGCTTAGCCCGATTGATTTTCAAGTCTCAGACGTGCGTGGAACGCGCTGCGGTTCGGACGTGTCGCGCTTTAAAACGCCAAATAAACAATAAATTTAAGAAAAGAAAAAAAAAGGAATTTTTTGTTGGCGCACACACCCACACGGTTACTCGTTCACAAGGCTTCAACAAAGTGACGCACATCCTGTGCCAGGGATAAATATTTAAAAATTAATTTATACAAAAATAAGAGAAAGCCTTGTTCTTTAATTGAATTTAACTACATTCTAAATGCCAATTATCGCGCACGAATAATCCAATTAACAAAATGGTGTGTATTATACAAGACAGTGCCTATATAGAGGAAAAGGGGAAAACTATCTGTGGATGGACACGGAATTCTCTTGCAAATAAAGAAACATAGGATATAAATAGAAACCTTTTCGTGACATACTCACAGATCAATATTTTATAGAAAATTGGAAAATGCATATGTAGGGAAATTTCTCTCAGATGACAATTCTATTTCACTTTATCTGAGAACTATACAAATTGAATACTATGTTTATTATATTGATCTCTACAACTCAATTAACATAGATATTAATGAGTAATCCTTAAACAAATATTTTTTTATAGGTAGAAGCATGTTGAAGAGACGTCTTAAATTATAGATAATTCTTAATATCTGAAAATATATTTTTTTTAAAGATTACTTAAGAGTCTTTCAGATCTACTTAGAGGAAAATAATAAAAATCTAATATGATTAACTAAAAACTAAATAATGGGAAACTTGAATAACAATATCCAGAGTTTCTGAAAAATTATATTATCTGGACTAAAGAAAATATTTATATTCCTTCAGCCACAAAGAATCGTATTCTCAGGAAAAATTTCCAGTTTCAGATATAAACAAATATATTCTTGAGTTGATGGGCAAACCAAGCTCATCTAATTAGTCTTAAAACTTACAAATTTGGTTTTCATCCTCTGATAGTGTATTGAGTACTCAAAGTAGATTACATAAAAAGCATAGAGGACATTTAATATCCTATGAGCCGTAGAAGTGCAAGCCTCATCTGCTGCTGCCCAAGGGTTGCATTATGCAGTTCACAACGAAAGAAAGCCAAAAACCGCATGAAGCCCCTCAAAGTCTAGGAACTTAAGCACTTCCTTGAATAGTTCAATCTAGCTTTGCCACACTGTATCGCTAAGGCTTCAACTCGTTTCCAACCATTGCAACTCTTTCTCAGGGTCTGGAGTTCTTCTTTAAGTTTGGTTATGCGTTCCTCACCATAACGCTGATTATCATGATCTGGATGTCCTTGGCGCGTGCCTCGCTCTTCAGTCGCGAGATGGAGGAGACGCGCTACCCGCCCTGCACATACAATGTGATGTGCACCTGCTCCAAATCCTCCACAGATCTGGGCATTGTGCACTGCAAGAATGTGCCATTCCCAGCACTGCCCCGTATGGTCAACCAGTCTAAGGTAGGTGCAACTGGCCAAATCCTTAAGCTACAGTTGGAGCTAATCTCTGTGATAGGTTTTCATGCTGCACATGGAGAACACGGGCCTGCGCGAGATCGAGCCCTACTTCCTGCAGTCGACGGGCATGTATCGACTGAAGATTTCGGGCAATCATTTGACCGAAATACCGGACGATGCCTTCACCGGCTTGGAGCGATCCCTGTGGGAGCTCATCTTGCCGCAGAACGACCTAGTGGAGATACCCTCGAAGTCGTTGCGCCATCTGCAGAAGCTGCGAATCCTGGATCTGTCAGACAATCACATAACGACCATACACCACGATTCGTTTCGTGGCTTGGAGGAGTCGCTGCAGACTCTGATTCTGGGCGAGAACTGCATCTCCATGCTCATGTCGCATAGCTTCTCCGGTCTGCTAAATCTGGAGACCCTGGATCTGAGCGGCAATAGTCTCTTTGAGATCGATCCGAATGTGTTCGTGGATGGGATGCCCAGACTGACGCGTTTGCTACTGACGGATAATATACTCTCAGAGATACCCTATGATGCACTGGGTCCACTCAAGAGCCTGCGCACCTTGGATATATCACACAATGTGATTTGGTCACTGAGCGGCAACGAGACCTACGACATAAAGGCGAACACCAAACTGAATCTGGACAACCTGCATTTGGAGTACAATCACATTGAAGTGCTGCCGCCGAACTCCTTCAAGTACTTCGACACAGTCAACAGGACCTTCTTCGATGGCAATCCCATACACACGCTTAAGGTGGGTGTTGGCAGTGAGAAAGACATATCTCTATATGTCTGTATATATCGCTATATATCTCTCTATTTCTTTATATATATATATATCTATTCAACTCTATATATCCTTATATATCTCTCCATATAACTCTATAAATCTCAATATATATCTGTATATTTCTATATATCCGTATATTATTTTCTATAGGACGACGCCTTCAAGCCAGCTCGGATACGTGAGATTTACATGCGCTACTGTGGCCTGACCAATATCTCTCCCGTGGCCTTCGACAGTCTGGTGAACAGCTTGCAGATCTTAGATCTGTCTGGCAACAATCTGACCAAGCTGCATCACAAGCTCTTCAACAATTTCGATGTCTTGAGGTGAGTTGAAATCAGCAGAAAAAAAGAGGAGGAGAAGGTAACAGCCCCTAATCCGATTGTGCGGTGGTACCCTACAATGTGGGGCTTCGCCAATGTGGGCTAAATGTGTGACCCGCTTTCGAAGAACGTGGCGAGGCACGAGATGGCAATAAGCAGCTACACTATAATTGACGAAACGAATCCACCCTTTCTGTGCCCATTGCAGGGTCATTAGCATGCGCGACAATAAGATCAAAATCCCGAAGCCGACGGAGACCTTCAATGCCATGCACTATACGCTGCTCAAGCTGGACCTGAGTGGGGATCGCAACGATCCGACCAATTTGCAGACGCTGCGCAAGTAAGTGGACCCCAGCACACTTGAGTTCCTGCTCCCCACACACCCTTTACCCGAGCCAATGGTTTTTGTATTTATTTTCAAAAAGTATGACCAGAATGCGGAACATGCGCTCGCTATCCATTTCGCGGATGGGCACCACCTCCGTGGGCCCGGAGGACTTCAAGGACTTTGGCGTTGAGCTCGAGGACTTGCAGATAACACGCGCCAGCCTCTCGGGCATACAGTCGCATGCCTTCAAGCATGTGCGCGGTCTCAAGCGATTGGACTTTAGCGAGAACGGAATCTCCAGCATTGAGAATGATGCGTTCCACGAGGTGGGAGTGATTCAGTCGGGGATTTCAATGATTAACTGAATTCTCTTTTCCCTGCTTTCAGATTGGCCACTCACTCATTTCGCTGAAGATGGCGCATGGTTACTCAGGCAGCGCCTTGCCCGCGGAGCCCCTACGCCATTTGACCTCTCTGCAGGAGCTGGACTTTAGCAACAACCACATCAGCAGCATGAGCGATACTAGCTTCCACTTTCTGAAGAACCTGCGCTTGCTGGAGCTGCACGACAATCGCATTGAGCAGGTGCTCAAGGGCACCTTCCAGGGCGACATACACTCGAAGCTGGAGGAGATCTCGCTGCGCTTCAATCATCTCACGTCCATCTCGCAGCACACGTTCTTCGATTTGGAGGCGCTGCGTAAGCTTCAGCTGGATGACAATAAGATCGACAAGGTGGAGCGACGCGCGTTCATGAACCTGGACGAGCTGGAGTACCTGAGTCTGCGCGGCAACAAGCTGAACAACTTGGCCGACGAGTCCTTCCAGAACCTGCCCAAGCTGGAGATACTCGATATGGCCTTCAATCAGCTGCCCAACTTCAACTTTGACTACTTCGATCAGGTGGGCACCTTGTCGAATCTGAACGTTAACGTCAGCCACAATCAGATCAAGCAGCTGATGTACAACTCCTCCTGGAGTGGCCGCAACGAGCATGGTAAGAGAGAGAGAGAGAGAGAGAGAGAGAGAGAGAGAGAGAGAGAGAGAGAGAGAGAGAGAGAGAGAGAGAGAGAGAGAGAGAGAGAGAGAGAGAGAGAGATTGCTATTAGTTAAATTCTCTAATCTATAGGTGGCATGTATCACTCGAATATCAAGATATTGGACCTGTCGCACAACAACATCTCCATCATATTCCCTGGCTACTTCCGACCCGCTGAGATCTCGCTGACCCACTTGCATCTGGGCTACAATTCGCTCATGGTTGGTATTTGTATTTAAAACTCTGTTATAATATTTTTTATTTATTTAATTTTTATTTACTTTTTTTTACTTCTTAATTTTTATAAATATATTTTTTTTTAACTTAAAAAATTAAAAAAAATATTTTTAAAATTTTAATTCTATGCTTTTTTTTTACGTATTTTTTGTTATTTTTATTTAAAATTTTTAAATATAGACTATATTTGTATTTAAATAATTTTATTTTATATATTAAAAAAAAAAATGTAAAAAATTTAAAAAATATTTTTTTTTACATATTTTCTCCAGAACACAACCCGCGATGTCTTTGGCAACATGCCGCATCTGCAATGGCTGGATCTGAGTTACAACTGGATACACGAATTGGACTTTGATGCCTTCAAGAATACCAAACAGCTGCAGCTGGTCTACTTCGATCACAACTACTTGACCGACATACCCCAGGACATATTCAAGCCTGTGCACGGACTACGCATTGTGGACTTCTCCCATAACAAGCTGCGTGGCTTGCCGGACAATTTGTTCTACAATGGCGGCATGGAAAAGTGAGTGCTGAGGAAATTTCCTAAGAAACGTTGCTAATTTATATGTCTCTCTCCAGACTGGATGTCTCGCACAATATGCTACTGAAGATACCATCGTCCTCGCTCTCCAGCTTGGCTGCCTTGACCCTATGCGAGCTGCATCTGTCCAATAATTTTATCTCTACCATTCACAGCATGGATCTGTCCAATAAGTTCAGGGTGAGATAAGATTTAGGCTTGATAACAGGGCTGTGCCCATTTCCACATTCTATCCCATCTAAACTCCTTGCTCTCCATATCCTTTAGTCCCTGCGTTACCTGGACATCTCGTACAACTATTTGCTGCGCATAGATGACGCCGTTTTTGCCACGATGCCGAAGTTGGCTGTTCTAGATCTCTCCCACAATCGCGATCTCAAGGTTATGGACAAATCCTTTATGGGCCTGGAAACGTCATTGATCAAGCTCGGCCTGGAGAATGTTTCCCTGAGCACTGTGCCCGAAATACGCCTCAAATATCTGCGAGAGTTCCGCCTGGGCTACAACGAGCTGCCCTCCATTCCACAGGAGCTGGCCCACAACATGACCAATCTGCGCATGCTGGATCTGTCCAACAATGACCTGACCAACGTGCCCCTAATGACCCAATCACTGCCCCATTTGCGGTGAGTGCGGCAGGAGTTTCGCTTACAGCTCGGCACTGATTTGAGCATCTGTTCTGTTACAGTCGACTGATGCTGTCTGGCAATCCCATTACCTCGCTGAACAACAACAGCTTCGACGGCGTTAACGAGGACCTGGAAATGCTGGATATATCCAATTTCCGTCTGCACTACTTCGAGTACGGCTGCCTCGACTCGCTGCCCCACCTGCGCTCGCTCAAGCTAACCGCCTACTCGCACCTGGAGCACTTCAACATACCGCACCTGCTGCGCCATCACCACAATATCCGGGAGCTGTGGATTGAGGCCCCGCAGCCATTCACGCGCATCGTGAAGAAGGGCTCCGGGCCGACACAGGAAATGCAAACTGTGCAGCTGGGCATGCCCACGGATCTGCAGCGCGAAATGGAGGGCCACCTGCCCTCCAAGCTGACCAACATTACGTTCAGTGGACCCCAGTTCACAAACCTAAACGAGCACATATTGCGGGTGAGTTGGATGGAACTTAAAATTATATATGTTAATATAAACAAAAATTAGCTAACAGTATGTTAAAGTATATAACATTTGCATACTATTATGTTAACTATAAATTATATGAATCAATTTCATCTATAGTATAAATACCAAATATTTGTAAATATATCATAGTATTTATCCTAATCGTTCCTCTTTCCGCACAGGGCATGCGCTCGCCTTATCTCTATATGCAACTGTTTAACACCTCGCTGCAAGCTTTGCCTCCGAACTTCTTCAAGCACATGGGCCGCGTTCGCAACATTTCGCTGGACATACGCTATCACAATCGCAACTTGAAGAAGATACCCAATCCGAACACGGGCGCAGTGCCCTACCTGCCAAACAGCGTTTTTCTCACCGATCTCAAGATGTCGCACACGGATCTCAACTGCGATTGCGATTTGGGGTAGGTAACGCAACCCCGCTTTATTGGAATAATATTTTAATTATATCCGATTCATTTAGTTGGGTCGAGTTCTGGCAACGCAAGCGGCGTCAATATATTTGCTCTTCGCAGACCTGGACCGATACGGTGTTCCGCACCTTCATGAACTCACCCTGCCAGGTGTACGGCAGACACAACTGCGACGATCATGACGACGATTTGCGCGAGACGCGTTGTGATAATAAGGGCGGACAGCAGCTACTTGAGGTGCGTTGAGAGAATGAATATTAGATAGGTATTACTATATAGGTATTACTACATAGACATATAGGGTCCCATAGCTGATAGGGGAACTACCCTAAAGCCTGAATTGCTAAAAACTTTAAACCTTTTGCTTTTCAGGCTCTGAAGTTCGATCTGGAGTGCGGCTGGGATAATGCCAATTGTCGAGAGACTGCCATGGTTATAGTCGCCGTTTGCTTGGCATTTGTGTTCTGGATGTGACTTCTGTACTTTGCATATAAGACGTCCACCGACTTTTACAATATTCTAGAGCAGGTCTATGGCAGACAAGTCATTTGAGCTTCAGCCAACTGCAGCTGCATCCAGAATTTAAGCGTGATGAGAGACTTTGTTTCAGAACCTTGTTTTTGTTTGTTCTACTTTTCAATCCTTTTAACCGATCTTTAGAGTCCTTGGCAACGCCTTATATGTAGTAACCCCCTATATACTCTAGACACTCTCTACACACTCCATACTCCACTTATATGGCACTCATTTCGATTAGTAGTTACTACACACTTATCTTAATTTACTTTCTATGTAATCCAGCTATGTTAGTCCTTAAACTATTTAACCCCCGATTTATTACTCTATTTATATATAGAACTACTTAAGTTAGGTCACTGGTCGCTGCTTAAACAATTTCAATTGAAAGTCTGTAAAATGTTTCATAAACATAATAAATATTTACGGTAGGTTAACTGGGCTGCCTGTGTCCTTTTCTGTTGTCCTTCTCTATTTGGCTTGCTTCCGCTGTCATCAGCTCCGAGCCTTGGACTTTGTAATGAGTCCGCAAGCAACAACAGCGCGATGCACACACAACAAAAGCAACATCGAGTAATTAAAAACTTTCGCTTAAAGTTTCAACGTGTTTTTTTTTTTGCTCATACAGACGATAAGTTATTATGTAATGCCACATTGAACTTTCTGCCATCGACTTTAATGGCATGCAACGGTGTTTTGCCTAATACCCTGTAGTTGCTGTAAGGGAGTTTGCACTGTTAATGTGAAGTGGACAAAATTTGATTTAATATTTTAAAATGTTTTCAGTCTCAAACTAGATCTTCTGATGGAACAATATGCCCTATAGTATACTAAATTTGAGTATATATATAGTTAGAGACTTGCTTAAGTCACTGAAGTTAAGAGCTTATATACTGGATATGCCCCAAGACTTATGCTATGCATTTCAACTGAAAAGAAAATAGTTCTTCAAATTTCGAACAGCATGTGTAACTGAGGACCTCTAACTTCTCATAAGATATATATTTGGTATACTCTTGCGACACTAGATACTCTATGAGGAGTATCCCCTTCCTCTTCAAAAGTATTGCATGACAACAAAATCAAATTGATATATACTAAATTACATCTAGGCAAGCATAAGTATAGCTCAATTTGAGTTCTCAACAGCTCTACCCAAGCCAACACCTGATTCAGGTAAGCTCATCTCCCTCCACATAGGCATAAATAGCAAGCCCAAATATAGGATATGCCCGTGTCAATCACTTACAAATTAGAGCACAACGATTGCCTGCTTTTTTCTGGGTTGTTTATTTTTGGCAGTTTTATTGAGCTAAAGTACTGTGTGATGTATGGACGGGCGCGAGGGGCAACAGAGGAAGTGGAAGTGGAGGCCGTGTCCGGCAGCGCACTAAAGTTCAAATGGAGCCGCAACAATTTCGTCAACTTCCCGTTTATGCACTTTGCCAATGCCCGTGGCGGGGGTGGGCGCCTCGCAGCGGCCGCAATAGTGGAGCTGTGTGTGTTAGAGTACATAGATATATATGTGTGTGTGCGTGGGTGGGCGGACATGTGTAGCTTACCTGCTGGCCAATTAAATTTTCAAAGCGTGGCCGCACAAATGTCCAGGCGCCCATATTACGATGCTCCTCCTGGCTCCAGACGAAACCTGAGAGAGAGAGAGAGGGAGGGAGGGAGAGGGGGAGGGAGAGAGGGTTACAAGTCATAAACTTGTTCGCTGAAAGTTTATGCTCGCAACTTACTCTGCACATTGCCATATTGCGCCAGCTGTGCCTGCAGCTCCTGCACCGGGAATGGGCAGAGGGACTCTAGACGCACAATTGCCGTGTCCTGGAGCTGCCGCTTGGCGCGTTCCTCGACCAGATTGTAGTAGTGCTTGCCGCTGCAGACGATAACCTTGCGCACCTGTTCCGGCTGCACGGTGCTGTCGCCTAGAAAATTGCGAGAAAGCAAAGGTCAAAGTAACTCGGCGGAAGCTGCTTTAAGAGATGAGGCATTAAAGCTCTGAAGAGAGCTTACATATCTATCATATACATATATTATATATATATATATATATATATACAAGATCCCTCTACCTTCATTTCCTATTCACCTATTCCGTGCTTCCACACTCACCTATGACATTCTGGAAGAGCGTGCCCGGCTGGAAGTCCTCGTGTGTGGAGGTCGCCGCAGGCAGACGCAGCAGCGTCTTGGGCGCCACCACCACCAACGGCTTGCGGAAGTTTCGCGCCAGCTGGCGACGCAGCACGTGGTAGTACTGGGCGGGTGTGGTGGGATTAACCACGTGAATGTTGACGCCGTCGCCATCCGGCGCTGTTTCCTTGGAGTCGCAGAGCTGCAGGAAACGTTCAATGCGGCACGAGCTGTGCTCGGAGGCGGCGCCATCGTAGCCATGGGGCAGCAGCATGACCAAAGCATTCGATTCCATCCACTTGCCTAGTGTTGAGAAAGGATTTAACAAGCTTTAGCTAACTCAGGGGGTAACTCAGGACTCACTCTCGCCGGAGACTATGAAAGCATCGATGATGATCTGTGCGCCGTTGGCAAAGTCGCCGAACTGCGCCTCCCAGATGATCAGATTCTGTGGATTGTCTATGGCCATGCCGTACTCGAAGCCCAGCACTGCCTCCTCGGAGAGGATGCTGTGCGCCAGCTCCAGCTTGCCCCCGTGGCCGCCCTCCATGTGGTTGAGCGGCACGTACATCTCGTTGGTCTGCTGATCCACCAGCATGGCGTGGCGGTGCGAAAAGGTGCCACGCCCCACATCCTCGCCACTGAAGCGCACATTGTGACCCTGGTACATCAGACTGCCAATGGCCAGGGCCTCAGCCGTAGCCCAGTCTATCTTAACACCGGCCTCTAGCTTCTTGAGTCTGCCCTGGACAAACGTTTTGAGCAGATGCGGATGAATGTTCTGAAAGAGGGAAGGATTCCTCAGTTAAAGAGAAGGCCGAGTTCGAACCGCAGTCCTCTGCATCTCTACTCACAAAGTCAGCGGGGAAGGCGACGCTCTGCTGGCCGATCCAGTGCAGCAGACCGTAATCGAGGCCCGTATCCCAGTAGGTGAGCTCATTGGCGGGCGCCAGTTGCAGGCCCGCCCACTGCTGCTCAAAGTAGCTGGGGGGTGGCTGGTAGCTGGGCGCCAAGGAGAGCTCCTCGTTGAGGTGGGCCATGTACTGCTCCCGTATCTGCTTGGCTTGCTCAGCGCTCAGCACGCCCTGCCTGGCCAGCTCAGCTGTGTAGACGTCCGGCACGGATTGGCGCTCGTGGACAATTTTATAGACTAAGGGATTTGTGAAGGTCGGATCGTCCAGCTCGTTGTGGCCCCAGCGACGATAGCAGTTCAGATCAATGAAGACGTCTTTGCGGAACTCGCGCTGGTAGCGGAAGGCGAGGTTGGTGATGCGAGCCAGTGCCTCCGGATCATCGCCATTGACATGGAAGACGGGCGCCTGAATGGTCTTCGCCAGATCGGAGGTGTACGCGGTGGAGCGTCCGCGCTCGCCGGGCGTTGTGAAGCCCACCTGGTTGTTGACAATCAGATGCAGGCTGCCGCCCACCTCGAAGTGGGGCACATAGGCCATGTTGAGGCACTCCTGATTGATGCCCTGACCAGCGAAGGCTGCGTCTCCGTGCAGGATCACGTTGAGGACGTGCTGGCCAAAGCGTTCAGCGGTGTCAGCATCCCTGTTGAAGGCGCCTTCGCCGCGAGTCTGCTGCTTGGAGCGGGTCTTGCCCATGGCCACGGGATTGGCTGCCTGTAAGGGAGAGGCAAATGAAGCTTAGCCCATCACGAATCTGGGTAGGGGACTGGGACTCACCTCCAGATGCGAAGGATTGCGCACCATGCTGAAGTTGATGCTCTTGCCAAGCACTTGCAGCTGCTCGGAAACATCTGCGTGAGATGTGGGTTTGATTAAATTACGCCCAAACAGCGGGCCCATCCGCCGAAGTAATGCGCCCCTCCCCCCGCCCCTTTCTAATAAAAGTTTCACTTACGGAAGTGACTTATGACGTCCGACATGGCCTCAATGTCGTCCGCAAACTCCGATGCGCCGCTGAGTTTGCGAAAAACTTTTGCCGGCCGCATGTTCAGCAGCGCCGCCTGCAGGGGGGTGCGTCCGCGGTGGGGCATGGCCAGCACCACATGCTCAATGTTCGCTGTGGTTGTTGTTGTCAGCGTAGGTGCGCCCACATGCCAATGGAACAAAGTTTTTGGAACAAAATCGGATTAGGGTTAAAACAAGCGTGCTTCGGAATACGCGCTCAAGTTTTCTTCCTTATGAAGAGGGCATATAGTTGTGGATTATAACAGAAGCACGTGCAGATGTATATATTATCAGAATGTATATATATGTATACATATATGTGTGTGTGTCGTAACTATGCAAGTGATCCTATAATACACTGTAAACTGAGCCGGACTACAAACTTTTGCCAGGATATTGTTTTATAGTTGTAGAAGTTCTTAGAATTTTGATATATGCATTGTGCTGATGCGGGATGGGAGCATAGGACGACAGAAGCAAGTAAGCTCAGGAATTTTTCAGACTCGTCAGATATGTGGAAAAGCAGTTTGTTCTACTGTCTGTCGTTCGTGCGTTCATACATATATGTATTTAAAGATCTGTGCTTATGTAAATGCTAAGTCCTGAGATTTTAAATAGATATTATATTGAAACTGTTTTGGGGCATATATACCTCTTTCCAACTTAAATATATATTCTTTTTATATTCATATAGCGCGAAATTATTTTAAATTAATTATTCTTTGAGCCTCCTTCATTACCTCCCTTAGACTAACTTCGTGGTCTTGGTATATTTTAAATAGATATTATACTGAAACTTTTTTGGGACTCATATAACTCTTTATAATATTTATCTATATTCTTTTTATATTTAATAGTTTTTTGATTGAAAATTTACTAATCTTCTATTCTTCGACTTCTAGTCTAGTTCGCGGTATCTGCTAGTCGCATATCCCCCAAAAATACTCTTCAATTAGCATCTGCTATTGTCTCACATTCCTGACTTGACATTATCATCAATTATTGTTTACATTCTCTATTAAAGCCCAATGAGATGAGGTAAATATTTAATTTTGTCTCCCAATTGGGAATATGGTGCGTGCGGCTGAGCTGAGTTGCTGGACTGACCTTGAACGCTGTCGCGCAGGAGTTGCCAAAAGAATGCGAGCATGGACTCGGCGCCCTCGCCGCTGTAGCGCTTGACCGTGGGAAACTTGAGGGCCATGAAATTATCCCATGCCTGGGACTTAATTAGCAGCTCGGCGATTTCGCAGCGCTCCGTCGACTGCAGCTGGCGCTCGGACAGTGCCTCAAAGTTCTGGGCCAGCCATTCGCGCTCCTCAGTGTCCTGTCGGCGGGCGGGTTTATATTACTTTTCTCTCTGCGGAGCTGTCTCAGCAGTTTTATATATGAATTATACGAGTGCTTACCTCAACGTAGGCGAACTCGGCGCTGACCGCGCTGCTGCAGTAGATGTCGCGCAGCAGCTGCTCCAGCTGGGCGACGTTCTGGGCGCTCCTCGGCGCGCTGAGGAGGCCAGCGGTGCGCACCGTTTGCTGTGTCTGCAGTCCATAAAATGCGGGATTTAATTCCTGCAGCTCGCTGCAAAAGGACACATTGACAACACAAAGGAGAGCAAGGTTGTGTATGTGTATGTGTGTATAAAAAATTATATGATACTTAAAATGGGCTCGGCTTGCCTTGCCTTGGCTTGGCTCGGCTCGGCTCGATTTCCCGCATTATTTACCTTTGGCCGCCGGACACTTTGATGCTGATGGGATTTACGGCTGCCAATTTGTGTCCGTGCTGGCGAAATGCCTCCACCCAGCGGTAGACGTTGCCCTGTGCATTGCGCGACTGCTTCGCCTCCTCAGACACTGAAACACATGCGTAAACAATATATAAATTTTCATTCGCAGTTATAAATTATTAAAAAAAGGAAATATACGGAAAGAAAGGGAGACAAAGGAAGAGAGAGAGAGAGAGAGAGAGAGGGAGACAGGACGAGAGGACATGTATTGCCAACGTGTGTGGCCTATGCGAATTTATTGGCTTTTTACTTTTATAGCATAAATATTTGGGCTTAGGTTCAATGCGCGGATATTGTACGGACGAGCATATCAGCTTTTACATGGACTTACAAATATTTATAAATATCAAAAATAAATATATTTATGCTAGAAAAATTTATATTATTTTTATGCCAATTTCAATACATTAAAGTTTAAAAAAATCTTCAACTATTTTTTATCATTAAAAAAGATAGTTTACAAAATTTTAGAGACATTTTTTATCATTATTTAAAAACTTTTGATAGCATCTATTTTCAAATTAAATTAAGAGAGGGGTAAAGGTCGAGGATAGGGGATAGATCAGAAAAAAAATGTTCTTATGAAAATTTGTTCAGTGTCCAAGGAACAAGGCAATTTTGCAATAGAAAAAGATATTTTCAAGTTTGACAAAACTCTTCAAAGTTTTCTCATCACAGCTTGAGCCAGATATTGAGAAGATTTTGTTATCAAATTTCAATTCCTTGTAAGCTGATCATAGGCAATCCATATAGGGAAGTCCACATACCCCTCTCTTCAGTTCAACAGTTCAATGATCTGCCAATTCAATTCTTCTGTCAGTTAAACTCTGAAGAGCATTTGAGCTTCGTTCCTTGGCAAATAAATATTGGGTTTGCAGCTACGTATAAGTGAGATATGGCATTTGGTGTGTGTTTTTTATGGGTTTTCCTTTTTTTATGGTATTTTATTTGGGGGCTAAGCCGTTGATAGCTCGTTGCTGCTTAGGTGTTTATGTGCCAAAGTGTTATCCTGCTTAAAGGATGTGCGTGTGGGTGTGCATTCTAAGTCGATTACGAAGTGCTTGACGCAGGCAGGCAGGCAGTCAGGCAGGATCACTTGACAGTTGTGCGAGGACTTACTCGAAAATGCATTAAAACGTAATATGCTTTAACAATTTATGCAATTCGTTGACAAAATTACATTATTTTGTCTCTCTTTCTGTTTTTTTTTTGTGCGATAATAAATCAATTTATTGTGGCAGGACATGCAGGTCGTCCTGCCGTTGCTGTTGCGCAAGTCAAGCACACAATGAATGATGAATGATATTTGCGGCGAAAATATTTCATCTTGAGCGTGCAAATATTATTGAACCGGAGCGAGCGGAGCACAGACATAATGGCAAACCTGACAGTTATATATGAGACAGACAGAGAGAAAGAGGGAGAGAGAGAGAGAAAGGGGGAGAGTATAACAAAAAGTGCAAGCAAGTCCTTGATCCCCCCTCCTTGACTGGCTTGCTGTTTGGAAAATCAGAGCCAATGCTGGCCGTTTGATTGGGTCGCTGTCAACTGAATTAAAAGGAAGCTCGCTGCGTGCATCGCGCAGCTCACAGCTCGCAGCTGATGTCACACAATAAACTGGCATCAAGTCCACAAGCAATTGAGTCATGTCCACGTCCAGCAGGTTGTGCAGGACAAGTGCTCAAAGGAGCTGCCAAACAACATTCCAGTTGACTTCAGCCAAAGCCGCGCTATTGTTGGGCTCTTTTTGATCACGCTGGCACGCTGAGCGCGTACACTTAGAGAAATAACTGGGTGTGTTGTAGGCAAATACGAAATTGAGTAGTGCTAGGGATTGCAGTAATGTTTGCTATAAGGAAAACTTCTTTTCAGTGAATAACGTTATCTAAAGTTCCTCATCTAAAAAGATTTTTGGCTGTATTAGATTTTAGTACATAAAATATTGGATTCGGTTCTTGATATGCCTTGAAGGATAGTCAAGTGTCGAAAAGGACTTTAAATTCTGGATGATAGCTCTCTATATACATTATATGTAGTATATAAACTCTGACTTATATAATTATCTTCTCCACTGCTTCCAGCGGGGAGACTGACCTAGACAATATTTCACATCTGCACTAAAACTCTGTCAAAATTGATAGCCTAGTATGCATGGACCCATATCTGCTATATATATAGAGCATTTATTGCGGCAGCTTTTTGCTCCACATCATATTCTAACCCGATAAAAGTCGGACTTATCACTACATAAGCCTCTGGAAAAAAGTTCAGTTTCTTTTCTTTCGTGCTACGTGCCTGCCCACTTCCTCTCTCTCTGTCTCTCTTTGCATGTTAATAGGAATTGACGTGCCTCGTGTCGATAAGACTCCTCACCTAGCCCCTACCGGGCACCTGCCCACCTGCCCCCACTCAATGAACAGTGCCAATTGTGCGGCTGCTGCCTAAGTCCTGGCCACAGACTCTGAAGTCCAATTCGCAATTTTTGGGCTTTTGTTTGCACAACTTTGTTATTTTGCTGTGCACACACACACACACACACACACATGCACGCACACCATGTGTATGTGTGTGTTTTGTTTAGCTTCAGTTGCCCGAAAATCGTTTTAATCATGGCCCAGACTGCTGGCCAGGCCTAATGATTGACTTTATTGGCAAAACCTGTCGATGTCATGTTAGTTTTCCATTAAAAAATCGTAGATTCGAAAAAAATGGTTGCCACAAACTGAAGTTGACATGATATACTCTCAAGTGAGATGGATTTAAAGAAAATGTAAAAGAAAATTAATATTTTGAATGACTTTATGAGCAAGTGCAGAAAGTTTTTTAATAAAATTGAAATTTATAAAAAATTTTAGTGGCTTAAGCAAAGTCTTAGTCTGCCTCAAAATATTTATAGTTAACCATTTAAATTATATATAAATAGTTTAAAATGATTTTCTCTTCGTGCAAACGTAAACAAATCGAGTTTAAGCTTGCAACAGGTTGCTGCCAACATGTTCGATGTGCGTGTTCGAACTTCCAGCCGACAGCTGCTTGCAGCCAACATGTATGAGTTGCACGCATGGCCTATGTTTGTATTTGGTTTGTCCACAGCAATTCGCATTGTTGTTTTTGGTTGCGGCTGCTGCTGCGTTGTTGTTGCTGCTGTTGTTGTAGGTGAAGGGTTTGCGGCTGCACTCAAACGCGCATTGATAAACAGACAAACAGACAGAAAAAATAAACGAAATTGGTCAGAATTGTGGACAGCGCCTGCCACACAAATATTCCAATACAGTTTTCTTTATCAAACGAGTGTTTGCTAAAAAAAATGATTGTTATCTCAGTGGCTGGAAATTTTATACAGCCAGATTATGAAGGAAGCCGCTGCAATCTCTGGTCTGCGAGCTGATTACACTGCTAGATTTGTAGCACAATTCACTTTCAGGTACAAATATATAAATCGTCGTTTAATTATATGTATTTATATTAATACCTTCGAAGGCGCGCCTGGCCACCGGCCGATAGCCCCATACGCCCACTTTGCTGTGATAGTTGCGCTGTGGGCGTGGCCAATTACTGGCCACTTTACTTCTCGCACTGGCAAAGTTTCGCAGCATTTTTTGTTTGATTATTATTATTATTATTATTATTACTTTAAAGTAAATCCGCGCCCGTTGTCAACTGCCGCTGCTCGCGTTCGACCCAGAACTGAAAATCATTTGCTTCGGACCCCCTTGGGCTTTGCTTTGCTTTGCTGATAAGCTAAACGATCAGCAGACCTCTTCAACATAGAGACAAACGCTTCACTTTGCTCTCTTTTTGGTCGCTCTTTCACGATTACTTTGTTTAGTCTGCGTCCAGACTGGAAGTTTAGCTCTCTCTCTGTCTTTTCTTTGGCATAGTTCCAGCTGTTTTAAGTATATACAAAATTCATATAACTTTTTATTTTTTGTTGCATACTTTTAGGCAGCCGAATAAAATCGAGGCATGGGAAACCAATTAGACTTTCCTAGGAGGTATAGAATGTGACTATAGAGAAGTTTTGAGGGGAAACTTGATTTATTTTAGCTCAATGCGCGTTTAGCTAGATTTTTAAATTGTGAGGAGTAAGAGTGCTGCTGCTTTGCTTACAAGAAGGCTCCGTGTGATGCTGTCCAATTGTGGGCTGGAGTGTAGAAGTTGTAGACAGTAGTTCTAGCCCACAAGTGCCGCTTTGTACATTTGTATAAAGTGCTGTGGTATACATAAAGATATGATTAGCTTCAAAATATAACTATAAACAATAAAATCTTATATTACACTTTCTTTTCCGTTTCTATTAGTCTTAGTCAAATCTAGTCGGAAATTGATGGTCACTTGAATATTTCAACTACAATCTCCCATACCCAATGCAATCTCCATTCAGTCAGCTTTATCAAGCTTTTGTACTTGATATTGAATACGAAAATATCTATTGTTTTTATCAATTGATGAATATGACTTTATGTAGAGCTAATATCGGTTCAACTATAACTTTTTATTTTGACTCTATTTTTTTTCATATTTTGTTATCGAAGTAAAATAATTTAAAAAATCAAATAAATGCCTAAGATTTATTTAAGAGACTTCCATCACAAATCGCTGCAAATATTTACGAGTTTTTCATTGTGTGTCGAAATGAAGTTCGTTGATTAATGTGACGCAGATTTCATTCATAAATGGACAGGAAATGCCATTGCTCATGGTCTATAATTATATTAGCGGGCGAGAGGATGGCCATTGGGGCAAGGAATAACGGTGATTAACTGTAATGGAAATGAATCACAAATCGTAAGGCGGCTAAAGTCAACAAAAGCTGAGGCAAGTAGATATGAAGACACTGAGAATGAGAATGAGAGAGAGAGAGAGGGGAGAGAGAGAGAGGGGAGAGAGAGGGAGCCAGTACCCAGGGAGAGAGAGAGAGCATTGAATAAACAAAGGCATTTGGAAACGAGCTACTTGCACAATAGCCCAAAACGCGTCGACCTGGCCAACATAATGTGGAGCGGCGGAATGCCTTATCAGTGCGTGGTGGTTTTACCCGATTAGATAGCGCACGCAATAGCTGTAGGGAGCATAAGAGATAACGGTATTCCAAGATTTCACAATCGAAAAACAAACGCTGACAGGTGTAGAGGCAGTCGACAGGTTTTGGCAACGCCCCGACTTCAGTCTTAACTGAGCGTGGCGCCCAAACGAACGTACTTATTTAGCTGTCTATAAGGTTGGTAGTGTTGCAAAGTGCTAAGAGAGGACTGTAACTGATAAGCAGTTGCTGATGATATCATCAAGTGAAAAAAAATGATTTTGAAATAAAATTTCAGAGTGAAAAGTTGGAATTCAAATTGAAAATTAAAACTAAGAAAGTAATTCCATTCATTAGCTGTACTTTAGTTTTTTAGTGTTTTAAAGTGGCTGTCTGTTGATGATGTCATCAAGTGAAAAAGTTCAAGTTCTATAAATTATCCTTTTCAGTACGAAAAAAAACGAAACAAATTACGAATCAAGCGAATCTAAGAAAATATAAGCAAAAGGCGTGTGGCGCAGCAACTGTGAAAATGCGCTTCAAACTGTTCGTGGTCTGCGCGCTGGCCTGCGGCTTCATGGCCTATGTGCTGGCCAACGAGAATGTGTCGACGGAAGTGGAGGATCAAATTATAAACACGGCAGCCGCGAACAAAGCCGCCGCCGCCGTCGCCGCCAAAAAGGCGCAGCAAGTGGAGTTTGTGGAAATCGTGGAGCCTCTGCCGCCGAAGCAGCCGCCGGCAGTAGCGCCTGCCACACCTGGCGTCAAGAAGGACGCCGTGTTGGCCGCTAAGCCTGCAGCCACGCCCAGTGCGGCGCCTGCAGTTAAAGCCAAACCTGCGTCCAGCCCGGTGGCCTTCAGCGCTGCTTCCAGTCGCGGCACCGACGACATTCTCACCGTGGCTGGCCTCAAACCGCAGGCCAAGTCCGGCGCACTAGTCATGCCCTTCGACTACCTGGGTGAGCTGTACGACTTGGATTCCACTGGCTACAATTGGGGTAAGTGTCGCTGATTCAGTTCAGCATTACTCATACGCCGCGTTGAACGATCCAACTATCTTATCAGCGAGCAGTAGGTTCGCTTGGCTTGCATGCCTAACCAATATTTGCTCCGATAGCTTGGTTGGACTCAAAAACCTCGCACACAGAGTTGTCTGGCTGTAGGGTGGACGGAATCAGTCTTTGCTAGCCGATAAGATAAAGCTAACAGTATAGATATTTAAAGCTAACGATTGTTGTGCCAAACAAAACAAGTGAAGTGAGAGAGCAGAAGCTGGTAGAGAGAGGTAGAAAAAGAGAGAGAGAGAGAGAGAGGGGGAGGGAGAACGAAAGAGAGCAGAGAGAGAGAGAGAGAGAGAGAGAGTGTTTTGGGGTAACAGGCTTATATATCTATCTATGAGCAGGTGTGGTTTATTATATATATATTTTCAATGATTCAGTTTACAACTGCTCTGATAACTTGTAATCGGAACAGATAATATGAAAGAGCGCTACAGAAATATTAGTCATATCTGGTTACACATTATGACTAAATTTTCTTATATAAATTTTAGCTGCGTCCTTAACCCCATTGGGAGTTTGGGCTCTGAAAGGGGTTAATATATTAAGTAGATATGACAAAAGCTTATAAATGGAATATAAATCTACTTAAATGAAGCATGCATATGTGCACACCAGATTTCCTATATCTATAGATAGTAATGTCTTAGAAATGTTAAAAACATCGTTGGCAAACATCGATAGTATCGATGGACATATCTTGGATCTCTGAATTTGTACTTCCTAGGAAGTCTACCATATGGAGATGTGGTATATGGGGATATGGGGACTTACTTAAACGGAAAGCAAATTCATAAACTGAAGAGAATAATCTTTAAAATGAAAAAAAAAAAAAAAAAAATCAAAGCCTTCAAACTCTTCGAGAAAAGTCCTCCTCATTCATAACAGATTGCTGGTTCCAACCATCGAGTGGCTTTGCTGCTCTAGTTTACCAGATCAATTCAGAAAGTATACACATCTATTCATCGTATATACCCTTGTATAAAAACCACTATAAAGACAAATATTTCTTTTATCTATTTAAGTACTTTATTTGTCATTTAGAAATTTCATAAATTTATATATGTTTATGTTAAACACTTGGCTATCACTAAAGAGCTAAATATTAGTAAATCCTTGGGAGCTTGCACTAGCTAGAACCATCCGTCCAATCGACAATCCGTCCTACTCACTCCTAGGCACTCATCGAGATGCGCTGCTCGTACTCGGCAATGCGTAGTCGCACGGGCACGACCAGGCTCAGGTCTTCCATCATGGCATGGCGCTGCGGTCGCAGCGTTGCATTCGAGTTTTGTCGAGAAATCGTCGAGCGCGACTTCTCCACTGAGGGCTTGCGGCGCAGCGAGCTCTTCCGCTGTATGCCTCCTCCTCCTCCCATGTTGCTGGGCGGTTTGGCAGTGGGCGTGGCAAACAGCAGATGCTGCGCTCCTGTGTTGCTGGGCGTGGCGGGTGTGGTGCCCAGTCGCTTCGGCTTTGGCGGCGGTACTAGGGCAGCGCCGCCCATGGTCGCCACGCCCTGTGGGCGGCTCGATCGCAGCAGCGAAATGAAGTGATTGGTGTTCCTGTTGGCGTTCTGGTTGCCGGCCGATTCGTACGTGTTGGTTAGCTTGTTGAAGAAGTCGATTTTGTCGCTGACGCTGCGGGTGATCACCGCGGCGGGCTCCTCGGACTGCTCGGTGCTGGCGCAGAATGTGGCATTGCAGTCTGATGACAGGGCTTGTGGCTGTGGCTGCGGCGACAGCTTCTCATCGGAGCCATTGTTGCGCTTGGACATTTCCAGAACCTTTTCGCGCAGTTCCATGGACCAGCGCTTCTGCGGTCGATGCAGCTGCGGACGCAGCGATTGCGATTGCGATGGCGATGGCGATGGCGTTTTGCAGGCATCTGGGCTGTTGAATGCCAGAGACATCGCGCTGGTGTAGCGCGGCTTGGGTGGGGCGGGCCTGGTAGCTGGCAATGGCGTGGATGTAATCGGCGGTGGCATTTGCTGCAGCTGCTCCTCCTCGTCAATGTCCATTTCCAGCTCGCTGAAGCTGGTGGCCGGGTTGAGCTGCGGCAGGGCGGCGGGCAGCTTGTAATTGTAGAATTGAAAGTTAAACGTGCTGAGGCTCATCTTGCGTCGAGTGTTGCGTGTTGAATGTGCTGCATGCCACCGTGTTGCAAGTTTATATAGCGCAATGTCTAGCTACCTGCCTGACAACAGCTGGCCAGGCTTCAGGTAGTCAACTACAAAGTTGCCCAGATTAATTTTGGTCACTAAATTTGACTTGCCTGCGAATGTGGATTCCGGGAAGTTTGCCAGCAAAAAAGAAAACCCGCGCGAGATTTCGCTCGAACCGCGAGCGGCGCACGCGAATTTTGCGTATTTTCCAGGCGACCATAAATCAAACGCTAATCCCAGCGCCCGCACCTACCTGAGCGACGAGTTTTTTTTCGAGCAGCAGCACTCATCATGTTGTATTACCCAAAAAGGATTAGTGCTGGCAGGATAACATTTTATGGCCTGTCAACTCGACACTGATTCATAAATAGATTAAAAACTGATCCATTCTGCGACAGCTGCGCGAAAAACAATTCAAACGGCGCGAAAAAGGACCTCACCTGGCCGTGGCTTAGGCAACCTGGGCCAGCTGACTATTAATTAGCCGCAACTGCCGTCAACAATTATCGGGCATTATACTACTTATATATCATCATCATTGAAATGCACTTAATAATTGTCGGTCCTGCAGGAGCAGGGCTCGCGAGAGCAGGGCTCGCCAGAGCTTAATGGATGAATAAATCGTTGGCTCACTGGGCATCGATGCATTAATTTGCCACTGAATGGTTAAGCCCTACTGCCCTGGGAGTGGGCCGCATATGAATTCTTGATAGCCTCAATTAATGAGGATTTGTCAAAGGTGAAATTCGTTTGCTTATTCATCATAATAAGGGAAGGTTTAATAAATACATAATAAATGGCAATGCTATTAAACAATAATATGGCAATAATTACTCTTGCGTATTATAAAATGACAAAGATAAAAGTCAAAGAAATAATATAAAAAAAAATCTAATGTATGGTTGTCTATGCTAGCTCAGATTGAGTAGAGAGCGAATATATTAAATATATATAAAATATAATTAAAAAAATAATTAATCTGTGAAAAGCATTTTCTAACTTATCCAGAGAACCCTCTCTGTGATAACAGGATAGATAGAAAATATATTTGAATTTTTATTTATTTACTTTAAATCTATTTTTGTCCCTTATTTAGAGAGAGAGAGATATCCCAAAATATAAAAAAAAAATATTTTTGTTATATTTTATTTTATATTTTTATTTTTTTTTAAAATTCCATTAAAAACTTTATCACCCTGATCAAGATTTATTATAATAAATCAAACTTTTTTCTGTAATAATAGTTGCGATTCAAAATTATAATTTTTTAATGTTTTAAAACTTTACACATTTATAAATTATAAATTCATTATCAATTCAAAAACTTAATTAAATTAAATTAAATAATTTATTCTAGTAAGTGCTACATTATTCAGAGGGAGTTACGCTAATATTTGAGGTTTAAAAATATATTTCCAATTTTTCCATAAACTAATCGCTAGCTAGACAAAAATAATTGAAATCAATCAAAATAAAAACTCTGCCCTCTCTCTCTCTCTCTCTCTCGCCACATAATTTATTTCCAAGTATTATTTAATATAAAGAAAATAGTTGCAGCTATAAAGCTCTCAATTGAAAAGATATTACCCAAGGGTTGCAAATGCAAACAGGCAGAAGCCACGCGGCAGGCTGCCTACGAGCGAGGCGCTTTCTTTGAAAGTTCGGAGCTAAGGCCTGCTTTTTGTGTCCCGCAAACATTAGTCGGCTTAAATTGCTTTAAAAAGACAACGCGAAGAGCAAAAGAAAAAAGAAAGAGTAGAAAATAAAAGAAATTACAAATAAAAGAAATTACAAAAAACTGCCTGAAATGATGGCAAAAACGAGTGAGCAAATGCCAGGCGGGTTGAAGCGACTGCTCAATGCTCATTCAGAGAGCTAAGAAAAGGAGAGCTAAAGGATAAAGTTAGCATAGTTATAGGCCATGTTAAGCTCTAAGTTAATTTTGAATGAGTCTCTATCAAAACCAATATGCCCCAAACTCTTCGCGAGCGGGTATAGCGTAAAGGCAGAGCGAAAGTAAAAAGGGAAACAGCGCAGCAAGTGTGGCTGGCAAGTTGGTAAAACTGAAATGAATATTAACTGTGACCTTTAATGGCTAAGTGCAGTTGGGAGCGAGGCAGCAATTTTGTAAGTGAGTCAGCGGAAAGAAGCTGCCGGAGGCTGCAGTTAGGCACGTGGCAAGTGGGGCGGGCATGTGGCAAGGCGAAGATTGCAATGCAAGTGCAAAGTTATTCAGTTTATGTGCCGAGCGCTGCATGCAACGGGCCTAAATTGAAATGCCGCCGGCTAGAGCCCGGTGTGGGCACTGCTCCTTTTGCGAAATTGAATACGTAATCTCCGAGGATTAGCTGCTGAAATGTGAAATTATTATAATGGCAGCGGCAGACTTGACTTTAATACTTATACATATATATATGTACATATAAAAATATTAATATATTTTCATCTTGCCCGGCAGATCCCAACAACAATGTGGCGCCACCGGACACGCCCTCGACGGCTGCCGGCGGATACACCATCACGCCCGCCCGCCTCGCCGAGCTGCGATCCAACTTCATGTACTGGTTCTTCGACAAGGACAACTACGGCGGACGCGGCGATTATCAGTTTGATATACACGCCTCGATGACGCAGCTGCACAAAAATCTTAACTTCCAGATGCCCTTCTACGGCTTCCGCTTCAACTATACCCGAGTGAGTTGATAACTCGATCTGGCTCATGGCTTAGCTCAGCAGTTAAATATTTTTTATTGTATTCTTTTAGCTCTCGCTGAATGGCTACTTGGAGTTCTCGGATCCACCGGAGTATCTGACCTATCCCTTGGTCTTTCCCATCAAGGATTGGCCCAACAAGCGCGATCCCTCCTTCATTGGCATCTTCTTCAGCAAGTGCCGCGTGGGCCGCATGTATCCCTCCGATCTGGACCAGCGCACGCCTGGCGTCTACTTCCGGTTAGTTTTGATTCACTTTTCGTTCTATAGTTCGTACTTTGTATTTTGTTTATATTTAGCATTTACAATTGTTAGTTCCTTTTGGCATTTGCATTTTTAAAATCACTTTTCATACGTGCGCTGCTAGTTATACGACGATTATTATACTCAGTATTTTTTTGGGAACGAAGTGGGGCATATAGGATTTGAGTTTATCGTGAACTAGTAATGATCTGATTGGAGCTGTTCAGATTAAGCTGAATAGATCTGTTGCCATGCAATTGAAGCAAACATTGATACTAGAGAAAAGAATTGAAGTTCCTTAATAGATCTAATCTATTTTTAAATTGAAACTAAAATTCTAGGTGTAAGTAAACTCTTAGTATTAACATGACTTTCAACTAAGCACAGCTTCATTTTCTTTCCATCTACTTCCTCCCCATATCGCAGCAGAGTATATCATAGTCGTGCATAGCCTCTTGACACGTTCTGATTTGTTTTAAGCACAGCTTGTGTGAGGCGTGTTTGCAAATGCGAACTCTCCATTTCCGATTGCACACGACTTGCATTCATATTGTGTATATATCCATATATATCTATATATACACATGTGTGTGTGTGTGTGTGTGTGTGCATATATATATACTCATTCGTATTCAGCTGCTCATTCGAATGGCGCGCTGTTATTGTTGCTGACTAGTTACTGTCATTTATTGGCGCATTTTGCATTGTTTGCACAGCGGCGCTGCTCGCAGCTAGCTGTTACCTGTTACCGGATCCGGTTTTTGCTCGGTTCGGCTATCTGGCCGCCATTTGTTACCCATTGAGCTGTCAGTGTTGCTGATTTCAGCATTCATTTCAAAATGGCGTCGCAGCAGCCAGTGCTGGCTGAACTGCAGCCAAAAATATAGCCAAAATAATAGAATTCAGTTCTTTGTCGAGATTTTGGCAGATGTAATTGATTTTAATGCATTATTTGCATCTCTCTCCATATCTCTGTCTTTCTCTCTGACCGTTTCAGCTTACTTATTCGAGGGCTTTGTGCTTCGGTATTTAAATGATGCCCGTCCAGGCATGCTCTCGCTGCTCGGCTTATTGCATTCCTTCGCGCTTTGCTGCTTATGTTTTACACTCGCTCTGCTTTCCCCATTGACCTTTGCACATGAAGGCGTTTCTCGGTTGGCTCCGCTGCTCGCTTCACTTACAGTTAGCCTTCAATATTGACCTAGCCACACTCTCCATCTGGGCAACAGTTCCGGCCAAATTAAGTTGCCAACACTATGGCCAACCTGATCTCACCGCGTGTCCATCACATACGACTCAATTTCATAATGTTGCCTGGGTAGGGGGTGGGGGTGGCGCTGCTTTTCGGCTTCGCATTGCAGTTTCGATGGCCTCGAAAGCAGAGCCTCAGCCCGAGCCTAACGACAGGAAAATGAATATGTGGGCGATGCGCTGCGCTTGCATTTTGTCGCTTTTTTTTCGCATATTTTGTTCATATAAATTTCGAAATAATTAAATTCACAACATTTTCACTGCTTGTTGCTCGAAAAGTTTTTTTTTTTATTTCTGCTGTTTATGCAAATTTCTTTTGAAACTTTGCGCGTCGCTAGCTTTTGACTGTAATTACCAGAAATATAACGCATTAATTAGCCGCCCTGTTGTCCACTGTTGAAATCCACTTAGAGTCGACCTATGCATACATTAGTTCCAGAGAGACTGCCGCCCACATTGCGAGGCTATATGCAAAGTATTCCGTGTATTTGGCCAAACAATGTTTAAGCCAGACAGATACAACTAGGGCTGCTTATTTATAGTCGCCACGCTCTAGATTGCCGGGGGCCTGTTTAAATTTCAGGCGCTCGTAACTGGCCGACAAAAAATGCGGTTAAAAAATAGCACATAGAGCACATAAATAACATCCCAATTGCTGAGAGGGAGGTCGAAACTGGTAAAGCTCTGGCCATAGTTGTATTTGGGAAATTTGGTATAAAAAAGAGAGAGTGGAGAGTCGGAAAGCTGAAATGAGCAAATATTTATAGCATACATGAAATCCTAGATTGTAAAAGTTTTGAAGTTTGGTATATCGTTTGGCATGAAGTTTATAAGTTGAGGATTATCGATATATAGTATCGATATATATATGGAACGATACTTCAATTATCTGTATATGCTTATATCGATAAGCATGATTGATATCGATATACCTTCTCTTACATTAAGTGGTTCTATATTTATGTCTGTGTATCTATAGCTATAATATCGATCAGTATATCGACATATCTTTCACATTAGATAGTTATCTTGGCTTGCACTTTACAGAATTTAGCTTTTTATATCGATATACTTTTCGATAGAATATGTAAAGAACGACCCTATATTGTCTAACTCTCTTTGTGAACCTTACATGTCTTATACATTTATTTATGTATATCGATAAATTTAAATATTAATGATATCGAAAAAGTCGGCTATACTTCCAGATTGCATATATTCATTAATTTCTTGCTAATGCTTTTAGTACTTAAACTCCACTTATGCATCTCTGGCCAGTTCAATAAATATTGTTTCTGTTTAACGATACATTACTGAATATATCGATAAATATATTTATTGGTAGGCCATTATCAATGATCAGTGCTATATCAAAGTACAGATAAATGCTTCCGTTACCACTAAAAAGATCTTTACCCACTTTTCTGCTCCGCTTTGCTTAATGTTGCCCTCAGCGAGTCAACACATCCAACAATGTTTGTCGCCGCTTGATTTCAGTGTACTCTGGCACAGTTTGACAAATTGGTGCGACAAAGCAATTAACGGGCTGTAAAGCGCATTTGTTGCGAGCAATTTAGTGGGGAGAAAGTGAAAAAAAACGTGCATACATAGGGAAAAGCGAGAAGAGACTTGGACAATGGCTGCGGCATGCCAACTGCATTCCCATTTCCATTTTCATTTCTATTTCCATTTTCATTTTTATTTTCACTTTGATAGTTTTCAGTCAGCACTGGACAATATGTCAAAGATGCATCAGTTCGAGTGTTCGCTTATGGGTTAGTCGGACTCCAGCGAGCGCTTCGTCCTCTGACATTTAATTGTCTTGCAAAAAAAAAAAAAAAATGCTGGACGCAACCTTGATGTGTGTGTGGGTGTGGGTGTAATGTTCGTCGGAATTTAATTTAAATAACTTGACTGAAGAGCTGAAGCGATGCTCGTCGGGCATGCGATGTAAATTCCACTTGCTTAACAGCATTTGCTGCTGCTTACACACACACACACACACACACACACACACACACACACACAAGGACTGCCACTCGCCTTTGAGTGCGACTATCAATTTAATTACGCGCTTATAGTTAACACTCTGCGAGGGATTAGCTCAAGTATGTGCGCCGTTGCTATGCAGGGGGTTGTGGAGAGGGAGCGAGCTTACAGCTTACTGTTGGCAGCTGCATTACGCATACGCCTCGTAAGACGCTTATTCAATGCGAACTTCATTTGCCGCGTAATACCTCAGTTCCTTCTCACACGCAGCTTGACCATTAAATTCGTGATGAGCGCAGGTTTAATTACACACACACACATACGCATAAATAAGCACACACACACGCACACACACTCAGGCATACACTTACAATTATACACGCAAATTGTTGGCAGCGCAAATTAAACAACAATAAAGTAGAGCAGCTTGTGGGTATACGAACTCTTAATGCACTCACTATGTGTGTTTAAGGAACACAAGCTATTATAATATATATATAATCAGCTATGATATGACAGCCATATCCCATCTGCTTAGTCTATTTCTTCTTTATATAGATTTCCCATTGACTTGCGCGAAAGGTTACATAGTTCTCAGGCAAACTGATATGACCAATGCTTTTTTAGGGCATCATCAAAATGAATGAGGGCCGTTTGGTAGTAAAACTTTCTCAAAAGTGTTTGCAAAGCGTTCAAGTGTGTAAATCAGCAGCGCTGAGCGTTTAATTGTTGTTTGCCAAGGGCAGCCACAAGTGTGGGCGCTGCTGCCACAATTAAAACATTAATGGGCAGCTGTGGGCGTGGATTTAACAAAAAAAAAAGAAGAAAAAGTGAGACAACAATAAAAAGCAATTATATTTGACCTCATGTCAGTCAGTTGATATTTCACATTTGATTGATTCTCAATTCACTTACTTCAACTTTTACTTCAATTTTTTGGCTTTTACAACTTTTGTGGAAATGTTTTCGTTTTACAATCCAAATCCGGTTCAGGCTGCGCTGCTGCAGCTTGCATGCCATTTTCGCCATTTTCTTTAAGTGCGGCCATTGTTGCCAGAGACAGACAGAGATAGAGAGAGAGAGCTGAAATTGGGCCAAAAGCAAAAGAAAAGTCAGACAGAGATGCTGATGAGCAGGCAGCTGGCTGAAGTAGCAGAGACCAGAGCAGGCATTTCAGCCCGAAATGCAGACAAAACTGTGGCGGCGGCGCCCAAATGTATGCAATAAAGTACATAATGGCGCAGTTCAAGAACTGGCACGCCTAGTGTGGCAGGCGGCGGGAGTTGACAAGGCGTAGGTGGGCTGAGCCTGTAGCTGACGCTGACGACTAGCAAAACGAGCAACGCGACTCTTATGTATATATAAATGTATACATATATAAAGATATATATATATATAGATTCCATTCCTGTTTGTTACACTCATTCACAACTGTGTGTGTGTGTGTGTGTGTGTCTGCAGCTTTTTGGCTTACTTTCACGTGCAGTGCTCGTTTCGCTGTTCGCTGCTGGCTGCGCGCGCATTTTTTTTGTAGGCCGTGTGACAATTTTCTGCTTTATCTTTTTGTTTTTTGTGTCTATTTTGGCTTGAATGTCAATTGCAGACATTTAAAGTTTCATGGCAAAAGCGAACGGCCGACTAAGATGGAGGCAGCGCGCACATTGGGTATGGGCTGTGCATAAATGATAAACTATGCGAGTGCAAGTGCATGTGTGCATTTGCCTCTCTCTGTGTGTGTATGTGTGTGTGTGTGGGAGTGTGGTTTTTGCATGTCTGTGTGCAGTTGTCTCTTTGTGGCGTGAGGTTTCCACTGTGCGGTTTTTTTGAAAAATTCTTTTTTTATATGTATAAAATTGTATATGCGCTATTTGAAGTGCAAGTTGCGGGGTATGTTCAGGCAATATAATATAATATAAATGGATAAGACAAGGGAATTTTCTTAGACTTATAGTACGACTATTGATACTAGTGCTAATAATAACACTGATACCAGCTCTGCACATATTAGGAAACAAATTTTATTTTATGTCAAAATTTCGCTATTCATTCATATTTATTTCAAAGTATTGGACTTTATATATATATCTCAACTGAAAAGGAGTTTCTCTAGAATTAACCAAAGTCTCAAGTAGAAAATTTTAATTTTATATAATTAGAACGAAATGACCTAATGCACTGTGGCTTCATGTTGTCAAGTAATGACTTTGAGAGCAAAACTATTTGAAAGCGTCTTTAAATTTTCTATAAAATATCGAATTTGATTTTAATCTCAGTTAGTTTTGAAGCTTAGCTCTTATAACAATTTTTCCTAATTTTTTTGCATATAGAAGTATGTAGTTCGATACTGTATCTAGTATATTTAGTATATGTAGTATATTTAGAATATCTAGTATGTCTAGTATATCTAGTATATTTAGTATATTTAGAATATCTAGTATATCTAGTATATACAAGTAATTAAATTCATAATGTATTGCTCTTATTCTTTCAATATTTCTTACTTCTTCTTCGACTTCTTCTTTATGGTTTATAAAATTAGTTGAATTGTAGAAATCATTCTCTTCTTCTTCTTGTTCTTCTTATCTATAATATATAAAATTAGTTAAATTCTCCTGCAAATTTAAGAAATTCATATTACACAATATACCATCAAATATTCACAAGGTATCTCCTGTTCGCCTACCTTCCTTTACTTTTGGCTTCTATTTTTACATGCTCGTGCGGCTGCTGTTAGCCTTTTTTGTGTGCATGTGTAAGTGTGTGTGTTTTTTTTGGCCACGTTGGTAGCTGGTTGCGCTAACAATGTGGACAGCATGTGTTTTCAGTCAGTTGAGGCCGAAATGCAATTTATTTTCGATTGCCAGCTGCTGTCAGTTATAATTTATGAGAGCCATAATTGCATCAGCTGTGTGTGAGTGTGACTCTGTGTGTGTGTGTGTATACTCGACATCGGATGCACGGGGATAGAGTAATAGGATATATGTTAATATGTTGCTTGTTCTCATGTGCATTTGATGCGCATTTATTGCAATTTTACAAATTATTTGCATTTTGTGGACGCGTCGATGTGTTAATAAATAAACGTTACGTATACGCCGCGTGTGCCTCGCAGCTGCTCGCATGCATGATGAATGCATGTTCATTCATGAATATGCTGCACGGAAAAAAGTAAAAGAAAATCAGCCCATTTTATGTTGCTTGTTTACATGCATCACAATGCCGAGCTGCTGCCGCCGCTGTTTGCTTTAGTTTAAATCAACAAAATCAATAAATTGTTGTTGCCCGAGTGCAAATAACGCAAACATTTATCAATGCTGGCGCCGTTGCTGCACAAATGTTTCAGTTCGTTTGCCATAAATATTTTGAATTTCATTTAAGTGCAATACAGTTCGTTTATCAGCTTTTTACTTTGTCTGCCGAGTGCCAAATGGCAGACAATTTTAATAAAATTCCCATCAAAATTTGTATCAAACATTAAAGAATTCTGAATTCATACGCATCGCTGAAAGTACATAAAAGCAATTAGGGGAACAATTTATGTTGGACATTCAGTGAGAAATACTAAATGGCGAAAAGGAACAATTGCATTCCTGACTCAGGCAGAGTTCATAAATAAAAGAGAGACCAAAAGAGACTGCTATCAATGTGAATGCTTTCAAGTAGACTTCAAGTCAAGGCTAAAGCAATTGCTTTGCAATTGGCATGTCTCAATTGTCTTCGCTAGAGAAAAAGCTTGCGGATTTATATTATTTGCAATAACCGGAAACAAAAGCGAAAATCGAATGCTCATATAAGTAATCAATAATTAATTCAGATAAATCATACGCCACGTGGGCTAGACTGACTTTTAAATAAATTATTATTATAAGCTTTAAGCATCCGCATTGCCTCACTTTTGAAAACTTTATAATATTAAGACAAATGTGCTTTAAAAATCCTCATCTATATATACAGCGTAGCCGCGTGCTGATTTATATGCCAAACATCAAATCCATTTATCTTCTTGCCTGCCAAATCCGCGGAGCAGCTGCTTGCCCTGCTGATTTGATTTCGCATTATTCAGCTGTTCGCTTATTACTTTCACTCACATATAAATTCATATTTATTTCTGTTTGCAGTGTGGTACGTGATCTGATGGGACGCACGGACCGCTTCGGCGTCGAGGTGCGTGAGCGCACAATGTGGGACATACGCACGGGCGTTGTGGGCGCCGATACCTTTGTGCCCAAGCACGTGGTGATCGCCACCTGGAAGAACGTGTCCTTTGCCGGTGGCATTGATAACTCGCTCTTTACGGTAAGTTGAGTGAAAGTCGGAAGTAAGGTTTGAAGATGCCAAAGAGATGCTCTGCTCTAAACCAATCGATTTATACTTATTAAAACAACAACAAAAAACTAATTTAATTTTTCACTAGAAATGGAGTGAATTCACAGAAAAATACTTTCAGTTCATTGTTCTAATGATTATAGTTACTTTAACTAATTTCGCTCACAATTACATTTTGCAAAAATTTCAAAGCATACTTTTCTGCGCAAGTTAATTGTGTGCAAATGGCAGAAAGCTAGCTAATGGCACACAGTCAAAGCTTGCTGATTATTATTACTTTCTCTTACTCACAGTTTGCTTTCTCTTCTCTTCTCTTTAATCGCAGACAAACACTTTCCAAATGGTACTGGCCACCGACGAGGTCTACACCTATGTCATCTACAACTATGCAGTGCTCAATTGGCTCTCGCACACTGAGGCGGGCGGCGACACGACCAAGGGCGAGGGCGGTGTGCCCGCATACGTAAGTCTCTCGTCATCACATCAATTGCAGCATTCTATTTAAACATGACTTTTTGGCATGCGTTTCGGTCGCACTTAATTAACAAATTACATAATGAAAAATTCCAAACAAATTTTCGACACTCATACACACACACACGCACGCACAGTTCATAAGCTACAAACGACGCAATTTTAATTAATGGCTGCCAAGCAACGGTAAAGTTTTTCACTGCACGTTGGCAGCTTTTCCGTTTGTTGAGTGGGTTTCAGCTTGTGCCTTTGCCAACTGAATATTCACAAAATATTTCCTTGGATATGCATATATATATATATATGATAGCTGAAATTATGTGGGCAGGCATGTCGTTTGCATGCAACAGCTATTTGGGTGTGTGTGTGCCTGTGTGTGTGTGGGTGTATGTGTGTGTGCATATATTCAAATAATTCCTAGCTCAATCGAATAGTTTCATAGAAATCAATTCAATTTGAGAAGTCTAAATTGCTTGCAACGATATTGTTATGACATTGCACACAAATAGTGCGCTGCAGAGAGGGCATTCTAGTCTGTTGACTTAGGTTAAATTGCAGTTAGATAAAAGGGGTAAATGGAAAGTTTAAAGCAAGCGCAATAAGATGAGTTCAAATGAAAGCTCAACTGGAAAGTTAATCAAAAAGGCTAAAGGTTTATGCAAAAATTTCATCAAAATTATAAATATATTTTTTATTTATTTGTCTTTTTTTTTAATTAAAAAACATATATTATTAATAATTAAAAATGTTATATTTTAAAATTAAATTTTAAATATTAATTTTTATTTATGATCATTTTTCATTTCTATAAATTTTAGAAATATTCTAAGTATTTTGGTTGAAGCAGCGCATTATACAATAGCCAGAGCTAAACTTTTTTTTATCACTTTTATGATTTATAGACTTCAGTCAATAATATATCATATAAATTTAATAATTTTTATTTTCGTTTACCTCTTCAACTATTTTCTATAAATTTTAATTATATTCCAAAAATATTGAGTGAAGTAGCGCATTAATAAGTCATCGAAGCCGAACCCATCTGCATTTTACTCCGGCTTGTTGGGCTGTTGTTGCTGGCAACTTGGAAATTATAATTGAACGCACTTTGCGAACTTTGTCTGCATAATGGTCAACAAGTTGTTGGCTAAATTGCCGCTGCTTGGCCAAGGGTTACTAAATCGAATCGAGCTGCTCGCCGACTCGAGCCACTAATTACAATTTAATTGTGACTGGATATTAATATCGATTTGCATACCAATTCATGCAGGTCGGCTTCAATGCGGGCAACGGCACGCAGGCCTACGAGTATAAACCCTACAGCCAGAACATGGTCATACGGGACTTGGCGAATCGGGGCTGGGGCAACGGGTTCCCTGGACGACATATATTCCGCATCGATGAGCAGATTTTGATTGGGTCCTGCAACAAGGATATTGGTGCGTATGATTAATGGCTGCTGCCGATGTGGGGCTCACTTTAATTACGGCCTTCGCTTTCGACAGATGCCGCTCTGCTGCCGCTGACATTTGCGCCCGAGTCGGGCAACATGCTGGGCGGCCAGGTGGTGAACATAACGGGACCCTGTTTCGACCCGAATATACGCGTTACCTGCCACTTCGACACGAAGTCCGTGCTGGGCACCTATGTGGATCGCAACCGTGTGATCTGCGTGCAGCCCTTCCTCCAGGCCGAGGGCTACATACGCTTCCAGATCTCCGTGGGCACGCAGCGCTTCAAGTGGCGCGGCAAGTACTTCGTGGAGACGCCTGCCGCCGCCACCGAGAAAATCTTCTTCGCCACCGACGACGTGCACAAGCGCAATCCCAGCGAGATTCGTATCAGCTGGAACGCCTTCAACTTGACCTCCAATCTGAACGCCAATGTCATGATCTCACTGTGGGGCTACCGCGAGACGAAGATCGAGCCGCAGCTGGAGTACATTGATGTGATCGAGGCCAGTCTGACCAACTCGGGCAGCTACGTCATCACGCCCTCCAACTACCTGAACAGGCACAACATCAACAACGACATGCAGTTCGGTTTCCTGCAGATCAATCTCACGCAGCCGGCCCAGTACTCCAACCTGGCGCTCAGTCCGTAAGTCTTGAGAAGATATACTAAAGAGTATCTAACAAATTATAATTTATAGTCAGTGAGGCAGTGAAAGGCTGTCAATATATTCCTTAGGATCCTTAAGTTTTCCTCATTCAAGTAGTCTTCACTCCGTCATGAATCCTTCCCCTGACTTCATTCATAACAATTTACATTAACTAAGTGTTTTATACCACAAAAGCCGCCAAATTCGATTAGCTAAAGAATGTGGAAAACCAAGTTTGAATCTTCATCTCGTCTTTAAGTGCTCTCCCTTGTTGCTCATACGCTTCGTTGGCTGCTCGGGCCACTGTTTATTATGTTATAATTGACTTTCAGCTATGCGCTGGCTGCAGCAGAACCTTCTCTAGTTCTGCTCGTATTTTTATTCAATTTACCGCAGCAATTGCAGAGAGACAGAGAGCGAGAGCTGTGTGACTGCAACTACTAAGCATAGCTCCTGCTGACGCCTCTGGGACCAATCAGTGAGCACTGGCTTTCACTCTGTGTCTGACTGTGGCTCAGTTGGCCATAGATGGCTTATTATGACACTTTGTAATTAGACGTGATGGCTAATCAATAGCTAAGTGAAATGTGTGTGTGCGGCAGGGCCAGGGCCAGGGCCAGTTGGCGCTCGCTCGCTTTCTGCTCATTTGCATAGCGATGTTTTGGCGTGAAACTCCTTTTGCTATTTGTATACCCTGTAAAGATAAGGTTAAATATAGGTCTATTCAGACTTTGCTTTACTTTGATTATAGAAATCTAAATGTATCTTGACTAGATACAATACTTACCCGAAAGAGGACTATAGAGTCCAGGCTACAGAGTCTCGACTTCCCTATACCTACACCTGTTGCTCACAGGGTATCGGCTAATCGCGCACTCTGCAGCGCAGGCTCTCCGACTTATTTTTGCATTACGCTCTTGTAATTATTTCGCACTTAAACTTGAAGTATTTGCAGCAGTTAAAAGCTCACAAAAGACGCTCGTAATAACATTTAAGAGGCAATGAAATTCTCGAAAATGGTCGAGTTAATCGCACTGCAAGTGAATTACAGCCAGCTTCAACAATAGCCAAGAGTCCCGACAGTACCTGGAAGTGCGTCAATGGATTAGACGTGAGCTGATTAGATCTATAATTAATTCTAGCATAATTTTGAGGGCAGCGCTGAGACGAGTCAGCTTAGGATTGTTTGATATTCCTGTAAATTGTGTTGAGGAGAACTGCCAAGGATGTGTGTTTTATCGTTTATCATTATAGTTTTATGCTTAATATGTTCGATGTCCTTTCTCTAGGCTTATTTCATTAAAGAAAAGCTGATAAGTATCAGGAGAAAGCTAAAATCTAGTAATGAGCTTAGGTATCTCAACTTTTTCTATGTTCATAGCTCTCAATCTAGCATCAATGTAGTAATAATGACCTTATGTATCTCAGCTTTTGATATGTTCAGAGATATCTCCTAAGCAATCGCATCAGTTGCACATTCAACTTCCAGCATTTCCTAGCTCAACTCCTAAGCAAAGTCTTAAGAGCATTCAATCTTCGACGCGCCCCGGCTGCCATAGCATATCTTTTCCGCTTTTGTTTTCCTTCTTTATTTAGGGCACTTTGGTTTATGATACCTTTGGGTGTCGTTAGACTGTGCCTCGGTTTCAATGGGGCACGTGGCTGCAGCCCATATATCATTTCATTTCAGTTGACGCTGGGTGTGCTCTGCGCGCGTATTTAATTTACATTTGATGAGCGACACGCGCGCTTATAAATTTGAGCTGCTCACAGCAAGCCATCAATTGGCTGGCCGCTAATGTCAGATTCGAGTCCTATTTAGTCAGACTGCCTAATTAGGCACTCTGAGTATGCAGATACAAATGCAATTTCGCTGACAACTGCTGACGTGGCCAGCGTGGCGTATGAGTAATGCGAGCTTAGCTAATGCCATTGTCTGTTACAGCATTCTATGGTCACGGCCCATTCCGCTGGGCTGGTACATGGCGCCGCAGTGGGAGCAGAAGCATGGCAAGCGCTGGCCTCGCGCCCTGTGCGACAATTGGATACGCTCAGACAGATTCCTGAGGTAAGTCCTGGCCGATTGCCCGGCACGAGAAATCTTAATCGAAAATCGAATTTGCAGAAACTTTGCTGCCGACCTGCCGCTCTGCCCCTGCACGCTGGAGCAGGCGGTGCTCGACCTGGGCCGCTTCAGGCCGGATCGTGAGTGCGACAAGGACTCGAACCCTAGCTGCTTGCGGCACAGTGGCGCCATTCACTGTGTGGTCAGCGGTACGCCAGTGTAAGTACACGAGTTCCACTCTTATAGTCAACCTCATTCATTCCCCAACTCCTTCTCCTCCCACTCTAGTGCCCAAGGTGCTGAGCAGCAGTGCTGCTACGATCGCTACGGCTTCCTGATGCTCACCTACGATCAGATGTGGGGCTCACGGCCACGCCGTATTCACAACCTGGGCAAGATGCCCTGGAACGAGGCTAGCAAGGTGCCCTCGCTGTCCATGTGGTTCCACGACATGCGTCCCTTCTACTCCTGCTGCTTCTGGCAGGAGGAGCAGTCCGTGGGCTGCGAGACCTATCGCTTCGAGCGACGACCCTCGCAGGACTGTGTCGCCTACCAGGCGCCTGGCATCGCCGGCGTCTTCGGCGATCCCCACTTGATCACGTTCGACGGCAGCGCCTACACCTTCAATGGCCTGGGCGAGTTCGTGCTGGCCCGCAGCACAGATCAGAGCGAGCGCTTCGAGGTCCAGGGCCGCTTCCAGCAGCTGCCGCCCAACTACTACGGCCAGGTGATGGCCACCCAGCTGACCGCCCTGGCCATGCGCGGCAATACGACCACCACGATCGAGGTGCGCCTGCGTCCGCTGCACGCGCGCTGGCGCTACCGCCTGGACGTCCTGGCTGACGGCCGCAAGGTGTACTTCGATCGCGAGAGCTTAAAGTTCCAGCACTTTGATGGCGTCTCTGTGTACACGCCCACCTACCTGCTGAACCAGTCGCAGGTGGTGATCCAGTTCGACGCCGGCATCGGCGTGGAGGTGGTCGAGAACGAGGGCTTCATGACGGGACGCGTCTTTCTGCCCTGGAAGTTTATTGTAGGTATTCCCCATGGAAGGGCGCTGAGCTCTGACTGATGCTTGGATTATTTTTGCAGAATAAAACGGCTGGCTTGTTCGGCAACTGGAGCTTCAATCCCATGGACGACTTCACGCTGCCCAACGGGCAGGTGGCCTCGATCAACCTGAACGACATGCGCAGCCTGTACAACAACTTCGGCCTCAAGTGGATGCTCACGGATCGGGACGTGCCCAATGTGGGCGCGGCGCTGTTCACGCGCGAGTTCGGTCGCATGGCCAGCTACTACTCGAATGCCACATTCATGCCCAACTTCGTCATGGATCCCGCCGACTTCCTGCCGAGCAACCGCAGCTACGACCTGGAGCGAGCCGAGGAGCTGTGCGGCGAGTGCTCGCAGTGCCAATACGATTACGCAATGACGCTCAATCGAGATCTGGCGCACTTCACCAAGAACTACTACGACAGCCTGGTCAACATGCAGGCGGAGAACGCCAAGTGAGTGTTGGTTGAGACATTGGCGTTCACAGAGAGAAACTTGAATTTCCTTTTGCAGGCGCGTTGTCTCCTGCGGCGTGCTGCAGACGCCGCGCTTTGGGCGCAAGCTCAGCTTTGACTTTATGCCCGGCGCGAAGGTGTCCTTCGAGTGCAACGAGGGCTTCATTCTGGTCGGCGACCAGCGACGCGAGTGCCTGGCCAACGGCCTCTGGAATCTGCCGGAGTACGGCTACACGGAGTGTCTGCGTAAGTTAATATATCTCTGCTTGCATTTGAGTGAAAGCTTTTCGCCTTCGAGTCCTTTGACCTTTGACCTTTGACCTTGTTCTGTGTGTTGCGCTTAGGTGAGGTGTATTACACGCGTCGTATCGCATTCATTGCAATTGGCATTATCCTGCTCGTTATATGCCCGTTGATGCTGTGCATCGTGTGCGGCGTCTATCGCTATCGTCAGAAGCAGCTGAAGGAGGACCCACACTGGCAGATGACCCTGCCCCGCTCGCGTGCCGGTTCGTCGCGCAACTTGCGCGTGCTGAACTACGATCCCGAGGACGATAGCGATACCGATGCGAGCACGCTGAAAAAAAGTAGGTCCTACGATAAAGTATATCGCACGAACGAACCATTACCGGGCAAACCGCAAATTGATTTTCCAGCTAAGAAATGGGATCTGGACATGCAGGACGAGGATGTGACCTCCTCCGAAGGTAGTGATAATAGAACTAGCACAAAGCTAGCCAAGGATATTTCCTACATTAATCAAACTAACGTTGCCCACGCAACAGGTGAGAAACCCCGCCAGACCGGCCGTCGCTCGCTGCGCTCCTCCCGCACCGAGCTGGACCAGCAGCACGAGGGTCAGCACGAGCCCGAGGAGGACGATGACTTCGACGAGGCCGACGTGCACACCGGGCAAATCCATCCCGCTGGCTACCACCAGCCGATGTCGCCCGAGGAGGCCGACCACCTGCACCAGCAGCAGTACAGTCCCACGTTCAGCGGCGTCGATAGTCGCACCAGTGCAGCCAGCTCCATCAACTATACGCCCCAGTCGGCGGCCCAGAATCGCTTCGGGGGCGTGGCCGTGTTGCCCAGCAACACCCAGTACTACAATAGGCCAGCCTCGGGCGTAGCGGGTGCCACGCCTCTGCGCGTAGCGCCGACTCCACTGACGCAGGACAGCGGGCTGCCGTCGCCGCCGCCCTTCACCACATCGCCAACGCCCTCCGTGCAAAAATCCACAGAGGTCTAGGACACACATCAACACACACTCACACCCACGCATTTGCCTTCTCTGCACAGGCTACAAAGTTCAAATTTTGTATAACTAACTTCATATACCTTATATATATATATGTATAACATAAATATTCTATCTAAACTTAAACAACTATTATGCCCACCCACCTGTTGTCATCATAGACTAATCTATTTTTTGTTGGCTTGCTGTTGTTGCCATGACCCGTACGCAAATACCTCCCACGCGCTATGCTCAAATAGCCCCGTTCACATTGTACTTTTATTTAAATAACTCATCCAAACTGCGTGGATAATCGGCCTAAGCGATTACCACAATTTGTTTCGTCACTTTTTATGAAATTTTCATCATTTTATAAATAAATTCTTTGTTAATAGTCGTATCTGTCGTCTTTTCATATATTTAGCTTACAGCGTGCTCGGATAATGCCAATTGTTACATGAATTTTGACACTTCGCTTCACATCTCTCGATTTCGCAGATACATAAATTGTAAAGTTCCGTTAGCTAGGGGCGGGCTACCACACCTGCCCCCAAAGCCAACCAGCGCGAATTGCGTGTCAATTTTCTGTAATAATATGCATAGCGAGCGTTTTCCAAATTGCATTTCCCAGTTACACTGGACAACAAAAAAGGGGAAGGGTTGAATGCACTTCAAAATATTTATTTGTTTTTAGTAATTCTGGGAGAATTTTTAGTTCAGATTTTGAGATCACAAAATGCTAGTTGGTTGAGTTAAGGCATTAAAAACACTTAAATTGCTCGACTTAGAGATTTTTTCTTATCAGTGCAGTTTAGTTCTTGGGAGATTCAAATTTATCATTTGGCAGTATATTTATTATTTCTCTAAAAATAACCTAAAATCAGCGTTCGGCTCTCACTTAAGTCCAAGCAAAGTCTAGCTCAAGTCGATAGTCAACAATGTTTTCTCGGGAACAGTTCTCTCTTGATAGCTAATAAGTTGCTAATCTCCGCTCATTAGTGAGGATCAATATTTTGTTGCACAGTGTTATGTGCATTTGCAGTGCAAAGAATTTGCGACGAAATTTATAACGAAGCAATAGGGTCAGAGCCAAAGACATTAATCTTGAGCCAACTGTCACGTGCTTTGGTGCCCGCCCTGGACGTAGCCATGACACGCCCTCATTCCCTAGCATACACACACACACACATACACACACAAACATACAAGAGCCACGCCTCTTGGAAAATGTATTGTGTGCATTACGCTGTTGTCAATCAATCTTGAGCAAATTGATGGACAAGTTGCCGTTAGTTATCTGCGTGTGTGGATGTGGGTGTGGGAGTGCATGTGTGTGGGCATGTGTGCTTTGTCTGTCAGGGCTTTGAAGCACTCGCCGAATGACAGTTGCGCTCAAAAGTAGGCAACTAGTTGGAGTGACTCGGCATACTAATGGATTTGCCTTTGAATTGTTGATTAATTTATTGAATATATATATGTATATATGTATATATATACATACATGAAGAAAGTGAGTTTATTGGTTTAAGTTATTAATAACTATCATATGAGAGCATATGATTATGGGAAGAGCAAGATTCAACAAGTAAGGGAGGCAGAGATAAAAAAGCCTTTTGGGCCAGTCAGTCAGTTGCTTTTAAATATATATATATATATATATATTCCCACTAGCCTGTACATTCCACCCACAAACATGGCTCCTCGTAAGGCCCCCACCCCTTACCTTCCATAAACTTTTGTTATTTGGCACCTTTTGGGCAACGTCTTGCAGGTCACGAAGAGCACGCGGCACGCGTGGCAAGCATCTCGCTGGGCTTGATGCTGCTCATTGTGATACCCAGCCTGCTGCTAGTTGTCTGCGGCGCCAGCTATTGGATACGCGAACGAATTGCCAAGGAGGAGGCGGAGGCAGCTGCCGCTTTGCTGCCGAAGCGCCCCAAGCGGCCGACGAGAGCGAATGGGGATGCGCATGGGCAAGGGCATGGGCATGCAAATGGAAATGGAAATGGGATCGAGAACGAGATTGAGAATGAGCAGATTTGATTAGCACGCTAATGAGGCGTATAACGCAAATCGTGTGATGGGATTTATCTCGCAACATGAAAACCAATTTAAACACACAAATTAAATGTGCAGTATTTAATATTTAAGATTTAGTTGGGTAGAGTCTTTAAGATTGCAAACATGTGTTAAGAAAATACAAAAATAAAATAAAAAATGTGTATTTATATAATTAAAAATACATATTGATTGTATTTATTGACTAGAAAATTGAGACAGAATTTTTTAAAAAGTATATATTGTGAATTGTATCTTAATTAAAGATAAATGATTTATAAACTGATGAGTAAGTATAGAAAATCTACATCACCCTCTCATCCTCAATACCAAAACAACAGTCAAAACTTCAGGGTTCAATTAGATATTTTTATTAATATTTAGTTTTAGGTTACATATATGCATGTGTATATATATTTATATTTATTTATTTTATATTATTATATTATATTTTTAAAATATTTAACATTTACACATTAAATAGAGCAAGAGAGTGAGAGACAGAACGAGAGACCGTTTAGAGAATAAGCGGAGACAGTGATTCCTTTTCAGCTTCCATATTTTACAATAAATAGAACTTGCCGCACACTCTCGACTCAGCTCTCTCTCTATAGAACACGTGCAACAAACGATCTATGGCCAAAACTATTTATTTCTTACAGGACTCACGAAGAACTCTTTCAGCTGAACAGTTAAGTATCTAATAGATGAATCTTGTATATTCATATATATACTATATATCTATATAATTATGTATTTATGTGTGTTGCTTCCTATAGCTGTGATTACACTGTTGTTCGTACTTGATATTTAGTGATTATAATGCTTGGGGGTATGTGTTGTATCCCCTCGAATCGGTTGGCTTAAGAACTATAAAGCTATTTTCAGTTTTAAGTATAGTTTTACTCGTAGAGATTTGTCTTCATAACACTTACAGATGTATATTGCCAATGGTTTAATAAATGTACACGAAATTTCACGAACGATTTATTTGGTATTTTAGTATTTTTACTTGGTATTGTATTTTGTATTTTGTTTTATACTGGTTCTGGATGCGATTGATTTAGTTTTTTTTTAGTTTTTTGTTCTTTGGTTAGCTTAAGATATTTGACTTTGGTTTGCTGTAGATATTACATCTATATATGTATATTTGGTATTTTATTTGGTATTTCTTGTATGTATATATTGAGTATTTATTTGGTACTTCTTTTGGTATTTAATTGGTACTTTATTTGGTTATCTTGTTAGTTAACTTGCATAAAAGTTTCGTCTTTGGTGCTAACATTTTTTGGGTTTCTGGTCAATAGCCCTGTATAGAAGTTGAGTGCGAAGCCGCTCCATAGATTCCACGATTATATATGTAGCATTCAGCATTCAGCATTACCATCGACTATTGTATATATATATATATATGTGTTGGTGCCTTGTGGTATACTTAAGTATTAACGAGCTTTCGCTTAATTAGTGTCCAATGTATGGATTAGAATATTTGCCTTACTTGCCCGACTCATAGACATATTTATACAGTTCTTTTTGAATATGAGTTCTGGTTTGCGTGTTTAAAGATGTTTCTTCTTGTTTAGCTTATACAGTTAGAGTTATGTTCGAGTAGTGCCTACGTAAATTACATCTATAGTACAAAGCACAAAAAGTTCAGCCTAAGAAACCATCACAAAGTAGAAAAATAAATATAAACTCACGTCTCGAGGTTATTCACAAAATACACTCATAAAAGCCTCGACGAATAAATATATATATATATATATTTAACTCATTTATCATATTTTTTACTTTTTTTTTACAGTTGGAAATACTCGCTCAGACATACAGACACACTCACACACACACACACACCTCTCTCTACTTACTAATTACAACAGACGAGTAGTTACAATATGGTTTCCATTAAATTGCCAATTGCTGAAAGGAGAAGAGTGTATATATATGAAATAGATATATAGTCTATATATATGCATAATTGAAGTCCTGTGCAAATGAAAAGTTCATAAAGTTTTTAGCCTGGCCATAAATGCGGTTGAATTAAAAATCAAAGCCCAAAACGACAGCGCCTTTTATTTGCGCTCTATTGGGTTTTGTTTGCTTTGGCTTTGGTTTTTATTCTTTGTTATACTCTGTAGTTTGGCTAAATGGACTATGGGGTACACTTATTTTGTGAGAGTATACGCAACAGGTTAAGTGAATTATGAACAAATTTCCAAATTTACAGTCTTTATATGTGAGTCTCTATATCATTTTGAGTTGGAGTCTATATATATATATAGTATACTGAGTATACATTGTACTAACTATACTGAATATCTGTTCATTCGTAGAGAATGTCTTGGTAATTGTCTGATATAGATATACATTACCTTGTTGATTATATTGGTATATAGTACATAGCATGATGTATGTATGTAAACCACATTGCAACTATAGTCACGTCAAAGATATTGAAGAATCATAGTGTATACATAAGAATATAATATATTTTAAAAATAAATAATAAACATAGATACGACTAAAGTTTTTGAATCCACTTGAACTTCATACAGAGCCTAAGAATTCTCATAGAAAATCTTTTTAGCTATTTCGAGGGCATCTCATGGTCAATCATATTGGCCTGCTTTAAGCACGTTTACCTATTTTTTGCTGCTTCTGGCTTTCTATGCGCTTACAATTCAATTTGAACCCTTTACGGCCAATTACGCTGGCAAGCCGAGCCAGGGCGGGCGGCCAAGCCGAATTGAGCCCAGCTAAACAGAGACGGGGCAACAGTGTCAATGTCAAAGTTGAAACCTGGCCGCAGCGTGGCAACTTTTGTTGTTCACCTCGTTTCGTATGCCAACGGCGTGGCCCGAACAACAACAACAACAACAACGACGACGACAGCAGCAAACTACAAAGGCTCTAAACAACTTTTGTTTGCCAAAAAAAGGGGGGGGGGGAGTGGCGCAAGTAAAGAGTCAGTTCAAACGCAGCATACCGTTATCTTTATTTGCGTCCGTCTCGCTGTCCGACGGTAGAAAATTAAAAATTGCAATCACGTAAAGTTCCACAACAGAAGCCAACGAAAGCTCAAAGGTCTGCCAAGGCACGATTATTTATACCGTTAGCCGAGCATTTTTATTGGCCAAAATATTTGATTTTTTCTTCAGCCGTTTTGGCTGCCAAACTCTTTTGTGTCTGGGCCCGGCCAAGTAATAAATATCAAAGCGAGATTGTTCGACAATAAATTAAAATAGAAACGGAAACTTTAAGACTGTGGGAATATTGAATTTTATGAATAATTAAAAGAGACTGAAGAGTAGAATTTATAAGGGAGAGAGAGAGAGAGAGAGAGAGAGAGAGAGAGAGAGAGAGAGTGAGAGAGAGAGAGAGAGAGAGAGAGAGAGAGCAAAATAGAAAACGAGAAGATCTTAGTTGTATGTGTAAAATTCAACTGCCTCTACTCCTCCCTATACTCCCATTTCTGCTAAAACAGAGATAAAATCTAAGAAATAGAAATAATATAAGATGACATGGACTGACGATTATTTTGTTTCCCTTTCTGAAAGAGTTCAAGTATAATATATAATCTAATATCGAAGTGCAGTAAATTATCGAATAAATTTTTAGGCTGAAGGTAAAAATATTTATATCTAATTACTTAAATTATATTATTTTTTTTTTTAAATAAAATTAGTGGAGTTCTATAATAACCGTCATTCCGGCTAAAATTAACGTGATTTTTATATTTTTAAACATTTATTTAAATTTTATTTTCAGAGAATGAAGTTGAGGCTTTGAAAGTCAACTTCCAGCTGTTAAAAATAACTCGAGCTTCACCCACAATCAAATATATTTATAAAGATTGCTGTACGCATGAAAAGTGTCTTTAATGCCAAAGGCAAACATTAAATTTGCTGCGAACAAATCGTGTGAAAGTATTTAAATCTTTAATGCATGACAATTGCTGGGATTGAAAATTCAAAGGCGAGTTGGGATGGGTCGGGGTCAGAGTGGCTCTGAGTGGCTGATCGTAATTGCACATGCATGTAAACCGTAAGCCGTTGACAGGCGTACTTACACACACACACACATATAGCAAGAGAATGACACGCTAAGCAATTTAACAATTTTACAGACAATTAAACAACAACACGATGCTCGGGGGTCCTTGCGGACGGCATGTGTCCTTGGGCTGAGCTGTCATTGAATTGACTCGCCCTCTCACTTTCCGTTTGCCTTAAATGTACTTGCATCTAAGGCACATAAACTATCGATTAGTGGAATGCGCAAAAATAACAGCAGCGACAGCAGCAACTGACTTGGGCGGACAGCTGGCATTCGTGGGCCACAGCCTCAGTTGGTTGGGCATCGACTGCTATAGAACAAGTTGAATTAAAATTGTAAATATCACAACTCGGGCGCGAACTTTATGGCCCACAAATCAAATGCACGCGCCGAGAGTCGCTTTGGCCTTTTGGTTCATGCCAAATGTTGCGCATACGCCCAGTGGTTCGGCTCTGTCGCTGTACAGCTGTAAACGCTGCCCTGCCCTCAATGTTGCTGTCGCTGTCGCTTTGCTGTTACTGTTGTTTTATTTTTCGCACTTTTGCAATCTATTTTAGTCTGCTTTCTTTTATTGTTTGGTTTTTGTGATGCGGACCTGAAACAAAAACCAGCACAAAGATACGGGAAATCTATAATGCAATTGCTGACCAATAAAATTGGTTCTCTTTGCTATGGGGAATCGAAAGGAAAATAATGAAATTGTTGTGCGGGCAGCTGGAATTTAATTAGCTCTTCTTTTGTTTTCACATATAAAAATATATAGAATATATTTTTTATTTTTAAAAAAATATTAATAATTTAAATATACTAATTTCTTTTTTAAATTTATGTATTTGCTCCATTTCTACAGCCGCTTATGAGCGTAAAATTAAATAATTTTCCTCATTTGCTGATTTATTCTATTTTCAGTGTTAATTAAACTCTCGAAAAAAGGCTTCTATTGTTGAATTATGATTTTGACCATTTTTGTCTATTGAGTGAAATATTTAATTAATTATCCCAGAACTTTTCGTTTCCATTTCATTTTTTGTGGAATGCAAACAATTCATAGATGAAAGTTTCGAGCTACGTTTGCAACAAACAGGTAGATAAACACATAGAAGAAAAGCAGAAACGATAGACCAGAAAGGTAAGTTCGAACACTGACCAAATAAAGCTTTTATTTTATATGATAACAAGCTAAGCGAAGTGAGTGCCCAAATGGTCAGAATTACGTACTTCGAATTAAGTATACATGTTCATATTGCCGGAGACTGTTAAATAGACGGAGAGATGTGCAGACAGAACAACAGATTGATGGACAGACAGACATACATACATATATGGAATCAGCTTATTCCCGACATATAATGTGCTATATGTTAAGATCTGCAATTATTTCATCCATTTGTTACATATGTATATTTCCACAAAACTATTATATTCAAACTTTGTATTGTCAGCTAAATTATTTCGATATAATTTCTAAAATAGCATAGTTAGTTATAGTCTGGTAAATGAGTCGGAAAATTAAATACAAAATTTATTATTTCGCTTCACATTTAAAATTTTCTTAGCTTTCTCAACTAGCAGCCAATTTTGCACAGTGTATGGCAGCTGGCCACAAGCTGGCAGGCGTAACAAGTGCAAAGCGCATTGGAGTTCAATTAAATATGCTAAGCTCGAATCAAATTGATTTGTTATAGGCAACATTTCGTGCAACGAGCGCGTGTGTGTGTGTGTGTGTGAGTGTGTGTGGCAGCTGCAACCATTTGTGGCAGCAGTGAGCGGGGACAGGCTTGGAGCGTTGTATGCGCATGCCCTTGGCAAGTTATGCAAATGAAAGGCGTTTGTTTGCCGACTCTTTGCCTATATGCCAGACGAGGATGAGGCCAGGGGCGGGGGGCGGTGCTGAGTGGCGTTTAGTTAATGTTGTTGTTAAATTGTGCATTGTCTGCGGGCGGGTGGGTGTGCGTGTTTGCAGGCGTTTCAACTTTAATTGAAATTAGTGCCGAGTTTTCGATTAAGTCCTGACGCTCATATTTACACAGAGCTACCCTGCGTGTGTGAGTAAGCCCAATGTTGTCAGTGAGTTAATTTGAATTGTGAACCGAGTTGACAATCGCTGTGGGAACTTAACTTTGATGTACTTTTTGGCCACATCCACACAGCAGCGGCAGCATTTAGTGGAGCTGGGAGCTGGGCTGAGCTGAGAGACGCTTTATGGACACAACTAGGTATCATTTATTAATGCCAGAGTTGAAACCATAAAACTTTTCGCCAGCAATAATCAAAGGCAACAACTTGGGGACAGGAACTAGCAGCCCAAAAGTTTTTGCACACAAGTGCAAATAGAATCAGCCCAAGGTAAGCACAGGGCCCTAAGAAAGAACTAAAAAATAATTCAATATAAAATGTGCCTTTCGGCTGGCTTCCCTTGGAGCAGACCGTTCGGGCCACTTTGGACCTGAACTGGCAACGTGTGAGTTATTTCCATTAAAATGCGCAACACATGCGCCAGAAGTTTGTCGCCACTTGCAGCCCTTTTCGCCTTTGAATTTGTATTTTGGCATTGCACACACGGCGTATGCGTAATTTTTCTCTCGACTGTCACGCCCGTAAGTGGGCCGCCCCGGCTGAAGCGCCCGAGCACATTATCATCATTGACATGGTCGTTGTCATCAGCATTAACGTTAGACATATTATTATCTGGCTCAGCTTTTGTGCCTCGCCATTTTCTTTTCTCTTTAACGTTTTTCAACATCCGTCATAAGTGTCGAGCGGACAACGGGGTATATTAGCTGGGAAAAGTTGTAGGGTAGGTTGAGGTTGAATAAACGAATAATCATATGAAAATATAGCTAATTTTGAGATTAAATATATAACTCTAAATATAAATAAACCATTTGCATAATAATCAGCTAGGGTATTTCTGTTTCGGCTGCTCAGGAATAATTTTTTTCGTGTGCCATTTGCAATTCCCACCTGCGTCTGGCCTACTGAGAAGCAGCAGCAGCAGTGGCAGTGGCAGTAGCATTGCCTCTGACATTTTGTCGTTGGCGGCTCATCGCAATCATAATTTCCATCTTTATGAATTTTTAATGAGAAAAACCCAACTCGAACTGGAGGACGTAGAAGAAGTAGAAGCAGTAACAGCAGCAGCAGCAGCAGTGGCAGTGGCAGTGGCAGCCGCTTAGCCTGTCACTTGCAATTTGAACTAAATTTTTTATAAGGCTCCGACCTTGAGCAGAGCTCTGGATGGAATCAGGGTCGGAGGGTGTGGCGGGGGTAACGTGAGTAGATGTTGTATTTAGTTAGGCAAATATTTATTTGATTGGTTTCGGGATTTGCATTTGCGTATTTGAAATGTAAGCGAGGCGCACGGCAAAGCAAATTGTGCGCGAAAATAAAGAGGAAAATAAAATAAATGTGGAAATGCGAGATATATATGCAGTAGCTCTATATATATGTATATAAGTTGAAATGTAAAGAAAATATGTATTTATAAAGATATATATATATATATATATATATATATATTTATATATATATATATATATATATATATATCTGAAAACAGGTAAAAAGCTTATAAATGAGTAAGGGAGGGGCCAGCGGGTCGAAGACGCGCAAACCTAATTAAGAGCTCGTTAGAGTGTTTTTCGGTCGCAGCATTCAATGCGAATGAATAATGCTGAATAAGTGAGTGCATTCATCTAAATTAATTACAGCTCGCAAAGGGGTTGCCAAGGGCCGAAAGCATTCATATCGAAGGCCCATCGAAGTTGCAAGGACTGAAGGTCCTCAAATTTAAAGAGGCCCCAAAGCGGACAACTTGAGGCAACATCCTGGCCAAGTAAGCCGGATGTCAAAAAATATATATATAAATATAAAGACTCGAAGAAGAAATAAGAAAAAGAAAATACCGTTATTAGGCGGCAGCAGCTGGGGGCAACCGGATGCTGGGCGCTGGCAGCGTGACGAAAGTGTTGCACGAATTTTGCTGCCAACGAAGCATATTTAATATGGTTTCCTGCAGGATAGTCAAGCTTATTTATGCCACGCTTCCTCAAGAAACGAACAGGTGTATATTCGATTAAGCGGATCTAAAAAACGACTCTTAAAGGTAGCTTTAAGAGCAGCTTTTCTATTTTTCTGTGATTTATTTTTAAAGTCTACCCAAGGCAAGGAATATGGAAAACATGGTGAATAGACCAAGATTTGAGAGTGAGAAGAGGTTGGGGAAAAAAAGATTTAACTCTCATATAGACTCAATTAAACTCCTTAATTTTATATCGATCTACTTTAAGCTTATCTCAACATATCTTTCTATATCAAGTTTGATTTACCAACTGAAATTGCCTTTTGTTGTTTTTGGGCAGTTCCAAGCATAGAACATAACTTTAGCTTACATTTTCGCTAGTCTCTCTTATTTTAAAGATTCGTTAAAAGTCGGTACACGCTTCAAATATTTTATGATATTAAATAAAAATAAAAGCTTGGGCTTGCTTCGGCAGCCTAATCCGAGCCAACTCGCAGCTGCAAAGTTTCGTTTGGCGAATTCCAATCCCATTTCTTGCTCAGGACCTTAATTTGAGTCTTTTGTGCTGCCTGCATTCGTTATGAATGTAAATGAGCTGCTGACCGAGACGGAAATGTGATTTATATAATTTATATGAGCGTTTCTTTTACCCTTCTAATTATTGTTTGGACGCAAGCGAAATAAAACATATAGAAAGGAGAGAAAAATGCGACAACTAATCAATGTTAATCCATTTCTAACGAGCAATCGTTAGGGACACACTCTCTCTCTCTCTCTCTCTCTCTCTCTCTCTCACTCGCATGGCATCATCATCAAAATGCCTGCGAGCCTGCAAGTCATCAAATTGCATTGTTGTTGCTGTTATTGTTATTGTTATTGTTGGTATTTAACGATTATGTCGGCATATCGAGGCCATAAACAGACATTGAGAGCCAATATAAAATGCCACGCCCACACAAAGCAAATCTACATGCAAGTCCATGTTCAAGTCTCGGCATATCTGTCGCCGGTATTTGCCTATGTATCTGTCTGTGTGCATGGGTCACCGCTTGGGCGTTTAATGCGATTTGTTGTGCCCGTGTCTCAATGCCACATACATTAACAAAGTTTTGCTGGCTCGAAGATAAACTTGAGTTACACTCCAATGCGAGGGTCGCTGGCATTTTCTAGCTAACCATTTGTCACATTATTAACATAGCTCTTAACATAGCTGTTAACGCATAAATAACATTTGTTATTTATGTTTGTTTTCAGGCACGTGATATGATTAATATGAAACGTAAGTGGATATATGTATAAATGGGCTTTACCATTGAGCAGCAGTCGGATGATTTAAGTTTTGAAGATAACTTTAGCTGGAATGATTGCCGGAAGTGATCTGAGAGAACTATGTACTTCTAGTCTTATAAGTCTATCCTGCTTATATAAGCCGTAAAATATAAATTTGTGTAACAATTGCGTTTAGCATTCTGGATATAGCTTGAACATCCCAAAAGCAGCCCCACCATGTCTTTATGGCTTAGGATAATGCATAATTGCAATATAATTAATGAAATTAATTTATTCAAGAGTATTTGGAGCTTCTCTCTCTCGCTGTTGACACTAACTTGGCTATTTGCATTTCAATTATACCCTCTAATTGCCAACTTATCGGGCAACCCTCGCAAATTTACATCTTTTTTTGTTCTGTTGTTTCTGCCGTGGCAGTCTTTCTGCTTCTGCTGCTGCGGTTGTTTGTTTATGCCAAATATTTGATATGAAAATATGTGTTAAATTCCTAAACTTTGGTGCTCTTTCTTTCTAGCTCATGGCAAGGCTCATTTCGTTGTGGTCTCCTCCGCTGCTGATATCCTTTAGATATATATACACACATATATAGCAGACGCTTGCAGTCACAGGCGCAGAAAGAGGCTAGCCAAACTTTTGTAAACAAAAAGCAAACAAACACACACACACAGAGACCAGATAAATGCAAACATTTCGCTCGTTGCTGTTGACAATCCTTTTGGTTGCTCCGCAAAGTATGCTACAAAATGTGGGAGAAGCGTGGAAGAAGTCGTGCCGTGGCCCCGGCAGCTACCCGGCAGCTGCTACTGAAAAGCAGAGATATATGTATATATACGTATATATTTAACTGTTTGCCATATTATGGCTTTTATATTGAGTTGTTTTGGACTTATCTAGTTTACGGCAGAAGCGACGGCGCTTGGGCAAACACCATGAAAACTTGTACAGGATGTGTTTCGGTTTTATGGCCCGACAGCCAATCGCATAACACTTTAGCTAATGGCCACAGCCCGGAGTGCGCCGGCATAGAAATGATACATAATGCTAATTTTGTAAACCAGATAGACGCCTTTGATTCATGCAGTACAAATAAGCCCTGTAAATATGCCCATAAATTACGCATACGCAGCGTAATCGCTGAAGAATTGTAAATCATTTGTAAACTAGCTGTGCGGGCGTCGCCCGCTGCACCCACTCCATATATCCTTTTGTGTAGAGGCTACAGTTGTTAGAGCATTAACATAAATTACCTTGCACAGCGATCCATCCACAGCGATGCCTGATGCCAAGTTCTTAAGCCGCAGCCACAGCCGTCGCAGCAGCAGCAGCAGCAGCAACAGTCACACACAGATGCACACACGCAGAGGACAAATACATTGAAATGAAGTGGTTAAGTGGCCAAGTCATACACACACACATACACACACACATACACACACACATACACACACACATACACATACACGCACGCACACATAATCAGTTAGATAGTCGCTTGGCTGGTGAAGTCAAGGAGTTGCACGTAGATTTACAGTTTATTTGCATTTCCTATGCATCTGGTGGCACCACAGGACCCGTTGCGGCTGCACCGCCGCTACCACCGCCACCGCTGCCGCTCGCCGAGGACGTACGTGAGACTGGGGCGTGCCCCAAGCCCATCATCAGGCGCTGCGTTGTGGCCGTTGGCGTTGTGGGCTGCAGCTGCGGCGAATCGAGACTGCCGTTGCCGCTGCTGCTGGCATTTAGGGCGCTGGTGGCACGTGTCAGGAACCAGCAGTCCATCGGCGTCGGCTTGCCCTTCATAATGACCGGGCCGCGGTATTCCAGATTAAATGAATCGTCCTGGTTGATCTCCTGGCACATCAGCCTGCAAGAACAGACAGAGAAAGAAAGAGAGAGTGCGTGAGAGATACTGCGATAGCTATACGAAAAACCAATCAAAAGCTAGCAACAAGAATATGATTTAAGCACATTCGCATAGAGCTAGTCCTGGTACACTCAGCACTGGCTGAGATTTAAATTACGAGCTTTTCACTACTGACTACGGATGCGCATCGGAGTTGTAGTTGGAGGTGGCTACAATCATCTGCAATTTATTGCCAGCACTTGGCTAATGTATGTCAACATTGAGATACACACACACACGCAAACACGCATACACACATACTTGAAGCCACTTGAGCGTCTTCTGGTCTTTGTAGACAGTTGGTAAATGATTTCGGAAGCACTTCACATTTTACTGCAACTACATTTTATACAAGGCTGCGAAGCAGAAGAAAATTTCTTTTTCTTGTATGTATGCATGCATGATATATATAGAAATATATATAAATGTACACGTATACACATGATATATATAGAAATATATATAAATATACACATATATATGTAACATCTGAAATGCTGAAAACTGCACAAATAGTTAGTGATCCAAGCTTTGAGCCAATGCTCGAAGCGCACTGAAGGCATAAAGCCTGCTTCGCATCAAACCCCAATAATATGCCAAGACATGTGATAAGAGACTTAAACTGAGCTTACTTAATATATTACTACATAAAGTATTATACATATATATAGTATAGTATAGTAAAGTACTAAGTGAGCGCAGTTTCAGTATATTTTTGATATTTTAAAGTAAATCATTTTTTGTATTGCATCTGCTTTTATTATTTATATATTATATATTTTTTTATTTTTATTTATTTTTTAATATGTATATAAATTTTTTTTATATATAATAAATTTTTTTAATTTAATTTCTTTTTCATATTAATTTTTTACTTCATTTTTATTTTATTTTTATTTGTTTGTTATTAATTTTTTTATATATATGTATATACATTTTTTTGTATTATTATTTTATTTACCTATATATTTTTATTTTTTATTTTTATTATTTTATAACAGTTTTTTTCGTGTTAAGTGTTCCATTTAGGCTCACTAAATCACGCTCCCCAGTTTAACAAGTGGCAAACCACTTTAAGCAAGACCTTAATACATATTTCCCACATGAATTTAATATTTCCATTTTTGTATTATTATTTTATTTACATATATATTTTTATTTTTTATTTTTATTATTTTATAACAGTTTTTTTCGTGTTAAGTATTCCATTTAGGCTCACTAAATCACGCTCCCCAGTTTAACAAGTGGCAAACCACTTTAAGCAAGACCTTAATACATATTTCCCACATGAATTTAATATTTCCATCACACTAAGGCAATACAAATTCCCGCGAATTTGAGCTCACTTTAAAAAAACAACCTCTAAAACTTTGCACATTTTCGCTAGTTTCGCTGTCGCCATGTGCAATATATTTATTTGCTGTCATAAATTTATGCAAATATCTGCATTGTATGTTTTCCCATTGAATTTATTACGCACACATTTCTTCGCCATTTTTCAGATTTCAATCCATTTCTCTCCCACTTTTTTTTGCTATTTGCATATATTGAATTTGTCTGGCTGCGTACGTGGCGCATGTTGTGGTCACATTTCCGTTTCCGTTTTCCGTGCAGTTGCAGCGCATTTTATTTCAATACCTCAGACAACACTTTGTGTGTGTGTTTTGTGTACGTGTGTGTGGGCTGCCTTGCACCATCTACTTGATTATAGTGCTCAATAGCTGATTGCATGCACATTTAATTCAATTTATTCGGCAGTTTTTTACAGTTCGCTACTCGGCTCGCATTTCGGACACAATGCAATAAAAGTCGCAGGTGAAATTTATGTCTTTTAAACTTTTAATGGAGTGTACACTGCAGTCAGGCAAGATCTTGCAATTTTAACATTTGCATAAGTTGAATGGGATAGGGTATTATCAAAAATAAATGTATGCTATTCAACAGTATGTTCATTTTCTGTTGCTAAAATTGACTTAATCATAACTTAGTGTTAAGCACCAATATTGTCTCACAAGGCTTTCGAGACTTGATTAATTTCAATCAGTAGGGTTGCATACTCCTTTGGTCCAAATAATTTGTTTATAGAGAAATCTGATTACAAGCCACCCCGTTTATATATATATTTCCCACAGGTTCTCAATTGCTTTATCCTTGCGAGATATCTCACTCTTTTTATGATTACAGGGTATCCAACAGTTGGTCAACTTTAATTTCAATTTATCTATATATCAATTCTTATATATTATCCATTAACGCTCTTTATTTATGTGCAGCAAAATATATATCACTGATTACAGGGTATACAGCAGTCGCACAACATGAGGCTTCACATATTTTAGTATTACCTTATAACTATTCTCGCATAACTCTATAAATTTTGTATTTTATTAAAAAAAAAATCAAATTACAGGGTATATAGATGTCGCTCAACGTTAGCTTTAATGCCTTTCTATATCCTCCGTTTCTCAACTTATCCTGTTCTTCAATGCTCACCGATAAATGCTACTGTTAATCTATCTTACAGGGTATGTAGCAGTCGTGCAAGTGCAACTGGCTTACATTCTTAATCAAATTCTGTTTGTTCAAGCGATTAAGGAGCTGCGTTCGGCTGCAAGCGGATAGCAATCAATTGCTGTTCTTGTTCTTCCCCGCGACTGTGATTGGATTTAATTAATGTCTTCATTAAAACACAAATTTGCGCAGGGCGTAATTTGCGGAGTAAATATTGAAGATACCGCGCGATGGCAATATGAATATTGAAGCATCGTAATTGATATGCAAGCACTGAATATATACATATAGTATATGTGGATATATGTGGAAGCCACAAATAAATAAAGTTGCAACTTTTCTCCTTACTCACATGCGACACCCTCGAATAAATTGCGAAAAAAGAGAAGCTCAAATTCAATTAACATATGCAAATAAATGAAATTACGAGCAAAGTTAAAAAACAAATAATATGATAAATAAAATTCTGGGATATTAAAAATGGTGTGCATTTTAATGGCATTTAATAACTTACATCATAAATATTTTGCGAGCGGTAAAATACTTAAATGACACTCAAAACCGCATTTTTGCATACGAAATGCAAGTGAGAGGGAAGGGAATATCAAAGTAATTTTTATTTATTTGTTATTAAAACATTTATTTAAAGCAGTTCAGGTTGTTTCAGTAAAATTAAAAAAAACTGAATTTAAAATTGTATTTTTCAGTTGAAAACGAAAAAGAGCCTTAAAGAAATGAGAGCGAGAGAACGAATTGCAATTTCAGCGCGTGTGGGTGAGACGAGTCGAGAGCGCAAAGCAGGAGAGCGGCAGAGCGCGGCGAGCAGGTAAAAACAGCTGAGAATTTGATATGAGCAATTGTTGGTGACGTTGTTTTGTTGTTGGCCCAGAGCGCTTCAGTTGCTTGTCGGCATTTGAACAGCGCGAATTATTGGACTTAACGCTGCATGCTGAGAGCGGAGAGTCGAGCCAGATAATTTGACTAAATGTAGCAGGAAGTGATATAGGCTAAAGGAAAACTGTCTGAACGGCGGCAATTGTAAGTTTCACCTGTTGCTAGATGAGCTCTGCCCAGCAGCAGATACCGAAAATGTCATAAGAACGGCCAATGCAGTGCGAAACTTGATTTTGTCGACTGTCGACGCAATGTCCGTGGTTTAATTAAATGTAAATAAAATGTGCATAGTTCTGTTTGTTTACGAATTGTTTTTGTTTTGGTTTTCGCGCGTATCATTGCCAGCACGAAAAAATCAATAAGGAGAGCGCTGAGCGAGAGAGTGAGTTTTCTTTCGCTCTTTGCACTCTCTCTCGGTCTCTCTGTGCGTGCTCTGCTCATCCCCTGTCCGTCTCTCTCGCCAGCTTGGGTTTTCCTTCCATTCAATTTCCGTGCTGTGCCGAACTTTGTTTAACGTATTTTGGTGTTTTCAAAATTGTCTCATAAATCGCTGGAAACTGCATCTGCTGCCTATTAACTGCTTTGATTTGATTTGATTTGATTTGTTAACATGTTGTTGCAGCTGCTGTTGGCATTGCAGCAGTACGTAAGTCAATTAAAACGGCAATTGGCTTCGCTGTGGCTGGTGACATTGCCGCAACACTTGTTTGGCTTCCGGCTATTGGTCGGTCAGCCGCGGGTGGCGACCAGCCGAGCCAGTTACCAGCGCCACGGCCAATTGCCGCGACGCCAGCTGGTCATGGACTACATCTTCGAGTGCTTCTTCAACGACACCTTCGAGCACATCACCCGCAACGGACTGCAGGACCGTCAGTCGCGTCGCGACGTCCTCGATCACCTGAGCGCCATCGTCAAGGGCTGCGCCGATGGCCAGAACGTCGGCACTGACAAAGCCGCCAGCATTGCGGTCTTAGCCGCCCTGCGTTTCCATCGACTGGCCAAGGAGAGCAATGGGAATGTAAGCTGAACCAATGCAGTTTTCTAATGCGATTTTCTTTCTCTTAGATTGTTGCTGTTCATTGACATTTTGAATCTTAATTTCATAATATTTTTTATAAGGCTCATTTTAATGCTAGAGACTTGATCAATATTCATGTATGTAATCTCTGAAACCTAAAGACTTCTTAAAGGATATTTTATATGAAGAAGGATTTTAAAATTATTAAGAACTTTAAGATTTTAATAATTTAAAAAATTTTAAAATTCTCATGATTTCTTTAGTTTTTTTAAATTTTCAAGATTTTTGAAGATTTCTAAGACTTGTTAAAGGTTTTTAATGGTTTTTAATAATTTGTATGATTTTGATGATTATTAAAAATTTGTTAAGGTTTTTAAGACTTTTAAAATGATAAATATTTGAATAGAGAAAGCATATTTCATAAAAGACCTCAAGCTTTTTTATAAATTTTATTTGATTATATATTTATGTAAAAAAGAAGTTCTGAATTTGATATTTCTCCTCTTCAGAGTAAACATATTTTAGAGTCAATTAATTTTTGGTATTACTAAATTAATTTAATTATTTTATAGCCAGAATAGTTGCAAATAAATTAGCTATTCTTACAGATTTCTTTTCTCCTTGGAGCTTTCTCAAGTTTCTCAAGATCTCTAAGATAACCCAAGTCAGTGTGTGGCCCACTTTAATCTAACTCCATCTACAATATTGTAAATCAATTTAAAGTAATTTCCTGGCCAAATATTCATTTGCATATTTCATGCCAAAAACATAATTTATATCACATAAGGCAAAATCAATCTTGTGTATTTGTGGCCAAAAGCTCAGCATATGTACATCAATATATTTATGTAGGTAACAGACATACATATATAGGTACCTGTAAGACCAGGTATTATGTCACACACGCACACACATACGGCTGAGATTAATGCGTAGCTTTTAAGTCCCGCCCTAAAGCCAGCGTAATTTGTAGCACATGGTCCGAAAGCTTGTCTAGCATTTAATTTAAATTTAAATGCACTCTATGCAAAAGGAAAATAACTTTTTTGCTCTTGTATTTTTAGAAGAATATGTAAACGTGTCCTTTTTGCAGGTCTGCCTCATGGGAAAGTATCACAACATTTTGTATATTGCGCTGCGCACCTGTTGGGACTGGGGTGTACGCGACTCCGAGGTTGTGGTTCAACTTCTGGGTAAGTCAAAGGCACAAACTTAATAATTTAATACATATTCATATGAAGTGAGTGTGTGTGTGGGTGTGTGTGTGTGTGTGGGACCTGGCCTTTTATTTTGCATATTTTAATGAATTTTATGACATCGCATCAGCTCATGGAGCTCGCCCATAATCAGGCGAATCTCATTTAATCACGTGTTTCTGCTAATTGCGAGCTGGAATTACGTTAAGTTGATACAAAGGTGTCGCTAATGCGGCTGCCGCTGCTGCTGCTGCTGTCGATGCTGATGCTGTTGCTGCTTCTTGTTTGCTTGTTGCATCGTAAAACTTGTAAAGTGCCTTAAAGTGTTGCAAGTTATTTGGGCCATGCCTCCAGAGGCTGTGCGCCTGCCTGACTATGTGTGTGAAAGTGTGCGTAAGTGTGAGTGTGTGTGTGTTTTCTCTAATTAAAATGCTGCGTAAAACTTGACAGCCCGAAGACGAGCGGAATTAATGGTATGCCAAGGCTTCAGGCTGACTGCTGTGTGTTTTTGTGTACGTCTGGCTTTAGGCAAGCGTTAAAACTTGCGTTTTTTATACCCTTCCGTGAGAAGTTCGAATGATGCTTGAGGTGGGTAGTCTAGCATTGTAGGTAGTATAAGAATAAGGTGTCATCTAGTCAGGCAGTTCAAGATCTATACTGCTCATGTCTAGTATATATCTAGTCAAACCATACTTTTTATTATCAAATATCTATAGGGCATTTGCTAGTCGTACACTTCTCATCAGCGCACACTTCACATGGTTTTTGTGCCTTACAACAGCAGTCAAAATGCTCTTTGCCTCCCCGACGTGTGCTGCAGCCCAGCTCTTAGCCCAGTTAACTCGAGACCTGTGCTCGCTTTTACACACAAAATTCTGTTTTCAGTTTTTTGGTTTTTTGGCTGCTGACATTTTGCAAGCTTCCGTTTCACTATTTCCGCTGCGACTCCATTTTGTGGCTGCCAAAAGTACAGAGAAAGGGAAGTGGCAAAGGGGGGAAGGCTGGCAACAAGTACAGCTGCGTAATTGGCTTTTTTTTTGTAACTTTCTCTGTGAAGTTGAATGTTCTAATTGCCTCTCTCTCTCTTTCTCTCTCTCTCTCTCTCTCTCTGGCTGCCTCCCAGTGTCGATTTTCGAGTGTGAGAAGACGTTCGAGCGCATCTTTCTGGGCGCGCTCTTTGGACCACATGCACCGCACTTTATAGCCGGCTGGCGCAGCGATTTTCAGGATCAGGTAAGAGACTATATATCTATATGTGACTGCAGCAAAACTACTTGTTTTCGCTTTTGCTCAACAGAATGAAAATGTGCGCGCCATGGTCTATTTCCTGAAGCACGCCACACGCGAGCAACTGACGCTGCCCGTATGGATACCGCGCTTCGAGGAGGAGCGCCAGCTCAGGTAAGCTGACAGTCGCTGCCAAATTTATGGCTGCCAAAAACGAAAATAAAAACTAAATAAACATAACATATTTGTGCTCTGCAGTTGGCCTGCATCGAATGGGTTATACTCTAGAGCAAAAGCAGCTTGAGTCTTTTAATTGAAAGCAGCAAGTGACGAGCTTCAAGCCGGGATTATAGCTTGATTATGATTTAGCTGCTGATTCAAGGCAATTTATATATCTGGAGCACCTGAGATAGATTATTTAATAGATTCGGCCAGAGCGCATCTTAAGCCAGTAAGCTCTCTCTCTCTCTCTATCTCTCTCTCTGTCTCATATTCGCTATGCTCGTGGTATGACTTTCAAGTTAACAATCGCAACAATATTTTGCTGCTTGTTATTTTGCGTGTACTCGGATGTTATTGCTGTTCAGCTCGAATGCCCGCAGGCTGTCAGCCAGCCAAAGTTGTTCTCAAGTCGTGTGTGTGCCAAAGTTTTGCGCTAGCAAAGCTAATTGGAGAAGCAGCCAAAACCCTTTTCACTCCAAGGTAAATCACTTTAAAGGCAGCACTCGAATTCAATAGAGAAAAGTTCTCTTTGTATTTCTCTGGCGTACATTAGTTAACTAGAATTCTCGGCTGCCTAAACAAACTTTTGAGACAATGGGAGAATTACTTGTAATTAAGTAAAAATTCAATTGGCGCACTAATTGATGCTGAATGCCAGAGCTGAATCGCTGCTGATAAAGCCCTGAAAAATCGAGGCAAATTTAATGAATGTCTGTCTTGGCAGGCGGGTGGACAAAGGCGCTGCCTGTTGCCGGCAGAGCCGGCCTGGGCCGCAGGGAGCAGCGAGAGAGAAAATTACAAATAAAAAGGATTTTAATTAAATTAATACATGCTGCATTGTTTGAGCGCTCGGCGCGTGTTTGTCGCCCATAATTGAGTAAAAGATGGCGACACTTTACAAGCACACAGACACACGCGCGTATATACATGTGTATATATAGACACGCACACACTGTCATTTATTTGAACAATGGCCGCTGCGGCTTTCAATCTGAAACTCGCCCGGGCTGCTGTTGGTGTCATGTATAATTAAGATTTTCGCCTCTAACATGAGCTCAACTTGCTGTCTCTGGCATTTCTTCTTCTCTTTTTTTTCTTTCTTAGTTGCCACAGATTTATGAACATGTGTGTGTGTTGCTGTTGCGATAAGCTGCAAACCAACTGGCAGCAGTGTAAACCTTTTGTTATTTTGGCTTTGTTTGCCAGCACTCTGGAGGATTAAAGTCAAAAATGCGTGTAATAAGCGCACATAGCCAACACTCAAGCACTGTTGCACACACACACACACACATATACACACATAAATATATACACACAGCGAAGTGGAAGCTGTCTGACAAACAGGAGAAGAACATTTATGCTGCCCTCTCGCCTGAGCTTAAACTGTGTCTTCAGCCAAACATTAACACAAATGAATAAGCATTAATAGCTGTGGATGTGTGTTGGAGTGTGTGTGTGTGGGTGTGTGCCAGCAACAGTAAAATGTGGCAATAAACATTGCTGTTGAGTGTCACTAAAGTTGCACAAATCAGCGTCGCAAACTAACATCAAATGTTCTAATTCCAAGAATTTTATTTGTAGTGTAAATCTATATATATATATGTAATATATAAAAATAAGAATATATACTATATATACTTAATTCAATGTATACATATATACACAAAAATTTATATATATATATATATATATATATATATATATATATATATATATATATATATATATATATATATATATATATATATATAAGAGCAAACTCAGTGATATTTATGAAAATAGAAAAGCTTCAAGCTTAAGCCCAGCAACTAATTCCCATATTCAGATCTGAAGGAAGACATAAAACCTTCAATATTCCAATTGGAACTGCAATTTGTCGCATCCAGCTCAAAGTTTTTGATTTTGTAAGCTCTCGAAGCGTCGCATCAGCTCTAAGCTGACATGCTGACAGTTAGTTTAACTTATGCAGGCCAACGGCTAGCTTCTGGCCGCATGTGAAAATTAAAACTTTTCAGTCAGATGAGGCAGGAAGCAGAGCCGCAAGGACATGTGACGCACAGAAATCATGTCAGGCAAAGCACATGTCGTTATGCTCATATTCGGGTATATAAAACTGCATATTTACAGTTGAAATAGCTGTTGTCTTTAAAGTAGCTACACATTATCGTTTATTCTCGTTTATTTTCGTTTGTTTTCCACTATAAACGTAAACTCTAATTCAGTTTTCATAAACGTGCTAAAAGCCCACAAATTTGATAGCCAAACTGGACTTTTGTTATTTTGTGCTTAGCTGTAAATTAATTTGCACAGGACTTTACATCCACAGCCAGTGTAAAATAGGCAAATGCGCTTATCAACTGCTCAACAGCAGAGAGTGTGTGCGGGTGTGTCTATCACCTGCATGTGCGCTGCTGTCGCTTTATTGTGGTTTTGGGCCCACTTTTATGCGCAGCACATAAAAGCCAACAGCAGCAGCACACAAAATGTCACACACACATATACACACACACATATATATATATATATATATATGTGTGTATAGTAGTGTGTGTGGTCCTGTGCCATTGTCTCGAATGTGCCGCAAAGCGCTTCAAGTGCATGTGCTGTACAAGCTAATGTCTCACTGGAGCTAAACGCCTTCTAACAACGCTGCGTATACGCAATATTGAAGTTGTGCACTCTTAGAGCAGGCTTATGCCGTATGGCAAGAGTAAGAGCAAAGAACTATTCAGAGAGCAGAAGCAGAATATTAAATACTCTTTTAGCTGATATAGCGAAATATGTATATATGAGAAATGGAAACTGGTTTGCTAAACTCAGCTTATCGTTCACTTTTCTATGTACTACGTATATATATACATATATGATATTCTAGTATATTTCACAGAGGTTTAAGTTCAGTAAGTTTATTTTAGCCCACAAAAAGCTTTTTCTCGTTGAAGTCCAATTGATTTCCAATCCAATTTCTAGTTTACTCTTCAATGTTTTCCACTACAAATTTCTTAATAACAAAAGACATTTTCAAAGCGGATTTTTAAAAAGAAAACATTGAATCTGTGCCAAATTTCCTAAGCTTGAACAAACATAACTTTCAAAGCTGAGAGACTTGCTTGTGTGCCTGCTGCCTCAATGCTAAATTACATTCCTAAACCCTCCCGCAGGCACATTGCAGAGAGAGAGGGAGAGAGAGAGAGCAACCCGAAAAGTGCCCAAAATGTGACAATAGACAGCAACAGGCAATAGTCGGCAGACAGCAGGCAACATCGTAGCAGCTTAATTTCCTTTTGACAGCTCTCTGCCCCAGGCTAATGTAGTGGAGCCATTTGGTTGGCAGTTAGGGCTAGTGCAGGGTTCGCCACTCTCCCTTTATTCGCTTGCTCACATTACAGAGACTTATCTACGCATCCACTTAGTATCGCAGCTAACCAACTATTTCGCTTTCTTTGCAGATTCATTGATGTGCCCATCGAGTCCTGTGGACGCTCGTCTCCGCTGCGCATTGCGCTGCAGGCAAACGCACCCGAGCTACTGCTCATTCTGCTCAGGTAAGCGAGGCAGGGACTAAGGCAGAGGGCAGAAAGCAGAAGGCAGAAGGATGTTGCCTTGTTGGGGGCACACTTCAATTAGCACAAAAAATATGCATAGTGCAGTGGCGGCATCGTCATAATGTATGCAACACAAAACTCTACGCGGCGCTTAGCATAATCAAGTGGCACCACTGACAATGGCACGCCCCCCGCGCGGTACCCTTGACAGGCGTTACGCCTCTTGAGCAAGACGCAAATATTAACATTAAATATGAAAGTCGCTGCCAAAGCGAATTTGCATGACAAGGCGACGCAAAGCGCGCCGTCTCCGCTGTGTCTCATGGCCAGCAGCAGCAGAAGACCCAGCCACAGCCACAGCCACAGCCACAGTCGCAGCCAAGCAGCCTGCCACAAACTTATGAGCATGCACTCAGCAGAAGCAGCAGCAGAAGCAGCGGCAGCAACAACAATACTAACATTGAAATATTCATAAAATTTATATGTAAACGCTTGCAGTTTCAACTAGTTTTGAGCTCGCACAGACGTTGTCCTTGGAGCTAGTTTTTTTTTTTGCATGTTTTCGGTTTTCGGTTTCTGCTTGCGGTTGGCAATTTATTGTTTTATAACTCGATATTGCCCAAGTTGTTGGCCATTTGCTCAACATTGTTGCTATTGCTGGGCTGGCACGCCTCATTGCTCAGCGCAGCCCTTTGGCACGGGCGCCTCTCCAGCTCTTGATGCAGCGCCAAAAAGTATGCGCATATTGATTGCCAGCCAAAAGTCGAAGAGCCGAAGAGGCGAAGCGGCAGAGATTGCAATCAAATCAGAGCCGGGCACTAGATATAACAATTTATGTCCAATTGCACGAAATGCAAAGGCTCTCAGCGAGTGCCATAAAGCGTAGCAAATAGGAGCTTCCATAGTGTGAATTTCAACAATTCAGTTTCAATTCAACTATGCGCATTGATAGTTATTAGGACAAGGTTATCTTTTAGCACTGCATAAATACATTCTCAATTTCTAGTTGAAAATTCAAGTTATGCTAACGACGAGAATAACCATGATGACGATGATGGTACTAAAAGCTGTAATTTCATATATAAATGCTAACTATGCTAAAGTATACGCTTCATAGTTAGCTTATAGCTTTGCCATACTCCCAGCTTCATAGTGCAATTCAGATAATTTTTCATAGCATACTTTTGTGGGCATGCGAAAATGAATTGAACTATTTTTGGAGTAGTGTTAAAGATTGATGAGCTATAGGAGATAATGTTAATTCGATTATCACGAACTCAAATCAATTGTAATTGGTTAAATTTGTACTCTATTTATCGCTCTTCTATGCAATTCTCATGCATTAAAATCAAGTGGTACTGAACAACTCTGAGTTCTTGTCTTATCGCTACTTGGATTAATCAAATCAAAGAGATATGCTTTGGGTTGAGCCCTTAAATGTATCTAAAAGACAGCAGACATATACAGTTTATATTCCAACTAAAAATAGCTTTGATTTGTTACACCTGAGCATCCCTTGAGCATATCTAAATATATCAGTTCTACTGTTCATCTAAAGTTTAAATTGCAATCGATTTAGCTGTCTTGACTACCGCATCCACTGACTGAGCGCTCTTTCTCGCATCTCTCTATTTCTATCTGCATTTAATGGAAATGCTTAAGCATAGCATAGCACTTATACATAATATAAATAGATGCCACAGCTCGGTCTCAGACTGCAGTCAGCTGCTGGAGAGCTCTGCCTAGCTTGTTATGGCGAGCATTGTTAAGGGGTTTGCTTTGTGCTGCTTTGTTGCTGTTTTCTGTTGATTCTCAATTCTCGATTGATTTCGCTGATGATGCGGTCATTATTTGCGGATTTCAATTGTTTGCGCTCTTTATTTGTGTTTGGCTTTTCGCTTTGTTGCATTTTCAATTGAAATTGGCCATGAAATATGCAAATTGACGGCATACGCTTGTCCACGCACCTGCATCAGCTTTCAAATATTCATAGCACTTCGAACTGTGGGTGTGTGTGTGTGCCTAGAGTAAATGTTGACATGGACATATTAAAGTTAATGCCACAAATATGCTAATTCCTTGCAAAATAAAAATATTCTATAAACAGTTTCAATATATGAATAATATTTAAATAATTAGCTTTGTTAGCTTTGTTTAAATTTGATTTGAAATCAATCTCGTTGTACAAACTGAATTTATTTTAGTTTTTCTTTTTGCCTTTTTTCTCAAAATACTCAAATATCCATTACGCTGCTTGTCAGCGGGCAAATGCAAATAGCAAGGTCTAAGATGGGACTGAGACATTTTGACAAACATTTTCAATTTAAAATGTGACAGAGCACTGATGCCCTGCGCCATTAAACATTTGCCATTTGCTGCCAGCTGCCAGCTGTGAGCTGGCAGTTGCCACAGTCGCTGCTGCTTCCGCATGCCACATTTGCACTTCATTTGCAATTTACCACACACACACACATGTGTGTGGATATGACAGGACGTCGACTACATGACCGCGAACCGTGTTCTGTTCATTATTTCATTAGCACATACTGTTTATCAGCGCTTCAAAGCTTTATCACCCGCTACCTGCCCGGCTCGGTCGCTGCCCAGTTTTGCCTGAGCAATGTCGTCAACAAATTACAGTTAAGAACCGCAAAGCATTTGCGCCGGCTAACCAACTACGTGCCCCAGCACATTGCACGTAGACCGCATCCGTGACCCGTGACCCGTGACCCGTCTTTCATTTCAGATACGGGGCCGCACCGCAGCCGCCCGATGGGGGCACCTCCGTGATAATTGCGCTGCTCGACAAACTCATCGAGAATGGACGCAATTACAGTTACGAGCTGGTCCTCTGTCTCCAGATACTGCTGCGCAATGTGCCCATGATTGAAATGCCTTTCAAGGTGAGTTGCAAACAAACATTTAACTGACACCAAGCATTTGTGTCTCTTGTGTTCACAGCGAGTGTTCTCAAAAAGAGTTTCACCTTGATTTTGAAGAGATTCGACGTAAATTGATTGTTGAGATAATTGAAGAGTTTATTGGGTACAAAGATAATTTATAGATTTTTTAATAATTTTGTTATAGAGTAATAATGAGAAGCTTCGTTTTATATAAATTATGAATAGAAAAATAACCTTAAAAAAGTTTTATTATTATTATTATTATTTTTATTTTTATTATTATTATTTTTATTATTATTTATTTTATTATTATTATTATTGTTATTATTATTATTATTATTATTATTATTAATATTATTATTATTATTATTTTTATTATTACTATGTTGTATTAATTTATAATTTACTTTTACCAAAACTCAAGTCGAAACTATTTTTGGGAACTTGCGCTGTCTGCTTGACTGACAGTTGAGTTCTGATCAGATGCGGGCAGTCACAATGCTCTCTCTGTTTATCAGCCAACTTCTGTTGCCTTCTTCTGCCTTTTGACTACCTTCTCCTACCCTTTGTCTGTTCACTTTTAACTCGGCGCCTCTGTCTTGTCTTTGCAGCCCATGGTGTATGGGACGCGTCGTGAGATGTTTTTCGAGCGCTATGGACGGCTGTTAATGGACAAAATCATAGGCAAGGAGCAGGTCTATGGTGTGCCGACACTACGACATTTGTGCCGGTAATTATGAACGGAACTTTGTTCCTCATAGGGGCCTCATTGTGTCTGCTGTCCACTCGTCTTTGAAGTCCTGGCTGGATGGGTCAGGGTCTGACAGGCGAGGCACATGGCTGCTGACGTTTGGCAGCCGAGCTCAACTTTGTTTTTTATTCAATTACTTTGGCTGAGATTGCTGCTGGTGGCGCTCGAGTCTCATGGCTCCGGCGATAAGCCCGGAAAATTTAATAAGTACAAAAGTCGCAGCAGCAACGGCGGCGGCAGTGGCATCAGCGTTTGGGCCTGTCTGATTGACAGACAGTTTGACAAAGCATTTTGTTGACGCTGCTGTTGCGCCTGCCAACTGGCCTTAAATTTCGGCTGCTCTTTGTTTTACTTCGGCTCTGCGCAGCTTTAAGGACACGGCTTAGGGGATATTCTTTTCTGCCTGCCGTTTCTTCTTTGTCTATTATGTCAATCTCTGGGCCTTAGCCGGCGCTCAACTTTGTCGCCGTTTTAGGCAAAGTTACGTCTCAGCCAACAGCTGTTGGCCAAATTTAATTGAATTTCGTACAAATTTGATTAGCAGCGAGCACTTTAATCGATAAGCTGTCAAGCTATTTACTAATTTGATAAGTTGCCTACAAAGAAGTTTGCTGTGGCTTTTCCACTTTGCGCTCGGATTTCACTGGAGGCGTGTGGCCTGGGTGCCAGGGGCCGCACGCACGCACTGACCCCAACATTTTCTATTTGCCTCGCCTGTTTGCCATTTGCCAACTCACGTGTCACATAAAAATCGTAACGACTCGGCTACACCCACACACAGTCGGGTGTACTTGTGTGTGCTTGAATACCCTGTAAGCTGAGAGTGAGAGGGTCGAGGGTGTGTAGACTACATATGTTGTGTAGAACTAGATGATGAATTGTTGTTGATATATGGTTTAGCTTTCAGTGGGCTTAGTTGCTTAGCTCTCATCTGCCATTTTGAGTATTTCTCACTCATAATCCACTTCATAAATTAAAATACAATTTTTTTATAAAGTTAAATTGATCACGAATATTATAAAACAAATTTCTATCAACTATACAGGATATCTACCAGTGCTCATACTTTATCTAAATAGTTTTCAGTCTGTTTGCATTTTTCCTCAGTTTATTTTTCTTTGGCCAATGTTTGTGCTGGCAGGCTGCGCTCCTGCAGCTGGACATGCATATATGGCTGCTGACTATACAGCCCCATATATACATATAGTCTATATATGGATATTTTACATATATATTATATTCAGCAATCACTATATATGCAGGCATTTCATTGCGCGCAGCTGCGACCGCATTCGCAAACTGATTTCAATTTCATTGCTTGTGGCTGTCGCCTGGCATTCGATTTATGCATTTCTTCTTCGACAGGCGACAGTTTGAGTTCAATTAAGGCCTTATTAACGTGACGTATAGGCCACATATACCGCCACGTTGTCTCGTAATGTTTATGATCGCTTAGCTGCAGTTGCCAGGGGACGCGCTTCATTGATTGCTGGCGCCCCATAAAGCGGCCGGAACAAAAGAAGGCCATAATTTACAGCTCTCAATAATGTTGACAACGCAAATTAACAGCTACATAAAAAGTTGCTCCCAGCTGACTGTGGACTGCGGACTGCGGACTGTGGTGGACAGCTTAAGCGAGAGATTAGCATATTCTAAGGCCGACGTCGCCTCGTTTTATGATGTCAATTTTGTTGTTGCTCAAGTTTTTGCATTTCGCAATTGCCTCACACACACACAGCCGCACTCGAGCAAGGTTCAGCAAGTTTCCTTTGGCCGACTCGAAAGCAGCTTTCACTATGCCTCAAAAAAGACGCTTGATTGCGCGCGAATCAAGTGGGCAAAGTGGAAAAGTGTGCGAATAAGAGCAGCAAGCAACAAAAATCCACACACCACTTCCGGCTCTTGAACTTCTCTTTCTCCTTTGCAGTCTGTATACACTGCAAACTGAACAAGGCTGTTTGCCTTCGACTATGAAACAAACCACGAATCAAGTTGAGCAAGGAATTAAGCTTGAACTTGAATATAAATTTAGAAGAGCTAGAAGATTTAGAAGATTTAGATTCGAAATTTGGCTAAAAATGTTGGCTTATACTCTATATAGGTTAAGTAAGATACTCATATCATATATCATATATCATATCATCATATCATCATATCATCATATCATCATATCATCATATCATCATATCATCATATCATCATATCATCATATCATCATATCATTATATCATCATATCATCATATCATCATATCATCATATCATCATATCATCATATCATCATATCATCATATCATCATATCATCATATCATCATATCATCATATCATCATATCATCATATCATCATATCATCATATCATCATATCATCATATCATCATATCATCATATCATCATATCATCATATCATCATATCATCATATCATCATATCATCATATCATCATATCATCATATCATCATATCATCATATCATCATATCATCATATCATCATATCATCATATCATCATATCATCATATCATCATATCATCATATCATCATATCATCATATCATCATATCATCATATCATCATATCATCATATCATTTTAATTACTATCGATAGGGCATTAGTTAGTCGTTGCTTGCTTCACTTTTGATATCGGCTTTTGCGAGTGCCACAAAAAAAAGAGCAGAGAGCAGAGCAGAGCAACGCAACTTTGTGCGAGAGTAAACTTTATAGAAATTTTCTTACAACAAAAGTTTTAAGCACATGAACTTTGCTGAGCTCCGCTCAGTTCATGTCTCATTTTTTTTCGCATGATTTTTGAGCTCTTTCTACTTTATTTTTTCGCTATAGAAACTTAAATTAATTTATGAAATAGCTGGCAGAGATTGACAGGCAGCCAAATGCCAAAGGGAAAGTTGCCGACGGCCAGTTCCGGGACTCTACTCAGCAGATAGTTTGCTAACGAAGAGTCAAAGTCAAATATTTGTGTTATAACGAGATCTCTTTACTCTGTCCCTTAGCTGTCGCATTCGAGATGAGCTGCGCGAGCATAATCAGCTGCCAAATGGCATCGATACGCTGCGCCTGCCCAAGCGCCTGCAGCGGTACATCGACCTCACCGAGGAGCTGGATGGAACGCAGCTGCTGCCGCCGGAGAAGCCAGTGCAGCGGCTGACGAACGCCATGCAGCGGCTGGAGACCATCAGCAGCGACACGGAGAGCGAGGACGAGAGCGATAACCATGTGCAGCTTCTGGAGCCTGTTACCGATGCCGAGAAGGCAGCTGTCGCCGCCTTTGTGGCCACCGGCGAAGGCGTCAACAGTGATGAGGCCTTGCAGGCCGCAGTGGCCGCCTACGTTGCGGTCCACGACGGGAAGCAACCGTCCCACCCGCCGCCGCTTAGCTAATTATATAAAATTTCCTTTCTGGCACTCACCTATAGGTGTCCTCGCTGATGTTGATGCGTCCGGGCACGCCGGTTGTCTCGGTGCGACTCGTTAAGTTGACGGTGTTGCCAAAGAGGCAGTATCTGGGCACCCGATTGCCGATGACGCCGGTGACCACCTCGCCCGAGTGGATGCCAATCGTGATTTGCTGCGAATGGATGGAAACAGATACATAGTTAAGAGCTTTAAACCCTTTAATAGACGAGCAGCAGAGCTCCTTAAGTTTCTAATTTATTAACTGAATAAAATGTTTGCCCAACACCCAGCCAAAGTATGTGCCGCGCGCAGATTACCGAGTCCAACACTTCATTGTGCTAATAAACTTTGAGAGAAAAAGCGAGTGGCGAAAGAAGGGCAACCAACAAAAATGACTCAAGTTCTGCACGAAAATGTGCCAAGTTGCAAGTTCCAAGCCAAACCGGGGAGAAGTTGCCACAATTACTTAGAAAAAGTTGCAGTTGCCACTGCCAGTGCCACATCCTCTGCTGCTGCTGCTGCTGCGGTGGCCAAAACTTTTCTTTAATTAAATTTAAAACGAAATGAGCTGCGGCTGCGGCCAAAATACAAAAACCCAGAAACCAAAAACCCAAAAGCAAAAGGCGACAATCCCCAGCAGGTGACGTTCCCCCAGAACTGGTCAGGAATGTGTGGCAAGGTGAGTAGATGCTAACATGTACGCAATTGTTTGTGTACTCTATGAAAAGCCAAAGCCAAAGCAAGTTGACTGGCAGTCAGCTTGCTGTAGTCCCAGCTGAAGTTGACAGAACAACAATTGAGCTGTGGGTATAAGAAATAGGTTTTCATAGGTAAGTGATATGAAGAGAGTAAAGAAGCTAGATATGCTTGAGGAGAGACTAAGTTTCTATCTTGCAGAAGTAGATATAGTAGATAATAGAGCGATGATAATGAGGAATCAGGTATGTGATCAGCTTTTCATCACTCATGGTTGGCATAGCATCAAAAACCAATATGCTCGTTCGCTTATCGCAAAATAGAGTATGCTGCAGTAATTACGTGTCTTAGTTTTGGCAATTGAACGCGGCGAGGTCGCACAAAAGTGGGTTGTGTGCGAACTGTCGAACAAAGTTTGCTCCATTCATTTGGACAGCATTGAAAAGCGTGTCCAAAGCTTTTATGTTCATACTATTTGTAGCTTGATTCGCACAGAAACTGCGGGTAACTGAATCAAATCAATGTCTGGTCGACCATGTGGCGAGCAAATGTAATTTTGATACGATGCTTCAGGAACAGAATGAAGAAGCAGTTGCAATGGTATAAGTATAAGTTATTATACAATAAGAGCCTCAAATATATAGCTCATATGCTGAGCGCAAGTTTGTGTATGTGGGTAACAGGAGTAGGCGTAGAAGACTAGAAGCTAACTATCTGCAACTAAGTTTAACTATCATAAATTGTAAGTCTATCTAATTGTAAATTATCTATGCCTAGTCTATGGTGTCTGATATAAATATTTAGTTGAGAAATACTATATGTACTCGTCTTGGAAGTTCTAAAGTTATCCAACTGCCTCTTGGAAACTAATCAACTCTGTTGCTGCAGCTGCCATCCAGGGTATCAACAAAGGAACTGCAAGCGAAAGTTTATTTGAACAGTTGTAGCAATATTTATTGATTGCAAGCAGCTGCCAGAACGAGACAAAAGAATAGAAAGCTTTTTGCTAGGAAAACAGAATTGCATAATTGGCTACATGAAGGGGGGCTGCCTTCCCCTTGGGAGGGGAGACAACTCAGCTCGAGGGTATTCTCTTACATTTTTATTGTTTTCACAGTTGTTGCAGCTAATGAAGCGCGAAATAGCCAAACAGCCAAGCAGCAAGGGGAGCGTATCCGTTTGGGATTTGTTAATTGCATTTTGAGCCATCTATCAATTTGGCTCGTTGCCTGTCGAAAGGCAAACGAGTTTTGTCTTTTTCGATTCGATTTGGTTTTCTTTTTTCTTGCTGTTTTTTTTTTTTTGGCGTTTGGCAGTCGGTCGTGCGCATCCGGCAGGCTGCAGCACATGGCTCAAAGTTGAGCCGGAGTCAACCTGGCTACGTGCATCCTGCTGCATTACCAAAAGCAATCACTCAAAATATGAGCAATGGTGGCAACCACAGCAGTTCACCGTAGTCGGCTTGCATGCAATACGAGTGCAAGACGGATGGCCTGACGGCTTAAGACACCGCACTCGAGGTATGCGTGGCATGGCGTGGCGTGGCGTGGCGTGGCGTGGCTCGGCGTGGGGAGACGAGATGCAATGACAATTCTAGCAAAAACAACTTTGACAATAAAGCCGGGCGACATGAGCTGAGCATTCGAGGACGACTTCCTGCTACACGCCTTGCCGCACATGCTGCAAGTGACTGCAGCCAGCCAAAGCCACAAGCATTGTCCACACGTACAACAATGCTGACATCGGCGCCGACGTCGCTGGGCTGCTGTAATTGTGAAGGATGCCATCAAGTCGACATCCCCTTATTCTCTCTCACACACTCACACACTCATATATATATACATGGATATATATATATATATCTATATGTGCATGTCCGTCGTATATTTTAAGCTCAAGCATTCAAAGTGTTTAAGCCCACAAGAGAGAACTGAATGAGATCTAAGAAAAGCAAATTCTCTCACAAATAGAAGCATAGATACCCTGGCTAATAGAGATATTCATTATAGGCGCGTAAGGCAGTTCGATTCGAGGAAGAGAAGAGTGACAGACAGAAACTAGTATCACTTTTCATCAACTCTCAAATCTGCATTCAAAGTGAGAAGTGCCATTCATGCTGACAAATTTGCATACCATTTGGCAAAGTCTTTTCAAATTGCAGCAGGCCGCAGCTCAACGCAGCTGACGGTCAAGTGGCACGGACTGCCAAGGTTGGCCACCAGAGTGGGGCAGTGGGCGTAAGGGAATGTGTTGTCAGCCCAAGCACGTCACACAACTTGATGCTTGTGCTTTGACACGGTGTCATCAATTTGGAATTAATTTCAGCAATTTACACAATTTGCTACAACTTTTCGCCAGCGAAACTTTTACAGCATAGCAACTATTTTGATGGCCATGAGAAGGAAAGAGGGTTGCACGGAAGTGACTGGAGTAGATATGTGCACATATATTTAATGTGTATGACAAGCTGACAACGATCGGGCTGTGACTGACTAGCGAGACTGCAGAAATGTTGATAAATGTTTATAACATTCTTTGTTTCACTTGTCAATCACAACTGAAAATCATATATATTGTATATTTTATTTATATTATATCTTTTCAAATATTTTCATATATGATCAGTCAATTTTTCTATGCAGAAATTTATTAACTCTGAATCAGCTTTAATGTATCACATAAAGATCAAGCTTCAATAGGTAAATCTGTTCATACTCGAGTGAATCTTGACTTTATTGTGTGAAAGGCGTAACAACATAATATTTTCTGTTATTTACAGCCGAAGCTCATATCATAGTCTGAAGTTTGATGTGCAGTCTTGAATCCCTACAAAGTTCATGTTTTAAATTGCTTTTCTGTCTCTTGTGGCATAGTGTAAAAAGGACATCTTCTCGTTCATCGCCTCGTTTTCGTTTTCGTTTTTTTTTTTTTTATTAATATTTTACGTGCCGCTTGTCACGGCAATTTGAGGGTCGTAGTGCTCGGCTGGCTGTGCCCCATTGATATTTATGCAACATTGAGCCGTTGCTTAAATGCATTCAGCAACAAATTGCGCGCAGCTTGTTCAGCTTGCAGCCTGCTGCACGAATCCGGGGCTAACTTTCGAATGCTTTCAGTGCGCACAATTAGCAGGCGGCAGCCAACAGCCAACAGCCAACTGGCGCTGGCTCTGCCACTGCCACTGCCACTGCCTCTGCTGCTGCCCCAGTGCCCCCTCCTGGCACTTGAAAACTTGTACATTAGTTGTGCATACAATTTGCAGCATTCATTTAATATTGTCGCGCCTCAAGTGTGCAACAGACAGCAAGCAGTTCGCAACAAATTTGCCCAGAGTTCGCGTCGAACTTGTTTCCAGCTGGAGATTTATTAATCCGGCTTAGCTGCATGAAATTTAAATGTGATTTCAAATTTAATACGAACTGAGATAATTCTCATTCTATTGACTAAGCGAATTTCAATTTACTCTAATTAACTAATTATTGATTGTCAATTATAATTTAAGTTGACCAAATTGGAAATGTCTAAAATAGCTCAAGCTAAGTCTCTGGCAAGTTTTGTGACTTTTATGTAATTGAAATTTGAAAAGTTAAGACAATGGCTTAAATGGCTTTCGGTAAAGGCCAACTCAAGCAACAAGTTGAGCCTGCGAAAGGCTTGTCCTCAATGACAGCTGACGCATGAGACACAAACGGAACAGGTTTTAAATTTGAATATTTACTAGGCTTGGCTCTCGCCTGACTTACCACTGGATTAGAGCCCATTTTGACATTCTTGGCCATGTCCATCATGTCCAGAGCGACGCGCGCCATGCACTTGGCATGATCCTCACAGTGATCCGGCAAGCCCGAGACGGCCATGTACTTGTCGCCCACAGTTTCCACCTGCAGAGTAAATCAGGTGTCAGTGAGTAGAGAAAATAGATATTCCAGCGCGCTGGCAGGCAAATTGACAGCTGACCTAAAAGCGCGCTAGCAAATTGCTTGACCTGGTTAAATTTTGCAAACACTCTGCGGCCGAGCACGAAATAGTAATTAAGTGTCAGGCTGATGGCAACGTTTTGACAGCCATTAAAGGCGCATTGAGGCGAGTGCATTCGATGGATATTCATCAGGAATACATATATGTATATATATATTTAATGGCGCTCACCTTGTAGACGTTCAGGTTGCGCTTGGAGTCGGTCAGCGCGTCGAAGACTGTGTAGAGCTCGTTAAGCATTTTCACAATTTTCATGGCGCCCTCGGGATCCGTGTTGGCCGCGCAGTACTGCCCAAAGCCCACAATACCGGAGAACATCAGCGTTACGGAGTCGTAGCTGTCAAAATATATATATATAAGCATTAAATAAATTGCGCAAATAGCAAATTGTTTGCGGCCATTGACAGCTCCGGGCTGCGCCTGCGGCTGTGGCTGGGGCTGGGGCTGGGGCTGGGGCTGAGCTTAGTGCTGGCAGCGTGTCGGCCTGGCTGAGTTTAATCTATATCTTTATGGTAATGAATGCGTGTTGACTTGACTCGTGACACGATTTCGTGACGTTTAAACCGACTTACATAAGATTACGCATTGACTTTACCTGACACACTTTATCTACATGTTTATGGCAATGTTTATGTGTCGTGACAGATCTTAGTTGCATGTTTATTAATTTGTCAGAGGTGACTTATTACAAGGGCAAGCAAAAGGCATTCAGTATTTTCAATAAATATAAGTGCTTTTTAGTTGGCTTATAAATTTCGCAAAACCTTCGTATCATGCAGCACGACACGAGCTCAGCTTAGTCTGGTTGGGGCTGGGACTGGGACTGGGGCTTTTTGGCTTACCGTTTGGGCGGCACTGGACGCTGATGTCGTAACTCATTTGCCACCGACTTGGGCAGCACAGAGTAGAGCAGCCTGGCATCATCATCAGAGCAGCGGGGCGGGGCGGAAATACCAACGGCAACAAATGACAAACAAATGGAAAGAAAATGTTCGAGTAATTTTAATTTCGCGCCTGAAAGCATGCAACGATTTCTTTTTGTTGCCTGCTCTCACTAATGTGTTTCTATTTGTGTTACGCTTTGGCATCGTTCGCCGCTTACCTGTCCGTCTTCTGCTTCTCACTCTCCAGATCGCGAAACGTCTGCTGTAGCTTATCCGTCAGCATTTCCAGGTTCTTGGTCAGCTTGTACTCCGCCTCGAATTTCTCGGAAAGCAGCACCAGGTCTCTGGCCGCGTCGTGCAGCGGCACATCCGAGATGTAGAGTCCCTTCCTATAAGACAAATTGTTGTTGTTGTTGTGTGGGTGAGTGGCACTGGCAAAATAATGACGCGCATTTTATATAACTTAAGTCTATTTGGATTTAACTTGGCTTCAGCTGAAACGCCGGCGAATAAAATAAAAAATTAGAGTTGGAGTTGGAGTAGGGCCAGCTCTCGCCTGTGCAGGTGTGGGCGTGGCTGGGCTTAAAGTCAGGTGGCAATGCATATTTGCTGTCGCCGATAAATTTAAGCAACATATTTGCCATTTCTTTCAATTTCGAGGCGCAAATAATAAACAACGGGCCATAAAGTGTCAGCAGCTGCTCTATAAATCCACGTTTAAATAAACAAATGTAAATTTTCATGCTTTGGGTAAATTTAATTCACGGCAGACAGCGAGAGATCTGCCATGAGATTATGTGGCACAATGTCTGTATTCAGCTGGGATTATGCTTATTTCAGAGCAATCGTTTATAGAAAAGCCATATTATATAACAGAGGGGAAGAGGGAGAGGGAAAGGGAGACAGAGCTGTGGCATGGGCGTAGGTCATGAAATTGTTGCTGTCATAATCAGTGATTACAATACACATTTCTGTGCATTCAAGTGGAAAATTTGTGTACGCTAGAAGTAGTAAATTATGACGCGAGCTGAATCAGTTCTTCTATGCTCATTCATGATGTGAGCGAAGGAAAGAAAGTAAGTCTAGCTGTACGTCTGTTTGCTCTTAAGCAGAGACTTTAGGCTTCATCGCAATTCAATTATCTATCAAATCTAATGCATTGGGCACTTTTTCTTCATAAAGACTTTCCTGATACACCTAGACCTCCTAGGTAGTGTTGGAGGTGTGCCTAGGAGGTGTGTATCTTATAAAAACTACAATTTAAAGTGCTAGAGACTTAAAATTAGGCATGGTATAGGTATAGCTATAGGTCACGTTGATAACCCAAGATCAAGAAGATAAAGATGATATAACTACTGTTATTAAGGTGTGCGGCCAGGTGGGTGCAGTCAGAGGTAAAATATTGAAAGTAGGAATTATTGTTGACCTTCTCAAATCATAACCGTATACTATAGATATATGTCCCTTAGGTGAGTTGGATTTTGATGTAGATATAGCTATAGTTATATCCTTTAATATATCATCAGTGACAGCTCTAGCTACTTTATAACTTCTTTATCTGTTGTGTGAATGAGTATTATGCAGTCGGTAGTGTCCGACTGTAGTGTTGTTCTTTTTCTTTCATTTCATTAGCAAAAAGTCATAGTTAATCTTAAAATTTCAAAGTTAGTTTTACTCACTTGGTTAGATCATCCAAATTCATGACACTCGGATAACACTGAAACAGTATGCGATCCGTTTCGGGTATATACATCATTTGTCCCTGCAAGATGGGCAACAAAGATAGAGAGAGGGAGAGTGAGATACAAGCAGAGAGAAAAGCTCAGCAAAATGTAAGCCAAAAACAAAACAATTATCGTAAAAATGAGTTTAATGCAACGTTTTTGTGGCAAGCCGCATTAAATTTAATGCAAAACAATTTCAATTTCAATTCAAATGGCGGCGGCGGCGGCGGCTGTGCTTAAGCGGCCATTTTGCTTATTCATTATGTGATATACAAATGTGTGTGTGGGTGTGTGAGACCGCATATTGCACTGTGTTTGATTACTGAAGAGAATTATAAAGAGGAACAGCAAAAGAGTGGGAGAGAAGCCACTTTGGCAAATCAAAGCATGAGCTTACCTTTAGTCTCAGAAAGCGCTGCTCGAGCCGGCTGCTCATGGCGCCCTGCCTCGTCTGGAGCACATAGATGGTGTTTATGTGCGATAGAATGTTCTCGAACGTTAGCTGCAGGTGTGGTCTAATGGCCTCCACCACCTCTATTAGCGAGCAGTTCTCCTCGGCCACTCTGCGGACGGTAGAAGGTCGGTCATAATGGCTAATCGCAAGCACAACGAAACAAGGCCCAGCCCTGGCCAGCGTCCATTAGGCCTTAACTCACCTGGGTATAACGCGGGATACGGCCTTGCCGGCCTGCACGATTTTCATTTGTCTATCGAACATCAGGTGGAAGGGGAACACCTTGCAGAAAGTCGCCGGCGAGATGAGGGGCGCTGCTGGCCGAAAGGGTTTCAGTCGATTATGGCCGGGCAATTAGCCAAATTAATAGAAAGCGCTTTGCGGCTGACGCTTACCTTCGCAGAGAAACTCCATATCATCGATGGCCGCCTGCTCGTCCTTCTTGGCGTCCACCTGCGACTTGGCGGCCACATTGATTTCGCGTATCAGAAACTGCACGTGGTCGTAGCGCTCGATGTCGTCGCTCTTGTTCTTCAGCAGGCGCAGGCACTTCTGGTCCTTGTCGCCGTCGCAGTCGAAGCTGTCCTGCACGAGTGGGCCGCACGACGCGCCGCCTGCGGCCTTCGATGTGGCCGGCAATTGCTCGCCAGCTGGTTGAGGCCATTACAATTCAAGATTAATAGCAAAGGCAAAGAAGAAGGCAATAAATGTGTGTGGAGATAGAGATGGAATCGTGTTCTCGTGACACGAATTTGAGTGACATGAAACGAGTTGCTAATCTACAAGAAATCTCTTAGTTGAAGGTCTAAGAATAAATTAGAGATGAAATAAATTATAGTCTCTGACTGGCAAACTGAGCTCTCACGAGTCCATCTCTAGTCTCCACACCCCCCACTTCAGTTGGGCCTTGCGGCTGACTTGGCTCTAAACAGTTTTGCTTTCTGCTGACTGTGGCTAAAGTGTAATTTACAGACAGCCTCCAATAGCTATTAATCGCGGCATATTGAACGCGCTAGTCCATTATACCCGCTGCTAATAGGGTACGTAATGAGCCTGGAGCAATTTGTTGGCCTGAATAGTTGTGCTTCGCTTACCCGGCTCAATGGCAATTTGCTGAGCATCGTTGTTGTTGTTGATGTTGCTGGTGCCGCTGTTGTTGGCGCTATTGTTGTTGGCATTGTGATTATTATTGTGCTCGGCCGGCAGTGGGAGGGGTGCAGCAGCGTCTGCAGCCGCTGCCGCCTCGTCGGATCCGCCAGCTGTCGTCTCAGTGTCCAATTGCTGCTGCTCGCGGGCCAGGGCGCGCTCCTTCTCGGCCTCGTCGATGGGCTCGCCCTTGCGCTTCACAATGTCGATTTCCACCTCGACGCCGTGCAGCTTCGAGGCGACGGCCTGTGCGAAAGATAATGCGGCGGGTTAGCTTCGTGGGCAGGTGTCAGGCGGCTGACCACCAACGCTTACCTTGACTATGCCGATGACAATGTGCTCGAGGCCGGGGCGTTCCGAGTAATAATGCAGCAGCAGCTCGCCATCCTGTTCTGTGCAGCGAAACGAGGGCGCTCTCATGCCCGGATACAGGGTGCCCAAGTGGTCGTGCAGCGCATCCAGATTCTATATGTTGTCGTCGTCGTCGTCGTCGTTGTTGTTGTTGTTGTTTTTACAAATGTTTTCCCATGAAAATGCAGCAAAAATTCAATTTCATTTTTCATTATGACTAAGGAATGGGGCTCAGATGGATGACGAGGACCAGGCCAGATGATGATGTGGGCCGTTGATGGTGCGGTGAAAAGTGTGGAAAATTGAAAATAAATCGAATGTGAGTGCAACAAAAGGCCAGGCCACACCCCAATCAAGCAGGAGTCTGTGAGTATGTCTCTCTCTCTCTCTCTCTCTCTCTCTCTCTCTCTCTCTCTCTCTCTCTCTCTGTGCAGTGAAGCGAAATAATGCTTATCAATGCGACTGAAAGCGAGCAGCAACTGGCTGGCTACATGAAAAATGACTTGCATCGAAATTGGCACCAGTGGCAAGGCAAGGGACGAGGTGCGGCCTGGCAAGGTGAGCTGCTGCTGTGTGCGATGCATGTGAAATGAGCGTTAAATGCGAGATGTGCTTTAATTAAAGATAGGCAGGTCAAGCATAGCCCCAGCCTTGGCCATAGCGAGCGTTGAGTAGCTTACTCAAATTATGCAGAGTGGCTAAAGTGTTTACTGTAGCTCTCACTATGGCCAGGCTTGACTGTAGCATGTGTTTTACCTGTAGAAAGTCGCGCGGCGTGGCGCCCAGCACTTGCAGTATCTTATCGTAGCCCGAGTCCTGGCAGAACTCGAAGAAAGTCTTGCCAAACAGCTCCAATATGTCATCGGCAGGTATCTCTGCATGAGTAGATAAACATATATATATACACATATGTGTGATGGGCGTGTTATGGGCCGTGTTTTATGTAACAGTAATAAGCAGTTAAGTGCTACGCGCCAGCTACTTACTGAGTATCTCAACAGCTGCTCCAATTAGATTGTATGTGATTTCGTCATCGTAAATTTGACGCACCAGAAACTGTCCCTCCATGCTGACCATGGCCTTTTTCCTGAACGTTGTTGTTGTTTTTTTGTGTGGAGCCATCAAAATGTCGGATCGTCGAAATATGAAGAGCGCCAGCAACAGGAGCAGCATCAAGTAGAGAAAAAAAAAACAAGAGCGAAAGAAACAGAAGCAGAAAATACATACATTAATTTTAATTAAATGGCTTTTGTGTGTGTGTGTGTGTGTGTGTGTGTGGGTGTGTTCGTTTATGTGTATTTTGGCCTGGAGCAGCCATAAAGCTAACTGACGCGCATATGGCACTGGCTTTTATAACCGCCACGGAAGCCGGATTCAAAGTCTTAGCGCGCATTCGGCATGTTGCAAATGGTTTTCGGTTTTCGTTTCATTTTAGCTGGATCAAAATCATATTTTTGATGCCAGCACAAAAAGAGCAAAAAAAAGTTAATTAAATATATATGAGTATATATGTATGTATGTGTGTGTATATATATGGAGACTGTCAAGCTGCAGCTTTAAGTCGATGCGAGTTATACAACCTGAATTTAGACAGATTCTTGCTAGAAGTGATTAAATCACATTGAAACATTTGTGATTCCATGACTCACAGTTCCACTTAAGCAATTTAAAGCTTATATTTGATTCATCTATCTCTTAAGTCATCTATTTAAGCTGCCTTTAATATATATATTTATATATAATCTTTCATATCTCATACTGTCCCTAACTCAAGCGACTGTAAGCGAGTCTGTAAGATTTCAATCAAAATATTATTCAAGTCAATTCCCGCTTAACTTTGCCACAACTTCAAGTGTATTTAAAGCAGCTTTGGCAAATGTTAATTCCCTGAGAAAAGAAAAAAGAAAACTTGAGACGTTTTTGCAGTGAATAACAATGGGAGAGAGCAGCAAAAACCGAATGGAATTTCCCACTTCCCCCCACCTTCCCCCCCCCCCTTCCCCCCCTCCCCTTTGTTGTTTTTGCTGTTCAGAACGTTGTGCGAATCGACTTTATTATTTAATAGAACTTGTGCCAAGCTGTTGCCAAAACAAATTGAATACAACGTTCCAGTCACAGCGCTGCAGTAGCAAAAAAAAAAGTAGAAAAAATGCAGACGGAATGCTCTGACTAGGACATACTCTGTACGTGGAGTTATAATGGCAATAACTAGATATAGTATGAGTTTCATGGAGGAGCTTGGTAACAGCTCGAATAGGAAGCTTCAGCTACATAAACTCTACTCAAACTCTAGCCTGCCCTTATGAACTAAGCAACTCCTTTGCTCCTGGCGCACAAGTCATCAGAAAAGAGCACACGCTGCAGAAAAGTAACAGAAATCACATAGACAAAAAAAAAGTCATGGCAAAGTCGATGTTATACGTGCGAAAGTTTTTCCGTTTTCTCCGTCTGTTCGCCTGTCTGTCTGTCTGTTTGGCTGGCTGCTGCTGAGTGTACCTGGCCCAGCTTTTGGTATTCCCGCAGCTGTAGCGCTAAACAGCTGCTGAGGGGGGGACGCAATTGTTGCGCATTGCAACCAAAAGCAGCTGTCAAATTGCAACTGGCAAATGATATCAGCAGCTGTGCGCTGCGCCACGCAAATCGAATGCGCGTTGCAAAATATTTTCACACTTGATGCGATTTAGTTGACTGCGGTGCGCCAGCTCGAGCTCGTCTCGTCCCTGCTCTGCAGCGAATCTGTGCGTAAGTGATAAAAATTGATTTCTAATTTCCTGTGAAGCACACACAAAAAGGCGAACATCAAAGCAGCCGCAGCCGCAGCGGCAGCCGTAGCTGTTGCGGTTCTACTCAAAATTCCCAGGGATTTCCGCATTAAATGGAAATTGATTTTTCGGCTGCAATTTATGAAGCTGCCATGATATATAGTGTACGTGTGTGTGTGTGTGCGTAGAAATTGTAAATTAAAATTAGATTTATGCAGAGTCTTGCCAGTCTGAGCAGGAACTGGAGGAGAGTACTCAAACTCTTAGCTAAATTTGATTTAGCTCAAGTTAAAGTTTTGAATATGCTGAAAATGTGTTCCACAGTGATCAAGTGCTCGTCCACAGCCCAACTGTGATTGATATATGTATATTATGACAGTGTATCTGTGAGTGTGTGCGTGTGTGTCTGTCTGGGGCGCTCTTTGATCGACAGCTTAATTGAAAAAGTTAATGTGTGCGTGCGACACATCAAATTGCCCATTTGTTGAATTTGTCTTTTATGGCCGCCTTTTATTATCTAATCAAATTGGCGATAAATGTGTGAAATGAGGAGCGAAAGTTTTTTGTGAGCTCTGCCAAAAAAGCAAACATTTAAGCCAATTTATGCTGTGCACATTAATTACACGCCCGGCGAATTTATCACCTTGTTATTTGCCGCCACTCACGGCGACGTTAAGTATACGCCGCGTAAGCGTGGCGTAACAAATGCAAGGCGACAGTTAGTAGCCGACTTGTCTCTCGGCTGTTTACAAATTCAATTTCCCCACTTATCTCTCTCTCTCTCTCTCTCTCTCTCTCTTTTTCTCGCGCTCATTTGAATATTGTGGGCGGTGGGGCGTGGTTGCGGGTGCGGCTAAGTGCCCTAATCTGGCAAATGGCGTTGGCCGGCAAATAATATGCAAACATTTGACGGCTAAATAGCTGCGAACCAATGGAGCAGTCCTTAAATAATGCTGTTGTTGTTGTTTTTTCGGGCTGTACCTAGTTGCACGTGAATTGGTTGCCAAAGAAGGAAAATTCCATTTGGCAATTAGATATTTGCAGTCTCGGCCTCGGCCAGGCTCGAGTTGGATTTTGTTTTTGACGCGCTCGCGTGCAAATATTATTGTTTAATATGCCACAAGGCAAACACACGCTCACACAGAGACCGGAGAGGATATGGCCATTACGCACACATGCCTGTTTGGGGATTTTATGCGGCTCGAACACGCAGCTGCCTGCTGCCTGCTGCCTGCGTGCCTGCCATGTGTGCGTGCCCGCTCTCTATGTTCTCTGTCTGCCTGTCTCTCTCAATTTTATGGCGAGCCACTAAATCGCTTTATTATGAACTACTTGTTGGCTTTTGGCAGCTTCAACTTGCCCACTTTAAGTTGGCTTACAAACTTTGCGCCAGAGTCAACCGCAATTGATAACAAATCAATTAGCTAATTTGATTTGCCATTTGCGGTTTGACGGCGACCCCGAGCCCCATACCCAGCTCATATCCATCACCATCATCCTCATCTTAACTTAAACTCCGCTAAGTTACGAATTTTTAATGAGTCTGCGCTGCTTTATGAATTTAATGCGATAATAGCCTTAAATTGCGAGTTTCTCTGCTGCCAGTTCTCAGCCAGCTTTGGGCTTGGCTTGGCTTATGAACTCTGGGCCCACATGTCCCTGACAGTTGCCACAATGCTGCTTTGCTTTGTAGGCGGCTCAAAACTTAAGTTTCGCATGTGTGTCAGCCGCATACACAGAGATAGCGAGACACACACAGAGAGAGAGGGAGATCTGAAAACTAGCGCAATGCCTGGGCACTTAGCTAAAGAGCACGCCTGCTCCGCCCAGCTAAATATAAAACACATTCAGCTTACCTCTGGCCTACGGCTTGTGGGCAACTTTGATTTAGTTGGCTTGTATGTAACACGAGCTGCTGGCCTTTTGATAATCAGGCAAATGTGCCATAACGACTGAGCGGTGGGAAAACATATGAAAGCTTATGCTATGTGTGTGACTTGGAGGCGGAAGGAAGGAAGGAGGTGGAAGGTAATAAGTTGCTTTGCTTAAGTCGAAATGGACTTGTAATAAAAATAATTTTAAAAAATATTTAAAATAAAGATTAATCTTTATTCTTTCATCCAGATGCATGTAAAGGTTTCAAGTTCAATTTTCAAGAAATCTATAATCGTCTTAAGTCAACTTCTTGCCTTTGCTCTAAGTTTGCTTTTTTACTTCCCAAAATTCTATTTGAAACTAAAGTCTTAGTTCAAATCAATTTTTTTTCTTAGAACTAAGCGCATTGCATATTCCGCTAGCAGCTTGCGCCGCAGCATTTCCAAGGAGCGACAGTCGTTGCAGCACGACCTACCTCCCTCCCCCCAAAAAAGCGCCCAGCACCGTGTGGCAGCGGCGCTGCGGAAAGCTGCAGCGAAGAAACGGAAACGAAATAAGGTTAAAAGCCACTTAAGACTTGTGCAAGTTAATGTGGCACATAACTCAAGTGAGTCACATGTTTTATTGTGCACAAATAGAGAAGCAAAGATACACGCACACACACACACGCACACACACATAGATACACTAGTTGGACCAGGGCCAGGGCCAGCTTTGGCATTAGCATTGGTTAGAGCAAACGCCGCTGCCTGGCTGCTCGCACCTAAACTGTGGCGACAAAGCCCAGCCAATTGCGTTCAGATTGCAAGCGAAGTTGAAGCGCTTCGGTAAGCTGCTGAAACTGTTGAGCATTGAGCACTGACCACACGGGCTAACAAATTAACATTGAAATTGTAGTCAATGCAGAGAGAGAGGGAGAGGTAGTTGGAGACAGGGCTACAGAGAGGGAGTGGGAGTCAGAGCCACATAGTGCGTATGTTCGAATACCCTGTAGTTGATGGAGTTGATGGCAAAAGGGGTATTTCGATGCTGTGTGGGAGATGGAATAGACTTGGATATTGAACGAGGAGTCAAAGGAGAAAGGTATATAGTGAGCTTGGGGAAATGTATGAGAAATGAAGAGGGATTTGAATAGAGATGATGATGATGCGAGAGTTTCATCAGCTTAAGATTAAGTTTGGTATAAAGAGCAGAGAGAATTGAGAAGTTCTTAAGTCACAGAAGTCTTCAAAGGACACTCTTTATAGCCCTCGCTAAAGGGTAACTTGAAGGCAAGCACTGCCCACAGTCAGTGCTCTTGTCCGTTGTTATATGTGCGCGTGTTTATGTGACTTGGGCGTCGTAATCCTTGAGGCGTGTTATTCAAAACAAGCAGCAAGTGGGGCAGCGGGCCAGTGGCTCTGCAGCTGCACGTACATTGCGAATGTTTGTGAAACTGCGTTTTCCTCAGCCGCCCCACTTATCCGCCTCAGCCGCCAGCAGCCGGCTGCTCGGCTGCTCATGTGTGCGCGTATTTGTATGCGATTAGCGTTAAACCGCTGCAGAGCAACCACAGGCAGACGTGATGTACGTCGTTAATGATGGAGGAGGCCACATGCCTGGCCGCCAGCTGGGAGCCAGTTTAACCCTCATCATGAACATCAGCAGCGACAGCCACAGTCTCATCATTGCGGCTGTCATTGTCATACCCATTGCCATTGTCATTGCCAGTGTGATTGTGATTAGCTGACTCGAGTCAATTTAGCAGCGGCTTAGCATTTTTACTGTCGCTAAGCCAGCAATGCCAATGCCACGGCCACGTTGCGTATGGTTAGCCTTTAACGCAGTTTCAAGTGTCGCAGAGCTTAATCTATCGCCTAGATACCAAAGGAAAAAGTAAGCAAGCACCTTTCTGGTGGGCCAAATTAATGAATTCCACTTTTGTCCAGCCCTGCAATCAGCTCATTAATAACTGTCCACATGCGTGGCGAGCGCAGCTTTGTCAGAGTATCTCCATCTTGAGCTTTCGTTGGCCATTTGTTATGCCTGGCAGTTTGTGGCCGCCCGCTCATCGATTGACTTTCGTCCGTTGTGTCTCGTGCTCTGCTCTGCCCTGCCATCCCTGAGCGTTTTATCTATGCGCACACTGTGACATCTCGAAATTAGGACATCATTAGCAACTGTCGATACGCGCTGATAAATGCGGACTGCCTTTGCCTGCCAGCCTGGGGGCCAACGCTGACTGGACGCTATTTTGGGCCTGGGCCCAAGCCGACTTCAGCCCTTAATTTTCGTTGGCTTTTTTAAAGCTGGCCAAATTTGCTGTTGGCCCAAGTTTGTTAATAACTGTATCTTTTTTATCTGCCGAGTTTCTAGATTTCTTTTTAATGTCCCCTAAATCAATTTCCGTAATCGAAAACCCAAGAAATGCTGAGCATGCGAAACACGAGACGCTGCGTGCGCCTGTTGCAGCCTCCACAATAAGCTGCTTGAATTACAAAAGGTCTGCCATGAGATACTGAAGGGAGTGACGGACTGAACGATAGCCTGTATGTTACGGCAAAGGAAATATTTACGATGAATTTTTACACAATATTTTGTTAAACGTAGATGTTTTTTTTTAGTGATGCAAAGAAATATATTTTTATAAATACATATTAAATATTTTGAGTTCACTTTGGAGTGAAAGGCTTCTGCCTTGACTACAGGGTCATTAAAAGTAAAGTATTTAACTTTACTTTTGTATTTGCTTTCTATTTATTTTCATCAGCTTAACTGTTGCTAGCTTTATATACTAGTATATACTAATTTTTCTAAAGAATTGAGTTTTTCTTCTAAAAATAAAATACACTTAATATTACTAAAAATATTGCAATCAAAGCTTGTTGATTGGGTATCAGCAGCATGTTGCCTGATGAGACTTTCAATCAGCCTGGCATTGGCTCTAAAATGCATAAGTTTCTAGTTGTTTGATAAGTTTCTAGTATGTAGGGACTTGTCGGGCCTATCTCCAGTTGTAGAAATTGTAGTTGTGGAAAAGTTGCATTGGCGATTGAGCAAGGGCGATCTATGCTGAGTTGCGAGTCGTTCCGAAAAGCGATGCCTTTTATTTAAATTTCCCATCTGCTTCTCTAAATATAACTTGTTACTGCCAGATTCCATTAACAAGAGCTGCTCATACCCCAACATCGCCCCCTTTTACCGCACTCTAAAAATATACATATTGCCAGCAACTCAGAGCAGCCTTTGAGGCTCAACTACCTCACATCTAACCAAAAATCCCTTAAACAATTTCAATAATTTGCAATATCTGCCACAAAATCTACTTAGATTATCGCACTGCTGGCACAGGGTATATACGTTTTGCCGTAATAATGTTAGCCGAGGCGTTTGATTTAATGATGCCTAACGGCCAAGGCGGCACTCTAAGCAAATGCGAAATTTGAAGTGACATAAACGAGGCAGTTGCAGCAAAAGCAACACAGGCAACGTAAGCAACACGAGCAACAGAGAATGAACAAAAGCAACGGCAAACAACAAAATGTCGCAAATTGACAGTGGCACAAGGCAACACTTCCGGTCTGGCATGCCATTGGAGTTTACAAGTTTACAGTCGCCGCAGGCTGTTGACTCGATGTTGTTGTTGTCGCTGTTGTGTGTGTGTGTGTGCGAGGCGGAAGCAAACAGTCGCAGACATGTGCGCGTTGTTGCATGCAAATCAGTAGAAAAATTCCTTTGCACTGCCTGCCGCTGGTCAACGTCATCGATTTGCATAAAGGGCGAGAGACAGCGCAGGGCTGAGACACAAATCTCTGTTAGACAAACGAGCAGAGCTTTGCTTTGAGCTGGGACTCAAGCTGCAGCAGTTGCCGTGGCTGTCAGGCGGCGGCGGCAGCAGCTGGCAGCACAGCTTGTGGCAGCAAATTGATGTGTCCGCTGTTGCAGGCGCTTGAATAAATTTAATCGCATTCAATGCATTGTGAATTGCATGTTCAAGTTGTATTTCTCACTTGAGTTTTAACAGCAAAAGTGGGAGAGAGAGAGAGAGAGAGAGAGGGAGAGTGGGTGCTGAAATAACAAAGAGCAAAAGAATTTATGATGTTGCGCTTCGTTGATCCGCTGCATGAGTGCCATAAAAAATGCATTTAAGTGTTGCACAGCGTCCCAAAGGCAACCGCACACACACACACACACACACACACACACACGCACACACTCACCCACACAGCTGTTACACAATTCTCGAATGCAATAAATAAGAATTTTTCCACTGATGCATTTAAACGCCAAATACGTGGGTCGACCAACACGCCACGCCCTTTCGCAGACTTGCCGTGCAGCTGACCGCCATACAATGAAAAGGAACTTAATTTTATTGCAAACACTCACACAGTGGAAACTTTCCGCTTTCCGCGGCGGGCACTGGGCGTATGATTAACGCGATAGGCATTGCGCATACGCCCCATCCCCGTCCCCGTCCCCGTTCCCGTTCGCGCAGCACGAACAAGCACAAGCGACCAGCATATTTAACTTATTTAATTAATATTTGCTGCCTGCCCGCGGACCTCAAGGTATAGGCAGAGCAGAGTAGCCCAAGGCTGTGCTGTGGGTGGGGTAGGGGGGAGGCGGAGCCAAGATATCCAAAAATATTGCTGTTTGCCTTGTATCAAGTTATTATTACGAATTAATGGACTTTTGTGCGGTCTTTAGTTTTGGCACGAAAGCCGATAAATTTATAATTAGCATTTGGCGTCAAGTGAGTTGGAAATTAGTTAAGCGCGGCCTACGACGCCTTTTCGCCAGCATTCCGACAAAACTTGTTCGCACCTCAGGGCTGAACTCGGATTTGATTATCAGGCTGAGGCGTAAGTAGAGCGGAATGACCTCAATTTTCTTTGTATAGCGGAATCAACAACTAAACAAAGTAGTTGTGGACGGAAATAGAACTGGGTAGTAATAAAATAAGTTTTTTTTTTTTTTTTTTTTTTTTTTTTTTTTTTTTAGCCTCAAGTGAATTTAGAACTGGGTAGTAATAAAATAAGTGAAATGTATTTATAAAGAGAGTTTAATTATATGGATATATATAAATATATAGGAATTTATTTATAATAACATTTTATTTTGTTGCTTATATGGAAATATAAATACATTTTTTTTTAAATTCAATTATAATTTAAATATAGAACTTAATTTAAAATCAAATTTGAACTTAATTGAAAATTAAATTTGAAATAAAATTTATGAATCATATTATGATTAATTATGATTCTAATTTAAAATTTAATTAAAATTTACATCTCATAAAATTTGAAAATTGAATTCAAAATGAAATTTTATCGTAGTATAAAATATACAAAATTCATTAAAAATAAAATTTTTATCATAAAGAAATTCCTCCTGAGCAATAAATATTTATAAATTTATATTAGTTTATAATTTATTTATATACATATTTCTGTTTTTGATTTTGTCTCAAGAATTCGATTAAATTTTTGTTTATTTATGTAAGTTATTTTATAAATCACTCAGTATATCTATACATCTCTCCTTCCCTTTCTATCTGCTCCTCCATCCTTCCGACAATCGTGCTGAGAGCCCTTATACAATTGAGTAGCCTCAAATTTGTTGTGTACAACTCGATTGTGCTTTGGTTTAGATTAATGCACTCGATTTGAGTTGAACGCTCTGAAGAGCCGCCCCCACAGGGGGACAGCTATTGAGAAGCCATAACTGGCGATAATGCGAGCCGTCGTAGAGTTTTTTTTTTCGACTCAGTCCGCATTACGTATGCGCCGCGTGGCCAAGTTTTGAGCGCACGCACGCGAGGCGTTATTCATAAAGCGATAAAAGCGCTGCACATAAAACGCCAACTTACAAGCATAAATTGTGGGCATGGGCGTGGCTACACCTGGTGTGCCAATGCGCTGAATATGAAGCAATCAAACGAACAATAAATGAAGCGCCCAAAAAAAAAGGAGAAAAAGGGGAGAAGTCGAAGAAAACGGAAATGCAATCAATGGCGAAAGTAATCTCAGCGATAAGTGCGAAAACGTGTCAAATGAAGAGGCATTTAGACTGGAGTGGCTGAGGCATAGCGGAAGAGTGGGAGAGAGAGGCCCACCCTCGCAGTCAAAATAAAGATATTATTGGATGCGTCCAACTGTCGAAAACAATCGGCGACAGTTTGAGACGAGATATGAAAATGTGACAAACGAAGAAGCCAAAAAGTTGAGAATAAGCTAGCTATATTTTATGAAGTCGGCAGGTGCGGAAAGGATTGCCTTGACGGCGCGCCCTGATGGCCGCATACCCTGTAGCCATAAAAGAGTTTGAGCAAAGTTTGTAGCAATTAAATTGAGAGTTGCGAGAAATGAAATTGATATGGTTGTTGTGTTTCTGACTAATCGGCTGTAATAGAAGATGGTTTAGGTTGGCGATGATATACTATGAGATACCCTGTAATTGGTTGGGTTGGTTTATTGTCTTAGTTTTATGACTTAAGATTTGAGTCTATATAAATGCGCAGCATCTGGCAGACTAGAAGACTCCATTCCAGCCTGTTTGTTGTTGTTGCTCTCTCTCTCTCTCATTCTCCCTTTATCTCTCTCTCTCACACACATACAGCGCACACCGCTGCACAGTGGTTGCGCCCATAGGCCAAAAGTAAAAAAATAAATCACAAAATATGTTGACAAAATGTAATCATATTGTCTAATAAATGTCCAAACTACTGAATGGCAACCCGATTTTATTTGGATTTGCAACGGGGCATTCTAAAAATAGCATTGAAATCATGAACTCGTGTTCGTTTTCGCGCAGCTGCAGCGCTCAGTAAGCTTTTTACACATTTAAAGTTGCACTTCAAACAGGTCGGACGTCATATTGAGTGAACCAAATTTAATTATCTAACATGAATTTTGAAGTTGAAGGTATTTACTTTAAATTCTGATATTAATAATTAGCCAACTAATTAAAATGTTGTTGTGTAATCTATTTATTTGTTTTAATCTTTTTTAAGTGTTTTGTGAAAGTCTTTTTTATGTTTAGTTAGACTTTTAGTTGTGATCCCACAAAATTCCACAACGGAGTTATATGTCATTGTAATTGTCTGACTTTTCCGGTAATAAATACGTTTAGTTTAGCTGCGGAAATTTGCGGATGTCTGAACTAGCGTAAAAAAACCAACGACGTCTTACATTATTTAAGGTCAGTTTTGCGCTGCAAAACATCTGTTTGACGAACTGTGCGGTTGTTTTTCGTTCTGTCTTCGTTGTTTGTTGTTATGTTTCAGTTTGCGAATTCATTTATTAACTATATATACTTTGAATTTGACAGACAATTTGTATAAGTGTGTTTTTGTACGCATGTTTATCTTCGATCGTTGGTGCAAAGAAAATGGAACGAATGCTGAAAAAGTAAAGATAATCATTGAAATGGTAAACAAAGAATTGAAATAAAAGGCTACGTTAGACCTGGATGATGTGTCGATACGAATTACGTACATATGTAAAAAATTGCAACTTTTTGGGGAAAGTACGATCGCAAGAAATGTTCACTGATTAAATATCAAGCTGTTTGGCTGAATGAAAAGGAGAGGATTTCTTTGCGCTGTGCCCACAAGATGTCCGATTCAACACCCAAAGAAACTGGTCGGCCGAAAATAGAACAAAACGTCGTAGAATTGCTGAGATAGGAAAAACCTTCGAATCTATAGCTTCTGCTCTACGCTCCTGCAACTCATCCCACCCAGCGTTTTCAGAATTTAGTGCAGAATTTAGTGAAGTTTTATCTATTCTCGTGGAGAGTAATTTGAGCAAACATCAATATTTGACTATACGCACATTTATAAATATTAAAATGTCGTTTAACTTATTACCTAGCTACGAAAAGCTTCTGGCAGCCAAAGCATCAAGCTATCCTGAGAACATCAGTGTCAGCGAATCGCAAGCTGAAGTTGAACTACAGAGCGTGGTAGATCATACGGGCTCGAGAATTGTGCAACTTCAAGCAGAAGTTCTTCAATCCGTTGGTAATTATAATTAAATGTTAATTGGGAAGTGGGGCTTTGACGGCAGCTCTGGACATTCCGAATATAAGCAAAAACCGGAATAAATATGGACGATTCGAGTTTATTTGTAACTTCTTATGTACCACTGCAGTTAATAATGATGATCCTAAAAAGCGGAAATTAATTTGGAAGAACCCTCGACAACGTTTCAAAATGATATCTCCATAACAAAAATTTTTTGTCACTCGCTCTATGCAAGCGCGACCACTGTAGTGGGTGTAACTTTTGAAGGAGATTGAATATGATCAATTTTTTTTATGTTTTTTATTTATGCTATTTTTATTGAATTTCGGAAAAAGTTTCAGATTTTTATCTCCTCTAGAAGTACTTTTGGCCGCGCGCTCCATACAAACCCAACCACTGTGCGCTGGCAACTTTTGTGTTATATATTTAAAACTAGAGGCATTTTTTTACAGCAAAGCGAAACGGCTTTTTGGCTGGGACTGAAACCTGAGACGCACCAACGCACATTTGTTGACGCATTAGCACACACACACACACACACACACACAGACACACCCTCAACTCGTTACATGCCTGAGAAATGCCATTTCCGTCACTCACACAGACAAACACTTGAAAAGCGACTCGAATTTCCATAATGTCTGCCATGAAAATGCGATCGATTTTCGTGTGGCAAAAAAAAAAACAACAACAACAACAAGAACAGCAAAAATAGAAAGAGGAAAACACAACATAATGCTGCGGGCGTGGACTTGTGTGTGTGTGCGTGCCTGTGTGTGTGTGTGCCTGTGTGTGAGTTGATATGAATATCTAAAGAGCAGCAGGGCCACAAATGGTTGGCTAAAATAAAGCGCTGTAATATGAAGCTCGGACAAGGCGCCTAATGGGCCTTCCTACGGCAATAAACCAAAGCCAAAAAGAAAAAAAAAGCAACGAAGGCATGAAAATAAAGAGAAATCAAATTGCTGCGCGGCTTTTTAAGCGGCACTTAGCGAAGAGATTTTGAATTAATACGAGCGTAAAAATGTATATTTAATGACAGCCAAAAGGATTCAATTGCGTGTGTAGTCACAGCAGATAGCAAATCGGCGCCTAGCTGACAAAGTGGATGTGTGCTATCCCCTGGCAAAGCGATGATTGATGAGACTTTAAGGTTTGTCAGCAGCTGCCGCAGCTGTCATGCTCTCAAAGTTAATAAGTTGCAAAAATGTGCGGCGCTCAGCCATTTGCATTTCGGCGTCGCACTGGGCGTATGCGCAATACGTGAAGCGTGGCGCAAAGGCGCGGCGCGGCGCGTCGCTGCTAGCTAATCCAATGCTCTGTCAATATATCACATTTTCCATGCCACTAGCTGCGACCCAGCCGACACGGCCAGGTCGCGCAGAATTATGGCCCAATTTCGGTCTGGGACCCTGATGACAATTCCAAACGCAATTGCGAGCCAATCAAAAAAAAAAAAAAAAGAGGAAAAAGAATGTTCCCAGATGCAAAAACGACCCAGTTTCATCATTCATTCCATTAGGCTGGGGTGGACTGAGGTGACTGAGCACTTTTTTATTTTGTCATCGACCTAATCAAAATTTCTATGAATTTGAATCTTTTTTAGCCCGGCTATTTTCAAACTGAGCACCGCCTGTCCTTTGCTATTCTGGGCTCGAGAGAAATTGAGTTGAAAGCGTTTCGGAGCGAGCCAGCACACAATGTGTGCATAATCAATCGCTGCCCAGTTGCCCGCAGTTGCCCAGTTGGCTCTGCGGTCCGGCAGTTGGCTAAGAGTGCGACGGAGGGGGCGGGGCTACACATTAGCAGTGAATTTTTGGCAGTAAGCAGAGCAGCTCAGCTGAGCCAGCATATGCACAGACTTACGCACAAGCATGTTGACTGCCATACATGCGGGCGGGCGGACAGACAAACAGCTGTGGGCGGGTGGCTTTTGGGGAGAGGGCCTTGAAGCTTAGACGCCATGCCGACACATGCAGCTTGGCCTTATTGTGGTCGTCCGTTTGTGTATGTGTGTGTGTGTGTAAAACATTTTATAGGCAAATCGATTTTTGTCTAAAGTGCCACAAACACGCATAGCAGCGACAGCAGCGCCGGCGACAGCAACGATAACAATAACAAGGACTTTTGCAACAATAACAATAAAACGACACTGCGACAGCATAGCAGAGAGATGTGCGCTGCCGTTGGCCGAGGGGGGATCAGCTACATTTCCGGTCAGTGTGTATTAGCACAACAACTGCCACTTTGACCGTGGCCAACACTGTGTCCCTGTGTGTGTGAGTCTCTCATGAGCTTTAATGTCAAGCGCTGTCTCAGCCGCCGCGCATTGTGCACGAGCCGCTACTCAATCTTGGTGATCCTTGTGCCACATCAAAGTCAAAGTCAAGCCGCAGGGCTAAAAAAAAAAGTGAAAGTGTGTTGGCCAAGGCTCGACTTGACTAACAGATGCTCTGTAAAAGCCAATCTCTCTTCTGCCAGTATGAAGTATATTGAGCTATATAAATATGAGTATATTTAGCTGGAGTATTATACTAAATGAGTTATATATACTACATTCAATATACCCCACTTAACCCACTCTTAAAGAGTATGCGAAGCAAAACTCAAGCTAATATTTCCAAGCAGTTGAATCAGCTTTGGGCTTAAGCTCAATCTTGTGCTTGTTCTTATTTATGTGGCAAATTAATGAAGCTCATTTGCAGATTGATGCCTTGCAATTATGCGGCAACAACAATAACAACAACAATAATAATATGAACAACAACAATAAGAAAAATCACGATAAAGAGTGAAAAGAATCAGCCCATGAAGCACTTAGCGCCGAGATTCTGATTAAGTGCAGGCGATGGCTAAATAGCCGCGTCGCTTGGCTTTAAAGCTGAATAAAGCAGCTGTCAGCTTTAAAGGCAATCAACAAGAGGCCGACTCAAATAGTGCCAACTAGAGAGTGAGAGAGAGATAAAAATAGAGATAGAGATAGAGATAGTGAAGCACATTCATTCATTTGCGGTCAGCAGTGCGTCAATCAAGGCAAATGCCATTGCCATTCATATTGTAGGCTCAGACACAGACAGACAGAGGGATTGAAAGAGAAACAGAAAGAGAGAGGGAACGAGAGAGAGAGAGAGAGAGAGAGAGAGAGAGAGATAGCGACACAGACTCAGACGCAGACAGTAGTTATAGCGAGCACGCACGTATGCGCTGGCTCCTTGTATCCTGTCAATGGTATTCGCCTTTGGTCTTGCTTTCTTTTTAATGAACGCTTTGACAATGCCTTCGAGTGCAACTAAACGAGAGGCAAACGAGGACGTCAACTCTTGTCTGCGAACATGGCTAGAGATGCGAGCCAGTCACGACGAGCAGCACAAGGCAAAGTAAATTATGATTTATGAATTATGAGAATTTCAATTGGTATTGAAACTGAATGTATTAGAATTCTACTCTATTGAGAGTAAAGTTTCTTTATATGAATATTATATAAAGCTAGAATTAAGCGTGAATTTGCGTGAATTGAGATTTAATTGAGTGCTATGATCACGATTTGATAATATGAATGTATGAAATAGTGCTTCATCAAGCTTGGGATTCGTGGCTATCTCAGCTCAAACTTATTTGATTATTTCTCTGTAGTGATCATGGCGCCATCTGACGGTCAGTGTCTGTACATACATGGCTACCATTTTAGATGAAGTCTCTGGTTACAAAGGACTTACGGCTAATGTCTTTCTATTTGTTAGCTCAAGATTTTTATCTAATATAATATTTATACTCAAGACCTTAAGACCACTTCACGTTTAATCCTCGCCATGTCATATTCTCAGAGTTCGCTAACTCTAAATTGCAGACACAGTTTCGTCCTCTCAAACTCATCATGCTTAATCATATTAAGTTATCTGTCATTTTGTACACGTTAACCTGTTGAAGATACGACTAACTCGAAGCCAGTTCTGGGAATCACAAGAAAACACGACACGCGCTCAGCGCCAATTGAATGTGTTTGAGTCTATCTCCCTCCCTCTCTCTCTTTATCGCTCTCTATCTCTTTCTCTCTGTGTGTGGGGGTATGTGTGTGTCTGTTGACTCAAGTGTGGGCGAACGTCAATGCCAATGGCTGGGCGCCTCAAGTGGCAGTATAATAAGTGTGGCTCTTGCCACTGCCAACTGCCACGCTGCCCGTCTGCCCCACTGCCCCACTGTCTCACTGCCTCTGCTGCACTGATTGCCCACTGTCAATGCCGACTGGCTGCAATGTAATTAAAGTCATGTCATTGGCAGCGCCATTGGCAGACGGACGTTTAGGCTGGGGTTAAGCTGAGCGCGCGCGTTCCCTCTCAACAAATGAGAAATGAGAAAAGTTGCCTTTCTGGCTGAATTGCTGCTGCTGGTTGGCTTTCATGTAGATAATTAAAAGGGTTTCTGCTGCTGGCCAAGTTAATGCCGCAAGTTCCTTAGCCAGCTGACTTGCGGTTAGGCAATCAGAAATCATAAATCTTGCTCAATTAGCAACGGCAAGAGCTGCTCTCCTCTGACGTCATGCGCGAACGGGTGACTGGTTGCCTAGTGCCGCGGAGACCGCAAGGACCAACTGTGGCAGCAGAAGCTACAGTATGACTCAGACAAAGCCACGAGGCCCGAAAGGCGAGAGCAGAGCCGAAAACGGGCGCTAAGCAAATACACACGCAATATCAATAACTTAATTAAGATAAATGCGAAATGTATTTGCCAGCAGACACGCACACGCACCCTCACTCACACACACACACACAGACACACATACACAGGCAGACATTCTGGCCGGATATCCGTTAATTCCTGCGCTGCATTTAGGCCCACAAATCGTTGTTAACATTAATGCGACGCGTGTTTTGCTTTGTTTATGTGCCACTGACAACACACACAGTCAACATACGACTAATTTATGTACTCTTGTGCGCGGGCGAGGCAGCACGTTCCAGACATGTGAAAAATGGATAATTAGTTAATTGCGGTTAGTGTTTGGCACACAATTGGGCATAAATTTATGTTGATATTAGTTATTAATTAAATGCGGCACATTGCCAATTTGCGAAAGCATCCCAAACTGTAACTGATACCAGCCGCCCCAAAGCCAACACCAGCACCAATTGAGGAGTAAACACATAACGTAGACACACGCACACATACACAGGGCACAATTGTTTTCACACACTTCCGGCAGTTAGTAAAGTGTTTATGCACTTGCCTGTGTGTCATGAGGGATTCATTTCAAATGTGTCGGCATTCATTTAAGCAAGTCATTAGCCATTAGCCATTGCTATCAGTCGTTTAAATCTTTTCGTTTACTACTTTTGTGGAGCTTTCATTATTTTAATTACTAACATTACTTATGTCGTATTATAATTATAATTGCTTTCACCATTATCACTAGCATAAATGTTCTTAAATTATGATCAATGTTGTGTTGATTATTATAATCATTAGCCCTTTCATTGATAATTAATAATATCATTACTATTACATTATCATTCTCATTGTCTTTGTCATTGTCATTAGCATTGTCGTCATCATTATCACTATCTTTGTCGTTGTCATTGTCATTGTCATTATCATTGGCATTATCCATTTCATTAATATTGTCATTATCATTGCCATTCACATTTTCGTTATCATTATGACTATAACTATCAATATCATTATCATTCCTGTATTCATTGTCATTATCATTACAATTATATTATCAATATTGCTATCGATGTTCATTTCATTATCATTACTATCATCATTCCTATCTTTATTTTGAATATTTTCGCTATCAATTTTCTCTTTATGCATATGGTTTTTGCACAATCAAAATGATAATTTTAAACTAAAATCCAATTTTTGTATGACTCTATCGGATATTTTGTCACTGCTATTAAGTTATCGTACTTCCAGGCTTTAATTATAAATATCTAACTTTAATTTGTAGAATTTCCCTATACTTTAATACGAGCTAGTTAGCTCAACCCCACTCAAACTCCATCTGCAACTATTTTACATAAAAAATACTGAGTGCTAATAATCGCCAGCATTTGCATCTGTATCTTCATAAATACGTTCGCTGCCTCAAACGAAATTAATGAACTTTTGCATAATACAATATGTTAATCAAGACCTGCACTCCTCGTCTCGTCCCGCAACACAGTGAAACACATTTCCAACTGTTGGCTCTTCCGCTGCTGGGAAGCTTGTCTTATTTTTGTGGCGCACAATAAAAGTGGCACATTAATTTGTGATGATATGCCAAGTTCTGGCTTAAGACGATGCTAGTTTTCGCATTAGACGCCTCTAATGAGATTCTGTCCGTCCGCCGCTGTTGGCTCTACTTACTTGATCTTCTCCCATATCTCCTCGCCGAAGTGCTTGAGCACCAGCAGCTCGAGGGCGTAGTTAACAAAGCCATACTGCAAATAGGAATAATAATATCACGTTATTATGGGACAGTTACATGTTAATGCCAGATATACATATATATATATATATATATATATATATATATATATATATATATATATGAACGTGAATTGTTGGTATTTTATCTGGATTTCATTTATCTAAATGCCGAAAATTTAACAGGCAGCCATTCAGAAATTACAGAAACATTTTTATGGCCACTCAAAATGAAATCATAAAAGTGCCAGCTAAATTGAATGCTGCTAACATTTTAATTACATTCGCTGGCGAAATAAAGTGATAATAAAATGGACGCCAGCTAAGGATGCGCGACTAAAAAAGGGAAAAATGAAACAAATTCACAAAAAATATTATGTATACGAGAGAGAGTCCGATGGAAAACTCGTTGAGGCTTATTTTCGGGTGCCTGCGAAATGTTGTTAAAAATGTGAAATCAATAAGGATTGCGCATTTCATTTCTTTTAAATGTATCCGACGAGCAATCAATTTGATTTGTTATGCGAAATCAAGCCCCACACTGGGCGAGAGTGGCGCCTCTTACATGCCCATAGAGCATTGCAAGATGGCGCACAATCAATCGCTTCCGCCGGAAGTGATGCAAAGCAAGCCAGGAAAATACTTGAAATATATTTACATACATTACGCATACGTCTAGCGGGCCAGAGGACTCGTTGTTGTTGCCGTTTGTCGGCTGGCTGATGAAGATATATCTAACCGATATTTGATGTTTATTGCCTTTGTTGTGCATATATTGAAATGTTCCAGCATTAACGCAAACAGCAACAGCAACAGCAACATATCTAAATAAACATCAACTAGAGCCAAACAGTTGCACGTGGGTCCCAGTTTGACGTAATTTAAAAACAGAATGGAAAAACATGTGAAGAAATGCGAAAATCGCTATCATTAAATGAGGAACTGCTGCTCTGTCTGTGTGTGTGTGTGTGTGCCTGTGAGTGCCTCTCACTGTGCGTGCGTGTGTGTGTGTTTATTTGTGTGTGTAACATGTCAACATGTGAAGTTTGTTTGCCTTGTCATTGAGTTGATATTCTTGGCAAGTTGAATTTTATCATTGTCCTTGGCATTTAATTTGTTCCACCTAAGGCCTTTAAAGATTCTCTTTTTTCTCTTTGGGTTTTCACTGTCTGATTTATGTCAGAAAATCAGCATACGTCGACTTAACTGACTCGCATGTTTATTAAATGAGATTTTATGTTGACTGTATTATTGTTTTGTACTCTTCTTTTGCTACATTAAATTTTGAAATATTTATGCTGTCTATGTGCTGGTGTTTAAATAATCCAACTACAGCGAAACCTCGAAATAAAAATTGTAAAACAGAAAAAAAAGAAATACAAAATTTAATTTCTAGAATGAAATTATAAAATACTAATAGTTAAAATGAAATTTATTTTACCAAAATATTTACTCTTTAAAATAAAATGTTTGCTATATTATTAATATTATAATTGTTTATTTTTAATGTTTTAATTAATATAATATATTTCTAAAAATCTATTTTTTAATTGTAATTTTCACAGATATTTAAATAATATTTTATGATTTTAATATTAATTGTATTAATTCTTTATTTAATCAAAACATTTGCTCTATTTTATCATTCTGTTTATATACACAATCATCCATCAATTTATTCCCTATTCTATATTCTATCATAGAATACATATTATATATCCACATCAATCATTTATGAATCCGCTCAACTATCTAAATATTTTGCCTTCTTCCGAAAATTCCATTTATTTATTTTGTTTGCATTTTATTTTTTTGTTTGTGCATATTTTTTGCTCTGCACCACTCGGCATTCGTCGCTATAAAAATTTAATTTATCATTTTAGTTGAGCCATCAATTAAATATTGCAATAAATTGATGGCATGCTATTTGAGTTAGTTTTCGGGTCTGTCGATGCAAGAACTCGAATGTAGAGTCGAGTGCACTCTGAATACTCTAACTTACCATTTTGGCCGCCTTTTTGGGTTTTGTTGTGTGTCGAAATGGAAAAACTTTTTGCTCGCGTTTTAGTTCACTTGCACAAATTGCTGTTTATCAAATGCGATGCATAACGCCTTGAATGTATTTAATATTTATCGAGTTTAAATGAATTTCAGTTAAGCCTCTTCGTATGGCTATAGTTATGAGCTGCACAAGTTAAATTTATGGTTTAGTTATTTGTTTATATTTTCATAGTGAGACATTTGAGTTGAAGTTCGGCAAAGTTTTTGGCCAAGCTTTAAGGACTTGCGTGGGCCACTGAGATGACAACAGAAATGCCACAAAGGACATGAATATTTCATGAATTTATACATTGAAATCGGCTTAACAATGTTTTCAGCTTTGCATTTCGTCTCGCTCGTTCCGTTTCGTTTAGTTTCGTTTCGCTTCGTATTCGTATTGCTTTAAATTTTGTTGGCCTTTGCTTTTATTTATACTCTGGCCTGGCCTGGCCTGGCCTGGCCTGGCTTGGAATTGCTTGGTTGGCTTGGCTTGGCCAGCCCCTTGCATATGCCAAGGGACCACGCCCCTCCATTTTTCGCTTTTTGTTCTTCGCTTGCTTTTATATATTTTAAGAACGAAATGCTAATCAAATATGCCAATGAGTGCGAGCGAGCTCTTAAGGAGCTGCTAGCTGCTAGCTGCTGGCTGGCTGCTACATATAGTATATTTTGCCATTTGCTGGCGGCGGACTGCAGCTGTTATTGCATGCCTGCCCGTTTGTTGCATGCCACATGCAACACGTGCAACTGCCAAAGGCGCACACGTAGCCTACACAACTGGGTCACAACAAAGGCATGCGAGGAGCAGCTAAAATGGCAACAACAAGCGGCACAAAGGATGCAGAACGCTGTTTAATCACACACATACACACACACATACATATTTTTAGAAGCGTATGTGTGTGTGTGTGTAGCAAGTCAAGCGAAGCACCAAAATTTATGCGCCGCGCCAAGTGTGCGGCAATTAAGGCGTCGCCCATTTTGAAGCCAGCAACAGCGCTGCAAAATGTACACTTTGGGGCATGCAACTGGGTAGAAGAAATGGCAGTAGGAGGAGCAGGAGGAGCAGAGAAAATCTTTGCTGCATGCTTAGCTGTTTGCCCCGTTTTGCCAAGTCGACTTTAAGACGAATGCCCTTTGGAGCGGCCGCAAAAGTTTAACAAGTTTTTTAAGGCCCAAGTTGAAATATCGATTTTTATCTCGCGAGTGTATAGGTGTGTGTATGTGAGTGTGTGTGTGAGTGTGTGTGTGTCTGTGTGCCATTAGCGCATTCGTTAAGGTGCAAAGCTGGGATATTTATACACGGTTTATATATGTATATATGTATCTATATTCCGTACTTATTTCAGCTTTATTATTTAGCGCTGTGTATCATTGTTTAACTTTTGCTTTTGGCCCGCGTCACAGTCATCGCTTATCGCTTGGCGTTCGGCGCTCAGTTGTTTGCTTTGAGCCACTTCTGCTAACTGATTTGGGCGTTTATTGCATATTAATCAGACGAGTTTGGCACGGCAAATGAGGTCGCACTTCACCTGCCAGCAAACTAAACAAGCAACGGCAACGGGCGCCGAACCCACTTCAAGTGGCTTCCAATTCAGCGAATTTTAATTACGTGAGACATTTGACATTTTGTGAAATAGAAGCTCCTTTGGCAGGCAAAGTGAGACTCGGAGTCTCGAGTGTCTTTGGAGGGCGCTGCCAACTCTTTGTTGTGGCTTAAGCAATGACAATGCCAGAGGGCGGGCAGGAAAAGCCCTCGAAACGTTTTGTCAACCAACTGATGCACGCAAGTGTTAAGCACGCGAATATTACTCAACTGAGGCAATATTTTCGTGCGCTATTCGCACACAAATTGTCTGACAATTTGGCACTAAACGTGCGGCAACTAAGTAAGCGATGGCCCAAAACTCATTTCGTAATGAGCCCACCGCCGAGGCTTAGGCCGGGGTCGTGCTGAGCGTCCAGTTGTTCAATTGGGCAATTGTATGTTCGTTCAACTGGGCAAACATTTATCAAAACTAATGGACGCTTTACTATCCGTGCCAGCCAACTCGCAACAACTGTCCACAAATTGCCGCGGGCACGCAAAGCCAAATGTCTAATAAACTTTGACATATTGAGGCAAATATTTCTATTCGTTTTGTCCCGGCGCTTTGTCCACTTGTGCTATTGTAATATTTTTTGCCTTATTCCGTGAACACCCGAAAACAACAAAAAATAAAACAAAAAGCGTAAAACATAAATTATGACACGCCCCCTGGCCGCCCAATCAGTTGGTGGAGAGACAATAGCGACGGAAATATGCGCACCGAAATAAATTAGAGCCCTCAAAAGTATGCTTTAATTTTTGTTCAGAGAAGCGTTGCGCATACGCCGCATCGCCTAAGTCCTTTGGCGGGATTCTCACACATTTCTTACGCGTGTCTGCGAGTGTTTCATTCTTTTTCTTTTTTTTTTATTCGTATTTTTTGTTTTTATTATTTAGCGATTTGCTTGCGCCGCTGTATTTACTTTAATATATTCCTTCACTCCCGCCTCTGTTTTATTTTTGGCTTGTGATTTATTTGTTTTGTATTTTAGATTTGACTTTCACTTCAGTTTCGCTAAACAACATCCTGGCTAACACACACACACACACACTCACTCACACTCAAACTCATTCACTCACAACTTTCGCAATTGGTCTGGATGCTGTGATAAGCGAAGCGCGCGCGAGCCTTCTTTTGAATAGCCGTTTGCTCAGGTTGGGTGCGAGCGCAATATGAACAGTGTTAGCTTGAAGCAGCCATCGACGACTGAGCAGCCGCCGCTTGATGCTTGTTGTATTAAAGGACAGCGCAGCTGGCGCCAGGACACTTGTGTGCGCTTTTCGAACAGCCACTAACACAGCGCTGGCTGGTGTCAGCTCCTGTCGCCTGCCAGCCGCTAGTCAATATGCCAGGCACACGCTCAGCTGTTCACGACCAAAAGCTGCCAAAAAGCTCGCTCTCTCGAACAAGCGCTCTCACCCTCTCTCTCTCTCTCTCTCTCGTTGTCTTCCTTACCGACATGCTTTCGCTACTGAGCCATAGATGGCACTGCTGACATTTAAGTTTGATTGTTAAGGAATCCTGTGCATTTTAGCATACATATATGATGAGATTATGCTTGATATCATTGATGCATTATTAATTATTCATTCATATTGCGTAGGCAGTTCACATGCATTCAAATAATCTTATATTGAATGTGAATAAGCGTATATAGCTGCTTATAAGACACCAAAGGGCTAAAGTTTGGTAGACAGATAGTCTAAGATAGTCAAAGAGGGAAACTCTCAATTGGTTCATCCCATAGAGTATCTTGTAGTCATAATCAGAGCAGCTGCAGCACTTTTTATTTGTTTTAATTCAGGTCTTATTTAAGAGCACGCTGAAAGGCTGCAAGTGCAGCCGCAGAGACCGCAACAAAAGTCAGCTGCGATGTCTGATAAATGTCGGCGTAAGGCCAACCAACGGAGGAGCTGCCGCTGGCAGGCTGACAATACCGTTGACACTGATAGAACGGGCCTTGAATAGAGAAAGTGTGGCCAGGTATGGCATGGCTTGGGCATTAGCGCCCGCAGCAGACAGCAGTCTATTAAAACCAGAGCCAAACAGACGCAGTCCGCAAATAAAATACCCTAGCCCGAGTTGTCTTCCAAATAGAATGAAAGCCACTAGAGCTGCTGCTCGAGCACAAAGTCAAATTGAGAGCTCTCCAGTTTGCAAAGTAAATGCAGCTAGCATACCCCGGCGGATACCCTACGATTGGGAGGAGGCAAACCGTTATAGTTTTTCTAATCAACTGCTCGCCGCAAAGATGACAATCCGCCTGACATTTAATTAACAAACAAGAAGCGTAGTGGAGCAGTTGAACTGCGAACCGAACACACGCAAAACCAACTGACAATAATGGCATTCAGATTGTGTGCCCTGCTCTTCGGCAGTTGCCCGTGGAGACGCGGGACAAGCGCAGCCAGGATAATCGCATCACACTTGAGTAAATAAGTTCCTGAAGTGGAACCAACCAGGCGGGCAGCGCACTTCCCACAGACCCGAAAAAAGCAGAGAGAAAGAAAACTTTGTAGCCAGTCGAGATGCGCAGCCTAATGGCTGCTATCAGCCCCGCCCCCCAGCTCACCCGGTGAAGTGATGGAGCGTGTGACAGAGACAGAGAGAAATTGCATTTAGGTGCAATTCGAGTCAATGAGAATAGGAGAAACATTGGAGAAACCAATGTTTATCTGATTGAGAACAATGCACAAGTTTCGCTTGACTAAGCAGCGACTTGACCTCTTTGAATCAGTATTGTAAACAGAACTCATCAATCAAACAAATCAAATCAAATCAATGACATTTTAACTGTTATCAAAATTGTAATTCAAGATTTGAGAATTTAATCAACATGCCAGAGAAATTAATTCGATTAGCATGAAAATTCAATTCGATTGAATCGATTGCAGCTGCTGCAATACAAATTCTCAATGCAAAAACTATTCCATGCGGTAAATAACGGCTTAAATGCTTAAATATTATTATCATTATGGTACACTGGCAAAAACAGATTATGCAAATAGAGTAATTGCAAAAAATGCAATTCTGCATAGGCCAAAAATATTATAAATGCTTAAATGTACCATCAAATTAGTGATTGGATGCATGTTCAGTGAAAACAAATTGCTTTTAAATGTAATATTTTGGGAGAAAATATGTATTGTAAAATATAGGTTCAGGAGAGAAGGCGGCTACTATTCTATTCGATAAACTACATGTTCCCTACTCAACTCTAAAAAAACGTTTCCCCATTTTGATAATATTAATATTAAACTGAAGCTGATAAATTGTTAAGTGTTTAAGTAGCAGACTCTAGATTATATCTATATTTAACTCTAGTATAAATACAAGCCCTTAGAACTCCACGAAGTTCTTTTCTCAGTCTCATTGTCACTCTTATTTGCTCTTTCACTTTCTCTCTCTCCCTCTCTTTCTCTCTCTCTCTCTCTTTCTCTCCCCGTCCTTCTCTTTCTATCCGCCTCATTCTATTGTCTCTCTTTAACAAATATTATCTCCATCATACGGAGTTTACTCCTTGAACAAATTCCTGCAATTAGGCTAATCTTCAAAATATTTTCTCTGCGAGTCTGAAGGCCTTTCACACAAATAATTTGCCATTCACCTTTTGTACTGTCCACAATTTAATCAAGTAATTTTAAATTATTATTGAATAATCCAATTCAATTGACATTCTAACTTGCCTCGACTCTCGTCGGTTATTTGATTTACTTCAATTGCAATTGAATTTTAGCACAAAGTTTAAATTGCGAAATTCGATTTGAATTGGCAATCATTCGAGCCGAGCAAACATTTTATTTACTCTCACTGATGCACGTCATTCGCTTTGATGAAATTCCTTTGCGCTTCGGCGCATTTATTGCATTTCGATGCTCACCTTTGCACTTTCATACTTTGCCAGCGCACAAATATTTGAATATTCTGCAATTTTTGCAATCCACCCAGCCAGACATATTGACTCAAGCAGAGAAAAATGTCCGACAGGACGTCTAACTCCAGCTGACCAAATGCAAAAGGCAACAACTATGCAAATGTGCAGCTGCCTGCCAAATGCCAAAGGCAAATGGTCTAGCTACGATATCTATATATCGTAGAGCAACAATATTCAACAACATCCGGAACAACAGTCGCATGTTCGTCATTAGTTGACATTCGTTGTTGCTGAGTTGGCATGTAACTTGCTCTAATGAGGATGACCTAAGGAAGTTTACAGGATTTTCTTTATTCCATTTTTTTTTTTTTTTTTTGTAAATTTGAGAGTTGGCCATGCAGAGTTTACCATGAGAGAAAAGTTATACAAAATAAAAAGTATTTCAAAAATACAATTTGTTATAGATTATGAAAATATAAGAAGAATACATAAGTGATTTTCTAGTAAGTTGGTTTCATCTATCAGCACTAGCAGATGTGGCCATTAAATATAGATTTGCAGATATATTCAACAAAACTACATCAATCTTATTATTCATCAGAGTGCATAAGGATGTTGCCTAGTAAACAAACTTATCTTTTTGAACAGATTCAAGATTTGAACTCATTTTAATATTTTCTTCTAAGCTGTTGTTTACTCAGACCCTATCAAGCGAATGGTATTTGGTTGTTGAGTGTCTGCTGTGCATTGAGGCGATATATATGAACGGCATTGTAATGAAGGAAGATCAGTTAGTTGTAACATATTGAAACAATTTGAATCAATTTCTCAATATTATGATCTATTGACGAGAAAACTCTGCTGGCTGGTAAAGCTCAAAGTAGCTCAGTTGTTGCTGAGCTCGCCTTTTACATACTTCACACTTACTTTACTTCCTTTACTTACTTCAAGCTTTAGATTGTCTACTCTACTTAATCAATGATTCAGAATATCGCACAAATCTTTGTTTCTGTTGTACTTCTTTACTCAAGGAAGCTTCGGCTCATGCAGAAACCAATTCATTCTCAAGATTTCAGCAATGTCTTTCTTATCTCTCCCATGCATCTTACACTCCACTGACTTCCATGACCCAACAAATTGGCCACCTTCAAATGATGTTGGCATTCTTTTTGCTTGTGACAGCACACTTCCGCTATATCAGTTTCAAAGTCAGCTTTAAATCGTGGCAATAATTCTTAAAGACCCCAAGATAATCTCTCGATAATTAACATAATTTCCAAATCATCCGTCTCCAGCTGTGCCATGAAATATTCCACCTTCTGCACCTTTCCCATTGCTTCATAGTCTCGCTCCAAGTTGGAACATGATCTAATTTCGATTTCTGGTTTTAGAGAAAGATAAATAAAATCGAGTTGAAGACTCTGCCAGATTAATGTGAGCGGCGCACGTGTTCTTGCTGATTTTAACAACTTGAGCCAGATGTTGGTCTATTAATTAAAGTCGAGTAGCGCGAAGACAAATAAAAAGTCAACTTGACCGCCAATAAAAGCAAAAGCGCAAATCAAAATAAAATTCAGCTCGAGCTGGAGCCAATTGACAGCCAGCTCTCGAGAGCTTTTCGAAGATATGAAGAAGATGTCGACAAGCCGAGGCGCAGCTGCTGCCGCCGCTCAATACTCGATAAATTATTATAGAAATTATGGACAGACTGAACAATTGCTGAAATGGCATGAATGGGGGAGATGGGGCGAAGAGATGCCCGCTCAGCTCTCGGTCTATTGTTTTGACGTTGAGCGGCTACCGATCGAACTTGAACTTGATTTTTTCTTGGAAGAGTCAGCGATGAGAAAGGTCGTTACATAGCTACATATATATATATATATATATATATATATATATATATATATATATATATATATATATATATATATATATATATATATATATATATATATTAAGTATTTATTTATTTATGTATGTATTCATTTATGAATGGACAGGTGAGTAATTACGTAATGCGGATAAGCGCATCGCGGCTACAAATTTATGACTCGACTCGTGATGCGACTCAAGCTCGCGCCAGACGCGACAGTCGAGCGTGGCGCTAGCTGAGCACAACAACACGACGGCTTAGACGGCTTAAATACTTCAGCAGCTTAGCGGGCTTAAATCATGTGTTGCCGTAATTAACGAGGCGTCGCAATGCTTTGGCAGCTCTGCTTACTTATCGGTGGGCTGTGGCCCAGTCTGGGGCACGTGCGTCTCACGCCCAGCACCACCTGGCGAAGTGTTCAACTGTTTCCACAGCAACAATGGCAGATTAGGAACCACAGCTCAGTGAAGCCCCCTGCCGAAGGAATGAAGCTGCAGCCCGTGGCGTACTGTGAGGCGGTGGACTTCCTGCATAACTACGAAGTGCCGACTGCAGCTGGCGACGTCAGCTTCGAGCCGCATCTGAATCATTTCCCATGCACCGGCGCTGGTGAGTGGGCGAGCATGCGAGACCTCTGCCTGGACGAGCAGGGGCTGCCCTGGCGACGCCTGTGCACTGCCAGAGCTCAGTGGGCGAGCCTGGGGCGCGTCAACTGCAGCGTCGGGAGCCAGTTGAGCCGGCAGCTCCATCAGCTGCGCGCAGATGTCCGGAATGCGAGCAGCAAGGGCTACGCATTGACCCAGCTGCGGCATTTACTGGCTCGGGCACGTGGCCAGCTCGCACCAGTCGACGTCTACAGCACGGCGCAAATATTCGCAGAGCTGCTGGAGCAGCAGCACCCACAGGCAGCTGTGAGCGCCGATCTCGTCGGCATCTGCCGGGAGATCATGTCGAGCGATGAGCACGTGCTGCGGCTGTCAGCGGAGCTGAATGCAACCAACTCGCTGCTGAGCAAGTTCGAGGACTTCATGGACGCACTGCCTCCAGAGCTGGTGCCGAGCGAGAGCTGTGGCAGGTCAAGGAATGGCGGAAGGAAATCCACTGAGAAAGGCGTGGAGACAATCGACTATGCTGAGGAGGGCGTGCAGGCGCTGATGAGCAGCAATCTGAGCGTGTTCTATGTGAATCCCGCGTGTGAGAATATCACGGGAATAGCTATATTCTCAGCTGCAGCAGCGGATCGAAAGTGTGCGAGGAGCGGCTTCTGGTATCGCTTTCTCTATGCCAACGAGAGCTTGGCTCAGCTGAGAGGCGAGAGAGACCTGCAAACGGGCAGCTACCTGCCGGAGCAGCTGTGGATGGAGTTGAGGCAAAGAGGCGCCTCGTATCTCATACTCAAGGTCTACGCCCACGATGGACTCTTCGTGGATCGAACTGAGCAGAGGAGTCGAGGGCCACTTAGACAGGTGCTATCCATATCCATTCCTGGTTTCGAGGGTAAGTTAAGCTAAGAGTCTAGCGATCGCTTGGCTAATCCCTGCAATTCATGTAGGAGTTCCCTTGCCCGCGCCTCTGCCCTTCCTGCTGCCACGTGCCGGAGTCTCTGGCCAGGGCAGCCACTGCGGCTATTGGAACTACGAGAGCTGGCGCAGTGATGGCGTCAGCACCTGCGTCGGCCACAGCGAGGACCTCAATGTGCTCTGCCAGGCAGAGCATCTGACGCAGTTCTCCTTTCTGATAGGCGGCAGCTACCTACAGCAGGAGGAGTCGGAGCTGCAGCATGAGGAGCTGCTGGACCTGATCACCCAGGTGGGCTGCGGGCTCTCGCTTCTCGGATTGCTCTTCATCTTCCTGACTGCGGCGCTCGTTAGGAAGTGGCGCAGTCAGGCCTCCACCAAGGTGCTGCTGCACCTCTGCCTGGCGCTCGCCCTGCAGCTGCTGCTCTTCAGCTACCTGGGAGCGGAGCAGTTGCCGCTGCAGCAGAGCTGGAATCGCTGCCTGATATCGGGCGCTGCGCTGCAGTACTCCGTGCTGGTCGTCTTCAGCTGGATGCTGATTATAGCCTTTCTGCAGTTCCAGCGCTACGTGACGGTGATAGGCGTGGCCCGCCCCAGCCACTATATACTCATCTCGGCCCTGGTGGCCTGGACGCTGCCTTTGCTGCCCACGTTTTTGGTGGTGCTGCTCGACGCCGACTCCTTTCAGCCTGCGCCGCAGCAGCTGAACGGCAAAGCGGCCTTGTGTTATCCCTCCGGCTATGGGCTGGCGCTGGGCGTGGTGCTGCCCGTTGCCTTGGTAACCTTTGCGAACGCCTTCATGATGCTCTGCATCATCTACAGCATCCAGCGCGCCCTCAATCCACGGCGCCAGCTAATTATACAGCAGCTGCGTCTGTCCGTGCTGCTCTTCTTTCTGCTGGGCCTCACCTGGATCTTCGGCCTCTGCAGCTACATGCGCCTGGGCATTATATTCTCCTATCTCTTTTGTCTCAGCGCCACGCTGCAAGGCTTTGTGCTCTTTGTCTATTTTGTGCTTTTGAATGCCTCAAATCGACACGCTTGGCTGACTCTCATTTGCTGCAAGCAGATGAAAATAAATATGCCAAATGCCGAGCAGCAGTCAATGTCCACCTCCTACAGCAACGCTTCCAGGCGGACCCAATCCTCACTGAGGTCTATTTGAGTTTCTTTGAGTAGGAGAAAAACTTTAAGGTAAAGTTTGTTACAAGTATTTTAAGTTTAAGCATAACTGTTCAGTGGAATAGCGAATAGTTTGAATAAATTATCTCTGAAAACAACTTAGCTGCAGCTCAATTATATGACAGAATCAACATGAACTATGCTTAGTTACACTATATACTATATAATATGTATGTAGATACTAAAATTTATATACCCAGCTTAAACCATTGCTACCTCATTCATAAATATTAAATAGCTAAGCTCAAAAACTCGATTTTAGCTATAAATCACTTAGCCAAGACACGCGCAACCAACTATAAAAAGCTTAGCCAAGGCACCAACCACTTTACACAGCGCTCAGGCGTTTAGCTGTGCGCCAAACCGGTTTGCCAGTTTGACAAGCACTGCACAAACTCAACCAAACTGTCTGTGTGTGTGTGTGTGTTGACCTTTACACTGCAGAACAGCTTAAATTTATGGAAATTATGGTGCGGAGTTAGTTAAACGAGCGAATTACATATTCAGCAAGTAGAGTTTTAGTATTTATTTTTATTTTGTTAATTTCGTGATGAAATATATTCACAATCAAATAGAGTGGTTTAGGTGTGTCAGCGGCCGGCAGTTGGCGAACGTTAAATGTTAATCCAGACATGTTTTCGCTCGTTATGAATCTTTAATCAAAAGATGAGTCTCGAGCCGTTAAATATTAAATTACTTGCCCGGCCAGAAGCTGCCACTCTTTAATCTGTAATACCATATCCGATCGCGACCTTATATAGCAATTTATTGCAATTTTCGAGTTCAGTTTCAGTTTCATTTTCAGTTTTTGTTTTAAAATATTTTTTTCCGCTTTTTGTCGGTCGTGTTTCATTTTTGTTTGTTTTTGGTGCGTTTTAATTTATCGCTTCTAAATTATGTAAATGATATGACAAAGCTAATTTTAGTGAATGTTTCTTCTCTGCGTTTGTTTGCGTTTCATTACGAGCTATGCGTGGCTTTATTTATTTAATTCGGTTTCTTATCTAATTCCGCAATTTGGAGGCTGAAATTAAAAAAAGGCCGTAACTCGGAGTTATGCATCGGTTTTTTTTTGTTTTTTTTTTTGTTTTTGGTTTCGGCTTCAGTCAGCAAATTGGCTTGAACCTAAGTTAGAATACGGAATACTTAGCTTAGACTACGCTCATTATAGTTAAATATATACATGTGTCGTTAAATTATATAACAACCAGTAGGATTATAACAAATTAACCTCATTTACCGGCTGCTCACAGAGAACGGCATTCCGACTGCCATCGTCTCGGCTCATTTGAATAACAGACGATGCCGACGATGGCTCTCCCCCCTCTCTCTCTCTCTCTCTCTCGCTGGCTTAATCATGTCGCCTCAGCGCCGTATCCGCAGCAGCTTTAACGGTATGTAGGAAGTTCCTGGTGCCACATCCTTGCCCTCCGGCAGGAAGTTCATCGCATAGTTCTTGGGCGTCGGCGAATTCGGCGGCACGGCGAGCTCGAAGCTCAGCTGCGTGTTGGCCGGAGCAGGCTGCAGCTGTCGATACGGCTGCAGCTGCACCTCCACCCTGCTTATCGCCTGCAATTGCTGGGCGCGCTGCCTGTCCGCCAGCTGGAAGCGCTGCAGGTGGCCGTGAATGATGCGACGCAGTGCCGCCATCGTTGCCGCACTGGGCGGATTGTAGTAGTACGCGCCGCTCTGCACCGGCCTCGGCGTGGGCGGCTGGCGGGGCAGGTAGGCGGGACTGGCGGCGCTAGCGATGCCCAGCAGCAAGGCTGTCAGCTAGAAGACAAATGACATTCCATATATTGGCATATTGTTTGCCAGCTCCACTTACGCAAAGGCACGTCCTGTACACGTTTCCGGCCATGATTAAATATCACTCGACACCTGCTACTGAGTACTCGATGCTCGATACGCTCAACTCTTAACTCTCGACTCCGACCCGCTGCTCGATATTCAATCAACACGCTCGCCGACTCGCTTGGCTCAGCAGTTGCTCGACAACTGAATCCGGAGGCAAAGTTTTGGTTTCAAGTTCACGGGCCACCGCAAATGCATTTACATAAATTTCCAACCGGTGCTAGCTAAAAACCATCTCCATCTTCAGCTAGATCTATCTCCCTCTCTCTCTCTCTCTCTCTCTCTCTCTCTCTCTCTATCTTTTAGTATTTGTTTAGCTGGCAGCTGTCGCTTTATTTTTAAAAGTTAATTCTTTTGCTGATGCTGCCAACGGGGCACGTGATTTATGCAAATATTTATCTTGTGATCGTCGTGTTTTTTTTCTTCTCTCTCTCTCTATTTTGGGACTTTTACACTTAAGCTAAAGCTTAGAATGATCTGGTTTTGAGTTTGCATCCATTTTATAGCCCGTACTCATCAGATGTGGTGCAAAAGGGTATCATAAAGCTTAGCCACTTTGCTAAATTTGATCTTTGCCTGAATTGATTCGGCAGCTAAGTGGCTCTGGCCATATAACACGCGCTGTGCGATGGACCAAAAGAGTTGTGTGTGAGCGGGCATATAGGCTGTGACTTACCCTAACTTGATATTTTTCGGATGGACATGTAACAAATCGTAAATCTAAAATCATAAAAGAAAGAAGTTTAAATCAGTTTAATATCTTTTCATATTTCAATTGAGACATTGACCACGAAAAGTATCTATGACTATGAGAGTATCTTTGTTATATAAAGAGTATCTATACTCTATAGCATAGGGCATCTCTAGTTCGAGCAACCGCCTCTCACTTCTTTATATTTATTTACTTAAGTTTATCAATCGAGTTGAATCGATCAGCGTGCGTAACGAACAAATTCCCAGCCCACGTACCGCACGCAAACTGAACAAACAATGACAATGTTGAGATTGTCGAGATAAACTGCACGTTCTGTTTTAGCCCCAGCTCAAAAGCAAATATACATACATATATACATATACTGTATGTACATATGTATGTGTGTGTGTGAGCTTTGCCCAGCTTAGACAACGGGGCGACTGGTCGGCTGTTCACGCCATTATAATTATGCAAATAACTCAAGATATATCTGAATATATCATTTTTGTGGCACCGCGCCTTTACACTCCAAATGCACGTATTAATTTAGTATTTTTTTGCTCATCTTTTCTTCGTATTTAATTAACATAATATTCAGTTGGCTTCAATAGATGTGTGTGTCGTGTCCACAGAGCTGAGCACTCCCTTTATGGGAACACAAAAGACGCTCGGTGAACAAACGTTTGTAGTTTTATATTGATTTTTAATCGCTGCCCCTTTATGTCGGTGTCGAGCTCGATCTTTCAGTTCATTTGTCTGTGTTGCAAAACTCAGATTTGTCTGCTTGACAACTTAACTGAAATACATTGTGTTGTGCGTATTTAGCCATGTTTGGCGCTGGCTCGATCAAATTACTATTCAAATGACAATAATGAATAATAAATATATATTTTGATATTTATGCGTTACTAACTCGCCTGCCAAAGCACAAAAGATTGAATTACTTTTAAATTGGAATGGCTTTGCTCGACTTATAATGATGCTGAAACTCGATATCGATTAGCGTTCATGATAGCTTTTCAATTCCATTGTTCGGAATAGAGGAAATGAAGTGATTTAATGAAACAGTGAATGATCAGTCGATCGTCTCGGATATGACTTGCATGTGAATGTGTCGTTGACGTCTGTTAGCTTTAGTTGAGCTGACGGGCTAACGGGCTGATGGCTCTAGTGATGAACATGCCAAAATGGACTCAACTCGTTGTATTAATTAAGAATATAAATACTTTTATGGGGCTATCATCACTGTGATCTAGTCTCTGACTCAATCATCTGATTACGCATGGCCAGAAAATTCAATGATTAATCTATTTCAGCCTCTCTGAAAATCGTATTCTTAGTTACTGAATTCATATTCTTAGTAGCAGAATTTATATTACAGATGGACTTGCTAATGATAGGCTTGCTGAGCTAAGCCTAATCACTAATTCTCTTTGCTAGCTGTAGCTGATGCTGACAACATTTTAATAAGTTAAAGTAGACATTTATTCGAGCAAGAAAATCATCAAAGCTGTTGATTTCCAAGATGGCTTCCAGTGAAGATATCCTGCCCATGGTATCCTGTTTCTATTGCTGAGCTCGAAATACTTGCTTACTCAAGTAGGCAGGCAGAATTTTCTACAGCCAAAGCTACAAATGTTTGCTTAAAAACCGAATTCAGCAGAATTTTAATAATTAAATAATGAATACTCTAAAATTTACACGCATTCCCAGCTCTGCAACATCTCGTTCCATACGTCTCACATCAAATATTTCCCCGAAAAAAAAAGTCAGATAACAAACTATGTGTGGAAAATGCATTTACTCATATTTATTAAGCGAAACTCAAACAGTTTATATTTGAGTTGCTGCTAAAACTCCCACACAGTAAACAATTTTCGCATAGTTGCGTGCTGTTAGACTAATTGGATCAATGAACCTTTTTTTTTTTTTATAGTTTTACACTTTATGTAAATATGAATATGTGGGTGGTGCAATACGCTTGGAGTATTCAATTCTCACTTATTCGGTATCACACATCAAGCAATGCAATTATCTAATGGAATTCGCTGAAAATTTCGCGGAAAAGCCCGCCCACTCGACGCCACGCCCCGCTTGATGCTGTTTTGTGGCAATCGGCGATTGCGAAACCAAACTACGTCTGACTGAGTGGAAAGGAGCGTGTGCCCTTCGCTTCCCCCCACACAAATGATTATCGTCTGTATATTCGTGGGTGAGACAGAGAGAGAGAGAGAGAGAAGAGAGAGAGAGAGAGAGAGAGAGAGAGAGAGAGAAGTGCGAGCAAAGAGTAAATGCTGAAAATAAGTTGGGTGGGCGGGGTAAAAAAAAGTGGGTAACCGAAACGGAAACGGAAGCTGATGCGCTACGTTAGCCTTAGGCTGGCTCACTTAATTAAAGCGCTGCATTGGCATTGATCTAAGCGGCAGCATTACGTAATTGCAATTTGCTATTCCATCTGCTCCATCAGCTGGATTGCATTAACGTTTCGATTTATATGCAAAATTGCGCAACGGCTCTCTCAAGTATGCAACGGCTTGTGGACTGAACTGGAGTGTTATGGAACGTTTAAGCCCGCTTAATTACTATGTAAATTATTTGTGCAATTAATTTACGCAGCCGGCGAGCAAATCCATGCATCCATGCGAACGCCCCCATATCGATGGGGGCGCCTTCTGCTCAAGCGAACAGCATTAAGTCGGACAAAGAGCTCATATATATTTCATACGAGGCGCAAAGGACGCATCATAATCATCATAAAGTTGAGGCAGTCTGCTCAAAATGCTATTCGAATACCCTCGAAGTGGTGCCCCCAAAGAAGGGATTTCTAATGGCTATTAGAGAGGAGACTATAATGCATATATAATGTAATGAAGGAAAGTATTTGAGATGTAAGATTATGTGATTATTAATAAAAGTTCTAATAAAATTACTAATAAGATATTACCAAGGACTGACTGAGAAGTACCCCCAGATCAGTTTGACCATCTTAAGCTTAGCCTTAAGCGCAGAAAAGTCAAAGGGAAACAGCCAGCTCATATATCTTATATCATATTTCGTCTTTTAATGAGTATATTCCAGCACATCATTCTCCAGTTCTGGTTCCTTTCATAGTCCCGCATGTCCAGCTGACTGCGAAAGGCAATTTCTCAGCCCCCGAAAGTGGTCGGGCTGACTGTTATGTAATGAGTTTGATGAGCTTTTGAAGTAAACCCAATTGAGGAGAGGCATTTCATTTTGTACGGATTTGATAAAAATGATGGGGCCGTTAAACAAGCCACGGCGTATGTGGATACGCAGCAAAAAAGGATGCGAGCGGCAACAAACTTAGTTATGCCTGACAGGCAGCCCGCAGCACGCTCATATTTTATGCATGGCCAGCTACAGCTACCCACCCACGTCTCCTGCTCCGCTCTTGCTCTAGATGTTGCGTTAGCTGAGCTGGGCGGGGCTCCAGTGGGCTGGGTGAATTGCTTTCCAATTGACTAAGCGCAGCGCTCAGCCAAGTACTCGCTCACGTGCAGCGCCTGCTGAGGGCCCTGCGTTTGGGTGCGGTCAAGTAGACGTTTCCAATGCCATTTGCAGGGCGCGCCAACTGCCAGTTATCGGGGCCGATCAAATGGATCAGCGGGTTTTATGTTGCACTGGCACGATATCCGCGCCAGACAAACCAGACGAAGAACCTGCCGCTAGGCCCGCGGCATTGACGTCTTTGGCGAAATGACGGACACCCAAGCGAGATGTGAATAAACTTTGCCAAAAGCCACAAAGCCGTCGATAAACTAATTAAAATGTTCACCTCAAACAGTGGGCCGAACGCGCTAAAGTCGGGGCTGAAACTCAGCTCAGGGAATGCGGAAAAGTAAATAAATTAAAGGCCGATTTACATAAGTGTAAATAATTCCCTTTAATGATTCGGCTTTGCATAAAAAATGTGTGGAGAGCGCGCGAGAGAGAGAGAGAGAGAGGCTCAGCTTTAAAGCACGTGTGTTGAATCGAAATGTGATCAAACGAGAATAGTTATTGAGCTTTAGGCTAATGAAATCTTAAGAGTCCCACTGAGCTCTGGCTTCTGTGGGCCATTTGGTTCCACTGTGGCGCAGCTGAGTCGACCAAGTGACAAAATACTCGGTGTAAGCAGAAGAGCGATGCGCCTTGCGGCGCAGATTCCGTCTTTGACTCGACGACTTCTGCATAATTAATGATGCTGGGCGACTGCGCTGACTGCCCGAGTCGGGCGTCAACAACAGAGGCTGGCTTTAATCCGCAGTCTGCGCAATTTCAGTTTTATTTTCAGTTTCAATTGCCAATGTCTGACGAATGGCGAAAGTCTCTAGCCGCGAACTCCGCCCATAAATTTGCATATTTAATAAGTTGATGCGTTTTGTGCAACACGCGCCAAGCATATACAGATATAAACAGGAATACATATATATATGTCTGTGTGCGTGTCCGTATCTGCATCTGTGTATAAATATGAATAGTCTCGCGGCTGATGTATGCAAATGCTGTTCACTCATTTTGACGCAGCTCCCTAGGGCCACGTTAATGCGGCATTTGTTGCCAGGGGCTAAAAGCACTCAGTTGGCTTTTAGCGACTCCCGGTCGCCCAGCTACCCAGCCATCCGACTGCCCGGCTGCCCGACAGCCTCGCTTATGCATAAATACATGAAATATGCAAATCCAGAATACACGTTGCCCCAGCAGCCATAACAACTCACTATCTGCTACAGCTAGTCTATGATGTCTCTAAGTATTTCGCTTCCATTTCTATTTCACATTTCTCTCTCTCTCTCTCTCTCTCTCTCTCTCTCTGTCTTCTCTTTTGTTTTGCCCACTTGCAGTTGGCATCCCACAGCCCAAAAGAAAGAATCGAAAGAACTCTCCCAAGTTGATGGGACTCTTGTGTATTTGGTTTCTGTTTTAGTTCACTCTGAACTTGTCCAGCTGAAATTGCAAAACTTTTGCTCCGCCACGTACAATAAACATTCTACGTGCGCCTGTGTCTGTGTGTGTTCTAGTTGTGCCACACCTGAGCCGCTTTAAGCTCGGCTCCATTATCTTTAAAATGCAAGCATATAAATAAGTAAACAATGCAAATGGCTTCGTGCACCTCGCAGCTGAAAAGAGATGCATTCCCACACTCAGAGAATGAAATGAATAAAATATAATTTACTTTGCAGTCTCAAAAGCTGCAGCAGAAATCTAAATCTGAAATAGTCATCAAATTTAGCTCAAGGGTAAAAATAATTGTTATTTGAAAGAAAGTCAAACACTGATTGAAATGTGAATGCTCTCATAAGTTAATTGATATATAAAGATTCATTCACTATTGATGCATTAAACTGTTCACTTTGGGGCTAAACTGAATAATTGAATAAAATACTAGACGGCATTTGAAAGAAAACAATGGGATTGCATTCATTGTAGGTGAGGCATTGCTGGAATTTCAATTATGCTGTCAGCATTTGAACGCTTGAGCCGGCTGAGTCCAGTGAGTGGCCGAGGAGACACAATAAATTTCAAATTAAATGCCAATTTATGCTCGAGAGCAATTGTAGAATGAAAGTTAAGTAAAGTGTAAGCCGAGCCGAGCCGACAAGTTGTCTGCGCTGTATAGCGCACTAACAAGCCAACTTAAATATAGACATCAGGAGTGACAAGAGACGAGAGGAGCGGGGTGTGGGTGTGGGTGTGGGTGGCCAACTCATTTCGGGCAGTCGTAATTTCCACAGTGCCACATAAAAGTATGCTGCATAAGTTGGCAACTGGAGTGTAATCAAATTAATATTATGCTCGTGCTTCAGCAAATAACTCGAAATTATAATACTCACGAAGAGTTTCACTTTGAATGGTGCAGACATCCGGACAGGCAGGCAGACAGACAGACAGACAGATAGTCGGACAGGCAGCGAGACATCAGGAGGAGCGGGAGCGGGCGTATTGGCTGGGACGACTTTGCTCCTGTTTTTGTAATAAGCAAGTATTTATCTCGCGTTGAAAACCTCATCAGGCTTAAGCACTGCGCTTAATTACCCACAGCGTCCTTCAGCCGACGTCTGTCTGACTAATGTGTGTGCGTTAGAGTGCCGCCCTCTCTGTCGGTGTGAGTGTGCGCGTGTGTGTGTCTGTGTGTCCCATATTACTTCATTTACCTACACATCTGTCAATCTGGCTGGCGTTTTAAGAGTCGCACTCAAGTGAAAGGCACCGCAGAAACCACAAATTACACGTCACAGCCTCTTTGGAATTAAGCTGAAAGGAAATTCCTGAATGAAGCTAAAGGAAACGTGGTAATAAATTTAATAAATTATCTCATCAAAACCGCAGCGCTTAAACCTTGATTTGAGCAAGAGAATTCAATTAAAGTTGCAAGTTCTCAACTAGCGGAAGCAAAAGTACTTTTCGCATTTGCTTAAGTATGTTTTAAGTATTTTTTCTTTGAATGAACCTTGTTCTTGGTGCGAAGAACTCAGCTGCTCTGAGAGAGATATAAATGTATACTACTACTGCGATATATACTACTATTTTATATGCTATGAGACTACTAAACATAATATACAGCCAGTGAATACGTTATACTACTACTAATTGATACTAGTACTATATATACTACTACTATTCCTATACATAGGACTACAACTTCTCTAGATATACAAAGATATACTACTCCATATACAACGAGTGTATTATTGTGTATATATTACCACTACACTACTTACTATTACTACACTACTTATATTACTACTACCATGTCTACTTCTACTATTTATACTACTATTACTATTACTACTACTACTAATATTTATACTACTATTACTATTACTACTACTACTACTATTTATACTACTATTACTATTACTACTACTACTACTATTTATACTACTATTACTATTACTACTACTACTACTATTTATACTACTATTACTATTACTACTACTACTAATATTTATACTACTATTACTATTACTACTACTACTACTATTTATACTACTATTACTATTACTACTAATACTACTATTTATACTACTATTACTATTACTACTAATACTACTATTACTATTACTACTATTACTATTTATACTACTGTTACTATTACTACTATTACTATTTATACTACTATTATCATTACTACTATTACTATTTATACTACTATTACTATTACTACTACTACTACAATTTATACTACTATTACTACTACTACTACTATCTGTCTATAATACTCTTAATATTACTACTACTATCTATTCTACTAATACTATTACTATTACTACAATTTTACCAGCTAAGTAAATACTAAGTTACGTTCGACGTCCTTTAAAGCTTTCAGCTCTTATAAATTTATTACTTAATGGTTTCAGTTCCGTTGCTGATTGGAACAGTATATATTCATATACACCCTATACGAAGAAGATCATTCCAACACAATCAAGCCTCAAGCGCCATAAACATAATCAGCCCTAAGCCCGATAGCCAAAATCAATATTGTCTAATATAGAATTAAGGCACATATATCTCAATGGAAAGCGCCTCACGTGCAGGGCAGCCGTTAATAGCATTTTGTTTATATCGAGCTGGGCATTGCGTGTCGCCGCTGACCTTTTGGCGGGCAGGTGTGCAAATAGGTGTTGCACGCGCTCCGTCTATTTGCAGCAATTAAACGAGTCCCTCGGCTATTTTTGGCTGCGCTCGGCTCGATGAGTTTCTTTTTTCTGCTCAGCCTCAAACTTGAAGGTAACAAGCGCGGCCATTTGTCAGCGCGTGGGGGGTGTTAAATAAATATTTTTATGCGAATTCCTGCTGTTGACCTTAAGCATAAATCTCGCAAGCCATTTACTCTGACTGGGCTTTGGCTTTTTAATTAATTCAATAGCTGGCTGGCCACCTCGTCTGTTCGTCTGCTTTACGCGCAGCTTTAATAGCGCTTTTATGAATATGTATCCACGAGCATATTAAAAGCGCGTCTAAAGCGATTTATGCCGCTGCGAGAAGGACGATTAGAGCCCACGTCGCCAAAAAATAAGAAGAAAAAGAAAGTGATGGCCTCTGAGCTAGATCTGACTCGGGTCGGACAGATGCTTTAAGACGCTGCCCGTTAACCCTAATCGGGCAGTTTCCCAAATCTGTTAGTTGAGCCTCGCACTTCCGCTTGAGTACCGTGCCGATGGGCTGGTTGCCGCCGACTGTTGCATGGACCAACGCAACGCTATACGCAATGGCTTACGTTTAACGTAACGACAGGCAGGCGGGGCATCTGAAATGCCGCGAGAGCGCCGCACATGCGTGGCTCGAGCCGAATGGTTTCTCTTTCGCTTCCGCTCTTAGGAAATTTGTAATTGTAATCAGTTGATACTGATAGCAGCAGCGGCATCGGGCGAAAGGCCAATCTTGCGGGCAAGTGGCACATTTTCATACGCGAGCGGGCACACCTGAGCGCCAAGGTGCAATTAAGTTCGTTGTCGCGCTAGTCTCGCCCCCGAGATGCGCCAGATGCTGAAACCTGAGCAGCTTAGACAAGCAATTGTTGCACACGCATATGAAATAATTGGAAATGGATATATTTATTAAAGATATAATTGTTGGATGTGAATCGGAATTTTATATGAGTTCAATGGAAATATATAATTATTTTTTAAAATTGTAATTCGTATGTGAATATTCGATTCAAATGAAATCTGAGCCATGATACAAACCAATTACAAATATTTAATAAATTTAAAATATATGGATACCAGCTATAATAAAATAATACAATTTATATTAAACCATTAAGCACACATTAAAGTCAATCAAGGGGAGCTAGCCAAGTTCATTGGGGCTGAAAGACGCAACCTGAATGGAAAGTTAAGCCCCAGATTTTTGGGGTGAAGCATAAAAATGGGAGAATGTCATCAAAATAGCTCATACGCAGCGTTGGCCATCAAAATGAAATGTAATTAGATGAGAGTAGATTGGGTGCACAGACGAAGGTCGCGCAGCTCTTTCGGAACTTTGTTGCTTTGTCTCTTGTTGTTTGTTGTTTGTTGTTTGCTGTTCGCTGTTCGCTGTTTGTTGCTAAGCGAGCAAATTTAATTTGTTTGGCCTGCAATTCATTTGCCGAGTCGTTGACTTTTAATGCACACAATCAAGACATTGTTTTGCCATGTTGACTTGTTGCCGATTTTCGCTTGACTTGGCCCAGCTATTGGCTCGGGTTCCTTGACATCAAGAAAATTCCTTAAACAATTATATCGACTTGCACATAACTAGAGCACAGGACCGAGTCCTGCTATATGAGTTTTTCCGATCCACGCTTAAAGCGCACATTTCATGCGTCGCGCCAACGCCACATGAGCACGTCCTTGATACGCCCAGTGCGCTGTGTGCATTTGTCAAAACTAAAAGTTTTGCCGAAATGTGCTTTTCATGTCGCGCTATGCCAAAACAGCGGATGCGAACGTACGCCCAACCCAACCTCAAATAAGCGCACATTCACAGTGGCAAATGTCGGCCAACATTTCCGCAATTTATTTGATTTATATTAAATTTGAAGCACTTCAAGAAAATAAAACAAATTTCTATGTCGATTCTAAACATTAAACATATTTCATTCTAAATATTAGATAGATATATTTTAGTTTTGTTTGAATCGCGTTTTGCTTCACTCTGATTTGACGTTTTTTAAGCTCATGAATTACTTCAGTCAGCTTTATATAGCTGAGCCTATTCGAAGACGAACCTGTAAGGCGAATATGTATATATTAGCTTCTATGTATATATATATACGTATGTAACTACCATACTACCACTGTATTCCTCTCTATCTTTCTCTCTGCTGTCCTCTCCGCCCTTGTCTCTAGCTCTTCCAATGCGCACGCTGACTATCAATCAGCTTCGAGCGCTACATTTATCACATAGCTAATCAAACAGAAAGCATTTCGTACTTCAATTACACACACGCGCATACCTTTTGAACAGTTTCCATTCTGCTCATCAGTTAAACAGCAGCGAGTAGACGACTGTGTGAATGAAGCACATCAATAATGAAGGAGAATTTTCCATATTTTCCATTAAATCTTTATATACAATAATTTAATCCTTCCTCACAGATACTACCAATAAATTTGGAAATAAAAATATATTTTTAAAATATTTTATATGAATTTTAAAAAGTATTCCCAGCTGTCGAAAGTTTTTGTTAGTATATATAGTCCATAATTTGTCTATACTCGCAGCCCATTGAGGAAAAACTTTTAGTCGAATTTATATAATTTGTAATAAATATGCTTTAAATTAGTTAGTTACAATAAATAGTTAATACGCAGCTAGTTAGAGTTTGTTCGTTTCGTAGTTGCAGCCAGAGGGCTAGTGCAGCGGGCTACTGCAGCGCTCTGTTGGAGTAGTTGGTCGAGCTGGTGGTCATCGACTGCATCTCCGTCGTGCGCTTCTGCACGTCCATTTTCATCTTGGTCGGGCAGAGTAGGCCTGCCCAGGCTCGACGATTCGCCTCGTCGAGCAGGACGAAGTAGACGAAGAGCACGAAGCCCTGCAGCGTGGCTGTGAGGCAGAAGAGGTACGAGAAGGCCACGCCCGCCTGCATGTAGGCGAAGATGCCGAAGATCCACGACAGACCGAGCAGGAAGAAGAGCAGCACGGAGAGTCGAATCTGCTTGTTGACCAGCTTGCGCTCCGCCCGCTGGATGCTCTGGCTGAGCGAGTGGGAGATGCTGTAGAAGACGTACACGAAGATCACCAAGTTGGCGACCGTGATGAACGTCACGGGCAGCACGATGCCGAAGGTGAGCCCGTAGCCGGAGGGATAGCAAATGCCCGTGTCGGTGGCCAGTTGCTCGTCCGTGGGCACATACGACTCCGGGTCGATGCAGGCCACCAGCAGCGTGGGCAGCAGAGGCAGCGACCAGGCCACTAGGGCCGCCTTCAGGATGTAGTGACGCGGTCGCTCGATGCCAATCACCGTGACGTAGCGCTGGAACTGCAGGAAGGCGATGATCAGCATCCAGCAGAACAGCGCCAGGATGGTGTACTGCATGGCCGCGCCCAGCAGCACGCAGCGTACTTTGTCGCCGTGGACGACCAGCTGCTCCGAGATGTCGTCCGTGTTGATGAACACGAACAGCACCATCTGCAGCATCATGGCCAGGCAGAGGTGCAGCAGCACCTTGGTGGAGGCCTGACTGCGCCAGCTCTTGAACAGCGTCGCAGTCAGGAAGATGCCCAGCACGCCGAAGAGCGACAGGCAGCAGCCCACGATGGAGATGATGTCCAGCACGCGCTCGTTGATGGGGGTCACGAGCACCTCGTCGCCCAGCTCGTTGCTGCGATAGCTGCCGCCCAGCAGAAACGAGAACTGGGTCAGATGCCGGGTCTGGCAGACGATGACCGGATCCCGCAGCATATCCGTTCCACTGTCGGTCGTGATGCCGTCGCTCACCCACGTCTGATAGTTCCAGTAGCCACAGCCGCTGCCTGTCTTAACGGCCCGCGTGTCCGGCTGCCGGTGATTCTCGTTGCGCAGGAGGAAGGGAAGCGTCTGGGGCAGCTGCGTGCCTGAAAGAGGATAATGCTATTGGTATCTTAGCAATCGAAGGATTGATTGCCTTACCCTCACACCCAGGTATCGATATGGATAGGACTTTGCTGCGTGGCCGCCGGCTGCGCTGTGGCGCCGTCTCCACGAAGAGCCCGTCGTGGCCGTAGACCTTGAGTATCAAGTACGTGGCGCCTCGCCGCTTCAACTGCTTCCACAGCTGCTCCGGCACATAGGTGGCCGTCTCCAGATCCTGCTCCCTGCGCAGCATCTCCAAGTTCTCGTTGGCGTACAGAAAGCGGAACCAGAACTGGCTGACAGCTGTCCTTCGACCTGGAGCTGCAGCTGAGTATATGGCTATGCCCGTGATGCTCTCGCATTCGGGATTCACATAGAAGACGCTCAGGTTGCTGCTCATCATTGCCTGCACGCCGAGGTTGGCATTGTTCAGGATCTCCATGCCACTCGCCGCCGCTTCCCCCGCCTCGCTGGTCGTATGGGCGACCACCTTGCCGCAGCGCTCTCTGGGCACCAGCTGCTGAGGGAGTGCGTCCAAGTACTCCTCGAAGTTGTTCAGCAGCGAGTTGGTCGCGTTCAGCTGGGCCGACAGCTGCAGCACCTCCGCATCGCTGGACATGATCTCGCGACAAATGCTGATCAGATCGGCGCTCAGCGTGGCGTCTTTCTCCTGCTCCATGAGCTCGCCGAACACCTGGCCGACCACATGCACGTCGGCTGGCAGCAGGGCTTTGTCCTGCTGCCTGAACATGTCCCTCATCAGGGCCGTAGTGCGACGCCGCTCTTGGGTGCTGTTGCTGCGCCGCCTGCCCTCGAGTATGTCGTCGTGGAGGCTGTTCAGCTGCACGCTGATCGATCGCTCTCTGAATCTCCGCATGCAGACGACAGGCGGCCTTTGCCCGAGGGACTCCCAGTGGGCACGCATGCCCAGCAACTCGCACTTGCGGGTCACGGGCAGTCCGTTCCGCAGCAGGCAGACGTCGTGCAGGGTGGCCGACTCGCCGATGCGGGCCCGCTTCCAGCTGTTGGTGTGCGGGCTCTGGTCGTGGTTGCGTACGATGTAGTCGTGCACGAACGCTTCCGGTTCGCAGTGCATGGCATTGCAGTAGACCAGCCCGGTCATCTCCGCTCTTAAGAGCCTCTCCACACAGCGCACGGGCGTGTTGTTGCGGCTATCTAAGCTGCACAGCAGCTGCTCCGGCGGACAGTCATCCCACTCCGACTCGTCGCTGTCATGGCTGCCCGTGCTCGCATACGCGCTGCTGGCTGAGATCGTCAATGTCACGAGCAAATAGCAGAGCACATTCATAACGTCTGAGTCAGTTCTCCAATTCGATTTGTCACGCGTCCGTCTCTCTGCGAATATCGCGCTGAACTGCGACGCAGAGTCACTCGCCGAGCTGCCGATCGCTTTTATTTCTTATCAATTCGCAGCTCGATCGCTTATCGTCAAACTTTTTTTTTCGGCTTTGTTTTTGTTTTGTACATTTGTAACTAATTCTAAATAAGACTCTGTTACCCGTTTTATCTGCGACCGATAAGGCGCGATTGTTTGATTTGTCATTAGCACCGAAGCGCAAATTCGAAAGAGAGAACAAAATTAAATAAAAAACCCATGCCCAAGGTCTGTCTGTGTGACGTTTAAAGTTAGTCAAGTCTAGTTCAACCCATAATAATATTGACCCAATTGTAGTTAAGGCATAGTAAACATCAAAATTATTAACTTAGCTGACAGCTGTGTAAAAGTTCTTCACATATTCCATTTCAAGCTGATTTCTCAGCTAAGTCCACAAAAATTAACGCCTTGCAGTCAGACCTCAAATTCCTGCTAAGTGTTCATTATTGCTGTTTATCTTTGATGTGTCAAACTCAAAGTCTATATCCAAGAATTCCGCCATTCTATGAATCATACTGAAATATCTGATAGACATAAGCAAAGCTTGCTGTAGGCTAAGACGACTCATTTCAAAGACTTTAACTCGCTTTTCTAGGTATTTCAAGACTTCAAACTAAAATCCGCTCTAAGCATCTTGTTGCATTTCGACATGGAAATCCACTTCAGACAGCGGTAGTTCCCAGGTTTAGACTTAGCTTGATGGAGCCGCAGCTAAGCGCTCGCTCGATAATCTATACAGCTTCCTTGTATGACACGTTTCGTTCGAGGACATAAAAGCTGCGTGGGCTCTCGGCGTTTTCCATTTGCCCGACTTGTTGACACGTTTTCAATTATCTGACGAATTCGCATACTATCCAACACATAGCATTATATATGACGAGTATGAATTTGATTAAGCCACACACACAATGTGCACACACTTAACCCTCACAAAGACATCTGTGTGTAAGGATGTGTGCTGGCTTTCAATCAAAAGTGTCACATTCACATCTCGACATTTTTACTTTTTCCCTTTATTGCTGGCACAGAGAAAGGTGCCACGTGACGGACGTGCAGCAATGAATTATACAATTTTGTGGCTTCCACAACTAAAAATGCCTCCAGCTTATGCCTCTGGAAGTTCACAGCTTACTTTCATAATCTACACATCAATTTATAAAAAATTTCCGTTGTGCACAAAAATTTAATAAATATTTTTGAATGAATATGAGAAGAATTATAATAATTATCAGAGTTGTGAGGCATTGAAGGTGCAGGTAGAACAAGATATAGTCTCTGTTAAGTTTTATCGAAGGATGAATCGATTTAGTCTTAACCATCAGCTGTGGGCCATTAAGTTGTATGCCAATAGTATTTTCTCTTTCAGCTGAATCGGCTTTCTATATTTACTTTATATTGTTTTCTATATTTATCTTCAACTGCCAATAAATTATTTGCGAGTCCAATAGCCACGTCTTCTGCGCAAAGCTGAATAAATGTTATCTTAAATTATTAAATTGCAAACGTTTGCCAAGGCTTAAATATTAAAATTGTGAAATTATGAATCGATGAGGCGCCACAAGGCAAACGCCAATTAGTGGGCTGCAACAATAGCCCGAAATTCCGACTGCAAAGCCGTCAAGTAAACAAACTTTGGTCAAACGGGGCCAAGGGTGGCGAGTGGGGAGTGGGGGACTCTTAGCCAACCGCCAACAGTTGGCGGGCGGCTAACAAACTCTCTGCTCATTTGAGCTGCTCAAACAAGTTAACACAGTGCGGCCAAGAAAATCACTCAGCAAACCTCCGGCAGTTGCACAGAGCGGTGCAGGGACACGAGGTGGCTGGCTGGCTGGCAGGGCCACCAAAGAAAGTAATAAATTTTCCAGTGCCTCTTAACCGCACGACCACAACGCAGACGCCGACGCCGACGCCGACGTCGACTGCATTGTTGCAGTGCCTGGGCTGGCCGAGGCTTGACAAGGTTAAAAGCTGTGCTGGATGTCGGGGGTAAATGTGATTAGGGTTGACTTTCACAGCGATAAGTTAGAGGCACGAGCTCGAAAAAAGCAAAGAAATGCAGAAAAGTCTTTGTAGAGGGAAGGGAGGGAGGTTGGGGGAGGAATTGTTGCCAAAAAGTTGGCACGAATTCAACTGTCATGGGCAGGCAATGATCCATATCGATATTTAAGCGCTTTTGAACGACTCGCACGCACACGCCATTTATATTTATATTAAGTACACACACACACACTCGCACACACTCGCTGAATGTTTGTCCAATAAAAATTGGGAAAGTTGCGTTGACTTTTTAAGCACTTAAATGTCGCGTCTGCCATTAAGATGTTATGGACCAACTGGATAACAAAATAGGCGCATATGTATGCTCGCTGCTGAGCAGAGCTTGTCAAAACAGACACACACACACACACACACACACACACACACACACACACACACACACACACTGCCAGAGACAATCTGATTGCACGCTTTACCTCATTTGCTTGGATCCACTCAGCCATTGTGTGGCAGTGGCTGTGGCTGGCTTTTCGCTGAAAACCACACGTCGCCAACCACAATTTTCATTTGGCCCACTGCTAATCCCCCCCTCGAGCCCTCACCAGCTCCCGTCAATTGCAGCAAAGCCAAATATGCCACCCTGCGGCTGACTTAAATTGAATTCTTTCGCTGGAATCGCTTTAGCCGCGCGTTCCTTTTTTTTCGCTTTTCATTATTATTTTGTTGTTTAAGACAACAGGTTTTCCGGAATTTAATGAAATTAGGCATCGGGCGCTGTTGTTGGCCTTAGCAGCTGCCTGGCTAAATTTGTATAACATACGCCGCGTACAGGGTTACGGCGCAGCATATGCCTGGGCTCACCCTGTGCGACGATGGCCCGCAGCTCAGACGGCATTCACACATATCTTGATTATTTAAATTTGTTGGTGCTGAAATATATTAGGGCGATTGTTGCGGATTAGGATATAAACTCTCTTTGAAAACAGCATCAGACGAGCCTGTTGAGGCTAAGGTTTGACAGAGACTTTCGTCAGCTGTGAGTCTATCAAAACTGAGTGGAATGAAAGCTGTGAGACTAGCTAAATGAGCAGTAATTTTTGTATTCCGACTAGATCTTATGTTTAGTAGACTGTAGATATATAGATACTATACTATATAGACTGACCTATCGTAGAGGGCAGACACCAGACTTTCACTCTGTCTCTATCTGCTTCTCGCTCATCTAACTCTTTCTCCCCCTCTACCCCATATTTACATCTCTCTCTCTCTCTCTCTCTCTCTCTCTCTCTCTCTCTCTCTCTCTCTCTCTCTCTCTCTTTCTCCATTCCTCTTCATCCCTTTCTCACATCAAAGTAAACCCCTTTTGCAACTGCATTTAAGCCGCTGCAAACAGCCAGCAGCTCAGACGGCATCAGCTGGCATAAGAAATTGAATTTTTGTTGACTCAGCCTCGGCGTCACCCTGTATATGCAACGGATTATGCTTATATGGGCTTATACATTTTTAGCTGCTTTAGTTTCACGCAATTCGTTTGGCAACAGGCATTATTTACGCACGGGCAACGCGAACTTTGACACAGGAGCAGCAGCCGCCGCAATAGGCGCCATAGGTGGCACCGAGCTCAAAGCACACATGTGGCCAGACGGGCTATGGATGTGAGTGTGCGTGTGTGTGTGTGTGTTTTGGTAGAGTTGATGCAACTTTTACAGTTTAATTTAATTAAAGCGTCTGTCGACTCTGGCTCCTGCCAACGACAGCATCTAATTTCATTTGAAAAAGTGATACGGCCAAGAGAGAGAGAGAGAGAGAGAGGGAGAGAGAAGGGGAGAGATGTTGGCTCAGTTAGTGACATATGATGCTGTTTGCATAAAGTCTTAACTGGATTAGCTTCTGTGTAGCAAGTGCAGCCACAACATTTGCATAGACTTGAATGCCAGCTGTGATTTATGGCCGGCTTTGGCTTGCACCTAAATCACAAATTTCATTCAACTTGTCCATCGTAGCACACACACCTAGCTGGGTTTCTTAGTCAGTGAATAGAATTTTGTTATGCTCGAAATCTAATTAATTTCACTCACATACACCAAAATGAGAAACTTTTCAATTATAAATTCACTTTGCGCGCTGTTCCGCTGAGGGGAAAACAAAGCTTTGATAAGACAAAAACTTTCGCGGAGAGTTAGAGCGAGAGTGGGAAAGAGAGAGAGAGAGAGAAGTGGAAGACAATGCATGGGAAACATTTCTAATGAAAAAGCACTTAGTCTCAGACAGTGAATTCCACTTCGGATGTGCTGCAGTTGATGCTCGATAAGTCTAATCCGTGTCAGGATGGCTGACTGCCTGACTGGCTGCCTGTGGCTGTGGCTGGCTATGTAATGGCTAAATAAGAGCCAGAGTTTGACTGACTTCGAGTTTCGATTCAACTTTGATGGCTGCACATGCATTTTGTAGCTTGTTTAACGACGGCAAAATTGGAAAAACGAGCGACTAAAGATTGAAACGTGCGGTCACGTGCACAGATTTACAATTTGATGAGCCTACAAAACACAGGGCCTCGGACTAACTCAGCTCGAACTACAGTTGAGCATAAAATAAATGACGCTATATAAGTATTAGATATGCAAGTTGAAAATAATGGCATAAATTAACTATTATATTATCGAAATAGATAACATTATCTTGTTAAAGAAATCTCTAACAAAGTTCTACTTGAAGCTCCATAATCGGTTCCATTTTAGAGCTCCCTCGTAGGCAGCCGCTACTGTACAATGTCATTTGCCCCTTTTTGGGCTACGTGATGCTGCTTTACGATGTTGTCATTTCGCTTGTTCCGCACGATGTTTGCTGGGCTTCTCCACAGCCTACTTAGCCCACATGTCGTATGCTTAATGTCTTGTCGTGCCCTAGCATCCGGCATATAATATAAACATCAACTCAGCCAGACGACACCAATTTTATCGCTGCTGATGGCCAATTTAATATCAATGATACGCCATATATGACACTACGCATACGCCGTGCTGGTCAGCCGTATTCACTTATGAATTTTCAATGACCATCGAACCAGCAACACGCGCCATATCAGGCGACTTAATGGCCACTGAGAACAGCGAAAGGGCTGCTTGACGTTGAAGCACAAAAGCGCTTGTCAGGCGTAGACTCATTGCATAATTGTAGGAACAAGGTTACGGAAAGCCTTTTAAAATGTCATTAAGCCCCAATTACAGAAAATAATGCAAAAATGGCACATCGCGGTCGCTACAAGGCTTAAGCGTAATTAACAAGCGAAATTGTTGCCCTACAATACTATCTCAGAGATGTAAGCTTTTCTTTTATTAATTTTATTATAGCTTGAAATTTCCTTTTTGTACTTCAAAGATACTTTCGTATCTTTTTATATATATATGCATATCTCTTCTTATATATGCATATTTCTTCTTTTATTTAAAATATATATAATTTTGACTGTTAAGCATACTTTTTCTTTTGATGCAGACATTCTTCGCTTATAATACTTGAGTGTGTGTGCTTTTTAAGGTATTTGCTTGGGTCTGCAAAATTAATTTGTTTTATCTTATTTATGCTGCTTTATGCTGGCATTCTACATGCCCGCAGTTGTTCTTAATTCCAACAGACTTCAAGATTTATGTCTGTGTACAAAAGAAACACATACATATACAATATATATACTCGCACAAATACAAATTCTTAGCTGCGCGCCACTTGCTCCTGTCGAACTCTGATTGCAGCGAACCGCAACAAGCATCAAATGGCAGCAACAAGCAGCTGATGCATTTTTTATGTTCAAGCATTACAAGCACAATACATGCTGTGCGTGTATGTGTCTGTGTGTGTGCGTGTGTGTGTGTGTGCGTGTGTGTGCTTAAGCAGCTTTTATCACTTGCTTGCTTTGAGTTTAACGAGCATTTAAATACAATGAAATGACGTCGCCTCGGAACTGGCACAGAGAGAAAACGTCGAGATCTTCATGTTTCCCAAGTTGATTTCATAGATGGGGAATGCTGCATTCATTAGCTATACCCCAGACTACTAATTATGGCAGACATCCTACTATGCCAATTAGACAGCTTGCACAGGTTGTTCGTAATGAAAGACAAACGAAATGCAACTCTTGGCATTCGTATTTCACTGGCACACGTCTGGGCCTGGCACTCATTAGGCCAAATTGGTCATTTCAGTTTGTGTGTGAAGTATGCCAGCTTGCCTGATTGTCAATATGACGCTCACAGCAATTACTTAATAAAAATGCTGGACTATTTGCAAATTTATTGCAGCACAGAATGTACACATGGGTTCGTAGGTCAATATGGCAAACATGCTAGAGCAAACACACACACGAGCATCACATATGCATGAGCACATGCATGACTTTATGCTGCACGTAGCACGCATAGTCTGCCCCGGGTGAAGTTTTTCATATTTAAGCATTAAATAGAATTTTTGTGGCGCGTGGCGTGTGCACCGACAGCAGCAGCGTGCGGCCCACGGGGCATGGTTTATGCACCATGGCAACGATTTACAAATTAAGCTGCAAGTTTTAAGCAAAGCGAAACAAATTAAATGAATAATTTAAAATTATAAATCACATAAAATATTTAACAGCTTGACTAATGTGGAATGTTGGTTCAGATAAAGCTTTTGGACATAATCTAATCGAGTCAACAGCTGAGATAGGTATATAGAATGCGAAATCATATGCCATAATATGCTTTAAGCTAACTTTCTGTATAGATAGCTATATATGAAAGAGAGATATGTATGATAGATTTATCCTAAACTGTAACCTTCTATATCTATTAAAAATTTAATATTTTTAAAAATTTTTATAAAATTTTCTTCATTTCTCACTCCATCAAAAACAAATTACTGTTTTCTTAACTGAATCCAATCCTAACTCCAGCTGAAATAAACATAAGCCTGGAATTTGTCGAGTTTGCTTGGCTCATTAAGCAGCCCAATGGCAACTGGCACACAAGAAACTTTCTTTTGGCAGGCAGAAGTTGCAAATGCCAATCCTTTTTATGCACTGTTCTGGGCTGTGCTCTGCACATACCAAAATGTACAACAGTTGGTTCATTAATTTTCGAGCACTCTTTGCTGTCTCGCTCTTGACTCCAGGACAACGCTGGCAAGACCTCGCCCAAGCAGCACAGACAAAAACAGAAAATTCTTTGGCATTCGACTTGACAAACATTCGCTACAGTTTGCTGGCTTGCACTCAATGCCCTGGAAACGTTGAATTGGGATAGGGCTTAAACGCAGTCCATTCGAAGCAGACCTGGCTGCCACCACGAGCTGCCCCAGCTGAAGACTTCTTATCAATCGATCTAGCTGCAGTATAGTACAGCACGTTAGTATACATTTACATCTTCTTTGGTATATTCTGCTTTGATTTACAAAGTATCTCATAGTCAAGTGCTCTTGAGTCTTTTGCATTTCAACATGTTTTGCTACCATTCGTGTACTTAATTTGCGCATATTATGTATACGCCATGCATGCCAATCTGCCTGCTGTTATGCTCCTCTCTCTCTCTCTCTCTCTACCTCTCTCTCTGTGTTTCTGTTTTTCTTTTTGTTTGTTTGTTTTTATCTGCTTGACGGCTAAAGCCACAGCAACTTGGACTACAATTTTTTCCTACTCTCCGCTTGTGGCTGTTGCTGTAGCAAAATATAAGTCAGAGGCAACTGCAGCTGAGATTGTGCTGCTTGAGCGAGCGCGAGCTGAAGTTCATTTCAGTTCAGTTGTCTGCTAATTTCACTGCAGGCTACATCAGCCGCGCAGTAAATATTGATTTTATAGTCAACTTTTACGAAAAAGAAGCCAGAATTCATTTCTCAGCGTCTCCGAGTTGCGGTTGGAGCAGATGAATCCAGCCGCAGGCAGGCAACCTCCATTTGCAGTTGCAGATATGAATGCTGGTCAACCGCTGGCCTAGTGGGACTTGCGGTTGCCCAAGCCGCACATTGCAAAACCAATTCGTTTCCAATTGTCCTTGGCGTCACTTGCATGCCACGCCCGCAACACACACACACTCACTCGGGCACACCCTGGGCACAATTGAGTTCTGCTGACAATGCAAATGACAGGACAATACAAAAGACGCAATATGCAAACGCCACACAATGCAGGTGGCTCGAAGCGATCGAAAAGGAAACGGAAATGAAACCGGAAACATTGAACACTCGAACTGATTGCACTTTGCACACAAATATACACACACGCCCGCACAATCACACCAACTCAGCTTGGATTTGCGGGCAGCTTTGCATACGTGATGGGCATAACCGCTTTACCACGCCCTTTGAGGGCCAACTACATTTAATTGCCTATTAACACTTTATAGCACCAACCCGCCCCCCGAGTATTGTTTGCCTACTCTGTCTCTCTCTCTCTCTCTCTCTCTCTCTCGTTCTCTTTCTATTGCTGTCTGCCTCTCTCACTCCCACAAAGTTATTTTTATACAAACACAGCCAGCTTTGAGCGCAATTGTCGCAGGTCACGATAGCATTCGCTGAGCTGTTTGGTCAATACTCAATTACCGCACTTGCCACGCCCCGCCAGAGGGCAAAGTTGACGCTGCACAAATCTGTCACCTTTCGCCTGGCATTTTATTTTATTTTCATTCGTTTTATTCGTCTTTTATTCGCTCGTGAATAGCAAGTCTGCAGCAAACATTAAATGTTGCGTGAAAAGCGCGTGAAAAGCAAATGATTGGCATAAAAAAAATATAAAATCGACTTGGGAAAATGTTTCCCCAGCATTCGCTTTGACAACATCATTTGCACATCTCACTGAGCCGCATCAATAATTCAGTCGATAATTTATTATGCCCTTCCAACATGAGGTCTACTCAGTTAGAGCGGGTATTTTATTAGCAACGTCTACTCAAATGACTTTTACTCAGGGGAAAGCAATTGCGAGAGAATTCTTGATCAGAATTAATTGAATTTACATTTTGATGCGCATTTATATTATAGTAGAGCTGTCTACAGGGCATCTAACAGTCGCTTTCGCTTGCTTACTGCCCACTTATAATATATTTTCGGTATTTGCTTTTCGCTTGGAACAGCAAGAAATTGACTTTTAATATCTTCCCCTGTTGGCTGAATAAATCAACAATTTGCTGACAAACTATCACGAAATACCAATTAAAACAATATTTAAATGTAAATGGGAGCTGTTTGCCAGGTAAACCAGAAATATTCACTGAATTTAATCACAGCCGTTAAGCTAGTTTTAATGACAACTCATTTAAAAGCAATAAAAAAAACTAATTTCATTTACATTTATTTTTATTGTATAAGATGTGCTCAAGAGGTTTTGAGAGTTGAAGTTTGAGTTGGAGTGAGAGGTATCTAAATTATGCCTGAACTTACACATACTAAACAAGGCAAATTCTCTAATAGCTAATACAAAGTCTCTTACCATCAAGTCTTTCTCTCTCACTCACTATTCCATTTCGCCGATCTAAGTGCCATCTGAATGCAGATTCGATTCGATTCGTTTGCTGTGCTGATTGGGCATTTGTCACTCCATAAAACTGTCAGCTGTGCCGCATTTTCAATATTCAATTCGAATTGTTATCGCATTTCACTAAATAGCCCGATTGCAGAGGTCAGTTCCCCAGCGGCTAATTAGAGTCTCACTCTAAAGCGAATGATACGTGTTTGGCATGCCGTATTTTCCCAGAACCCATTGAAATGCCCTAAAATAGCAGTCGAAGGAAATGAGCAGCAGAGCGCAGAACACACGGAATGTTCAATTAGAATAATGATTAAATAAGCCTAAAAGGGACAAGCTCAAATTATTTGCCAGTCATGGCCGGTGATAGCGATGGACGCGTGTGCGATATTCGTGACGATACTGAATTGAGCACGAAAAAAAAACTTTTTATAATCTAAAAATTATATTTATATAAATTAATATTATTTTCAGTTGCACATGCAAACTGCAACTGCCTTTAATTGAATTTCAATGAGTGAAATATGAAATAACAAATTTTCAGCTTGATTTCATTTTGTTATGGAATTTATTGAAGCCAATTAAAATTTGACAATTTGCATTTTATTGTTAGCCTGGCTTAGCTTCAATTACTTTTCTAGGCTCGTTTTTCCTAAGACCAATATGAACTTGTGTCAACTGCCACACTATATTTATATATATATGTATGTTTTACACATACACACTCAACGTATGCTCGTTGTCTAAGCCTAAAATTGAAGTAATGATAAATGCTTTTGCTGTGCCATCGAAATAGATTTCTATTGGTCGTTTGTCACAAAACAAAAGGCTCCAAGCTCGCATACCTGAAGCGACAAAGCGATAAGCTGCCCAGCCCGCACCACTGCACCACCCGACCCGCCAATTGTGTTTAAGGTTGGCATTTTGTAGCAAAGTTTTCTGCTGACTGGCGCGCACATAGCTCACATTTGATTGTCGGCAGGAAATCTGTATGTGTGTGTGAGCGTGTGTGTGTGTGTGTCCTGTGTCCTGCATATTTAATATGTTATGCAAATGCGAAAAGGATTCGAATGGGCTGCTGCGGCCAGGCAAAAGGCTCATTTATTTATTTACATTTCGGCGTGTACGACAAAAGAGTGACATTGTGGAAAAAGAAGTCAAGAAAGATACGTTCTTAACTGCGCACTTTTTGGCCAACCTTGAATAAGCAGCAGAGTTGAAAGTTCGAACAGATTGTGAGCATATTTGTGGTTCCCATTACAATATATCTTATACGTATATATATACATAGTAATATATGTAAATATATTTAATGTATGTCTGCAGGGAAAGCCAACCTTTTTGGCTCTTGCCATTGATTAGGGCTAAAGCTAAAGACTTGAGCCCTTGTATCGAATGGCGCTCTCGGCCTGACAAACGAGACGCAGCCAGGACCCAGCCGAGTTTTAGGCTTGTTAGTGGCCTGTTCGATATCAAAGCGGTTTTCCGTTACAGCCATGGGGATAAGCCGGGACCATATTTGTCATTTGAAATGCAAAAATGAATGCCTATTGAATTACCGAAACGAGGCCTGCGGCAATTTGTTGTTATTCCGACAACATTCGCATTATTCGGCTCACTTGCAATTAAGTCAAGTGTGCGGAGCGACAGACGGGCAAAGTCGAAACTGTGAGAGATGACAGATATCCTGTAGTCAGATATGAATTTATGAAAATTACAGTTGCTTGCCAAGGAGAGCATTGCTTGGGTGTATGTTATCACAGATATATATCATATAGAAGATTCACTCGTCAGATTATTACTTTTAGCCTGTTACTTCCATAGGACTCATGTGGGTATGCCAGATGCTGACCCAATTCATGGCTGCAGGGTATCGAGAGACATAGATTGCTGCCAAATCAATCGATATGCGCAGCTCGTCCACTTGACACATCCAATTCACAGTTAAAATTAATTGATTTTTACACCCACACACACAGAGGCATACTATGTGTGTGCTGTGTGTTTCAATTGCAATCAATCTAAACATTGAAGCACTTAAAAGTTTGCATTCAGAGAGACACACTGAAGAGTCGAAGCGCAGGGCGAGGCATCTAGCGAATGCGTGCAAAATGCAATTCGACTTCCTTTTGACTGCAGGCAGCACTTGATGCAATACAATCTATTGACATTGACTCTTGCTGCAAATGCATCTATACAGTTGGCAGCTACTTGCAACTGCCATTTGCTGAGCACCTGTTCGGCAGACAAGCGGAAAGCTTTAAGACGACGGCAGAGTTAAAGTCCGGCATAAAGTTGCACTTTAAGTGCAGTTGCTGGCTGTTGACTGTTTTTAATGCCACTAAAAATTAACTGCACTAGTTGCTGGCTGATCCTTTTGCGGCGAGTGCTCGCCGCTGCAAATTGCACTTGCGGCTGAGCTCGTAAGCCGCTTACAGCGAGCAAAAAACGTAGCATACTTTACAGCGCCCGACATTTTCAGTTTCATTTTGCTGCGCACCTGTTTATTGCAGCACGAATTGGTTTTACTTTTCGCATTTCCCCAAAAATATATATAATAAAACAATGCTGCAAAAGAAATAAACCAAATAATACATGCGAGGGGCTTACCGTCTAAGACTTTTTAAAAATCGAATAAAGAAACATCACACATATTGGCAGCGAGGCCCCACTCCCTTGGTTGCTGTTTATGCGCTGCATTCCAACAAGAAGTAAGCCTGACAAAAGTTTCCCCAGGCACAAGGTGTAAGCATTCGTTTTGTAAGTGCGTCCGCAACATGAACTCATAAATATGTATTGATTTTCCATTCGCCAGTTTCTTTTCATCTCAAGCACACACACACACACTCACACACACTCATACTCACGCAGTAAGTGCTTTCACGTGCTGGCGAAATTGAACGCTGCGTGAAATGCCAGACAATGGCAACTGCGACAGAGTTATGATTATGAAAACTTTTTAAGCTGCCAAAAGCAAGGTGGAGAAGAAGACGAAGTGGATGTAAAATATAAGAAGAATATCCACAAGCAAATTGCTCGCATCTGTAAATGCAAAACAAATACGTGCGACTTATCGCAATTTGAGACGCATTGCGGAGTCAGTGAACTGCATGAATGTTATATGCAAAATACTTATGAGATTTCTTGTTTGAAATCCCACATTGCCCCCAACCCTCGGTTTCCATGCCAATAGTCAAACGGCGGCATAACATGCAAACTCAAATGCAGCTGCAAAGCAAACTGCAGAGTTAAAGCCGAAATTCTGTGATTACAGTTACAGTTTAATACTCTGCTGACTGTTCGATGTTTCAATATGGACGATATTCCACTTCATATTCTCTATATCATATGTTATTCTTCACTTTTCATATGGACTTTGGCAGAAATCATGAATAACTGACGAATTCAGCTTCAAGTTGATAAGCTGAACGTGTCCAAAAATAGATGATCTATCGATTACATATTTAATATACATACACAAAACCAATATGCTCACTATTAGCTTGTCTACCAAACAGGAAACCAGCAGGCAAACAGCCAACAGATGGCGCTTTGCTCAGTCAAGACAAATTGCGCGTAATCAAAGCGTGCTGCTCGCTCACAACAAAAGTTCATTAATTTAACACGCCACAAAGCAAACATTTATTTATATATAAACATATAACTGTGCACGAGTATATTTATTATATTCGCATATATGCTTCCACAACATTTGCTTTGAGTAATTCGAGCTGTGCATGTAACTCTATGTGTGTGCGCCAAAAATTTGTAAAAGCGCTCATAACCAATTTATTAAATGAGCGGAAATTTGTCAGGCCAACAGAACGAGGTGCGCGGTACGAACAGCTGCAGACTCCTCGGGAATTACTTTGTTTAAGCTCGACAGACATTAAATTCAGTGCATCATAAAGCTCTGCAAATGTGTGCGTAACAGGCTGTAGCCGATTCTATCGCACTGCGAAATGTTTCAGTTTGTTATGAAAAACTTAAACAACTTAATAGTATATTAGTTTTTTATAGTGTGGATTGAGAGTGTTCAATGGAATGTGTAATATTATAGAATAGGTAAGGATAAAAGGCAAAACTGTATGAACTCCTAATCAATGACATATCATTAACAGCTGTACGGCGGGAACCCTAAGATACTTGTCAGAAGACGTCGCTAGAGAAGAAGACAGAGGAGAAGATAGAGAAGAATACGCAAAAGGCTCAATAGCATATGCCCATCTCTGCTCGAAACCTGGATCTACAACCTCGACTACACGAACAATCAGGTCTAGTCTACTCTTAACTGTTTTGATTCAGTATATGTAAAATGTTTACTGACTTTCTGGAACCACCTAAAACTCAAATCCTTGTCACATTCATTACTATATCCCTTCTGCAGCTCTAATATGTTACTACATTGGCCAGTATCAAACTGATTCAAACTCACATTTGCCGCATGATTAGCCTTTCTATTATATTGATGCTCTCAATTTCCAATTACTCTTTGTACCACGCCCAAATCAACATTTCACGCATTATTCCATATTAAATACTGACACAGCGAGAGCTTATTGTCCGATGTGTGCTTACAAATGAACTAAAACTGTATTGAGCTTTAATTAGTTATAAAAATTATCGAATGCCTAATTAAAATGCATGCACATGCACCACATTCTATACGAAAGACCACTAAATTTCTGGCCACCCGTTCATGCAATTACGGCTGGCCACAAACTGCAGCTGCCAATTTGAGGCTGTCAGTTGTGAAGCTTACAGGCCGCAAAACGATGGCCTCGCCAACAATTAGCGGACTGGGCTGAAAAGAGCCTGATGGAGCCAATTAAAACAAGTAAGAAAACTCTAGTCGAGACCGCTCGACTAGGGTATACCCTGAACCCTGCAAAGAACCGCTATTCCGTGAATTATCGATTTCTTTTATATATATATATGTATATGTATGCTCATTACAAGCAACACACTCTTTGCTGCTATTTGCATGGCAATTATATGGGAAATGAAATGTTCAATAACTTTTTTTCTAGAGCAACGATTTTGATTAAACTTGTTGGGCGTGATCGTGTCATCCATATGTATATATGTGCCAAAGCACAAGTCTCTAGTATTTGAAATACAGGACTTCCAAATTGATATGAAGGGGGCGTGGCATCCAAAATTTAACAAAAACCGAAATTGTATAAGCCTGACATAACACTAAATGCAAAATTTGAAAACTCTAGCTAGAAAGATAATTTATATAGAATTATATAACGGGGCATCGATTTCGTTTTTAATCGATAACATTAAAATTAAGACAGTTATCGATTTTTTTAACAAACTCGATCTTTTCGTGCTATACAGGAACCTACATAAAAAATTTGAAGTCTCTAGCTCTTATAGGTTCTGAGAACGACGCGTTCATACATACGGACAGACAGACGGACAGACGGACGGACAGACGGACGGACAGACGGACAGGGCTAAATCGACTCGGCTTGTCTCCCTGATCAAGAATATATATACTTTATGGGGTCTGCCACGCCTCCTTCTCCCTGTTGTATACATTTCAACAAAAACATTATACCCTGATTTTCCCATTTTCAATGGGTTCAGGGTATAAAAATAAAGGAGACTGGGCATTGATTCAAAGGTTGGTTTTCGGCCGCTGAATTGAAAATTGTAATTTCATAAAATGGCGGAGCAGCTGCAACGGCTCAAAGCGGCTTAAAAACTTTCCCACCCGCTAATGCCCGTTGCCTAATTGCAAAGTACTCGGCGCAAACCCTCCTCAAAAAGGGGTTCTTAATTGTTTATAATTTGCGCAAAGACAATACCCAAATTAAAATTCACGCCGACGGGCTCTTAAAACGGCTTTAATTCATCAAGTGCATGGAGAAAAGAATTAGCTGGAAATTGAAGCAAGACAGCGAAGAGCTTGAGCTTGTACTCGAACTAAAAAACAGCTTAGCTGCTTTGTTTTTTAGTATCTCTTGTTCGATTTATAGCAGCAATAACAAGATTATAGATTTATTAATATTATTATTATTATTATTTTCACATTTTCATAGTCAAGCCGAGCAACGCCGGGTAGCCATCTCTAACATTAAATAAAAGAGAAATATGCAAATGATACACATAAAGTACAGCAAAGGACAGAGACTGGATCCAGTTAAATTCTTGGGCAGGTATCTGGCTAAGAGTTGTGCAATTGTTGGCCACTTTTTGTGCTTCTGGACCTTTTCGAAATAATTAAGGACAGCGAAAAAATGAATTTAGGCACGTGCTGGACTTAAGAAATTGCTTTTTTGCCCACTCTCGCCGACACTTGATGCGACGTCGTCTTGACCTTTTATGTTTTTCCTTTATTTGCATACTCTGCAAGCAGACTGAATGGGCGTATGCCTTTGCACGGCAATATTTGCCGAGACAAACGCAAATGTAATAAGCAAACAGACAAATTTCTATTTATATTCCAGGTGCCCTCCAGATGGAGCCATCCTGAATTATCCCTTCCAAACTAACAGAGTATTGCGCAGTTGATTGCTCCCGCCTTCTTCACTTTCTACCTGCGCATTTTCCTCCTTAATGCTTTCAGTTTGTAGTCCTTTTGTTTTCCCAGTACCAGCAGCAAGCGGACAAAAGCCGAACACAAAACGCAAAGCATTTGTCCCAAACATTCGCAGTGCATGTTGCAAGCGAGCACAGAGACAATGCTTGCATGAACTCGTGTTCACATCTGCAGCAGGACTTTGTTCTCGTTGCCTAAATGCCGGGATGAGCAGAATCTCCATTTGTTGCCAGCCTCGTTCATTAGATGGCTACACAATGGGCAGAAAATTGTGCGGAAAACTTTACAAATTGACTTGTCAACAAATATGGAAGCGAACACGCTGCGTATACGCAATATGCAGTCAGTTGTGACACGAGCTGGCAATTAAACCAGCCATGCAGAACCGTTTATTGAAACCGCAGAAAACAGCGCTTGATGTCGTCATTGATGCCGCAATATCCAAGCCTCAAAAGCCCCAAAATTAAACGCCTTGAAAATATATATAAATGATATTAACTCTTTCGCCAGCAGCTAAAGTGTAAATGAAATCAGCTTGAAAATGGCCCTTAAAGCTCCTCATGCATATTTCATGCATCACCTTATGCTAGTTTGGGGCGTGGCAGCTGGTAACCGCAGTCAAGGCAAGGCAATGCAACAGCTGCCAAAAATAGTGAAGCGAAGGCAGGCAACAAGACAGCTGGCCAAAGCTTGAGTTGCTTTCGCTTTATGTATTTCAGTCTTCATTTTGACTAATTATGTGTCGGTATAATATAGTGAAAGCTAATAAAGAGCTTTCTATTTGATCTATAGTAATTGAACCAATTCACTCTGAAGTCAATTTCCTGCTAACTGCGTTTATTTGCAGTAGGTTTTCAGGTATTCCATAAACTCTCTGAAATAACATTCATCGGACACAATTCCACGAATGCCTATGAAGAATCTATTCTGTCTGCTTTTGTTTATTTTTATACTGACTACCCCGTTCAGTATGCGATTCATTATGATAACAAAAGCTTTAAATGATAAATCAAACAATTATGTCTAACAAATTGATTGACAGAGTAAATATCGTCGATGTGTGTGTATCAAAAGAGAGACTCAACAGGACTTTGATTTTAGGAAAATATTTTTAAACATTTTTGAGCACACTTGTGAAAATATAGTATATACACATGATTAGTCATTTTTATCAATTTGAATCCCAGCGGCAACATTAGCGTACTATATTTTGCCAAAGACCTGAAGCAGACTCCAATCTTTAGACTAGGCAAAAATCAAATGCGAAGCAAAATATATCCAAAAAATTAGCTGAGTAAACTGTGAAAATGAAAAATTCGAGATGCTTCCCGATACGTTTGTGATAAAACACTGCAAGCATTCATACTATAACTAAATATGTCATGCGAAAAATAAAAATAATAATAGCTTCCACTGAAGTAAGCATTCAAACAGAGAGATACGCAACGTTTTATTCGGATCAAAAATGTATATTATTTATGACTATTGATAATGTGACACATGCCTGCCTTGGCAAGGGCAGATGAAACGCGATTGTTTAGAGCAGTCTAGCGCTTAGAACATATATCCCCATCAAAATTGCTGTTATTACAGCTTAAACAATGAAATACAAATAAATAGTTGCGCTCGCTCAACTTGTGCTCTCGCTCAGATTCTACATTTTAGATTATTTTGATTACTTAAGCCATCAGCACGGATCATTTCCATAGCTCTAGCGTGTGCGAGCTCAACTGTTTATCCAGAAAAGTTCCCCTAAACATGGCTTAAAACCAGTTTCATTCTATATTAGCTCCGACTCTACCGGGCACTCGCTCAGTTCGAATAGCCAACTCTAGCGAGCCGGTTTCGCGTCGGATCAGTGAATAATTTAGAGGGCGATTCTCGGAAGTCGAGCGTGTCAAACATAGAACTGTGGACCCTATTTAAAAAAAAACAACTTTGGGTCTAAAAATAAATACATAATATATAATTATATGAAATTTGTGGCAAATGATTGAGTGAATAATCAAATACTTAAATACATTTCAAGCAAATAACAACAGTCTGGTAACATTTATCTCTGAGTCCATTGCATAACACATCAATGCAATGGTCGAAAAAGTCTCAATTAGTGCGGCCTTAGACAAGCTGCGAAGTCTGCCATGGCGTGATCTCTTCTATATGTTCTATATAGAGCCTGTAGTACTCATGCTCATCTTTTCGCACATGCTCTCGGGTAAGCGCAGACATATGGATACGCTTCAATGCTTATTTTATTATATAATATGTGGCAGGCGTTGTGATGCGCAATCAGATTATATATCAGACCTGCCGAGTGATTTTCCACTACAATGAGAGCGACTGCAGCCACCTGGATGATAAGGATGCCAGCGACGAGATCCATGTATGTGCATTAAAACTAAGAGAATTATTCAAATAGCATTTGGATTCCAGGCGATTGAAACGGAGATACAGTCGTATGTGGCCGACATGTTCCTCACGCGCACTCTGATGGAGAGCATTGTGCCAGCCGTGTGCGGGCTGTTCATTGGCTCCTGGTCGGATCACTATGGACGCAAGCCACTGCTTGTCGTCTCCATGATTGGTTAGCTGTGCACAAAGCATACGACTCATCAAATCTGAGCCTTTAATACCCTTGCAGGCTTCGCTGGCTCTGCTCTGATAACTGCCGTCATCTGTGCGCTATCCAGCCGTCACGACATTAATCCCTGGTGGTACACGCTGGCTGCAGTGCCGCACTCCCTGCTGGGCGGCATGTGTGTCTTCTCGGTGGCCGCCTTTTGTTTTCTATCGGACATCACAGATATAAAGACGAGGCCCTACAGGTACGCATACGCTCAGAGATATCGCGAGGTATATTTTCGCTCAATTTCTTCGTTTCTCTCCCCATAGAATGATTGCTATAGAGTTTCTGATGTTCATAGGACTCAGCAGTGGCTCTTTGTTGTCCAGCTATGTGTATGAGGCCACTAGTGCCTCTGTTACCCAGGGCATCTCGGCAGCCATTCTCGTACTGGCCACTTTGTTCATCATCATCTATATGCCGGAAAGCTTGCATATACGCCTCGAAAAGGACGCCAAAGATGAGGCTGAAAAAGCCGAAAAGGATTTGCCCAACATAATCTGTGATACGCACCTAAACGATGATGCAAAAAAGGAGCCCCAAAAAGACGTGGATCCCACAATCAAAGACAGTGAGCTAAAGCCTGAGTCGGAGCATGCCAAAGATATTGTTTTATTTGGACTGAAAACAAAGAAGAGCTCAGCGAATGAGCTGTGCACCACCGAAATACATTTGGATGAGAAGAAGGAGGAAAAGGAAAAAGGCGAGACGAAATCCGAATCGGAGGTCCAGAATGTGGGCCTGTTTAGCGTAACGCACATTAAGGACATGTTCAAGACGTGCTGCAAGCCACGCGAGCATCACGCACGCGAAATCATTTGGCTGGTTACCTTGACAATGTTCATGTCTATGTTCGTAATTGGTGAGTTCTTTAAATATGTTTCACTATGTGAGCTCTGTCCAAATCATATCAAATTGCCATTTAGACGGTGCTATGACCGTCATGTACTTGTTTGTGCGGCAAAAGTTTCACTGGTCTGTGCGCGAGTTCACGTTCTTTGAGACCATCAGCCAGGTTATGCCCATGCTGGGCTCGCTGATTGGCATCCTAATGCTGCGCAAGGTATGTGCTTGAGTTGTTCAATGTTTCAGCTGTGAAAGTATTTGGTTACATCCAGGTCCTTGGCTTCTCTGTGGTGACGCTGGCCCTGCTCTCGCTCGGCTCAGAGATACTGGCCAATCTGACCAGGGGCTTTGCCATGCTGCCGTGGCACATGTATCTATCAATTGCCTTTGGCATATTCCGCTCCATTGGCGGGCCCATGTGCCGCACCATCGTCTCGAATATAGTGCCCGCCTCAGATCTAGGCAAGTCTACCGTTATAGTATACATATTCTTTAATAATCAATATATTTGCAGGAAAAATCTTCTCCATCAAGAATGTTTTTCAATCTTTTGCACCTTTTGGTAAGAGTCTCTCGCCTCTTCTACATATATATATATCACTGAGTCCATAATGATGTAATTTTCGTTTAACAGTCGCTGCACCTCTGTATACGCTGATCTATCAGCACTCATTGTCCGTTTGCCCTGGCCTCTTCAATTTCGTCAGCGCCGCGCTCTTCGTGGTGGCACTCATCGCAATCGGGTGAGTGAGGTGCAGACTCGAATGACATCGGCTTTAACTTATTGATCCTCCAATTGCAATTCACAGCTTTGTTTGGCGCTACAAATTCATACACAAAGAACATTATGCCAAGCTACTGAAATAAAACAAGTATCAATCGACGTACTCACACACAAAATAAACCAAATATTAAAGAACAGATTCAACATATTTCCAGATACTGAATGTTCCGAATAGTTTTATTTCTAACTGATGAGCTGTGACTCGTGATTTGCACAGAAATCATTAACTTCATCATCGCCTGAGCCATGGCCAAAGACTAGCTGATATCCATAGCCTTGCAAAGCCCACAGCTCACACTCCCAATCACATAATACTTATAAGCCTGAAGCCCGTTCGGAACTTCCTCACTCCGGGCTTTGGAGCTTCTCGCAGATATCTAGATAAATAGTATTAATGGGAGCTTCACAAATCTGAAGTTTCTAATTCAGCATAAGATTCATCCGCAGTTTACCAGGTTCTCCGACATACAAATAATAACATTTTCTTTTCGTGCGCAACTGTGCTACATTTATTGAAGTGCCTAAAAGTGATTCAGTAAACGAATATGTATATTAGCTAAACAATCAGATATTTAAATTATATTATTATTGTTAATCAATAATTGATTATTGCGATTACGATTCCAACGAAAGTAGATCCGTTCGAGCAAAAAGACCAAAATACTCGCCAACATGCCGATACCATACATCAAAAAGGAGGCGATGTAAAGGTCCAAAGGCAGTTGATAAAATTTAGGCGGATCGTACGGTGCAACGGTAATCAACCCCATTTCCTCTGCTTGCTGAAATCCCATATGCATCCATTTCCTAAATAGTCCCGTCTCGGTGGCTTGGCCTACAAAGTATTTCAACGATCTCAAATGAAATAAAGGTGGTCGCAAATGTAAACTCAGATAACGCGGAGCACCACACAAAGTATTTGGACCCAGTTGCAGCTTGGGGTGACGCAGACGCCTTTGTTTTAAGTTTAGTCCCAGCCACGTGTGGACCATCATCACATACGCATAGCTATCGTTCAGGTTATACACATGCTCTCTCCATGTCTCTAGGTCAACCACAACCAGCCGATCACGCAGACTTAACGGAATGTCATCGAAGAGGCTCTCCACTTGCTGGGAAAATACCATGATACGGAGTCCACTGGCCAAAAAAGTTTCATCGTCCACAATATCAGGTTTTTGGATGCCTATGATAAGGACCATTGTCAGAACGCTGTTAAAAAGGTTCACTACAATAGAGGTGTACATAAGTGTAGATATTTCTAAAATCTTCTCAGACAAAGTCATTTGGAATGAATCTCGTCTTGTTGTAGTTTGCAACAGTATGAGCCGGAGATTTTCAAAAAGCAGCTCAATGAATGGCTTCCGAGGATTGGCAATGCGCTTGATCACAAGGTTGACGATGACATAAAATACCATGAATGTAAATAATGACTTTTTCTTGTCGAAATAAGACACATAGTCTCGCAAGGGAAGCATACGTCTAGAAGGCAGAACCATGCAAATCCGTGTCGTGAAGAAAAAAGGAAAATGCGTATTCATAGATCGATGTGCCTCCACATTGGCGACAATATTAATAATACGATCACCCATAGAGCCTCCTTTGATAACATTGAGATATTCATCATATGTCAGACGCAATAAATCCATCGTCGCATTCATAAAATTCATTAGCTCCTGCAACATAAGGCCTGTCTGACCGCCTAATGTCACATGGCCACGGTGTGTTTTATACTGGAAGCACAAAAAGTTTTTTCAGTTTCTGATAAGATATAGTAAACTAGAACTTACCAAGAAAGCATCATTAACCTTCATGTAATAGCCAACTAAGTATCGGGACTGCCTCATGTTGGCAAGTTTACGATGATCTTCTGGTCGAATTCCCTTCAATTGTTCAAGAGTAACTTATCTTCATATCCGAGTCGAATATATATGACCACATTTGAAAAGTGTTGTTGATCTTTTGGAACAGCAAAACATAATGAATATCTCTTTCCAAACACCATTCTAAGAAGACTTTCACGAAAGCTTCAGGTATCAATGTGTCCTTGACCGTGCACACAAATAGGATAGTCACTTGCGAGATCTTTGTCGAAGATTGGTAAGCACTTCTGACCATTGGATCAAAAGGGCCATTAAAGAAAACCAATATCAAGTTCCTGTCACTGATGACATTACTTAGTTTCCCTATTTCGGGTCCACCCACAATCACAGGACGATGAAATGTTTCCATTAGAGATTTCTGCATGGATTCTTGGTTCTGTTCCTGGTGTCCAAAGAACGTGATAAAGCTCTTGAATGCCACAAATCGATCCAATTCGTAGATAATCGAAAAAAGTATCCCATTATCTTCTTCAGATTCTGGAACGGGAAGTTTGGAAAGATGTCCAGATTCTTGGCCACCCACCAGGATCAGAATGCAACAGCACCAAAGACAGAAGCTTGCACACCTCATGACTGTAAATTCTCGACTGTTTTACCGTTTAATTGGACTAGCCGTTTGAATGGTTTAGAGTCCTTGTTTGTATAGTTATTAACTGCCATTACGTTGCGGCTGCAACTTTTCCACGCTCTAGCATTCCATTTTATTGTTACAGCCAAATGTGTCCAGTTTTGAGTTTCAGCCATGTTATTCTAACATACAGTGGCTCACAGCTTATTTGACCCAACGTCAAATAAAAATTTCATCTGCTCATTACTTTTAAACCAATACACATTTTTGAAAAATTTAAACGTAGAATTGTTATTTATTTATTTAATTAATGGAAAACTTAATGAATAAAAAATCATATTAAAAAAACAGTAAGAAAATAACAAAAACTAAAACAACTCATAATTTCAATGTTACAGCTTATTTGACCCATTAGTTATTTTTAACAGTAATTTCAAAATTATTGCTAGTTTTTTTAAATTTAATATTTGGTATGACCCCCTTTCTGATCCACAACAGCCTTAAGTCTGGCAGGTCAAATAAGCTGTGAGCCACTGTATATATAGATTCAGTCGCTTATGCATACAGACACACATATAAGCCAGCAGGAAAGTTCTAGTCGGGTGTGTCCGACTGAGAGATATCCATCAACTTCGATCGGTCTGTTATTCAAATATGCTCCACAGCTTGAACTATCCTATAAACAAAATTGTTTCCCGCTTCAATCAAGCATTTCCCTGGAGAATATAAAAAAAATAAAATAAAAATTTATTGGCATTGAAATTATCGGTAATAGAAGAGATCCCCAGAAACTGAAGGATTTGCTGTTCAGCAAGTATTTATTTTGATCTTTTCAACGGATCATATATTCCAAATCGGAAGTCTCCAGATTCAATAGACAGTAGGATAGCAAGACGGACATTGCACAAAACCAATATACTCATTTCTCTTTCGTCAATTTGTATGAAAACACCTATAAGTAGCAAATGTAAACGAAAGTAGCAGCTGACATTTCGAACTCAATTCGTTCTTATGATTCTATCAATTGAATTCGAAAATTAATCCATGCATTTCGAGGTATGCATTTACATTTATAGTTACGCTTGGCGTTAATTGCAGTAAAAATGCTAACTTATTGGCTGGACTTGCAACTGCGTGCTGCATATGTATGTATGCTAACAAAACCAATTTCAATTAATTCACATTTTTACTGTCATGCAGATTAATGATGTCAGCATGTTGCAGTCGACTGAATAGTCCAGCCGACAGCTCAAGAACAGCTAATTTATGAGAAGAATCCGTATTTTAGTTTGATACTAAACATTGGCTTTTGTTGTATTGCTCTTATAGAGGTGGGCCATTCTAACATAACTAACATTGAAATGACATAAACGATTTTTTTGCCTGAGGTGCAAGGTGAAGGTTGTTTATTAAAGTGCTTAGAAGTGTTACATAAGATTATGGTTATATATTTAAAATTTTATATCTCTCAGACTATAAATCTGAAGCTCACACTACAATTACATTATTGCGATTATTACTCCAGCAAAAATAGATCCATTCTCCTAAAAATGCTACAAGGCTGAGCAATATGCCACAAGCATATAATTTAAGTGGATCGAACAAAAATTCAAGCGGTAGTGGAAAAGGAGCGGGTGGTTCGTAAGGTGCCTCGGACATCATCCCCACTTGCTTCGCCTGTCGAAGTCCTTGTTCCATCCACTTTTCCTGGAATCCCATCTCAGTCATTCGTCTTAAAAAATATTTCAAGGCTAGGAAATAGTATAGACCCGGTCGTATGTAAAACTTCAGATAGTGTGGAACGCCACACAGCTTCTCGGGGGCCAGTCGCAGTTTGGGAACAAATAAACGCCTTTGCCGAAAGTCGGTTACTTGCCATTGATGTGTCATCATTACATAGGCATAGGTGTCGTTGAGGCTCTCAATATGCTCAACCCATACAGACAGATCCACCAAGTCCACACGGTCCTTGAGACTGTTAGGAATATGTTCGAACAGACTGTCCAACTGCTCTGAATATGCCATGATACGGAGTCCACTGGCCAAAAATGAGTCGGCGTCCACAATATCAGGCTTTCTCAGTCCCGTGGTGAGAGCAGTTGTGAGGGCACTGGCAAGAAGACTTGATATTACAGTATTAAAGATCTGAATGGACACCTCCATCAATTTTTCTGACAAGTGCAGTCGACGAAACAGATGGCTGGATGTGCCCTGTAGCAGTAATAACCTAAGAACTTGATAGAGTCGTAGAATCCATGGCTGTCGTGGAGAAGCAATGCGTTTGATTACAGCATACATGATGCAGTAGAATAATCCGAGTAAAAGCAATGATTGATTAGGGAGAACAAATAATGGATAATACTCTAACGCAACTTTTCGTTCATAGGGTATAACCATGCAGGTTCGTGTTTTTATAACACTTGGAAAATTTTTGTCCATCTGTTTCTGTGATTCCAGCATCGCGCCAATTTCTATAGGTCGATCGTTCACATAGCCTTTGTCAATCGACTTCCGATATTCATCGTATGGCAGAAGCAACAAGTCCATTACCCCGTTCACATAACCCATAAACTCGTTCAACATAATCCCAACCCAGCCACCTAGTTCCACATGGCCGTTTCGTGTTTTGTACTGTAAATTAAATTAAATTATTATTATTTTGAAATATCTTATACCTGTTCGAACTTACGTAAAATGAATCAGGCAAGCACGAAAAAAAAACGACAAGCGATGCGCTCTTATACATATCAACGATTTTAAAAAATACACCTTGTGGTAACTGTCTTAACCATTCAACTGTCATTTTATATACTGTCATTTCAGTTGTCATGACGTATGACCGTAGTTCATAGGTGTTATTATAGTTGTAAAACAGAAGTGAATTAAGCATTTGTTTTTCCAAGCACCATTTGAAGAAGGTTTCAATGAATGAAGTTCCGGGTAGTAAATTATCCTTAACCTTGTACACAAAGATGAATCTTATGTTATTGGTATTGTTTTCAACCGAGTAAACCACCGCGGCGAGCAAAGGATCATTAACACCATTAAAAAATACCAACATCAAATTATTTTTATATGCCATATTAAGTTTTCCGATATCGGGACCAGCTACAATCACCGGCCGATGGAATCTCTCTGTAAGAGATAGCTGTATCGATCCCTGATCCCGTTCTTGGTCTCCAAAGTAGGTGATGAAGGTATTTAATTGTATAAGGCGATCCAGCTCGTAAACAAGCGAAAGAAGTATCCCATTATCGTCTTCACTTTTCACCACGGGCTGCATTCGGCCATCTACCAGGGCCAGAATGCAGCAACACCAAAGATAAAGACTTGCACTTCTCATGGCTGTAATTTCTCGACTGATTTCACCTTTCCAGCCATTTCAATTGGGCCAGCCAGTTGAATACCGAGTAGCGCTTGTTTGCACAGTTATTAAGCACCATTACGTTGGTGTTTAAACTATTTACTATTTATAAAATTTTATTAAGGTGCTACTTTAAAGCGGAAATTAGTATATTGATTTTGTGCATTGCCCGTCCTGCTGTCCGTGTGTTCGTCTGTCCGCATTAACGCATACCATTTTACCGCTATTTAAGCTAGTGACTTTACATTTGGAGCGTACCCAAAGGCTACATTCATATATTTTTTTACATACCCTCGACTGAGAAAGTGGAAATATTTTCCTGATACGCGATTCTTCTCTACGTTTTTTAAAATGAGAAATGAGGATATAATGCTTTTATGAAAATGTATGTAATAAACAGAAGGAGGCGTGAAAACCCCATAAATTATATATATTCTTGATCAGCTCGACAAGTTTGATATAGCCATGTCTGTCTGTCCGTCGGGTTTGTTTCAAAAAATCTATGACTATTCCCTCTTTAATTATATTGATCAAAAACCAAATCGATTCTCATAAGATATATAACTCTATCGAATTCATCTTTCTAGCTAGAGTCTTCAAATTTTGCTTCTAGTTTCATGTGAGCCTATATAATTTCGATTTTTGTTAAGTTTTGGGTGCCACACCTCTTTCGCTTTAAATTTGCAAAGCACGTATTTCAAATAGTAGAAATAAACAAGTAAGAAAACTCTAGTCGATACGCTCGACTAGGGGTTACCCTGAACCCTGCGAAGAACCGCAATAACAGCAATCTCCGTTTCTTTAATATACATAAGAATATACAAATATGTTCATTACAAACCAAACATACACACACACACGTACAGGCGCACACACACAAACGCCAGTCGCTGAGTCAGCCGTTCTTTGGCTGCTTTGAATGGCAATGTTATGGAAAATTAAATGTTTAATAACTTTTTTTCTAGAGTAACGATTTTGATCAAACTTGTTGGGCGTGATCATGTTATCCATATGTATGTATGTGCCAAAGCACAAGTCTCTAGTATTTGATATACGGGAGTTACAAATTTGAGGCGAAGGGGGCGTGGCACCCAAAATTAAAAAAAAAACGAAATTGCGCATGACCCAAGTAACACTAAATACAAAATTTGAAAAGTCTAGCTAAAAAGATAAATTAAATAGAATTTTATAACTAAATGAATCGGTTTTTAATCGATAACATTAAAACGATAGTTGTTATCGTTTTTTTTAACAAACTTGATCTGCGCACGCTATACGAGGATCTACATAAAAAATTTCAAGTGTCTAGCTCTTATAGGTTCTGAGATCGACGCGTTCACACATACGGACGGACGGACGGACGGACGGACGGACGGACGGACGGACGGACGGACGGACGGACGGACGGACGGACAGACGGACAGGGCTAAATCGACCCCTGATCAAGAATATATATACTTTATGGGGTCTGCCATGCCTCCTTCTGCCTGTTACATACATACGCCTTTCATCAAAATCATTATACCCTGATTTTCCCATTTTCAATGGGTTCAGGGTATAAAAATCCAAGCTCTGAAAATTTGATTGAGAATGTCCACCAGGAAATTATTAAACATTTAATTTTCCATATATTACAATATACAATACATAGTATATATAGCAGTTGTAATGTATATATTTACATATACTTATGTATATAAATGAAACAGAGAATGTTCGGAGAGTGTTCTTCGCAGGGCGGTCTCGACTGGAGATTTCTTACTTGTTTTTTTTTTTATGTCATTTGATATTGGTTTGCGATGCATTATCCTAGACTAATACTGCGGACTGGCAGAAAATGATATGCCCACGCTGAAGGCGTGGACAATCGGGAAAAACGTTTATTTTCTACTATTTTCCAGCCATGAACTCAAAATATTCAGACTACCTCTATTGACATAAAGACAACTGGGAGACTGACACCTCGGAAAAGGGTTTATCTTGCAATTGGCTGCAGCAGTTTGGCCGTGAATGAGTATTCTGCAGTCAGTAGCGCCCATTCTCACTTCTTTTCAGTTAGATTGAATGAATTTGAAGAACAGAATAATTTCGCATAACCAAACCTCTTTTTTCAGCCGATTTTTCCCTTAGAGGATAGACTTTCTATATGTATACAACATCTCAATTTTAAGGTGCAAGGTGTAGATTGTTTATTAAAGTGCTTAGAAGTGTTACATAAGATTATGATTATATATGCAAAATTATTATATCTCTTAGACTATAATCTGAAGCTCACACTACAATTACATTATTGCGATTATTACTCCAGCAAAAATAGGTCCATTCTCCTAAAAATGCCACAAGGCTGAGCAATATGCCACAAGCACATAATTTAAGTGGATCGAGCAAAAATTCAAGCGGTAGTGGAAAAGGAGCGGGTGGTTCGTAAGGTGCCTCGGACATCATCCCCACTTGCTTCGCCTGGCGAATTCCTTGTTCCATCCACTTTTCCTGGAAGCCCGTCTCTAGCATTCGGCTTAAAAAGTGTTTCAATACTAGGAAATAGTATAGGCCCGGTCGTATGTAAAACCTCAGATAGTGTGGAACGCCACACAGCTTCTCGGGGGCCAGTCGCAGTTTGGGAACAAGTAAACGCCTTTGCCGAAAGTCGGTTACTTGCCATTGATGTGTCATCATTACATAGGCATAGGTGTCGTTGAGGCTCTCAACATGCTCATCCCATACAGACAGATCCACCAAGTCCACACGGTCCTTGAGGCTGTTAGGAATATGTTCGAACAGACTATCCAACTGCTCTGAATATACCATGATACGGAGTCCACTGGCCAAAAATGAGTCGGCGTCCACAATGTCAGGCTTTCTCAATCCCGTGGTGAGAGCAGTTGTGAGGGCACTGGCAAAAAGACTTGATATTACAGTGTTAAAAATCTGGTTAGACACCTCTATCATCTTTTCTGACAAGTGCAGGCGACGAAACAGATGGCTGGATGTGCCCTGTTGCAATAATAACCTAACAACTTGATAGAGTCGCAGAGTCCATGGCTGTCGTGGACTAGCAATGCGTTTGATTACAGCATACATGATGCAGTAGAATAATCCGAATAAAAGCAATGAATTATTCAGGTAAAACAAGAAAATATAATCCTGTAACTCAACCTTTCGTTCATAGGGAAGTATCAAAAAAGTCTGTGACATCAACAAATTTGGAAAATTTGTGTCCATCTGTTTGTCTGATTCCACATTCGCGCCAATTTCTATAGGTCGATCGTTCACATAGCCTTTGTCAATCGACTTCCGATATTCATCGTATGGCAGAAGCAACAAGTCCATTACCCCGTTCACATAACCCATAAACTCGTTCAACATAATCCCAGACCAGCCACCTAGTTCCATATGGCCGTTTCGTGTTTTGTACTGTAAATTAAATTAAATTATTATTATTTTGAAAAATGTTGTACCTCTTCGAACTTACGTAAAATGAATCAGGCAAGCACGAAAAAAATACAACAAATGTTGCGCTCTTATGCATATCAATGATTTTATAAAATGTATGCGTAGGTATCTGTTTATACCATTCAATGGTAATTTTAAATACGGATAATTTGGGTTTCATGACATAAGCCCACAGGTCATAAGTGTTATTGTACTTATAAAAAAGCTGTGCATTAAGCATTTGTTTTCTCCAGCACCATTTGAAGAAGGTTTCAATGAAAGAAGTTTCGGGTAGTAAATTATCCTTAACCTTGTACACAAAGATGAATCTTATGTTATTGGTAATATTTGCCACCGAGTTCTCCACGCTGGCAAGCAAAGGATCATGAACGCCATTAAAAAATACCAACATCAAATTATTTTTATATGCCATATTAAGTTTTCCGATATCGGGACCAGCTACAATCACCGGCCGATGGAATCTCTCTGTAAGAGATAGCTGTATCGATCCCTGATCCCGTTCTTGGTCTCCAAAGTAGGTGATGAAGGTATTTAATTGTATAAGGCGATCCAGCTCGTAAACAAGCGAAAGAAGTATCCCATTATCGTCTTCACTTTTCACCACGGGCTGCATTCGGCCATCTACCAGGGCCAGAATGCAGCAACACCAAAGATAAAGGCTTGCACTTCTCATGGCTGTAATTTCTCGACTAATTTCACCTCTCCCGCTATTTCGATTCGGCCAGCCAGGCGAAGGTCGTGTCGCGCTTGTTTGCACAGTTATTGAGCACCATTACGACGGTGTTTCAATTTTGTGACGCTGCTCATAAAAGTTGATTATACTTGAAACATTTCTATGGCCATTCCATAATGTATCATGGAAATTGGTCATTGCACTGGCAATGTATGAATGTTCTGCTATCTGTAAATGTCAGCCCTATCATTCACAAAGTAGAGTATATAGGTTTTGACGTTCATCCGTCAGTCAGTTAGTTAATTGATTTAACAAGTTTCATTAAAGTGCTGAAACAGTGCAAGATTTATTAATGTGATAAAAAAGTGACAAAGAATACATATATATATATTTCTGATGCTTATTTGAATATCATGAGGATTAAATCACGATGACAGGTTGAGGATTTCTCCAATATGTGATGAGGCATTCTAGAAGAAACGTCACTAGACTGACCCCCAATAACAAGCCGTGAAGTTGAAAAGCTCGTTTAAAAAACTTAAGAGGCAGGGGCTTTAAGGTATGTGGATCGTAGGGTGCCTTGACGACAAGGCCAGCTTCCTCCGCCTGGCCCAATCCCTGCTGCATCCACTTGTAAGTCAGCCCAAACTCCTCAGCCGTATGCGCAAACTCTTTTAGTGCTGAGGAGTAACAGACGTCGTTCCACGCATAAAGCTTGAAAAAACGTTGAGCGCTGCACAGGTTTTCAGTGGCCAGCCGAAGCTTCGGTTGGGCCAGGCGACTTTGAATATACTCAAAGATCATCCACTTGTGCGACGCCGAGATATAAGCATAGCTGTCGTTCAGAGAGTACAGATGTCGATCCCTCTCAGTCTTGTCCACGACGAGGAAGCGACTTTTCATCTCTGGCGGTAAAAAGTTGAATTCGGGGTGCAGCTGATAAGAATAGATCATAATACGGAGTTCACTTTCTAAAAACGTTTCGATGTCCACAATTTTGGGCTTTCGCAAGCCAGCAACGAGAGCCGTTGTCAGAGCTCCTATTATAATGTTCATAAGAAGAACCGTGAAGATCTGTGTGGAAATCTCTATGAACTTCTTAGGTAGACACAGGTGACGAAAGGCTCGGCCCGTCAGGCATTGTCCAATGGTGAGCCTTAAACTATTAAAAAAGGTTTGAGGCAGTGGTGGCCGCGGATTGATAATCCACATGATTGCCGCATTCAGGAAAGTATATAAAACCATGAAGCATATAATTGTTTGCTTTCGGTCAAAAAGGTCATGAAAATACTCAACTAGAAAGTGACCTTCGTTGGGCAACACTAGGCACATTTGTGTCAATTTCCATAGTGGACTCTGCAGGGACTCGTTGAAATTTGATACCATATTAGCCCCAATGTCAATATGTCTATCTCTAGTATCGCCAAGTGTAAGTCGATCCGTATATTCATCGAACGATAACGTCAATATGTCTATAGAACCGTTCATATACTTCATAAGTGTATCCAATAGAATGCCAGTGCCGCCGCTCAGGCGGGCGCCGTTTGATGAATTGTACTGCAATTGTAAATACCGAAAGTCAATTTCATTGAACTCTGCACACTCTACAACTCAACTCACCGCAAATGCATCTGGCAAGCTCTGGTAAAGACCTACTAGCGATCTGGGCTTCTTCACTTGGCGGCGCCTGCACGTTTTCATGTTTATCGCCTGCCTAATTGAGCCCGCAGCAAACTTATGCACTTCCATTGTCAATTTAACTTCATATGTCCAGATCTCGTGCTCGTTGTTGCGCCGCATCACCAACATTACATGGTGGAAATGATGAGTAAGGCACCAATTAAAGAATTGTTCTGTGAAATCCGAAGTGTTCAATTGATTTGCATTTGAGTTGTAAACAAATATGATCCACATGGTGCTCAGGTTCTCTAGCGAGTCGTGCACCGTGCCTAGCATCGGATCATCAACTCCGTTGAATGAAACAATGGCAACATTCATAGCATTGATGATATTATTAAGTTTCCCTATGCCAGGCCCAGCCACAATCACAGAACCGTTTTCCATTAGAGACTGTTGTAGAGAAGGCTGTTGTTGGTGCTGGATTCCAAGAAAGGTTACATAATTGTCGATCTGAACAATTCGATGCAGCTCAGATATAATCGAGAAAACTATCTTTTCGTCTTTTTCGGCTTCCACTATTGGCTTCAACTGACAAACTCCGACGGCCAGAATGCAGCACAGCCACAAGCAGAGGCAAACGCACCTCATTGCAGTAAATTCTTAACTGTTTCACTTCGCTCACGAGCTGTCCAGTCAGAGCGGCGCAATCGTTAAGCGCACAGCTATTAAGCACCATTACACTGGCGGTGGTCGACTGACGGTGCAAATGCATTTTATTATATACGTGTCAGTAATACGTGTTCAATTTAGAGGAAGTCGAGGGCTAAAGAGAAATATATGCATATATAAATAGTTGAATTTAATATAATATATGTAAAAGTTCAAAAGGTTTTAACGATAATGTTAACTAGTTATATTATTATTTAAAATTTCATTAATCAATTGATGCAAAAGTTAAACAATAATATATGCAAAAACTTAGCTTTTAATTTTTATACCCTGAACCCATTGAAAATGGGGAAAAAGCGTATAATGTTTTTGTGAAGATGAATGTAACAGGCAGAGGGAGTCGTGGCAGACCCCATAAGGTATATATATTCTTGATCAGTGGGAGAAGCCGAGTCGTCCGTCCGATTGAAATTTTTTGGAAGGTCGTGTCATCGTTCTAATCTTATCGATTAAACACCGATATCTTAATTTAGTTATAAAATTCGATCTAATTCATCTTTATAGCTAGAATTTTACATTTACTTTACCTCAAATTTTACATTTAGTGTTATTTGAGCCTTACACAATTTCGGTTTTTGTTAAATTTTGGATGCCACGCCTCCTTCGCCACAAATTGCTAAATCACGTATTTCAAATACTAGAGACTTGTGCTTTGGCACATACATGCATACATATGGATGACATGATCACGCCTAATAGGTTTGCTCAAAAAAAGTTATTAAACATTTAATTTCCCATAACATTGGCTTACAAATAGCAGCCAAAGAACGTGTGCGTGCGCCTGGGCGTGTATGTGTATGTGTTGCTTGTTTCCGTTTCTTTTATATGCATATGTATATGTAATATGCATATAAAAGAAACGGTGAATGCACGTAATAACGGACCTTCGCAGGGTTCAGGGTATCCCCTAGTCGAGCGGTCTCGACTAGAGTTTTCTTACTTGTTTATTATTAATTTTAATATATTTTCCCTTTCATTTTGTCCGCTTTCAATCACACTCTTTAAGGTTACACGAGCAACTTCTTTCCAGATCAGCTGCTAATTAAGTTGAATGAAAATTAACTTTTGCCTTGTCGATTTCGATTTGAACTTTCGCTGCAAATGGGATGCATTACTCGAGCTCCTTCGAGCTGCCCTCAAGCTGACCTGTCAAGCTGTCTAATTACGAAAAATGACAGCGTTCGGATGTAGTTTTTACGTGGGTCGAACATGCACAGGGCGCCGGGGCGAATGCATAATTCATGTGACAACATTTCGGGACATAGTTCAATCGACATTTGATATGGATAACAATTCGCTTGTCTCTTTGACTTTGGCACGCATTGAATGAATATTTCATTGCGGCCAATGGCAGAAACTTTTCCGTTTGCCAATTTTCGGCATATGAATTGTTAATTTATACATCAATACATATTTAATGAGCACACGTTTTAGGCCCGCACATCAATTGCCGCTGGAATTTATTTATAGGCCGCACTGCAGGCTGTGTGTCAATTATATAATCCACAATCAACTACAGCTGCATACATGGAACAATAATATATAATGCCGACACTCAAATGTTTCGTGTTATTTAGCCAAATTGGGCTTTATGGCTTGGGTGGGGCAGGAACAGGAGCTAAAGCTAGCTTTAGTAGGTATGCGATTGCACATAAGCTTAAGCGGTATATAATTTAACAAATGTTTCTTTGGTATTAAATTTATCAACTGGTACATTAATCTATACTCTACCATGAACTGAAATGAGTATATTGATTATGTGCAATGACAGCTTTTCTGTACATCCGTCTGTCGATATAAATTTCTGTGTTCCTTTAATCCAATTATGAAATATAAAAAGCTAATATATGAAATTCTCTATAATCAAAATAGAAATAAAATTTAAAAGTAAAATTTATTAAATTCCAACACTAAAACACTAACTAAAATCAGAATTCAAGGCAATCGCAGTCTGTAATTCGAGCACAAGTACGAGGCGAGCACTGCTTATTCAGGGCAAACATATCATTTAAACCCGCTGCCATACATCATTTGCCGTATCGAGTTGCAGTTGGGCGTACTTTGGCGTGGCAATGTAAACAGCATTGGATCGTTGTGAGTACAAGTAAAAGTTATTAGAGCGTGAGTCCTGGCATTGCTTTATTGTGTGTCCTGCGGCACTAAAGTCGCAAGTGTTCAACGCGTTGCGGAGCGCAACCAAAGGCGACAATTGACGGGGCTTGAACCCGTGTCTCCGCACTTGAACCGCATGGTAAATGCTCGCTAAACTTTGTCGTGCTGCAAGTTTTACGAGACAGGGGGCGTGGCGTGTGCGCTTAGTGCGTGCAGCCGAAATTTGAAATGCCGTTGAAAGGCCGCCGTCTTCCGGGCCCCTGATTGATGGCCAGCACGACGTACGGCCATTAGGGCTGAAATTCTCAACATTGTCTTACGCATTTACGTGACTTAAAGCCGGAATGAAAGCAAAACAATTGAGTGCAACAAAATATTTTGGGTCCTCAATTGTTGACGAAGGTCAAGTTCAGCATTTAGCATACACGCTGCCAGCGCCAGTGCCAGCAAATGAGCAAATGAGCAGCTAGCTACGTAAGGTTAGGCCTTACGTTACGTGGCGTTAGGCGTAAGCGAAAGGCTCGCATGCTCTCTCTCTCTCTCGGCTGGGCGCTCTCTTAGCTCCGACGCTCTCGCCTGTTGGCCAGTATAAAACGGCAGCGCCAATGCCAGTGGCAGTCAGTTAGCTGCAGACGACGCGACGCCACGGAACAGCTGCCAGCAGCGAATTTTGGGGCTTCGCTTCTTCACATCCTTGTCGCGAACGCGTCGGCTTCTCATTCGCACTCTCTCTCTCACGCTCGGTCTCAGTCGCCGTCTCGCAATTCATACGCGCTTATCAGCAGGGGCTTTCGAAATGCCGTCGCTGCGCTGCGCTTAGTTCATAGCATACTTTTTGGGTGCAACATATCAAAACAACAACATCAACAAAGGCATTTGCAACATCGACAACTGGCAACATGTTTTGGATCTTACGGCGCACTGGCGCCGCCAACTTCTTCAACTCGCTAAACAACAATTGCAGCTTCAGCAAGAGCAACGGCAATGGAGGCGCCGGCGGCAATGGCAACCACAGCAACAGCACCCAGGGTAAGCTCCACAGTCCAGGTGGCAATTATATTATTAGATTTCGACACCAGGCACTAATTGATTGGACTGTCTAATTAGTGCTCCATGACTCAGACTCAGACTCAGACTCGGCGCTACACTCTGTAATCAAGGCGCAAAGCTGAGCAAGAAACTGAGCCAAGGCAAAGACAAAATGATTACTCGAGTGCTGCTCAAATCTCCATTAGTTCTGTGCGGGTCTGTGTCGAATAAATGAGTTTCCACATCTGAAATGAAGTGTTTTTTAATGCGCCGCATCAGAATTATTAAATTCTTGGCTTAAGCTTTATTAATTAAAGTGTGCGCTGTATGTGTGTGTGTTTGCTCTGAAAGTTGTAGGATAAAGTTTCTGAAATATTTGTTGAGCTTATCCCACAGCCAAAGCACGGCTATATAACTATTTCGCTATAAATACCAGTTAAGTAATAGGAAAAAAGTTTCAGAGGTAGACAACTGTGCGACTGTGTGGGCATTCATTTAATGTATGTTCAATAATTCCTAGCGTTGCAAGTATAATAATTATGATCTAGTCTAAACATACTTTGAAATACAAATATATTTAATCAGCTAAAAAACAAATATATGGTGAATCGAAAGAATTTTATTGTCTATGAGCATTACTTATCTATTAAGTAGGGCAACTTATACAATTATCAATTCAGCCTCACACAATGGCCTCAGTCACTCTCGCTCAGCTTCTATAAATATTCACATTAAAAATCCAATTCATTTTTTTTAAATATCCACTAAATACTTAACTCTTGTAAAGCTTGCGTAAAACATAAATCTAATTTTACAAGAATTCTAACCAATTCCCAAGCTTTGGCCTTAAATGCCAAATTGGGAAAGCTTTAGCTGATATTCGTAAAACTTCGCACGTATCAAGGCAAGTTAATTAAAATGCGCAAAATGATTTGAGAACAACATAATAGAAGCAAGCATATGTATGCTGTCTGTGCGTGCGAGCATGTATGTGTCTATGTGTGTGTGTATTGTACTTAAGTACACACTTGTACCTATTGTTTGCACAAAATCCTCTAGCATATGGCCAGAGCTACCGATGGCCAATGGAAAAATGCGAGGCCGTTGAAGCAAAGCAAATACGAGCCACAAGCCTCTCTTAATAATAAGCTTCTCCTTATGAGTTTACTTGCACATATGTCTGAATGTCTGCGAGTGAGTGTGTATATGTGTGTGTGTGTGTGTGTGGAGTATGAGTGGGTGTCACAGACGTGCCTCGGATATGACTGTCGAAACAAACACTTTAGGCGTTGTCCCAAGATGCCATTGTCTAAGCGCTAAGCCTCGCGCCAGCCTCAACGCCCAAAATAAAACTCGTGATAAAGTGAGCAGCCAAAAGGGAAGCCCGAAACGGAAACTCCAGATAAAGAGCCAAGTTCTCGTTGCCAACAATTACAAATGGAAAAGTACCAAACAAAAATAAGACTTAACCAGTTCTACTATACTAATGGATTGGATTTTGTATGGAAAGTGATTAGTTTTTATTCTATGTCTTAAATTAGATTTAAATGAATTGCATTTCATATTAAACAATAATATAATAAATAGATTATTGTATATTTATAATATTAATATTATATTTAATAAAATAAAGTTAAAATTATTTCAAATTCCAAGTTAGTTATTTTATTTAAATTTTTAATTTAATTATATTTATTATAATTAAACCTATAATTAAAATTAATTTAATAATTCTTTATTAATTATTAGCATATATTTTTAGTTTTAGTTGTATAAAAAATGAATTTAAATTATTATTATTTACTTTAAAAATAAATTAAATTCTGCCATTTTAAATATTTAATGACTTTCTCATTAATAAATTATAAAATTTTATTTAAAATACATTCTACCCATGAATGTTGGAGTTTAAATGCAAATTATAAGTAAACATTTCGCATTTATTTGCAATTGAGAGCATCAAAATGCATTTCACAAACAGATTATATTCCCGTAATTGTTTTTGTGTATCACAGATAAAACATATGAATTTAATTCATTAAAAATTGCCTGGAAAAATTCCTCTCAATTGCTAAGCTGATTAAGTATTTCAAATGCTAATTAGCATATGCAAAAATATTTATAAATAAACTAATTATAAATCAACAATGTGCCTAAAAAAAAGGATACATTTTTATGCCACTTAATTGCAGTTCATATGAATACATATTCTATAAAATATTCACATTTGTAGGCGTCATTAATGTATTGTTTATAGTAATTGAATTTTGAATTGGCTGACAATATTTTATGAGCAAAAGCAGAAAGAGTAAATTTGATTATCAGCCATTTTGTTAAATGAACAACATATGTTTAACACGCGCGCACACACTCGCTCCCACTCCCACACACACACACACACACATTGAGGTCATTTATTATGCAAATGCTGGTCAACATATGTCAGCGGCATTAACCGATAATTATGACAGCCATTTGTCATTGATAATAATGCCCGCAATATTCCCATTTGTGCAGACATATGCGCGCTGCATTCAATTTACGGCAATTGTTTAACAGCAAAAGCAATTACACGCACAGCTATGCCACGTGAGTGTGTATGTGTGAGCCAATTAGTTGCGGTGCACGCACAAAAAACTTGGCCATTTTTGATGGCCGTGCTTGACTTTTTGCCATCCAAAGTTTGCCTGCAGACACCATTAGCGGAGGCCAATGCTGGCCTGAAGCGAATCGATGACAATCATAAATTATTTTGCGACTAATTTTTGATAGAGCCCGCAGCCTATAATGGACAATCAAGTAGTTATGATGAAGAAAAAACAGTTATGGATATGATTACTATGACTACTATTATTATTATTACTATCATTATTATGCTTATGATTATGATTAGCATTTGGATTATTAAGTTTATTATATAATTATTATTATTGCATGATATCGCGTGTCGAGCTAACAGCTGTCATCTGACTCAAGTTTACCTAGGGTATTCACAGCTCAAACGGCCTCGTCTAGTGCAGTTTTCCGCAATTTGTTGCCATATTAAACGTACATTTCATACAATCTGGCAAATGATTGGGCGTTTATCGGGGCGTATTAATGTTGCCAAGACATGGCCAAGCCGGGCCAGACCACGCCACGCCACGCCATGCCATGTTTTGGCCATGATTTATGTGAGCAACTCGAACAAGCTGTCAGCCGCCGGCGCATCATTTGTAATAATTTGTGTTGTAATGCGAATTTTCCTATATATTTTATTTTCTCGCACACACGCGAAAATAACTTAATCCTTGATTCGGTTTTAGATTGCATATGAATCGCAGCAGACGTTGGCGCGTGCAAAACTTAAAGACCAACTATATGCGTGCTGTCTCTCCCCCCACTCTCCCCCTCTCACTCGCTTTGTCTCCCTCTTGCTGCTGCCATTTGTGTCATAAATTTCAATCTGCGCATAGCGAAAGGCCAGCGGCAAACAGTCGCACACACACACACACACAGACATATAACTGCTTGGCGTTAAATGCTTGTTGTTGCATACTTTTTAGCGTACTGCTCACAAACACATATACATACACTCGCACGCACACTCTCACACTCACACTTTTATATATATAAATATACATATATATACATGCTAGCAATAAAAATGAGTTTTATTTGGCTTCATGGACGAACGCGCGCCTTCAGAGCTCCACAAACAATTTTCGCATTTGCCCCTAGCTTACAGCACCTGCTCTATGAGAGTGTGTGTGCCTGTGTGTGTGTGTGTGTGTACGTTAGTGTTTACTTGTCTCGCTTTTTAATATTCATGCTTGCCTTTATTTATTTCACCCTGCTTTAGCAGCACAGCTAAATTCTTGGAATAACCTTTTGACATTTCACTTTTTACATCAACCCAAAATGAGACTTGATTGACTCAATCTCTTCACTCTTCCTACGTTTTTCGAATTAACTTATCTATTTTATCTATTGCCGAAGCAAACTCATGAATACAAATCTAATAACATAAAATATTTATATTTCAAAATGCCAGAAGATATCATATTACTCAATGCTCATTTACTTTCCAGCTCTAGGAAATTGTTGTGAAATATTCATGCAGCTCTCGAAGTTATATCAAATTTCATTGGAATATTTCTCTCTCTCCTTTCATATTCATTATTTTTGCCTTAAGGCTGAATTAATTGTTTGGCTTTTGACATTTTGATACATAAATTCAGCATTGAGGCAGGAAAGTCCAATTAAAAGAAACCTTTTGCCAATATAAAAATTATTTATATATTAAAGATTGCCTTGGCATTGCGTATACGCCCCGTTGCCATTTGAAATAGGTTCGCTGCGTTAAAGAGCGCTTCTTTTGCCAGTTGGCCAAATGTCTTCAGGTACCGCCATAAATAGCTTCATAAATAAAATTCTTTAGAGAATTTATAGGCCGCTACTATTTATGGCACGTCTCAGGCAGCATTCACACTCGCTCAATAAATCTCATTTTATCACTTCACGGCTCGAGGACAAGACAAAAACTTTTGTGCTGGACATGGGTTGCCAAACAAAAACCTGAACTGGGCTGGGCTGAGCTGAGCTGAGACAAAGATCGAGACAAAGGCCGAGGGCAACACAAAGACGCGCATAAATTGTCAGCTGCAGCGCAAAGAAATAAAAAACCAATTTATAATTTCGAAAGTTTGCGCCGGGCCGAGAAGCTGACAAGTCGCATATGTGGCGCAGATAACGCTCGCAGAGTTGTGAAAAGAGAGTGCACAAATTGATGGTCCTAATTAAATGTTTGGTGTCCTTGCTGTTATTGTTACAGACAAATACGTGAAGCGGCCGCCGCGCAAGGCCTACGGCCGGCTGAGCGCCGAGGCGGACGATGCCGTGTCTCTGGGCCATAAAATCGATGATCCATTCGATGAGCTAGACGACTTTGAAATGCTGGCACCTGGCGCCGCCAGCAGCAGCAGCAGCAGCAACATCAATAACGGCAACGGTAACGGCAACAATGTCAACCACAACAAGAACACGAACGGCAACAACAGCAATGGGCAGGACGAGGCCAATGGCAATGAGAAGAGCATGCAGCTATTGGCATGTACGAACGCCGACTGTCAGGGCAACTTTGTGGTGGAGAGCGCATTATGTGAGCTGGGCCTGTGCCAGGCGAAAGGCAAATCATCAAAGGACCTGTCAACAGCGGGAAAGCAGATTAACGAAAGCACAATAAGCCGCCTCCACGCACTGGCCATGGCCGACGACGACGATGACTACGGTGAGTTGGCAGCAAAAAGAAAGCAGAAGAAGAAAAGTAAATGTCATTGCCGGTGGAAATTAGACGAATGATGTGGGTTACTTCTCGCTTACAGATGAATCGCTTACCTGCAACGTGTGTGATCGCTCCTTCCATTGTCACCGGCAGCTGGCCTCCCATCAGCAGAAGAAGCGACACTTTGGGTAATCAATGATTGCACCTGTTCGTTCTAATCCCAACAGCTAACCAATCTCAATGCCAAATTCTCGCTACAGCTGCAGTGGATGCGACAGTCTGTTCCCATCCCTGATGCTGCTGGAGCACCACAAGGAGGAGTTCGAGCATTGGAGCGACGATGAAATGGGGCGACGCGTCTGCTGTCGTCGCAATCGCTGCGATGATGACTACTTTACGGACACCGACTCCTACATCAGTGATGCGGAGAGCGAGGACCTCGAAAGGTTGTTGTAAACACTCTACAGCAGCAGCTGCATCAGCGCGCTGATGAGCCACGCAGCTGTTGCCGTCGCTAAAAGAAAAAAAGTGTGTGATGGTGCGTATACGTTATATTTCCCACGTTTTTCTCTCACTTTATTTCGGTTTAGCTTGTAAACTTTTAAGCTTGTGCTAAAAATAAAGTGAAAATTAATAGGATCAGACTGTTTACCCGTCTGATAATGAGCATATTAGCTTTTCTTTTTATTATTTCTACCTTTCTATTAGACGAATAGTAAAACAAGTTGTAATATTTTTCTAAAAAATTTTTTTATTATTTTAATAAATTATAGTTATTTTTTAGGATTTTTAAATTTTAAATATTTTAACATTTTTTTAAAATCTTTTTTCCTTCGAATTAAGATTTAAATTCTATCAGAAAAGCCAATTTATTGCTGTATATAAATTACTTTAATGCTCGTTCAATTTAAGATTTTATTTTTATCGCCTCGAATTCTCCACTTGTGAGTTGGCGAAAAAAAAAGAAGAGGAGAGAAAGCGAAAAGTAACCTTAAAACCGAAATGAATTTCTTTTGTTGTATTGCAGTCAAAGGCAAAGCCTTTGGGAGCTGGCATTGTGCGGCGTCAATTGTAAGGACGAAAGGCTGGGTAAACGGCGCACCGGAAATGGCCGAGAGTACAGCGAGCGAGTGCGGCCATAATGAAAATAAATTAAACCAGCTGACAAACAAAGCTCGCGAACAATGGGAATGGAAATGTGGCACGCAACCTCAGCGGCTGAAATTGGAAAACAAGTCAAATAAATTCTTTCCGATGCAGCATATGGTATTATTTTATAGAGTTTAACTGCAGACCGACCCATAGCGAATGGTCTTAAAACAAATACAAAAGCATATATATATGAATATATATATGTGAGAATATATCGAACAACTAGTTGTGTGTATGCGAGTGTAAAAAGAAAACTAAACTTTAAAAAACAACCCCCGTCAAAGAAAAATATTGAATTCATATCATATAATGCATATGTGTCAACAAAACTGAAAATATTTACGTGCGTGAAAAACAAAATATACATATATATATAGACAAATGAAGCAAACTTGTATTTTTAAATACCCCAAATAAATATGTATATGAATGTATATTGTAAGCGCCAGACCGTGTTTAATGTGCTCGGGAGCAGTCGGGGACTCGCAGCAATTAAGGGGAAATTAAAAATGCGTCAAAACGTTATTCAAATTGAAGTGTCCCCGCCTAAATCAATACACAAAGGCGAGATGCAATCAACAAGAATAGACAGCAGCGGAGCTGGATGATAAAGAGCATGGCAAATACGTAATGTTCCCTGCGGACATTTGTTAAATTATTCAGCGGAACGAACTGTGAGACGACTGTACCTTCATTAAAAACTTGATTGACTTCATAAAGCTATCGGAGGGGCAGCAGCTGGCTGTGGATGTGGCTGTGCCTGGGCTACGACAATCGTCGTCGTTGTGAAAACTTTTTGCCACTTGAGGCTATTTCCCTATGCAAAGAAAAACACACAAATTTATTTTCCTTTACTCCCGCCCCAAACCCAATTCAAAAGCGAATTTAAATGTGCGACAAAATAGGTAAGTTTGAAAGGTATGAGGGGAGCCAGAGGCAGAGTGGAAACTTTTATGGTTGAAAGTTAAGAAAACTTTTAGAAACAAAATATATTTATTTCCAATATCAAAACAAAATTTAATATGTATTGAGATGAAAACTTTAGCAAATTCTCCAGGAGAAAACAATATACACATTGTAACAATTTTTTTTTTACTTTTTGGAAATTTTCCATCTCAGAACTAAAGGACTTTTCATATCTATACTCGTTTAGGAATATGAAATTGCACATGTCCGACTAAATCTCCGCCTTCTGCAGGGGCAGCGAAGCAACACGATAAAAGGAAAAGAGATTTGTAATTGGGAGCACTTATTTCTCAAGTCTGCATATGACAACGAATATATATTCAAGTAGTTCCAGAGCTCTGAAATCTAAGAGCTGAATTAATGCCGGCTTCCCTTAGAAAAGAACTACATATGCCAAAGTTCCAATCGAATCAGCTCCTCTGTAGATTGAGCCATACATTTTATGGCTCATTGAATCGTGGTAAATCATAATAAAATATTATTTTTGTATACATTAAAGTTTCCGGACCGTGAACGAGTAACATACAGTCATTGACAACCGTCCCAAGGGTAACATTCTTGTTTTAATTGTTAATTCGTCTCTTAAACAGAATTTCGAGCTGAAGACAAGCAAACAAACGACTCAGCAGAGCTCATAAATATTTTTTAATTTTCGTCCCAATTTTCTTATAAAATTGCGGATTTCGTATCCTGCTTTTGTCAACTGGGGCGAAGGTTGAGCTTAAACAACCGGAAGAAAAACAAGCAGCATATTTTGCCATTGTATTCCATTTCGTTTTGTGTTTATAAAACGAATCTATGTGTCTGTGTGTGTGTGTGTGTGTGTGTGTGTGTAAACAAATTTGATGTTTCGGAATTTAAGCAAGCATCCGCTTGCAGAACGGAGTGAGTGGGTCGCTTTTGTACTGTGTGTGTGTGTGTGTGTGTGGGTGTGTGCCGAGACTGGCATTCATTTCACGTAATTCATTTCCTGATTGCACAAAGGCACTGGCGACATCCTTTTTGATTGATGCGTGCAAAGCCCGCCCCGCCCCGCCCCGCCCGCAACTCCCTCGGCGAGCACTCGTATTCATCGAGCATATGCAGCCGTAGTGTCCTGCTGCGGACAGCTCATTTGACAATTTGATAAATGCAGGCGCATAAAATCTACTGCGAGTAACCAACCGGACAGGCCAAAAGCCAGTCGCCGGCTGGCAACACATTGCGGGGGACATTCAATTTTTGATATGATTTTATTACGGCACTCGTAAAAGCAAACATTTGATGCGTACATCATACGCACTGTTGGCCACGCGACCATTTACCATTTACATAAAACCAAAAGAGCCGCCAACGGACGACAGCGACAACAACAACAACAACAAGACAGCGAATTGTTTATGAGACCACGCATCAAAAGCCGCTTTCAGAAAGCAATTCAAATGCAAATTTACATAAGCCATTAAATTTTTTATCCATTGTGTTGTTGTCGTGTTGGCCAACAGATGTTGGCTGGTCGGCAAGCCAGAGACGCAGCCTAGTTCTTGTCATGCCATCAGTCCAGAGGACAGCCGTCGGAGCAGCGGAAAGGGGCTGCGGGTCACAGGTAGAATCATAAAGGAGTTTTGCTCGCTTTTGTACGCCACGTTACGCAGCGCTTTCATACGCCTTTCAACACAATATTTGTAAAGATTGCGAGCTTTTTTATTGCCGGTCTCCCAACATAAGCTTTTTATTCCACTCCGAGATAAAACCCTATTTGAATCTCACATAAATTCATATGTTGAACTTATGTTTAACTCATTTCTTATTTTCAGCTCATTCATTCATTTATCGAATGTGAAAAGGAAACGCAGAGTTTTCACGGAATTTTCTTCGACGTGTATTGAATACTGAGAATCCGTTTATACAATCTCTTCATGCTTTTAAATACTTTAACAGATTTTTATTTGCATAGCAGCTCCAGTCTGACAAGGAGCAAGTCCGTACGGGCGCCCGCCCATTGTCGGAGCTGCTATGCCACGGGCGTGGAAATCATATAAAAACGCGCAAAAACCGTGCATGACAGGCAGCTGGCAGCGAGTCGACTAGCGTAGATGCAGCGGAAAATATTGCAGTTTTAAAATGCAAGCAGAGTCTATTAAAAAAAAATGCAGTCGGCTCATGCGGGTGGGCAACGGCCCACTGACGTGCTGCATGCCAATCAGGCCAATTTGCTGGCCAAATTGGGCGGCAGTCTAAGCCACGCTGATGTCGACAGCCATTAGCTAATTAAGCGCTCAAGGTGTCTCGCGCTCGCACACACACAAAAGAAGAAAGACAAAGGCAGTACGTAAACAGTAGCACCAAAGAGGACGAAAAAAGTATAATAATACGAAATGAAAAGTGGAATAAAACTACTTTAAGAATGCGAAAACTTGAGGCATACACTTAACACCTGGCTGGCGCGGAACATGAAAAGGTGCTAAGAACTATTTTCAAAAGCGTGAAACTGTGCATTAAATATGCATTGTGCGGCAATTTAATAAACCCAAACTTTACGCAAATAAACCCAAACTTTACGCAAAGTTACGAGCTGCCTGTATCGCATAACTCAGAATTTGATTTTGAACTTTTGCTGCGAAATAGTTGAGTCTAGCATGTGAAATAATATAGAGGAAAATACTAAATAAAGTTGAATATAAAGTAAAGTTTGTAAAACGAAGGGAAACTATTTTATAAAATATTTTTATGGCTATAATTGATATAATATATACCAAATATTTTATTCTTAAAAACATTTCTCACAATATTTCACGCACATTCCCTACTTCTAACCAATTAAACAAATTCATAAATATATTTTTAACATTGCAATAAATTTATTGTCAATCTGACAAACTTATCTTCCTGCTGAAAGTATGAAAAGTAATTCATTTTGGATTTGCATTAATTTTATGTCGCCTCAAGATACAACGAGTTAATTAAAAATCCAGCTGACTCTTGACAATGGCCTGAAGTCAGCGGAAAGCCGCCGAGTGCCATGCTTATAAATGAGAATATTATAGAAATGATGAATGTGTCAGCAAAATTCAAACGATTCGCACACTTCACGCAATGCAGACGAATGAATAAGGCCTGAAGAGAGCTGGATGACAGAGAGTAATGCAGTGGAGTCGAGGACGCTCAAGCAGCTGTTGCTAACAACCCTTCAGTCAATCTTTAGTAGGCCTTACGGGTCTATCAGGCGATTTTGTTTCATTGACATTGTGAATCTGATTACAGCCTGTTTCGTTAACCTACTAACTGCGTAACTGTGTCGCCTACAAGCTGTGGCCCGCTTCCTGTCCTTGCTCCTACACCTCTGCTGCCAGTGTCAACATTGTCATGTAAGCAATTTATATACCCAGCAATTGGGTGCGCTAAGGGGCGTATATGTTGCAGCTTAAGCTTGGTGCAGGAAAAAAAAGTCATCTATATCTGTAAGATATCTAGGGTATTTTAAAGTAGGCTCTCCTCTCACTCTCTCTCGCTCTCTCTCTCTCTCTCTCTCGACTGTCGAATGCAAACGTGCTTCAGAGTCGAGTTGCTTCTAAGCTGGTTGGCAACAGTTGCAGGACAAGTTAACCCCAGCCATTACAGTCAAAAGTTACTCAATGTTCATTGATGGGCATACACACACATACACACACAGAGAGAGAGAGAGACACGCCCACAGAGCTGTGCGTGCCTTAGCTTAGTTACCAGATAATTGAAAACAAGCTGGCAGAGCAGCTGCGAAATGTCCTTTGGGCAGGTCGCTTCAGAGAAAAAAGCGTAATTAGAGTTGATGAAGATGCAAGTGAAGCCATCTCATTGCACCTTTGGTTAAGCAAAGACTAAAATGACTTTAACACATGCTCTCCCATTAATATTATTGAATATTTATATTATTGATGCTGCACTTTTGCTATGAAAAGGCTTTCAGCATTTTCCCTTAATCTCATTTTATCTCCTGTCATTATTAATTACATATAATTTGTCTGCTGCACCAATTAGTTTGTCATTTAATGGTTGTTTGTACAGCTGCCAGCTGGGCTCACCTGAGGTAAGCTCATTCACACACACACGCAGTGACCGTGCTGCAAATTGAAAATGTGATTTTTCCGGTTTCTCCTTGTTGTGGCTGCTTCTTCATCGCATATGCATGCATTAAACATTATGTAATTTCCGGCAACTGGGTAAACTTTTTTTAATTAGCTCGTACTCATTAAAATTACCACCAGCCCGTGCAATAATAATCGTTGTTCTGATAAGCACATATGCATTAATGCAATGAGCTAAGGCGAAAAATATATGCAAATATAGTCAAAATACTTGATCAACTTTAACTGAATTTTAATGCTCGAAAAATATGTGTTAAAAATACATCATTCTTTAATTGCATTTTTCACAGACAAATGTGTATATACAGCTCTCCAGAATATGTAAAAAAAAGTCTTAAGCTGATACTATTCCAACTCCCATAACTTTTTCAGAGCCAAACAGCTGTTAAACATTGCCATACGTTGAGCTCCTCATTGTATTTAAATTAAAATGTACAAAATCTCCCAAATTTTTCAACTTTAGTAAGTGAACTCAATAATGCCATAAAATTTATGCAGAAAAATATTCAATCAAGCGCTTGACGTCCTCAAAATGTAATTCAGTAATTCGACTAAAAGTAGTTGAAAGCATATTTCACTTCACTCTATTTACTTTGCATGCTCGTGGCACATTGTTGGCCGACCGCAGCGCATATTTTGTCATTTTGTGGCATTTACCGCATGATAACAAAAAATTATTGATAAATAATATCATTTTGAGCCATGGCAACGGACGCAGCCGCAGTCGCAGCCGCAGACTGTGCTTTACGATGTGGGTGCATGGGCCAAACATGGATGCTTTGACGCTGACTGATGCTGATGGATGACACTTGGAAGTTGACTAAGCTGCCAATTACCTAGCCCAAACACGCTTACGCCATGCTTATCGTCTGTTTAGCATTTTTCTAAATTATAACGAATTTCCTTTCCTCTCCTCAAGGCGCGCAACAGTATCCTGATATAACAGCAACTCATATTTTATAGCACTCGCTTATTTCTTTTTTGCTTTTCTGTTTCGCGCACCCTCTTTAAATGTGAAATACGTTCACTCTAGAAATTTTATTCTGGCCGCCCGAAAGTATGCTACATTTTTGCCCAAATATTACTTTGATTATCAAGCGCATTTCGTTGGCTTTATTACATGCAATTACGCAACTTTGCTACACATTTCTCACTCATTATTACATAATGAGCTCCGAATAGGGTCCGCGCGCACATTAAATATCATCTGGGCAGCCGCCTAAAATTGAACCGAAATTTAAATTTCCAAAAATTCTGCTAGTCCCCCACAATTTCTCTACTGCCCCATAATAGCAGTTGCTCTCTGCCGTTTCCCTTTTTGGTTATAGTGAAATATATTTAAATATATATACATCTGGCTGCTCGACTGAGTTCTGACCATCACAGCGGGCGTATATAATATGAAAATGAAAATATTGTGACGAATTGTTGATACTCTCAACAGAAACTTGAAGAGTTATGGCACAAATTATTCTTAAATTATTTTTATTTTCTTACAAAATTATTTAAAAATACTTTGAAATATATTTAAATATTTTATATTTTTTTTTATTCTATATTTATTTTTGGTTAATTTCCTTTTTAAATATAATACTCTTCAATAAACAATGATTTTTCATCTCATTTTCAATGCATCATTTAGATACGCGACTTTGTCCGCATGAGCCTTGGTAAGAGCAGAGCTAAGCTGAGCCAAATTTTCAATTTGGCTGGTACCAAGACGACGCGACGTGGCTGCTGCTGTGGCTTTTACATTACATTTAACTTTTCTCGCCTTATATTTTATTCAAATGTTTTTTGCCGCAGATAAGTTGCTGCTGCTTGAGTGCCTGACATTTCCCACTTGGCTGCCGTGAAAATGCTGAAGAAAAGCAAAGCCAGACAGATAGGATGGACAAAGCAATGAAAGAGACAGAGACAGAGATAGACATAGACATAGAGAGATTGAGTTGCAGGCAGTGAGAGAGGGCAAGCAATGCCGGATTGTGCCATTATCAAAAGCGTCCCAACGCGCAGTCATTGTCCACGAAGGCGACTTGACACGCAGCCTCTTTCAACTCGCTCTGCTCTGCTCATTTCGTTGAAAATTTCGTGGCTTGCTATTTATGGGTCAAGGAGGATGTACACTGTCCTCTGCCAAGCCAGCTCAATGACCATTAGGCGGATCTTCTAGTCCCAATTTGAAAACGTTTTTTGTTTCTGCTGCCCTAGCTCCAGGGCCAGGTGCCCGGGACCTGCCTAAGCTGCTGGTCAGCATAATGAGCGAATTAAATTCGCGGCGAACTTTAAGTGAATTTAAAAAGTTCTGTGGTACCCTTGGCTGTCGCCATTAATTGAGTTACACACAAAATATACACAAGGTACACAAAATTTCATTACGCATACGACCCGTTGCATGACCAGCCCGAAAGTGCCACCAGAGCTAACCGAAAGCCCGGCAAAAGTTTCCCATAAACGTCATTAGTTTTAATAACATTTACACAAAGGCAAGCACTTGCACACCAATACACACACACAAACACACACAGACACACACGCACACCCATTCCACTGGCTCGTTGTCAGGGCATAAATTAATCCAAACAAATCATTTGTTGGCTCGTGCCGCACTCTAATCGAGATTTAGCGCTTTCTAATTACTTGATATGAACAACTTTTAAAGGGGATTTTTTAAATTGGCTGTAAATCTTGCAGTTCCGCAAACGTTGCCTTATTATTGTGAAATCAGCGAGCTCTCTGGAAATCATTTAAATAAATATTCTGCATAAATTTTGTGAACAAATAAACAAGTACGCGAAAATGTGCTAATTTGGCTTAGCGCACATTTTTAGCCAATTTGCGTGCGGCTTTTAACTTTCTAAATTACGCGCAAATGCACAAACCTATTGCATGAGCATAAGCTTTATACGCTGGCCAGGGAGACAGAGAGAGAGAGAGAGAGAGAGAGAGAGAGAGAGAGAGAGAGAGAGAGAGTAGCCTAATATGTAATACATGTATACAAAATAAATATCGTATAGAAATAAATATAGAAATGCGAAGTGAAATGATTTACTCGAATAAGATTTTATAGTTCTTCAAAACTTAATTCGACCACTAATTTTACGCGCTTTGTATTTAGCTAAATTTAAGCCACACTTCAAGCGACTTTTTTGTTTTCTTGAATATAAAAAATAAACAAAAACTACGCAGAAAACTTAAATTTCAAAATTTTGGTGAAATTTACACTAGTTTCCCTTAAATTTTCTTTGCATTATTATTACCCAAGCAAACGCAGCAAGCATATATATATATATATATATATATATATATATATATATATATATATACATATATATATTCTAGGGTATTTAAGCTTTATTACCTTAATTGTTGTTGTGATTGTATTTTACTCCGCTCTCGGCCATTTTGTGTTATGGCCATTTCAGCCATTGGTGCGGCACGGCTGGGTCTGCTAATTCGCATTTTCATTTGTTTTCTCGCCCTGTTTGCGCTTCAATTAACAACAACTTGTTACATGCGCAAATTGCACTAAGCTCTCAAAAGCAACAGAAAAAATAAATAAATAAATAAACGCGACGCTAACTGAAGAAAAAATAAAAACGAAAATATATTAACATTTATATATGTACACACATATATATATATATATGTATATATATGAGTGGGGATATCGCTGAAGCTGCGTAAGGTTTTCATTTTTGTTGGACTGTGCAGAAGAGAGCTGAAATAAATACTCAGGTAAATGGCCCATTTGCTGGCCGGGTGCTAATTTCGGTGGAATTTTTAATTTTTGAAATTTACAGGTTCACACATATACACACGCACACACACAAATATTTGTGGGAAAAAAAATAAATATATAAACTTAAAAACTAAAAAAAAAATATATTAAAAATATATATACAAATATATATCTATAAATATATGTTTTAATTTTTTTTTTAATTTATTAAAATTATTTCTTTTTTATTAAAATAATTTTTAAATAGCTTACACACATTTATATACATGTAACAGCAGTTTAGAGCTAAGTTCAGTTATTAATAAATATAGCTAATTTGATTAAAAAGGCAACGAAGGCTCACAGGGCGTATGCGTGATAAAAATAACAAAGTTCGTATTATAATATGTGATTTAATACAATTTTACTTGAACTTAGTTAGGTTCAAGCTTTTCTATGCATTACTATATATTATATATATATATATTTCTATATATTTTATTTCTATATATTTAGCTTTAGTCACTGGCCAAGCTCTATACCCTATCTATAACTCTTAAGATCGAGCAACTATTGTACTGAACGCGAATGCACGTCTTCATGAATTTGCGATTGAATAAATAAAGATTTATGCTCGCATGCAGCATCTGAATGTAACTGGCAATCGATTCAATAATAATAAACTTCACCCTCTCTCCCTCTCCCTCTTTCTACCCCCTCAATTTGGCTAGCGAAAATGGTAACCAATGCCATTTTCGTATCAATTTTTATCTCCCACCCCCCGGAACTGTCATGGCACAATGGTAACGATTTGCAAGTGGGGAATATGCTCGTAAATAGTGCTATGAATGTCGAGCATCGTTTGTGCATTCATCAGTGATGGCTATTGGAGGCTGCATCTACAATTTGGCCATAAACGAGAATCGCTGCGATTAGCTTAAATTGCACAACATGCTCTGGCGAATGCACACACGCACACACACACACAGGCAATAAAGCAATAAACGAAAGCCATGGACTGCTCCCGTAAAGGTCAGCAGCAAATGAAGTAGCTTAGGGATTCACATAAGTGCCCCAAAGATGTTGCTGCTGCTGCTGCGACAGCTGTTGCTGTTGCTCATGTTGCTGCTGCTGCTGCTGCTGTGGGGATTCGGGCACATAGTGTGCATAGCCAATATTATTAGTCTGTGCCTGCGCTGGGTAGCTCATGTGCTCGTAGAAGGCGCTGGGGGAGGCCAGGCACTCGACGGGCTGGGAGCTGGCGCTGGAGCAGGCCGAAGACAGCGAAGCGGACGAGTTGAGCGGCGGCGAGTGCGCGGCCACAGCGGCGGGTGCGGTTGGCATATGCTGCTGCGTTAGGGGCAGCATTTGATCCATAAGATACTGGTCCATTTCCTTGGGATCAATGTCGACTGCCGCCGGCTTGCTCAAGTAATTTAGCGCTCCATTGGCGTGTGACGCCGTTGCCGCTGCGGCAGCTGGAAAGCTGCCTCCGTTGTAGCCGTAGTTGGTGTAGCTGCCACGCGTGCCGTAGCCATACCCGCTGATGTTCTCCAGGAAGTCCATCTCCTGCACACCACTTACGCCCACGCCCACGCCCACACCCACACCCACACCGACTCCATTACCATTCTGCGTGGAGTAGTTGAGGTCGCCCAGCGCAATATATTCCCTGCCCGCGTCGAGCAGCACGCCGTAGTCATTGTTGTTGCCGCTGCTCGGCTCGCTTAGCTGGCGAAGCAGCAGACTATTGGCCGTTGGCTGCTTGGCCACGCCCGTGTAGGGCGTGGCAGGCGGCGTCAGCGACGACATCGAGCTGGCCGTCGAGCACGGCGAGTCGAGCAGGCCGCGATCCGTTTCGCTGCCCAGCGAGAGGCCCTGCTCCAGCAGGCTGGCCGCGCAGGCGCTGTTCAGTGATTTCATGAACGCCTCGTTGCTGAAGACGTCGGTGGTGCTGTTGGCGGTGCTGCTGCTGTTGCTGGTGGTGCATAGAGTGGAGCTGGCGCAGCTGTTGCTGCTGGCTTTGCTCGTGCGCCGCTGTGGTGCGTGGCCGCTGGAGCTGCGGCGCGCTGTTGAAGTAGTTGTTGCTGTTGCTGCTGGGCCAGGGGCAGCTGTTGCTGGCGTGGCAGCAACTGTTGCTGCCGTGCTGCCAGCCTCCGACTGGGGCTGGAGGCGAGCCTTTTTGCGACGCGGCTGGTATTTGTAGTCGGGATGCTCCTGCTTGTGCGTCATGCGCAGCTTCTCGGCAAATTCCATGAACGGCTTCTTATCGCTATCCTTCAGATTTCTGCGAAAGACAGAGAGAGAGAGAGAGGAATGCGCAATCAGCGCTTTAATTTACGGCCACTTTCAGTCAAATGTTCGCTTATTTATTGGTCTACAAATTGGCCGCCGAGTGACAAGCCGTGCGGCCTTCTAATTAACTCAAGGCGGATGCTTTGCCCTGCGCGCTCTGCACCCTTATCAGCGCATTCTCGACATTTCGACGCGCTTATCGCGCGCCCGCTGAACTGTGAGATTTTAATTTCGAAACCGATTTGTTCTTACAAACAATGTGAAGACGGCGCCGACGTCTATCATACATATACACTATATGTATATATATTGGAAATTGTCGCGATTAATAGCAGCTGAAATGCGAATAGGAAAACTGTGAAGCAGCCACTGGGAATATACCTAAGAGATGTGAAAGATGAAGCTGAGCTCAAAGGGCGATAAGCAGACTTACTAAGTTAGTTAGTTGACTTAGTTATCTTAGAGTGTGAGTTGATGAAAAAGGAGTTTGTATATGAGAACAAAGCTCATCTAGATTTTGTTTATATTTATTTCGGCCAACAAAATCAATTGTTGCATAAAGAAAATTTCATGAAATTTAAAGCTGCAATAGAAATGAATATACCTAGTCTTAACTAGGTAATTAATGCTGTAGAAGAAGAAATTTCTATAAGCCATGATATTCTGCATGATCTTTACTGTAAGCCTGTATCAAGGTATTGAAGGCATTCATCAGTGAACCAAGTATCATAGACCCCTAGACAATAAGTATTATCATGAGAGATCTTTCTGTTGGATAAACCAGACTCAGACTCTAGACTCTCAAATTATACATCCCCAGGCAAGTAATACCCCAGTTGAAGACTTTTCTTATATATATATATACAAGCTTGCGCCTGCCAACGATACTTTCTATTCAAAACACTCATCACAGACTCCACTATCTATCATCTGGGGTCTACAGATCTCCCTCCTCCCTTATACTCACTTCCACAGCTTGCCCAGCGACTTGCTCAGCTCCGAGTTTTGCAGATGTGGATATTGCTTGGACATGACGCGACGTGCTGCCTGGGCCCAGACCATGAATGCATTCATGGGTCGCTTGATGTGCTCCTTCTTGCGATCGGAGGGCGCTCTGCAAAGGTTCAAGAAAGATGCAAAAATAAAGTGAAATGAGCTTAAATGGCAGATTTTGTGAAAGCTTTTGTTTTGGAAAGTGCAAATGCTTCACAGCATTTACTTGACATTAATTACACGAGAAACAAACAGCAACAACAACAACAACGAGAACAACAAAAAATTGCTTTTCCGTTGGTGGCGGTGGCCGCCGTTGGCAATGGAAAATTCGCGAATTATGTCAAACTATAAATTGCAATTAAAACTTTTATTTGTCAGGGGAAAGAAACAGAAGCTGCGCCCAAGGCTGGCAAACTTCTAGATTGCAGCCAGAACTTTATATTGACTCAAACTAAAAAAAAAGTAGAGAGAACAACAAGATGGTCGGGAGTACAAGACTGGAGAAGTATGGAGAAATAGATACTATAAGATAGATCTTACATCAAATGCAATCAGTACTCCTAAGAGACAGCCAAAAGGGTAAAAACTTTAGCTGTTTAAGGAAATCAGATATAAATATATATACTTTATTCTAAGTCAATATACCTTTTGCTCCAGCTTACGCTGCCTAAAGCACAGAAAGAGCAACAACAACTGCTTGAAAAGGAACCACAAGATTGCAATGTCTGGAAATGGCTGCTGGAACCACAGAGCAATGTCAAAAAGCTTAAAGAGAATTGAATCGCATATAGTATACATATATATAAAGCTAGAGCAATATATAAATGCAATTTATTGTCAAAGCTCTGCTATTATCTACCGTCTATTGAAATCTATTCAAATTGTAAGCCATCTACAAAAGGGGAATTGAAATCGAATGGGTTTTATGAACGGATTTGATATCTGCAATTGGTCGTCATTTCGCTTGATGGCAAACATGACCCACATCGATTGGACAAGAAACTACAATTTGTTGGCCTTTCATGTCAACTCGGGCAGCATAACAAGAAAATTAAGAAATATATGGTTTACCACACCAACTCATACGATATTCTCTGTCTCTCTCTCTCTCTCTCTCTCTCTCGCTCTCTCGCTCTCTGTTTTGGCAAACCCTGAGCGAAAGTTGGCGACAAAGCTTAACTGACTTTTGGCAAAGCTGACTTATAGGTGGTTATAGCCCAAGCACTTTATATAACATTTATATTTTTATATACTTAAAAATGTTATATAGACTTTAATTAACTCAAAATAATTGACATACAAATTTTCTACATTTTTCTTTTATAAATTTTTATGAATTGAAAAGTTCACATTGAATTTGTTCTTCGTATTTTTACATTTTGGTTAAGCAAACTTAAACAAATTTCTAAAGTGATTTATAAAAGTGGCAAAAATTTGATATAGGATTGAAGGCGAAGGGATAACGAACTTTAATTTCTTCGAAATCAGAAAAAACAAGTAAGAACGTTGCTGTCGGACGCAACCCACAGCGAAATACTATTTCACGCCCCAACAGCACACAGGGGCATCTATCACATTACATTTTTTTTAAATTTAACCTTAAATCCCCACTGTCGCCGCTCAAATTAGCTGCAGATTAAAACTTTTCATTGGAGGTAGCCAGACAGTTTCAATTAGAATCGAAGCTTAGAGATGCCACCTCTCTCGATTTATCTCGATTGCCTTACCTTAGCAAGAACACGCACCTAAATCGAGAGATGTGGCATCTCTCCAAATAAGAGAGGTGGCACCTCTCAAAATGAGAGAGGGGGCAACTCTGAAAATGTGATATACATAAGTTCGTTGGCGAGGTGTGGCATCGAACCCCGGTGCGGTCATGTTGATATTTTTGTTACATTTTCTTTATTTAGTTATTTTGTATTAATAAAATATTCTTTTTTAACACATATATATAATTTGGCAAATCAAAAGACAAGGTCAAAGGTCACAAAGTCATTATGTGGCGCGTTATTGGCTCAGAAGCTGCAGATGTTTCAGTTTTGATTTGCCACGCCCCCAGTGGCCGTAGACAAATAATTTTTGGCATGTGCATAGAGTGGGCGTTTAAGAAGATAACTGTAAAGTTTGGATGCTTACATTCGAAAAATGCGAAAATTACAGGGTATTTTTCTGTATGTCACGCCCCTTTTGGGGCGTAACAATAATTTTTGGGGAATCGATAGAGGAGGCCCCCAGTAACCTAGCATCCAATTTTGAAGCTTCTAGCACTAAAACTGTGGGAGATATAAGCTGATATTTGTTGCCACGCCCCCTGAAGGCGTAGATATATCCGCCATAGCTTATCGGTCGTGGGATGTTAACCCGAGTATATATACCAAGTCTCAAGTCTCTAGCATCAATAGTGCTCAAAATATAACGAAACTAGTAAAATCACTATATATTCAGATCCGATTTGCCACGCCCCTAGTAGGCGTGGCCATACAATTTTTTGGGCGATCTTTATAGGATCGTAACAGTAACCCACGTGCCAAATTTGGGCGTTCTAGCTTTAAAACTGTAGAAGATACAGTTTGACCCGATTTGCCACGCCCCCAATGGGCGTAGATATATCCGCCATAGCTTTTTGATTTTGGGACGTCGACATGAGTGTTCAGTTAAAATCCCAACTCTCTAGCCCTTCTAGAAGTAGTGTTTCTGAGATACAGGAAAATGCATTTTCCGATTTGCCACGCCCCTAGTGGGCGTATCGGGAAAATCTTGACACTTTATCAGACGAGGGTATACACGAGTATATATTTCAAATTTCAAGTCTCTAGCTTCAATAGCGTCGAAATGGTTTGCGTTCATACGGACAGACGGACAGACGGACAGACGGACGGACAGCATGACGGACATTGCACAAAACCAATATACTATATCACTACGTGAAATAGTATAAAAAAACGTCAAGGTAAAGATAGATAGATATAGAGCTACAAATAACTATTTTTGCACGTTCTATTTCATCTAAACATCCTCAGAAACAAGCTTAAAAGGTCTCATAAAACTAAGGGAGAATTTATACATTTTTTTTTGGTAACTATCGAATATATATATGGCAAGGCTCAGCTCAGCTCGAAAGCTATTTTAATGGTATTTCTCTGTTTATTCTACATACTATCCTATATCACCTGCAAATATCATATTATCTAAGTGGCAATAAAGTATCTGTTAGTCTGTCACTCGCCACATGCGTTGGCCTCACTGTGATTTAGCGTGTTAGGCAAAAAAAAAGAAGAAAGAAGAAGAGAAAACAAAATACAAAAAATAAAAGATACTTTCCGAAACAAATTCAATCAAAGACATAGGCGTGACAGGTGGGCGTTGGCTATAGGTTGCCTCCGCACGGATTACTTTTATATATTGTAGTATGCTCGTTTCATGTATATTGAATTATTTATCCTAAATAAACATGAGCTGGCAACAGATTTTACTAGCTGAGGCAATGAATTTCGATTGTCGTTGCTTTTAGCTGTGCGTGTGTGTGAGTGTGCGTGTGTGAGTAGTGCGTGTGTGTCTGTGTGTGCTGTATCTACACAGGTGCAAATTTGCGCCAAGCAGCATTTTGTGGCTCGGCCCGCACAGCTCTTGGCTTTAATCAAAGCAATTCAATGAGCAAACAGAGCACAAAATAAAAACCCAACTGAGAAATAGTCCCAGCCAAGTGGTCGATAAACATTATTTTAACTAACCGAAAGTAGACAGCATTTCCGAAAATTTATGCGAGTGTCTACTGTAAATAAAAGAGCAGCCGCTGCAGCTAGTTAAGTAAAACAACAATTCCCTAATTCGAGTTCTGTTTATTTACATGAAAAGTTGAACCAATTCGCATTGTTGTTCAATATTGTAGTAGAAGTGTGATTAGGGTCGAAGTCTGCTGAATTTAACTTTGGCAAAGAAGATGAAGGAATATATTCTTCACATATGCCGAATCTATGCATCTAATACTCATCACAAGTTCAGCATAATCCCTCAGCTAAGCAAGTGCCTCATCTACGAGTGCAACGTGAAGATGAGTCGTTACTACTAAAAAAATAATAATAAGCTAAATTAGCATAAAATTATTAAATATGAATAGAATTGATTTTTATGGGCAATAAATATTCTTGAAAAATATGTAAGAGTGGGTAAGAGCAGATCAATCCATTTCAAATGAAATTTTCTTATATCTGTCTAAAAAAATGATTAGAATACAAGAAAATATAGATAGATATAGATACATTGTTATATAGATACATTTTTCTGAATATATAAATTTGTTCATGAATATTTATATAAATTTGCATATCAATTTTAAATTTTGTAAATAAATTGCTATGAATAAAAATAATACATATATGTATGTATACACTCATCGAAATTTGATTGAAGGCAGTTGCATTTTGCAGATACAACTGAACAAAATTCTTATTTATATTTTGTTTTTCTAGATCATAATTTTCTTTGTTTGGCATGCACAACATATGAAAAGTTAGTTTTGTCGCTAAGTAATTAACTAATTGCAATAAAATTAAAAAAAAAATTTATATAAATTATCCATGCAGACATGAGCAAAAATTTATAAATATTTTATTTTAATTAAAATTTAATTTTTATCTAAATTAAAAATTTCCAAAATATCTTTACAAACTTTTATTTATAGCAAATCAAATTTTATCAGCTCGAAGCACAACCAAAGAGAGTTGAGTAACTGTTGCTGAGGTGCAGAGCAACAGTGTTTCTATGTATGTGTGTGTGTGAGTTCACATAATACATGTATGTATGTGTGCTTAGGGCTGCTGGTCGCATCCTCTCTGCCATGCTGTTGCGCACTGCCTGGGCTTAATTACAACAGCTCGAGCTCGAGTTGGAGCTTATTAAGCGATTAAAAACGCGCGCAGACCGGAGGCCAAATGGCGGTTCAGTTGGACAAGAACTGAGGCAAGAGAGAAAGAGAGAGAGAGGGGGGGCAGATGACAAGCGGGAAGCTGCTTATCTGTAGTTGGTATCGTCGCGCCCCCTCCTACAGCCTGCCACCTTCCCCTTGCAACCCGTCAAAAATGACGCACAACAAGTGCATGTACATGTGTGTGTGTCTCTGTGTGTGTGAGTGTGTGTGTGTGTGTGTGTGTGTGTATATTGCCAGCTCTCACGCTTGACAGCACGCTAATCAGAATCAAGTGATGTTCGTTTTGCAGCAAAAGTTGCTCCCAACGCCCGTTTCGAGCACTTGGCAACTCGAGCACGTCTTCATTATGTTGTTGTTACTCTTGTTGTTGTTGTTGTTGTTTTTATTGTTGTTGCATTTGGAGATGCGCAAATCTCATTAAGTGATATCTTCAAGTGGCCCGTTAGCTGGGCGCTGCATATGAGAAATGAGCAATTTTTGTTGTTGTTGCTGCTGCTGCTGATGTTGTTGTTGCACATGCCAAAGTTGTTGCTGTTGCTGCATCGTTTGTTTTTTTATCAGCAATGGGCCATTTGCAGCTTTTGTTATTAAAACACACACACACACGCATAAACACACACAAATTGAAAATTATTCAAGCCCAAATATTTACCAGCAAAAGTCGTAAATACAACAAATTTCCATTTTTCGCTCCCCACAGAAAACGTATAAAACTCATTCGACTACAAATGCAGCCAATTAGCAACGTCTCACAGCGATTTTCACAAGTTCAACAAATATGAATTGTAGCTTACAGATACAACAACAACAACAACAAACTGCGTGTCAACAAATTGCAGTCGACAGTGACGCCGACGGCGACGCCGATGCCGATGCCGACGCCGCCTGCGGCTGCAGTTGGCCTGTGTTTGCTTAGGCAGCGCTGCTCATCAATTTCCCACGCCGCCAGCGCCGCTTTTTACGACACTTTTTATTTTGTTGGAATATTTCTCACTTTTTTTTCTAAACACTTTTGCGCCACATTCAAATGCCGAACGGATGCTGAGGGTCTCCTACTCCCCCCTCTGCTCCACCCAGCCCTCTATTTGCTCTTGCTTTTATTTCGCTCGAAAACGAAAACAGTCGAAAAATATCAAGTTGGTCAAACATTGCGAGCCACTGATAAGCCGATAAGGCAATAGTTGAACAGTTGCATGACGGGCTCAACTGCCTGCCTTCCCCTGCCCTTGCCCCTCCACACACACACACACACAGCTACCGTGAGAGCTGCAAGCGAGATGCGCATTTGAAGTTTACTCAGCTTTTGTTGTGACAAGAGCCAGCAGCAACAACAACAACCCATGCAACCACATTCAAGGTCTCTTAGTGGTTGCTGCTGCTGCTGGTGTTTGCAATGCGACTGTTGCCTCGCTTCTTGCTATTGACATTGAATGGCATTCTAAAAGGCATTCTGAGAATAATGTCAACTTCTTTGGGGCAGGTTGCGGCAGGAATTGCAGGCGCAACAGCTGAAAGGAGCAACAGCCGCAACAACAGCAACAACAACATCAACAGCAGCCGCAATAGCAAATTCCTCAGAAATAGCTCAACAAAAACAGAAATTTATCTCGAGAAAAATTTCATCAAAATTGAAGCTAAATTCAGAATTTAATTTCATAAAAAAAAAAAACAATTGAAAATCAATAAAAAAAAATAATAATTCCAATATCACAATGAACAATATTTTCATATTTTCACATTGAATAAAAATACCCTAAATTTTCACAGAAAACTGTAAACCCCCATTTAATTGGGCATTTGCAATTTTCCACAGCATTGGAAAATCTCTATATATTGCGTATTTTCTTCATTCTGCAGTTTTCGCTTGCTTTATGGGTTTGTAAACGGGCAGGCGAACCTTGAACTTTCCATATCATTAACTTGGCCTCCAATATTTTCAGCCTTATACGTAATTCGAAAAGCTTTTACTTTTCATATGAAGCTGGGCGTGGGTCTGGCCCTCGCATCTCATCTCTCGCCTCGTCCTGGCACACACTTGAAGGCCCGCTTTTTCGCTGCTTGTTTTTCAATTTCCAAGTCAATTTATTTTTACAGCCAGTCGTCGACGACGACGCACTTGAGCCGCGGCGAGAAGAGCCCAAGAAGATGCGACCATCAGTGACCAGGGCACGCATAGAATACACTTTCAATGGGGGGTCGGGTCGTGGTAGGTGGCGGCTGGGCTGGAGTGGGGCGGCCGGACGGGGGCTTAAGCACTCTCGGTCTGCCACTCACAACTACGCAATGAAGAGCGACACTTTAAGTGCCCGAGCTCGGACCGAAACCGAAGCAAACTTGTTAAATGCTCTGCTAGCTGCTGTTGTCGTTGCTGCTTTCAATTATTTGAAGGAGTACACAACATCGATGATATGCGATATGGCTTGATATGTCTCTGACATGGCTGTTTGCCTTTCGAAATGTCCTGCTGCCTAAATAACACTAGACAACAGCAACGTACTTTCAATTGGGCGTTGTTAGAACTTTTCTACTGCTAATGTTAATGCTATTGGGAATGCCAATGTTAATGTTAATGTTAATGAGAATGTTAATGGGAATATAAATGTTTATTCGTTGTGAATTTTAACCATAGCTATGACAATGACAATGACAATGACAATGACAATGACAATGACAATGACAATGCTTGAAACCACGTCGTGTTGGCACTTCAGCAGCATATGTCCATGTCATCTAGAACTGCGACATGGACAATATTAAATGCCTGGAGAATGGCGCGTAACCTCACACGTATACACTCACACACCCACACACACGGATGCAGGACGTCAGATGCTCCATCCTTTATGCTTCCCAACTGTCAATTTGTTTGGATTTGGGACCTGCGTTTTCGGACAAAATAGGCGCCCCAATGCTTATGCTTACATTTTTCGTGTTAAGCATTTTATGAAATGATAAAAAACAAATAAAACTTATACATGTCTATGTGCGCGTATGTGTGTGTGAGATGAGCCGCTTGTCAACTCGATATTCCACTTCATTTCCCGCTGTGAAGCGGCTGGCTTTTCATTCAAATCCCAGCAATCTGTGTGTGTCGATGGGCGTTTATTGCCCGATCCCGGAGCCCATTGCCACGCACCTGCGCCTGGTCTCTCAGGTCTCGCTGGCACCTGGTCATAAAACCGCCAACACAGCCACCGGCGGCCATTTTGGCAAGCGACCCACGCGGCAAGCAAAAACCAAACAACATGACAAAGTGTTTCTGGTGTGAGTGGGTACAAGGACGTGCGTGTGTGTGTGTTTATGTGTGTGAGTGGAGTAGAGTAACGGCTGGGGCAACGTTTTGTAAATTTACTTGCTAACAATTTGGGTACCTGAAAGCTGGCAAAAAGTGAAGAGCCGAAACACTGGGGAGTCCTGGCTCCGCCAGACCGAGTGAATGTGGGCTCCGAAAGTTTAGTCAGGGCCGTTGCGGCTACGAGCACCGCAAAGAAGCTAAGCAACGGCCAACGGCAACAGACCAGAACAGCACCACGCGCACCACCCATGCCCACGCACACCAGTCGCAGCAGTCACAGCACCCGCATCCACCAGCAGCACCTACTACAGCCGCAAAATCAATATTTATCTTGTAAGCCGTACGTGTGTCTGGCCGGCGCTATTGTTGTTGTCCAAATAGATAGCGAGTGGGGTCCTGACAGCAGGACTTCCCTGCCAGCAGCGCCAGCACCCAGCACACACACTGGACGCAAATTGCCAGAGAATGACATGAAAATCGAAAATCCACAGATATTTAACCAGCTGTTGTACTATTGTTTATACGAATGAAAGCATATTTTTGCTTGTCTGAAAAGTGAGCTGAGTTTTGGCAATTGGAAAAAGTTTTCTACAGACTTCAAATATTTTTCTATATTTTTTTTTTTAGTTTTCTACAAACTGGGAATATTTTTCTATTTTATTCAGTTTTCTACAAACTTAAAATATTTATCAACATTTTTTTTAGTTTTAAACAAACTTGAAATATATTTCTATATTTTTTTTAGTTTTCCATAAACTTTGAATATTTTTCTATATTTTTTGTAATTTTAAAAAATCTTGAAATATTTTTCTAAATTTTATTTTTTAGTTTTCTACAAACTTGGAATATGTTTCCATATTTTTTTTTTAGTTTTCTACAAACTTGATATATTTTTTTTTCTTCAAAATTGGATAATTTTCTACATTTTTTATTAGTTTTCTTCAAACTTAAAATATTTTTCTATATTTTTCTAAAACTTATAAAAATGCTCACTTTATACAGAAGTCAAAGGTTTTTTTATGCAATATTTAAAAATCTCGAGCACAAAACTGTTTCCCCATTTCACTCCAGTGAGGATCTTAACACTTTCATGTCTTTCTTCCAAAAGAAAAACACCTTTTTACATTCGATTTCCCAGTCCATTCTTAAACGTTTTTCCATCAAAAAGTTTTCCCAAGCTAAACAATTCTATTCAAATTTGTTCTCATATATGTGAGCAACATTTTTGACGTGATATGTGTCAATGTTGTGTGGATTGATTGGACCCGCTGGTCGGTAACGCCCAATTTTGGCTGACATGAAGTGTTGGTTTAGGCGAGATCCATATGTTGGGCATGTAAATTGACTGGGCGGCCAAGCACGGCCCAGAAAGGAAAAGGAAAGAGAAAAGAAACTTAGTCCACGCTCGATGATATCAGTGCCCGGCGGGCACCCCACCTGGTGGTAGTTGGTTGCTTTGATAACTCAACGAAGTCAGATAAGCAATAAATTATTTATAACGTCGTCGCCGAAGCATAGCCGAAGTCCTCTTATCTAATCGGCGAGTAAACACACTTAGAGCAGCGCATAAAAAATATAAAATGAAGAAATTAAAGCTATTCCCTCAAAAAGGGGTTCAAATGCCACATGGGGTGCATGGGGTGACATGCGATATGATATAAATACACATATTTAAAGACCACGGAAAGCGACAATAAAGTTATGTCCACGGGAACACAGGGGCAGAGGCAGGCCAGGCGAAATTGCGACTTGCGACTTGCGACTCGCGACTGGCGATGATAAAGGCAAGCGCCAATCATCGCGCTCCTCAAGTGTTTGTCACACTTATTTCTACTATTATTATTTATATATTTTTCTGATATTTTATTTGCAATTTGTTTAGGTTCAAATCGCATTTTTGTGCAGATGATTCACGCCCTGAATTTTTGGACACACGAGCTTGCGGTTGGCGCTTGAGGTGCTATAAAAGGTGGGCTGAGGCGGCGGCGGCGGCAAAGATCACATCTGAGACTTTTAATAACGATATTATTTTATCGACCTGTCTGTCGTTTTATAACACTTGCATTTCAGGTTCGCATCATTAGATATTCAAATATTCTTTTTGTGTAGTAAAAATAGTTCTCAGAAAAACTAATATTTTTTTACTACTCAGTTTTGTTGGTGAAGTTCTTAAAGAATATTTTTTTATGTCACATTTATGATAGTATATATGAAATTGATCAGTTTATAGACTTTTCCTATATACTTTTTTATACAAATATTTTTACTCAACAATTTTTCATAGACTAGAAAAGCTTTTGGTTTACATTATGATCAGATCTAGCTCGAATCTTAGTTCTTAGTAGATTTTGTGCAGAGAGAAAACTATTCACAAAGATCCTTTATAACTTCATTTAGTAAGACTTTCTATATCTTATTAAAACTTCTATATTAAGACTTTCTATATCTTTAGTTACATTTTCTATCGTAAGACTCTCTATAACTATTGTAGAACCCTCTATACGAAGACTTTCTATATCATTGATAATGCCTTCTATAGTAAAACTTTCAATAAGTATGGTAAAACCTTCTATGGTAAGACTTTCTATATCTTTGGTATAACCTTTTTCTTCTTTCTATATCTTTGTTTATAGTTTTTCTGTATACAAAGACCTCCCTTAACTTATAAGCCACATAGTAAAACCTTCTATACCTGGTAAATCGTATAGCAAACCCTTCTATAACTTGTAGCCGATCTAGTATCGCTTTAGATTTCTCTCGGCAATCTCAGGGACAAGTATTTGCTACCTCAAACATATAATTCCCGCATGAGTACATAGAGGCCCCTCCCCATATTCTATACGGGCCTGTGTATGGGCTTTTTTAAAGCGACTTAAAGCAAAGGCAAGCAGGCGTAGATAAACAAAGTCTAGTGTGTGTAAACGCACGAGGGGCAGTAGTCGTGGGGTTGGGGTTGGGGTTGGGTCTCCAACTGGTGGAGGGGCTCTAAGCGCAGCCGTTATGTAGCGCAGATAAAGGCAATGGGCTGGCTGCCTACCCGCCTCCTCGTCATATCCTTGTGCAAATACACACGTGTTCTTGACAGCGATTGCGCTTTTGCAACAATAAACACAACACGTAGTCCAAGGATGTTGCTTGTTTGCGACCAGCTGAGCGCATGTAGCTGATAAGCGACCAAAATTACAGTAGACTCTCGCTAAGACGACTAATTAGGACACAGATCCAAGATAAATGTGGGACAATAATATGCTTCTCCTACTCTCCTCGATCCACTCTATCGAGTGTAGAGTGTGGGGCAGCTAATCATATGAGTTGCTCGCTGAACCACAGCCGTGATAAATGCTCGACAAACAGCCAAAGGGCGCTGCTGCTGACCGTTACACAGGAGCACACAGGGATCAGAGAGAGAAGGCCGCCAGGCCGTTCTCACGACTCGCGCTGGCGCCAGCCAGTTGCCCGGCTGCACTTACCGCGTTTGTCATTCAGTTGCAAGTGACAACTCCGACTGTGTTTCCACTGGATTTGGCATTATTTTCACACACGTCTACACCTGCACAGCCCCACGGCACAGGGGGCAGCCCCCAACGGCTCGCTTCCCCTGGCTGTCTGGGCAGCTTGTTAGCAGTTAACATCTTTATGCTAAAAACATATTTATTCGCTTTTTATGCCTGAATTGATTTGTCGTCTTCATTTTGAACGTGTTTCGTCTCCACTCCCCCACACCCACTGAACCCTATAGATATATACATATATGTGTGATATCCCAGCTACTAGCATGTGTTAAGATGTGTAAATTCAGTTCACATATTTACATATGCCAGCGTATTCCCAAACGTTTCGTTTCTTCTTTTACACTTTTTGCCTTTGCGGTTCGCCAAGTTTGTTTATCCATTTAAATAAAATATAAAAAAAAAACACACACACAACAACAACAACAACAAGAACAACAACAACAACCACAAGCTCATAAAATTGTGCTAATCAGCGGCAAGAAGAGCGCCACGCTTAGTCATTCATAAACGCCTCGATTCCAGGTTATCCACATCACGAGATTTCTACGAGGGAAGCTTGGGCGACTCAGGACTAGGGGCAGATGGGGGGTTGGCAAAGGTTGAAACTAAGATGTGATCATAGCTATATATGTATATATAACTATATATATGTATATATATTGAAGAAGATTATCTTGAAAATACTTTTCCTGATTTTCATTCTTCTACTGAACGATAATCAAATTTTTAACATTTTTCCACAAATATTCAATACAGATAAAGCTGATAAAAATTCATAAATGCATTAAAATAAATATTAAGTAAATATTATTTAATTAAATAATGAGATATATTGCTATAAATATAAATAAAATGAATATAAAATATATAATATATATTATTTAATAAAAAGTAAATATTACTATAAAATTTGCCTCAATGCCTGAGTTATGCACTGATCATGATCAGTTTAGTGCAGCTTTAAATCCTCCCATTAATACTCAATATTTTCTATATCATGCCAGATGCCAGTCCTACATTTTGTTCTCTTTTATTTTCCTAAAAATACAACAAAATTTGACTCTGCATCATTTTAGCAAATATTTTTAAAAACTTTTTCCAGGTGAGGCTTACAAAAAAGTTGCTATAAATTGCTATAAATCTAGAGAGCGCAAGCACAGTTCAGAAATATGCTCAGATATTATACAAAACAGTTAACTGATATTATAGTATAGTTTGGACTGTATATCCTTGTTGCCATTGGTTGTAGAAGTACCTTTGTTCCTATGAGAGGCATATTTCATGTAAGCCTCGCTTTCAGAACTCTATAAAGTGCTAGATCTGATATGTATTTTATATGAAATATTATTTTATAGATCTATAATTTATCTTTACTTACTTATAACTTACAGATATCTACAAACTTTACAAAGCCCTAAAAACTGATACCTTTTTTTGGGTATACTTAAAAGAGATTTTTAACCCTCTTATAGCTACTGATGTATGATGTAGCTAATCGATCTTCCTACTGACTGCAATATAAAAACTTAATTCAATTCACTTTGACTGGCAACGGACAGACTGTCTAGAAATCATAGCTCTATCTTATCACTGTTGCCAAAGTAAAACCTTTGAGGAAGTTGCACTTTATGAAGATTATAAATAATAAGCCATAAACTGAAAAGAATCAAGAAACTACTACTGACTGAAGTGTGACCAGCCCATGCAATTGCCTGATAAATGAAAATATGAATACTGAATTGGTATAGATTGAGCTCTAAGATGACATTTGAATTATAATATGTCCATATAATATATAATAAGCTCTTATTTATCTATGCTCAAATGCAGAATCTTTTATCTCGAAATCTACATCATAACTGAGCATGAAGTATGCTAAAATTGCTATAAAACTATTTTATTATATTTATTTCATCGTCCAAATATGATCAGAAATCACTAATCTACTATTCCCTATTTCTATAAATATCAAAAATTATATATAGAACAGATTCCCATCCACATCTAGCCCTACTGCTTGATCCGCTCTCTTAGCGTTTTCAACTTACTTGGCTGAGGCTTGGACCAGATTCCAATCGTAGCCCTCGAGGACCTTCATGACGGCGCTGGTGATGCGCTCATCCTCCTTGCGCCCGCCTTGGCCGGCGGCTCGTTTCTGTTCGGCCTTCAGCGCATAGTTGGCCAGGACCAAAGTCTCCACGGGCTTGGCGCGCTCCGCATTCGAATCGGCGCTCATTTCGCTTGTTTGCCGACGGCTGCGCGGCTCTTGTCAAAGATACAGTTACAGTTATGCAGATGCAGTGGGAGATACAGCTAGAGCTGCTCGGATCACTCAGAGACTTGGACAGACACCCACACACACAGCTGGCGAGGCGACGCGACGCGACTGACAAGCAAACTGCGACTGATCTGCGCCTGCCGAGTGCTCGGCCCTCGGCTCTCGGCGCTCGACTCTGTGTGCGTCAGCTCGGCTCGGCGATCGGCTGGAGATAAGCTCAAGACGCCGCGGCCCGCGGCGTTGGTTGGCTACTCGTCCGTCCGTCCGTCCGTCCGTCCGTCCGTCCGTCCGACCGTTCGTTCGTTCGTCTTCTCCTGCTGCTGACGATCCGCGGCGGGGGCGAGCACATAAAAATCGCGGTACGCGTGTAAACATTAACATGTTCATGTGAAATTAGGTGGCCCCAGCCGCGGGCCAAAGGGGGCACCGATCGAGTGACAGTCGAAAGAAAGAAGACATCCAAAGAGAGAGAGAGAGAGCGTGAGAGAGAGAGAGAGAGTGGGAAGAAACGTACTGAAATTAGTAGACACTTTACAACCACATGTGGATTTATGACACCTCGACGAAGCGCTGGCGAGAGGGCGGGCGAGGGGACGGGACGACGGCGTTGGCCACTTGTTGCAGCTGTATTTGCGGCACGACAGCGATAAGCTGCACAAAAGTGCTCGATAAGGGATAAAGGATCGTTAAAGCAAAGGATGAGAGACACAGAGGGAGCCTAAGAACCGGTAGCAAAAGGAAATGAATTTAGTGAATGAAATTTAAGATAATTAGTTAAATAAGTGTTCTATAATGGAATTTACAGATATTTTATTTAATAGTTAATATGCTTATAGAGTGAAACCTCGATATAACGAACTTCGTTATAACGAAAAACCCAACATCACGAATTCTCTTTCTTGAAGTTGATTTTACCAAAGTTTTACTAATAAATACCTATAGCGAATCAATAGATTCAGATTCGTCATGTCGAGGTTTCACTGTAGTTTCTAAGAAAATATAGCACAAATTAATAGGTATTTTTTATTAAATATTTAATATATATTATACTAAGACATAAATTAACTTTGATCCAAGTCTTTTTGCTTTCTTCTTCTCGATCTTTAAGGCAGTGATTCTATTACTAAGAAACTTTTAAGTCTATTAACTAAGCAGTTTTTATAACCAAATTAGGATGTTGTTTCAGCTGAAGAAGCAAACATTTTATAGCCAAAGTTTACCCCTGATATGCAAACTAAGTTCTCATTGAACTCATTCCATACTTATTTTAACTTTTGCAGCGTTTCGCTATAGATGTAATTATAGTATATACATATGTATGTATATAGTAAATCAGTTAGCAGTCCGTCTATCAATTCGTTCGTCAACTGCTCAACCTTTTAAGCTGTCATCATCCTCAAGCTTAGCTTCACTTGAACTTTAAGCTGAGTTTAGTTAGTGGACAAAAGGTTCAAACAAAAGCATCTTTATGAAGTTTAAGAAGGTTTTGAAAGAGTCGAGAGGTGAAGCTTTTCAGATATATCAAGCTGGTTTAATCGAACTATGGCAATTTGTTTCCTCTTTGAGAACTAGATCACATATGCTCTAGGGACTTCACATACCTTTAATCGCGTTGTGGAAAGGAGAAATCAAATCGACTACAAAATTCCTGAACAAGGATCTAGATTAGAAGTTGGCGATCTAGCCTATTCATCTCTATGAATGTGAACCAACTATGTATATTAATTAATATTTATTAATATTTATTTATATTTATTAATATTTAATTATATTTATTAATATTTATTAATATTTAGTTATATTTATTTATTTTTATTTATATTTTTATATTTATTTAGATTTTTTTTTAATATTTACATTTACATATTAAATTTATTTTAAATATATTTAGAGCTCATCAATCGGACATCCTAAACCCCTCTATTTTTTATTTATTTTTTATATTTATTTAGATTTTTTAAATTAATTTACATTTGTTTATATTTATTCTATTTATTTTTATATATATTTATATTTATTTATACTTTTTTAGTCCTCTAACTCAACTCGCTCTCCAAAAGCCCATCAATCGGACTTGCTAAACCCCCGACTAACTTTAGTTCCTTGTTCGCGCCACCTAATCCGAGTTCTCAGCTGATAATGGCTTTGATCCAAGCGATTATAAGCCACGCTTATTTATTCTAATTCCCAATTCTATATTTAGCCTCGCGACATCGACTCGAATGCGACATCGTAAAATCACAAATCTTAAACGTGAAGAATAACTCTGTCGAAACTAGATGCTATTCATTTCATGGCCATAAAATGAATCGATGCGTATTTATGTTGGCCTTTTATTTATTATTGTTGCCATCTCTCTCTCTCCCTCTCTCTCTCTCTCTCCCGCTCTCTCTTTGTCACACTCCTGTTTTAGGTGGTTTCAACTGGTGGATGCGACTTTTACCCGACATTTCTCCGTCTGCAGCCTCAGCTCAGACTCAGGCCCAGGCTCGTTGGGTTTTTTACAACTTTATAATTTTTACAACTCAATTAACTTTTTTCGACTCAAACGCCGCCGGCGAAACGTATAAAAAACAAAACGAAATATGGAGAAGAAGAGCGCCGAAATGACCAAAAATTTAAACAATAAAACACGAAAATGCATAAACGAAATCATAAATACCTACTAGATACGATCGAAGAGCAGCCAAAAACGATCCAAGACGTCTGCCCGATGAGCGTTTTATGCGATAAAAAACAAAATGAAAACATGTAACGGTGGCCGTGTAGGGTATGATAGACTACAAAGTACCCTATGGAGAGCCCGAAGAGTCTTTTAAGATCAAAGTTCTGCCAGTAGCAAGTATTCGTTACCCAAATAAAACCCATTTATGCCTGGAGAAACATAGCTTCTCTATAGAATGTTACTGATTTCTGGATAAACTAAATCGGTTTTTGATGCTATGGCAATGGGTGAATCTACATACCAAATTTGGTAGCTCTAACTCTTAAAGTTTTCGAGATATGCTAAAAATAAAATTCCAATATTGATTTTTATTATTATAATCGAAATGAAAGACGATATCTGGAAAACCATTTATATTTCCAGCTGGTATAGTTCCTGAGATCGAAAGATGAACGTAAAACGGAGATAACTCATCATATATACTTTTTCATACTGCCACCTATTCAAGAACCTATATACCCCGCTTACTCAACCCCAATATCCGCAGGGTAGCGAGAAAAAAAAATAAATAAAAACAAAACTGAAGTGTCATAAAAGGCATCAAAATGGAAATAATACTCACAGCATCACCCCCCTCCCCCTCCCCTCCATTTAGCCAGCCCCTCCCCCTCCTACACCCTTTCGGAAAATTGAATCGTGTCTAGCAATTTAATGGCAGCATCTAACAAGTTCCCCCATGCCGACCCTGCCCTGCCCTGCCCCCACCCACTGGCAAAGCAATTTTCTCGCCGGCGAACTTCAAAAGGCGCCGCCTTTGTTGATAAACAAAACGAGCGAATGCAAAATGTATGCGAAAAATGTATTAAAAAATAAAACAAAAAAAATAAATACAAAATCGAATTAATTAAAAATTATTTTTTTTTTTTTTTATAGAAAAGCCAAAAGGCAAAATGAAAATTGTTTTTTTATATTTTTTTGCTGCTTTTGTTTTTGCGATCAAATTGGAGCAGCGCCGAAAGGTCGCGGAAAAATGCAGCCGCAGCAGTGGCAGCGGCAGCGAGAGCAGCGGATGCGCCGAGCGCTTGACAATTTTTGCGACTTGCCATGAAATCAAATTATTTGATCTAAGCCGCCGCCAGCAGAGCTGCAGCCTCTGCTCTGCGACTAAACGAAACCAAATGGCGCGTTCGTCGGCGCAGACGATGACGTTGGCAGCGCCAATGTTAGAAAAATGCCCCTCGCTCCCTCTCTCTCTCTCGCTCACACGCCAGCCGCACGACATGTGTTGCGGAAATATTTAGCAAAGCAAAGCAAAGCAAAACGTCCGACAATACATGCAGCCATCTCGCTCTCGCACTCGCTCTCGCTCTCGCTCTCGCTCTCGCACTCAGCTGGCTGCTCGCAGCTCATTTGCAAGCAAAGACAATAACGAAACGAACAACAATAACGAAAATCGTTCGCTGCGCCGGCATTTTGTTTTATTGTTTCACACCTGATGCGCGCTCGTGTTTTGTTCGTTCGTTTGACCATCGGCTCAGAGTCGACCTGCCATTCGCCAGATCGTTAATTGCCCTTTGTGTGTGTGTGTGTGGGTTGTACATGTAATTTTGTAAGTGTGTGTGTGCCAGTGTGAGTGCGTGTGTGTGTAATTTAGCGTAGATCGTAACCACTTGCTGCTGTTGTTGTTGTTGCTTTGAATGACCCGTTGGTTTGCTTTGTTTTCTCTTTCGGCCAATCGGAAGAGGCGGGACTTGCAACTCAATAAATATTTACATGCATATATATTAAAAAATATTTAAAAGATGTATTATTTGAAATCCAAATACATAATAAATAAAGAATTTATACATTTATCACTATACGAATTTAATTTGTTTTTTCGCAAGTATATATGTATCCATCTGTTTATATATGTATGTACATATGTATATATGTGCATATGTATGTCCATTCGTACAAACAGAAATTGAGTCATAGCACAAAATGTGATTTTCATTATCTTGGCTGTGGTGTGTGTCTTGGCTAACGATGTCTTGCAAAAGCTGGCTGATTTGCACCTAAGTCAATGTGCTATCGGCAATCCGCCACAATTGAACGACGAGGGACGTCTTTTCGCACGAACAAAGATAAATTTATTTAAAATTTAAACAATAAAACCATGTTTAATGCCCTAATGCCGCTCATTTTACTCATATCAACAATTGATTATAAAACATAGTTGCACTGGTTAGGCCCATTTTTATCAAACGCACTTTGATTTTAGTGTCATCTAGAAGCGTTCATTTATCTCCCAGTTACTTCAATACAAAATTAAAGCTAGTTGAATTAACTTACTGCATTACTTACTGCATACAATAATATATTATTTTCTATAATAGCCGCATACATATGTTAATTTATAAAAAACAAGAGTTTATCAATATCGTGTAAACAAAAAAGTTCACCATTTAGTTCATTAGCCACGAACCGATAGTTCCGCAACTATTTAAATGGTTCTCAAATGGAACTTCTGGTCGAGCCTGTTGTTGGTGTTGTTGTGCTGCCAAGATTAATTCTAGCAAATAATTTATAAAAGAGATTCAATTATTTATGTAAAAGTGCAAAGAAATACAATAAATAGAAGCGCAAAAAGTAAGTTGGTGCTGGTTTTATATAAATATACAACAAGCGCGTGCCAAATAGTGAAAATTGTGCGTAACAAAAAGCCAGAGAGACTGCTTCGGCCACAGTGCCCGTAGTGGTGGCAACTTTTTTCGTCTTGCTTTATGTGTGCTTCGTTATCGTGTACGTATACGTCTCGCTGGCATTCCTGTGTTGGTGTGAAAACGTTGAAACAGTCTGGCTAGCAACGTGCTCGCTGTAAAGCCAACAACAGTGTAAGAGAGACAACCCTACTGCAGGCAAGCATGCATACGTGCGTGCCTGCATATATATATATATATACATCTATGCATATGTATATACATGTGTGTGTATGAGTGCCAGGGCAAACGACTCGCTTGTATTTTTTCGTATGTCGCCGTCGTCGTCGTTGTCGTCTCCGTCTCCGATGTAGTTTTTTGTCTCAGCGCAATCTTAACAATATTTTAAAACATATTTGTGATATTTTTGGCGGTTCTTGTCGTTGTAAATGCTCAAAAATAACCCAAATCGAATGCGCAGATAGTGCCAGACGTGTGAAAACGTTCACTCAAACAAAGCTCGGCTGAGAAATAAGAAAAAAAAACAGAAACAGAAAAGGAAAATCATTAAACAATACCAAAAGAAAAAAGGAAAAAAAAAAGTTGCCAAATGGCCAAAATGGCCCTGGCTTAAGCTGTTAAGAAATGTATAAAACGAATTGTTTTCGATATTGCGTAAATGTGAGTGCATCTGTGTGTGTGGATGTGCATGTGTGTATGTGTGTGCTCTCAAAAACAAAAACAAAGAAAGTTGAAATGAACTTATCGTCGTGACGTCGCTGTCGTCTCCAGTGTCGTTGTTGTTGTCGTAGTTGTTGTTCTTGTGAAATTGAAATCCAATTAAACGCAGTGCATTTTCAGCTGGAAATTGAAGCGAGCGTCAAGTGCAAGCAGCAGCAGCAGCGGAGCAGCCTGGCCACACTGTGACTCCCGAATCCGCCAAGGTAGGCATACGAAAAACTCCCCATCCCTCTCTTTCCCACAGACAGACTACAGCCAGACAGCCGTTAGCCGTAGCAATAGTTCGGGTTGAAAAAAGTAAGAGAAAAAAAGAAAGAAAAAAACAAAAACAAAACGACGTTTGCTGTTTAGCGTTAGGTCGCCTCGTCCTCGACAGCGAGGCCATTGACTGCAGCAGCGGAGTCGACGGCGACGTCGACGTCATTGTCGCCGTTAACGTTGACTCCAAAATTAATTGCATAGATTGTTTTATTGCTGTTGTTGTTTTCTGTATGGCTATTGACTCTTATTGGTCTGTTGTTGGAACAACTGTTTGTATTTGCGGTTTCTTCCTCTCCTCTGTCTCTCCTCTGTGACGGCGCTTGTGTTTTGCGGAAGTCTTTTTTGGCGCCCGCCAACGCAACGTGCCGCTTAGTGCTTTGCAATTGTAAAGAGGCCCCAAGAAAATTAACATATTCGACATATACATACATACAAATACATACATACACACAAATATTGTATATACATATGTACGTCTGCCGGAACTAGCAGCAAAGAACAGGAACAACAAAAAGAAGCCGTCCCGCTGCACTCCCACCACGATCAGCTGTTGCTCTCACACGCACGCATACAACAAACACCCACACATATACGTATACTGTGAGAGCGAGCAAGAGAGACATAGCGCAAGTGTGAGCCTGCGACTGTCTCACTCGCGCACCTGTCAAATGATGGCAGCTACAAAACTAGAACGTGCATTTGAAAAAGCAACAAAAACGAACGGTAAACGTTACTTTTTTTTCGGTAAACGAAACGACATGAGCGGAGTGCTAATAAATCAGCGCAGCCAAAGAAAGCAAACAACAATTACAAGCAACTATGTATGTATGTATGTGTGTATGTGTGTGTAGTTGTGCATTTAAAAGCTTGACCAGTTTTGAGGTTAGAACTGGCCCAGCTTCATAGGTCACACACACACACACACACACACACCTATGTACAGATGGATTTTTGTTGTTATAGGTGCGTGTTGAACAACATCAAAAGAAAGCGCAGCCAATGTAGATAACTGCACGGCAAGAGAAGGCAAGGCAGGCCAGGGCACCAGCTATACGTATTATAATAGACATCATAATAATTGTCTTCTATTTGAAGAAAGCTAAACTAACAGCAACAAGCAAACATCATATTTTTTTGTCATTTATTTTGGTAGCGAGCTAGAGAAAATTTCAGTTCCACTGTTGCTGTGCGCCATTTGCTGCCCAACTGCTTGAGATTTGTCTGTTTGCTGGGGCGCGACTCCATTTTTAATGTTTGCATATGTGTATGTGTGTGCGTGTGTGCTTTTCACCACTGAAAGTGTCATTTAAATGGCATTTGTCGTTATTGTTGCCGTTGTTGTAGTCTGTTTGCTGCTTCTTTTCTACTGTTCATCTCTAATTGTTTACCTACACACACGCACGCACACTCACACACACATACAGACGTAGAAGTCTGATTGTCGCTGCGGCTGGCAGCAGGTTATTGTTGGTGTTTTTTTTTTCTCTTCTTTGGGTTATTTTATTTTCATGCATTTTTGCGCTGATTCATCGCTGAATGTTAATGTCGTCATGTTGATGCGTTGTTTTTGTTATTTTTAGATTAGAATTTACGCAGAAATCTCGTCACCGATAACAAATAGCAGCGTTGCTATCGATCTGTTGACACCGTTTACTAGCAGTGTTGCCATTTCAGCTATCTTCCAGTCAGATCTAGCGGCAAACGGGAACTATAGCTAGTTAAATGTCTCAAATCGCTTTATTTTAGCTTTTTTGCTGGAGTTCTTTCCTGTCTAGCTATTTCTGGCTATTTCACACTCAGGAGAGGGCAACACTGGCCAAGTCAAGTCTAACTGCGTAGCGTAAGCAGGCGTTGGAAAAAATTCCTTTTTGTTGCTCAAAGATTTAGCTGTGATAAAAAAACATATTTATTTGCTAAAGGAGAATTCACCTGATAAGGTAAACAAATTTGTGTGTATTTATCAAAATGCTGAGTAGACTTCGGCTGCGTTTTTGCTGGAAACTGCAGCGTTTTGCATTTACAATTATCTTTCTTGCCATTGTTGTCTTCTTCTTCTCCTCCCGTCTCTTCTTGCTGTTGTTGTTGTTGCTGCTGGGCGACGTGAGCGACGTTCGGTTTCGTTTTGCGCTCTTATCTAATTGACACATCGCACGTTGCCAGCTATCATCGTCTTGTTGTTTCTTTTTGCATTTTGTGTGACTTACAGCTGCAGCGCGCAATCGATATCTGTCACCAAGTAATCGATAACAACACAGCTTGTAATTTATTTTCGTTAAAAAAAGCAACAAAAATCAAAATGGAAGGAATTTAAATATGTTTTGTATGTGTATGCATTTTAAATGATTGTCTCGTTGAAATTCACCTATATATATATATACATTACACATATGTGCGTGGGTCGCTGGCATTTACCGTTAACTGTCGATACGACGAACCATCAGCAAGAGCTAATACGAACTTTGTCTGATTGCAGCAGCAGCAGCAGCCTCAGCGCCCGCGACTGGCACCGACAGTCAACCGACGAACGCATGAACTAAACAAAGGTCAGATAAAAGAGAGCAGAAGGCGAAGCCGAGGCAGAGCGAACAAGAAGCGGAAACAGAAAGGTTTTTACAAATTGAATATTATAGTATATAAATCTGATATATTCAAATATCTTACTCGAATGCAATGATTTATTAAATTCCTTTTCTCTTATGCAGGCGACGCCACACATATATAATATATATATATATTATATATACATATATATAGTCCACACATACACCCACACCCACACATATAAACAGAGATAAAGATGGAGCTGCGCGTTGGCAACAAATATCGCCTGGGGCGCAAAATCGGCTCCGGCTCGTTCGGCGACATCTACTTGGGCACAACCATCAACACTGGCGAGGAGGTGGCCATCAAATTGGAGTGCATACGCACGAAGCATCCACAGCTGCACATCGAATCGAAGTTCTACAAGACAATGCAAGGTGGGATTGGCATACCGCGCATAATTTGGTGCGGCAGCGAGGGCGATTACAATGTGATGGTCATGGAGCTGCTTGGACCGTCGCTGGAGGATCTGTTCAACTTCTGTTCGCGGCGCTTCTCGTTGAAGACAGTGCTGTTGCTCGCGGATCAGATGATCTCGCGCATTGACTATATACACTCGCGGGACTTCATCCATCGCGACATCAAGCCGGACAACTTCCTCATGGGCCTCGGCAAGAAGGGCAATCTGGTGTACATAATTGACTTTGGCTTGGCCAAGAAGTTTCGCGACGCGCGCTCCTTGAAGCACATTGCGTACCGGGAGAACAAGAATCTGACGGGCACTGCTCGCTACGCCTCGATCAACACACATCTGGGCATCGAGCAGTCGCGACGTGACGATCTCGAATCGCTGGGCTATGTGCTCATGTACTTCAACTTGGGCGCCCTCCCCTGGCAGGGCCTGAAGGCGGCCAACAAGCGACAGAAATACGAGCGCATCTCCGAAAAGAAACTATCCACATCGATCGTTGTGCTCTGCAAGGGCTTCCCCAGCGAGTTTGTCAACTATCTAAACTTCTGCCGGCAGATGCACTTCGATCAACGCCCCGATTACTGCCACTTGCGTAAGCTGTTTCGCAATCTGTTCCATAGATTGGGCTTCACCTATGACTACGTCTTCGACTGGAATTTGCTCAAGTTTGGCGGTCCGCGCAATCCACAAGCCATACAGCAGGCGCAAGATGGCGTCGACGGCCAGGGCCAGGGTCAGGATGCTGCTGCTGCAGCGGCAGCTGTCGCCGCCGCCGCATCCCATCAGCAGCAGCAACAGCAGCACAAGGTCAACACGGCCATGGTAACAGCCAGCGGCAGCACACAACAGATGCTGGGCAGCAGTTCGGGCGCTGGACAAACGCTAGCCATGCTCGGCGGTGGCGGAGCCGGTGGCAATGGAGCTGGCGGGCAGCTGATTGGCAACGGTGGACTCAACATGGACGACTCGATGGCGGCCACCAATTCGTCGCGACAACCCTACGATACGCCCGAGCGACGTCCATCGATACGGATGCGCCAAGGCGGCGGGCTCCAGGCTGGCGGTGTTGTGGGTGATGTACGGAATGCTAAATAATATTTTATTGTTTAGAATGTTGTGCGAGGATGCGAAAGAAACCTATCCACACCCTCCCAGACACACACAAACACACATTTAGTATATTGCGCTCTTTATATAGATATATATACATGTGTGTATATATGTATATGATAATATGATAATTGATGTATGCATACATAACATGTTATATGTATAGTTCATTGAGCGACCTGGTCGCTGACAACATGTTGCAGTAACACCCACACACACACACAGCCAACACACATTCAGCACACACACACACAGGCAACGAGAAGCAAACAGCTGCGCTTTCCTTTTGTATATTTTGTTTGTTTTTTTTATATGATTAATTTTTTTTGCTTCTTTTAAATATTTGCGTTTTGCCTTGATGCTTCTGATAATGATGATGATGATGTTGCTGATGATGATGAATCATCAGGCAATGCTTATGATTAACATATGCTAAGTTTAACTTATAATTTTAGTTGATAAACAATTGCAAGTCGGCGGCGAAAAAGCGAAAGTATGCACTACATTTAATGCAAGCAACAGGTCCAGCTGAAAAATACCGTTATTGTTACAATAACAACAACAACAACAACAATTTGTAAACTGTAAAAGCAGAGCTAAAGCAATGAAGAGAGAGCCAGGATGATGAAGAAGATGTTGAATATGACGACAGTTGAAAACGAAGAGAACAACAGCTTAAAAGCGAAACAAACAGGATAAGAGAGAAAGGCAAAAGGAAGAAGAACTCAAGACACACACACACACAGATAGACACTTTCACCTACTCCTACTCTTACACACACACACACACACACACATAGTCACATCCGCTCTCTAGCTAGTTCTGCGTGTGTTTTGCATTTACACTGCTTAACAAATTATTTGCATTTTGTTTAATTTGTGTTCTGTGCAACAACAACCACAACAGTAACAAACAACAACAAACAGCAACAAATGAGAAACTTATCAACAAACTCAACTGAACAAAGGGCATTCAAGATTTATATTAAATGAATGGGCATATAAATAAATATATATATATATATATATAAATTAATATTTAAATATTAAAAAGAAAATACAAAAAAAAAGAAGAGGAAAACAAAACAAAACATATTTTGAATATAAGTTGTAAGCTTTGAGTGTAAAGGAAACAAACAAAGGACACAATATGCGCCAGTGTCCCTAACTTTTAGTCTAGATACCTAGCATAACAATACATATATATACATATATACATATATAGCATATATGTATGTATATTGAATACAACAACTAACGATTAATTCATACAAACAACAACTTTAAGCAGACATTTCGTGCACCAGCAACAACAACAACTACATATTTATATTTAAGTGTATAATTCATTATGAGAACATTTTGAAAAGAAAACAACAAAAATCAGCAAAAAAAAGTAATTAAATTCTATCCAATCCAAGCCCCATGTAGCTTTAAGCAACTCTCTATTTCGTAATCGATCGATGTTAAAAAAAAGGAAAATGTAAAGAAAAACGAAACAAGCAAAACCTAATGATGTTCGCCTGATTTACATTAGTTATCAACTTTCTAGATATGTGTTCAATATGATTTGCGAGCTCTGTTTCAACGATAGACAAAACAAAACAAAAGTAACAGCAATTATGTAAAACTAATAACTTAATTATATATATACACACACAGCCACACACCCACACACACACACACATACACTCTACATAACAATGTACTTTGCATTATATTATATATTTTCGATTAGTTTATATAAAGTCGTTAAGGGGCGTCAGCTGCGCATTAAAATTATAACGCTAGCTAATAAATTGTAGCTATAATATGAAATTTGTCTATAAGTAATACCAAACCATAAAAAGCAAAAACTACAATAAATACAAATAAAAACATTGCTAAATATAAAAGGAAAATATGAAAAACCAATCTAAATGTCAAGATTATGAACTATGAATTATAGAAGCAAGAAATATGAACGTGCAGAATAAAAGCAAACAAACAAAAGTTTATCTTATGAAACAAACATATAACTAAAACAAAACAAAAAGATTTAACAATTCTCTTGATGTGCAAGTAAAGAAATTATGATTACAACTTATATATATCTATAACGAACATCTACGTTTAGGAGGCGAGCGAGCGAAAGCATAAAAACAGAAATCCGAAAGTTAAATAATAATAATAAAAAAACATGCATTACGTGATATTTCTTACAAATTGTTTCATTTGTGTTATTTTTGAGCTTTGCCCTTGATTTGATTTCGTTCGAGTCGGAGATCGAGCTCAGTTTTAGTTTGAGTTGAGTTGATTCCCCCCAAACGCACGCCTTGTAACTTGACCAAAAGAAAACGAAAAGAAAATAGAAAATTATATTATAAACAAATATAATTTTGACAAATTAGAAAGCGGATATGGAAGAGCCCCGTTAGATAGTGTGTAAGCCGGAGACGGAACTTGGAGCAGCCCGGTCCGGTCCGGTCCCTGTCCGGTGTTAGTGTGTAAGCCGAACGGAGCAGTCCGTTAGATAGTGCATGAGCCACTGCTGAACCACTGAACTAGTTCGCAAACTGCAAATGCTAATCAACTGAATGTACATAAGAAACTTATTCGAATAAAAAGAAACAAAAGCGAAAACAAAAACAAAATAACCTTGTGTGATTTTCCTTCTAAATAGCGACTTATCAAACAACAACTAACACTAACTAAACATAATAATTCAACTACGAATGAAAGAGGAGAACTAAACTATATACTTAAACGCTAAATGTATGACAAGTCCATACGCCGTAAGAAAAATACAAATATATATATAAATAAATATAGATCACGTAACAAATTATTAAAAATATACAAAAAAAAAAAAAAACGAAAAGTTTGGAAAATTTTGTAAAATTTGAGTGTATATGTATATTGAGATTAGCGTTTTTGATCTACCGTAATTAAAGCATTGAAGAACGCTATGTATGTGCATGCGATATATGAACATTGATAAACCACCAACAGTGATATGATAAATAACCAGCAAAAAGTTCATAACAATAATAATAATAAAAAGTAACGAAAATCGGAGGAAAAACCAATTCGAATTCGAATTCCCAAAAACAAATTTGAGAACAATAAAAAACTAAAAGAAACTAAAATAGCAACAACAAATTTCCATAAATATTATTGATGTATATTATTATGATTATTAACAAATAATTAAAACTAAAATTATATTGAAAATGTCAAAAAATAGAAGAAGAAACAAAAAATAGAATTTTCCGGAGCAGCTAAAGAAATTAGGTACATACATATATCAAATGAACTCTGATACATGCACGCATATCTAGTATTTCATTAGCCGAGACGCATTCAAAATTCACACTCACTTGCACACACATACACACCAACACCAATTCACAAAGTTCAATAGCATTTTAAACAAAGAACTCATAAAGAAGATAATAGGAAACAAGTAAATAATACTAAAAGACATTGCGAAATCAATGTTCAAGTCAAACTAGAAGCGAAAAAGGGTAAATGAATAAATAAATAATTAATAAGTAATCCACTAAATTAACAAATTGCAAAAATATTAGATACACGAAGAAAGTGAACGTCATTTACTCGTAATTGTATGTAATTAATTGTCGACAAGAAAAACGCTAAAAATGAATAAAATCTATGATTTTGAAAACAAACTAACTTTGATTATCCTTTGAATTTGGCAATATAACTTTTAAATTTACTTTCAAATTTGCGCGCCAAAGTCGACGCATGGTCACTCTAATTCGTCTGCGTGAGTGCTGTGCCAGTGACCGCGACTGTATACGATACATTGAATAGCTGCGAAACGATAGTCAAATTCAAAATAACAACATATAAAATGTGTTCTTTATTTATACAAGTCTTTTAATATAATATAAGCGTACTTATAGGCTTACTTTTAAAATAAATGTGTTTAATTTCATCCTCATTTAAGTCTCGCTACGATTACGTGCAATCGCTCCCCTCAAGATATGCAATTGGCGCATATCGCTCATCTCAATTGCCCCACATCGCTCTCTACTGTCCATCTCTAGTAGCCCAACACAAGTTTGCAAACGAAAAGGTATTATTTTATAACAATTGGCCATAAAGTTAATGCAATTAGTGATTGCTGACAATATAAACAAACAATAACATTCGCAACATTCTCGCCGTTACACAGGCTACCTCACAGCGACAAACAGCAAGAGCTACAACATGGGCGCAAAGCAATCGCGTGATCCACGTTCCGTTTCAATGGAAAATCCGACTCCTGCCGGCGTCCTCGACATATCCGACGATGTGGTGAAGCGCCTGAAGCAGGGCATCACACAGCAGGGTAAAGTACACGGTCCGACAAACAATTGCGATTGTCTTGTTATTAAGCATAAAAAACTTAGCCCGGCCAAGTGTTATGCAACAATATGTCAAATGATCATTTATTTATGTACAAATTGGATATGCAAACTAACAAAATATCTTGCAATTTGCAGCACGCGAAAATGCTTCCGCTGCTGAGGTGTCAAGGCCGGTGCCCAAGCCACAGGAATCACCCAAGAAAGCGGCCGTTAGAGACGCAGCCCCCGCACCTCCCACAGTCGTCTACCAGAGCCCCACGCCCATCTACGTGCAGGGCGGCGGACACACGATCAGCGCAGCGGACGTGCAGCGCCAGATGAACCAGGAGCTGGTCAAGAACGACGAGCTGTGGAAGCAACGCATGACCAAGCTGGAGGAGAACCTGAAGAAGACCAACACCATCATGGAGTCGGAGTACGCCAATGCCGTGGAGAACGTGCACAAGCGGTTTGTGAGCACGGCAGCGTCGCACAAGACACCGCCATGCGGCGACCTCAAGGGCCAGCTGCTCGCCTGTTACAGAGCGCATCCCGGCGAGACGCTCAAGTGCATCGACGAAGTGGCCCAGTTCAGGCAATGCGTCGACGTGCATCGCATCAAGAAGCTGGACACCGAACCCGAAGCACCCAAAGCGCCAGCTACCGCTGCAGCCAGCAAGACGGCCGTCAAGGCTGGCTAAGGACCTGTTGAACGTTTCAAATTTGTTTCTTTCCTACTTGGTTGCCCCGACCCAAAAGCCTTCGGAGATATGTTTAAACGAGAAGCGAGTGCTATTAAACGCGAGTGTTACTGTGAAGCGTAGTAAATTAATTTAATGTACACAACTGAGTTGCGTCTATTCATCTATCCGCCTGTGATCACCAAGATCTGAGTGGGAATTCTCTAAGGGTAACTTCAGCTCGTTTCTTACGTTCTTTCTTTATATATTTTTTATTATTTTACTAACATTTTAATGAAGTTAACTACAAACCCGTAAATACTATATAGTACAGCAAGCACACAGGACTCTGCGTGTGTGTGGATAAGGATTAGAGCAGCAGCGCGATCAGCCAAGCGAAGAGCAGCGGCAGCAGCATGAGTCCTAGCCCAGCAGCGGCACTGCTCACACCATTGGTGTCGCTGGCGGCCGACAGATGGCGCTGGCAGGTTTCGTCGAAACTCTTGGCGGGGCCCATGCAGCCGGCATAGCTCATCACGTAGGCCAAGTAGTTCTGCTCGAAGACTCCTCGCACCAGACTGGAGCCCGGGCCGCTGGCGAAGACAATGACATCCTCGCCGCCGTGCGTCTCGTCCTTCAGCGCCAACGTGGCCATGTGCCGATAGGTGGGGGACTCGACTTGCTCCTGGGTGTACAGCTTAAACGGCCTCCACACATTGGAGCTGTTCGCGGGCTTCGTCTCATTGGCCAAATGGTCGAAGTAGCCGGGCCCATTGGCATAGGTGATGGTCTCATAGACCATGGGATCCTTGGGCTTGTCCAAGTTGGCAGCGCCCAAAATGTCGGAGCCACGCGCCGGATAGCCGTTGAAGGTGACCGCGTGCGAGTGGTCCGCAGTGACCATGATGAGCGTCTCGTCCGAATCGGTCATCTTCAGGGCTGCCTGGACGGCCAGGTCCAGTTCGTAGACCTCGTGGAGGGCAGCTCGCGCATAGTTCTGATGATGGCCCTGGTCGATGCGTCCGCCCTCGACCAGAAGGACATAACCCTTTGACTTGTCGCCGCGCTCCAGCACTCCGATCGCCGCCTCGGTCATGTCCTGCAGCGAGGGCTCGCCCTGCTCGCGGGCAATGGAGTAGGTGATGTGGTTGTTGCGGAACAGACCCATCAGGTGGTCCACCTCCTTAACGTTCACCTTGAGCAGCTGCTCGCGCGTGTAGACCAGCTGCGCATCGGCGCTGTCGTTGGCATGCCGCTGCAGCCACTCGGTGGCCAGGTTGCGGTCATCGCCACGCTGGCAGATGGTCTCGGTGCCGCCCTCGAAATTGACGGTCCTCACCTCCGACTCGTTGAAGGCGCCCATGGGCGAGAGGCCGCCGCCCAGCACCACGTTCAGCTTGTTGCCAGGCGCATTCTCCACCAGCTGGCGCGCGATGTCCGCATGGATGCCAACCGAGCCCTTGGGCACCTCCGTGTCGCACTCCCAGTCCCGATGATAGATCCGGGCATAGGTGGCCGCAGGCGTCGCGTGCGTAATGCGTGTGGTGGTCACGACGCCGGTGCGCTTGCCCTCGCGCTGCGCCCAGTCCATGATGGAGTCGAGGCGACCCTGGCTGGCGTTTGTCATGGAGCGCGTCGAGTCCATGCCAATGGCTCCATAGTCGGTCTTGACGCCGGTGAAAAGAGCTGTGGCTGTGCCCGCCGAGTCCGGCACCTGCTTGTCCACATTGTAGGTCTGGCGAAGGGAAAGTGTTGATTTTATTTGTATATGATTGATTGATTGATTGATTGGAGAAGCTAATTGATTGACTGAAAGCTGCCATACCTCATAGACAAAAGCTGATAGGCACTTGACAAAATGATCAACTTGTCTGAGGAGAAGCTCATTGATTGATTGACTGATTGATAACGAGCTGATTGACTGACTGAGCAAGTGATTGCCCAATTGATTGAATAGCGAAGATACAGGTGTAAGGATTGATTGAAAAAGACTGTCTGATTGACTGATCAGTTGGTTGATTGATTGACTGACTGATAGTAGTATAACCTGCTGAATCATAACCGACTACATGATTGATTGACTGATGGCTGCCATACCCCATAGCCAAAAGCGCTTGATTTACTAAATGATTAATAGATCTACTTGACTTAGAAGAAGCTGATTGATTGATTGATGACTGGAAGATTGTATAGTCGCAAGCTGACAGATCGTTTGATTGACTAAATGATTGATTGATCAAATTGAATATGCTTGATTGACCTATCGATGTCTAAGTTAGTCAGATTTACGATTGACTGATTGATTGATCGGATTTTAACCTATTGATTGACTGGTTGACTGACCTACTAACAACAAAATGACTGATTCTATGATAATCTAAGGTTCTTTAACTAAATGATTGATGAGTTATTTAACAATGAGGTACTTTTAACTGCAGATAGACCTTTCGACTTGTAGTCTGATTGATTGACTTACAGATCAGCCCATCTTATGACTAAGTGGATGCTATTGCATAACTGATCTACTTTTCTAATTATAACACGATTGATTGATTGATTGCCTGATTGACGACTCTTGTTAGTTTTTACCTTGGCTAGCCCAGTGTAGGGGAACTCATCAAAGGAGAGCATTTCCTCCTCGCCATGGCCGTGCTTCAGATACTGTCCCTTGTAGATGCGGCCGGCAGTGATCGTGGAGAGGCCCATGCCATCGCCAATGAAGATGATAATGTTCTTGGCCTTGCGCTGATACGAGCTCTCCTTGGCCCGCTTCGCCTGCTCAATAGCTTTGCCCAGCTGCTTTAGGCCCACTCGCCGCCAGAATTGTGCATCTATAATAGGAAATTGGAAATGAGTTAGGCACGATCGGCGGCTCGTTGTCGATTTTTCTGATTATTACTGGTGAAGCCCACTTGACACTCGCTCGTACGACCGATCATATCTAGAATCAGCCGCTCCGACTAATTATTTAGATTTATTTTGCCATAAAGACAACGCAAATATCTGGAAGTCGCTCGTTGAGCACATAATACCCATTTGCGGCGTTTCAACGATTTTGTAAATCCCCTCCCGCCTCCCACCTCCCCCACCCCACACACCGATCCGCTTTCCAATCCATCGGTTCAGCGAGCTAGGTATTCTATTTCTGGAACTGGGGTTTACTTATTGCGCTCACAAAGCCTCAATTAACTTGGATTTTACATTTCAAGTGTTTAAATAATTCATTTAATAGACATCAGTGCTTCTTTCTTTATATATTACGTATATATATTCAACTATTTGACGTTTCATGGCGGCAGATAAATGTGTATCTCAAAATGTAATGCTAATTGTGGATACCCTGTACACAAGCATATGATTTGGAGAGGTATATGTAGCCTCTTTTCTGATATTTTGAAATAGATTTCAATTTGTGTATAATTTTTGAAGGAATTTCTAGGGTATATAGGTTTTACTCTATTAGCATTACTGAAGAAATTCAAAATAATATTTTACAGGGTATACTTGCATCTCCAGGGTGTCTACAGTTTGTTAATTTGCATTTTCTTTTCGCATCTGAATTCAATTTTAATTTCATATTGAATTTATATATATTTACAGAGCATCTGCTGGTCTAATACTTTCTCCACCCATTCATATTCATATTTTCTTATAGGGTATGCATGCGTCTGTTGCTCCCCCTGCCACTTCCTAGTGTAATGTTTTCTATTGATATTGATATCATCTCAGGTATGCAGTCGGCGTTTATTTGAGCAGCACTCAGCCCCCCCTAGCCTATACACACGCCTACGCACCCCCACCACCCAGCCATAAGCCGCGGCACTGACGCACGTTACAGTTAAACCGCGTTGACGGACTGTTAATTTGAATTGTCAATGAAATCGATGTGGATAATTAGAGGCTTTCGGCTGTTGCTTGTTTAATTATCACAATTATTGATAGAATACGACGAATGTAACACCTCCGACTAACTGTTGAAGGGTTCTAATTAATTGCTGCTTGTCGGATTCGATTGTGAAGAGTTTTGGCATTTGGTTAGCACGCAGCTGAATCTCTTTATATCTTAATTAAAAATTGTTGTCGCCAATTGAAGCGGCCGATGCCTCTGTAAAACTCAACGAATTTTAGTGTAATTGAGGTATTTAGGAATTCCCAAAATGAGTGGGAAAAAAGTGAAATTAATTGCGTTTCCATTTCACGGGAGCTCTGATGACTTTGAATAATTTTATAAAATTTTTAAAAATTATTTGGATTTTTTTTTATCAGGTTTTTCCATATATCCAAATCTTTCAGCTGAGTAAATAGAAACATTATTTGAGTTCTGCATTTGACACGAGCTATTTGTTCCATGGATATTCAAGCGTATGCAAATATTAGTTGATGTTTGTTATACATTTAGATTAGATGTTTAATATTTTTTGAAAATATTAATAAATATATATATATATATATATATATTTTTTTTTGTTCATCTTTGCCATTTAATAATCCACTTTCATTTCTGCATTTGTCACGGAACTAATTAGCTTAAATTGATATGCTAATTTCATTTGTTATGAAATTTATTGAAGTTGATGGGAAGCTATCAGAAAGAAGGCTATAAAACGAGTTATTTGGGCTAAGAAAGTATTTTTTCAGCTTGATCTTAAAGCTTATGAAACTCATATAGAGCCTCTGGCTATAGGGTATTTATTTATTTATTTTGTTTATTAAATCATTTCCAAGTCTTCGACTTGGTTTGTCATCTTAATTGCTTCAGATGAAGATAAATGCGCAATGAAAATATTAAATAAAAATATATCTCAGATTAGCTGTTGACTTTTCGTTAAAAAATCAAACAATGAAAGTTCATAAAACAAACAAAAATATTCATAAATATAAAGCGAAGGTTTTATGACTGGAGCTCATAAAAAAATAATTTTTAGCCTTGTTCACATATTTACATATATATATTAACTATATGTAATATATAGAATATTATGCTAAATAAAATATTTTTTGAAATCATTTTTGCTATTGCGCAATTTGAGCTTTTTCCGCTATTTTGATATTGGTATTTATTTCTTATTTTTAAACTTTTTTAAATAATATTTTCTATTTTTTGCTTTGCTATTGCATAATTGAACTGGAGCTGATTGAGCTGAACTAACACGTAGCAAAAAAAAAAAAAAATGCGACATTTCGCTTGCCCACGTGCCCGCGGCCGACTCTTTATATACTTATGTATGTAGTTACCTTCTGAAGCGGGGTCCTCGGTGAGCTGGAATTCGGGCCCAATGCCACCGGCGCCAGCTGCGCTCAGAGTTTGTATCAAAGGCGGCGGCTGCACTGTGGCCGACCAGGCGCCCAGCGAGAGCCCGAGCAGAATCAATAGAACCGAATGCATGCTGTGCAGATGGGAGTGAGTTGAAGCTGGGCTTATGTATAAAATACTTGACATATATATATAGAATGAATATCACAGTTGCTTCTACGTTCTAGCTGTCCATGTAGAACTGAACAAACGTTAAACTAGTTCAATTTCACGGATCGCGGGTCTTGAGAACGGACACGAGCTCGCGAATGGGTCACAATTAGCGGATTTGCGGCGACTGGCGACTCGGCAAGCGCTGAAGCGCCGTTATATGGCGCGCCCGATCGTTGCCGATCGGCGGCTGTGCCCGAAGCGGGCCTACGACGAGCGACACGATGCGACATCTAGAACCGGGAGCATTACGAGCAAGTGAGCGAGCTTATTGTTTTCTTTTGCTTTGCTTTGCTTTGTTTTTTCTTTGCGAAATGCAGTACAGATAAACACATTAAAAAGCAACAACAATTTGTCGTCTGCGGGTCTCGGCCGGCAATAAAGCATCGTTCGGCTGGGTCTTTATTATATTTGCGATCGACTGTTAACGGCCACGGGCCAACAGCATGTGCCAATACGCTGAATTACGGCTTAAATGGCACGTGAATCTGTTGCCCAAGCACCTGTCTGTCGGCTGACGGGCGGGCCCGCCGCTTTATCAGATCTCGTATCTCATGCGTGCTGCAGATGTACTATTAAAAGAATTGATAAAAGATTTCCTCTGGCATTTGCGTATTGTTTGCATTATCCGACTAAAGAGAAGCAAACCACATGAAATTAGCCTGAATTAGACAAGGCCTTATTTGTCTTGGATTTAGCGGCGCTGTCTGCCATAGGGCCTCTCCTCCCTACAACCTCGATCAATGTCACCTCAATCTGTAGCACACAAAATGTCAGGCGACAGCTCGCACTTGTCTAGAATTGGCTCCATTGTCCGATCTGCAGGCGAGACTCGGCTGAGTCAAGGCAGATCGCGAGCTTATTCTAGATCACGCATAAATCATTCATTTGTCAGACGTTCTTTGGTTTGCTCATCTCTTTTTATGCAGTCTTATCAGGTTCGTCGGAACTAAACATAGACTATATGCTCAAGACGTCATAAATACATACGAGTGTCAGCTGTTTGCTTTAAAATAAATATTTTGAACATTTTTAGCATTTTTTTCCCTTTTTTTGGGCACGTTCTTAGCCACGTTTAGGTAAAGTAAAGTTAATTGTGTGTGAGGGATAGATGCTTATGTAATTTCCATTAAAGTTGATCTGTTTAGGCCTTTGATTGAAAGTGTCAGGTTGTTGGGGACTGTGACCAAACCCGTTTAGTACACTATAAATTCATATAGATAAAAGCAGTTTTGAGTTAGTTTTCCCCTAGATAAATCACGTGGAACGAGCTACTCTATAATATATGACACCTAAAATGAAAATTAAGCTATTTTTGAATTTTCAGATAATAAATTAAATCATTATATATACGTATACTATATACATAATAGCTAAAAAATGGATATATATATATACAACTTTTTTTATAGTATTAATGACTAAATCATTATTTTTTCAATTTTGTTAATGACAAAAATTAACTAAAAAAAGAGTAAATAAATAATTAATTCAAGTTCTCCTCAACTAGTCTTACTACTATATGTATATATCCACATATATTTGCATATTTGAGAGACTTGAATTGAATTGCTGTGGCAAATGTGGGTCAAGTCTGCCAGAGAGCACTGTAGTGTGCCCGAGCGTTCAGTTTTCTTTTCTTTTCGTTATCTGTGCAACTGCGTTCTGATTGCGCACGTTTTTAACGGGGCAATGTAAAGGCCGTAAAGACTGCAAAGAGCAGTTGGCAAACGACATGTAAAGAGCTGAAAACTTCAATTCCAAATGACGTTAAGTGACGTTAATTATCGCACTGGATTGCTTTATGACTCTCAGATTGATGTTGTTGTTGCTGTTGTTGCTATGGTTGATCTGTTACGCATGAGTTGAGCTGCTGCAGCTAACTGTTAAAGCTGTATTTGGCATTGGCATTGCCCGGCGACCCACCACAGCTCCCAACCACATATCAAGTAGTCTATTCCGCCCACCTGGCCACGCCTCTGCACTGAGTTGTTTTTTGCGCTATTTATTGTCAGGTTTATTAAAAAATATTCATGTCACGTAAAAGTTTTTGTTCGATTCGCCTACTACAAGTATAGAAATTCCATGAAAGGTGCAACAATTTTTACTAGCATTACAGACGAATCGGGTATAAAATTTGTGCTAACAAAATAAAATATATGTATATATGTAAAAATATAAATAATATGCAAAGAAAATAGAATCGGGCAAATGACTAGCAAATTAAACTAAATTAAAACATTGCAATGGCTCAGCAGCAGCTCCTAGCTCTGATCCCGCCGACTATGAGAATCTCTTCGATGTGTAACCGCTGCGCACGTTGCTCGTGGTCGCCGATCTAACGGTAGTTCGGCTTGTTTTTGTCAGCGTGGCATCACTGTTGCTGTTCTTGGTTGTCGTCGTGCTGTTGTTGTTGCTGTTGCTGTTGTTGCTGGTGGAGGTGCTCTTGACGGTTGTGATGCTGCTGCTGCTGGCGCTCATCGTGAGCGGACGACGCGGCGGCATCCGTTCATTGACAGCATCCAAGCCCTTTGCCTCGGCAAAGGAATGAATCTGTGAGGCTGCGGTCAGTCCTTGCAGCGCTGTCGAAACGAATATGAAAACGTGTTCATTATGCCACTTTTATAGCGCGGATGGAAATTTGCGGTACTTTATAACAGTGAGTAAATGTATACGGTCTTATATCATTTTGATATCTACACACAATGTTAATGACAAACAAAGCTCTAAAGGCTTTATGGTTTAATAACTTTTTATAGCCTATATTATCTGAGGTAGGAGCCTATATTCCCAGTTTCCTTAATTCTTAAAACTGGGCTATACTTTTTATATTCTATGTTCTATGTTCTGTATTAAATGTTCTATATTCTATGTTCTATGTTCTATGTTCTATGTTCTATGTTCTATGTTCTATGTTCTATGTTCTATGTTCTATGTTCTATGTTCTATGTTCTATGTTCTATGTTCTATGTTCTATGTTCTATGTTCTATGTTCTATGTTCTATGTTCTATGTTCTATGTTCTATGTTCTATGTTCTATGTTCTATGTTCTATGTTCTATGTTCTATGTTCTATGTTCTATGTTCTATGTTCTATGTTCTATGTTCTATGTTCTATGTTCTATGTTCTATGTTCTATGTTCTATGTTCTATGTTCTATGTTCTGCTTTTTATATAGATAAGTTTATATAGATAAGGTAAAGCTCACCCTCTTTGAGTGAATCACGTCCACCAGAAAGCGCGCCCATTGGCAATGCGCCCGTTGGCGTCAGGCCCTTTAGTTTCAGCACGCTCTCCGACTCTTCCCTGCAAGGTGTACGACAGTTAATATGCTTAAAAAGCAGGCGACATTAGGTTGTGAATCTCTACTCACCTCAGAACCGAAAAGACACGCGACATTTTGCCAATGGCGCGTATTTTGTTGCGGATTATCTCCTTACGCAGCGCCGACATGGAAGCTGCGAATACGTAGAGTTCAGTTATTGGCGATATTTCAAGAGAGCAACCATCCATAATCAGCTATATATAGCTATATATGTACATTTGAACAGCATTTCTAGGCAAGTCTGGTGCGGGCGCGTACTCGACAATGTTTAGGCAAAGCTTTGCGCCAAAGCTGATCGAAGCTGTGCAAAGCTCTCTTATTAAGCTCTCTGCCAACACGGCGCTTACCTGGCTTACTGGGCGTATTATTGTTATTGTTATTATTCACTGTCGCCGGCACGAGCACAATTTTCTTGCGCAGCTCTGTGTGCGTGAGCCCCGAAATAACCCACATCCCAACAACGTGTTTATTCAGTGGTTGGTTGTGTGTTGTTGTTGTAGTTGTTGTAGATGTAGTAGTTGTTGTTGTTGTTTGTTGGTTTTATTATTACATTTTTGAAAATAATTTGTTTTAATATAAGATTAGTTATAGTTGTGTAGCTTGAAATATTTGCAATACTCTTGCAGACGGTATCTTGATTTTGTGGAGGAATATGTCGGACTTTGGTGACTTTTAAGGACTTGATATATAGCTCTAATCTGAAGTCTTCTGCCTTAAGCCTTAGTCTTCCAGATTGACTTTCCTTTGCCCAAGCAGTTCATTACAGAAAGGAATAGACCATAATTTCAGTTGGTATTTTCCAATTATATTGTTAATGTTAGAAATATACATTTAAGAGTCTTTTCTCAATATTTATTAATTTAAAAAAAATACTAAAAAATATGAATAAAACATATCACTGCAAGGGTACTTCGATATCGGCATGCCGATAGCTGAAGTTGTCCTCGTTGTATTGTGTTCAACTACTGTGGCGCATACGACATTTAGACATACACACACAAACACATACACATACACTTATACAGATACACACACATGTACATGGAGTGCCTGGTATTAGTCCTATATACATACCCTCCTCCAGCTCGTCGTCGGGACCGGCGACTAGCTCATCGTCGGAGCAAATGTTGAGCACATTAACCAGCATCTCCGTGACCTAGGATAGAATGTGGCTTCGAATGAAATGAGTGTTGCTGGGCAGGTATGGAGTAGGAGGGGAGCTCACCTTCTCGCCCACAAAGGGCAGGGACCAAGTGAAGACGTCCATGAAGTTGGGCAGCCAGTAGGGATGCGGCGAGCAGTTGAATTGTCTTATGTTCATCACGTTGTTCTCGTACTTGAGCACAGCTGCCTTTTGTCAAATGTTGCCGATGCGTTTTGACAAAAATTGTTGCGAAAATATGAAAAACAGAAAGAGCCAAACAATATTTACGGGGGGGAAGGAAAAGTCAAGAAAAATACGCGATCTATAACAAGCGAAGCGCTGTGCAGCAAACGATTTCTTCTTCTCGTCGTTGTTGTTGTTGTTGTTGTTGTTTTTGTTGTGTAATTTAAAAATAGCAAAACGACGAGCGAACAGATTCAAATATACAAATGCGGCTAAATAAAGTTGATCGTATTGGCCAAGTCATACCTTGTTGTTGTAAACATCCAAATAGTTGGGCGCCGAGAAGATGGTGATCAGCGAAGGGAAGCCCGTTACCTGATTTTTGCGATACATGCGATAGCTGCAAGTGAACGAGTTGATTAGGGAAAGAACCTCAAGAAGTCTCAACTTAAAGAAGTCAAGAAACGGAAACTTACCCCGCGTCCTGAGCCTCGTGCGCCCGCACTATGGAGAGGAGATTGTTCTTTTGCAGAAACTCACAGCAGGCCGAGTAGCTGAAGAAGTAGGAACAGCCGCGCACCGAGTTGTGCGAGAAGAACTCGTCGCTCTTCTCATTGCCGAAATCCTCCAACGGATCGGACCATAGCAGATCACACATGGGCCCATAGGCGGGCGGCTCCCTGAACCGATTCAGCTGCAGTTCGCACAAACGAGACCAGAGGAAAACAAATACAAATTTTGACAGACGATTGTAAACATTTCAGCGAGACAGTCGACTGCCAAATTTATTACCGTCTTGATGTCGTCGAGTGTGAAAATCTCTGGCGAGAGGCCGCCGTGTATGCACAGAAACTGCTGGTTGAGCAGCGCGGCGAGGGGCAGGCAGTCGAACGCTTCCATGCACGCATCGTAAATACTTTCCGAATATTTAATAATGCCTGCAATGCCAAATGGGATACGAAATAAGCAAAAGAAACCTCAAAAGGTGCTCAAGATTTATGCACTTGTTGCGGCTCTTATAATGGCATTAAACATCAACATAATAGCGACTAATTTCTGACTTTTGATTGAACCTATAAATCTTGATAAAATCATAAAGATCTCTTAAAGAGTTGTATATATATATATTTAATTAAAGATGCCTATAGATTGATTGATTGTATATAGTATAAGAAGAAGACATATAAAGTATACGACTAGTTAGCTGTCAAGAACTACTCGAATACCGGCATAAAAATATTTTTAAATTATTCAGCAATATTCAGAGAAAAGCTAACGACGATCTAGATAAAGTCTAAAGTACTTATAGCAAAGCAATTATTTTTAAAATATTTTTCATCATATGGTCATCTTCAATCTTTATACGTTACTCACACTCCTGTTTAAAGGTGAAGTATTCCGTTAGATGGCGGCACTCGTGATTGCCGCGCAGCAGCGACAGCGTGTCGGGATACGTGATCTTCAGGGACCACAGATAGAGCACACACTATAAAGTATTTAACAGTGATATATAGTAGCCATAGCTCGCTGCGGCACTGCACTCACTCACCTCAATGCTGAAGTAGCCCCTGTCCACGTAGTCGCCCAGGAAGAGGTAACGTGTGGTGGCCGGCGGTCCGCCGACCTCAAAGAGCTTCACCAGATCGAAGAACTGACCGTGAATGTCGCCGCAGACGGTAATGGGAGCCTCCACATCGATCATGTTCTTCTCCTCGCGCAGCAGATCGGCGCCCTCGCTGATGATGCGCAGCGCGACGGACTCCTCGATGCGGCCCTCGAGCAGAAAGTGCTGGCGCAGCACATCGAAATTGGGCTTGCCCGTCTTGGGATCGTCGTAGACCTCGGACATGGTCAGTTTGTGTGTGGGCGGCAGGGGCACATCTAAATAGCACCAGCGATTCAAATAATTAGTTTATATACACGTTGCGTATACGCAGTGTGCAACGTCTGCGTGTGTGTGTGTGTGTGTGTTTGTTTATGTGTGCATGTGGGTTAACGAGCTGCAGCAACTTATCGCCAATATTTGGCTTGGCTAAGCTGCCAGATTTACGAGGCCCACACATCTGCCCCGATCTGCGGCATCTGCCAGGGGAAAATGCACATGAATTTTCTACGCTAATTACGAAAATTTTGAATGAGTGAATATAAAAGTCGCACATTGATTGGCACACACAAAAACAAACGCAAACACACACACACACGCACACAGTTTCAGATTGTCTTCATCGAAATGTTCGAATTACCGCGCATTATGCCAATAAAAGACCAATATATAGTCTATAGCCCAGATGCTGCACATAATGACTGCTCAACTATTATTTAAATTTAATTAAATATGTATTTATTCAAGCACGTTTTATCAAGGTGAACTTTATTGCAAGCTAAACTGGGAGTCATCGCGAGCTGAAGTTGATTTTTGTTTAAATATTTCTCGTTTGCTAAGTTTGAATTGGACTGAAAGTAAATGTCAATTTGTTGATTGTATATCTTCAATAAATATTTAATTTATGGAAGCGAAAAGACATGTTGGGAACTATTCAAAATCACATTTAAAGATGGAATACAAATCGATGATAGAGAGAGAGAGAGAGAGAGAGAGAGAGAGAGAGAGAGAGAGAGAGAGAGAGAGAGAGAGAGAGTACGGAGGGAAACAGAGCAAATAAGAAGACTATTATTTGATATTTTATTCAGCTGAAGAGTTATCAATTTCAATAGAAATTGATCAAATTCTCTCTTTTATATGAAGTACTATTAGTATTCTAGTGAGTATTTCAAGATTTTTTAATATATTTAAATATAAAACTAAAAATAGCTCTTGACTTTTGGAAATGCGGAAATTGTTATTTGGATATTTAAAATTCGACAAATTTGAAAATTACTTTGAAATTTTTATTTTATTCTTGACGTTTGTCAATTTATAGCACTCAGCATCAATCAAAATATTAAACTGCATCATAAAAATGTTCAAGATTTTTCCTATAGATAGAATGCAACTGCAAACGCCGACTGGCACCGAATTGTTAAAATAACTACTAAAATAGCTGTATATATTTGTATAGACCTTTGCCTAAGAACTTAGATAGGTTGAAGAGTAGAGCTAAGTAGGTTTGAAGCCTGTCATGGGACTGCTTAAAGATTTTAAAATACGTTTTCCTAAATCTGTAAAATATGTATAGAATATGAAATATTTTGCTTATAATATTTATCTGAATTATATTTTAAGCTAGCTATCATTCAAAGTGGTTGCTAGATTCGGCTGCACTTAGTCTATTTGCTATTTGGATCTATTGCTCAATGCAGTTCAGTCTTAAGTTAATGAAGGGATCGTGATAGATTGTCATAAAGCTCCTACTGATAAATAGCAACATCCTTCAAATATGTTTCAGCTACGACTCTAGTACAGGCTTAAGATCGTGTAAGTATAGTTCTTATAAACACATCAAGTATCGTATCGTACTGTACCATCGACAATGCGTTCCCTGGTCTTTGTGTATTGCATTTTCTGTTTGCTGCCGCTCCCCGTTGCATCTGTTGTTGTTGCAGTTGCATTTGTGTTGGCTGACTTTGTTGTTGATTTCGTAGTTGATTTGGTTGTTGTTTTGTCCGTGCTGCCACTTTTGGACAGCGACGATTTTCTCGTCAGCGAACTTCGCGTCGTTGTGGACATTTTGCTGGCCTATTTATTTATCAGGCTTTTGTTGTTGTTGTTGATTTTTTTCTTCAATTTTTTTATTGTGTCTATTTGAGTTGACTTTTTTTTCGTACACCAAAAAATTCACAATTTTATTAGATTTTTCTTTCACTTTGTTGTTGATGCTAAAAATTTAAGCTAATTTTTTTTATAATTCTTTTTTATTTGTATTTTTAATATGGGGTTTTATGAGACGAATTTTTGTTTGTGCTTTTAGTGCTGAAAAAGTTAGTGAGCGCTAAAATTTCAGAAAAAAAAAGAAACCAAATTATTTGCTTTTGGCTGAGATACAAACACAACACTCACACATACAAACAAACATGTGTGTATTATATATGTATATATATATATGTTGGGCAATAAATAAAATTTGTTGTTATTTGCTCGATGTGTATAAATATATATATAATTTTTTTTATTTATTTATTTATAGCCAGGCACTAGCTATACTTATAGACATACAGCTCTACTCGACAATGTGTATTAAGACACTTTCACGGCAGAATATAAATGCCTGGCAATTAATATATCAATTTTGTGCAATTATTCGCGAAATTTATTAACTTTTTCGTAAGAACGTTTGCGCAGATCGAGCCCACTTGGCATAGAACTACTTAGGCGCTGATCCGCATAATCGCTCGACACTCGATGCTAATGAGAATGGACGACAGGAAGAGCGCGATTATATTCTGTGTGTAGCATATACCAAATATTACATTTTTATTTATATTTATATGCATATATTTATATATAGATAACTGTGGTCACACTTTTGCTGCTAATCCTTGTGCACACTAATTGAACGCGTTCACGTACTGGCATTTCCCACCAAGTTGGCGCGTCGTGATTTCCCTCGATACTGAGCGAAAAGTTTTCGTTTTGAATTTTCGCGAAAAGCTAGCAGCTAAACGAATCGCTAGACAACATCAAAGACACATTAAAAACAACGATCGAACGCATCGACAAATGGCGAGAGGCCGCTCGGCTCTGTCGTCGGCGTCGCTGCCCTTGACAGCGCCGCTGCCGCTGTTAAAAATACAAACAAGAGGAAGAAACCCTCTCTTGAGGTTCTCTTGTTGTTAGCACTATTTACAACTGGCTTATTTATTGGGTTAACGTGACACACGCGAGTAAGCGAAAACAAATATTCTAGTTTTGACCTCCATAAACAAAAAACAGCTCCGATCCTCCAAGCAACATCCGTTGCTAACGATCCGCACTCTCAATGTTTTTCAACTTGACCGTGAGTCGTTGCGAGACGTCGTCGTCCTCTGTCTGTCCGCCTGTCTGTCCATGATTTTACTATGTGTATCTCTGTGTGTGTTTCTGTGTGTGTGCTTCGGCCAGAAATTGGGCGCCAATAGGTGGGTGTCGCTATAATTATACATAGTCTTGACTTTGTGCGCGCCTCGTGCAAAAAACATATACATATATTCTCAGCACACACATACTCAGATAGATGAGTTCTATCTGCTGATCTTTCGGAATATGCCGCTTGATTGCTCTCCGGGTTGCACGCCAGCCGCATCGAGATCAGCAAATATTCCAATACTATGCTTTGACTACAGGGAATAAAAAAAAAATGTGTTTTTGTTCTGACTTCCGTTAAAAAAATAGGAAAATATTTTTAAAGCTACTCGAACTGAGTCTATGGGAATGTAATCGTGTTTTGTAATGGAAATTTATGTATAATTTAATTTTTTGTTTTTGAGATACGTTAATTTGTACCATAATATTTAAAAAGTTTGTATCTGAAAAATTATTAAATTAAATTGATAGAATATGAGAAATAAAATAAATAAAATAATATATAAATTAATTAAAATAAAAAAAAATTAATAAAAAATGCAGTTTTAACATAATACAAAATATTTGTATATTTAATATTTTAAAAATTTAACTAATAAAATAAAAAAAACAACTAAAAATATAATTAAATAAAAAAAATATAAAATAAAATATTTAAACAAAATTTTTTTTATTCTATTTTTATTTTATTATTCACTTTTTTTTCCTCTCCATCGAAGTGTATTTGATCGCCTGCTCGCCTTATTGTTTAGTTTTGATAGCAATATCGTGCAAAATTTTATAAACAGCGACCACATAAGCTGAGAAAGCGTGGCTATATTTTAATAACACTTTCGTGTTGCTATTGTTGTTGTTGTTGTTGTTGTGGCAGTCATTGGTTGTTGTATTTGTTGTTAGTGTTGACAGTTCTTGATGGTCAATTAATATGTGTTTATCCCCAGCGAATTTCTCTCTCGTCAGCCAAGAAATGTGCTGACAACCACAGCAAGTGCCGTTTGCTGAGATATCGATAGCACAATGCGAGAGCTTGCGAGATCTCTGTGGATGCATTCCAAGGGTCTCTCAGAGACCAAATAACAGTCGCTGACTGTACACAGAGATTTCTGAATATATTTGGGCCTACATAGGTATATAGAGGTGGACATACTCCACAGAGCTGCGAGAATATTTTTTGTTTATTTTTTGAACATTTTTTTATATTTATTTTTATACCCTGAACCCATTGAAAATGGGAAAACAGGGTATAATTGTCTTGTTAAAATGTGTGTAACAGGGAGGAAGAGGCGTGGCAAACTCCATAAAATGTGTGCTGCATGCTGAATGCTGTATGCTGATTGCCGTATGCTGTATGCTGATTGCCGTATGCTGTATGCTGTATGCCGTATGCTGCATGCTGTATGCTGTATGCTGTATGCTGTATGCTGTATGCTGTATGCTGTATGCTGTATGCTGTATGCTGTATGCTGTATGCTGTATGCTGTATGCTGTATGCTGTATGCTGTATGCTGTATGCTGTATGCTGTATGCTGTATGCTGTATGCTGTATGCTGTATGCTGTATGCTGTATGCTGTATGCTGTATGCTGTATGCTGTATGCTGTATGCTGCATGATGTATGCTGTATGCTGTATGCTGTATGCTGTACGCTGTATGCTGTATGCTGTATGATGTATGCTGTATGCTGTACGCTGTATGCTGTATGATGTATGCTGTATGCTGTATGCTGTCTGCCGTATGCTGTACATCAATAATTTTGAATCACTATTTTTGAGATAAGACCGGGTTCAGGGGATATCCTAGTCGGGACGTATATTGCCTTTTCTTTGGCACTGTCTGCGGCTTTGTCTACACATTTGCACTTATTATGATTCGTTATATATGCTTGGACAGAGGGCCTGAGGGGAGCGGTTGCATAGCTTTGGCAGTGATCACTGCTTTTATATACTCGTACTTATTTATAAGTATTTATTTTTATAGCCACAAAAATGCTGGCAGCATTTCTTAAACGCAATTAGAAGAAGGGGCCCCCAATGTCGTTGTTATACCCCGTACTTATTGAAAATGGGTAAAGGGGGGTATTGCAGCTCTGTGTAATAATGATCGGTATGAGAAGTAGAGTTAGAGATATAGATATTCGGCTGACTGTCCATCTCGCAGTCTGTGTGGATACCTGCGAGTATATGATGTCTTCAAATTTCGTGTTTACTTCTTAGAACATTACGCCAATACTGGCGTATATAACAAGCCTTAAGCTATCAGACTTATGGGCTGAGAGGACATGAAATGGATACAGATATAGATGTATATTATTACTTTGATAGCTCCTTTGTTTCTATATAAGCGTAACTGTCTAATTTGATGCTAGATAGAAAGATAGATATATAGATAAAAGATATCTATGGGATATCTCCTAGTCAGACATTTCACTGTAAATCACACTTACTTGTTGCTGTTGTTGTTGTTGTACCTTAGGCACTGACCACTCATTGGTCAACGCGGCGCACTTGAAGATTCATCTTGAAGCCATCTGTGTGTATGTGATTAATTTGAACACGAGCTAAATTGATTAGAAAAATGTTTTGTTTGGTCGTCTGCCATTTCGCGGCTGTAGTCAGCAGATCGAGAGCACTTCGCTTACATATAGCTAGCTAGTGGGTACACGCTATTATATGGGGCACTCAGTCTATCGCTAACCGATTTCGTTGCCTAATTTTGTGCAAAAATGTTGGGCTAAAATATTTGGCTGTCGCGCTGAGTCAAGTTGCTCGCATATCACAGTTGACACTTGTATAATTCATTTCAGCACATGTTTTGCATTTCAATTTGAATTTCAATTTATATATTTGTGTTTATTTTTGAAAATATACAATGTACACACAGCGTACGCTCGGCCACTAAAATATACTACTTATTTATAAAACAATGTTTTTTACGGTTCGCTTTTGGCTTCCTGGCCTATAAACAAAACAACAGCAGTGGCAGCCAGCAGAATCGAAAATAGAAAAAATAATATTGACAAGTAGCAAAAACAATTCATTCATTGTTTGAATTTGTTATGGTGAGCGTGTGTGTGTGTTTTATTTTTTGTTGTTGTTGGCATTTGAATTACGTAGACAATTTGTTTAGCTTCATGTGAAATTATGCGCTGGCATTGCTTAGCTATAGCTGTTAAATTACATTTAATTGAATGAACGTTTTTTTTTATTTATTAAACTCAAAATATTTAACTTTTTGCTTGAATTCTCAACACTATTAACTGCTAATTAGCTACATATATACATATATACATATTTATATATATGTATATTAACTATAATTAGCTGCTGTTAGCAGTGCCACAGCTTTTACATACGCTTAGCGAGTGCAGCAACCGCTGTGCAGAGCTTTCTGTTAACTTAACAGAGATTCATGCTTGGGGTCTGTTGGCTTAACAGCGCGCCTCGGTTGTTGTCGTTTTTACTGCTTGCGTTCTGTTTGCGGCCGCCATTTTATAAATTGATAAAGTTTACAGTTATCATTGTTTATGTATCTTTGGGCCATGTGTTTCGGCCTCTTGACCTGATATCATTGCTATCCCTGCCAAACAGTTCGCCTGCGCCGTTTGTTTGTTTGGGATTTGGCAAAAAACAAAAGCCAGAAAAAAAGTTAAGATACGAAAAAAAGCTATATAAAATTATGTCGAATTGATTTATTGACTTAGTTATTTAGGCTCTCATAGACTTCAATCCCCTGTTGTTGTTGTTGTTGTTGGCGTACCTAGCCTGCTTTGGCCTGAGCACAACCTTTTTTCGTCTCGTTTTATCCTTTTGTTTTTTTCCTCTTGTAAGTTGGCAGCTATAACAAGGGCCCAAGACCCAGTGCAAATATTTAGTTTTCATTTATGCGTTTTTCTTTTGAACGCTTTTCGCTTGTTTGGGCCCATTTAAGTCTAACTCGATTTGCGCTGAGAGTAAATAAATATTTTAAAATAACAAAAATTCCACTAATTGAAAAGCATCTGAGCTCGCAACATTTGGGATTTGCGAAGGCATGTTAGTCTTTTTCATGTTCAGCAAGGACTGGGCATGAGGAAGGCCATAAGTCTTTAAGAGGAATGTGAAAAGACAAACAATGAAGGAGAGTGTGATTGAGGTAAGGGCAACTCTTAGGCTGAGAAGTTGACTCATATTAGTACTACTTATAATAGTAGATTATCATATAGTATAATATCTATTTAATTACACTTTTCAATATTCACAACGTTTGGCCATCATTATGTTAGCCATAATCAGGCAATTACTTTATGGCTCTGATGCGCCGTCATTAACTGACCAATTCAGATGGTGACTGAAAGCTGATGGCTCGATTTTGATTTTGATTTTGATTTTCGCCCGTCATCTCATTTTTTTCGCATTCATTATGCGGTGCACGTTGCCACATTAATTGACTCATCCACGATTCAGTGGGCAATGGCAGCCCCCTTCGGGCGCTGCAATCGTTGGGGTATCTTTCTGCTAGATTTGATTTATATGGGCTGCAAATTGGCGCTGCGCTATCGACGCACGTAAATGATTTTCATTTTCCAATCATAACAGCATGCGTGCCTGCACTGCCAATCAGCAGGCGCCACACCTCACCATCCCCCCACTCGCCTACTTACCTGACTTTAATACGAAAAAAAAGTATATTGTGGCAATAGTCGTTTTGCCTTTTTGTTTTTGTTGCAATCAAGCAAATTGAATTAACATATTGGGCTCGTGGGGGGGAAATTATGTGGGCCGAAGCGAGCGGGCGAATAGGCGCACAGGATGTGGCAGGATGTTGATTGTATTCATAGCTGTTGTTGCGGCGGCAGCTGGGTGCATCCTTCAATTATTTATGGCCTCATGCGCGACTTGTTTGCCTTTGTTAACGACGAGGCGAAAGTAAAAAGCACAAAGTGCCAACTGCAGCTGCAGCAGAGAATTGCAACAGCAGCAACAGCAGCAGCGACAGCGGCGCTCGCAAAAAAAGTTAATTAAAAGTGCAATCAGGCAAGGACGAGGCAGCAGGACGACATTTTGCCTGCAACGAGAGAAAGGCCATTCGAGGCTGAACTTCAAAAACGTGGCTAAAGCTGCTGCCCTTGCCAATTGCCAACTGCCAACTGCCAACTTGCCACGCCCACATGGCATACGTATCAAAAATGGTTTGCCCTACGACATAAGCCTTAGCGCAAATACAAGCACTCACACACACACTCACACACCCTCACACACACACATAAATTGCTGCAATTATAGGCGTCATAAATTATAAACGTCGTCGGCGAGCGAACGACAATTGGTGGGGAAACTGTGGACGGGGCAACTATTCGTGGGCTGGCAAAATGCTTTTAATTGATTTCCTTGGCTTCGGCTGCCCTTTTCCATCCATTTTGTGTCCTTTGTTTCCCTCCGCCCAGCGCTAAGTATTTGCCATCGCTTTTCTTCTGCTTCACTTATCATCAATTTTTTTTCTTCTTTCTTCGCTTTTGCTTCTTAGGTGCAAATCCATAATTGATTGCGTATTGTCCTTTAATATTTCAAAGTGTTTCCCTGGGGGTCTTAAAGCTCTCCATTCACTTTCAACTAAAATAAATGCATTAACTATGGTCGACTTTGATTGGGTGTCCTGTAAGAGCATTAAATCAGGCGAGCTGCGACTCTCCTTCCTTGAGAAGTTATTAACTTACTGAGCGGATTCATTGCGATATTTCTGACAGCTTCTTCAACGATATTGATGTTTGTTGATTTAATTTTCAGTTTGCATATTTCTATATATTTTATATATATAAATATATTGTATTCTATTATATGAGTAGAGCTGCTGATGCTGCTTTAAATCAATTCGAACAATAAAGAGAGAGTTTATTTTATTTAAAAATTATGTTATGTTTATGTTACTTTACAAATGTTAAGCTTTTTATGTTAAAATACAATCAAATGTAAGTTTCACGATATGTAAAGTGGCTTACGTTAGAGTAAATAGTGAAGAGAATTTGAGCTCATAGATTCAGCTAAGAAGTAAATTAGAATTCCAAATAAAATTAATATAATTCAATCTAAAATCACATAAAACTTGCATATCAAAAAATCGTTTGAAAGCTAAGTTTTAGCTATAAATATTTTTTTTTAAATGAAAATCTGAGTTAATGTTTTAATTATTTTATTTGGTAATATTATTTATTTATTTTATTTCTTCTACTACTTTCATTATTACTTCTAAGTTTCATATCTAAAAGTTGGTTCTTCACATCCCTATCTAAGTCTCATGTTCAAGACTTTAATCCTAGGGCTGAGCCACAGGGACCCTTTGAGCTATTTATATTTAATTTTAATTACAGTTTGCTTCATTTGCCATATTTGACAAGCCAATAAAAGATGAATTGAATTCTCAGCAGCGAAACTAACTCAATTAGTTGGCAATTCAAATTGATGTGAAATATTGTCCAATGCAACAAGCTGTCAGCATTTAATTACATAGAGTATTTCGATACCTATTCATATCACAAGCTTCAGTTTGATTGACAATCCTTTCGCTGGACAATCCTGTGTGACTAGATTAATTATTTTCATGTGGCTGTCAAGCAACAAATTAATTACGTGTTAAAGCCGATTGAAGATTGATTCATTCCGCAGCTAATTACAACTGTAGAGTGCTTTCCTCCTACCGCGCAGAGGTAAATAATATCAAAGTTTTCGCTGGAATCGAGCGCGATGTGTCTCAAATACTGTTGACAGGAAACAATATCGGATAATTGGAAACTTTCACCTCGGGCTGCTATTTGACAGGCGGCAGCCTTGTTCGGATGCCGCAGCACAGCCTTTGACCTGGCCACGCAAACACTTGAAGGCGCGTGCGTTGAGCGGTTTTCGACATTTTGATTTAATTTCCCGCTGGCTGGGCGCCGGCTGCCAATTAAAAATAACTTAACTGCGCGTTATATAAATTTAATTTTCAAGTTATACGCTTGGGCAAATTTAATCAGCTTGCCCTGCTCCTGGCCTGGCCCCAGCCCCAGCCCTCCTCTATTTGCTAACAAAATCATATTTATTTATTAATTGTAATTACATTGGACATCTGGCAGGGAGTATCTGGCGGCCGCAGTCCAACAGCTCGACAGCTCGACAGCTCAAGAGTAATAGATATTGCAGATACTTGTAGCATGCTTCGACAAGGGTCGAATCGCTTGCCCGGCTTGTTATCTCTCTTTCTTTTACTGCTTGCCATTCTCCCCCTCCCCACCCTCTCTCTCTCTCTCTACTCTTAGGGCGCACTTTGCCTGGCTACTCACTTGCATTATGGTTTCCGTGGTATGAGCAATGGCCTTGGGGCTTAAATGGCACAGCTTAAATGCTGGCTACAATTCCTAGCCGGACTCGAGCATGCTAGCATTTCAAATGCTTCAGATACTCTAGGCTGGCATCAGAACTTTAGCTTGCTTGATTCCGCTACAAGTCTAGGCTTACATCTCTGTCTGCCTACTCTATCCTCAGCAAATCTATCTCAAGGTATATGCTCTTCTTTTATTTATAGCAACATCTGTTTCTCTTAATGCAATTGCATTCGTTAGTGTATCACAGCTTCGTTCTAATGCAATTACAAATTCATTATATTTTTCCAATTTCGTTTTGGTACACTCAAACATATCTATGCGAACGAGTTGTGTCTGCCTGTGTGTATTTATGTTTGTGTGCTGTGCACTCAAGTAACAGCTGCAGATGAAAATTGCAAACGAAACTCGACTTGGCTTTGGCTTGAAGTGCAGGGCAAGCAGCTGGGCAAGCGCCGCTGCTTACGGTTCAGTTCAGCTCAGCTCTGTCCGAGTCTGCTCTGGTCTGCTCTGGTCTGGTACTCTGGTCAGGTTTGGTCATGAGGTCCTTTCGTTCGTGCACAAATCAACATTAAGTGCATGTAACTCATGTAAGTGGATAGAACGCCCCCTTGGCCTGACCCAGCGAGCAGCACATGCAAGTGTCAAACTTACATGTTATTGCATCAACATTATTTGCTCTCGCTCCAGCTCTCGCTCATTATGTCTAGTTCTATCTCTTTCCGCTTGCTAGAGTATGTCTCAGTCTCCAACTCAATCTCGAGTCTGTGCCATAAAAGTGTCAAACTTGAGTTGTGCATGTATTAGAGAGAGGGAGTGTGCGTGAGAGAGAGAGAGAAAGAAAGAGAAAGAGAGAGAGAGAGAGAGAGAGAGAGAGAGAGAGAGCGTGCGTGCGTGTGTTTGCTTGTTTATGCTTGCGGTAGATTCGTATTTTGTTATCATGTTCCAAAAACAGTTTCCTGCAATTTACACTGATTAATTGCATTTCAAATGCTTTGGCCTTGCAGGCAGCCAGCAGCTGCTGCTCGAGCTGGCCGCGGCAGGCGACGGGCGGGCGGGCGGAGCTTGTGGCTTTTTCGGTTGAGCCGCAGAGTGCAAACAAGCAAATTCATTAGCAAAAGGCTCAAGAACAAAAACGAATTATCGAATGCGAAACAGTTGCTGAAGTCGAGTCTCGCTTCTGGCTGAAAGTGTGGCTCAACTTTTTCAATTTCGTATGCGTTGGCCGCAAAGCTCAAAGTGCACACAGCCACACACACACACACACACACACGCTGACATAACCCACATTACAAGTGGGGCAGATTGGAACAGGGGAGCGCGGCGCATCGACAAAGTGTAACTTTTGGCACAGTTGAACCAACACATTGAAACCGTTTTATGCGCTATGCGTGCTCTGGCTACATGAAAAGCGAATCGAAGATGAAGTAGCTAGACGTACACACAGCCCGGACTCGGCGGGCTACAACAAGCAGTTAGGGGCAAGCCAGAAGTTAAGCACTGCCCACAACGAGCCCCAGTAACAAAAAATAAAGGCAACTGATGAACTGCTCGGAGATACCCTGGAAACTGCTTGGAGCTGCCCTGGGTAGATTGGCATTGATAGAAGTCTCTGTAGACAGAAGTAAACTTGATTCACTTGATTCTTCAACTAAAATGTTATTCAATCGGACAGACCGATCCAACTTACTCGAGCATAGTTGGCCTGCCTTCGACATTTTTCTTGCACCAATCCACCCTCTATTGACTTGAGGTCGTAAAAACAAGTTCAGCGTAAAAAGTTCGGCGCGCTCTGCACTCGAGCTTTAACTAACAGAAAAGTCAATTGACGCAATCTCTGGCCCCCAGCTAGATACAGATTGGGGGAAATTGATAGCGCTGCCGTTAAAGCCTGATTTTTATAGACGTTGCAGGTCACAATTTTCAAATTAAAACACAAACTGGAATTGTTAACCCAACTGGCTGGTGCTCAAACAACTTGCGAATTACAATCAAATTTGCTTGATCCGATTGAGGTCACTAGAGCAATGGTTAAGCGATTCGTGTGCTATGAAACTACTGCTGATGAGGGGAAATAATCTTTTAATTGAACTTTAGTCAACTGGCTTCGGCTGTATATTAAATGAATTTGACCTTGAATCAATCTGAAGATTAAGAAATTAATTTTTGGACATTTTTATTTTCTAAACCTAAACAGCCGGCGCGTCGTGAGCTTTCAGCATATTGGCCTTTGCTGCTAGAACAATATCTATACATGAAGCTTTCCCTGCTTAGTTTTCACATTATTTTCCACTTTCCCAGCCTTTTCACACACAGCGCAATATTCATTTTGAATTGCTCTATCTGCCGATCATGTTGATTGCAAAATCATTCCCTTGAGTTAGGGCAGCTTGTCTATATGAATATATATAACCTGATAACCTACTCGCAGGCTCTTGTCTGTGTGCGTGCTTGAGGCAGGTAACCTTTATGCTCTACACCTTGCCATGTGCCACATCCTGCGCTTTTGATGGGAAAAGTTTAATAGCTTTCGACAATAAAACTTCAACTATTATGTAACAAAGCAGCAACATTTGCCCCTCGATCGACTCTCAACTCTACGGCTGGAGTAGACAATTGTTGGGCATATCAGAACCAGACCGAGACCCAGCCCCATCCCCAGCTCAGGTTCAGCCCCTCTAATGTGGACTTTATTGGCAGTCACAGAGGCTACACAGCTAGTTGGCATTAGACAAGCAGCAGCAGCATTGAGAGCCACCTGAGGCAGCGCACACAGCCTGTGGCTATGCCTCGGCCTTCTTTGCCTAGCCATGCCTCTCCTTGGGGGCTTTTATTGCGCTGCGGCTCATTGCCTTCCAATATTAAATTTCAGCTTAGTTCCTGGGTTAAGCTAAACACTCGAGTGTGTGCGTGAGTGAGTGGGTGGGCGGGGTGTATATTTTGCTGGCTGCTTATCTGACTTTGCATCTGGTTATGTTTATTTTGTGCCTCTTTCGATGGCTCTATTTGGGCCATTATACCGAATACCCCATGCATATAATTAAATTTTTGCGCATGTTTATTAAAATTGTTTGGCCAAACTTTCGCAAACTCGAAGCGAGAAATATACGAAATGCTCGCAGTGCTCCACGCACTCCTACCGACACTTAATGAAAAATTGCTGAAAATAAAAATAAAGTAAAAATACAACAAATATCAAAGATAGTCCAGGGTAAACTTTTCTGTTAACTGCAACGTCACTATGACTTTCTCTGGCTTCCTCTCGGTTCACTTTTGGCGCTTTAAAATACTTTTGCGTTATTTCCTTATGCGCCTCGACGCAACAAAAGGAAAAAGGAAAAAGTCAAATTGATTATAATTGTAAATTGGTTCAGAGCTGTTTTTCCTGTGTTTCCATCGACTTCATTCGCCTTCAATTCAATCATTTTTGTGGAAATGGCGTGATAATGAAATTTATTGAACAATTCTTTAAAATTTCTCATCGAATACAGTAATACATATTTATGAGCTGAATAAGGATTTAAAAACTTTACATGAATATTTATAAACTGATTGAAATAAAGAGAAGAGAATATTTATGGGCTGGTTACAATTGTATAAATTTCTGGATAAGTTAATGTGCCCAGCGAGAAATCAGTTAAATTTGCTGATGAGATACTTGTTAAGAAATTGTATTCATTTCTCATATATATTCATTAGATAGAGTTTGCTGTTTCCACCTATATAAACTCCTCCTTGCTTAAGCCCACGTGGCGTATACTTAATAAAATCTCTTTAAGTCCGCTCTGAAAGCTGGTTGAAATGGAAAGTGGGAACAGCCACGATTAACAATATTTATGATCTGAGACGCGTTTGTTCTTGTGTCCCCTTTGTCACAGTGTACAGCTGGGGGACGCATGAAGAGGGGCGGGTCTGGCGGCGGTGTCATTTCAATTTTGCTGTCACTTTGAGCTGAGCATTGTTGTTGACATCAAATATGCAGTGAGCGTAGCCCGAATGCTCGGCAGCCAGCCAGCAAATCACACAAAAGCACTGCAGCAATGGCTACGGCAGCAGTAAGAGCAGAGTAAGAGAAGTAAGAACAGTAGCAGCAGCAGCAGCAGCAGCAGTGGGCGTCATCCGGACATATCCTTTTAACCCATTTAAGTTATCCATGGCTCGCAGCTGTCACAGTCTAGCAATTTTGTGCTTTTTGTCTTTGCCCCTAAGCCCTGCCCATGTCGAAGGTCATTTGCTATTGGACGTGCACACACACGTACACACCCACACACATACACAGAGTCGCACACGCACACATTGCTGTTAAATTTATTGTTTCCCAATATATGCAAAGTTTTTGGCAGCTCCTACAGTGCGCGCCAATGTGAACGTATTGCGGTTGCCGCAATTGAATGTGCTTCTATATGTATATGTATATATGTGTGTGTGTGTGTGTGTGTGTGTTTGTCTGTTATTGTTGCTGTATTTGCTGCCACATTTATTGCCTGATCGTCTGTCAGTCACTGGGGAAATTTCAGCTGTGTTGTTCGCACAGCCACTCGAACAGCAGTCGAACAGTCGCCCAGCTTCGCGCCGCTTGCCACACGTGTGCTGTGTCTCGAATGCTGATGTCAGTGGATACTGTTTGCCGCAATGCCGCTCCTAACAATGACAAGCATATTCAAAACGAGCTTGCCTCACACACACACACACACACACACACACACTAACACACACAGACACAGACACACAATAATGAGAAGAGCCACAGCATTGCGGACAGAGTGAGGGTAAACTTTACACATTTGCCGCTTTATTTATAGCGTTTGCATACGTAACAGCGGCATGAGAATGCTTCTTTGATTTCAGCCACGTTTATGCGTGCACCATTTTAGGATAAAGGAGAAATTCTGAAGCTAAGCTCATAAAATATATATATTTTATACACTTATGTTTGACTTATATAAATGAACCAAAACTTAGCAGACCTATCTGAAGAGGTATATAAATCATATTTCTGAGAAAAACACTAGAGTTTGCACAATAAACCAATTTTAACACACTATCTTCACTTATCACTATAGGCGTAGACGTGTAAACATCACTTTCAAGAAAATTTACTTTTATCTGAAACTTAAAGAAAACTCTACGAACTTCCATACCATAATCAACGTTTCTTTACTCATATTTACTTCATTTATCACGATAATTGGACTCGTGTGAACATTATTTTCAAGCGAATTTACTTTCATCTGCAATTCAAAGAAAATTCTAGAGCTCCCATAACATAAGTATTTATACTTAACACACTTTCTTCACTTATCACGATAAGTTCACTCGTGTAAACCATATTTTCAAGTGAATTTGCTTTTTTCGCAGCAATTTGAAATGTGTTTCTCTTTGTGGATTTTTCTCCTGGTATTGGCATTGGCATTGGCATTCGCATTGGGAGTGTGTGCGATGCAGCAGTTAAGTGTATAACGCAGAACGATGGCGAATGATGATGAGGAATGTGATATGATTAGAGACGAATGAAATTACTTTTGCTTTGTTGCTGTCTGTCGGCGGGAATGCGCTACTGTTAGTGTTACTTTTATCTGCGCTGCTCCTCGCCACATTTGTCTGGATAAAGTGGGCAACGTTTTATGTAAATGGCATTGAAATGCTAGCAAGTGCTTTAATGGCCATTGACACGACGCGTGCGTCTCGTATTGGCTTACTAATTGTTGGCCCCACACGGACTCAGTCTGGCTGGCTGCCTGCTGCCTGCCTGGCTGGATACGTTGATAAAAACGAAAGGGATACGTATCAGAAAACCGAATATGTCAGATAGACAGACATACGGACACACAAGCGGCCTTTGTCTTGAGCAGCGCTTAAAGCATTCTGCCAGAAAATGTCAAAGCCCGTAGCAGGAAAATTGAAATCGAATTTATTTTCAAACCATTGTGAGCAGGTCAAAGGGATCAGTGTCCATGTGTGTGGCTGTGCGTGTGCGTGTGTGTGTGTGTGTGTGTGCAGCTGCTCCTTGTGCTAGTCTTGTTTATTTTAAATTTGGCTGCCGTCCTTTGAGACTGCACTTCATTATACGCTTTGCCAATTACAATTTGACTATCAGCTTTCAATTTGGCCAAACAATCAGCTCTTTTACCGCTGTTCGTTCCCTTTAAAAAGTTAAAGCTATCCGTGGCTATCATCCGATCATTTCACTAAGCGGCTTAACTGAATTTTCAAACACTTCGGCCACGCCCGCCGCCTAAATGAGAATGAAAACAGATTTGAAACTATGTATTTACTTATGGCATCTGAGGCCATTGTTGTGCGCTGGCCCCGCGCGGCTCGACAAAGCAATAAGTTGACACATTTTCTGATTGTTTACAAATTTGGGCAGTCATGCCTGTCCGTCCTGTCCTGCCCCTGTTGTGTGCTGTGCTGGCCCTAACCTGGGCCCGACTGGGGCCAAAACTTAATCCAAACTTTGCATAAAAGGCATGTGGCTGGGACTTACATCCCCAGCATGTAGGTTTTGTCCTATTTGGGCAAACTTTGGCCCGTCTTTCGCTACGCTCTTTCGCACAAAAACGCCAACATGAAAGCAAAGATTTAGTGCGTGCCGGCATGAACTTGGTTGATGCTCAGACTGGGCATTGTTGCAACTGCCACTGATTCGGGCCATGATATTTTGCCAATGCCAAAGAGTTAAACCAAACAAAGCAGCTCAACTTTCGGGCTAAATACTAGCTGCTGAACGGCCATGAGATTGCAATCAAAGGCTTTATCAAAGTTGAGACTTGTTAAGGCAAATTAAAGTTGCAAATATAATAACGCAGCAGTTAAAAGCTGCCTTTGGACTCTCTAAACTCTCTAGGACCTTTTTAATAAAGGACATCATAACTATTGTAGATTATCTTTGAGAGCTTAAACTGAAGCCAAGTTGCAAACTGCAAAACGACTTCAACTTTTAATTACAACTTTTTTAAAGCTTTGCACTCAAAACTTGTTGGTCAAAAAGTAAAAGCAAACATATTTCATATTTTGTTAATCCAGCTTATTTAGGGCTGGGAGGCGTATTTCGGACCCTTTCGAATCTAATGAAATCTGCATAAATATATTTTGTGTAGGTCAATCCCCTCATTCATTCACAATAGCTGCTATGGCACGCCCTCAGCACCTTTTTCATAAATCGCAGATTATAACAGGCTGTTCGCAGATAAAATAAACTTATGCTAAGTGTGCGTCTGGGAGCCGCTCAATCAAATATCAATTTGTATTTAATTGCAAATTGAATGCGGCCCCAAAAAGTAGGCAACGCTTTCTTCGCTGGCGCCATTTTGCCAGAGCGAAACTCATGCGAAAACGCAATCAAGGCAGCCATTTTCACACCTACCTTTATGACATTGATTACCAGCACGCACAAGGCGTGTTTGTCTGCGTGTGTGTGTGAGTGTGAGGGTGTGTGTGTGTGGGAAAGTGTGTGAGCCCAATAAACCCAAAAGGGATTAATTAAATAATTTATATGTGCTTTTGTTTAGTCGTAAGTTGATTAAGCAATGCTCCCACTCGTGCACATACACACAGTCTCACACAGTGAAAAGCGCATTAAACGTGCTTATGACAGCCTCCAGACCCACCCACAATCCCCACCTTTTGGTGTTTTGCTGTATGCCTTTTATGGTGTCTGTGGCACAAATTGTTTCGCTTCCATTGATAGGCAAACGTTGCCCCACAAGGGGCTCGAGTCTGTGGGCAACACTTTAGAGTCGTTGACAGCTCTTTTGGGTGCCAGGCAACAGCCTTTCGCCTGATTTGCTTCGATAACACGTGCCAATTAGCTGATCCACAGCACCCGAGCAGCCTTTGTATCAATTACAGTTTGTATGCGTCACTTGACCAAGTGTTAAGTTTTAATCAAATGCCCGTAATTAACACAGCCATTGAACCAATGTCTGCGATGTCAATGTGCCTGTCTGCTCAGACGCACTAATTGGCCAACAATTGATGCGGTCTTCTTACGAGACCTCAAAGTGCACTGAAGTCAATGCTGTCGACAGCAGCAATTAACACAACATTTTCTGCTCTCTGGGCGGCCAATTAATTGCGAATTGTTCACAAATAGGCCAGAAGGCTCCTGTGCTTAAAAGTCCACCAATAATTATTGAATTTAATTATTGTGAAGTAAATTTATTTTTGGCCTGAATGGATAGTTTCTGTTGTTAAAGTCGACTAAAATGGGGTATGCATATGATGACAGCTTAGCTTTTGGTTATGCTATATATTTGCAATCAACTTTAGTCAAGTTGTCTTACACATTTACATTTGTCTAGCCTCAGGCTTCAAATCTCTTTCAATTTCACTGTACTTAGGATTTATTTTACCAATTCACATTTATTTTTATCAATTCACATAGAGCACTTTCAGCATTGCAACTTTGCTGTCTTTATTCAAGTTTATTTTTAATTATCTTTAAATCGATTTAAATGTCGCTGGGGCACAGCTGTCGCAGGCTTTGAGACAATTGTCTGACTTCAAGAAGAGCTAATTGTAAACTGGGCACATTATTAAGCTTAATAAGACGGAATATTGAATGAATGAATGGTACGCCGAACAGCGAATGCCGTACAGAATGAATGTTGAAGATGATGAAAGCTGAACTGACTCTGGGATATATTTGATATATTATCTGTTGACTCTGCTGCTAACACTCATCTAATATGTATTTCTTTCCTAAACATCTTCTTCTTTGCGTTACATATGCATTCACTAAATTAGAATACCCTCCCGGCTGGCATTTGAATAGTCAGTGAAGTGGTGAAACAAGCGCGACAATGTGGCCCACTGTTGATAAACGCGACAAGCGGATATCCGGTTGCCGTTCAATGGAATAAGATGTGGGAGTAGTCGTTGTCGCAGCAGCAGAAGCAGCCGTCAAACAATAACAACGCAATGCGAATACAAAAAGTGTGCGACGAATGGAAATGACAAAACACGTTTTGAAATTTGATGCAGCCTCCATGTTTGCCTTGCCTTGCCCCATCTCGTGCTGCTCCCCCTCTGGCTAACAAGAATTCTCGCGATGGCAACATTGTTTTTAATATCCGCTCAAATTGTTGTTTATACAATGTCGCATCGAATGAGCTGCATAGTTGCCACAGTTCCAGCTCCTCCCCCGTTTTTCCGTTGCTCTTGTTGTTGCTGGTAAATAGTTGTGGTTTCTGGTAACTTTTGTTGTGGCTGCCGTGGCTGCTGTTGTGGCTGCTGCTGCTGCTTCTGCTGCTGCTGCACCACTGCTTAGTTCGCCATAAAGCAAATTGTTGTTTATTGCCCAGCTGCAGCTGATTGTAACTTAAAGCATTGCATTTGTCCCTGTCTGGCGATTACAATTTTGCATATACCGCATATACCGCTGCCTCAGGTGGCATGCCACACACTCTGAGCTTGACTTCGGAGCATTCGACGGTTGCCGCCATAAAAAACCCAACATAGTGTAACACTGTATATTTTTTATTGAGTTATCGAGCTGGTTTAGAGGAGGCTGCTTAAAAATATAACAAAATATATAATAAAATAAAAATTTGAGACTTTATAAACTGAGCATTTGAGCATTGGAGCATGAGAGCGTAATACCTATTAGATGACAATACGACATTTGTTGGGTCAGCTAGTGTATAATTAAGAAGAAGAAAACTTGTAAACTATCTAACATTTTCAGATCTTCATAGACCTAAAATGCAAATTAAGCTCTTTCATCTACTGAAAAAAGAAATCCTTGGTCAATTCCACATCCAAGCTAAGCAAACTGATTTGTAAAGAAACTTATTTGGTATGAAACCCGATTTCTGTTGCATATTCAACAGGAAACTTTGTCATGGAATTTGCAATTTCAGCTCAAACTCTTAAGCCCAACTTAAATGAAATCAAGCTTATGTTGGCCATATACCCAACTGGTCTCCCCTCAAACGATAACAAGAATCGCTTGACCCCAAATGTCAACGATGAGACTTTCAGCAAATGCATAAATTAAATTCTTAAATGCATTTTAAGGCCAGGCCAAAGCCGCATAACTAGCAGTTTGTCTAGTCACATTTGTGCCGCTTGTAGTCTGACTTTTGACCAGCACTGTTGAAAATCTTCTATTGCCCTCTTGCCTCATGCACAAGTTCCTTGAACAGCTGTTAGTTGTGAAAGTTTTTGATTTTGGGATTTCGCTTTCTGGTTTTTGCCCTTCGCCTGCTGTTGAGTGCGGCTGGCTCCGCTGAGATTTATATGCAAGTTGTTCGGTAATTGAGTATAATGTTGCATTAATTATTTACAGTTGTTTTCAATTCAAAAGCAGCGCCAACAACAACTACCAACAAAAGTTATAAATACTTTGAAGATTAATTAGAAGCTGTCGACTGAAGCCGACAGAAGATAATGCTCAGGGGCAGGGCGCAACGCCAGCCCTTTGCTTCGACAGCTTCGACTTTCAGAGTTGCGAAAGTTTTTGCGCTAGCGTGGTAATTTTTCACAGCTACAGAGAAAGTGTTTTAAGTGGGACAGAGGTAACAAAGATTTTTAGTAGCCAACAATTGTGTTGTATTGAAATCATTTCATGCAATATTCAGGCCGTTAATGAGTTTGGCAGTCACTTTTCATTCAAGATCTATGCATATTTGATGCGTGACTGCTTTTGGAAAGTGGCTCAGGAAATGTTATTAATTAAGAAAGTCAATTTGCAGAGCTTCCAGAGTTTTCTATTTTGAACAAAAATGTGTATACACATTCATGCATTCTTTTCATAAGCAGCTTACTATAAAAGAGAATTCCTTTGGCATCAACTCGAAAAGGGCTGCCCAAATAAAGGACCTTTCATTACTTTTATTTACACAGGCTGAGATAGAATTTTGTGTTCTCTAAGAGACATTGCAGGGGAGGTTGTACGAGGCATAAATAAAGAAAAAAATTTATATAAAACTACATTAAATGAATGAACATAGAGAAAAGGCAGACAAATTTATAGAATTTGATTGGCAAACATTTTAAATAAAAATATTCTTGCTAGAAATGTGTAAATTTTTCAATTGAAACTACTTACATGGTGTCTGCCAGTCACAGACAGACTTTATTTAAAAGCAATCCTTTGTGATGTTTTCAAAATAAATGAAAAATGAGACAGGAAAATACTTTCGAATGGTATTTACATATGCTCTCGACTCGTTGGGGCCATTTCGTTAACTGGTCTTTAGTTGTTGGCCAACAACAACGACATTAAAGGCAAAGGCACAAAGCCAAGGCTGCTGGCAATTTATGCAAAGTCAGCAAAAACTACACACGAATTGCCTGAAAATTGGCAGGCCGAGGCCTCGCTGCGTATACTTAATTAACAAGAAGCTTGCATGTGTACAGACAAAAACCCCAAAATTGGGCTCACTAGGCAAGCAAACAACATTTTGCAAATATTTAATTAGCCTCCGCAGACAAAGGGAAGGAGAGAGTGGGAGTGCGAGAATGAGTTGAGCTTTATCTCATAGTTGCTTGATTCCAAACCGAACTTATTGAATATGCAGTTGTTAAATATTGGAAGAGGACACACAAATGCAATTTGAATATATTTAAGCTGTTGAGCTGCGAGCGGTTTGCTTTGTTTGCCTGGGCGAAAGTAAAAGCGCAATGCATAAATATACAAATACACCCACACAGAGAGAGAGAGAGAGAGAGAGAGAGGGAGAGAGAGATTCATATACATATCTCAAATCTATCGCAAGTTGACTGCTGCATACAATTGATTTCACCTGCGACGCCCTGCGGGCGCATGTAGCTCGTGCGGACCACAAAGTAATCAAAATTTACAGCCAGTCCAGGCAAACAAGGACTTGGAAGTGGCTTACTTCGTATCCTGCTTGTCACTTGTCAGCCCAAAGGGCTCCACTGCTAAGCATTGCTCTATCCCTCAGTATTTGCGTAGGCAGCGACGGTACGTATACGTAATATTGATTTAGAACGCATTTGAATGCAAATATTAACACGGCATTTTATTGGCATCGCACGTGCCGCATTTTGTAAACTATTTTCAATTTGTTCGACACTTACTGCCGCCTTCGGGTGCAAATTTTTTGTAATTATGCTTCGCATCCTGTGAGTTGCTTTAATTAATATTGATTATGAACGGCATTAAGGCCGCCGTCCTCTGCGTGCCTCTTCTCTACACTGCTCTTTAATGCGCTTTTGCACTTTTTTCATTTCCTCTCTGACCATTCAATATAGTACATGCTAATGCACTTTATGAAGATTAATTACAAACGACACGTTCCGCCTGATAATAGAAGTTGCATAGAACAGAGAGAGGGAGAGAGAGTGGATGGGAAGGAGTAAATGTGCATCTCTGGCAGCAATTATAATATATTTGTGTAAGTATGCATTATGTGTTCATGCATATCTGTGGCATAATTATCTTGGCAGTTGCAGTATACAGAGTCAAGCTCCATGTAATAGTCTCGAAATATAATTATTAATTTATAATTATATGAAGGCACACATCCAGCTGGGAAGCCTGTGTTGCTTGAGCGAAGTTTTGAGTAAGTTTAAATCGGCTCTAAGCTTGCAGAAAATTTTATTTTTAGTATTATTATTTTTGTATAAATGGCTTTTATTGTATACCAGCATATGAACATATAAACGGCACAGGATCACGAGGATGATCAAAGATTTTGAGCTTCAGAGGAGGTCTACAGGAAAGGATTACTCGACGAAAGGAGTGTGCTGCATTGGCTCTTTGTCCTTTATTGACGGCCATCTTCTACCTTGAAGTGGACTGCAGAAGAGAATTGAGGCCTTAACGAGCATCTCCTTTTTCAAGACTCGATGGACAAAAGAGTTACGTATATTCAAGTATTTATATTCAAATATTCAAGTATTCATCATCTAATAAAAGCTTTAAGTAAAACTCCTCTCCGCTTTTCATATATTCAAGTAAAAACACTTGAGTCTTTAACTTTTACCTGTTCAATTCTGTTTTGTTGTTAGCCAATTGAGAAGCAGGCTAATAAGCTGAATACGCAACCTAACTAAGCCAATTCTTGTTTGGCTTACAGTTCAGAAAAATGAAATTGTGCAATTTCATTTTGTGCAATGCGCTTGGAATTTTCTTCTAGCATAGTTGAAAATACACACAGGCACACACACACACACACAGTGTGCTAGTCTCGGTGCGTGACTGTGTGTGTGCGCCGTGTTCTGGCATCATGTGGCCAGCTGCCGAATGAGTCATTTTTCATGATTTGCAGCTCTGTTTGAATGGCGTCCCATTTGGCTTTCGGGCTCGGTTTGCTTTTCCTTTTCTTTTTTGTTGCTTTTGCTTCTTTTTGCACAACGTTCGATATTTGAAAGGAAAATCATGTAGCCGCAGCGTGTATCCTTAGTCTGTCATTTGTTCAAATGACGTATACGACATGTTGCTCACTGGCCAATTCAATAAAATGTCCGTCTCTTTGCATTTGATTGCCAGAGCATTTGGAGCATGGCATGGCATCATTTAAGATATTGAGCACAGCCGCCTGCTGGCAATTTGGCACACAGCGCCTAAGGATAGCCGGCTAACAGCATACAATTTGCATTTGCTGCCAACTGGTAGCAAGCGGCTGGCTAATTAACTTGCTCATTAAAGCTGTAAATTGCCGACTCAGCATGACACGACTGGCCGCTCACAGCTGACTTTTGAGTGTCTTCCTGAACGATGACCAATACAATATTGATCTGTGCTTGGCCGAAGCTGCAGGACACCTTGAGCATAAGCTGAAGCCCTTCCGCCAGTTGGCTTTGACTTGCTTTACATACCCTGTAGGTCTTCAATTTGACATGTATATAAGAGATGTACATATATAAGACATGACTATTATTCAAAGATAAATATAGAAAATATTTCAAAGTTAAATTTGACTTTCAAGAAGCTCTACAAAATATAACTCGTAAGCCTAAGTAATTTCTTTTGTGAACTTTTTTCTGGCCACATTTTAAGTGATTTTCTATTGAAAAATATTAAAGCATACTTTTTGGCGCAGATGGAAAATCGTTGCGCTTAAGTGACAACCGAATTGATGCCATGTCGATTCTGCCAAGAAGCATGAACCAATTTCATAACATTTGCTGGAATTTCGCTGGCTCGTTTTATGGTCTATCATTATGGCTTTTTGCTGCTGCTGTTGTTGTAGTCACTTTGGCCGTTGCCGTTTTTGTTGTTGTTGTATTTGCTTTGGCTATTGATGCGTGAAAATTCAATCACTATACGGCTGTTGCTGCCGCTGCGGCCGCTACTGCTGTGGCCGCTGCTTTGCGATTTTCTTTGCTGTTTAGTTACAGTTTTTTTATAGCTTGAATATGTATTTTGTATGCACTGCGCTGCTAAATTGCTAGACCGGGGAATGTGCGACGGGTCGCTCGGTTTGATGCATATGCAAAAGGAAGTGAGGAAAAGTAAATTGAAATACTACTAAAAGAACTGCTTCCTGCTCTTAAGTATTATTTATTTAATTTTATATTATTTTATATTATTTAATTATGTTAGCTAAATGAATTTAGGTAGAGAATTCAGCTTCCCCTGGATGGCTGCCCTTCGAAGTCTCAGTTAGTGTTGAATATATTCTGTGTCTTTCGAGTTATAGGCTTAAAATTTGTTTCTTTTTAACTCTGTTTTATTCGCCTTCAAATAAAATAAGTCTTAGTTCTATATCATTCCAACAAAAATTTCATCAAGTATTTTAAGAAATACGAAATTCTCTTGCCCAATTACAACTGATCATATAATTTATATTTTTATATAACTTACCTATTATAAATATATATATCTCTGAATTTTAAGCAATCTCTTATGTACTAAGGGTATTGCTTAGCTGGTGTCTTCAGCCACCATCATATAGTTTTTCTATTGGCTTTTGGTGGGATTTGTGTACGCGATTTGCGTGCGTTGCGATGTGCTGGCACGGCATTTCGCATTCTCTGTAAAGTATGCCTTCGGAAAACTCTGTGATTCAACTTTAAAGCATAAAATCCATAAAATGCAAATCGAAAGTCAGTTTTTTATAGCCCATCAAACTATTTATTTATCAAGTATAGAGCTTCCCTCATTGACTTGTGTAGCGCATCGGGCACTTCGGTCTGGCCGTCTTCGATATTTACTAAGAATATTTCTCTGCTTCTTGTTTTTGTACTAGTGTCGCAATTTTCTGCGTTTCAGCCACTGGCGATTGCGGTTATGAATGTTTTTTATTCAATTTGCGCATATTTCTCTCATTTTTGTTTTGTTTCTTACTTTTTATTTATTTTGCTTTGCCTTGACGACTGTGGGAGCGGACAGGATGTGCGCCCACAGACTGTTGCCTTTTCTTTGCATTTCTGTCGTTGTCAGCTTTAAGGCCGTAAATTAACTTGTGCAGCGCGGCTAACTAGATACGTGGCAACAGCCACGTACCGCAAACGGTGGCAGCAAACCGTTGCGGCTTCAACTTTAACTCAACTCGAAAGTTTTTTATGGCTGCCGAATGAGCGAGCAGAAAGCAAAGAGCGTGCGGTGAAAATCGCATAAAAGGCGGCATTCAAATTCAAGCTATTTCATCTGTAAGAGCAGCACTCCCCAGACACAGACACAGACCAGCCCCAGCAGAGCCAACCAGATGAATGTCTAAGTGGCTCAGTGCTGGGTGCAAAAATGCTGAACGCTTCGCTACCTGGAGGCGGCACCTCACACCATCCGCTCTGTCAGCGAGCTGCCTGCTTTAATTGTCTTTACTTTGCAGCTTTGTCGCATGTGTGTGCGTGCCTCTCTCTCTCTCTCTCTCTCTCTCTCTCTCTCTGCCTGTGTGAGCGTGTGTTAATACGATTTTACATTTGGCAGTTTTAACTTATTTTTTATGCGTGCTATTTATGCAATTTCTCCACTTTCATTCATTGCCAACTTTTTTGTATGCTAAATGCGCATTTGACATTTGCATATCGCATTTCAGGCTGTCTGTTTCGCTTAATACCCTGTACACGCTGATTAAGCAAGAGTATATAAGCTTGAGGGTAGCCTTTCATTATATGGCTGTAACTGGCTTTTACTCCTATGTCAAACAAAGTATCTCCTCGATCGAGATTCGCCCGCTTCACTGCTCTCACTTTATTGGCAACTGTCACGTTTGCTTTGCATACTATTGAGCGCTAACAGAAGGCGTCTGCCTCACATTACGCATACGCCGCGTGGCTGTTACCTTTACTTTTCAGCTTTGGCGTCGCATTTGTTTAATTGAATTGACGTGAGTTGACACATTTGGCTTGGCATTACTTAAATTGGTAGGTGTGTGAAAACCATCCCAAAACTTTCCTTTGATCTGCACGCAGGCTCCGCTGTCACTCAGCTGTCCTTCGACCCCTCTTGTCTCTTTCTCTCTCTCTCTATGCCCTCTGTCCGCCTGTCAGTCCCTTTCGTCCATTTGTAGTTGTTGTCTGTTTTTCTTATCAATTTGCAGCAATCAAGACAGCAAAACATTTCAGCATTTTGGCATTTGCTGGGGGTAAAAAGTCGCAGCTCGTTGCGTGAAATTTAATCAAATAAATTAGCTATAAAGTTTTATTTTGACGCTGTCACCGAGCGTCAGGAGGCGGCGCCACACGGCGCACTGCGTATACGTTACGTGTTTTTATAGCCACCAGCCTTTTGGGCTGCTTTTATGGGGCTTCTCTCTACTTACTTTCATTCGTCGCTGCGCATCAATTAACATTGACAGCTTGACTACATGAAAGAGGCCATGGATTTACAAAAAAGGCGTGCAGAAATAGAAAAAAAAAAAAATAAAAAATAAATAAAAACAAATCCGCATAGAAGGCGTGGCCAGTGGGTTTCAATTGAATTAGAAGCGATTTTATGTGTGACGCGTCAGCAAATGTGCGACATTTATTTTAAGTCTTCGATTCAGGCTATTTCTATGCGGATTATTTTAAAGGCATATGTGTGTGTGTGAGGGTGTGTGTGTGTGTGTCAGTGTGTCACACATTTTTGGGTACTTAATTAAACAGTCGCTGACTGAGGCAAGCGAAAAGCAAAAGTTAATTAAAATGTTGTTTTGTTTTACTTTTGGGCTTAGGCTGCGGGCTGCTGTGATAGCCGAAAACTTTGATTTGTTTAGTCTACAGTCAGAGCTAAGCCTTATTGCGTTTATAATCAGAGCGGCGGCTTAATAAGGTTGCCATATTTATGCGCTCTATTGTAAGAGGATTATAAGTTAACCGCGGCATCTCTCAACAAGTGTCAAATCAATTAACAGCGCAGCTAACAGACTGTTATGGCTGTTAATGCCAACTAACACTTGAAGGGTCAGCCAGATAACAGAGTATGTCAGTGATTTAAACAATTCATATTTATTATATATATATACATTTTCAATTTCCAAAGAGAGAAATGAGAAACCAATCAGATTAAGTAAAAATAAATAAATAAATATGCATTTTTTTAAGAGTTTTATCCGCTTATCACTTCATCGACAAAGGATCTATAAAATGCACGAGTTATTTAAATTGGAAAATGCTTTGGGTAATTCCTGACTGAGTTCACTCAGTTATTTTGCAGACAAAGGACATGCCAAACTTTGGCAAAACAAATCTGTCTGTCAATTTTCATCGATTATGCTTGCAATTTGGCAGCTTATCAGTGTGGAATTTGTTGAAACTAGCTCAACGAGCAGCATATTTTGGTTATTCTCAGCACTGAGTTACTTGGGTGTGAAAATATGCATAAAAGGGCTTTTCTGTTTTCATATTTCCACACACGCACACACACACACACACACACACACACACACACACACACACACACACACACACACACACACACACACACACACACACACACACACACACACACACAAATGAAACCCAAATAAAAGAAATGCTGCAAGGCGAGTCGAAGCGAAGCATCCACAAAAGTAGGCAACAGATTTTTAAGCTTGTGACGCCGGCAATTTGTGTGCGGGCGATAAGGCGGGGCAGGGACAGCGGCTGGAGCAAGCAGGCATCGACATCAAATTAAATACACTCCGTTTTGATACAACTCCAATATATTTTAGCCAAATGAAAAAGTGTAAGTCGAGTGCAGCTGACTGCGTGATACTCTATGTTGACGTAAATGCTGCAAAGATGTAAGCAGCTACGTTTCCTTGGACACTAGTCCTAATTCAGTGAAACCTCGCTATAACGAATCTGAAGGGAACCAGAAAATTGTTCGTTATATCTATTGATTCGCTATAGGTACTTTTTAGCAAAGCCTTGGTAAAGTCAAGGGACTTCAAGAGAGAGAATTCATGATGTTGAGTGTTTCGTTATAACGAAGTTATCGAGGTTTCACTGTATTATACTTACAGCAATGAAAGGTATACGGCAACATATATACTCCGCTTCACTCTGCTGGCAGTGTATCGAAATGGAATAATGCGCATTGCGAGATGCGAAATTTTTTCGTTATTTTTTTTGCGGTCGCCCTTTTGATCGGCTTAGAGTTTGGACAGCGTGAAAAAATGTACGCTCAAAGGGCATAAATCATTGTGAATTTATCATAAATCAAATTCAATTCTGCTTATAGCGTGGCCAATGCCACGCCCACGTCTACTTGTGCTGTTTGCCTAACGCATACAGCCAGATATATTTATATATGTATTATTAGCCTTATATACGCACACGCATATTTTATTTATTTATGATTGTTTCCAGTTGACTTGGGCAACAGTTTGGTCCTGGCACCGCGCGACAGTCCTGTCGGCCATTTCTGGCTGCATTTATTTGAATTTTCTGCGGGACAAAGGTATCAAAAAGGAGTTTTTCTTGCAGTTAAATTAATATAAAAAGTTGAGAAATTGAATTGTATTTATTGTACTCTTATGCGGGCTCATATATATTATATATCTATATAGCCAGAGTATTTGGTTTACGTGCGGAAGGGCTGAGAGTTTATGCTTGAGTCGGGAATTAACAGCAGGCGCACATAATGTACATCGTATAGGGCATAATAATGCAATAACGTCATATTGATACGCGAAATGGTGCAGTGAAGCCCATAAATACGAAACTTAATTGCAGCGCGAAGCAAAGTTTCTAACGAATGCATAACTAAACGGAACTTTCTTTTGCCACCTCAGCTGAGTTCTCGCAGCTCGTAAAATCAAATCCGAATTGCACATTTGCAGTATCTACTGTACGTGAATAATCGCTTATTTTCTCAGGCAGCCAATTCATAAGCTACGTGCAAATTGGCCATTCAGCGTCATGGGCGGTGCTCACAATTTGATCGCCTTTGCTAAGCGCACAATATGTCATTTTGGCTATTGGCCATTTCCATTACCATTTCTATTGCCGTTGCCGTTGCCGTAGCGCCAACCGAGCTGACAACCTTCTGACATCATAAAAAAGTTTGTTTGTGCCCTGCAGCTCCCCGCGCTCCGATCTGCATTTCTGTTTGACGTATCTGCTAATTGAATCGTCGCCGCGCCTCGGTCCGCTCCGAGCGACTCGTAAAAGCCACAAGTGCTGGAGCACACATCTACATAATGCCATGATTCCTAATCATGTAGCGTAGTGTGATGGAAGTTGATTAAGTCCATCAGTGAGTGAAGCGACGGCTTTTGCCAAACTGCAAATGTTAGTGTCTAAACCTCAGACTAGACTAGACTCAGGCGTAGTTCAAGTTCTGGACTCCCTCTTTGATCTGGGTTTAACTATACGATTTAATTGTATTAAATTCTATATATATATATATATATATATATATATATATATATATATATATATTATGCCAATCAGTTGGACAATGAAGAGCGCAGATTATGCCATAATCTGCGCTCTTCATTGTCCAACTGATTGGCATTAAAAACTTACCTGTTGACGCTGAGAGTAGTTTATTTATGCAATTTATTTCGTAATTTCACCTGTCATATAGGCTTACAGCTTAACGGAAAAGGCTGTTTGGGCAAAATGTATTTTAATATTATTTTACACCTTTGGTAAATCTGATTTGTCTGAATGGAAAAAATTTGTAAAGGCAACTTTTTAATTATCGCAAAACACAAATTTTTCAGCTTCAGAATGATAAAAGAATAATTAATTTTAATTCACATTCATTTATTGCAGTTTTTGTCCTATCTATATGCATATGCTTTTATTTATTTGTTTTTATGTTTAAATATAAATGAAAAATAAATAAATGATGGCATTTCAATTGAAAGCTTTAAGGTAAGTGTATGCGGATGAATGATTAAAATAGTTAAAAAAAAAAAAAAATAAAAATAAAAAATATAGTAAAATAATAAAGGAAATTGGCTTGGACAGACTGTAGACACGAAGTATTATGCAATATCTATAAGAAATAAATAATCTTGAGCGAAATGAAGCTGCTTAAGAATAAGTTCTGCTGAAGCATCATCGCTAATGATTCCTGCTAATATTTCCCATTAATTTTTCCCGCTTATTATGCCTGACGTTAATGAATTTCTCAGAATTTTGTTTACTCAATGAGTATCCGTGCAGTCGATCACTGCCATCAGGCAATTGAACTTGCTGTTGTTTTCGCTTTGTACATATTTTTACTTGTGGCACTTTCATTGAACACGAAGCTGCATTAAAAAAACATATTTTATCGCACCAAGTGCTCTTGTTTCCAGTAGCAGCGTCAGTTTTTTCTTTTTGAAAGTAAACATTTGTACAGCATAGACGTATGTGTGTGTGTATAGGTGTGTCTGTCTCGGTGTGTGTGTGTGTGTGTGTGTGTGTGAGCTGCAGTCTGTCTGGCCATGCGGCCATCATAGGTTGCTCTGTGAATGTATATTTTTGAGGGTTCGTCTATTCAATGAAAATTTTCTTTTTAATGAATGAACAACATTTTCCCGTTGGCTCTTTTTATTATTTTTTACTATTGTGGCTCAATGCCGTCGGCAGCAGCTCGGCGCGCGGCAAAGTGTTCGGGGTGTTCGCATATGAGTTTTTATTAGTTGCTGTTCGCCAATTGATTGGAAATATTTCTTTTCATGTTTCCTCCCGCAATTGAAAAGCCGCAAATAAAAACAAAGAAAAATACTCAATAAATACAGTACACAGACCCCGGCCCCGCCGCACCACAGCATATACAGCATGTAGGAATGCGCTGCGAGCTCTCCAAGTGCTCTAGAGCGATGGCATATGAATTACCCCTCTGTTTAGATAATAATAATTCCGGGCATTTTATTTGGGTATGGAGCGTGTGTAGTTTAGCAAAGAGATTTATGTATGAGCTCTTGCCCTCTGACAGCTGATGTTTGGCTTATAAATCTTTAATTTATTTTGTTTTGATTATCGGTTATTATTATGCGCAAATCCATATGGACTACGTACCGATGCCGAAAGCCGAAAGTATTTTAACGATTCTTAAATAATTGAATAGCGAGAGTTTTTTTCGCATGTTGTGTGGAAAGTCTTAGTCGACTTAGCACGAGTTGGCAAACTATTAAGCAAGTTTTTACTACTAAAAAGCTTTATGATGTTTGGGCAAACTTCACCTGGCAGCCATAAAATGCTGTTTGCCCAAACAGTTGACATTTAATTTGCACATTAACATAAAGATAACCTATTTTGGTTTTAATTGTTGCTCTCTCGCAAATCCTTTGACGCCCATTCGTTTTATGAATTTTTAATCTAGTGTTTCGCTTGAATTCCTACTGGCTGTCAAATGTTAACTCTCTCTCTCTCTCTCTCTCTCTTTCTGTCTGACTCTCTGTTAACTAACTCTACTTAACGTTCGTCTTTTGTAACGGCTTTCAACGTTTTGAAACGGCATGAAAAATAAGAAATAACTAACGAAGTATCATACGAGATAAAGTCAACAGAAACAGTTGTCTTTAGTTTAAATATTAATGCATAAATATATTATTAGTATCTTCTGCCTTCAGCGCTGCTGCCTTTACAGCATTGCGTGACATTTCTCGCATGCGATAAATGTGCCGAACAGACACTCTCAGCGCGCATACGAGAACGAGCGCAACGATGAGAGAGCGAGCGAAAAACACGAAGTTGACGCTCAGTCAACTTAACAGCAGTTGTGGGTGCCCGAACGACCCACTGACACACTGATACTGTTACACAGACGCCCATGCTTGTGATAACAGCGCGCGAGTGTGTGCGTGAGCAGCGACTGTTAATGTTAGGCGTCTGTTGCTGGAGCTGCTGTTGCGCTGCTGCCGCTACTGCTGCTGTTACGCACGCACACAGGTACGTGGCGTGCTGGCGCCTCTGCTGCTACCCATCTTTGCCGTTTGGCTGCTGCTCGCCTGTTGTTCGCTGCCGACGTCGTCTGCTATCTGCCGCCGTTCGCTGCTCGCCGCTCGTTCGGCGTTCGCGTCTGTTCCGAATTTACAGTTAAACTTTCAAAGTGCGCGCATCAGGGCAGCGACAAGTGTTTAGGCGGACGGGAACAGCGACGCGTCCGCAATTTTCACGCGCTGACTTTTCAAATATTTTTGGGGGCTGCGCGTAACGGTTAGCCAAAAATGCGAAAATAACACCTAAAAAAAAGAAACAAGATAAAATATAAAAAAAACGAGAGAATTTTTCAATTGCTGCATAAATTGAATAAAAGTGTATAAAAACAAAACAAAAAATTCGACACGGAAATTATTGGAAAAAAAAACTACAACAAAAAAATTGTGCGCTATAAAAAGCGTATTTTGAATAGTGCAATTGTTGTTGTTGTTGCGCTCAAAAATTTGTGTGGAAATTGCGAAATATATTTAATGGAAAAGTGCCCCCAAGAAATCGAACCAGAAAACAGGCCAGCAAATAAGCGAAAAGTGTTTTTAGTATACAAAAAACTAAACTGAAGAAAAAAATAATAATATATAATATATTTATGTGTGTATATTATGTACATAGTCTAATATTACTGATGAACTTAAAAGATAACAATTGCTTTGCTTATGGGCTTTCCGAGTGATTCGTGATTTTTGTTGTTGTCTTCTGAAAAGTTGAACGCTTAGCAGAGCGCGTCATTTGGCACCTGTTCAGCAAGTTTCTCAAAAAGTGTTTAAAAAATCATTTTGAGCTATTTATGCAAACGAGCAAACAGGAAAATAGAGGAAGAGCCGCCAACCGAGGGCAGGGGGCTGAGGGCTGAGGGCCGAAGGCCTAACCCAACCAGCCGTTGACCTAATGTAAGTTGTTTTCTTTGCCATTAGATTAAGATTTGCTTGTTTAGCGCGCTGAGCGTTGTCAGCTTTTTTTTGTCACTGTTGATAAACATAATACACATGTATACAGTTTTTTATTCATTTGTTATCGTCGCCCGAGTGCATAAACAAATTGTTTGACAACTTAAGATGTGAGCGCGCTGTCGTTCGGAAAATGTCAACACCTCCTCGCTTATCGCAGTGCGAATAGAACTGTAATTATCGCTGTGAAAAGCACTTGATGCAGCTCTCTAATAATTTCGCAGCTAAGTCAAGGCACTTGAGGCCATTTGTGATTGTCTTTTAATGCTACATCAAATGCGTTTTTATGACAAAGTATCTGTGAGATGCAATTTGAAATTGGAATAGCCAAGCTGCAGAATGATGGGACTGCTGGTATCATGCTGCATGCTGCATGCTGCTCCTGCGGCAGCCATAAAGCACTTCAAGACAAGTTCAATGTGGTCGAGTTTCGTTGAGATACAATTTGATATGAGTATTTGAGAGTAACAATTTAATTGCATTGGATTCTCTGTGCTTGCCTCAAGGCACTTCAGATTGAGTTCAATACTTGCGGCGGCTCTTGATTGCGATAGCAATATATTTATGTTAAAGTATTTATGATATGCAATTTAATAATGGCATCTTTGAGATACATATTAAAGATACTTTTTTTCATTTATAGAAGTCAAACTCAAACTAGAAGATACTATTTGAAGAGAATTTCTTTGAGGTGCAACTTGCAGCAGTTGCTTTCAGAGAGACTAAATCAGTTCTTTTCCTACAAAAAAGTCTTTAATAAGCAGCTCTGTCTAAAAAATGCAACTAAATGCTATTACAATACTTAATAATATTAAATTTTCTATGCTGCTGTCGATCAAATTTTGATTATTCAAAGTCTGGCAATTGTATCTATTAGATAGAGATTAAAGATTTTTCAACAGTAAATGTGGGCAATAGTATCTATAAGATACAATATATTAGCATTGCAACTTGCATGCTGCATTCGATCAAATATTCACCTTCTGACAGTTGTATCTTAAAGAAACACTTAATATTAGTTTACTTTTTGGTTTTCAATCAAATTTTGATCAGCTGTTTTGGCTGCAATTTCAGTGAATTTCATCTATAAGATGCATATATATATTATAATCAGTTTTCCGCTTTAAATTCAGACAATTGTATTCATTAGATACAATTTAATATTGGTTAAACTGTTTCAACTGCAAATTTTATGCAATTGTTGATCATTTCGGAAGCTTCGCTTGCTTCAATGAGTGCAACAGCGGCTGCAGCTACTTGTGTATCTTTGAAGTTCCACAAATTTCACGCAAGCATACTTAAGCAAACAAGTGCGTGCTCGAGTGTGTGTGTGTGTGTGTGTGTGTGTAAATTTACACTTAACTGCAAAACAACAAACTTAATTGACCAAATAAAGCTCAACGTGGCGGCAACTGCGCCGCACTTACTACCTGTTTGCCTGGCTGCTTGCCTGCCTGTCTGTCTGACGGCCTCACTGGCTGACTGACTGACAACTGGCATGAGCGAGTGCCGTTGCGTTGAAATGATGCCAGCCAACAACAACAAAACAGCAACAACGACAACAACAGCAACGCGAGCCTTGAACATGAAATGTGAAAAGAACGTTGCCAAGAGATATAGCACCAATTCATGTGCGCACTTACACTAATTGCAGCTGATGTGCAGATTATTGTAGCCAGGAGTGCCTGTCATACGCATCAAACCTCTTTTTTTTGTATCTGAATATATGTGTGTGTGCACTATGAGTGTGTGTGTGTGTGAGTGGTTATGAGGCACAAGTGCCCAGCACTCCCTAAAATGGCACTCAGACGACAATTTTGTTAAATGCCATTTTCGACTCCATTAAAGCTGAGCGAGCAAAGAAATTAGCTGCAGTTTTTGGAATATGAATGAGTCCTGCAAATCGAGTGAAAATTAGTAAAGGAAGGGCAAAAAATTTGGAAAAATATCTGCGGCATATTCAGCTGTGAAATATATATTAAATAAAAATAAACAAATAATGGAAATATTCCAGCCATGTTTCTAATTTAAAGATTTTTTTTTTTTTTTTTTTTTTTTTTTTTTTTTTTATCAATTTATTAATATTTCTATATAGATTGAAACGCTGTATATAAATATAAACTTAAGCTAATCGAATTTAACAATCATTTTTTCTATCTATTTAAAAATAAATTTAAATTTTATTTTTAGCTCACAGCTAACTAGAATCCACTTGAATTCAAATTAAATTTCAATACGAGATAAAAATAAATAAAATAAGATAAGTATCAGGCAATTCGCAAACAGACCTGATCTCTTTCGAATGAGATTTCAATTTGCCTCCTGACATCGGGCATTGTTCTAAAGGGAATTGGAGCTGCATTGCTCCGTGATATCGTGTGTCAGCTGAAATCAATTGATTTCAGAAAGCGCATGTGAATGGCAGCCGCTGGCAGGGAAGAGGCGGGCGGTGTGAGCCCTTTGGCAAATTGAGCGCGCGAGCACAATACAAACGACAATCACAAAGGTAAAAGGACAACGGGGCGTATGCGTAATAAAGTTCACAGAGCAGCGCACACAAAAACAACAAACACTCAAACTGTGCGAGTGTCGCATTGTTTTGCCTTGGCGAGGAACAATCCAACAAAGAAAGCGACGACAAAAATGTCTGAAACAAAAGCAATTGCATGAAGTGTGACGGAAGTGGAATTGAAGCGTGGGCACGCTTCATTGCCTCTGTGTGTGTGGGTGCCGAATATTGCGCATACGCCACGGTGTCGAGCCTTAAATTTGCCAAATAAAACGTAAGCAACTAAGCCGACGCAAAGCTCCTAATTAATTAATAATTAATCACAAAAAAGCTAGCGCGAAAATAGCGAGATATCGAAATCGCTTCAAATTGCCAACTCCTCAACTGGCGAATATCGTCGGAAAGGTCACACACTTCTACTCACACGCTCGCACGCACTCTCTGCACTTATGCTGCGGCTCGCTCGCCCACTCATTGTCATTGCCAATGTCCAGACACTGGCAGCGGCGCTTATCATAATGACCGAAATGCTCTAATCGGGGGCAATTAACGTGACCAAATTTAATTTCCGCCCAGGTCGCTATCAACGACTGCGACGCCGACTGCGCCGCCGACGTCGTTGCCGTCGGACGCTACTCTACGGCACAAACGTCGCTATATTATTTACAAAATATCATTTAGCTTGCAATGGGCCACTAATGCCATTGGATATCCATCATGGAAGCCAGTCGTCTTCGTCTTTAGATACACTGTTCGTCGAGCTTAAAAAGGGTATATTTGTTTTGGTTCTTTTGGTGTAAGTGTAGGCAAGATATTAGCTAAATATAAGTCAAATGTGTAGCAGCCACGCCCACTCTCGCCTCATAGCTTCCATAAGCTGGCAGACAGAGTATGTCGCAGTCGGTTGCATCTCGACTTGCACTGGGTTGTTCCTTCATTTTTCGTGTGCTTTGTCATTTACGGCTCGCTTTTTGTGTTTGTTCGCGCGCAAAGATAAATGAGCGAACCACCGCCGCACCACCCACACGACCGTGATTAGCTGTCTGGCAGGTGACTGTGCGTTGCGGCTGCTTCATGTTTTTTGAGACTTTAAAATTGCGGCAGCTGTGTGTCCGCGGCGTCCGAGTCGCGCCTCCATTTCACAACGTGCGTCTTGGGCGCCATTCGGCGATGCGCGAGGAATAACAGTAAATATACAGCACAACGGGAGAGCAAATTACTTATGTTAATTAGTTGGCGCGGCTAATGAGAAATCGCACACAGATTCCAAAATGATTGCCTGCAAGCATAACCTCACCCAAGGCCCCGATTCCGTATTCATGTAGTCCTTGTGATGCTGCAAGCTTGCACTTGCCACAAAGCAAAGCGCAACTTTACGAAGTTATCTGGTAAACGTTAATTAACGAACATTTGGTATGCAGACGATGACGATGATTAAGACTACATTTGCTGTTTAACTGGAATCCGTAAATGCCACAAACAATCAATTTCATTTCGTTTCATTAAACATTTTCATATGACTTAAGGCGAAATAAATTTATTTTTACCTTAAAAAAGAAAACAGAGTTCCAGTCTGGGAATTATTAAGTTTTTGCCTAACTCTCGCGCGTAAGTATAAAAGCGAGTTAATTAGAAGCGGACCAAAGAGCTGTCAATATCAAGTAGCCGCAACGTTGGCCGGGCTAATCAAAATTCCTGAGCTGCTTTGCAAGTCGGTCGTAGGGGAGTAAATGCGTTTATTAAAATTAAAATATGCTAAAGAAATATTTTGGAAAATATTATAATATTTAGAAAGGCATTTGCAATGCTGAGTTTCTCGGCTCAGGAATAGCTCAACCAATTCATGGTCTTAATCAGCCGTAAATGTTAAAACCTGATTAAATATTCAATCAATTTTTAAACTGATGCATTTCCATAGGAATTCATTGTCCTTTATTGTTTTTTAAGCCAACAAATAATTAAATTTTAATTTGCTTTTCACAGTTTTTCATTATCAATTAAAATTAAACAAATTTAACATACATACATACATTTATGCATTAAATTGCTGCAAGACAAGTGAAAACAATTTCGCCCGCATGAAATTAAATTAATTTAATTGAGTAAAGCTGCAAGCGGAGCCAGAGAATGACTTTGTTGCCGGCGCAGGCGATAGCCGCAGGAGCCAGTTGTCGCGTCCGATTATTGAAAATATGCCGCATTAATAACTATAATGCTGACGGACTGGAATGGTTAAAAAAAAAAGATAAAAGAGAATACCTCTTTGTGCACTTAATGAAAAACTAATTAAGCGTGGCAGCAACATTTTTAATTGATTAATTCAAATTGCAGTGCCTCGCTTCGTACGGCGGCATAATAAACTCCGGCGTGCATAATATATCTTAATATTGTGCATAATTAATGCCTGCCATTAAGCTTTATTTCGCTGCCTGCGGCTGTGGCTCTTTTGGCTAACTTTTTGGCCTAAAGACAACACCCGCAATGGGCATAATTAAAGCGCTGCACGCACCCAAACTCACACACACACACACACGCATAGACGTAGGACACGTAAACACTCCACATAACATGCTGCGATATACCATTTGATCCAGCTATCAATCTCTCAAACCCGAGCCAAGCACACACGCACATTACGTATACGCAGCGTACTCTGGGCCTGAGCTACGAAAACTCTCTCGTATTTCGTATACGCCTTTAGCAACAATGTGACACATTCCCACACACATACACATTATTGATGGGCTGCCGCACTTTTGAAAGCCAGCAACAGGCAAAAGGCAACTGGCAGTAGCAGCAGCATCAGCAGCAGTAGCAGCAGCAGTAGCAGCAGCGGGAGTAGCAACAGCTCGAGAATTGCCAATTACGTCTCGTCAGTGTATTAAAATGCCATAATTGCGAATTTAAGCGCTTGTTCTCTGCGGTTGCTCTGATGCCAGTCGCTGCTCTGATGGCTGCCGCTGCTGCTGTTCATCATCAGTCTCCCGGCAGCTGACAAAGTTCTGCATCGCCTGCTGTGGTTGAAGGGCGACCCACTCTGGCAATTTGTTGGCAAAGAGTTAAGTGTTTGGCTAAAGTTTCCATCAAGCCGTACAGCGCAATCAGCTTTAAAAGTTTTGCATTTTCAACTCGATTTTACTCTTTCTGCATATGTTGACAGCGCACAGCGGCTGACCAGAGGCTGCGGTTAGCCGACACAGCAGCCAGCGCCTGGCCGAGCATTCGCAATTAATTATGCTTAATTACGTGTAATTAAAGTCATCAGACAAAACTTAAGACTTGAACTGATTTAATGGCTACAAACTAGTTTCTAATGCTGTGGCAGAGGGAGTTCTATGCCAAGAAATTGCTGTAATTAATTTAGCTATTATTTTAAATACCTGCCAATGTCTAGACAAATCTTAAAGCTATTTGGCCAGTTAAGTGTACCCTGACGATACCTTAGTTCCCTTCCAAAGTGAACTATGTAATATATATTAGCTCAAACTCGAGCAGCATCACTCTAGCAATTCGCATAGCTTACTTTAATGCATCTAGAGCACATATTATATTGATTACAGCTTTGTTTTGAGCACTCGCTCTTATCTGCCAACAACAGACACATTAGCTCTTCTTCACTCTGCTTAGACTTACAAATACTTTATGCAATTTGATAAGCCTTTAAATGGTTTGTTGTTGAGGCAGTTATGAGAGTTGGTCAAGTGTTTTGGCTTTTCATTAATTAAATTGCAAATTGGTAGAACACAGACCCAACTCTACCCGCTCCAGCTCTGCTCTGTCCTGAGCCCTGAGTGCTGTCTACGTTTTGATTAGGCATTAGCCCACGCCGCAACCGCACCGAAGCAAAACATGTCCGAATTAAGTGCTCTGGTATCCCGGACTGCACTTATCTATGATACGCGCCCTGTCAGGCTTATATTGGCTTGGCCAAGTCTCAAGGGTGCATTATGTATGTTGTGAGTGTGTGAGAGGGGGTGTGGGTGGGTGTTCGTGTGTCTGCCATTTAATGTACGTCTCACTGCTTGAGTGGCCATACATCGTGCATGCGCGCAGGTGTATATGGGTGTTGCTGGGCGTTGACGTGTGTGTGCGGCTCAGCTCCTTGCTTGCCATTAATCAAAGCGAACGTCTGGCCAGACAGGCGCGAGTGGCGCTACTCCAGTTAGCCCGCTAATTGCATATATGGCCGAGGGCGGGACTCCAGCTAATTGTAGACATCTTTCAACTGATTGTATAATTGCCGGCCTATTGCAAAAGTTCGTTCGCTGGCAGCGGCTAATTGAAACGTAATCAGCTTTGCCTATTAATTAAACTAGTTGCTGCTCAAAACATTTTCCCCATGCATAATTAGGAAATATTGCGTGCTTCAACATGAACTGAGAGTTCTGAAGACTTTCCCTGATACTCCATAGTTATTCATTTCCTTGTAGTCTAGTTTCGCCTCAGTCTAGTTTAGTTAACGTTATGATTGATAGACTTTAGTTTCCTATATCAACTGGCATTGCATCGCTGGCAGCTTTGCAAACACTAATTAATAATATTTATTGCTATGCAAACAACGGACTAATCAAACGCAGCAAGCAATTAAAAGCTATACCGTTATTATTATGATTAGCCATAATGGTTGTTGCTGCTCCACAGCTGCTGACCAGTTGTGTACACCGATGTGCATGCCCCCGCAGGGGATCAATCGAGAGCTGCCCATTAGGGCCAAACAATTGTTGCATGGCAAACAATTGCCGCTGTCGCCGTTGCAGTTGCCAGCGCCCACTACAATTGGTGGCACTGACACTGTCCCATACGAAGTTTAAATGCGAATGCAATAGTTTGTTGCAAATCCATTAGACACGAACATGGCTTTAAGCGTCGTTGCAGTTGCCTTCAGTTGTGGCCAATTGAGCTGAAATAGCTCGTAATAGAATCTTGAGCTCAGCCAATGCCAGCCAATGAAGCTGCTCAAAAACTTAATCAGTTTGATTAGGAATTCAGGAATTATAGTTACAATGGCTTTCGGCTTACGGCTTGCATATTACGTATACGTAATATCATCCTAAGCTCAAACAGTCCAGCATATTTAATTAAGAGCAGCTGCACAACTGCAGCTACTTATGCTTACGAATTCGAGTCCAAATATTGGTGAGTCAGTTTCGAGGCTCTAAGTTCATTGTTTGCTCTGGCTTCGGCATTTACTTGATTTGCCTCAGCTAAAAGGTTTCTGTTTCAGTTTCAGTTTCAGTTTAGCAGTTTTGCCGTTTTGCAGTCTGAGCCACTTTGGCAAACTGCGAAAACTTTTAACTTTTTCAAATTGATATTTTTGTTATAAGCTCTTAAGCTTTTGTCAACTGGTTTGCTGTTGCTTTTAACTTTTTCAGCTTTTTCCAGTTTTTCTTTTCGTTATCTTAGCTCTATTATTGTGCCCGCTGGCAGAAATGGACTTTTTATATATAAATCTATGTATATATATTTTTATATATAAGTATATTTTTCCCCAAGGGCATTCTCACTTTTCCTCAAAATGTCCTTTTTAAGATGCATTTGACACTGTTTGGGGAAACCTCGCGTTGCGGAGCAGCTGCTGACCTGCTGTGCAGTGTAGCAGCAGACATTCGAGCTGGCTGTGATATGCTTTCAGCAGGTGTTATATTTTGTCACTGCTTGTGTAGGTCAGCTTCGAGTCTAAAAGCAAATATATACCATGCCTTTCACTTTGACTTTAATAGAGGCAATTCCTGCTTGTGTTCTTACTTGTGAGGCAGCTGCTTGGCGTAACAGAAAATGCAGCAAAAGGCTTGTATTAACAATTACTCTTTAGTTCATCACTCTGGCTACGCTCACTTTTACCTATCATTACTTTCATTAAACTTTCCACAGGCATTAAATATTTTATTTACATATATAGGGTTTTTTTCGCATTTTATCGCCTAAAATGATATTGATTGGATCGGTTGCTGTTTGGTCACCTTCTGAATGACTGAATCATTTCAAGTTATTCATTGAGTCGCCGCCTTAAATAAACATTCGGCCGCCTCCTCCATATATATTTGGCAGTGTAAATAAATTAAATTCAAATCTAAATTGATATTACCATGTGGGCATATCATAGTATAGGCACGCACACAGACATGGCTTGTTTTTATCAGTTGGCTCGGCGCCGCTTGCCGGTCAACGATGTGCACGCTCTATGGGCGGAGGGGGCGTGGGCGAGGGTGTGTGTTCGTGTGACTTTTATCACTGCTTAATTACGTTACTGATAAGCTTATTTCACTTTTGCTTTCGCTACGTTACGCTATTAGAAGTTAAAGGTTTCTTTTCGCTTGTTTCTTCTGCGTTCCACACTTTATTATGAAACGAACCATTTGTGTGGCCTCTTGAAGTGCCACGGTTGAGATTTAGTTAATAAAAAGTTAATAGCCATGTGATTTGTTTGGCCTCTGCTGCCAAAAACAAAACACACATTTTACGACCAGCCGTTAGTGTGCGACTATCTGGACTGTAAATTGATGTGTTATCCCAAACTGATCGGTACACACATATATATTTATATATATGCCAAAGTACGACCTGCTGCACGCAATTAAGAATGGCATTTGGGAATGTTTAGTCTCATTATTTATTTGACGCTTTAATTACACATTTATTGCTGGCGACTAACAGCGCATATACATAACATCGGCATTGCCTGTTTGACGGCAACAGCGTCTACGAGTCATTGACACATTCACAAATTCATGAAACTCACATAAAATAATTTGTTGCTAGCCAAATGATTTCCTTATTTACAGAATTTACTTACCAATAGAGTTTTACTGACCTAGCCGTGCTGCGAACATGACCTGTAATCTATATATAGTGTGTGCTTTAGATATTTTCGACTATCGCTAGGCGCTGCTGATAAATGTGCTGCTCGCTCAAGGCCGTCCTTCGCGTGCTGCTTGTAGATAGAGTGCTCCGTAATAGATCAATCAATTAAGTGGTCTAAAATTCAGTACATTCCCATTTTCGGCCACTTTCAGCTCATTTGATTCGCACACTCATGCAGTGGCTGTCAAATGCAGATGTCAAACCTTATCAGACACTTGAGCAAATCTGCGGTTGTCTCCAACATGGCTGGGTTTTTCCAAATGAAATATTGTATTTGATGCTTATTATTATATATATATGCTTTTATGGTGTAGCAATGTGATATTGCTATATATATGTTTATATATTTATTTTTATTGTATCTTTAATCTATATTATTCATAAGCTCACCATAAACTTTACAACATGCATCAATAAAATAGGTATGCTATGATTATTCCTATACATTGTGTTATTTTTAAAACGAGCCTGGAGTTTCTCTTGAATTCATTATACTTTCGCCTGTTTTATATCAAAGCTCAAGTGGGCACTAGTGAAAATTTATGGTCTTCTAAGCGCAGCTCGTTTGTGCATTCTAATTTCCACCCGACTGCATTTGGCTATGAAAATAAAACTGACTTATGAATATATGTATGTGTATTCTCTTTGGCGCAAACAAGCCTGATTCAGTGGCCTCTCTTTGTTGGCTAAAACAATTTTAATTGTGGTGGCCAAATTTTGTTAAAAAGAATGAATATTCGCGTTCATTTCATTTCCCAATTAATTTAGGGGCAGCCGAGCGCATGTTTCGCTTGGTTTCGAACAACTGTCGAGATAGCTGAAACTATGTGCCGACATTTGTTATCCATTTGTTATGCGATACAACACGTCGAATACGTATTTAGTAACATATGCAAATGAAACGCTCTTCTGCTCATGCATGATAGATGGACTACGCAAATGGGCATTCCACTCAGAAGTAAACACACATTTAATTAACTATTTCGGTCTGTATTTGGTGTGAAAACTGAATAAATAAAGACTAACCGAACTATCCACATGAAATTAACTTAAATACTAAATGAAACATATATACAAATAAAATTTAATGAAAATATAGGCAAAAATTTATTTTTTATACACTTTTACTTTATTTAATCCTTTTAATTCTTCACTTAAAAATTGGCTAATAAATTGTTTTATATTTTCAATTAAATAACAAATTTATTATAATTAAATTCGCAATGTTTTTTTTTTAAGTTGCAGAAGCTTTTAGCCCCTTCATACGAAATTTATCTTATTTAAAAGTCTTTTAATTGGATTTTGCGAGGCTGTGAGAAAATTGCTAGCGACGCGCTCAGTGGCACCTCCAGCGACGCGACACAGCTGGAGCTGCACTTGTGGGCAGTGCAAGCACCATTAAGTAGACATGCACACCCACACACACTCGCATACATATATCCCACACAGCCATACACACGCTGTGCGGCATGATTGCAAATGTTTTGGGCGCTGCCAACGCTTGTCACATAAATCTCAGCGAATTTAGTATCAAATTTGCATTTGCTTGTGTGTGTGTATGGGTGTGAGAGTGTGTGTGGTTGTGGCTGTATGTGGTTGTGTATGGTACCACTGAACCGCTCAAGCATAAAACCGCCGCCATTGTCGCCTCTTGGCATGCCATAAATTCGCCTGTTTTTTTTTTTTGTTCTCGGTGAGCACGATTTGTCCTCGACCTTGTTAAATGGCACGCGTTGCGTTTTGGCATCGATTAGGAAACTAAACAACAATTTACCAAGCTCCAATTTCGCCTTGGAGTCTATTTACGGTTGCTTAATGGTTTCAGGGGTGCAACTGCAGTGCCTAGGCATGGCCTGCACGCAATTCGCATCGCCGCTGAGGTCCTTACAGCTGCACTCTGACCTTGCCGCTTGAACTTAACATTCCTTGGGCCTTCAGTGCAGCCGCCGTTTAGTAATGCACTTTTTTCTGTTTTAGTTCGAGCTGTTGTTTAGCTGGCTTGCATTTTAATGGGCTTTATTGATTTTCCGTCTTTGTCCCACGCTGTCAAGGCGCACTGCAGTTCCTCGCGCCCGCCTTAGCCCTAGGGCCATTACCTCACATGTTCCCCTGTCTCGCTCAGCCAGGTTGACTTGGCCTGGCTGCTTGTTATGAGCAGTTCACATCAATTGGCGCGTGCTAATGGCTCCAGACCATAGCACATCCACGTGCCCGGCACCGCAGCGCGTGTTTTTTCCTCTCACCTGGCACACCACCCAGTGGCACTCCCTCACCACTCACCACGCGCCAGCTACTATTTCACAGTTCTCTGTTCGCTTCAATTTGCTGCCGTTAGAAGAAATTAAGTGCCTAATTGCAACATAAGTCGAAAAGTGCACTCATTGTTCAAAATGTTGCCCTCCATTAGTCTCAAAGTCAGGTTTCTGCTTTGCAGTTTCAAATAAATGCTTAATATGGAGTTTTATTTGTTGTACACATATTTATATGTATTTGGAGGGTATATCAAGGTCTTGTACAGCATATGCACCTCGTTTCACTCACCTTTTTCCTTACATATTTTCCAACACTTTTTTCATTCGTTTTATTTTCCCTGAGTTCGGTTTTTCGCTTCCGGTGTGTACGCCTCGCTTATCGGTGTATTTTCAGTATTCAGTTCACAGTTCTCAGTTCTCGAGCTTCTCAGCGAGTCTCAGGCCGCTAAGACGCGGGACTTGGCATATGCTCGTCCTTTGGTTGGCTCCTGCCGCCGTTGTTTGGCTGTATTTTGCATGTCATGCGCTTGTTTGTTTTGTGTTTCCTTCCGTTTTCAATTTCTTGTTCGCTCCTTGTATCTTTTTATTTTTATTTTACTTACACACACACACACATACATACATAATGCATATAGTTCATGTGACATTTCTTGCCACGCTCTGCCTCAGTCTCAACATGCAACGTGTTGTGGTTTACAGTCAGAGAGAGAGAGAGAGAGAGAGAGACAGACTTTGTCTGGCTCTTGCTGGTCTTCAGCTGCTTAAGCTGGCCAGGTCTTGCAGCTCTTTTGTGTGTGCCAAGGCTCGGTGTCTTTTGTTTCATCTTGCAATTACTTTTCGCCAGCACAAGAAATTAATTTCTTAGTGATCTGCAGCTATTTGTCAAATCGCAGCCGGGACCCCGCTGCAGTTGGCTTTAAAATTCAATATTCTGCCTCCGAGCTGAACACATTGTGTGATTTAATGCCTTTGTTTATTTGCGGTCCGTTCGCTAGGCCATGGATTAATTGAAATCTAATTTAATTTATGGCCATAATACGTACACGTCCAGCCAGGCTCAGGCACAAAGCAAATATTTGCTGAACGCATATCACATATATCTTGCATTTTAATTGAAATACCCAAACGCCGTGTCCACTTAAAGAGCGAGGAGTCGCACTCACGCTGGCAGCAGTCACACGGAAGTAACGTGGAATCATTAAGTCATACGTATTAAACACATTAATTTATTGATTTTCCATATATGAGGAAATATGCTACACACACACACACATACACACAGCCACACACATACAAACACTCGCACACACCCCAGTTGCTCTGTGTTGAACTTTCATAAACTTCCGCTTTGTTTGCGCTGAGTCTTCCCAGATCCTATCAATAAAAGATATGCATGGGACCTGTGTGGCCAGCCGAGACTCCATAACACAGCATAACAAATTCATAATAATTGAAACGACCATCATAAAGGGAGCTCACACTGAGCTTGCGCTCGGCAGCAGCAAATGGAGATGTCTGCGTGCCGCGCTGCCCAAAATAAATCAACAGAAAGAAATAACGAGAAATGCGTGTGTATCCACGACAATTGATTTTCATTATGCGATAGAAAGAAAGCATGTTGTTTATATCTCTTATCTATGGATAAGGGATCCAATGAATTATGTGCCTCCCAATTGGATTATATGCCAGCCTAATAAATATTTACAGCTCTGAATATTGTATTAAAAAACTTATGCTCGAATCTGTGAAGAGTGGAGAGAGAGAGATAGAGAGAGAGAGAGAGAGAGAGAGAGAGAGAGAGCTGAAAGCTTTACGTTCTGCCAAACAATAAGAAATCAACTAAAGTCTTCAATATAACAGTTGTTCGATAAATATTTAAGCTCGTGTTGTCACGTGTTCATCTCAAGTAGACGACACTGCTGTGGGTCAAGTCAAGTGATTGACGCAGAGTCTTGGGCAGAGGACGGCGAATGGCGCCTTAATGGACCATTGACAATTATAAGGCTACTAAATCCCGTCGCCATGAGATATGCCTTGTGGAGGGCAGGATAAACAAACACGGTACATTGTCATGTGCACAAGTCGGGCAGACCAAAGACAGACTGAGCTGAAGACAATGCTGTGCGCTGCGTGGGTGTGGGTGAGGATGTGGGTGTGGGTGTGGGTCAGTGGCATGTGCTGACAGCTGGTGCGATGTCGATTGCAAATTATTCAATTAAAATCGCACTATTACGAGTATTAAACTCGTTGCGACAACTGTCAGACACACGCACACTCGCACACTCACACACCCTCGTTCTCACACACACGCTCGCAATCAATGTCAACACACGAACACTCGCAGCTGACTCTAAGGGAATTTGCACACTCATTCAGTGGGATAAATGCGTGAGTGTGTGTAATGTCCTTGGCTAGAGCCGTAATACAGCCGTCGTACATCGTCCTAGCCGTTGCTAGCCGTAGCACAAGACACACATAAATGTCAGCTACAAGATTTGATAGCCCCGGGCTAAGACTAAGCACTAAGCGTATGCGTGTCAAAGCTCTAGGCGAAGGGGTGCAAGTGTCTCTCTCTCTCTCTCTCTCTCTCTCTCTCTCTCTCTCTCTCTCTGTGAGTATCTGTGTGTGCGTGTGTGTGAGTGTGCATGTTTGTGTAGCTAAGTGTAGGAGCAGTTAGTTGCCAGGCATCTCTGCTTGGCAAGCAAGTCCCCATCGGATGAGAGCTTGCTACAAAATATACCGAAGTTAACCCAACGATGAAAACTGTTCTAAATTACGGAAATTCGTAACTAAACTTGTATTATGTACTTTGGGGAAAAGAACATTACTTAGACTTAGACTTGCTCTCTTTAACTTTACATTATGCATTTTCAATGCGCTCGAATACCCATTAAAGTGCAGTTCACAGGCGAGGCTTGCGCAGCTTAAGCTTATTACTAAAACAAAAAAATCTCTAGACTTTTTTTTAGATATGCAATGCGAAATTTAACTTTATGTTCGACTTGTATTTACTTAAGAGAGAGAGTCTAAAGTCTTTAGTATTTTTAGGTACATTTTATAGCTGAGATAAATATAACTATATATCACTCTAAATAGCCAGGCAGCCAAGCCATAAAATGCCCCCAACGGGCTGCTAATGTGTTTACACACTTTGTGTAGGTTCTTTAGCTTTTATTTTAATGTTGTATTTACTTTTGTTTAAGTGAAAAACTATCAAAGTTAAATAAATAAAAAATATTTGAAGAATCTCGTAACAAAATCAGATTATGAGTTATTATTATAATTTGAAGAGATCCATAAATATTTAAAGAAATTATTTAGATATTAAATGAACTCGGGAATATACTTATTATAGAGGTAACTTTAGGTAGCTTGATCATATAAGTATTCGCAGATATTGAAAACAACTCCAGAGAATCGCCAATCTGACATTCTAATTTGAGGAGTCCACTCCAGAAGAAGATAAAAAAGGATCTAGAGGCAGTCATCTCAATATTTACATGGTCCCGCATCTCAGCTCAACTCTCAGCTGAACGCATTGACAACAGGATCATGACTAGTTCATATCATCATCCAATACTTCTAAGACTAGCATTTACAAATGCAAAAGATATAGTATCGTTTATTTGATCATCTTCTGCTGCAAACATATAGGGTAGGCCATAGTCGAGCTCGCCCGGCTCTACAGTTTTGCCTAACTTAAAAATTAGTTGCAGCTGAGTTTTCTCTCTCTTGTGCATGTACTTTGCTCGGTTGCTACAAATTAGGCACTGTGCTACAAGAGCACGTAATATAAATACCACAGAGTGTTCGCTTAATAGTGGCTGCCCCATGTTGCACCTGGTGCTGGTTGCTGCTGTTGCTGTTGCTGGTGCTGGTGCTGATATTGGCCCATCTGACAGCGTTTTAAGAGGTTCACATGTGGCTGCCACAGCGAAAGCTGTTGCCCCCGAAATGAACTTTTGCATAGAATGTTTAGCTGCGGCGGCAGCTGCAGCTGTGCCCCATGGGCACTAAGTGGCGCACAGCCTCCTCGCTCTGTCCACCTACCAGCTCAAGTGTTGGCCAGCCCACCACCCCACCACACTTGTCTGTCGGACTACCTGCTGAGTGCTGAAATTGTATGTGGGGCAGCTCTTAACTTGGCCTTCGCTTCAAATTTTATGGCTTAAGTTGAAAAGAACATTTTGCGAGCTGCTGCTGCTGCTGCTGGTGCTGGCCTGAATGCCAGTGTCGCGTGTGCCGTAATCGATATTCGTGGACTGCCTCTCCCTGCGTGTCTGTTTGCTGTTTATTAGCTACCCATTGGCCAGCTACCGGTAAATTCAATATCTTTTATTTGCACAATTTTCCAGTTGTCCGCCTGCTGCGCCCTGCGCCTTCCGCCGCCGCCGGCATCGGCTCCATTTAAACTTACGTAATGTTTGCATTAATGTTTTTTTTTTTTCGCTTCTCTTTCAATAGTTAGAGACTTCGCTGCTTGAAATTCGATTTGCACGGTCTCTGGCTAAGCCACAGACTTCAATATATGTATGTGTGTGTGAGCAACCGCAATTCCATTCACACTTTGTCGCTGGGCGGTGTGAAAAATACGGCTTAACAGTACATTTACTCAAGAATTTATGTGTTTATAAACAGAATGTGAGCGGGTGTGTGTGTGTGTGCGTGTGTGTGTGCATGTGAGCAGCAAACATCTGAATGGTTCGCCATGCGCTGAATGCGTCGCTGGAATGCGTACAATGCGCTTAGAGCTGCCATATATTATTCAATTTGCGCTGGTTTAGCCAAACAAAGTCGGACTTGTATACCGAAATGTTATGTAAATTTAATGCAAACAATGCATACAGAGTACATGTGGAGCTCAGCTGCCTCTCAGTGGCTCTTTTCGCACTCGGTTTTGATGGCCTGAAAATGATTTTGTAATAGTGCAAACTAAGCGCTTAAGAGCCAATGCGAGCACAAGTATTCATGGGAAACATGTAACCGAAAAATATAAAAAAATAAATGGATTTGATTTAAAGTGCAATCAGCGTTTATCCACCAGCTTGCGATATAATATTATATTCATATACACATTGCACTAGCTGCATAATTTCACCGCACAACATTTCAATCAGTTTTGTTTCGTGTTGTGGCAGCGATCCTTGTGCTAAAACCATTCAAATTGTCATCTTTTGGGCGTTGTAATGTTTAATCCATTTGCATTTGCCGTGTGTCTGCCGTCGAAGGGTTAATCCGGCTCTGCGTCGAATGCATGCCAGCAAATTGATATTATCGGTTTTTGTTTTCGACACGCCACCCAACATTTGCTTAAGCGAGTTTTATCTATTCGCATTTGGTTGCGGCATCAATTATTGAAAAAACACGTTGCAATGCCAGCCAGGCCACTGCCCCGGCCAACCTTCTACCTCCCTCCCCCCCTTTAGAAAGCATTTAATTTGCAATTGCTGTGCGCTAAGCGCGCAGGGGCGAGCGGAGAGCTGGTGGCACAGCGTCGAGTGTGGGGCATGCAATTTATGCGAAATCACGTATTCCATGACATAAAAAACTATAAATAATGCAGCCGCCGAAATGCATTTGGGGTTGAGTGGGAGGCTGTGACGGCGTGTGTGTGTGTGAGTCTAGATATATTGCATGTGCTATGATGATATGTAAAAAAATACATAAAAATGCAATTTAATGGAAAAAAGCTTGCAAGCCTCAAGCTGCTGCAGAGACATTTCTCTGCTCATGTCCAGTTATCGAAGAATGTTCATGTGCTCGTGTGTGTGTGTGGGTGTGTAAATGTATTTGATGTGGCTCAATGTCATTGACTGCTGTCACTCCGAGCACACGCCCACACACATACACTTTGACCCCATGCTCTGAGGCCTGTGCTAATCTTTTTTATGGCTGGCTCCGCCCTTAGCCGCAAGCCCCCAGTTCTGGCCTTGCTCAGACGAGTTACTTGCTCGCACTCGACTTTGGGTTACCGAGATTCAATAAAAGATATTTTTGAATTGCTGCCAACGTCAAAGGCAATGCCAACGGCAACGGCAACGGCAACGGCTGCGGGCCACGAATATCTGTTTGGTACTTCAATTTTATATAACATTTTCGGAGCTGGAGCTGGAGCTGGAGCTGAGCCGAGCTGAGCTGAGTGGCACTTCGCTCAGAGTTTATTAGGTTCATCAAATGCTGTCAGCAGTCAACATATGTGACTTTATTTGGGTCGTTCCCATCACAACCAAGTGGCCAACGACGCCCACCAAGTGGCCCAGCCTATAGTTATCCCGCAACAACAACAACAGCAACAACAAAACCATCAGATATCAGAGTAAATTGTTGTTTTGACCTTGCCTTAGCGTGTCTGATACCAGCTCAGATTTTGTGCTGGAATTCTTGAGTTTATACAAAAAATTCTATAAAATAAATATTATTTATTAAGTTTGTATGAAATGGAGCACAAATTTGATTTAGTTTGAGGAAAGAGAGACTACTGATTTAGAGAGTTTTTAAAGGGATCAAGTTGGCTAAATATAAGAAGTAAGAGTGCTCTAGTCGAGACTGCTCGACAAAGAGATCCCCTGAACCCTGCGAAGAACTGCGATTCCTAAGAGCCGCTAACATTCTCCGTTACTTTTATATGTATGTACATATGTAGCAAGCAATACATACACACACACAGACGCACGCACAAGAACACACACAGACGCACGCACCAACACACAATCTGCTAACTGTGCATTATGACTCTTCAGCTTCGCTGCTGCTGCAAGACGCCGATAATATGAGATATTAAATGTTTAATAACTTTTTTTCTAGTCGAACGATTTTGATCAAATTTGTGGGGCGTGATCATGACATTCATATGTGTGTATGTGCCAAAGCACAAGTCTCTAGTACTTGAAATACGTGATTTAGCAATTTGAGGCGAAGGGGCAATTTGAGGGCGTGGCATCCAAAATTTAACAAAAACCGAAATTGCAGAAGGCTAACACTAAATGCAAAATTTGAAGACTCTAGCTAGAAAGATGAATTAAATAGAATTTTATAACTAAATGAAGATATCGGGTTTTAATCGATAACATTAAAACGATTATAGTTATCGAATATTTGAAACAAACTCGATTGAATCGTACTATACACGAACTTCCAAAAAAAAATTTGAAGTCTCTAGCTCTTATATCTTCTGAGATCGACGCGTTCAAACACACGGACAGACGGACAGACGGACAGACAGACAGACGGATAGGGCTAAATCGACTCGGCTTCTCTCCCTGATCAAGAATATATATACTTTGTGGGGTCTGCCACGCCTCCTTCTGCCTGTTACATACATTTTCACAAAACCAGTATACCCTTTTTTCCCATTTTCAATGGGTTCAGGGTATAAAAATTCAATAAAATTATAAACAAATATACAATTAAACTTTATAAGCTTAACTTAAAGTGTAAACAATAAAGCCAATAAAGCCACAAATTGTAAATCTGATAAAAGTATTATAGTATTATAGTATTATTATATATTATTATATTGTTTCAAGTTTCAGCTACAAATAGCCTCCATATGAATTTAAATTTAATAAAATTTCTCTCTCGCTCCCTTTTTGCAGGCGCATCGAAAAGTGAAAGTAACTCGAGCAGAAAGCCACTTGTGGGAATTGGGGTAAGTGTAGCCTTTTTGGCTATGAATTATTTGATTTGTGAAAAATTCAACTGTGTAGAAATTTGACTTTAGATTAGGCGATAAAAATGCGCATTAAGCTGTCTGGAAGAGATAACTTCATATGAATTTATTGACATTTGTATGCTGACTGCTGGTCAGTTCTCTGGGGCTACATTTCGGCTCCTCTCGCCCTCTCTCTCTCTCTCTCTCTCTCTCTTTATATATATATATATATTTCTTTTTTGCTCTTGGCCAAGTGGTCAGTCAGGCATGAAAAGGCCAACATCCGCTGCGGCTAATGTGCTGTCATTTGTATTTTGGGTGTTTGTATTTGACTGGATTTTGGTACCTTTGCGGCATATCAGAGCGAGAAAAAAATACATAAATAAATGAGCTACGTGCTGGGGATTTTCAATCGATTGTCGGTCGTTTCTTTTGTCATAATCAATCCTGGGCCAATGATTTATGCAAACAAATTTCGGGCTTTCAGCGGCCCCGAAAATAGTCCAACAAAAATAAAGAAAAACTGTATTGAATTTAAATCAAAGCCGGCGCTGTCTCAAGAGCGCTTAAACCCTTTTAGTTGTGCTTCGCAAATTTGTATATGCATACCCTGTAACTGGCAAGGGAGGATGAGGGTTGAAGAGCTCACATGAATATATATTTTTATTTTTTGTAAATTTGAAAAAAAATAAATTGAAATAAATTAAAATATTCTAAAAATATAATTTTGAGAATATTGTATAATGTGTAGAAGACAAGTAAGTAATCTCTAATCTCTTCTCATTAGTAGATGTTTACTTTTATAGGGCATTTGTTAGCCTCTTACATTCTGACAGCAACTTTCTAATTGTTTTTGTTGTTTTGTTGTCCATTTGGCCGCCGCTTTGCTGTGGTCAGACGTCGTTTTTTGGTCAATTATTCAAACCAGAGCGAGGGCTGCCGTTTGCCCGGCGGTTGCGGTTACAACAACCAAAGCAAACCAAGATGGCTGAAGCTGGCATGGGGTATGTCGTGCTGTGGGGCCGCCAGGCAGCAAACGATAACATTTAAATGGCTTAGAGCGTGTGGCCAAGTGACGCTACATGTGCTCGCAAATGGCATAGAACCAAGTGAACGTGTAAAAAGTGTTGCTCGCTTAGCCGTCGGTGGCTCCTCAACAGGTTTGCGAGCTGCGCTGGCTGCACGGCTCAAGCCAGTTCATTATGCGACTCGGGTTTGTTTACACTGGACCTCCATTCACGTTATGTATATGTGTGTGTGTGTGTGGGTGTGTGTGTGTGTGTGTGTGTGTGTGTGTGTGTGTGTGAGCGTGTCCTGTAGCTGTTTACAAAGGTGTCGGTCATGCAGACGGTCGATGGTCAGTCGACTGCAGACCGCAGCAGACAAGCTAGTCGCATCCTGTGACCGCATCCTGTCGCCGGCAGCCCGCCTGTTTGCGTGTCAGCCGCCTGCCCGCCTGTCAGAAGTACTTTGCAGCTTCAGCTGTGGCGCTGGGCCTTCCTTTGTCCGCCCACTGAGTTACTCCGTACCCGCTTTTGCCAGCAGCTCCTAGGCGCCATTGTTCGACGATGACGCGCCTCAGCATTCATATGACTTTTATGTCCGGCTCTAGGGTAAGGCATTTTGACGCCAGGACGAAGCCGTGTCAGCCAGCCAAGCTGGCTAACGAAGCATAAACTAAGCGCTCTTTTAATGTTACTGCAAGTGTGTGTGTGTGTGTGTGTGTGTGGGTGTGCAAGTTCAAAAGAAATCAAGCGTAATGAAGCCCAACAAGCAGCCCAAGCCGCACTTATTCAGCAAAATTGCAAAGCTGGCACAAGTTCATGTTTATGTCCTCATTCGCATGCCGAGGCTCTTCAGTGCATTGTTGCTGCTCTGCTCGGAGGAAACTGAAGCAGATGATAATAGATACGCGTGTACTGCTGGCCGCTCGACAACTACTCAGCAGAGGTCGAGACTTGCCAATTGGGTGCTTCAGAGTGGGTAAGTGAGCGACGCGAAGTAATCCACTCGATGTCCAATTAGCGCCCGGCGATTCGCCCTCAAGCGCTTTTCGACTCTTTATTAGCTCGCACAATGCCGGTCGAGGGCCGCATTAAAGAGATTTTCCGTTTCTAATTGATTTTTGAATGGGGCCAGCCAAGGGTTAGGCAACTCGCTGAATCTCTAATGAAAAGCAAAACGTAGTTAAATAAATAAAATAATAAAAGAAAAAAGTAAATTTTCTTTTAAATGCCAACAAATTGAGAGTGTTTACAAAATTTAATTAGTAAAATTAAACGGATTTCATATACAATAAATAGAGAGCCACATGGCTCTCAGTATTTGTTAATTTTTTTACCTTTAATTCAGGTAAATGCCACTAGCAATGTTTACATATGGCTGCCATGAGCTACGCACCTGAGTCGTTAAATTAAAGTACCACAGGGCGAATGCTTATTATTATTATTATCATTATCATTATGATTGTTGTTGTTGTGTGTGCATTATTGCGGTACAGCAGCAAAGACAAAAACAAAACAATGGCATTCGAAATCAGCGTCTAATTGCCATTAAAATGTATGAAAAACAACAAACATTTGAACCGGATCAACAAACTGAACCAGAACCAGAACCAGAAGCAGAAGCAGAAGCAGAAGCAGCTGCTCAACAAGAGACGGGGAAAATCAAAAGCAAGACATAAAATGGCTGCAGGAAATGATGTGACGTGACGCGCAGCTTTTGTTTATGTTGTCTGTTGTTGTTCTTCTTCGTCTTCTACTGCCTTGCCCTTTGCGACAACCACAATAACAACAATGAGAACAAACCCTTACAGCAATAACAAAATAACTTTTACAACAAAGGTGGGCAGCCGCTGTAGTGTGAGAGAGCGAGAGAGAGAGAGAGAGAGAGGGAGAGGGAGAGCGATTCGCCATTGCCTTTTGTTGTTTTTCTCTCTCATTTTAGTGTTTTTTTTTTATGAATTCTTACATTATTGTGCTTGTGGCACGTTTTGAAGCGCTGTCTCCGCAGAGTGTGTCCTGTGACTGACTGCTTATTAAAACGCCGCTTCAGGCAGTTTAAATATCTATATGTCCTGCCCCAACGGAGAGAGTACAGATAACTTTGTTGATATGCAAATGCGAGCGAACAGTTTCCGGAGCTAGTAAATGGCTTTTACTGCAGCTGCAACCAAACGTAAATTCATAAATATTGAGGCCTTAAGATGTTTTTTAAATCTGATAAAAAACAGGAAGAATTCAATTTTATAAAAGCTAAAATATTTATTAAAATAATGTATGAATAATAAGAAATAAAATACAAGTTTAATCCCACTCATTCTAAACTTTTTTTTTTATTATTGCATTTCAGCTTGATCGATATAGAAATTAAAAAATGGGGATTTTCCTGATCAATTTTTGTTTTATTCTTCTTCAGTTTCCTGCTCGATGAGTTTAGATCTATTAAAGCTCACTGACTCAATTAACTTATAGGCAATATTTTGGATTATGAGTCAAGCGGCTTTATGACATCAGTCCCATAATCTCAAGCATTAGAATTATCATAATAAAAATTGTTATCAGCTTGCAGCGACTAGGTAACAGAGTATTATCGAATTCTTTGATTTCTGAATGGAACTTTGTTTTGATTTTCGATGAGCTCATTTTAGTTAGGCTGAAAACAAAATCAAAACAAACACATAAACATTTATGCGCGGCCTTAAAGTATTTGCCAGCAGCATTCCGTTGCCTGCTCAGATCTGCAAAGAACACGTAGCCAAGTGTCTTTCGGCCATTAAATATATTTGCACACATTTTGATGCCTTTGTGGCATTACGTTAACAAGTAGAAAGCTTACATCTAATGCCTTTTGCACAGCACACACACACACACACACAGTCAGGCATAAGAGCGATCAAGCATGCTTGTTTTTTTGGGTCACTTTCAAAGCACTCGACGTATTCGATTGATTTTAATACGCACTCGAAATAAATTTGTGAAATTTTGCTTGTGTGCGACACTTTTCAGGCGTTATCAAAGCGATTTAAAAACAATTACACTTCTGACGTTAATGGCGCCTGCTCTTGATGCGGGCAACAACAAGAGCAAAACCAAATCAGTTCGAGTCAGAGTGAACAGTGCGAAAATACCCTACAAGTGGATGTTGAGGAATGTTGAGAACTATTATATATTATGTTTCAATAGGTCCGTCTTTTTGTAAACCTTTTGCTTTATCTAAACCTTTGCCAGACACTCCTCATAAGAAACCCACTGACTGTGTACAGGGTATGCTCGCATACACAGTTTTTATGCACAACTTTTGCACTTTTTGCACATCCTCATAGGGAGAGGAGAGAGGTAGAGAGGAGGTGAATAATCGCATCTGTTGTTGGCAGCCGCAGAAAACTTTCATTTGTTTACACGGGCCTCTGTGCCTGCTGCCCGGATAACCACATCAAAAATAACGCCAAAGAAAGAAAGGGAAAAAAACAGAGCACAAAAAATGTTGAAATTGATTTTGAAAAATTTTTAAATAAACAAAGTGCCGCACAGCCATAGCCACAGCGAAAGCCAAAGCGTATTTACTTAGCATAAAATAAATTTACTTTAATTCTCTTCTATTTATTTTTTTTGTAATTTTCAAATTTCGCCTTAAAGCTGTGGCGAGGTGCTGGCTAATGGCCGGCTTTATTAACATGATTGCCACGCCCACACTCAACAACAACACGAGAAGTAGGTATGAGAGAAGAAAGCTTATCAATGAATCACCAAAGCATGTGATTGATGATTTGATGTGATGAGTATGTGTGCCTCTGAGGCTGCATGTGTGTCTCTGTGTGTTTGTGGGTGTGGCAGGCAGTGAGCATATATTTAACTGATTGTGCGTGCGTGCGTGTGCGTGTGTGTGTGTGTGTGTGTGGCACGTTCGAAATGTGGATTCCATAGCAGGGATTAGGCGCCAGGAGCCTGCCTAACAGTCTGACAGCAGCCATATGTGTGCGTGTATAAAAGTGTGTACGTGTGTGTGCGTGTGAGTGTATGTGTGGGTGCGTGTGAGTGTGTGGCTATCCCCTCATCAGTTGGCAGAAGACAGATTAAAAGTGAAGAGCTTACAAAAATGCTGGCAGCATAAGGCTCAAGTTGGCCCACACACACTAACATCATATACACTAACTAGACGAGGGTTAGCTTAGCTTTACTGTTGTATATGTGCGATGGCAGCAATAAAGAATATGTTTATATCAGTCAGCGCATATATAATACAGTATGTCTTTGCCAGTCTCATCTAATTGAAATCCGCATCTTCATGAAGCACCTTTTTATTAAAATACTTCGCTGCTTGACGTAAATATGAGATGAGTTCTTATCGTAAACGCTTAAAATATCAAAACATTAAATGGATTGTAATTCCCGTTAACAAGAGCGTTTCCGCTTCGTTGGCTTCATTTCGCGCCGAGGCTGTTTGTTGTACCTGTTTGCCTAACCGGCAGCGGCAGCGGCAGGCATCATCAACAGCAGCTGCCTCCACACGCCCGCTGTGTGTCATAGACCAAAATGTTTACACATACGCGCGATTTTCTTTTAACAATTCATCAAATGCGCTAAGCGGGCACAAAAAACTTTGACACTCGACGTTTGTGTTTGCCTGTGTGGTGTGTGTGTGTGTGCGTGTGTGTGTGTGTTGTATGTAAAACGGGTGTGCGCTGAGTGGGTGGGTTGTGTGTTGAAGGCATCGCCAAAGTTTGACAACGTCAGCAGCCTCTGTTTCGCACACAGCCAACGATGGCATATCAATCATCGACAAAACTGCGAGAATATTGCCCACAGCCTCACTGCCGGTTAGTGTGTGTGTGAATGTGTGTGTGTTTGTGTTTGGCTTTAAAATATTTATTTTACTTTACGCTTTGCCTTGGCCCATGCAGCATACTAAATACAATAACTCAAATTGATTTTGCAGGTAGTGAGAACAGAGAGAGACTAATAATATTTGCAAGCCTCGACACGCATTATTTATGTGTCAGGTCTGTTATGATGGGCATGATGTTGCCGGGTTAGCAGCAGGTGGCAATTAGTTAAAGGTTTCGGCATATGTGTATATATGCCTTGCTTTTATGTGAACCGATTTTAGGAAGACAAACTTCTTATGCCAATATATTTTATGTATAGGTCAAGTTTCACTATTAGCCTACTGAGGGATAACTTGAATGATGATTGGTTCTTTTCAATATAAAATATAGGCTTAAATTTGCTTTATTATAGATAAGTCAGAGATCAGCAGGCGAGAATTTTATAATAATGAAATGATTATTTTTAGCTCAATTAATTTAATATATGTTTGATTACTTTGCTGGAATTCTTAAAATATTTTCATATGCGTAGAGTGCGTTATCTACATATTACGTATACGCAACGTAAGCCAATTGCCATCGTGCAAGAGACTTACATATTTCTACACATATGTCTATATTATTTGCTACATTTATTTATTTTTTTTATTATTTATATATTTTTTAAGTTTCTTAAATGTAAGCTTTTACTATATTTTGCATATCACTCTTTTTTCATATCACGTATACGTCGTGTGACTCTGCTGTCAAACAGACATGCAAAAGCCACAGCACATATAATTAAATTATAATTATGTACATTGAATTTCATGAAGAATATTTAACACGGAATTTATGCATTTAATTGGGTGTCACAAAACAAATTCTGTCAGGTATTTAGCCCCGAGCGTTGGCGCCTGAATAAGCCGATTGTAAATATTCATGTAACTATTTACTAATTGGCAGGCAGCAGACCCGGTAATAGGCTAAAGGCTTACGGAATTGATTAAATTTATGTAAATTAATTGAATAAACACGCCAGTAGCTTGCAAACTGTTGCATCACGAACATGTGCCGTTTATCAAAAAATAATAAAATAATAGATAAAATGGCAGGGCTCAGAGCGGCAAAGTGGCGCTAATTTACGCTCAAGTGTCAGGCGGCATGGATTTATAGAGGTGCGCCATAAATTTGCACCGGTTCAGCGGGTAATCCAAATGGAAACTTGGGAGCTGCCCTACACGGGTCCATTGAGCATTCCGTTCAGCTACAGCATAGGCAAGTCGAGAGTGTACATGATTTATTTTCATTCGAAACTTGCTCCAAAACAGACGCCGCAAAACTTTTACGCACACTTTATAAAGCAGCGGAAGCAGTGGAGGTTGGAGGCACGAGGCAGGAGGCCGGAGAGAAAACTGTGGAAAGAAACAGCAGCAAAGTAGCAAACTCAGCGCAAAAATTTTAATCTGCACATTACAAAGTTTGCGCAAAATGAGAAAGTGAACAAAGCGGCTGCGGCGTCTGCCAGTGGCTGACTGCTCGACTGCTTGAGTGCCCGACTGGCTGCATTCATCCTTTTGGCGCCTCTCTTGAAAATGCAGTCATTAATTTGCAGCTTACAGTAGCAGCAACTGTAGCAGCAGCAGCAACAGTAACGAAGGCGCACAATATATGCAAAAAATGTAAATATAATTAAGATGCTGCTCTAATGGCCAGCCTTAAGCTTAAAAAATGACTCGGCCGGGCTCAGTTTGGCTGGGGCCATTTTTTATGGCCGTCCGCCTCGCCCACCGAAATTCATTTGTTTGCCGCACTCGACTCGGTGACAGTTACTTTGCCGCCTCAACGAACTCGGGCTGCAGGCAGCGTACCAAATGGCATTTTGCCATTGCATTGGCACGCGATCATTAGTCAGGGCAGCTGCCAGTGGAGTATTGCATTAACTGCGGCAAGGAAGTTTCACCTGTCACTCGCTGAAAGCGCAGCTTGGCAAATGAAATCACCACCTGCCAGCGCAACGCTGCCCAATGGAGCATCCAGTACTTTCCAACACAAGTTCAGAAAAACTCAGCTATGAAATTCCAATAATTTATTTATTAGATTTTTATTGGCATTGCTGTTTGTGGTTTAACTTGCACATTGTTTGCACTTTACAAATAAATTATTCAAAATAAAATTTATCATTCATTTTTTTTCAGTGACATTCCCAACATTCATATATATTTTAATTGACAGAAGAGGGTGCAAAAAAGTTGCTGCATTTCATTAAAAAACTCTTCTGGGCTCATCGCTGGGATCCCTTTTTTGTAGTGCTCGACTCTGTCGTGGCGTTGGCAAATTAAAAGTTTATCCAATTCTTTTTTATGGACATGATAAAGTGTGTTCGCTCTCTATGAAAATTACTTGCTCGAGCGTCAGTTTGCTAATTAGACAGGTAAAAGTTTTTTAGCCAGCCCGACACGGCACGGCACGGCACGGGGCAGGGCAGGACAAAGTTCTGGTCAAAGCAAATCAAATTCCAGTGGCAAAGGCAAAAAGTTTGCCAACCAGCGCCACAGCCACTCCCATGTTATCGTAATCCCACTCGTTTTCTATTCTATTATTCTTGTGTTGTACTCGTGCCAGCGACATAATTATGTGCCGCCAATTTGCATTGCGCCCACAACACAATCGCCATAAAAGGCCATAACAATTGAAGCACAGGGCAACGGCGGACTCTGACTGAAGAGAGAAAGTAACGAATATATTATACGCTTACAGCGTCTTATCATCAGATTAAGCTGTATTAGCAGCATTTGTAATTAGGCAACTCTTAAGCTTGAGCTTAATATATTCCAAATTGACAAGATTTCTATCAATATTTGTGCAGTTTGATTAGGCCTGGACTTACCAGAGAGTGATTAAGAGCTATTGACTAATATATTGGCTATAATATTTCTGATATTATTCCTAGTTAGGATTGAAATCTTCCTTTATATGTACATTTGCTTAGCAGTTCAATACTTCTCTGTAGATCTTCATCAGTATATTTCTGCTCTCCAAATGGAGCCTTAGCCCATAGAGTTGGCTTGGGTGCAGATCACATAATTCAAAGCAGGCTTTCATCATGTGCTGTACACGCTGCATAACAGAACTCAAATACCCTTTAGCCCAGCCATAGAAAAGGTATTGTGCAGCAGTTATTTCAACACCTTTATGGGCCAGCACAGCACACACACACGCACGCCAACACACAATTGAAGCCCTGTAACTGACCACAATGGCTTTGGCCAATGACCAGTTTTCGCTTTGGCCGGTGTGTGCCAGGTGGCGAGTGGCGAGTGGCAGGTGGCGAGTGGCAGGTGGCAGGTGGCATGGCACGTTGCACGTAGGTGCCGGAGTAGCATGCAAAACAAACCGACGCTAACGCCGACGCCACATTTACAAAAGCCATAGATAGAAATCTAAAGATAACGGCAAATTGCAGTGCTACAAAATCGTTAACTGTAATTTACCGCATTTCAAACGCGGCCCATTCTTCTTCTTCTTCTGTTTCACCCAGGCCGTAGTTTTGCCAGCAAACGGCTGTAAATGCAGTCGGCTTCATGCTGGCCGCAATGTAAATTTAATTGTGTTTCTCATTCCCTGTGCTGTCTCGCTCCCTCCCTCTCTCTTTTTCTCACTTCTTCTTGCTCTTTGCTTTTGGCAGCCGCTAAGCATATTTACATTTGCGGCCAACGCAAACTTGGCACAAATTGCGCACATAAAATAATTGAGGAATTGAATTATGCATTATGCTGCGCCGCGGAAGTGTTGAGAGATTGGTCAATTGGCCCGACACTGATTTGCCCAGCTACATTACAGGCATGCAACAATTGTGTAATCTAAGTGCTGGCTGGCTGACCTCTTTGTGTAGGAAAGGAAACTTCGTTTGTTCACATTTGTTTGCTCACCAACCCACATTAATCATACGCCCTGTCGTTCGGGCTGCATTTGCTTTGAAACTTTATTCGCTCATTTAGCCCAACTGATATGCATCTAAAGTGCGCACTTTGCCATGCTAAGTGCAAAAGTGCAGAATTTTAATTGAAATTTAGCCACTTTCTAACACACACACACACACACAAATATATACATGTACAGCAGCTTGTTGAAATTCGGAAAACTGTTCAAGTGGCTGTCAAAAGTTATGTTAATGCGCTACAAGCAGCGCATGCGAAGCTCTGTAAACGGTGCACAAACTAAAAGCAAATAAAGTCGTAGGCGACAAGCGAAATGCTCTATGAAAGTGTATAACTGAGAACTATTCAATACTCGACTGGAATATATATAATCTAACTTAAGCTTAGTGTTAATATCCTGAACAACGATGGGAGAGAGCCCATTAAGTGCTATATCTAGGCTATAGCTCGGCTGTGGGCAATAAACACAACAATATCCATAGCTAATGCTCTTATTTATTATACACTGTGGAATCTGGGCATGTTTATAGCCGGGCTGGTTGTATTTTGCAATTTTTTATCGCATCAATTGTCTATGCAAAACAGCAAAGTAAAGCCAAAGTATTCATCATACGCAGCGTGGGCCCCGAGCAACAAAAAAAGTTAAATGAAATGAAAGAAAACGTTCTATACGAGTTCTATTTTACATATTGCGTCCATTCGAGCACTTAAGGCACCGCATCGCATCGCATCGCATCTAGCTGAAGTCTATCCATCCATCTTGGGGTCGGCGTCGGCGTCGACGTCGGCTGAAAAGTGTTTCGCTGCGGTTATTGATGTTGATTGATTTATAAACATTTCAGCGCCAGAGACGGGCAAATTAAGTTGTAGCCAAAACAATAAACAAAATGAAATTAGCATTTGAGACCCAGTTTGGTATTTTAGCAATGCCCAGCTGCCGCCATTGTTGTTGTTGTCGCTGTCACTGCCATTCAGTTGATAGCTGCAGACGGCAGAGAGGAGAGTCGAGCCGAGCCGAGAAACACTTTATAATTTGCTGAAATATTCATAACACGGGGAGTGTAAAGTGTGATCGCCCACCCGCTGATTAAGTTGGCCATATCGTGTGAGTGTCTGGCCTGGTTATGATCTACAGCATGAGTTTTTGTTGCCCTGGGCGTCTCCCAGCATCAATCAAGCGCCGCTGCCAGCGATTCGCAGTAATTTGATGAAATATTCTGTTTGCCGCGTTGGCTCGTAAGTCACCCTGACTGCGTGTCGCTGCCACATCAGCGACGCTTCCATTTGAATTATGCTTTACATTTTTGGCTAACAGCTCGGCTAATTTGGCCCATGTATTTTCATTTCTCGTGAAGCCAAGAAAACAACGCAATAGAAATTAGAAGCTTCGACTCAGAGCACTTTTGCATGTGCGCTGGTAATTAAAGCATTTCCGCTGCAGCTCAACATGCGGCTAAGTTTTCCCGGAATGAATTTGAGGGCGCCTTAGAGCGGGTATGCCTGACTTCTGCACACATAGTAACACAATGTAAATGTCGAACGACTAGTTGAACTCATTTGTGTGTTTGGCCACACGAGGACTCGCAGGAATTGTAAATTGTTGCCAACAAATAGTTTGTGTAATCTAATAGCATTTGGCGTAGGGCAGATGGGAAATTGTTTAACAAAGTTCGGGTTTTTTATACCCTGAACCCATTGAAAATGGGAAATCAGGGTATAATGTTTTTGTTGGAGGGCGTATGTATGTAACAGGCAGAAGGAGGCGTGGCAGACCCCATAAAGTATATATATTCTTGATCAGGATGACAAGCCGAGTTGATATAGCCATGTCCGTCTGTCCGTCTGTCCGTCCGTCTGTCCGTCTGTCCGTATGTATGAACGCGTCGTTCTCAGAACCTACAATAGCTAGAGACTTGAAATTTTTTATGTAGGTTCCTGTATATCACGAAAAGATCGAGTTTGTTTCAGAAATTCGATAACTGTTATCGTTTTTTGTTATCGATTAAAAACGCAAATCTAAGTTAGGCTATAAAATTCTATCTAATTCATCTTTCTAGCTGGAGTCTTCAAATTTTGCATTTAGTGTTATGTAAGCCTTACGCAATTTCGGTTTTTGTTAAATTTTGGATGCCACGCCCCCTTCGCCTCAAATTTGTAACTCCCGTATATCAAATACTAGAGACTTGTGCTTTGGCACATACATACATATGTATGACATGATCACGCCCAATAAGTTTGATCAAAATCGTTACTCTAGAAAAAAAGTTATTAAACATTTAATTTCCCATGTCATTGGCATGCAAACAGCAGCCAAAGAACAGCTGACGCAACGACTGGCGCTTATGTGTGTGTGCGCCTGTGTATGTTCGTGTGTATGTTCTGTTTGTAATGAACATATATATACTTATGTATATTAAAGAAACGGAGATTGCTTGGAATTGCGGTTCTTCGCAGGGTTCAGGGTATACCCTAGTCGAGCGGTCTCGACTAGAGTTTTCTTACTTGTTTTTATATTATTTCACTTGACTCAGTGCCGACAATTTCATTATTGCCTCAATGTGTGATCATAATTAGCGCGCGAAATAAAAACTAATTAAAAACATGGAAAAAAAAACTATGAAATTCTGTATGAACAGCTGCTGCTGTAGCTGCTGCCAGCGACCGCCAGGTGGCGCCTGGGGGTCGTGCACATTGGCAATTAACCGCTTTGAGCCTTTGGCCCCAGCTGGTACCCTGCCAAAGCTATATAAATTAGTGGGCTGGCTAAAAAGCTGACAAAGGCCAAATGCCGAGTCCTTGGGGAAGCTTACATTCACACACACACACACGCAGACAAACCTACTCATGTGTGTGTGTGAGTGGTTGAATTTTAAATTGGCTTAGCTGTCGTTGGCTTTAAATTCAGTGTGATAAACACTGAATGCTCAGTCGAACAAATAAATATTCACTTTCAAAATTCCTTTCAATATCGGCCCAAAAATATTTGCTAAAATTTTTGGCTACTTGCACAGATTAGTTTAAAAGTCTCGAAATGCCGCGTCAGCGCTCTAGTGCTCCGCCTAAGAGCGGCTATGCTCGAAGCAGCAGCGCCAGCAGCAGTCGCAGTGGCAGTGGCTTCACTCCGTTCACCAGCGGCTCGAGAAGCAAAAATCTTCCAGCGACGCAACCCAAGAGGGCAGAGACAAAACCGGCGCCCGCTCCAGCTGCTGCTGCTGCTACACCCTCTTCCGGGCGCTCCACAAGCGACGTGATGAAGGACATGGCGGCCACGGCAGCCGGCGTCGCTGTTGGCTCTGCCGTGGGTCATGCTGTGGGAGCTGGCATAACGGGTGCGTTCAGTGGAGGCGGCAAGGCGGCAGCGGCGGCGGAGCAGCCGGCGGCTGAGCAGAAACGTCCGAGTGAACTGGTCGAGGAGGGTCCCTGCGCCTTCGAGATTCGCCAATTTCTCAAGTGCAGCGAGGAGAACACTGATCTCAACGTGTGCCAAGGCTTCAACGAGGCCATGAAGCGATGCCGACAACGCTACAATGCTTAAGCCCAATCTCAAACAATAAAAATTGAAGAAAAAAAAAACAAATTCCATATCAAAACTTTACCAATGATTGCGACCATGATGCGATTTTCGATGGGACTTAAATTTTGAATTTGTATAATTTGTATTAAAAAATTGTTGCAATTTGATGCTTTAATTACAGCTGCAGGCATTATCCAAATTGCTGTCTGCTGTGCGGCAGCCAACGAACGGTTCACAATTAGAATATTTTATGTGTCGCGCACGCGTTGCCCTCTTCACTGTCACGCCCTTATCAGTCACGCCCCCGCATTTCGCCGGCAGCCAGCCGCCAAAGAACCCAATTTATTTTTAACACTCTTTAACTGACTGACTGCATATCCTTGACGCCCTTTGTTGTGCTGTCACATGCGCAGCCAGCGCTGCTCTTTACTCTATGCAGGGAGATTGGAATTGTGAATCAAATGGGGCTTGACCTGGCCAGACATCGTTGAGTCTAATTGGAATCATTTTGGTATGCTGCTCAGGTCTGGTGTTAAAGAGAGTCGAAGATTTGGCTTACTTGAATTTAATGTAAATTTATATGATTTAATTACAGTTGCTTAAACACTGTTCATTTGTTTATTGAACATATTTTTTATTAAAATTTTATTTAATATTTTTTTTCTAAAATATTAATTTTATATAAATATAGTCTTCTACGCTAGAAAGTGTGTTTGAACTTCGCTCAGCCCCACTTTATTTCTTTACATTTTTTTTGTCATTTTCAGTTAATTGTGATTTTGTTTGCTGCCCTCCTCTGTGGCCCCATCATACTCCGGCGTCCTGTTTGGGGCTTTTGTTTGTGTTGTTACTTTGCCTGCGCTTTGGCGCATATTTACTTAAATTGTTGTTTTTGTTATTATTGTTTTGCTTTTCTAACGATTTTCGCGTTCGACGCGCTTTTCATAGCCGTTCTTCAACGAAGCAAAACTTTTTCATTAGGTTTCTCTTTTTATTTTGCCTTGTTTTCTCGCTTTTTCTCTCTTTTTTCTTTTGTTGTTATCTGCTTGGCTTGCGCGCAATTAAGCCCGTGAAATGTTTTGGCAGCACCGTCAAGCGCTCTGCCTCCATGCTCTGCACCTTCTCGCTCTCCCCTGAGACGAATACCCTTTTTAATTTGGAGCACATTTTCGCGTATGCTTAAGCAGCATACAATGCATACAATGGCGGACGCCTTGAGCATGCATTCGCCTGCTTACCCCAAACACTTTGTCTGCCCTAATGAAAACAAATTTAATTTTTGGCAACAGCAGCGACAACGCGCACCTAATAAATATTTATTATGTTCTCGGCAAATCCCCAGCCTGTTGCTGCTGCTGCTCCGCTGCTGCTGCTCCGCTGCTGCTGCCGCCTGCCTGATTTAGACGAGTCGCAAACGCAAACAAGGCAATGCACCTGCCACTGGCAGCAGCCCGCAGCACCGCATTGTGGCTGCCCAAGAGTTGGTCGCGCTCGTGTGTGTGTGTGTGTGTGTGTGTGTGTGTGTGTGTGTGGATTAACCAGTCAGGCAGTTGACATGGCCTGAACATAATAAGGGAAATATAGTCAACATATTTCATTAGTTTTTGCCATTTACGAACATTAATTTTATTTCACATGAAATAAATTTTGCCTTATCTACTGCATGCCCGACAGATATTTTTTAGTTATGGGTAAATTTAAATTTGTATAAATATAAATATAAATTTTAATTTAAAAAACATATATATACAAAATTTGTATTGGCAAATATTTATTTTGATAGCACTAAAAAAATATAGTTAAAAATTTCAGACTAAGATTTATATTTTAGTTTTGATTATTTATGAAATGAATAAATTTAACTATTTAAAATATGTTGATATGGTACACAAGTGATAATGAAATAAGTTCAATAAACATTATAATTGATATATAAATATAATGAATAAAGCCAAGCGACTTGCATTTGATATCTTTAAAGTAAGTTAAATTATCAAAAGTTTCGCCAAAAGCCCTGCATAAGCAACTGACTTAACAGGCTCAGCTCTTTCACAACTATAAATCAATTTTGATTCCATAACTCCTCTGGAAGAATGACAGCAGCTTCGGCTGGAAGCCGCCGTTAATAGCCTCAAAAGCATATCGATATCAGGTAAAGCGTTGAATGCATATTTTCCACGCGCATATAAAAATGAAGATAAATAAATGCACCGCAGGCAGCTGCCTGTCAACGCGCTGGCAAACAGCAGCAAAAAGCTTAAGATGAAAAAAATATACCTTAAAAAATATATGTATTTATATATGTATATATATAGTGCATATAGTATTTATCAAGAGAAAGTCCGTCGAGCACGAACTTTTTGCTGGGCATGGTGTGAAATGCGATATAGCAAAGGACTGAGGCGCTGCGCGTCCTTTCCTTCTCTTGTGTTCTTTCTTCTCCTTAATGACTGTAAGTGGGAGGCATGGCTGTGCAGCAAACAAGGCAACAGCCGCTGCAGGCGCACGAAGTGTAACTGAGTTGTCTCTCAGTTTAAACTCAAATTCCCGCTTTTGTGGAATTTAATTTAAAATTCAATTTTCCAAATTGAAACTCTTTTTCTCTGACGTTTATTGGCGCATGTTTCTGTCTCGCTTTTTTTTTGTGGTCTGCGGCGCACTTTATAATCAATCAGTCATGAATATGCTAATGAAAATCAAATCAAATCAAATCCAATAAATTTTCAAGTGGGCAGCCAATTGAGGCGTGCAATGCAATAAATTGCATCAAAATTGTGTAACCAAATTGGTTGAATGGCCAATAAGTGCAGCTGACAGTGCTGCCGGAAGTGCAGGGTGTGTCTAGAGCAGGATAGAGATAGAGATAGATAGATAGAGAGAGAGAGAGAGAGAGAGAGAGAGAGAGAGAGAGGTGAGGGAATGTGTGTGTCTATGTCCGTGTGCCAGCTTGGTATTTTAGTCAAACTGGAAATTTATGTGCGGCACAAGTTTGTCAGGGTGCCGGCGGCGGAAACGGAAATGCATTTCCGAAAACCGGAAATGTACTTGCAATACGAATTGCAAATGCCAAAGCCAGCCAGAGTTGCCATCTGAAAACCGAAAAGCAGCAAACACAATCATAAAATCATAACTTGACCACCTTTAGCATTAAGGATTTCCACTCGCCACATCTGGCCTAATAGCAACGGCTGCCAGAAAAAGTCGACCAAGGAAATATTTACATACGAAACGCTTTGGCTGACTCTTTGGCTCCGCCTGAGGCCGCAAAGAGCAAAGTTAAATATTCAATAAATAATTGAATTGTGCAAAATTTTTGGCACAACTTTAACTGTCCGTGGGTTCTTTAGCCTGTACCGACGCCTTCGTAAAACGCCCAAATTTATTTTAATTTGTTGCCAACACGCATACGCAGTGCGATGTTGAGTTAGTTCATTACAGTCCGAGCCAGTCGGAATGAAGCGTCTTAATTAAACAAGTGTAAACTTAGCTTGGCCGCACGCAGCACCCCACGCACGCCCCCTGCCGTGCTCGCAATAATTTACATATTAATTAAAACCCTTTTTGGCCAAGACCAACATCGAGCGGGCGCCAAAAGGTCAAATGCCAGACGCAGTCAGGTCTGGCCGGCTAAGCCACAGGCATTAGCTGACCGCACACACCTCATTAGATTTTCGTAGCATACTTTTGGGAGCGGTCAAAACAATGCAGCTTCTTGAGGCTTCAGCCGTGCGCCACGTGGCCAGCAGAGCCGGGAAAAACTTTTTCGTCGCCTCATGAAGCAGCCTTTGAGCTCATAAAATTTTCAATAGAAATTTTGTGGCCAAACAATTTGCCGTCAACATTGTCGTGGGCCCTGAAATTTATCCATGTCACTTAAATATCAATTTAATTTCCATAATAGGGCCCTAAACTCTGCCGCACACTCACACACACAAACACACACAAAGGCGAACCAATTTATTGTTATCGGCCAAGTGACAGCGCGCATTCTCCAGGGATTTGGCTTGTGATTGACACTTCCCAAGAATAGCACAAACCCCATTTGGCACACTCACACTGCAGTGTGCCCGGAATATGATTGTGTGTGTGTGCGAGGGCGATGGGTAAAAGTTTATCGCTTTAGATCAAATATTATAAAAACATTCGAGCCAACTCAGCAGCGCGAACCGCGAACACAATCAAATCCGAAGCAGAATGTGCTAAGTGCAACTATTGTTAATTTTATTTGTCCAGCACTTGCCCCATGAAACTTGCCACCAAAGTGCTGCTAAAACAAACCAAATACTAAACAAAGAAAGTTGAAGCACAGCTGGCCACGGCGCCGAATGACAAACTACCCTTCAAACGGAATACTTTGGGCAGATTGCAAATTGAGAATGTAACTCGAACTGCGTTTGGGGCTTGGTACTTAAGGTTTCGTTGATCTATGAAAAGTATCCGATCTGGGCATTCATCTTTCTTATGGATAACTGTGGTAGATAATAGTTATTGCTAGTGATACACTGCGCGTCATCAGTATAGCGAAGTATTCACGATCTCCGCATGGGATGGGATATACCTAAGTATATAAAAGATATTCTTAGTTGTTATTCCACTTATTATTTTGTAAGAAAAAGATTGCTTCTTTTAAAAAACTCTTCAAGAAAGGCAGAGTATATGTAGCTTTCCTCCGTTGTTCCCTTAGAAATTTTGGTCTCTCTTGAAAACTGTCTAAATAAGATGTGAAATCTGATCAAGCCACATAAGACTCTGCTTGCATGAAAACTATAAGTTATTTTATCTATGTTTTACTTCATTAGAAGCCGAATCGATTTCCATCCCGTGATATAGTTAATATACCTCTTGGAAAGTAAAATAATACAAATGGCGTAAACATTTGAATAAATGGGAAATAGTGCGGCAACAAGGACAGTAGCAGAAGCCAAGCGTTGATACTGTTTCATTGAAGTACATTTACATATGTGTACACACAGCCATGCGGATGTGGGGGGAAAAGCAAACAAATAACAATAAAAGCAAATTTAAAAGTCCATTCAAAATGCTTGAACGACATTGTTAAACTGACGGACCGCGCTGAGTTAGTCACGTCTCTCTCGGAATTCTGCCTGCCTACGCCCGCAGCCGTAGCCAGAGCCACAGCCGCAGCCTGTTGGTAGTTATATGAGCCGGAGCTCTGCTGCACAGTGGTGCGAATGGACGTCGCATCATCAAAGTCGCTGACAATAAATAGAAATCTCAATTTACGACGCGTTAGTCGTACGCTGCATACAGAGAGAGGGAGCGAGGCATTGGGTCGAGGGCAGCACCAGAGAGGACCTACAGCAGCAACACTTTTCCACTGGCTCGGCATCAGAGCCTGCTCTAATGGCATTTGTGATGGCTGCGGTTATGGCCGGCTCTGCCACTGGCGTCGCACTTGACGATGATGTTGATGTTGATGTTGATTGGCGATTCGCTGGCGGCGCTTGCATGGATATCTCTCAGTAACCGCCATGAGTGCTTTTCTGTTTGCAAAACAGCAATAGATGGGCTGGAAAGGGAGAAGGGGAAAGGGAATATGGGAAAACAGCAGTTCAAGTGCAAAGTATGTCTATATTGACAGTCACAACTTTTAGCTAAGCCAAAAGACAAACTAATGCAGCTTAAAGTTTGCTAATCGAGAGTGAGCGAGTGGGAGATATCAGAAATGTGGCTTGGAGCCGCTGTTCAAGCATGCTAACTCACTCTCATTTAATAAATATCTAAATTCAAAATGGGCAGAGACAGAGGTCTCAATCTAGGGATAAACTTGTCTAGCAATCGATGCTTATATATGAGCTCATAGATGCGAAATATTTTGGCTTGATCATGAATATCTATATTTACTCTACAGGTCGTGTCCACATGTGCCATATAACACATTTGATTAGGAGTGTCATATCCTCTTTGTCCGTTTGGAAGGGGCTCAGGTTATAATGAAAATGGAATGGAGTCAAATGGCAAGGAAAAGCTTCAACCTTGCAGCCCGAAGCACAGAAAAGTGCGCTACAAGTTAAGCCCTCTGAAAAACTTTCCAACTAACTTGCGACGTGACATAATTTGAGCTAATGCCAAATGAGTGACAGCCAACACGTCTGTCCGTGTGGAGGTGTGTGTGTGTATGCACACTAGACTACAGGAGTGGAGTGTAGTGGAGCAAAGTGCTCGCATACATCATTTATTTGCTGCTAAAAGTGTTTCAGCATCCGCTGAAAGCATACGATGCATGTGAGAATCGCAAATGAAGGCTGTCGGAGCTGAAACCTTTAGCTTGTTGCGCAGTGTTCATCAGGTGATTCAATTAGAGAAGTTTGCCACCCACTTCCGCATAAGCAGCTGAGCAAATTAGCCCCCAAATGTGCAACTAGCAGATATGTATTTGCAGCTGCAGATACGGATAGGAGTGCCGCTGCAGCTGCTGCTGGTGCAGCTTGTTGCGGTTTATGTTATGAGCAGCGGAAATTGTTTGAGCAGATCCAAAAATGGGGAAAAATCAAGGGCCGGAACACCGCACTTCTGTTGGCCGGAGCGGCAATTCAATTGTGTTGAGCTGAACTGAATTTACGCTTCGAATTGTTCTGGCCAAGATGAGTTCGCTGCGTGCCGGTTAGTCAGCCAAGCGGAGAGTGGACTGCGGCTCGGCTGATGCTCGCGTAACGAGCACAAAACACGGCTCCACTCAGCCGGGGACCGAATGAAACCCCAGCTAATTGGCACTTGAATGCAAATAAACTAACTCAATTGGACTCGCTCAGCTGTCCTTGAAGTTTCAGCTGTCGGCCGTGGCCAAGAGACCGGATGCTGTGAACAGCTAACGGTTTAATTTGGCTTTCCTCTATTTACGCAACAATTGGAATTTCGGTTGCCCCAGGTCGCCGAGCCGCCAATTCAACGGTGCCTGTTGTTATTTCGAGTGCTCACTGTAGCTACATCCTCTGTCAATAGATTGCCGACAGTCGAGAGTGGCTTTTCTTCATTCACTTTTTCTTCCCGGCCAACGGTGCGTATACGCATTGCATGCATATTTGTGTGCTGCTTCATATTTCATGAGCATTCCGCCCAGCGAACAATGTGCAACTGCCACCGCATCGTACAAGTTTCATGAATTGCAACGTCAGATTTGGGCCCAGCCCTGCACAGCTCAGCCAAATTTACATGCCAAAAATGACGGTAGGTAAATAAAGGCGAGCTACCCGCAAGTTATTCATGCTGCAGCAAGCTTTCATTCGCAAGCCCAAGACGAGGCAGCGACATAGGCACACTCACGCAATCCCAGGCACACCCACACACATACACTAATAGATCGGTGTAGTTGTTGCCAGTGTTGGAACGCACAAAACTTTTTAATTAAATTCCCTCACCACCAGCAGCAGCACTTGACTTGTTTTTCGTTTTTTTATGAACTCACTTGAGGCCAGTTGCAAAATTCTTCTGCTGACAAGTTTACATAAAATAATAAGGAACTATTTTTATGCAGTTAAGAGCTCTACTCACTTTGTGTCCTCAACTCATTGAGTAGAAAAACATGATAAATATAAAAGTAATAAAATTGCTAAGTAGAAGCACAACTGCTGGTTAGCTAGATCTGCATAGAACTAGAATTTACTTTGATTAGGTGTGAGCTTTCATTAGAAATATAAGCTAAACAGTCTTTGAAAATTAATTTATTTTACTGTATTTTATTCTCTCTTTGCCTGGCCAACAACTCGTTTAACTTTTTAATCAAAGTTCGCTTTGCACTCGCACTCGCAGATATATAATTTATTTCTGATTTGCCTAACGGTCGCTGGTAAATTGCATATTTTCTTATTATTTTCGAATGCCCTCTGACATGGTGGAGAGAAGGTATGATGTACAAGGGTCCACTTGCTGATGACAAGTTTAACCTTTGTCTGCTAATCTTAATAATATTAATGGATATCCGTGTTCAGCTGTCCATCAAGGCAAAAAGTTTTGTGCCAACTTGGCATCCACTTAACGTCGCTGCTAAGAGGATATCTCACAGTCTAGCACTCCGTGCCGTGCTTCTCCTTTTGGAAAAGCTAACGCAAATCAAATTGCGTACTTCAGTGGAAAAACTGTTTTGCATATTTTTCAGCGCTGCGCAAGAAATCAACTGTTGCTCCCGACTATTTGTTGTTTGCCTTTAATGCAAATTTTTCCCTCAGGTCTGCCTTCCTTCAGCCGGATGCAGCAATCGTGCAACAGGCAGCCAGCGCAGTTCAAAGGCAACGGCAACGGCAACGGCAACGGCGACGGCAACAGGTGCCTATTTGCTCAAGAGAACCCCCGGCTGTGTGCCAGTCGACCTGCTGCTGCTGCACCGACCCAGGCATCTGGCCTCGCGCGCTCATAACTTGCGCCGCTGTTTGCATTTTTGCGGTAGAAAGTATAGCCAGGGGCAGCTGCGTAAAGTGGGCAGCTTAGAGCCAGGCAAAATCAATTAAAAAGGCAAATGCCGAGGGGAAAATATTAACATAAAGCAGTGGAAAATCTTTTTAAAACGCACTAAGGACCTATAATTGGCTAAGGATATTTTAGTTTAGTTAACTTTTACTATTTAATAAAAATCCAATATAAATAGGCAGCGAACTATTCGTGTGACTTGATTTATTTATAGCACGCACAGCCGCATGATTAGTCGAAAAGTTCTTGTGCCGCGGATGCGGGGGAGCTTACGTAAAGTGCCCTAATGGGGCCGCATTAATAATGGACCAGACGTCAACTCAGCGCAGTTTGCTAAACTTTTCCGGCAAATTGCGTGACCCCAAAAAGGACATTTACACCAGTCGCTGCCGATGCCGATTTTTTCCACCTTTGAGGCGGCTCCACCCCTTTCCACCTTTCCACCTGCCCATCAATGAGTGGCACACGCATTTCGGCCCACGGGCCAAATGTTTATTCGAATAGCTAAAACACAACAAAAAATTGTCTTTCATGTTGTCGCTTTGTTTTCCCTGCCTTACAGCGTACTTTGGCTTCGCTGTGCTGTTCACGCTAAGTAGATCAATTCCATTAAATGTGCATAAACACGACAAGAGAATCAACATTTGTTTGTTATTCTTGGTAAAAGTATTTTGGTTTCCCAGAAATATTAATGTATCTTTTATAGATTTAATAAGTTTGGAAAATTGCGCTAGAGACTCTAAGTTTTCTTGACTGAATGGAATAAAAACTTTATTGATTGAATAATGAAGGTAAAGCCAAGAATTCCTAATAAGTTATGAAGTAATTTCTTAGGTATGGACAACCACTATTTGCTTTCAACTGAATTACTTAATGAATTAAGTTTATTAATTTTTATAGGGAAATTATCATTTTTAGCTGTAACACGTTTACTATAATCTATATATCACAAAAAAATTATAAGAAGTGCATTCAATCGTCAACATTTTTGCTTTCAATCTGAATTTCTGCTTAATTTTGAGACCCGAAGAGAATTCTAGCTTTTGCTTATGGAAATTTTCTGTTGTACATTTTGTTTTGCTCCAAATTTAGAATAGATTTCTGATTTATTTATTTCTTTGTGACACGACGCAACGTACAATTTTGGAGCAACACAGCGCCAAATGCGCGATGAACATGCTAAAAATCCAAATTCAATTTGAACATCACATTTGCGCGTCATGAAAAAATCATAATTTTCTCACAAATCTCACCTCCAGAAGACGAAGATGTGTGTGAATGTGTGTGTGTGTGTGCTTGTGTGTGGGTGTGTGTGTGTTAAGTTGTCTGACATTCGATGCAAGAAACGTGTGTGTTAGCTTTCCGAAATCTGGCAAATGTCAGACAGCTTGTCAGTGTGCCAACGCGTGAGCTGTTGTCTGAATGAGACTGAGAATCTCATGAATGAAAAGGCCAACACGTAATACCCGAAGAACGAAACCGAATTGCATCAACCATGTGGCACCTGTCATTGATTGTGGACCTTTTGGATACAATAGATTGTCGCGTAGCTTCAGACAGAGGTCAATTACTCATATTGCTAGAACATTTGTAAAATAAATGAAATTCTTTTATTTAATTTACTAAGAGTATTCCTTAAGCTTAAGGCGCTTCCTCTGCGAATGTCTCCAATTTCAATCAAAAACTAATATTTACATTTTTTTTCACTTAGCCGTGCGGACGAAATGAAATTTTTCCTTTAAGAAATATAAACGCAACTCTCTGGTTGCCAAAGCAAGACAACTAAAGCGAAATAAATCAGGGAAAACGCATTTTTGCTGGCAGTTGGGGTATGCTAGAATTGGATATACTCTGCTAAGGTTAAGCAAATAAATTACAATATTTGCAGAATAGAATATTCTACAAAGACCGAAGACTAAAGTAAGTGTAATTTTATATACTGAATAATATTTGACCAACAGTTAGTAAATATACAGGGTATACAAATACCAATACAATTGTCATATGAAACGCAAACGATTCAGAAGTCGTCGGGGCACCAGAGGTTGCAAATGGCCTTGGGAGTGCTCCTGAGAGCCCTGGCCGTCAGTTGAAAAAGAATTAAACTAATATTTATCAAAGAGATGAGCGAGACGTGCTTCAGCTTGAACAAAGGCATTGAAGGGCAGGGTCGGCGCCAAAGCAAAGTGGCCGGAAAGCATCAAGAGAGGGCCAGAAATATGAGACGGTGAATGGGATTAAGAGCAAGACAAGGAGAGCGAAAAAGAGAGAGAGAAAGAGAGAGACAGAGACAAAAGCTAAGAACTGAACTGCAGTGTCATGAAACCAGAACAGAGCTGAGCCAAGCACAGCGACGCTGTCAAGTTGGCCAAAAGCTTTGATGCCAAGATGAATGGACGCATTTCAGGTGCACAAAGCGAGTTTTTGTGGAGCAACTTAATGGTTGCTCTGAGCTGATGCCAACTTTATGCTAATTAGCCGCAGCTAGCGAATCTAATGCGAATAACTTTACGGCCAAAACCTCGCACCTGCAGACCCAAGGACCTCTCGGGCTGTTGTGCGTTATGGAGCCACGGATAAGCTGCGCATAAGTGAGCTTTTCCACACATCTCAGACAGACAACAAACACACACACAAACACGCACTCTCACACTCTCACACAGTCATACTCATACGCACGCAGTAACAGCCATTTTTGTCAGCCATCTTTTATTTTCGTTTTGCTGCAGCCAACTTTTGCTGTGCTGCATTTCGCCATTCGCAATTTTCGCATCTAGCATTTGGAGCTGGCGCAGCTGTTTGTTGGCTTAGCAACAGAAGCGCGCATTGTTGACATCTGAATTTTATAATGTATATAGTGTGAATAGCGCTTCGCTTTGAATTGGCCAAATAAAACGACAATAAATACAGCCATTGTGCAGTTGGTGGCACTTCGGAGCCTTAGCAGCCGAACAATGGCTGCTCATAAATTACCCAAATTGAATACCATTCTGCTGCTTTATTTGTGTGCAGCTATTCACAGCCACGCAGCTCTTGCCTCACCTTAAAAAGAACTTAACTCGTCGTTATGGGCTACAGCCCCTCCAAATTTATTACCACATTCCATAAGTACGCTAGTTATTTAATACACTGCTGTAATGAAGTGCCCCAGAAGGGCTAGTTGGCTATGCTAGAATATAGTTTTCATATATATTAATATAGAATTGATGCCCCAGAAGGGCTAGTTGGCTATGCTAGCATATAGTTTTCGTAAATATTAATATTGAATTGAAATGGGTACATCGAAGAGACTTTTGTTTTCTATGCCCCAAAACTAAATTTAAGAGAGATAACTTCTGGAAAAGTAAAATAGAAAGCTTGCCAACTGCTCTCAACACCCAAAGTATCTGGCGCTAGGTCTTACCAGACTATCTAGCTAATACCATCTTCGTTGTTGAAACGACTTCCCAAGCGAGCGATGAGTCTTAGGGAAGTGCCTTCAGTCCAAGAAAACTACTTATTAGTTAAGGAGTATTAGTTGGGTCATTTTTAGACTTCTTATTATAAGAAAATATTCGATATATAGAACAAATGGTTCTGATTTCTATAAATTTTATTAAACCAGATTTATTTGACAAAATAAAAACTTTAAACTATGTAAAAGAACCTCAAAACTTGACTTAAAATTCATATAATAAAAGCCAGTTTTACACAGCTAATAGAAGCTCTCTCTCTCTCTCTCTCTCTTTCTCCCTCTTTCTCTCTCTCTCTCCCTCTCTCTCTTTCTCTCTCTATGTTCACGTATTTCCTATGCATCATATTTATTTATTACATTATAAATATCTGAGTCAATATTCACAATGCAAAAAAGTTTTCTAAAATATAGCGAGTGTATTCCATATTCGCTGAAAGTTTCACTTTGTTTATTATTTAGTAGCTGAACTTTTTTCCCTCTATTTGCCACTCCCTTTTGTATCCGTTTGGTGCGCGCATAAATATGCAATAGAAACTTTTCTCACGTTTTTGATTGCATTTTTTGTGCAGCGTCATAAATATTTGATGTCGCCTTTTAGCTGTGGCAATTGCGATCGCAGTGCATCCGCATAAGCGCTCGGCTCTTTAGCATCTCTCCCATTTATCTATCGTATAATAAAGTCGTCCTTATTGCTTTGCCATTTAAGTGTAAACAAAAATGGCGACGCAACTGCTTGTCCTGCTTGAATGGAGCCAACCAGCTGCGGGTGGAGCGATTCAATGGAATGGCATATTCATCAGGCTGTGGTTATGGCTAGCTCTGTATAGCAATTTGCAGCTGCAGAGAGACACCGCCGCAAGACTGTGGGCTGCGGACTGCGCACTGCGAACTGTGAGCTGACATTTGGCATGGCTGTCGTCAGTGGTAAGATGATGACCGAAAAACCGCAGGATGCACTTAATTAAGTTAATTAAAATTTTTGTTCCGTGCAACTGCGCGTTCTTGAGCAACATCGTCATCAGCACCAACAGCATGTTAATGATAATCATTATGGCGCTCATTGTCGCGGTCGAGACGAGTCGAGTGGCAACCGCAAAGCGAGTCACTTCCAGCTGAGCTCATATGCGAGTACGCACAAGTATTATGCGAGTAATAAGCGAATTCTGCCAGCAGTAGTTGCCGCAGTCCCTGCTTGCCTCCTTCATAACGCGGGCTCATGTTGCATGCAACTGCATGCTGCCGCCTCACACGAAGCGTAAACTCAATTAAAAACTGTCGAGCAGTTGGCGACTCACACCGCAGCCCCACGCACGCTCGCTCGCCCGTTGACAGAGCTTGATTATCCTTATCCCGTGCCTGGCTCTGTTTCACATCCCGCCACAAGTGGGCGCTGTATGGCGCTTAGACTGCGTGTGTTTGCTTTACTACTTTCTCTTCCATTTTCTAATTCAACGCCGTCGCACACACATATATTTCACTCCATTTTCAGCGGGGCTTTCATCAGCTCTGCTGCGGCTTGAGCTCTTTGCATTTTAATGCATGGCTCACAGAGAGTCCATTAGGATTATAATTTATGCATTTCTTTGGCAGCGCTTCAAGCTTGCATTGCGGAGACATTTTTTTGCAATTAGCTACATAAATACTTTATACTCAAAGGAAGTTGAGCGCCTAAGTAGCTGGAAGCTATTTACTTTCAATATCCGCTAATCGAACTGGCTGAGATATAATATATATAAAAAATTTAAAAAAATGTGTTGAAGACATTCAATTACTTTCAGAGTGAATACATTTAAAGCCTGAATTCTTCGAATTTTCAAACATATATATGAAACAGGGTATTAAATAGCCTTGCATACTCCATTTCTCTCCTTAATGGTTTATATAAACTGTTTGCTTTGTAGAGACATATGTAAATCGTCGATTAGCGGTTAACAATGTTGTTGCAAGTGGAAGGCATCGGGATGAGATAATCAACTGTTGTAATGTTCGTCCCCTTTTCCCCTTCCCCCTCTCATCAGCCGCTGTTAACAATCAAGCGTAAACAGAGAGGTTGCCCATTGGGGTGTTTGTAATGCGAGCGAGAGGCAGCTGTAGATGTCGCAGTTGTCAGTTATTGTTGTTGTCGTCGTTGTTGTTATCGTCGTTGTTGTTGCTGCTGGCGCTTCTTCAGCGGTTGCATTTTTGTTATGTGTGCTGTCAGTTTGCGAAACTATGCCTTGGAGCAGCTGCTGCTGCAGCAGCAGCAACTACGCATATCCTGTGCCTCCAAAGTCTCGCATGCGGCTAAGCGTGACGTTGACGAAGCGCATGCAACAGCTCAACTTGCTAGATGGCAAAAGCCTGGGAGGATGTGCGCCGCAGTGGGCGATGACATGGCGGTTTGATGTTGTTCCAGGCAAATTTGCTGCTGACAACTTCTTGTTAGCGCTGCTCATGTTGTGGTTGCACATGCAGAGTGCACGCATGCATGCATGTGTGTGTGTGTGTGTGGGTTCTAGTCGATAAATTTGCAATTTTACAACTTATGCTCTTTGTATGCGCTGCTGTGTGCTTCCGCATTTTAGCCACACTTCAGCGCTGCACAACATGGCGTATGATTGATGCCGTCGACAGAGTATTCCTTCGCCTACGCACAGCAACTCATGCAGACGCACATACATACAGCAGACAACACATTATGTTTGCATAAGAAAAACAAATTTCTTGCTCGTTGCCTATTACTCAAGTATATTAAAGAGGGAAAGAGTAAGAGGAAGAGTATGAAGGAGCAGCTAAAAAGTGATTGCGAGGCTTTACGCAAAATTCTACTCAACTTAAGCACGTGTGTTTATTATTGACTGAATGTGTATGCGTGTGTATGTGTGTGTGCGTGTGTGTGTATGTGTGTGTGTGTCTGTGCATACTTTACTGTTTTAATTACATTATTTACTCTTTCATTTCAGTTATCTCCCACTTGCAACAGCTGGAGGAGTAAGAAACAGGTGAGTTAAAGCATATATCTAGAATTTTACTTTAATATTTAAGATAACATTCAACTTAGCTTCTAGTTTAACATTATTATATGAGAAGTGCTTGAATATTATACTTTATTTTCCCTCCTACTTCACTCTGCTGCTTGAGCTTCAGTCTGCTTGGCGCACACAACTTTGGCAATCGAACTTATGAAGTGCTTTCAGTTTATCTGGCTTGCAACAAGAGCCAAGCGCAATTCAATTAGCGCTGCGAAATTTTATTTGGCAGTCGCATAAAGAGATTTTATGACTCACTCCGGAGATCATGGCCAACACAGTCAACCACAGCATTTCTCTCTTTCACGAAATTCCCAGAAGTTTATTGAGTGAAAAATTGTTGGCAGCAACAAAAAAAAAAAAAAAGAAGAGAATGCAATATTTGTGCAGCCGCAGCATCAGCTATAATATATAAATATCTATACAAAATTTGAGGCAGCCTTGAGCCAAGTCGAGCATGCAACCCAGACACAATCGGAACGTGATAGATTGCGGCAGAGATGCACATAAAGATACTTAGCCCATTTCGACAACGAATTATTCAATATAAATCACTTTGCCGGAGTTCGTCAGTTAATTGTTCAGCAAAATGGCGGCATTATTGGACTGTTTTTGGTATTCAATAAGATAGGAGAAGGCTGAGCTTGCTCAGATGATGTCACGCCGGGGCGGCAGACAAATAACTTAAAATCAAATAAATAACTTTGATAGCCAGATATATATTTGTGAGCTTCTGGCTTCTGGCTTTTGGCCTTCGCAATGGCGCAAACATAAATTTGCTATAAAACGGACAAAAAATCATCATAGACGCGATATTCTTTTAGGCGTTTTCCATAAGTCGGCGCCATAAATAATCACATAAAACAACAACATACAAAACATGTTGGCATCGAATGTCGGCTTTTCAGCTGCTGCTGTTATCCTGACAAAAGGAAACCCAAATGTGTATACATAAATACCATTTTTTGTTGCTGGAAGAGGAAGCTACCAAACTGTACCCGCAATTTATGTAAAATTTAATGCTTTATTACGACACACACACACACACACAGGGAGAGAGACTTTGCATACATATGCAAATCATATCACTCATACACGCCCACGCGCTGCGACTCAATTGTATGTATGCATAGCATTATCAAACACGAAACATGAAACGTGAAACACCAATGAAAATGTCAGCCAAGAAACAAACACAGCAACAAAGATAACAGTAAAGATAAGCAATTTTGCCGTTGCCAAATGTTTTCACCGTTAGCCGTCCTCTCTACACATGTTTTGTGCACGGAATTTTATTATGCACACAAAACTCAACACACACGCAAAAGCACCCACACACACCCACCCACACCCACACACGCACACGCACAAAATGCTCGCATATGTCACTGTGTGTAGGCATTTAATGCCGGAATTCGTGCTACACTGCGCAACAAGGGTTCGACCCAAAGTGCCAAATGTAATTATTAAAGTTTATACAATCTTTTGCATAATTTTATTTAAAGCCAAGTTTAAGCCGCTCTCGATTGACTTTTGTTCCATGATAGCTAAGTTGTTTCTTTGTCATTCGTGTCCCTTAGTAACTCCGCTGACTGGTGTAAGTGCGCGCGGCATTAATATGTGATTCAGAATAAACGCATTCATTATTTAAAGGCAAGAAAACAAAATAAACCAGCATCTGTTTGACACATAAACATCAAGTGCGCAACACGCCCTCAAAAATGAAATAAAAAAAAAAGGAAAATATATTTTAAAATACATACGCACACGTATGTATGTATGTATGCATGAGCGGGTGACTGAGCGAGGAGCCTGGCATGGCGTGGCTGGTGAAAAGGGCGCCCACGTCGACGGCGGCAATTTAAAATTGCTGGCTTTTTAACTCGCATCCATTTACAGCAATTTTGCGTGTACCCGAGCTCCGTCGTCGGCCATGTGCCAATCAGTCCCGGCATGCATGTTTGACGTGTCAGATTGAAATTACATCAGGCACTTGGTGAATGGCAAATGACAGGAATGCTGGCAAGGATAACGAATTACATAAATAAGTAACAGGCTGGCGCAAAAAAATTGAAAAGGCCTTGCCAGACATGTTGGAGAAATCAAATTTGATGACTCAATAATTGAAATTCGCTCAAGGGAAAGCGCCACACGCAATGTTGTTCACGTTGCGTTGGCTTGCTCAAAGATTTGCGAGATTTGCGGGCTTAGCTGTCCGTTAGGCGTGCTCAGTCCGACACGCTAATTGACCCGTTTGTAGCCAGGCTTAAGCATCCTTCAGCTGCACCCACTATCTCTCGTTCGCGTCCCTAAGCTCGAGTCGCTTATTTCATGCATTTCGCGCTGCAGCCACAAATCCGCGTGGATTTAAAAAGCTTTTTACAGCAAAACAAGAAGAAGCTGCTTAATGCGCCCTGATGGTGGGTGGTTTTATCGCGGGGCGCCCAAAGTGCGCTGCAGACCATGAAGCAAGCCCACATAAACCCACCAAGCCAAACCAAGCCAAACGCAACCAAAGAAACTGCAATGCTCTTCTTCTTCTGATTCTGCTGTTGGGCATGCCTTTTGTGGTTTATTCTGCAGCTGCAATGGCTGCAGACTTTTTGTTTTGCTTCATGCGCATATCGGGGAAGAATTAAGTTTACGCCCGTTGATTTTAAGCGCAGTTGATGGGCGGGCAGCCAGAGCTGCGCTCAGCTCATTTAGCCAGCTTTAAGTGCAGCCAATAAATATAAAGAGAATTGCCAGAATCAGCAGACGCCGTAAAAACTGATATCCCATAACGGCAATCGTGTCAATTGAGGGGCAATGCCGAGAATTGCAGTTATTTAGATGAGCTGAATTAGCTGATCAAACTTGTGAGTAGAGAAAATTAAGAGATGAAATATATAATTTTGTGAAATTTTATTGAGTGGATTAGAATGGTTTTTGCTGAAGCGCTTAGCAACTATAAAGATTCTTCTTGCAAACAAATATTTTTCCTTGCCTCAAAAATGACTTATCTCTATAAGCAGGCTATGGACTCCCATTGAAATAGTTTCTCATCTGCCCTTACTGAATATTTCTGTATACATAGGATGCTTATAAATTACCCTAAAGTCTCCCACAGTCCACTTAAAGATAAAGGCGTCAACATTGTAGATAAACAAACTGGATTAAAGTGGACCTTAAAGACATGTGCATGCTTGAACATAAGCGGTTCAAGCAGTATCACTCTGCTCAAGAAGTGGCTTGGCATAAAAGACAATATTCTTGTTAATATAGTAGCATTACTTAGTCTGCCATCATCTTTTTTTTTGAGATGAATAGAAAGTCCTTCAAATAAAATACATTTACCAGCTGCTTATACTGATAGGTGTAATAGCTTCAGGTTAGTTTAAGGCACACAGATTACTCTCTTTAGCTTTAAACTGTGATAATGTTCTAAAGAGATGTATATTTAAATCTATATCCAAGTTCATACCTTCAATGTGGTATGAAATTAGCAAGAAAACTCTCCTCATGCGCTCTATAATGCTTAAAAGTTTTCACCGAAAATACAAAAATATTTCTTATATATGAAGAAAACTCTGTGACTCAATTTGTTTACAACAAATATTATTTAGCACACAATAAAATCAATTTTCGAAACTCATCGGTGGGCATCCCTCTGTTAGCCTTGGAGCTAAGGGAAGTATATAGATTTCTCGAATATTGCTTTATAAACTCATGTCGCACAAGCTTGAAATAATAAGTATGAAAGTTGCTGGGCCATGTACGTCCTTGCCTCATCAAAGTTAAAGTTGAAGCCAACTTTTTGCGCTTGGCTGCAACAAATTGTTGGCAAACCAATAACAAAACTATTGCATTTCCTCTGCATTTTGCCAGCCAAACAGTCGCAGATATAGAGCTCGAACTGTGCTTATTTAGTAACATTTATATCCCTGCCAATTCGACATCTCTCCCCCTCTCTCGCGCCATCTCCTACATTACTGCAGCGTACTGCGTGTTTTCGAGCCGTAAAGCATGCAGACAGACAGACAGACACGAAAAACTTTCGAAGAGACTGCGGTAAGCCCCAAGACGCTGCCACGCCGTAGCTGGGTTGGTTTTTAGAGCCAAAACCAGGCGAAATGCTAAATATTTGAAAAGTTCGGCAAAGCGGAGCTGAGGTTCTACCACCAGAAATGTCAACTAGTATAAAACTTATGGTAAATGGCCCGGGGTGTGGTCGCAAAGCCGAATTTCGCCCAGGTACGAGAGTCAAATAAAAAAATAATTGCTCATACGACGCGTTGGCAGGAAATTGTTTATGAACCGCCAGCGGCTTAGAAGCTTTTTAATATGAATAGCAGAATATACGAGTGAGGGGCGGGAGGTGGCACTGAAAGATGATATAATCGCTAGCAGCAATAATTGGGTAGATGCCTGGCTTCTCGGCTCACTCAGAGAGCGACGCATAATTAAATTCAATTATTTATGCGGCTGTCAGAGCAAAGTCGTGCAGATCCCAAAATGTGAGTCAACATTTGGGACAGGACTTACGAGCTGTCCGCAAATGCTTAAAGTGGCTTACACTTTGTTTGTTTGTTGACCAAATAACTGCGCCATTTGCGTCGACCAGCCGCTGTCACTTCTGCCCCTTCACCCCGGCTCGACTCAGCTGCTCTGCTCTGCACCGCTAGGCAGGCCATTTGCCAGTTGATTAGCATAATCAACCAAAAATTAGTCGAGCGCATTTCACATGCAAAATAGTTTCATACCCGCATTCACACGAACATAAACACAAACAATCACACAAGCAAACACACCTACACACAAACACACACACATTCATTTATGTATGCAAACATATGTATGTGTATGTATGTGGCTGCAAATTCAATTTGCCTCGCCCGACACGCTGTTGAAATAGTTTCAAATGTGAAAAATTCATTGAAAAATAATAATAATAAACAGCGCAAAATAATTACAGCTCTCGCCGTAAAGAGTAAATAGATTTATTTACGCATAGTCTATTATCATATCAAAGCAGACGCACACAGTTAGGTGCTTATAACACATGAGCAATTGTGTTTGGTTGGCTATGACTGATTAGAAGATACTCAGTCTTTAAAGGGAAAGGCGGATGGATATATCTGTAGTAAGAAGAGGGAGATTAGTGAGAAACGCACATTAGTTACGCTCACCATGCATAGAGTAAATGATTTAGTTAGTTTCATAGATGATAGAGAAACAAACCACATAAAGCGAATTTCAACTAGAATCAATTTACCATCTCAGGCAATTGCAATCTCAGTCAATCGATATATGCATATATGATTTCGTTAGCTCGTCAACTAGTTACGTAGATGGAAAATCTAATAAATAATAGACCCAGGCCACATAAAGCGAATTTCAATTAGAATCAATTCATCAATACAGGTCAAAAGTAATCAGCCTTTGGCTTTGATTTGCAGTAAGGGTCACAGCTTTAGCCAAGGCTATTTGGCATGTGTAAAGTAAGCAAACTTTGAATACAAATCGAAAAGCCACGAGTCCATGTCGAATAATGTTTTACACCTTTTGTACAATACACAAAAATACAGCAAAAGGTAAAAAAGAAATAAAAGATATGATAATATATGCCCCATGTAAGAAAAAAATTCTGTTCAACAGGTTATTCTTAATATCTATAGCTATGATTACTTTCCGAGTTCAACACACAGACAGATAGACGAAAGGCTATTCCTATTCAAAATAATATGGAATATGCACGTAGACAGCTCTCACATTGACTGTGGTCGTACTGAGTACATCAAAATATATATTTCATAGCATGGCAGAAGCGCTCATCTGGTAGCTGCATATTGCTCTAATATGAATGAATCTCTAACTGCTGGGCATAAATCATGCACATTCACTGTGCACTTGATATGCGGGCAAATGAAAAACTAATAATTTAATATCAATTCAATTGCTACAATAAGTATATACAAAATAGTTTATATACAGACAAAGATATATACATTATATAGATATATACAGCATTCAATACCAACGTCGCTTAGCGGCCACAAAGTGTTTAACTCAAATGTTATTATTATTCTTAATTAATTAATTTTGTTTTAATTTAACGGCGCTTGACTGAAATCTCACAGCGCTTCCACGGGGCTGGCTTTGCAGTTATTTTTGGCCACGGCAAATTCTACGTTTCATTTAAACAAATATTTACAAAGTTTAATTAAAATTTGCGAGTTTCTCCCGCACTTCTCGCTCGCTGTTTGATCTGTATGCTTTGCATAGCTTTTGCCGTCTGTCAATTGGCAGCGCTTTAATGCTCGAACTAGTGGGAATTTAATATTCGTGCCAGGCTTCAAAGGGCAGGCTCAGGTGAATGGACACACCGGGAGGTTAGGAGCGAGAGCTAAGAGCTAAGAGCTACAGCCAGAGCTGCCAGCTGAGGCCAGCTGCAGCAGCTGTGGCAACGTCTGGCCGTCTAGACGCGCTTTTAAGTATATGGCTCAATTGCCATTCTTGGCTGACTTCAATAAATCTCGCAAGAGAGACATGTGATACCGCAATTGTAGCCACATTTCGGCGGATGAAGTAGGGGAATTCAATTAAGAGCTAAATGTATAAATTTATATTTTGGCTCGCGGCTTGCGCTGACCGTAAAGAAAAAAGTCGGCCAAAAGGAATGCCAAAACGGAAGCTGCGAACCAGCAACAACATGAGCAACAGCGCTGGCATTTTGGCTGCCTTTTGTTTATTTGTTACGCACAATCAAGTGGTGCGGAAGGCGGCGGAACAGGGGGCGTGGCAAACAATTCAATAATGGGAGGCAGTATGAAAATGAATGCAAAAGGACGCAGAAGGCGACTGCGGTCGCTGCCTTCTGGTTCACTTGCTTTATATGCGTCACAGCGAGAGCAGATGATAATGATGATGACGACGATGATGATGCTGCTAATGATGATGTTGTTGATACCGAGAAAAAACACATCTGCGTTTGGCCGGCGGCCTCGAGATACTCGAGGGACTGCCAAGTTTGCATTTTATTGTTTTAAAATTTCTTCAAAAATTGTAACAACTGCGACCATTCAGAGAGCTACACATGTGCACAGACCAGAGCGGGGACGGGGGACTAGGGGGCCAGAGGGAGTCTGGTATGTGTGCGAAGAAACAAAGAAACAAAGAAGTCTGCGAAAGCATTTACAGTTCATATGTCTGGACGAGCAAAGAAATTGTACAAAGCAGAGCAGAAATATGCTTTAAGCTGTAGATGAACTAAATTCACTAGAAATATATGTTACATTATAGATAATATTAAACTTACTAGAAATGTATATTATATATTACTTAAGTGTTATTAAATTTGCAAATCTTTCATATAATATTCAATTATTGCACCCACCTTAAGCTGATTGAATCAAGCTCCTACAATTGTTGGTTTTCTTACGTCTCTTTGCAGCAGCGCGACAATCAGAGCACAGCAGCAACACCCTCGACAGATCGTATAGCTACTTATCTATATATAGCTTTAGAGCCTGGCACAATAATAATTCCGAGAAGACTTTAAGTACGGCGGCAACGGCAGCGACAGCAACAATTACGGGCCACAGCCGTGAGCACAAAACATTTATTAAGCTGACCGCAAATAGCGTTTTATTAAGCATACGCCACATTAGCCCGTGGGCAGGCGGGGATGGATGGTCGGACGGACAGGCGCACATCAAATTAGTAATCAAGCATCACAAAAGCAACGCCCAGGGCCTACGTACACGGCATAAGCCTTGGCTGAGCCGGCTCTGAGTCGGGGTCTGGGTCTGGGTCTGGGTCTGGGTCCGCGCTGCCTGGGAGCTCCACTGCGAGGCAGACAGAACTAATAAGACGACTTTATTTTTATTGAAATTATGATTAATGACAGAAATATTGCTCGACGGCGATGAAGAATCGCCGCATTTGCACGTATTAAGGGCACAAGCCCATTGACCATGATAATGATAAACTGATGATGCTGATGGCGATGCCAATGATGAGCATCAGGCTGATGATATTGCTGCGGCCAAGGCTCGATTTCTGACGCGTTTGTCAAGCCATGGACCAGGCAGCGCACTTGACGATGATGTCGATGATGCCGATGATGATGATGATGATGATGAACTCAATCGAGAGCCGTTTAATGGGCGTCAATGCTGTCGCCGACGCTGTTGATTGCCGGTGTGCAAGCAGCAACAACAACGACAACAGCAACAGTAATAGCAATTAAGAGACATTGCTCATACGACGCGTTGTGCAAGGCAAGTTCTTATTTGCACAGCATAAAGAGAAAGTGCAAGCACAAAAGAAATTCGTAATTTGATGGCTTCACCTGGGCAGCATTGCAGCGTTGCAGCAGCAGCCGCAGCAGCCGCCCGCCGACGACGCCATCAGCAACCTCAGCTGCACAGCAACAACAATTATACCCGCAACAACAACAACAACAACAACAAACTGATCTCCACAGCCACCCTGACGCTGCTCATACTCTGTCTGAGCAGCTGCATTGCCTACGCCACGGCAGCAGCAACGACTACCGAGCAGCCGGCCGCCCGGAGCTCGGACAGCGGCAGCCTGACCGAGGACTTCAACAGCAGCAGCGCCTTCCTGGGCGCCATTGCGGCTGCGGCGAGCTCCGTGAACAGCAGCCCCATCGCCATCGTCAACTATCCGGGCATCACGAGCAGCACGCCGAATGGCAGCAGCAGCACCCTCTCGTCCGGCACTCCGCTGCTGCTGGACGAGCTGGCCACCGGCGAGGAGGAGTTCGAGCTGCCGCCGCTGCAGTCGGTCATTGTGAGCATTATCCTGCTGATTGTCATCCTGGGCACGGTGGTGGGCAACGTGCTCGTCTGCATTGCCGTGTGCATGGTGCGCAAGCTGCGTCGACCCTGCAATTACCTGCTCGTCTCGCTGGCACTATCCGATCTCTGCGTGGCGCTGCTCGTCATGCCCATGGCCCTGCTCTACGAGGTGCTCGAGCGCTGGAGCTTCGGCACGCTGCTCTGCGACATTTGGGTGTCGTTCGACGTCCTCTGCTGCACCGCCTCCATACTGAATCTGTGCGCCATCTCCGTCGACCGCTATCTGGCCATCACCAAGCCGCTGGAGTACGGGGTCAAGCGCACGCCGCGCCGCATGATGCTCTGCGTGGGCATCGTTTGGCTGGCTGCGGCCTGCATCTCGCTGCCGCCGCTGCTGATACTGGGCAACGAGCACGAGGACGAGGACGGCCAGCCCATATGCACAGTGTGCCAGAACTTCGCATACCAGATCTATGCCACGCTGGGCTCCTTCTACATCCCGCTCTCCGTCATGCTGTTCGTGTACTACCAGATCTTCAAGGCCGCCCGCCGCATTGTGCTGGAGGAGAAACGCGCCCAGACCCACCTGCAGCAGGCCATGAACGGCACCGGCTCGCCGCAGACGGCGACGGCGCCTGCCCTGGCCCACACCGAGCTGGGCAGCGGCAACGGCGCTGGCCATGGACACCGGCACAGCAGCGTGGGCAACACCTCGCTTACCTACTCCACCTGCGGCGGTCTGAGCACCAGTGGCGGAGGAGGCTGCGGTGGAGGCGGAGGCGGCGTGGGCATACCGCATGGCCATCATGGCAGCGGCGGCGGCGTGAGCGGCTCGACAGGACTGCTAGGATCTCCGCATCACAAGAAGCTGCGCTTCCAGCTGGCCAAGGAGAAGAAGGCATCCACCACGCTGGGCATCATCATGTCCGCGTTCACCATCTGCTGGCTGCCCTTCTTCATACTGGCCCTGATCCGGCCCTTCGAGACGATGCATGTGCCACCCTCGCTCTCCTCGCTCTTCCTCTGGCTGGGCTATGCCAACTCTCTGCTAAATCCGATTATCTACGCCACGCTGAACCGCGACTTCCGCAAGCCCTTCCAGGAGATACTCTACTTCCGCTGCTCCAGCCTGAACACCATGATGCGCGAGAACTACTACCAGGATCAGTACGGCGAGCCGCCGTCGCAGCGCGTCATGCTGGGCGACGAGCGGCACGGCGCACGCGAGAGCTTCCTGTGAAGCCAAGGGATCACTGGACGCTTGGCTCTCTAAATATATCTATATGTGTTGTACTCTATACGAATAAGCCAAAACTAACTAGTGTCTGCTGCTTGGCCAGGAATGCAAGCTACATAGGCACCTCCCTCTCCCACACACACACACACACACACATACACACGCAGACACCGATCTATATGTACTACGTATGAGTATATGTAACTGTTTACCTATGAGTATTTTTTGTATGTAGTAGTGTTGCATAACGCAAGCCCATAATTACGATATATGATAAACGATTAACGATAAACGATTAACGGTTAAATGTAGCTGACTCCTCTAAATGTAACTGAACGTTGTAATTTTTAAAAGTAACACTAAGCAATGAAGTGGACTATAAACAGCACTCCACACACACACACACACACACAATTACCCACCCAAAGACAACAAAGACAACTCATAGACACACAGCAGTGTTGCAAAACAATCGATAAGTATTTTAATGTTAATTTTGTAAGATTTATTCTGTTTCGATTGTTTAGCCTATCGAATGTCGATAGTTTTGCAGCACACAGAAGCACCCACACACACACACACACACCATGACTCACACAACAACAAGACGGTTGTACCACTGTTAACCCAGAACAGGTTTTCACACGGTTCCTTTTACGTTTATTAATTCCAAAACGAGAGAACCGATTACAATCACAATCGATATCGAATCTATTGAGCCCACAGCGAGCGTAGTTTAATTGCGATACTCAAACGGAGCCAAAAATTAAATTTAAACCACACACACACAGTTAGGATATTGTGTCACCTAAATTATACTTAATATACGATAGATAACTATATATACATATACATATAGTCAAGCATGACAAAATGGTGTCTATAAACTGTCGAACTGTAAATAGGAAAACTCTACGTATATCCAAATATATGCAGATGCAGATCTATCCAAATATGTATGCAGCTCTGTCTCAGACCGTATGTTTACTATACTCGTATAGCTGAAGCTCAATACTAAGTTATATTTAAACGTATTTATTAAATACTTTCTGCAATAACGATTAATTATTATGATTTGTATCTGATCCTTTTGTGTATTTGTATAAAAGTCACGCCTCTCTGTGATACCAAACATTAAGCATTAATTTTTACGTTTAGATCAACTGCATTATGATATAATATAAAATACTAACTAATTCTAATGCTAGTTACTGCTAGTTTATGCGAGTACTAACTACACATATAGATACTATATGAATATACATTAATATACACACATTATATACATATACAAATATCTAGTCTGGCTAAGTCTATTCTGTGTGCGTGTTTTGATTGTATGAACGATATGTCTACATTAAGCACATGATATTCAAGCATAAACCGAGTTACGTATGTGTGTTAAAATACAAAAATAACAAAAAATCCAAAAAAATATAAAAACGAAAATAAAAAAAAATAAAACAAAAGAAAACTAATCCCTCACACACACACACCGACACAGACAAATCCAAATCCTAAATACAATGAAAGGAGCATGACAAACTAAGCGCATCTAATGCTATGCATCACAGAACTAAAGTTCAGTAATCAAAAGAAGAAATATATGAAGAAAAACAAAAATAAATACACAAAACTATTTGAGAATCTTTCAAGTGAAGCTTACGAAACTGTAAAATTGCATTTGAGTTCTGCTTCCCCCACAGCTGCGAGTGCGAAATATACACAGAATACAAAATACAAAACAACAAAGCAAATCAAGAGAATATATCTAAAACTAAATATGAAAAGTGAGCAGAAATTAAAGCATCAAATAAAAGGCAACCTTATAAATGTATTTCCAACCGATTTTCTCATTGACTTCTTTGGCTTGTTAACAGATTAATGCAACCTTCTCGATTGTCGTAAGTTTTGCGAAACTTTTCCAGCTTCCAGCAGAGTTGCGCGCTCCGCCAACTAACACAATATACGGCAAAGTATGCAAACTTCCATGAATCAATTAGCTTGGAGTTTGGCTAGTTTTCAAGTATTTTGCAGTTCATTGGGGTAAAAAACGACAACAAAGTAGCTTAAAATGATTTATAAATTAACTTTTGAATACACATATTAAATTCCACGGGCAGCACCCAAATTGTTAAGCTCGAAACTTCTAGGCATCAACGCTGATAATCCCTAATAATGCTCGGGAAACTCTACTTTGCGATTGTTGAGCTGTTGACTCATGGCTCAATATTAACACGTGAATTTATAAACACTTTTTAGGACCAACTTTATTTTGACAGCAAATTGAGTGCGTGAAGCGAGCTTATGGATGAGTGAGGATATTGTCATTGCAATTTCTGTTGAATAGTTAACGTGTATTGGCTTATATTAAGAATTACTTTGGGCAGTTAAAAGTAAAATATAGAAAAAATTCGGAAAACTAGTTTGGCTTATAGACTTAGTTAAGCTTGTCTTGGCTTTTATGGTTAGCTTCTGCACAGCACCCATTAAGCCGGAAGAATTTAAATGAATTTATTCCACTTTTTGGTTAGCTGAAAATTTGATATTTAGCCCAGATTTGTGCAACATGTATCTGAAAGCTGATTTAGCCACTTGCAACTCAATATTTTTGTGCAAAAACACAGAGAGCGGACAGAAAGAGACAGAGCAAAAAGTTGTGCAGCAGCTGTCAAGCATCGCAAACTGTGCTTCAAAATGTCAACTGGAAGCACAGCTTAACAGACTGTGAGGAATTAAAAAAAAAGGAGAAAATAGAGAAAAAAGTATATGAACCATATGTATGTATATATATCCGTGTGCAGTGCTTATTTGTTAGTCAGGCGGACAAGTTGAGCAAACGTGTAAAATGCGCGGAAACGGATGTGAAACCAAGTGAAACGCTGTGAAAAATATCAAACAGCAAATGATAAAATGTAGCAACAACGCCAACAACAGCAAACAGTTGTCGGGCCGGAAGCAAAGGAAGCGCGTAGCATGCAAATACGTGCACATCTGCGAGCCTCTGCATGTGTATGTGTATGTGTATCGTGTATCTATGCCTGATTTGAGCCATAGTTTTGGTTAGAGAAAAAGTAAAGCAAAGACGAAAGACTGAAGCAGCGGGAGCTGCCACTTGGCTGGCCATCAAGTGTGAGTGTGCGGTGCGCTGTCGGTGGAGTCACACTCCTGACAATGACAAAGTGATCTTCCGGCGCCAACTACTAGCTGCTGCTCTGCGAGTAGTGCTGCTCTTGGCTGCTGGCTGCTGGCTGCTTGCTGATAAATGATGATTTTACGCTCGCTCGTTGCCCAGCCCCAGCCATGTTACTATGCCACTTTATGAGCTGCGCCGGCTGCCAGACCCAATGGCGGCGATGCCAAGGACAAGCAGCGCAGCGCATTCCCGCATGAGCTACGGTAGCCATGGCGTATGTGTGTTACTAGCTACCTTAGACTACTTGAGTGTGAGCAGGGTATGGTAGAGTGAGACTATGCTATATATATGTATATATTTAACATTTATAATATACTATACATACTAAATGCTCATCTGGTATATTGATATCTTCCCTGTCTTCACATGCCTCTCGATTACGATATACTAAGTTTAGGGTATCTCCCAGTCGTATACTTCTTACAGATTGCTTTTTTCTATTCGTTGTTTTTCGGCTACTTTACCCTGCAGCTAAGCGGATTTTATATTCAAATAGCGATGCGCGCCGCTATTCATGGCAAAAGAGCGCTTCAGAGGAGAGAGAGAGAAAAAAATGAGCTGACGATTGCAGCGAAATTACCGTTGCTGCTGCCGTTTCTATCGTATCGTATCGCCAGCAGTAAAGTCTGCAGTTTTATGAGCACTTGGGAGATTTTTTTTATTATTTTGGTTCTTTTTTGTGACACTAATGCGACGTTTATGAAACATTCGCAGCAGCGATTTCTTGTCAAATGATTGTAAAAAGTGAAAAAGAGAGAAAAAAAATCTGTTTAGAAATTTAGAGAGAGAAATGCGCTTATGAAAATGTCTGCGATTGTCAGCATTGTCCATGAAGCACATGAAGCACAAGCAAAGCGCTAACAACTATTGAACCATAAATCAGTTGAATCGTTCAGATATGCTCGGGATGTAAAAAATACACACATGCAATCGACGTTGCCAGCACAGAGCAGCAAAATAATAATAAAAACGAAGCCAAAAAACTGAGAAGAAAACAAAAAAGATTAATGCTATCGAGAGGTGCTAGACGAGGGGATACCCTTAATAATAGATAAATTGTTTTAATTTTATATATGGTATATCTCATATATATATATACAGTTATAATCTCTTTTCACATATAACAGAGTCAAGGTATTGTCATAAGAGAACATTCCTTTCGTCTAACATTACGTATACGTAATTTATTGCTGTGTAGAGTATGCCGAATTGCCCTACTCCACAGGCTGACCCACAAAACATAGGTACAACACAGTGACTCCACCTACCTATTAGCCACTTTTATGGTCTTGGGGCATATATGGTCCAGTGTCACGTAACAAATGCCCAATTGAGCTAAATGGCATCCCAGTTTCATTTCAGTTGTAGTCCTCCGTCCGTGTGTGGGCCAAATTGGTTGGCTGACAGAGGGTAAGCACTGAAGTGACTGATAACAGTGTCGATAATCGATCGATAGAGTGTTGCAAGTGCTGAGTTATTTCGAGCAAATTGCCAGCACTTTGAAGTGAAAATGACCCAAAACGATATGAGCTCAAATTTCAGTTTCGGCATTAGAGCCACCCTGTCAATCCCATATATTTATAATGGGTGAGACCTCTTAAGTTTCATCTTAAATTCAATAGCTGTGAAAGCTGCAATTTACTTGGCTCATTTGATATTTTATTTTTGAGTTCAATAACTCAAATTGGCAGTAATTGTGCTTACTAAACAGGTATTAGGTTAATCAATTACGGAACTAATAACTGGGAACATTTGAAAGCCGAGTCTGGACAGAGAATCGTATATCAAATAAAAGGCAGTTTAATATGAAATTAAACTGCCTTTTATTTGATATACGATTCTCTTCTGAGAATCGATTATTTGCCAATTATTTTCCCATTTTGACTAGATTTTCAGTTCATTTTACAATTAGACAAATTTAAATTATATTTCGCTGCAAACTGAATATTCTATTGTAAACTAATTTACGCATACGCTCATTTAAGCTTTAGCTTATGAAGCAAACTGAAAATTAATTAAATAATTATTTTCAATCAAAGTAGTTCCAAACTACCATTTTGAGCGTAGTTTTCTTAATATTCAATTCCATACACAATTGTAAGCCATCATTCAATTAGAGTTGAGCATTTCGACGTTGGCATGTGGAAGTGTAACCAAATATTGTGTATACGCCGCATGTGCCTCAACAATAACCCAAAATGTATGCAACATTCAAATGCTAAGCTGAACAACACACACACATACACTCTCTCTCTCTCTCTCTCTCTTTCAGACAGCCATTTATCAAAATGTATTCAAAAGCAAATTATGTAAAATGTTTGAAGTGCCGAAAACTGTATTTCAACAGCGATTGAAATCTGGAGCTGTCATACCTGGCCCGCAACCCGCTCGCTCCGACTTCGTTCCAAAAATATTTTACTTAATGCGCTGTCAGCCGACGGCGCTTGCGTCACCCGGACACAAAAAAAAAAAAAAAAAAAAAACACCAAAAAGAAAAAGAAAGTGAAATATCTGAGAATTTGTACAAAATTAAGTTGATTAAATGGACTTAGCAGCGCGATTACACGCAAGGCTGCCTTAGAGCAGCCCCAAAAGGGGGCCCAGCGCCGGGCGCTGAAATGCTATGCGTGTTGACTGTCGCTGGCGAAGTATGAAAAGGAAAAATGTAAAGAAGAAAACATATTTTTCATTTCATTCCCTTCACATCGGTCTGGGCATTGACAGGCGGACGGCGAACTGAACAACGGTCAGCAATGAGCCGAAACTTTGACCATTGAAATCTCTGTCCCATGGGAGGCGCTGCGCCTCGAAGCCATTAAGAGGCGCATGATTAACGCTTTGCACAACAAGACAATTGATAAAGAATAGAAGAGCAGCTGAGCCACCGCAGACAGCCCAAATGGAACCGAGAATCTATGCCAGCTCAGTCGGGAGTCGCAAAACAAAAGTCAATGCAGCGCATCTCGAGAGAGGCAAACTAACTTTGCCATGAAGCTTGTTACAGATAGCGAGATTAATGCTTGCTCGTAAATCTATATAAACTACAAGAGAGTAATTCAGCCAGCTTAATCTTTATCAACTGTACATACGGCTTAAAGAGAAAGAACTTATAGTGAAATGCTCTCAGCTCATCCAAGAACTGATTTTCAATAGGCATTGAGTGGCCTCTGTCAGCCGTGTTGCTTTACTACCAAGAGCTCATTTAGCTTGAATTAAATTCTCAGGCCATAAACAATGCTCGCCTTGTGCGTGCGGCCTTCCCTTTACTATAATTATTCTATAAATACTGATAGAGTATTTAAAATTCCGCAAGCTTTATGGTCACGTTTCCCCTTTGAGTTGACGGAAACGGAAGCTCGCGAGCAGCCATAGAGAGAAAGAGCATTTAATGCAGCGTTTACATTGTTTTTGCGCCCTCCTCTTGTTGGCGGCTTCGGCATTGTTTTTAGCCAGTTCACAAAATATGTTGTGGCCTCTCGCTTTGCCCTCGCACTTCCTCTGCCCCGCCCAATCCTGTCGGGCTTTTTTCTTGGCGCTGCCGCTGCCGCTGCTGCAGGCGTGCAGAATGATTAATGTGGCCCGGCACAGAGCAGAGGCATTAATGGACGGTCAACGGAATGCGCTCCAGCTACAACTTTTTTTACGTGCTGACTTCCAAAACTCGAGCAAATTGCGGCACTTAGTGTGTACATGTCCACATGGATGCGAGATGCCTGCACGTTCGGTGCAACAATCAGCGGGACGGACGGAGACACCGAAATTAATGCAGGAGGCGAGTGTGAGATTGGGTACGGCGCACGGCGTATGATTAATCTGTTGTATTACACAATCTAATGGGCAGCTCGTGCCGCACTTGAAGTGAGCTGTCAGTGGCTCCAGTCAAGACAGTGGCTCCGACTTAATTTTGAGGCGCGCAGTTCCAGTTGCTTGCTTAAATCTTTATTAATACGCAAGAAGCCAGCGCTTCCACTGTTCGTCAGCGAGCGCCGTGAAAAATGGTCGCCATTAGAGCCAGCGAATTTGCTGCCTTGTAGCAGTGGCAACAGTGACAAGAGCAACTGCATTGATTTTGCAGCACGTAGCTGACTCTGTGTTCGTCTGCAGACTGAAATGCGACCCAAACCACATTCCATTTATGTTAATGATTCGGGCATTGCGCACCGCATGAGAATTTCATGTTGCCAGCAAATTGAGGCCTCTGAATGAGCAGCCATAAATTGTGGCTTGATTGGCACGACTCGATACGCTAGGCCCCAAATAAGCCCCACTGAGTGTTATGACAAATGAATGCTCTAGACGGAAATGGACTCTCAGCTAGACCTTACTCAATGCATACGAATATCGGCTGATAGATGGATACCAGACGGTAGTTAGCTTTGCTTAGCTTATATATAGCTCTATATGTGGATGCTGCTCTAAAGAATAGGCTTCGTTTTCTTCTTCTTCTTGACTGTGACAACTCTCAGTAGGTTTCGAATATCAAAGCTGAACACATCAACTTTCTATTCGAGTGTAAATATTTTCAGTTTGCCCAACTTTCAGAAGGCTAAATTTTGCAGCATCTTTCATGTGATAATGTTGAAATCCGCGTACCTTTTGCAGATAGTGTCTAAATTCTCAAAATTTGCATGCCTCGGATAGCAAATTCCAGTATCAAGAGCTTGTAAATGCATCGAGTTCTTGAAGAGACCCAGAGTAGATATCGAGTGAGTTGGACTTCAGCCAGAAGTCAGAATTCAAATTATTTCCGTCTGTCTGTCACACTGTCAGCATAGAAACACGAAATGTTAAGAAAACAACTGTAAGAATAATAATGATTTAGTTGTTTACATGTCGCTTTTACCAGGTAGGCTTTGGACGTGACCGCACAGCATGGATCTGCGTTACGATAGAGTCCAATTTCCGACTGAGTTTACTCGCGAGTCCCGGCACCATCATCAACACGAACACCATGAGGCGGCAGCCGCCGACCAGCCAGCAGACCGGACGGCGGCGAGTCCGCCTCCTGATCATACCTGTCACGGCTCGGGAGGGCACGGTGGTTCCATGGTCTTCCATGTTGGCAATAGGGAAACGATTCTATTCGAATTCTGGAAAACAAACACAACTACATCGCTGCTGCTCTCCTGCCTAATCGTCTTCATCGTGGCCATCTTCTACGAGGCACTCAAATTCTACCGGGAGTGGCTGAAGAAGTGCGACAAGAAGCGCCAGGAGGGCGGCATTGATCTCGGCAACATCGTGCTGACGACCTCCCCACAGATGCAACCGTTTTCGTTGCCGATGTCGGCTGTACCGGCGCCGGCGCCAGCACCAGCACCAGAACCAGCGCCAGAGAATCAGAGGCCGAAGCTGACGGTACGCATGCCCTGGCTGGCGCCCCTTCACTTGTGGCAGACGCTCTTGCATATGGTTCAGGTGACCATCTCGTTCCTGCTGATGCTCATCTTTATGACGTTCAACGTGTGGCTGTGCCTGGCCGTTGTCCTAGGCGCCGGCGTGGGCTATTTTATGTTTTTCGCGCGGATTGAAAATGTTTCGGACCACTGCAATTGAGGTCCACCCCAATATCCAATGCCTGACTGACCGCCCACCCGCCCGTCACCGTCTCTGCCGTGTCCACTGTGTTGTCTATATGCTTTGTGCTAATGTATTTTTCTAATTAAACCAAGTTATAAAAATATCATAACAAAAGTGGCTGCCAGCCGCCCGGCCTAATTGTTCATGTTTATGGCTCGTAAAACAATGACTGCAGCTACCGAATAACCGACGAGAGAGCGAGAGAGAGAGAGAGAGAGAGAGAGAGAGAGAGAGAGAAAAAACAACTGCGAATTGCCCAAATAACAATGGCAGAGAGTAGAGGCAGGCAAGGCAGGGCTGCCCTTGTGGCCAGATGGGCGTATACGTAATCTACACCAAATAAAAATGGCAGACAAAGCTCTTCCTTTTATCCTTCTAATTACATAAGTAGAACTCGAGCAGCATCTGCTCCGCTGCTCCGCTGCTCTGAGGCTCAACTGGGGCAGTGTATGTCGAATTCGTTCAATTTAAACGCACATTATCTTTCTTTTTGCGTAGCTATCTTTAGCTTTATGGCCGTTTTACGAGCCGTCGCACTCTACCTATATATATATATGTGTATGTATGTATGTATTTCTGTTATATACTTACATTCATATATACAGATACATTTACCTGCTCAGTTTTTATTTCAGTTTGTGTCTGACGTTTTCATAATGCCCGCAATTATGAGGGTGATAAACCCGCGCGCTGCCACTGGCCATTTATCGGCGCTTGCCAACATTCAATTAATATTTTAATAAGCCGCCTTTATGCCATTTGCCAGGCGGATAACGCAATTTGGCTTTAATACGCCACGCTGCACACGAAAGCGTGCAGCGCAGTCCAGCTGAATTCAGCTTTAATAATTTACACACATGTATACAAGCGTATTTATTTATGTGTGTGTGTGTGTGTGTGTGTGTGCGGGTGTGCAGAGGGCGCACAGCTTGACCCGTGGGTCGGAGCCGAAGCGGAAGCGGAAATGCGTTCATGCATGCCAATTTGACCCGCCAGCGAGTCCTGGCTGGGCATCCATCAGACATTGCGCTTTCATCGAGTCTGATTAATGAGCATGCACGCACGCAGCTCGCTAAGACGATTATGAACTATTGCGCTAATGAATTATAACTGTTTAGTGATTGGCCAACATGACTCCGTTCCGCTAGAGCGCCCGCCTGTGAATGTGGCTTTTTCGAGCTAGACGAGCCGCAGCTAGCTCGCTTTATTGACGGCGAATAGCTCCTGAATTTTGTTACACATTTGCTTAATTTGAGTACGCGGATACCCTACACATCTCTGAACTGAGCGGGCATATACGTGTAATACCGCTTGTTGGGCAAAGTGCTTTGGTGGCCGCCCATGGCACAGTAGAACACTCGGCCCATCTCCAGGAAGGACAAGAAGAACTCCTTCGAGTATTGGTCCCAGTTCTTCTTCAGCATCTTGCGCTTCGCATTGTGCGCGGGAAAGGGCGTGGCCCTTCCGTTCTGCGCCGCAGATGGCAGGTGCTTCATCCGCACGAACTTATGGTTCAGTATGTGAATTACGTTGTTCATGACGACTTTGGCGCGGTTGAATTCGTTCCGGCACTCCGCTTGGGAGTAGCGTTTGCCGTAATGCTTTCGTATCCACTCGAGCAGCATCGGCACGCGATGCACCTCGGGCAGCGTGGGCAAGACGAAGCGTTTGTCGAGGGCCACGCGGTCCAGGCCCGTGCGCAGCAAACTCCGCATCAGCTCCAGATCGTCGGCGTCGTAATAGCTCAGCCCAAAGCTGATCCGCCCGTGCTCCTCGTCCTTGAGCGCCTTCCATCGCGCCTCCTGATACTGTTTGTCGAAGAGCTTGGTGCCCTCATCGAAGGTGCGCTTGGCTGAAGAGTCCACCAGAGCATCAATCTTACAGTTGGGATCTTCATCATCTAAATCTGCTCCCTGATGGCCAACGTCGTCACTGAGCGCCTTGATAATGGCCAACTTTATCTTACGCTGCTGGTCGTCCCTGACGTCGCCGTTCATGGCCTCGAAGAGCTTGTGATAGTTGAACTTGTGGAACCTGGCGCCCGGGTCCACCTGAAAGTAATTGCTGCCAGCGGGACACTGGCATTGAGAAGATGTCGGATTCCTCTCAACGCCAGTGTCCCTCTGTCGCAGCAATGAGTCCCCTGCTCCAAACTCGGACGCCAGTCCGCCACCTGCGACACGTTCTTTCCCTGACCGTTGCCTGGCCTCGTTGGGGCTGTTATCCACAACGGTTGGTGGAATGCACTTGTCGGGCAGATGGAGTCCCAAACGGGAAGTGACAATCCTACATACACTATCGTCTTCCATCCTGGCCACATCGGCTTCGTTGAGGTTAACAAAGCCCGGATCAGACGGATCCACAATTAAACATTTCCGGGTCGCTGCTCTGCGCTCCTTCTGAGTCAGCTTGCGGAACTCGGCCTGATAGCGTTCGGTCAGGCGGTCCAGGTCTTCCAGAATGCGCTTGCGAGTGCTCTCCCGGCTCTTGCCGTCCACATCCATGAGTCGCTTGCAGAGGTCTGCCTTCATCTTAGTCAGGCTGAGTCTGAGCGACTCCTCCAATTTGCTGATCAGCCTGTGATGCTCGCACTGGGAATGGAGCTCGGCTTTGTTCTCTCCCGGCTGCAGCGTGCACAGAATTTTGTTGATTTCGTCATTAAGCACGGTTCGGGCAACCCGCTCTGTAGTGAGGAAGGCGTATTTGGCAAACCAACGGGACTTGATCGCGTGGCGGGCCAAACGCGGATCGACTGTGGGCAGCTCTATGGGCTTCTTCGGATGGTAGGCGAAGTTGGTCGGCAGTCGGGGAATGGGCAAGATTACCTTCTCGAAGTAGGGCGACTTGCCGTGCATCGAATTGGCCTGCATGGCAGCTACTTGCTTGATCAGATCTCTCTTGAGCTTCCTATGCTCAGATTGGTAGCGGAGCTCCTTGGCTTTGTCCTGCTTCAGCCTCACGGCCACCGATGCATTTGGCAGCGGCAGCACACGCTCCAGCTCGATCAGCGTCGGAAAGAGGTCCAGCCAGAAGATGGCGGTCATGAGTATGCGCTCGTTGAGCTCGTACATGACCTCGTGATTCGTCGTCTGGTAGTACGTTTCCATGAGGAACCACAGGAAGGCGACGTCGTTGCCGCGGCTCATCTGCAACAGCCGACTCAGGCCGCGCGTCGGCGGCCGAGGGACTATGCCCAATCTGCCCAGCTGCTGATGTGACCGATGCGTGCTGCCCTGCAGAATGTCGTCTCCCAAGGAGCGTTTCAAGCCGTTCACAGCAGCCAACTGACCCACTGAAAGCCCGCAATACCACAAAGGCTCCAGATGACTTCGCATCACCTCCTCGCCGATGTGGCTGCGAATGACCCGATGGATGTGCAGCACCTGCTGAGTCATCTCCGAATCGTACTTGTACTTCATCTCGCCAAGGCACCAAAATTACATTTAAATCAAATTCGAATCACAGAAATTTCAAGTCACAATTGATCAGAGTGAAAAAATATATAATATTTGAAGAACATTATTGACAATGGACCTGATTCGTATGGAAATACCTCAATCATCTCTCTGACTCTTTCCTTCTCTCTCTCTCTCTCTCTCTCTCTCTCTATCTCTCTCTCTCTCTCTCTCTCTCAATCGACTTGGCCAATTTTGATAGTTGTCAAATTGACCACAGATACTGAACAGTTCACTTCTTATTCTGGCCACAGCAAGTCACAAATATTCCGAGATAAAAGCTTTTCGGGCAGCAGCCACAGCCATGCTCGTTCCTTGAGTGTTTGTGACAATTTGTTGGTCCTTTGCAGCCCGCAGAAGTACATCATTAATTTATTAGCAAACCAAATAGGCGGCCACAATCAGGACTCGGAGTCAGCACTTTGTTCGCAGGACACACAGGCCGCACGTGTCGTTTGTGTGTGGTTTGTTGCTTTGTTATGTCAGCAGCTGCCTGCGGCTACTGCTCGACTGCGTGTGATTGGAGTCGACCAAAGAGCGCGTGAGTTTACAATTAACTTGGCTTAAAGCAAGCCCCGTTTTCTAGCCAATAATTTATGACTTTCTGCATTCGGCTGTCAATTAAATTCTTTGGAAAATCACAGCATTGCCAATCGCTGACATCACGAGAAGGCTCCAATGATTTGTGCGCCGGCGGGCTGACACTTTTTGGTAAACATATATGCATACATGTGTCTGTGTGTGTCTGCCTTTCCCTTCTGTTTGTCTCTGTCTGTGTGTGTGTGTGTGTGTGAAGTGCTTTTGCTAGTTTCCTTTTTCCTATCACTTTCTGCCTACGACACGTGGCCAACGCCTGCAGAGCTGCTTATGTTAATGACCCGTGCCAGAAGCCCCCTCTTGGCCCCCGCCCGACCCGCATCCGAATCCGGACCCGGCTTAGGCCGCTCTGCCAATGGGACAATTGGCATGTGTTTCAGCCCATTTTCATGCGCTCTGCTTTTGCATGTGACATGGAGCCGGGTGTGAGATCTTAATAATAGATACGCCCACTCGCATTGTCAGGTAAACTTTATCTCAGCATTCATATATCAAGAAAACTCAAGTGGAACTGGGCCCATAATGGACGGCACGCCCGAGGCAACTTTAATGCCCCTGCGCTCTATGCTTAAAGTTTTCAAACGAATTGCGGCCACAGGGCTCCGGTTCATTGTCGAATATAAATACCACAATTTTCACGTCAGTTTATCGGTTATTAATGTCATTCCGCAAAAAATGAAAATATAAAAAATATCATCCGGCTTTTCGTGTAACGAATTGTGGTTGGCAACAAAACCAGGCAACAGACTTGTAGATGAGTGGATACACTATCCATCTATATGTATAAATATTAATTTATGCAACAATCTTAAGTTTTAGCTGTAGTACTAAAAAGTTCTTACTCAGCTTTAAAGACACATTTCAATACTTCGATATTTTTACACTAATTCAACAGGCTTAAGACGTATTCTCATCATCTCCCAATATATATTTATTTCAGCATTTTCTGTCACATTTCATCTCTTGCTCTCTGGCCCACTGTCAGTTCTAAGCCGTTTATATCTTAAGCTCATTTCGATGTTGCCAACTTTCAAAATGAATTTTTCAAATGTTGCCAGTGCGACACCCTTAAAGTGAAGTGAAACAAGCTTTGGGCTATAACCTTTTTTTGTGAAATTTTAATTAAAAATACCAGCGGAAAAAAGTGTTTGGAAGTGAACATCGCATCATACATCGTATTAATGCCTGACCGCACAGCCAAATGAGATGGGGCTGCAGAGGACAGCAATGAAAATGGAAATACGGTCCAGAACAGTGCGTGGACTGTCATACGGGTCGACCGAGATGTGATGAGTGACGTACGAACTGGCCTGGACAGAGTGACGCATAGACTGACGGACGGCCTGATATAATAACTGTCTCTCGTGCTCTAATTGGCTGACTGGCCGGCCAAGTTAGTGATTTATAAACAAATTGACGAGGTGATCAGCTGACAAATTGACAAAGTGACAGTGTGATAATAGACTGACTGACTGCCATGTGCATGGCATGGATGGAGTAAGTGATAGAGTGCTAGACTGAAGGACTGATAGATGTGTTATATTGATAGACTGAATGACTGATAAAGGGATTGACTGATGCACTAATAAAGTTACTTACAGATTGACCGATGGACTTATTAGACTAATAGGATGATAGACTGACATATTAGAATGCTGAAACTGATAAAATTATATATTGAAAAACTGAAAGACTGATAGGCTGATATACCAATAGAATGATAGAGTAATTGACTGATTGACTAATGGACTGATAGTCTGTTATATTGACAGACTGAGAGAGAGCCGATAGCCTGTCACATTCATTGATAACCTAATTGACTGATCGAGTGATTGACTCATTGGCTGATAGACTTTTATATTGAAAGACTGAAAGAGATGCTGATAGACTGATAAGTTGATTGACCGACAGACTGAGAGACTATCAGTTGGTCAATTGAATGATGACAAACTGACAAACTAACAGACTGACAGACTATATAACTGATTAATAGACAGGCTGACAGATAGTTTAATTCAGCTGAATGATATTAGCAATAACTCTTACGTCTTATGCCATTTACTTCTCATACACTTCCAAGTCGGCTGGAATGTCCCTCCGGGTCACTCCCTCCACTTAACTTATCCTTTCTGTGGCGCTCGCGCCTCAGCGCCTCCGTTTGTAGTTCTTAATGATGCGCGCTCCACTGGTTCGGCAGCATTTGAAGGACTTGCAGCCAGAGTTGCTAGCTGGTTTCTAGTCGAACCACAGACACCGACTGACCGCATTTGCATGAACTTTTGGGCAACTGATAATGCCGCCAGGCTGACTTAAGTAGAGGCAGCGAGCTTTGTGTGCATTTGCCGAGATTATGAAGTATATATATATATATATATATAGAAAGATTTATCTTTAAGCAGTTTACGAGTTGAGCCAGCAACAGTTGCTTGACAGTTCTCAACAATTTTTCAAGCTCACGCACACCAATACTAAGAGTAAAATCATGTTTCCATTTCGAGAAACACGTTCCACGTTGTCTCGCTGCATCTTTCGTGCATACCTTTACCCCTTGGCGTAATTTAACGAGCTTCTAACTTTATGTTTGCTTGTCATGTACACATTTTGTTTTTATTGGAGGCCCACCATCGCCCACCCAGCCCCCACCGCAGCCTGTTTAAGTGAAACATTTTTAAAGTCAACTCGAAGGCGTGCGTGGGCCACGCAGACACACAGACACACAGACACGCGCGCCATTCAACAGTTTTCGGTTAATGTTAATGCAAAAAAGTACAAAATGTAAGAAAACATCAAGTTGCAGAGTTTGCCGGGTTGCAAGACATTTAAATACTCTTAGAGGCAATTTTCTATACGGAAACTTTTTAGGCATAGCATAAAATAAAATAAAACTCAATTTGTTAGATTTTATAAAAAGTTTTCTTTAATGAAGTTTTGTTGTTAAGCTGACTTTTTTATATGGAAAATAATCTGATTTTCTCTAAAAATATATTTTTATTGTACAAGTATTAAGTGTGCATATTTATAATCTATTTGTAGTCCTGATGAATAGAATTTAAGATGATTAAGTAGAGATTTCGAAGCTAATGATATATAGAAATTACTAATATGAATAGAGTATCTAGGCTTCATCTGCACTAGAGCAACACTTTGCATTATCAATATGAGACGATCACATGTACAGAAATGTCAATATGAATAAAAGTAGAAATTGGATTATATGAAATACGTAGGTCTCATCTGCTATATGAATATGAATAGATACATAGAGAGCATTACACAGAAGTAGTAGCTCTCATCGCTCATACTTCGACACACTCAACTTTAATCAAACTCAAGATCTTTCCGATATAAATACTTCTCAAACATTTCCTACGTTACAAATCGCTTGACATATTAATCAGACCCTTTCCGGCTCTGTGCAAAAAACAAGAAAACAAAAAACTCAAATACAAATGCGAAAAGGACTGACATGTGCTCAGAGTTTGCCATTTGTCGTTGTTGTTGCTGTTGCTGCTGTCGTTGTTTGGTCGGTTGTACGGGGGCTGGCAGTGCCTCGGGCCAAATGCAAAAGCCAAAGCATAAGTAAACTTTTTAGCTCGGCTTCCACTGTTGGCTGAACGCCATTTGTTTATAAATTTAATTTGTCTTAGGCAAGAAGTCTGTCGGCTTGTGTTTTGCTTTCCACCGAAATTTTTCATTTCTTTTTCTCTCTCTCTCTCTCCATCTTCTGCAATTTTTACAAAATTTATATTCAGCATATTTAGTTAATCCCTCCGGTCTGGCAGCAGCCAGCAGATAATCTAAGAACTTAAGCCAAGACTGCACAGAATTTTTGATAAGCCGCCATTAAAGGCTTAGGCCTACGCGGCATTCCAGCTCGAAAATATGAACTTAAAGCCAAGCAAACCACATATTCTAGAAATAATCTCGCTTTTACCAAACTAACAAATTGTGGCCACACTTTCATATCGCCAAACGCCAAACAATAATTTGATATATGTATGTAAATACTTGTGTGTGAGACGCACTTACTTATGTGCTTTCTGGTGTGAGTGTGTGTGTTGAGTGTGTGAATATAATGTATAAGTATATAAAAGTTGTTCACCTTCTCGTTGCCCCCTCTGCTCTCTGTCCATTGAACTAGAATGTGTGGGTTTTGTGACTTGCTATTTTATGCGTTATTGAATTTCACTTAACATCAACGGCGTCTTGCACATGCGTGTGTGTGTATGTGTGTGTGTGTGTGTGTGACTGTATGCTTGTTGTTTCTTCCCCTACTTAAGTGCCCAGCACTGTAAAATGCCACTTGAGTTAAGCGCTGAGCTTTGGCAGTATTGTGGCTAAGTTTTTTTTTTATTATTGCTTTGCATACCCTGTACTTGGCAGATCAGTATTCAATTTAGTATTTACCAAGCTAGTATATGCTAAAAAATAATACTTAAGATACACGCTACTTCATTTTCTAACAGCTCAGCAAGCGATTTACAGCAAATAACATTTGTTTAGCATACTTTTTGGCGTTGACATTTCCAGGGTAGCTTTCGGCTGTTGATTGCTCACGTGTTTGTGTGTTAAGCTTTCCACGCAAAAAATTAAAAGCAAATATTTTTGCATGCGTTGAGGCAAGAACAAAAAGGAGAGCAAATGCGAAAAGGTGAGGCAGAAAAACTGCCAAAGAAACGTGTGCAAAAGCGAGAAATGAAAATGCTGCAAAAAGAGCAGAAATATGAATTAATTTCCGAGCATTGGCTATTGAAGTCAAAATATTTCAGACAATTAAGGTCTTATTTGGCAATATATAAAGAATCTAACTGTACTCTCTGACTAACTAACTAAGCTAGCAGCAAGTCTTATAATTGATTGCATTTGATGGCAACTAATTCGGCTTTGAGAACTGCTGCCAGTGCGCAGCAAGCCTTTTATTAGCTTTGCCAAGAGTTGTTGACTTTGATATATCAAAACACTTTGTAAACTTTTGGCAGCGAATTGACAGACAAGTTTTGCGTGCAAGCTGTGAAACCAACAGATGCTACAACAACTCTCAAAGCAACAACAACAACAACGACAACAAGTTGTGCCTCTAGAAGTTTTACTTGCATCAGCGCACACCTTTGCCTAGCCCCAAGTGCTGCCCCGGAATCTATTTGCACGCCGCACACAACTTGAAAGCGAGCAACTAGTCCCAGCTGCAGCACTAATACCAACAGCAACAATGACAGCGACAACTGGACAGCTGCGCAACAACTTGCAACAACTCGCTGCAATTACAAAAAGCATACGCACTGTTGGCCCGCATTGACGGCAGCTTCTAACTGACGCTGTCCCACCAAAGGGCAACAATTGCCAAACTAACTGTCTCTCACCTCGTCTGCATACACGCACACACACACACTTGCCTACATACACACTCGCTCTCACACATGAAGTGTGCGCCAAAAATTATGCCACAAACACAGCCAGCAGCGATACGAACTGCGCACTAACTGAAATTAAACATGAAAAATGCAGCAGCTGGCAGCAGTTGCAGCTGTAGTTGTAGTTGTAGCTGTTGTTGCTGCTGCTATGTCAGCTGTGCACTGCCAATTGGCAACATACAACGGCAACTGGCAACTGGCAGCGGCAACTGGCCAACAACTGAACATGCGAATGGGGCGCACTCGGCGGCGGCGGCGGCGGCGCAGGTGAATTTTTGAAATATGCAACGAGCCGAATTTGAAATGCAAACAAAGCTGAAAAATTCAACACGCGTCGCTCTAAACGAGCCGTGGAAATGCGCCAGTGGGCGTGGCCGTGCCACGTGCTCCCGGATGCAGCAGCTAGCCTTAATTTTTGCCACTGAAATGTGCTCAAAGAAGCGAGAAAAGTGCTTGAATGGAAGGCTGAATATAACTGAGAACTCAGAGAGAATTTAATAGCATTGAAAAAAAAGAAGGTATAAGGTATAAGGTATAAGGTATAAGGTATAAGGTATAAGGTATAAGGTATAAGGTATAAGGTATAAGGTATAAGGTATAAGGTATAAGGTATAAGGTATAAGGTATAAGGTATAAGGTATAAGGTATAAGGTATAAGGTATAAGGTATAAGGTATAAGGTATAAGGTATAAGGTATAAGGTATAAGGTATAAGGTATAAGGTATAAGGTATAAGGTATAAGGTATAAGGTATAAGGTATAAGGTATAAGGTATAAGGTATAAGGTATAAGGTATAAGGTATAAGGTATAAGGTATAAGGTATAAGGTATAAGGTATAAGGTATAAGGTAGGTATAAGGTATAAGGTATAAGGCATAAGGTATAAGGTATAAGGTATAATGTATAAGGTATAAGGTATAAGGTATAAGGTATAAGGTATAAGGTATAAGGTATAAGGTATAAGGTATAAGGTATAAGGTATAAGGTATAAGGTATAAGGTATAAGGTATAAGGTATAAGGTATAAGGTATATAGGTAGGTATAAGGTATAAGGTATAAGGTATAAGGTATATAGGTATAAGGTATAAGGTATAAGGTATAAGGTATAAGGTATATAGGTATAAGGTATAAGGTATAAGGTATAAGGTATAAGGTATAAGGTATAAGGTATAAGGTATAAGGTATAAGGTATAAGGTATAAGGTATAAGGTATAAGGTATAAGGTATATAGGTATAAGGTATAAGGTATAAGGTATAAGGTATAAGGTATAAGGTATAAGGTATAAGGTATAAGGTATAAGGTATAAGGTATAAGGTATAAGGTATAAGGTATAAGGTATAAGGTATAAGGTATAAGGTATATAGGTATAAGGTATAAGGTATAAGGTATAAGGTATAAGGTATAAGGTATAAGGTATAAGGTATAAGGTATAAGGTATAAGGTATAAGGTATAAGGTATAAGGTATAAGGTATAAGGTATAAGGTATAAGGTATAAGGTATAAGGTATAAGGTATAAGGTATAAGGTATATAGGTATAAGGTATAAGGTATAAGGTATAAGGTATAAGGTATAAGGTATAAGGTATAAGGTATAAGGTATAAGGTATAAGGTATAAGGTATAAGGTATAAGGTATAAGGTATAAGGTATAAGGTATAGGTATAAGGTATATAGGTATAAGGTATAAGGTATAAGGTATAAGGTATAAGGTATAAGGTATAAGGTATAAGGTATAAGGTATAAGGTATAATGTATAAGGTATAAGGTATAAGGTATAAGGTATAAGGTATAAGGTATAAGGTATAAGGTATAAGGTATAAGGTATAAGGTATATAGGTATAAGGTATAAGGTATAAGGTATAAGGTATAAGGTATAAGGTAGGTATAAGGTATAAGGTATAAGGTATAAGGTTTAAGGTATAAGGTATAAGGTATAAGGTATAAGGTATAAGGTATAAGGTATAAGGTATAAGGTATAAGGTATAAGGTATAAGGTATAAGGTATAAGGTATAAGGTATAAGGTATAATGTATAAGGTATAAGGTATAAGGTATAAGGTATAAGGTATAAGGTATAAGGTATAAGGTATAAGGTATAAGGTATAAGGTATAAGGTAGGTATAAGGTATAAGGTATAAGGTTTAAGGTATAAGGTATAAGGTATAAGGTATAAGGTATAAGGTATAAGGTATAAGGTATAAGGTATAAGGTATAAGGTATAAGGTATAAGGTATAAGGTATAAGGTATAAGGTATAAGGTATAAGGTATTAGGTATAATGTATAAGGTATAAGGTATAAGGTATAAGGTATCTTATGAGACACTCTAACAAATCTTATTTACTTATTTTTCTTACATTTTTCAGATTTAATACAATTTTTCCATTCGAAATTTATTCAGTGTGCAATTTGCATTGAAAACGACTTTCGGAACTAGACGAATAAATAATAATAATAAAAACCATTTGAATGAGGGAAGTAAAATAAAAATTGCTGCAGAAGTGCGCAGCCGAATATTAAAGTTAGTCAGCGTCGCATTCATGGATTTGGGACGCAGTGGCTGCAGCTGGCAGCAGGTGTACGAGTCCTAGATACGGCTAACTCCTTCAATTCAATGTCCGTCTGCTGATGCGCACGTAATTGCCACCAAAAGCGCATTAATGCGCTTTCTGTGCATTCTGACCGACTCTGTCTGTGTGTTTAAGTGTACGTGTGTATAAGTGTATGTATGTGTGTGTATATGTGTGTGTGAGTGTTGGTAGTTTTGGCAGCTTTTGTTACATTTCCGCTGACCACGTTGTTGTATTTGACTCGTATAATCCGGGCAACTGTGCAGTTGGCGCTGTTGTCCGGGAATTAGCATTATAAATTGCTGAAAGTTAGACAACCTCCGTATGAGGACCATTCAAAGTGGCTCATTAGTGGTGTCGAGTGGGTCAAGTGGTTCACTTAATTAACTCTAAGGGATTGTTCAGCCAGCAGCAACTGCATTACTTGTTGGGGAATTGCATGAAGTCACTGTTAGCCGGAAAGTTATGCGAAAACATTTACAAAATGGGAGTGCTGCAGAGAGGGATGAGAGGGTGGGAGAGGGACAGGAAAGAGGGAGAGAAAGTTAACAATTAATAAAATGAACTTGCTTATATATATTTAATTTATATTTTTATTGGGGATATTAGGTAAAAATGCTCTCCTTCAATTCCATATCTACTTATAGTCCTTGACTCCACTATTCAATAGGATCTATTACAAATGATGCGGCTGAAGTAGCAGCTGGCTTAAACAATGAACTCAAAAGTCGCTGGAGAACTATAAACTTAAAGCTTCCCACGACAACTGCGAGAGGAAGCATAAAAAACAGAGCAGCTGCTGCAGCTCGTAACTAAAAACAAAATTAGAAACTAAAAGGAAACTCAACTGGAAACTGTGCAACAATGTGAAGCTAAAGTTGGAGTAAGTTTTATATAAATAAGAGTTAGAGAGAGAGAGAGAGCGAGAGAGAAAGAGAGAGGGAGAGACAGCGCGTGAGAGTGCAAATCTAATATGAGCAAAAACAAAAGGACGAGATCAAAGTGCTGAGCTCAGCGATTTATGATGTACAAAGCCGCCTCAAAGTGGATGAGTAAATGCCTGTAATGTCGACAGGGACAGCGAGAGAGAGAGAGAGGAAAAACTCTGGCAAAGGTGGCATCGGAATAAAACGTTGTGACAACCACACAAGCCGCATGCACTCACGACCAGCACTCACGCTGAGCTTTTGCTGCAAAAAAAAACAGAGGAGGAAGGAAGGAAAAAATAGTTGAAGGCAAAATGCCGGCAGTCGCAGGAATGCAGCCTGGACGCAAAGCGACAAAGCGGCAAAGTGTCAAAGAGCCTGGAAATTGTTAAGGTTGCTCTTATACACATGCACATACACGCACACATATATGTGCTGAAACTGAGCGGGCATTGGGATTAGGTTGGAGCTGAGACCGAAGACTGAAACTGGAAATGGTTTTGGCCAACTTTTTTGATAAGGTGTTGAGTTACTAGGCCTAAGCTGTTTGCCAGCAATTAACAGCTGTGACCGAGAGAGAAAGAGAGCGAGAGAGAGAGAGAGAGAGAGAGAGAGAGAGAGAGAGAGAGTCACGCACGCACGCACGCACGTATGCACTTGAGTGACAGCTGGCACACATTGCGTATACGTCATGTGGAACTTGAAGTATGTATTAAAGTGTTTTGCTGCTGCCGGCACGAAGAAAATGTTGTTGAATGCATTTCGTTTCAAGTTATTTCGGGCAGTTGCAAAAATATTTAACGCATCCGCAAAACTTTTGTGGCACGCTGCGGCACTGTGGCAGGCAGCAAAAGTGGCTCCAGCCACAACAATAAAACCAACAATGTAGCACACAATGAAATGTCCCCACCACACACATACACACACATATATACACAGACGTGGTACGTGAGTGGAGCGCAACAAAAGTGGACAACTTGAGAGCATGTTGACCGCCCCCACCGTTGTCCAAGTGTAAACAAGTTTCCTTTTGCTCGCTTTTTTTTTTCTTTTTGCTGTGGCACGAACCACGCCCAGCCACCCACCGCCCATTTACTGGCAGCTCTTTTATTTGGTTTGCTTTGTCGGCGCTTCTCCAAATCCCAGCTAAATCGAAAGTAGCTGCCGCCATATATAAAAGGACACATGTCCTTTGGCAAAATGTTACGCTTTTAAAAGCATTTGTCTTCGAGCTCGCCAAAAAAAATAAAATAAAAATAGAAACTAAAAGCGAAACAAAACTCGAGTTAATTTACAGGCGAAAATAAAGAAAATGAATTGTGCTTTTAATTCTCCTCCATCAGCGAACTGATCAGATTACCAAGAATGTGAAATTCGAGATATTGTGATTGAGCTTTACAGTTTTAATAGCTGTCCTTGTGAGGAGGATAGAGTATATATATGTATAAGCTAACACACAGAGATACGACAGTTCATTTTCTAATGTGGAAAACGCAATATTCAGCAGACTATAAGTTATTATCATCGAATATCAAGCCCATTATTACGGGAATAGGACTCAGCTATCAAAATGAAGGCCAAGAAAAGCAAAGTAAGATAAGACGAAGGTTTATTCGAAGTTTTTTTTTTTAAACTGCAAAAAATCTATCTGCCTTTAATCGATAAGTGGTAGTATGACTAAGATTATCATACCAGATAGTCTTCTATCCATACACAAGTCGAGTTATAGCTATGTCATATAAGCTCTTGTCTCGATTGATAGGAGGAGGCTTATCATATAAGATAGTCTGCTTAGGGACTCCTTATACAAGTCTAGTTCACTATAAGCTCTTCTACTCATAAATATAATATCAGATCAAATTCGACTTAATTTTAGCTCCAACTGGCTTTGCCGTCAGCGCAACATAATTAAGCATTGATTGCAAAAGCAGAAATTTGTAATTATTCAATTGATAAATGGCAAACGACAGGGCAGGGCGTGTGCATTTAAGATGAGCCGTGTGCTTATTGATTATTAAACTGGTCAGAGCACAGGCAGCGGAGCGGAGTTGAGCTCCTGTGCGGTGCAATCCGGTTAGCCAGTTGAACAAACTTGGCAGCTGCAGCCAGAAAAGGCCAAAACAAACAAAGAAACAAACGCCGTTTGCCAACTGAATACGAAATGAAGCCAGCTGCAGGTGAGAATGCGAGAGCTGAGAGCGCAGCGGGGCAGCGGCTGTTATACAGCTAACTTTATATGAGAGTGTGTGTGTATGTGTGTGTGGGTGAGTGTGTGTTATGTTGGTGCTCTGCTGGACAGTCAATGCCATCAATTAAATGGATGTGCGTCAAGTGCTGCTGCTGGCTTAATGCTTGGAGAGGGCCAACAAAACAAAGGTGGAGCAGGCGCTTAAATTTGCTATAAATGCGGAAGTGTGCGCTTTGCCACAAACTTCTGATACACACCACACACACACACACACACACACACACACACACACACACACTACACAGCCACACTGTGCTACACAATCATGTTTGCTGTTTTGTTACAAAAGTTTTGGCTTTTAAATGGCTTTTACTTTTTTGCCGTATGGCTCCCAGTGGCATCATAAAAAAACAAAGGTAAATCGAAGTAGAAACAACAACAACAACAACGAACAGAGCAGGCAAAACAGCCAGCCAGAGTTATAAAACATTAAATTTCATGCCTCAACGTGGTAGCAGCAGCAGCAGCAGCAGCCGCAGCATCGTAAGAACTTTGTCTCAGCTCAGCTGAGGTGTCTCCGTTTTTATATTGGCAGTAAATAGAGGGCCAACTTTTCTGGCCAAATTGTTATTAATTGAGCTTTATAGTTTTCCGAACTGTTCATTAGCCAATGCGTCCCACGTTGACATTTCGAACTGTGCTCCGAATCTATATTAAAACGCAGCAACAGGCTGGCAGTTATCCTGGACGTGACTTGGTGTGTTTATAATATAGAATATATATTTATTTTCAATATATATACTCAACAACTATATAAGCTCGCCTGGCATACCCTTTTGCCACTTGGATGGGGTATTTGATGTAGAGTTCCATCTTGGCATTTTAGTGGGCGACTTTAAGCTTCATTTAATCTAGAGTTCCTGGTAAAAGGCTCATCAAACAATTCGCCGAGTGAGTTGGAGGCGCATTGCGTGCTCCGGCTGGGGTTTTCGGGGTTTTGGGGCTTGCGGCCATCTTTGGCAGCTTTGTGATGCTCAACAATGGGCGCAGGTCACAAAGGCCGTTCGCTCTCGATATTAACCAGATGAAGGTTATTTCATTTGCTTTTAATTTAGTTGTAGCAGACGAAAGGACCGACAAACAAGCAATCAGCAGTCGCTCAGGCCGAGCTACCTTCTTGGTCCTTGACAACCTGTTGCCGTTGCAGGTAATCCTTTTTTGATTTCTTAAGACCTGCCCACACAGCCAACGGCAAAAACTAATTTTTTAATACATCAACACACAGAGAGAGAGAGAGAGAGATACAAATTGTATTTTGTGTGAGTCCTGTGAAGGCATCCTTTGGAGCGGGCAGCTCCGATTCGAATTAGGGGCGTGCCCAATTGTGTTCAGCTCATTAGCTGAAATGCGCACACAATGGGCAGCTGGCCAAGCGGCTTACAATTGGAACAATGGCAGCCAATGGCCAGGAAGAGGTCCTGCAACCGCCCCTAATTAAGCGCAGCAAACCAACTTCTAGGATATCCGGCTCTTTGTGCCAGGACTTCACGAGCTGCGCCTTTGTGCAGAACTTGGCCACATCATGAATCATTACACAAATTGCTGAATTAGTTCAACTATATTTGGATGAAGTCAGTTTTTTTTAAGCTCTGATTGAGACTTAGTGAGATTGTATTGAAGTGCCTTTAATTATTTGAAAGTAAAAATATTAAAAATATATCAAAAGACCTCCTATATCCTGAGCTGCCTTCCAGCTTGCTAGCAAGTCTTTTGCCTCATTAGCTTTCAAATTGAATCTCTTGCGTATCAGCCGAAGAATCTTGAATCAAAACTTTAAGTCCTTGCAAAGGATATTAACAAATCTCTGAAACTAAACCTTCGAAATCTGACCACTTTCGAAAGAGCACAACTTTTCCATCATATATATTTACATAAGTCCTTTCTGCGCTCTACTGCCTTCATTTCTCATAGAGCCTCTCAAAAATTGAAAGACGTTAGTCAACGCGGTTGCAGTGGGCCCTCGCTGGCTGAGCAATTGCTTTCAATTGGGGCCCATTGAGTTGCTGAGGCATTGCCAGGAGCCCATCATCATCATCATTCAAATGCCAAACACTCGTTTGAGTGGCAAACAGTGTCGATAATCAATCAATGGCCGTGTTCCCATTTCCCTGCCCTGGACTCGGATCAGACATTTCAAATTGCCTTGCGGCTGGCTACATAACTCTTGAATGTCGAACACCATCGACCTGATTAAGTCGACGCTACAATTTCCCTGCAGTCTCAGTGAGCGGAGAAAACTCGAATGCAAGAGGGCTGGCTGTAGTGCAGATACACGATTTTCATAGCTTGAATGGACTGAGAATGGAATTTCGGATTATTTTGTGAAAATGTATGTAGCAGGCAGCAGGAGGCGGCGAAGGATCCGAAGTGAAGATTTTCGATCAGGCTGGCGAGATGAGTCGAGGTAGAACTGAATTTGTCCGTCCGTCCGTCACTTCGTCCTTCTAGCCGTCCGTCAGTCCGCCTGTACATCCATCTGTCAGTCCGTCCGTCTTTTCAAACGCTTCGATTTCAGAAACTACAAGAGCTTGAGACTAGAGAGTTCTACATATAAGATGAGCTACATGCATAGATCATGAGCCACAAACTGTTTTCTAGAGAGTCATAAAAATGCTGAAATTAAGTGGATTAAACACACTCGAGTCTTAACCCGTTGATAAACAAAGTTGCAGCCTCCGCAAACACAAATACAAATAAAAATACAAATACAAACACAGACAGAGGCAGAGACAGAGACAGAGACCGAGACAGAGACAGGGACAGCCAAACAAACAGGACACAAAGTTGCGGCAACAAAAACAAACTCAGCAACTCGGCACTTGAGATAATAACTTGGCTGCTGGGTATACGTGAGGTCCTTGCGGGGGGCGCCATTGGCTCCGTCGCTGTCGCAGTCGCTGCTCTCCTGTGGAGAGTGTTGCGAGTGCAATCAATGGCCAAAGACTGTTGCATTCGCCAGCCAGCCAGTATGCGGGCTCATAAAACATTTTAGCGCCATTGTGCACACGGCCAACTGAGCAAATGAAATTGGCTGCGGAATGTAGGCCAAAATCCGGGCTAAAAAATGGCGAATTTATTATGATCATTTGTGTATAACAAATGGCTGACATGGTCGAGTTACCTTTAAGTGAAGAGAGCTGAGCGTGGGCGTAAGTGTATTAGGCAGAGACACAGAGGGAGTGGGGAAGTGGGGCTGAGCTGAAAGGTAAAAGGATACGCCCTTTGTCGGCATTCGTATGACATGTTTAGCCACCAAGGACTAATATCAGCGTAGCAAAAGAAGCAACAGCAGCAGCGGCAGAAGCAAGAGCAACTGCAGAGCAGCAAAGGCAGAGGATGAAGTGTGAGGAGTGGTTGACTAGCAGATACCCGGTAAACAGCTGAGTTGTTGCTCTAATTAGTATTTCTATGCATTAGTATGTATGAATATACTCTATCCTTTGCCTACACTAACAGCTACCCTGTAGAGGGTTGAATGGGTGCTAGAGTGAACAGTTGTTGACTGGCAGATATCCTGTAATAATTGGTCTATATAATAATTGGTCTATGTAATACAATTAGTAGAGAGTGGTTGACTATTAGATACCCTGTAAAGAGTGGTTTACTAGCGAATACCCTGTTATATGTATATGCCTAATGCTGCCAGCATTGCTTCCGTCTGCCACAACTAGTCAGCATACCCTTGAGAGCAGAAAAGCGTGACTAGCAGATACCCTGAAGAGAGTTGAGTTGGTGCTCTGAAGACTTCTGTGGAGAGAGATACTGTGGAGAGAGCTTCTGTGGAGAGAGACACTGTGGAGAGAGCGGTCAAAAATAGTTTCAGTTGAAATATTTATAAGATATCGCATCATTTAAATACCTCGAAGATGACCCACAGTGGATGCTCGACTATATTCAGCTCCACTCTACTGTCAGAGTGCATTGACACAACTAAGCTGCAGCTAATATCCCCCTTTGGGTACAGGGTATTCTAGCTCTCACATAACAACATTAGTTCATAAATGTGTGCCAGCTGACTGTGTGTGTGGTTGCAGCTCTTCTGATACCCCTTACTTACGAAGTGAGCCTTATGACAAAGCGACCTCCATAAATGATTTAGATACAGGTGAGTGTGTGCCTGTGTGTATGTGTGTATCTGTGTGCGTGTGTGAGTGCTTTCAGCTGAGGCTCGCTATGCAAATCTTTTGGGATTTGTTCAGGCCTTTGTGTGGCTGACTCTGCCAGCAGATACCCTGTCACGCCTAAACGGCCGCAGTTCGATTGATTAGGGTGTGACCCGGTCGCTCCAGGTAAGCTCCTTGTTCGGGATTTGTGATGGAGATGCTTTTAAAGTGTCCACGCCCCATGCTGCGCTCTCGCTCGATGTCACTGACTCGCACAGCATTTTGGCTGTCTTCATTTTTCTTCTTCTTCTTCTCCTTTTTGCAGGTGGCATTCCTGTTCGTTTCTCTTTTGTGGTTGGGTTGGCTTGGGTTGGGGTGGGGCTGCGTCTCTAGCCGCAAGACCCGAAATGAAAGCGGTGCCGAAATCTAATTTGTTGCGCTTGCCAATGCCCGGATAGATGCCACATGCCGCATGCCACTCGCCACACTGCAGTCTCGGGGGCGTGCCGCGCCGTAGGCAGGGCTAAAGTCAAAATGGATTTTAGCGAGCGATTTGTGGCCGGGACGAACCCAAAGCCCAGTGCCCAAGCCCAAGCCCAAGCCCAAGCCTGAGCCGTAGCCGGCAGCAAAATGAAAACCAAATGCCAACGACTGTCGTCTGCCTAGCCACGCCCATGCCACAGCTAACGCCCACCGAAAAGTACACTGAGAAAAATTAATGACTGAGAACTGGAGAAACACAGATTTAAAAAAAAAAATTTTTATTTTTAATGGATCTATAAAGTATGCGGAATGAGGCTATGGCATGCCAGATCGGGCTATGATTTTGCTGTATACATAAGTATATATTTCTGTAGGAATATGGCTGCATTAGCTTCCGATGTGAGCTCTCACAGCAGACTCCTTTGAACCAGATTCCCTGCTCAGTCTATAAAACTTTATTTTCTCATGCATTTCTGAAGATATATCTTTTTTCTCAATTTTGAATTGAGTTGAATTTAGGATATATTATTTTTGAATAGTTGCCCCCTTGCCAGCTCACAACTCAGTTAAAGGGAAGCTCTTTTCAAGTACACACCCAAATTTGTCGCAGTGTGGTTGGCCTTCCGTTTGCTGGGGACCTGCTTTAGTCCAAGTTGATTGTCCGACAGTTGCAGTTGTTGTTGTTGTTGTTGTTGCTGATATGTTTGTTGGTATCTGGGCAAGGGGATTATGACCCTGATCTGCTCAGGTGGCGCTCGTGCAGCTGCGTGTGTGTTTGTCTCTTGTGTGCGTGTGTCCCATCTAGCTCAAGTTTCACTTTACAAACTGCATGCCAATGCCTTTCCACTCCCCCTCTCCCCTCCCTCTCTCTCTCTCTCTCTCTCTCTCTGCATGTTTGTTTGCTAACTTTCTGGTTAGTCCTGTTATTGGTTTACGGGTCTGTAAGCCCGTGCCCGTCGCCCCGGCTGTGTCATTAATATTAGGTACCCATTTTACTTCCTTTTTTTCCCTCATGCTAAAAGTTTCTATTCGGGAGTTGAGCGTTTATCGTAGCACAGCTTTCAGCGCTGGCGCTGCACTCGTCCCCTGCTCAGCTGCACCTGTTCTAGCTCGTACCTCCTCCCTCTCCCCCTCTCTATCAGCTGATAATTAAAAGTTTTTGCACTGACTTTGACACTGCGCCGCTTCCAGCTAAACAAATTGAAACTCTGATTGCATTACACGAGCTTCTGCGCTTCGTTAATTATGATTTATGCGTGCCCGATATGGGAATACCCTATTCACTCACCTAAATGAGTATATTGGCGAGATATGCATTCTCAACGATCACTCAAAATTTAGCTGAATTTACACTTATGTCTAGTAGAACAAAGTTCATATAGCTAACTAGTAACTTACTAGCTATTATAACTAGCTAGTCGCATACCTATTGAAAGAGAGTGAAGAGGGCATATTGGCTTCTGCTGATATATCTCACTGTACATATGAACATATACTGCTTACAATGGGGACTGTAATGTTCAGACCATCTAACTATCTCGACTTTATCTCAAGTTCGTCCTTCTCTAAATCACTCTCTCCCTATCCATCTCTCTCTCTCTCTCCATGTATATATATTACTCACTCATGCATTCTCGCTCTCATCTCTTGTGCCTGTCTCTCTATCTGTATTTCTATCTTTCTCTCTCTATATATATATATCTCCCTCTCTGCCTATCTCTATCTTCCTCTCTGTCACTATCTTTCTTTCTCTTTCTCTTGCTCTCTCTCCCTCTCAATTTCTCCCTTTTTCTCGTCTCTCAAATTTCTTCTCTTCCCTCTCTCTCTATCCATCTATCTCTCTCTCTCTGTTCATCTCTGTCTAGCTCTCTCTCTCTCTCTCTCTCTCTCTGGCATTCTCGCACTGCCTTTCTCTCTCTGTTTCTCTCTTTAACAATTCCATTTTTTTCATTCTTTTTTCGCCTCTACTTCTCCCTCTCTCTCTCACTCTGTCTCTTTCCCTCTGTCTTTCTCTCTCTCTCTCTTTCTCTCTCTTTCTCTTCTTAGTGTAACTTCCCTATTGCACTTTTTCAAATCTATGAGTCATTCTGATTAATATATTTTCCCCCTCCCCTTATAATTTCCCTTTCTTTAACCATCTACCTCTCCCCCTCCCACCCAAAAAACCTGATGCGTTAATAAAATGCACATTTTTTAATGCCGTTACGAATTCAATACTAACAACAACTTTGCTTCATCTTTCAGCTGTTGTTGTTGTTGTTTCCGTGTGTTTGCCATATTATCTGCTTCATCTTCTTGTTTCGAATGATTTAGCAGACCACACAGAAAGTAAGAAGAAAAAAATACCGTAACAAACGGCCTTTGCCTGCCCCCGTGTGTGTGGGCGTGTGGGCGTGACAGCCCCTTTTGGCAGCTCCACCTTGTGTTCGTATCTGATTAAAGGCAGCGCAGCAAAGGCGACGACAGAGCAAAGCATAGAAAAAGAGAGAGACAGAGAGAGTTGTTTTGGAATGCATGCAAAACTGCTTTACATGTAATTTTGCTCATTCATACACATGCATACAGATAAGTATGTGTGTGTGTGTGTGTGTGTCAGTGACTGTGTGGGTGTGTGTTTGTGTGTGTGCTCATAAAAAGGTGCGCCGCTGTAAAAGCTAATTAAAATTTCATTACAAAACAGTGTTGCAAAGTGCATTTGGCCCTATTAAGAAGAAATAATAACGGTGTCTGCGACAACAATACAACAAAGGCCGACGGCCGACGGCACAAAGGAAAAGTTCAAAACAACAAAACTTATTCTAATGGAAGGCTGAAGTTGGCTTTATTCTCCATTTAACTTTAATTAGTCAACTTGCTCTGCTTCGCATCTAAAATGTTTTATTGCTCGGACTTTGCTCGTTTCACTTATTTACAGCGTATCTATATGTCGTTCAACTTCGCATTAAATCTAAAAGAGCTGTCACACATAGATGGCGTGACGAGCGCCACCTGTGCGTCGTTTCTATAACACATTAACGTTAACAGCCCTCGTTCATAATTCTGTAATGTTAATGTTGCTCCACACGTAGTTGCACTGCTCCTCATGCTAACGATTGTTTTCCGTTTGGTCACCAATAAGATAACTAAATCATCAACAATTTATTTGATTATCATTATTTTATTTGTATTTCTTGCCTTAAAAGGCGTCAGCCTTGCAATTCACATGCTCGCGGTCTCCTCTTGGTTCGATTCATAACAGTGCCATTTTGAGCGAATATCAGTTCATTTGAACACACTGTTAACGTAACATGGCTCTGTTAATGCAAAAGTGTTCCCATGAACAATGTTGGGCAACATGAACATTGTTATTGTAGAATGTGTTGTTGAAGCGTGCGGTCGGTTGTGCGGTCGCTTGAGACTAAAATTAAATCAGTTTGAATGCAAACTAGTTGTATTGCTTAGAAAAGGTGTACGCAATAAGTAATAAATAAATAAAAAACAACACAAGCAATAAGAATACACTGCATTGATGTTTAACGGTTTCGGTTGCTGCCGCGTTTCGAACTCGGAAAAGGGAAAAGCAAAGAAGAGCGAACGCTGGATTATTTTTTAATTAGTTTTAATTAAGCATTAAAAGCAAGCAAATAAAAACACAGAATTTCAATTGCACTCCGTTTTGTGTGACTTGTGAGTGAGTGAAGAAGCAGCACCAGCAACAACAACAACAAATCCAACAGCAGCAGCATCGACAACTATAACAGCAGCAACAACAACAACAACAACAGTAAAGTGATCGCGCGTCGTGCGCGAGAGTTTTTGTCCGCGTATGTGTGACCTGTGTGTGCGTACGCGTATTAGTGTACGTGTGTGTGTGTGTGTTTGTGCTGGAATGGAATGCAGTTATGAAAAAAAAATAAATAAATAATTGAGAGCGCGCGCCCGCGCCTTGCTAGCTGCCTCTCTCTCTCTCTCTCTCGCTCGCTCGCTCACTCGCTCGCTTATCGTGTATCGCGTCCGTGGAAATATGTTGTATGTATGTAGTACATTGCACAAGGCAAAGTAATACAAATAGCATAAACAAGAGAAACCGAAAAGCCAAAATCGAAAGAAGAGAAGAAAAAAAAACGCGCGCCAAGTGACAGACAAGTTTTTTTTGTTTTTTGCCAAAATGTCGAATCAACAGCAGCAGCAACAGCCGCGACAGCTTCCACAACCACATCCACATCATCATCATCACCATGTGCAGCATCATCATCATCACCAGCAGCAGCCTGGACAGCACAGCGAATTCCCACTGCCGGATGGCTGGGATATTGCCAGGGATTTCGATGGCAAGACCTACTACATAGATCACATCAACAAAAAGACCACATGGCTGGATCCCAGAGATCGGTAAGAGAAACATATATACATATACTATATATATATATAGTTATAGAGACGTCTTGTCAAGGAAGCCTTTAAAAAAAACCCATATAAATTCCGACTCCAACCGGAAAGAAAAGGTGCGTTGCGCATCTGCCAGCGTGTGTGTGTGTGTGTGTGTGTGTGTGCATTGGAATGCGGTAAGCAGCAGTAGCCGAGACAGAGGCAGAGCAGCGGCGGCGGCAGCTGCAGCCTTAACAGAGAGCAAAATAAATTACATATTTTAACAGGGCAGCAAAACGACTAACAGCGAGCGAGTGAGAGAGAGAGAGAGCGAGAGAAGCATGTAAACATTCCAATGCGATGATTAAGACTCCAAGTATAACTGAACTCAACTGAAGCAACGGCAACAAACAAAAACTGAAATGTAAAACAAAAAAAATGTACAGCAAAGCGAACGGCACAGCGAGCGAGCAAGCGAGCGACAGCACAGACAACAAGGCGCAGTGATGGGCCAGGGGAGAGGAGGAGGCAAGCTGAGAGAGAGAGAGCAAAAGTTAAATAAAGCTCAGCGAATGATCCGCAAAAAAAGAAACAAAAACAAAATAAAAGGCAAGCAAAACTAAAAATCCCTCATACGTAATGTGCAGAGCTGTTCGAGTGTGTGTGTGTGTGTGTGTATGTCACACGCACACATGCGCAAGGCGCGCACATGGAAAGAGAGCGACGGAGCGAGAGAGAGTGAGAGAGCGTGTGTGCAATAGGCACAGTTGTGTGATCGGATGGTGCGCGGCGAGATGTTGTTGGGGTTGAGTAAGTAGGATGGGGAAAGGGGTGAGAGAGGGGGAGCTGACAACGTTCACATCAGGCCATAGATACATTTAGCCATTTGCCGTTTCGCCTCGACGTTCGCTCACACATATTTGTGTGCTGCCCGCTCTCTCCAGCTGCGGCTCGCTCGCTCTATCTCTCTCGCGCCGTCTGTCTTTTTACCATAAACAATTGCAAATGTATGTAGGAATTTTGCAGTTTCGAAATAATTGATTTCTCAAATTCTTTTGCTCTATGCATGAGCTTGTGTGTGTGAGTGAGTGAGTGAGCGACTCTGTGTGTGTGTGCTTCACGCTTTCAATTAACACAAACATTCCCTTTGTTTGTTTCAAATCGCATGGACATTGTTCAAAATGTTTCACTGAATTAAACAAACCGAAAGCGTTGTGGAATTTTCTGTTCGCTGTTTTGTTGCGTTTTCGTTTTTGCGCGAGAAATGAAATGAAACATCTGCGCATTTTTGTTAGGGTTATGCATCAAGTTGATTTTCTATATATGTATATATATATACATATATGTATGTGTATGTGTATGTGGTGTGTGTGTGTGTGTAAACATGTGCCAAGTGGAAGAAAGGCCATGATTGGATATGGAATAGCAACAAGCTTAGCTAATTGAGCAAATATATGATAATCTTTGGGGTATTCAGTTTATCATTCGATTAAAGGTGATTTAAATATATCACTTTAATTTTATGACTTATAGGATAGATCATCTCTTGAGTCTGGTATAGTATCCATACATCATCTCTCATAGTAGCTAGTATATCTCGATTATATAATACTCATTATTTCCTATACCACCCATTACAATCCCTGATCATCTCTTTTAGTATCTAGTAATTCTATGTGTATATTTAGTTTATATAATATATAACAATTCTTATATCGTATTTACCAATAGGATCGCCGATCTTCTCATAGTCAATCTCTTATTATATCTTCAACCTCCATCCAATTTAAATCGATAGATCTATATATGATTTCTTAAGTCTACAAAAGCATCTACTCATCATTTCTAATTGTATCTGGTATCTCCTGATTATATAGATTGCAAAAATCCTTATATATCCCATTAGGATCGCCTATCTTCTTAATAGTTTCATAGTCTACCTCTTATAATATGTTTAGCCTCCAATCAAATTGCTGCCATAGTGACCGCAAAAAAACCCCTAGTTCCATCTAGTATTTATTGTACACTTCTCTATCTCTATATGTCTATCTATATACTATTTTTTTTTTTTTTGGTTTGTTCAATTTATTGGTGTTTTGCACGTTTCGCATATTTTTGCCACAATTATTTCGCCCCATCTTTGGCCAGCTCCGTCTCTCTCTTCCCCTCTAACACACACTCCTCGTGCCATCTCGCTCTGCCGGCATGCGAGCTGTTATTGAATTTGAAAAAAAAGGAAAAAAATGAAAAAATTGCTGCCGGTAGCGCGCAAAAATTCCAATAAGCCATAAATAAATTTATACCATGAGGCGAAGCGAGCCAAGCCTCGGGGCCCATTCGGGGCGAGCGATCAGCAAGGCCGAACTTGGAATACCCTTGAATATGAGCAATTTTGGCAATATGAAAATTAATTTGATATTGAAATTTAATTTGAGAGAGATGATGACAGAGAGAGAGAGTGATTATTTATATAAAATTAGTTTAGAATTAGATTTAGTTGCTTAAAAGGTAGAGGAAGACTAATCTGAAACAGTTGCAAATCACTTAAGATAAAGTTGAAATCACTTTAGATTTCCGGGCATTTCAGTAATTGCCAAAAATTCTTTTGCTGTTACCAACTTCCCCATATAGTCAATCAACTATTTTGCAGGGTATTGAAATACTTGTGTATTTCACTTGTCTGTACAACTTTTCAACGGGCGTTATTTAGTTTTGTATTTTTTGTGCTTTTTCTTTCTTTTTTATATAAACAAAAAGCCAAAGACGACTGCGTCAGCGTCGCTGTTGGCCATGCTAATAACGCTTTTGGCCAGTTTTAGCCAATTGTTTGGCCCAACTTGGCGACACAGTGGAATTTTTTTGATTGTTTTTTACATTTCTAGCGTGGAGCTTGTCTATTGTTGTTGTTGCTTCTTTGGTGACAGTTTCATCGATCATTGTGAAAACATAGAAAAATGGAAAAATTATGATGTCGCTGGAGCCGCGGTCATCAGTCATGTGGGATCAACTCTCGAAGCAGCCGCAGTCCGTTGATTGAGGGTTCACGTATTATCAGCGAATCCATTGTAACAGAGCGGGCAGCGACACTGGCTACCGGTTATGATAGTCGAATTCGAATTCGAATTCGAATTGGATGTGGAATTCGAACTCCAACTTGAACTCGAACTCGTTTGTTTTACATAAAAATGGGCCTAGCGAAAGCGGCGCGTTGCTTGTTAGCCGCTGATAAAAGTCGAACGCAGTGGCGCCACCAACGGGGGGAGCATTACTTTAGAAGGGGTGTTCCATTTCCAAACGTTCCGACGCGACGATATGCAACTGTATCTGTAGCTCGAGCGGAATGTTCTAATTCCTGACTCAAGCCATTGCATAAAAATCGCTAAATTAGAGAGCTGTGCGTGTGTGTGTGTGCGTGTGTGTGTGGCGCATGCGTGCCATTATGCATTAGATGTGGCGACTTTGTGCCAGAGCTGAAACAGTAAAATTTGCATAAAATTCAATTTGGTGAGTGCAAAAGATGCCAGAGCCAATTCACACACACACGAGCCGAGCGAGAGATGGGGAAGGGGAACGGTGCAGGGAGCGCAACATACAGGCAATGCAACTTGGAAAGCTGTAAAACGGCATTTTTCATTTAATAAATTGCACAAGGCAATTGCAGCAACAACAACTACTACAACAACAACAACAGCAACAAAGTCAAGACAAAAAGTAAAACTAGATGCAGCAAAAAACATCGAATCTAGAAATACTCTACTAAGTAATTAAATTAAATATTTATAATATTAATAATTAAATAATAAATTAAATTAATAATTATATTAATAAAATATTTTATAAATTCATTGAGATCTCTTTAGCCAGTGGAAAGGTCTCTGCATGCATATCTTGTATATGTTGCAAATTGCATTTAACAAGGCTTCACTGTGCTGTGGCAGAGTCAAAGTAGCAGCAGCAGCCCGCATTGCATTTGTGCAACAAGTATTTCCACTTAACAACAACAAGAAAAAGCTGCTGCTGCTGCTGCTGTTGCTGCCCTCGTCCAAGCTGTGATTACAATTTGATTACGCGCATGAATGCAACGCCAGCAGCAGCAGCGGCGGCGGCAGCAGCAACAGCAGCAGCAACATTTTCTAGTTTGGAGCGGCCCAAAGCGTCAAAAAATATTTTCTTTGCACTTGCAGTGTGCAGCATGCCCCATGCCACATGCATGGCGAGAGAGATACATTATGTATCTGGCAGATACATAAGTGCGCTGCTGGTCGCGCTGCATGTTTTGCCCATTTTAGCGCTGTCTCTCTCTATGTGTGTGTGTGTTTTTCCCCCCATTTGCCAGTTGCAAGTGGCAAGTTGCAAGCTGCGAACTGCCAACAAGCCAAATGCGATCTCAGTTTTCGATCTGTGAGTTTTTCCTGTCAACTCGCCTCGCACTTGTTGCCCACTTGCCACTCCCCTGCTGCCTCTGCCTCTGCCTCTGCCAGCAATCAACACTTGTGATTTTTATCAGGCATAATGATTTCCTTTTCAACATGTGCTAATTAAGAGCATCGTCGTCGTCGTCGTCGTCGTGGCATTACCCTTGAAAAGGCTGCGCCCAGCGCTCCACAGCAAACAAGACTGCCCGACCGCCCGCTCCTATCGGCTCTGGAATGGAGCTAAGCACTATGTTCTAGTCCCGCATATCGATTTGTAATAATTCAGCTGTCATTCCCGCAGCTGGGCAATTTTTCACTCAAACTGCAAACGTGAGCTGAAAATTAAGTTGCGAGACGAGCGGGCAAGGAGGTGAGGCGGTGGGGGAGGAGGAGTGCTGGAGTAACAACGGGAGCAGCATATGGGCCCAGTCTACCCTAGCTATAAATCCTACGCCTGACTCTAATTCGGATTTCGAGTCTGTCTAGGGTTTTGGATTTCAGACTGCCCTAAGATAGGGTATACGAAGGAATATTGAATTTTATATATTGGATATATACATAAATATAACTTAAAACAAGTAAGAAAAGTCTAGTCGAGACCGCTCGACAAGGGTATACCCTAAACCCTATGAAGAACCGTTATTCCAAGCATTCTTTGTTTCTTTTATATACACATGCATATGTACGTTCATTACAAGCCAAACTTACACACACACGCACAGGCGCGCACACACACAAACGCCAGTCGGTGCGTCAGCTGTTCTTTGGCTGCTATTTGCATGGCAATGCTATGGGAAATTTAATGTTTAATAACTTTTTTTCTAGAGTAACGATTTTGATCAAACTTGTTGGGCGTGATCATGTCATCCATATGTATATATGTGCTAAAGCACAAGTCTGTAGTATTTGAAATACGGGACTTACAAATTTGAGGCGAAGGGGGCGTGGCATCCAAAATTTAACAAAAACCGAAATTGTGCAATGATCACATAACACTAAATGCAAAATTTGAAGACTCTAGCTATAAAGATGAATTATATATAATTAAATAACGGAGCATCGATTTCGTTTTTAATCGATAACATTAAAATTAAGACAGTTATCGATTTTTTTTAACAAACTCGATCTTTTCGTGCTATACAGGAACCTACATAAAAATTTTCAAGTCTCTAGCTCTTATAGGTTCTGAGAACGACGCGTTCATACATACGGACAGACGGACGGACGGACGGACGGACGGACGGACGGACGGACGGACGGACGGACGGACAGACGGACAGGGCTAAATCGACTCGGCTTGTCTCCCTGATCAAGAATATATATACTTTATGGGGTCTGCCACGCCTCCTTCTCCCTGTTACATACATTTCAACAAAAACATTATACCCTGATTTTCCCATTTTCAATGGGTTCAGGGTATAAAAATATTTTTAAAACATACGAGAACTAAGGCTAGTCTTAGGTTGATTTTTACTCCAGAAAATATTTATTACACAGCTTGACATCTAAGGATACATTAGTTTAAGCTGTCTTCAGTTCATATAGATAGATTAGGCTGATATTATATGCTCAGATTTAGGAGATAAACCATATATATCCAGCTATGATCAGCTTTAGTAGATATACTGTCTATGACCCATCTTAACTCCGATTTGAATGCCAGACAGGGTATTTAATCGTTGGCATTCCTCAATCCCTCCAGCAGTTCCTTGATTTTTCTTCATTTATTTCATTTTTATTTACTTTGATTTTTTTTTTGCACTCGTCGACGTTTTGGGCCGCGCCATGTGCTGAGCTGGCTCAGTCAAGAGCGATCGTGATATATGCGTCTGTGTGCCCGCAGCTTGGCCTGCAAAGGTAGCAATTTTCCATGCATGCAATGAAAAATAATAAAGCAAAAAAACTCAAGTGAAATGAAACGAAACAAGCGCAGGAATGTGCATACTCAAGATAAATTGCTGTGAGATACTTTTGCATTGTTTATGCCTGCTGCAGTTGCCATGGCATTTATATATACATATATATTTGGTATCAAGCGGAAGGAGATACAGCCCAGCCCGAAATAAGTGTAACCAAAGACTGCGTGTGTATGTAAGCTGATATGTATATATATAAAGAAAGATATATGCTGAAGCATTTCCTGATATTTCAGTCAGACAAGCTGTATAGACAGAGCTCTCTTCAGGCTGGCATAGCTAGGCCTAAATCTATCTAGATACTATTTTATAAAATACTCGAGTAATAGTTAAGATTGCCCGATTTCAATTTCATTATCTTCAAGTCTAATATCATTTCGCAAACACTTTGTCCAGCTCCTCGCAAATCCCCAATCCGAGTCGCGAATTCCATGCCATAATAAACCCAGCCCGCAATCGGCATGTGCGCCATGTGTTGCAGATCTGCTTGCCATATAGAGTGCTTGGGGCAGGAGGGGCGCAGCGGGCAGGCATTCCAATCGCTGGCAATTAATTGCCCTAATCAGGCACTGCCGTTCGCTGTAATCAGCTGTTGTTGGCAGTGCCCAAACCCGAAGTCAGCGCAGCAGACAGCAACTGAAATGGAGATCAAGCTGAGGCTGAGGCTGAGGCTGAAGGCCCGAGGAAGTCGCAGTCAACAGCTTAAAGACATTCCAAAAGATACGCTCGCTCTGCACTCTCCACTCCCCTGTTGCTGCTCCTCCTCCTCGACGTTTATCTCGTTGTGTTTCTTTTGTTGGGCGCACGAATCTTTTGTATTTTGTGTGTGTGTTTTTTTTCAGTAGCACTTTCCGAATGCCATTTGAGTGCACATAACATATTCTGAAGTTCGTATCTGAAGTGTAGGCTTATGGCTCTGCGCACGCGCATTCGTATACAGATTCGAGGCTGTATCTGTATCTGGTGGATGTGGATGTGGATGCATGCAGCGCATGCTGCATAATTAACATGACTCTGGCGAAGGCGGAGCAGCTCCAGGCCTCTGCAGCTGTAACTGTGTATCTTTTGTGCGCGTGTGTGTGTGCGTGTCTCTGTTGTCTGCTACTCAATAAAAAAGACTGGAATTTTTCATGCTGCTTTTTGTGCTCATGTTTTGTTGTCGAATTTATGGCCTAATGAAGTGATAAGGCACAGCCAGACAGAGGTCGGCCACAGGCTGCATTCCTCGCATGCCCCAAAAAGCTATAGCTGTATCTGAGTATCTCTATATGTATCTGTATCTGTAGCAGCAGCAGCTTAAGCTTCAGTCTCGACTGGGCAATGTAGCTGCTGTCAAAATGTTTAGCGCAACGACGCATAATTCATTTTGGCAGCGACTGCGGCTGCAGCTGGCTGTTCCTCATTTCGGCTGCATTCCGCAGATACTTGGGCTGGAATTTATTGGTTTGTGGGTCAGCATCAGCGTGCGCAACACTTTCAGCCCGAACAGCTCAAGCTTTTTCCTCTTTTTTCTGCTTTTTGTTCTTGCTTCTTTTTTGTTTTTGGTGCAAAGTTGAGAAAAGTGCAATCACATTTGAACGTTGCATAGAATACGCGACGTGCCACAGCCAACAACGGCGACAGCGACAACGACACACATACATACAGATATGTATGGTATATATATATATATATATATATATATATATATATATATATATATATATATATATATATATATATATATATATATATATGTATAGATACTCCCGGCATCGGCTATAGCTGCAGTTACAGATACATGCACTCAAGTGCAGCACATAGAATGCATTGGGTAGGCTGTGCGAGGGGGCTGCAGGGGGCTGGCTGGCTGCATGCATGAAATGGCCAACAAACCGGCTCCGGTTCTCGCTGCTCGCTGCGCCGCTGTGGCAGCCGCGTCTTAGAAGACAGCAGCAACATAAAAAGGAATATAAAAAAAATGTTGATTAAACTGCTTAAATGCACAAAGCTGACATTCATGTCAAAGCAACTCCGCTGCCTGCTGCCTGCTGCCTGTTGCCTGTTGCACCCCTCGCATTTGCAGTCGTGTGCAGCTTGCTAAATACAAGAACACACACATGCATACACATACACACACATGCATACATACATAAATAAGAACATTTTATGGCCGTTTGGAATGTTTTGCCAAATACAAAAGGCTTGCAGCAGCAGCAGCAGCAGCAATAACAACAATCTGGGCGTAGCGTAGTATGGCAGCAGCAATAGTAGTTAGTTGGCATTTAAGGCAATGCGCGCATTGCTTCAATAAATGCATCCAAACACACACACATACACACAAACACACACACACACACTGGCGCACAAATTGCATTCAATTGGTGCCGCGTTTGCTGCGAGTTCACTGCAACTTTAAAATATTTTCCAACAGCAACAACAGTTGCTGCTGCTGCTGTTGCTGTTGTTGGGCATGCCTCAAGCAGCGTGCGCACTCTCAGCTCTCCGTTGGTGTCTCCAACGGCCCGCTCCCACAGCCAGCCGCTCGCTTGATACAAATACCCTGACTGTAAAGGCTAGCAGCGGGGTATACTCGTGCGTTACATTGTAACTGCTGGGAGAAAGATAAGCAAATACTGATTTAGGCAAAAGTTATTATAATACAACTTAAACGCTCTTATACACTTCTGTAGACTCTCTTATACTCTCTAAGATTTGAGTCGATGACCAGCTAGCTGCCGCTGCAACTATTTACAGGGTATGCTAGCTATTCGGTACACCCGTTGGCTGCATTCTTGCTTGTTTTGCTTTCCGCGCTCCTTCGCACACTCGCTCGCTGCTCTCGCTCTCATCGTCGCTGCCGCTGCCTCTGCCTCTGCTGCTGTTGTTGTTGTTGTCGTCGTCGTTTCATAGCGTAAATAGCAAAGTTGCTCGTACAATTTTAGAAGAACTTGTCAAAACCGCATTCCTGAGCCGCTGCCGCTGCGCAGTCAACGCGACGCGAGCTGCTGCTGCTGTTAGTAAGCGTACGTATCTGTGTGTGTGTGCTTGTGTGTGTGAGTTGCTTTGCTGGAGGCAACTGCGACGACGACTGCTGCTGTTGCATTTTTGTTGCTGCCGCTGCCGCTGCTATTGCTGTTGCTGCAACTGCAACGAGTTATAGTTATTTATGCATGTTTGTGCGTTTGTTTATTTGTTTGCTTTGGAGTAAATGATCGCGTACACACGCACACACACACACACATACTGTATTTATGTATGTATCTGTAGCGAGTACATCTGCTGCTGCCACTTAGAAATATTTTGTCTCATTTGTCGTGCATTTTTGCTCGCTGAACAACGACAAAAACTGAATAAAAACTATAGCATGAATAGCTCAATTGGCCGCCAGAATGTACATACATATATCGAAAATGTATCTGTTGGCTGTCAAGATAAAGAGTAGATATCTAAATATCAATTGAAATGCAGACGCTGTGTGCCCGATAAACTCTTTGGATTGTTGAATGTAGCTAGGAGATACTCAAACATTAGTACTCTGACTGTTCCATTTAAGATACGTTTAGAGTAAAGCAATCCCATAGTGACTGTTAGATACTTTGTGTTGATATGATATAAAGTATCTCAAGCTGTGTAAGCTTCTGTAATAGTATATATACTCTTAGAAACAAAGTATCTGTCAGATACATTTGTGTACTAGGTTAAAGTATATGTTAATATATTATAAGTATCTCAAGCTTGCTATGCTGATCCAATAACACAACTGTATCTCAGAGATACTCGACTCCAAAAGTGTACTATAGCAAGTATCCACTACTTATGTACATTCCCAAAGACTTTTACCCCAACTTCCACTTGAACTGTACTCAGAATCGTATCTGCGCGCAGTAGCTCAGCTAGGAAAAGGCAAAATCGGTATTGAAATCAATTGGTTCTAGCTAATAACAACTAGTTATTGTACATTTCTAAGAATGCCACGAGCGTTGACCATAAAATTGGAAATCTTTCACGTTTTCAGCCGTCTGCCTATGTGTTTATGTCTCTCTGTGTGTGTATGTGTGTGTGTGTATTGAAAAAGATAAACAAATAAATATTGAATACAATAATCGTGAAATTCGTTTTTGGGGGATTTTTATTGCGACCAAATGTATATAGAGAGAAATATTATAGACGAATGCACAGAGCTGCGCTGGCGGAGGGAGGGCTATCAAAATGCAAGGATTTATTTATTTATTTATGACCTGGCGTTAAAAATAACAGCGCACAAATATTTTTGCATGCAACAACAAAGCTCAAACCAAACATTCTTCGATATTTATAAACAAAAGAAAAAGAAAGAAAAAGAGAAAAAAAATTGAAAACAAAAGCTGAAAATAACAGAAATGTTAATTGGCCCATTTGACATGGGGCATTTTTCTCGTCTCTGCTTATTATTTTTTATAAATTTTTTTTTATATTTTTGGTCAGCAGCTTTCATTCTTGTTGGCATTTTTTTGTAGTTGTGTAAAAGTATTTTTCGAGCCCATTGTATTGCTGTTGTTGTTGTTGTCGTTGTAGCTTGTTGGCATGTAAAGCAAAAATAAAATATGTTTGTATACTATGCGCATATATGAGCCGAAATTAATGAATACATTTTTGAAATAATTTTTTGGCCGTGATGCGAATTGCCAAACTGTCTACAAAGTGTGCGCACACAAAACTGACACAAAATTGTTATTTTTGTACAAGCAAAATAAAGCCAGCACCGAAGACTATATACTCTTTAGGCTACGATCAGATATACATACATATGAGAGAAAGATAAATGTAACTATATATATATCTATCTGATGTATGGATGTATCTATCTATATATCTCTATCTATATATTTATCTATATATATATCTATCTATCTATCTACATGATAAATGTATCTATATCCGTATCTATGTATATTCGTGTCTATCTCTGATTTACAAACCTATAATCCGAATCAGATTACCCTCGGTGAGCGCATTATAATTGTTCAAATATTTTCGCTGCTCTTCGTATTCGTGCTGAGCATTTCCAAACAGATCAACGTCTATAAATAAATTGTATATTCTATGCACATGCGGCCGCATTCTGAATTCTTCATTTCGCATGCACTAAATCGGGGGTATTTTCTAAATTATATTATGCACTTACGAGGCTAATATATCAAATTGTCTGACTGCTCGAGAAATATTTCAATAAATATTGGTATTCTCACTATTGGCAGTTGTAAATTTTGAAATTTCATTTGGCTAACGAATGCGAGAACAGAACATGAACAAGATCCATAAATAAATAAATAAAACGAAACGAAACGAAATGTAAATGAAATTTATGTTTATACTCGCACCCGTGTTCACATCTCTTCAGCTGGCTGGCAACAAATGCAACAAATTGGATTTAATATGATTCCAAAGAAATTCTCACTCGCTTCCTTCAACATTTTGCTGTGAAATTGCTAAGAAATTATAATTTTTTCCCATTTTATTTTTATTTTGTACTCTTTTTTATACCCTGAACCCATTGAAAATGGGAAAATCAGGGTATAATGTTTTTGTTGAAATGTATGTAACAGGGAGAAGGAGGCGTGGCAGACCCCATAAAGTATATATATTCTTGATCAGGGAGACAAGCCGAGTCGATTTAGCCCTGTCCGTCTGTCCGTCCGTCCGTCCGTCCGTCCGTCCGTCCGTCCGTCCGTCCGTCCGTCCGTCCGTCCGTCTGTCCGTATGTATGAACGCGTCGTTCTCAGAACCTATAAGAGCTAGAGACTTGAAATTTTTTATGTAGGTTCCTGTATAGCACGAAAAGATCGAGTTTGTTAAAAAAAATCGATAACTGTCTTAATTTTAATGTTATCGATTAAAAACGAAATCGATGCTCTGTTATTTAATTATATATAATTCATCTTTATAGCTAGAGTCTTCAAATTTTGCATTTAGTGTTATGTGAGAAGTGCACAATTTCGGTTTTTGCTAAATTTTGGATGCCACGCCCCCTTCGCCTCAAATTTGTAGGTCCCGTATTTCAAATACTACAGACTTGTGCTTTGGCACATATATACATATGGATGACATGATCACGCTTAATAAGTTTGATCAAAATCGTTACTCTAGAAAAAAAGTTATTAAACATTTAATTTCCCATAGCATTGCCATGCAAAGCAGCCAAAGAACAGCTGACGCACCGACTGGTGTGTGTGTGCGTTCGGCTGTGTATGTGTGTACATGCTTTGCTTGCAATGGACGTACATATGCATGTGTACATAAAAGAAATAAATAATGCTTGGAATAGCGGTTCTTCGCAGGGTTCAGGGGATCTCTTAGTCGAGCGGTCTCGACTAGAGTTTTCTTACTTGTTTTGTATTGTCAGACGTTACCCATGGCCGGATTCCCAGCAAGAGAAACAAAATTAAATAAAGTAAGGCTTGCTTCCAGCTAACTCGCGTGTGTGAGAGTGTGTGTGTGATTATAGTGCTCTCCTCCCCAGTTATACGGTCGACCTTATGCGAGGAATGCGCCCCCAGCTCAACTTAAAGCGTTCGTCATATTTACAATGCAACTTCCCCCTTTTTTCAGCGCACTCGCGCATTATTACGAGCACATTCTATCAGATACAACCAGCAGATACAGCTACAGCTACAGCACAGCTACAGCCACAGATACAAGTCTATATAGTATATAACAAATTTTTGCTGTCGACTGCTGTCTGAGACTTTGACGTCGAGTCGTCGTCGTCGTCATTTCGCATTCGCATTCGCATTCACGTTTCTCAGATGTATTTTTCGCCTTATTATTATTTCAATATGCGATATACTTACACACACACACACACACACACATGCACACATGTGTAAGTGTATGTAAGTGTATCTACATATGTGCCCATGCGCTCTGGCTGTCGGCTGCTCAACTGTTCGCCGCCGCCGCTGCTCGGTTGGCTCACAGTCGCTTGGCTGCTCTGGTATGTGAAGGTCGCAACAGTTGTTTTGTTAATGACAGAGTACAACAGCGACGTCGTCGTCGTAGATGGCTATGGTAATGCTAATAGTTATGCTGATGGCAAGACCATAGCCTTTATATTGTAGAGCTAGGAGTGGGCAGGCGCCCGAGCTGGCTTAAGCTGCTAAAGAGTCTTGAGCTCTTGAAACTCTATTTCCGAAAAGTATCTTATCAATAGAGTGATTCCATAACATAGCAAACTACTCAAGATACAAAAGTATCTGAAGCGTGAAAATTCCGGGAAGCGGCAGAGAAACTGCACAGGTGGACACTTTGCAGTCCAAGAAGTTCAAAGCAAACTTTGCACTTGTTAGTCTTTTTTTGTTGTTGCTGCTCTTGACGTTGTCAAGGTTTCTTTCTAGAGCAACACACACACACACATATATATATATATACTGATATTTATATATATCGTATTTAGCAGGAATTTTGTGTGAAATACTTGTGTTTGGGTGCCTTGGCATGTTCCATGTGGGCGTCTCGAACGACACGAAAATGTTTCCGAGTTGTCGTGTCGAATTTAAAGCTTTATAATGCGCATACCACGAATTTTTGTTGACGTACCGAATACCGTTTGCATATTTCCCAAAAGCGAGCGGCCAGTCTTGAATGAAGAAGAATTTCAAAAGCAATTTCGTACGCTTGTTACACTGAAATATTGGCATGGACACAGTCTCCTCCAACTGCTCGCCCATATCACCATATGTATGCATGGGGGCATCTACACATGCCAATATATATCTATATATACATATATCCAAAGACGTCAAAGCGCTCATCGATCAATGGCACCACGAATGATGGCCAGAAAGTTCACCTTGTCCATTGGCCCGCATAATTTGCTAGTTGTCTAAGGCTGCCAATACCCTGGCTGTGTATAAATAGAGAAAATGTTGACGCAACTAAAGACTCTTTCCATGCGAATGAAAGAGGAATGGGATCTCTATAGCATAACTAAATGAATGTATGTTAGCCAAAAGATGCCATCTAGTATTGGCTTTACTTTACTCCTCGATCCATTTATTAATGTTGATCTGCAGACCTCCTCTCTCTCTCTCTCTCTCTCTCTCACAGGGTATATCATCCTCAGTCTCATTCTGTGCCTCAGTTTTCTTTGGGCATTTTCTGGGTAATTCAGAGAATATACACAAATCTTATTTTTGCTATTTCTTGCAAAGTTTTTGGAATTTCAAACAGTGCTTGCCGAAAGTAAACAAACGCTTTTCCGAATCTAAGCCAAAAGAAGAAAAGAAAACGAAAAAATGCCCGTCAACAAGTCATAAAATATCATAAATTTCAATTTAAGTTTATTTTGCTTTTGCCATGAGCCACACAAAGCCAAGCCAAAGAGAGAGGGGAGTGGGCGGGCTGAGCTGCTGCTCCAAGTGGGCGCTTTTGTTGCTCGCTGCCCATGTGTGTGCGTGTGTGTGATTGTGTATAAATTCTATGAATTTTTTAATAGTTAATTTGTATGCAGTTGGCATTGCGCATGGCGCAAAAATTTATTTCAATTGTTCACTTTGGAATTTATGGTAGACATTTTGTGATTTCGAAATGAACGCTAAAAGCGCCAAGAGCGGCCAGCAATAGCCAGCAACTTGGCTATTACGAGCTGTCACTGGCCACCATAAGTGGGTCTTCCATGTTGTAGTTCCCATCGGCTCTGGCTGTGACTAATGTCATCCAGCCCACGCCAGTTCGGCCTAAGGTCGAAAAGTGCTCACACACACACATGCGCACACGAATATTTCTATATACATACCTAGCCGATCTCACAGCGCTGTAATTGACACCCACTTACGAAACTCCAGATATCGATACTCTGAAAGAAAGGCGTAGAACTATCACAGATATTTACGCCCAACTCTCTGCTGTCTTCTCTCCATTTTATTTTTGTGTGCCTTCTGGAGATTGTGAAATACCTTTGGAGATAAAGAACAGCCAGAAAATGCTTTGGGCTTATCTCGTAGTAACGTCTATGGACAAGGGGACCATAAAAACAAAGCTAAAAGCTGAAAAATAACTTTGACGCATGCGCAGTTCATTGACTTTGAAATGATTATAGAAATAAAATATACATATATAGGTATAGGCATGGAGCTGGCTCATAAAATGTGCATTTGATAAGCTCCACACCAAATTGCTTTGCTTGGAGTGCAGCATTTCCGTCGACGGCGACCCTGCGCGGCGGGAAATTATGAAAAGTGCGCCGGAAGGAAGTCAAAGTGTGAGAGACATGGGGCACAGGAAATGCAGTTAATATCTTTTTAATTTGCCCCAGCTCCAGCTCCAGCCGCAGGCAACAGCAGAGAGCAGAATGTGAACGACACCTGAAACAAGTTACAGAAAATAATCGTAGAGCAATAAACACATTAAATATTACTTATTTTTCATATTTATTTCTTTTTGAACAACGTCGACAACAAGCAGCAACAAGCAGCAACGAGCTGCGAGCTGCGAGCTGCGAGCAACGAGCAAATGGGCGATAAGATAAAAACGACGTACGACCTTTATAGCTTAATTTGATTAAGCTCTTAAATATTTTTGTACGCCTCCTCTGATAAGCGACAGACCAGCCCAACCCAACCCAACCCAACTCAACCCAACTCAACTCAAGAAAAGACAAGAGCCAATCCGAGCAGCAAAAACATGTGATAATCATACGAAAACATTTATTTGTGCTCTAGATTCCGCTCCAATTTCAATTTATGTGTGCCACACGCAGTTTAATATAGAACTAGAAACTAGAACTAGGTAACTATAACTCTCCATAAGTTATGCATTCTTATCGAACTGTCAATTGTGTGAGATGTGCTCAAACCGAAGTCGGACGGAAATTTAAATAAATTTATCTTCCGAGTTGATTTAGACTTGCAGATCGAGAGTCTTATCTTGCCTTTCATTTAAACTGCTCTGAAGACCCATCGATCTAGCGATCATGTGTCAGTTGTCCCGACATTCCGTTTATATGACGTTCATATGGCCATATATGACGCGCCTATATGACGCAGATATTCCGAAATGTTAATCTTTTTTATGCTGATTAATATATTTTTATCAAGTGTTTCGATATTTACGCTCAGCTGTAGTGTTCCGGAGTTATCTGACCATGTGACGATCGTACGATCTGGCGATCTTACGTATGCCTAACGACCATAACGTAATATTTAATGCAGTTAACCGAGAAACAATTGCGTCAACTGTATTTGTTTATTTACTCTCTCTCTCTCTCTCTCTCTCTCTCACTCTCTCGGCCCGTACCTATAAATACATGTAGGTATGTCAAGGTGATGTTCGATCGCCTGACTGATAAATGGTCTTTAATGCTTATGTAGATATATGTGCTGTGCTTTTTGCATAAAAATCTGTGCTGTGGCTGTGATCTTTGAGCTAAGCTGAGCTGGGGCCAAGTGGGCCATGCGATTGTACACATACATATATATATATATATATATATATATATATGCATATGTATATATTTATATTTATATTTTTATATAAACCGGAAATCGTTGTCTTTGTCGTATTCTAAGTGTGTGATCGTGTGTGTGTGAGTGTTTGTGTACTATATATTGAAGAGCGTGTGGTTTATTATCTCAGTTCCGTTAAAAACAAAACAAGCGTAGAAATATAGAGTAACAATTAGAGCAGAACTTGACACTGACTACGTGATTTGGTTAAGCCCAAGCGACAAGCATATCTAAAGATATATTTCTCTCTATACTCTGTGTGTGTGTGTGATAGATAGATGGATACCTTTAGGCCCTCTAATGTTTATGTTGATCTGCGATTTATGAAATTTCTCGAAAACCGGCTTCAACTGTTGCCCGCCTCATCGGAGGCAACGCTGCCTCCGCTGATTGAATTTGAATTGCTAAATGATGTTCGGGGCAGGGCGATCGGCGATCGGCGATCAAATTGGAAATTCCTCAGCTGAATTAATGATCGACTATTAAAATAGATGAAAGAGAACAGAACTTTGACGCTTCTTTAATTTGTTCTCTGCCGAAAACAAAAGTTTCCAAGGGCCCAAAGCCAGAGTCGATCGACGAAAAATACCAAAACTTGAATAAAACATTTACATAAATCCAAAAATATAACCAAAAGTCACTTAAAAAAAAAAAAGAAAAAGAAAAAACAACTAAATATCTCTAGACAAATATATATGTATACAGATACAGATACAGATGCAGATACAGATATATATGCAAAGAATCAGTTGGAGAAATACGTTTTATGAGCGGGCCAATTAGCATAAAACGCGTCGTAAACAGTTAAATAATATTGTTTATACAAATGTGTCTATGCTGTGTGTATCTATATGTTTTTACATACATATATGTATCTGTATCTGTTTGCATTTCGTTTGAGTGCTGCCTAATGACAACTTTTGAAGTCGCTAAAGTTGTTGTTGGTCAACACCATCAATGGCCACTTGTATGGGCAGCCATGCCCAGTCATGCTTCACTGTAGTTGTTGCTGTCGCTATTGTGACAACGAAATTCATGCTGAAATATTTTGTTGGCCCGAAACTCGTTTGGGCCTCTTTATTTTGTATTTTGTTGTATTTTTATTAAAGCGCGAATTTATTACAGCGACGCTCTCTGCGCCATAAATATTTTGTTTACAATTATTTAATTTATGCAGTTTTCTTGAGCCACGTTTAATGTGGGCTGCGGCCAGTTAGCCAGTTAGCTGGTTGGTTAAGCCAACAACTGCTAAAAGGCCAACGCCAACGGGTCGCTGTCAGCGCAAGCTGCGAGGAAGCCCTATTACTTGATGGCACGCCCTGCCACCCACTCCCGGCTATTCATTGATTTTTGATTTGCTCAGGTCTCGCTGAGGTCAAAGTGAGTCGATGTAAGCGCTAATGGAAACCCATAAAAGCTTGCCTGCACCTCAGCTGATTGCAAGAGTTTTAAAACTTATTTTTTCTTTTCAATATTTTTTATTGCCAGCTGCGTTCGGGCACACAATTTGCCACCTGTGCAAACAGAAATAACTCGCAAACTATTCAAATTTCAAAACTAACTGTGCAGTCGGCAAAAAGCGATGTGCTAGAATCCAGAATCTACTGTTACCGGGCCACAATGGGAATGTATTTGATTTCACAATGAAAGCTTAGCAAACAACTGCTGGCTGAGCTCTCGTCTGTTTCTGTGTGCCCTTCCGCTCAACACAATATTTTATCTTATCGTAAATAAATAGTTTCGCCCTGAAGGAGATTTCAGGGCAGATCTGTTTTGTCAAGTGTGCCGATTGTGGGCATCAAATCAAATAAAGCACAAGCTACGAGCTATGAGCTACGAGCTTGGCTGGCCTGGCAGCTGTCCTATCTGGGCAGACACATGTGTGTCCACTGCTTAGGGCTGTACGTGATATTGATGCCTCAGTGCCTCAGTGCCTCAGTCGGACGATCGTTGTGTTTATTTACACAGTTTAGCTCGCATGCAAATAATAAACAATGATCGATCGTAACCGAAGCAGATATCAACTGTGTGCCATTGAATAACGTGGAAAAGCCAATGAAAACAAATACAAAAGCTCGTCGACTTTACTTTAATTATGAAACCTGCGTCTGTCTCCGTTCTGTAGTCTTGCTCTGTCGATCAGCAGATCGTTTCGTGTGCCAGTTGCCAACGTGGACTCTGTGCCGAGATTGGGACATGTCTTTGGCTACATTATGTCTCTGTTTGTGTTTATTTTTGCTGATATAACCCCAAGCCAAGCCGTGCTGACCGATTTTCTATGTGACACATTTTGCATGCACTTTGTGCGCTGCACGAATGAGAAACTCACTCGGTTCGATCCGGAGCGAAACACATGCAATTTGAATGATTGCTTATCGCCCTCGCCCGAAAGCCTAAAGCAAATCGGCTTTGCGGTTGCGTTTGCGTCCCTGACCAAGTGCACGTCGTCGCCCTAGCGACGTCACAACTCGCCGATCAGCTGATAACGAAAAAAGCATAAAAAAAAAACCAAAAACAGGCTGCTGGAATGCGCTGAGTCATTGGAGCAATTTAAATACAAATAAGTGTTAACTTGGCTAACTTCTAGAATCTAAATTTCCTACCACATATTTGGGCCATGATCGAACGATCGATGTGCGAGCTGAGCTGCTGGCTGCTCACGGCATATGCCATATGCTTCATTCCACGAATTTGATTGAATATAAACAACAGTAGATTTCCAGTTGAGATACATTTGCAAACTCATAGATACTTTTGGCTGCAGCCACTGCGGCGGCAAGTTTTATTCTTGGAAAATTCATACTGAATGCGCAACTGTCCGACAGTTGAGCCTCACTATCTCTCTCTCTCTCTCTCTTTCTCTATATATATATATATACTTGTCTGTATCTGGCGCACATTTTATTATCGCTCCGGGCCGCCTTTGCGCGCTGCTCTTTTAATGGCCGCGCGCATTCCACAGCAATGATTAATTAACAAATCATATAAATATGCCAGCCTTAAAGAAAACAACAAATATATATTTTCAATTAAAGCACATTATCAGAGTATATACAGAGAATGAGTGTGCGAGTGTGTGTGTGTGTGTGCACCTATTGGAGCAATTAATTTATGAAGATTAGTAATTATCATTGGAATGCGAAAATGTTGTTGTCTGCGCTGATATTGAAATTGAATTTCGCAAACAAATAACTGAACAAAAATAAGAAATAAAGACAACAACAAGAGCAACAACGACAACAGCAACGACAACAGACAACGTCATCGTCATTAGCTCTTTTGCCGCAGCGGGAAAATTGCGACCTCGATAAGATTAGACATATGGCAAATACCATCTGGGGGAACAAAGCGGCATTGGGGCATTTCGTATGGCAACAACAACAGCGCCGCAGGAGAGTAGACATACCATTAGGCAAGTGCTAATGCTGCATGGCAAATATTTGTAGTCTAAGAAATATGTCTAAGTATGCGAGCATGTGTGTGTGTGTGTTTTTGCCCACTTTTACCGAAACACACACACACACACACACACACACGAAAAAAGTAAATAAATAAATAATGTAAAAAAACGAAAAATGCACACAGGAAATACCAGACAAAAAGTTGTCGCTAATCTTATCGAATGGGCCCAGAGAAACGCTACCAATTAGCTGGCGTGGGAACAGTTGGCCACGGACGGTAAACAGGTTACGATACATCTCAGATAGGGCCAACAAATACAATACTAACCGAAAATCTTCTCGACGGAAATTCATTAGCGATTTGTTGTCTCTATGCAAACAAGCTGATAAGCTGAATATTCTCGGCCAAACACGTTACACACATGTTCTGACCAATTTGCTTGCTCTTCTCTTTGCAGCTACACAAAACCGCAATCGTTCGAGGACTGTGTGGGCGACGAGCTGCCCGTGGGCTGGGAGGAGGCGTACGACTCGAATATTGGACGCTACTACATCAACCACATAGCGCAGAGCACGCAGCTGGAGGACCCGCGCCAGGAGTGGAAGAGCGTCCAGGAGCAGATGCTCAGCGACTATTTGTCCGCGGCGCAGGATCAGCTGGAGAACAAGCGCGAGATGTTCGATGTGAAGCAACAGCGTCTGAATCTCGCCCAGGAGGAATACAATCACCTCAACAAGCTGGCGGCCAGTCGCAGCAGCTGTAAGTAAACCCATCGGGGCTACCACAGCTGGGCCAACCGATTTATACCCTTTTGATAATTACTGTTGCTGTCGAACAATGGCGATAAGAGATTTCACAGTTATTGCCCAGTGATAAGCGCACTCTTGTCAGCCAAAATATGCTGAACGTGCCTCTCGATAGGAGACTGAAGTCTATAAAAAACTCTAAGCTAGATTGTACATATTTGGCCATTACATTAGCTGGAACTGATCCTTTCCTGGAATGGGTAGATTGATCTAATACCTATTGAAAATTCTTCGAAACTGAACTAACACTCTTCAATGAGTTCTCTTAGCATATGCATTAGCTTATAGTCTTAACTGTTTTCAAGAGATTGATTAGACTGATAACTTAGCTAGTCCTCCAACTCTGATTACAATTTGTCAATAATTGTTTACTAATGGTCTCTTTCACTCCCTCTCTAGTATGCTCGTCGTCTAGCTCTATGAGCCGACACGACCCAGAACTGCTGCGCGCCGACCTGATGCTGGCGCGTGAGCGCGTGCGTCAACTGAAGCAGGAGCTGAACCACATTACCAATGATATATCCTACACGGAGCGGGGCATGAACACGCTCTACTCCGTGGGCGAGAAGATCAACGCGCGCCAGAACGGCTGCTACGACATTGCCGAGGTGCAGGCGATACGCGAGGAGATGCTGAAGGTGCACAAGTCACTCGTCTCCGGCGAGAAGGTGCGCGAGGAACTGATGCGCAGTCTGGTGCAGATCAAGAACGAGCTCAGTCGCCAGCAGATCAACGAGGAGAACGCCGAGCTGCTCAGCGCCGCCTCGCCCTTCGATCGCGTCTGCGTCGCCAGCCAGACGGATCTCTGCGGCGCCGGAGAGCATTTGAATGGCGGCGCGCGCTTCGCGGAGATGGCCAAGACGAAGCTGCAGTACGCGGAGTGGCGGAAGCACATAAAGAAGCTGCAGCAGCAGCTGGCCGACCACGTGGAGCGCATTGAGCCCGGCCAGCTGGAGTCCGACAAGGACCGCATACTGCTCATCCAAGAGAAGGAGAAGCTGCTCAACGACCTGAACAGCATTTCGCTCAAGTCGCGCAGCGCGGAGGAGAAACTGGTCATCCAGCAGACGCGCCACAAGCTGGAAGAGGACCTGAAGGAGGCGTACGAGGCGACCAACACGTGCGTTGCGAATCGCCTGCGCTTCCACGAGGAGAAGCAGCTGCTGCTGGCCAAGCTGCAGGAGGCTCTGAAGTCGACGAATTTGCTCGAGGAGCGCCTCAAGTCGTTCTCCTCGGAGAGCACGTTCTCCATCAGCAGCGGCAGCAGCCTAGGCTCCCTCTCCACGGCCAGCAGCAAGAGCGCCCTCAGCTTTACCGACATCTACATAGATCCATTTGCCGTCGGCGAGGCGCCCATCGACGTGGTGGATCTGCAGCGACGCTCGCAGAGACTATTCCAGCAGCACCAGCGCCTGCCACCCGTGCATCCGGCCGTGCAGCTGCAGCAACAGCATCAGCTCCAGCAACAGTCGCAGATGCAGCCGCAGCCAGCCTCGGAGGTCTCGCTGTCGCCGCGCAGCAGCCTCTCCATAGAAACGCCACCCGCCTCACCCATGAAGTACAATGCGATTGCCGATCAGCCGCAGGCAGCGCTGAAGGAGGAGCCTACCTATGCCAATGCGATGCCTGCACCACCCGCCTACGCAGCCCCACCCACTGTTCCCATGGCCTTGGCTGCTGTGCGCGCCCATCCGTACGATCTGGACTCCACAGTGCTGGACTGCATGATGCTGGAGGCGAAGCTGCAGAAGCTCAACCTTTCCTCACCGCTCAACCTGAATGGACCGCTGTCACCCATCTCGGAGAAGCCCTCGCTGCTGGATCTGCCCCAAGAGATGCTCAGTCGCTCCTCCTCCACCTCGAATACGCGCTCCGTCTCGGCGGCCGTAAGCAACGAATCTGTGGCCGGTGACTCCGGCGTCTTCGAAGCATCCCGTGCGCATCTCCCGCGCAAGGAGCTTGCCCAGGTCCAGATCGGCCTCAAGTATCTGAAGCAGGAAGGCGTACTGGTTGTCTCCCTGGAGCGCGCCAACAACTTGTCAGCGCTGTGGACAGCGACCACGGACAACTCTCAAGTGTAAGTCCGAGCCGCATGAACCGCCTTGACTCTTCAAGCAGTAGCTCATTTTGCTTCTTCCATTGCAGTTATCTGCGCGCCGCTTTGCTGCCGAACTCGCTGACATCCATACGCACCAAGGCGCTGGGTGACTTCCAGAAGCCCGTCTTCGACGACACATTCGCTGTGCCCATCTCGCTGGACAAGCTGCTGACCAAGAGCCTGCAGGTGACCGTGGTCAGCATGACGGGACAGAAGGAGGAGATCATTGTAAGTCGCAGCTGAACTAAATTGTAAAATAAACTCTAATCTCATATTTGATCATTTCAGGGCACTGTGCAGATCAGCATGGCCGAGTTTAATCCGGACGACTCCACGCTGAAGTGGTACAATGTGCTCAGCTCCAAATTCATACCGACTTTTGAGTCTCTGGACTTGCCGTCCACAAGCGCCGCGGCAGCAGCTGCCGCCGTCGCCGCTAGCAACAACATCATCAACAACAACATGAGAGAGGAGTCCTCGGATGAGTCCACAATTACTTCATCGCAAACCTCAACGCTGACGCGCAATCAGGCGCCGCCACTGGAGCTGCAAGCCCAAATAGCCGAGGAGCTGCCCGAGCATGTGCGTCTCAATGAGCAGCAGTGCAGTGACGATGATGACGACGACGATGAGGAGGAGGACGAACAGCAGCTGGTCGGCACTCTCGGCCTTACGCACTGTAAGTCTGAAGCAGTTTAATCTCTAAACTCCCAACTAATTCTCATTCGAAATCCCTGCAATAGCTGGCTGCATGCTGGACGCCTACCTGGAGAACATGAAGCAGGAGTATGCCGATAAGGAGACTAACACGGACTGCGCCTTTCCGCCAGAGAAACTGCGCAACCAGACGCAGCTGCTTGACGACAGGCCCGTGAAGCGTTCGCAGACATTCACGCCCTCGGCGGCGGTCAGCAAGAATCGCTATAACTGCCGGCTCAATCGCAGTGACTCAGACTCGGCCATGCACTTCGGTGTCACGCCACACACCTTCCATCGCGGCGCCGTGGAGCGGCGTTCGCTGCGCTTCCAGCCAAAGGCGACCAAGTCAGTCACAAGTGAGTCCAACCGAACAGCCTGCTCTCAGCTGAAACATAACTAAAACATTTTTGTTGTCCCTTTAGAGCTGCATCATACTCACATACCACGCACCAGCTTGGACTTGGAGCTGGATCTGCAAGCACAGCACAGCAAGTTATACTTTCTCAACGATCAAATCTCCAAGTTGCAGAACCTCAAGGAAGTGTAAGTAGACTTAAATAAATAATCAATATACGCATGGTGTGCTCATTGTGTTATTTCGTTACAGACTTCAGAAGGCCTGCGACAACAAGGACCCGCTGATTGCGGCCTGGGCCATTGAGAATGAAGAATTCCAGCGTCTAGTGGCACGCGCCGATCCCACCAAGTGCCCCGAGGAGCGTCTGCTGCAGAAGCTACTCATGAAGACCACCAAAGAAATACACAAGCTGCGCAAGACCAAGGTGCCCAAAGGCTGCCCCGATTTGGTCTCCTTCAAGTAAGATTGAGAGCTGCCTGAAGCTTTTTCAGTTGCTAACGCTTTCCTTTCTACTCTGCAGAGAGAAAATGTTCTTCTTCACACGCAAGGGCATGTCTGTGCCTGAGCTACCCATCGATTTTCTGCTGCCCGATGCACAGGCCATTGAGGAGGAGGAGGAGGACGATGATAATGTGGCTGAGACAGCCATTGCCATTAATACGGCTCTGGTGGCCAGCAGCAATAGGAATAAGAATCTCAGTGAGCATCACCATCGATCAACAGCCGGCGCAGTGTCCAAGCTGACTGCCACGCCCACTTCAGCCATTAACCCAGCCCCTGTTACAACACCCGTCCCAGCAGCGCCATCGTCCAATGCCAACGAGGCCAACGGCGAGCAGCAGCGCTACGACTACGTGGTCGACCGCAACTACGGCGTCGAGGTGTAGTTCCGGCCAAGAAATTGGCAGACTGGGATCCCTTCCCACCTGAGCTGTACATTTTTGTAATTATTTTTGGTATTTATTTGCATTAAGCGAAAAGTATTTATGTGTATAAAAGAGAAACTAGATGAAACTGATGTAACAAATATCTGTGCCTTATAGAGAAAGAGTTGGAGCAGACCAACAACAAACACCATACCAACAACAACAGCAACATGAAACATGCAAGAAATGATATAATTATTTGTAACTGCATAGAACTAACTAGCCCTAAATGCAAATATTGATATGTAGTAAGTAGTACTAGTGTAGACCCATAGTCAGTTTGTACTAATTGACCTTCCCCCACCACCATCTACATCCGCATCCCCACAGAAACTGACCCTGTATGAAAAGAGCAAAGCAAATCTACCCGCCACGCCCCGCCCCGCAACGCCCCTTTTAAAGCGCGCACATTGCGCGCTGTGAAGCTTTCAAATTCATATTGAAAACCAACTGTATTCTTAAGACTTGAGCAAATTATACGAATGAAGAGGAATATTTTTATATACATATACATAGTACATGTAGAGACTATTGATACATTTTAAACTAGCTTAGTGCAAACACCAACAAACATACGACTAAAACAAAAAACAAAAATGAAAAAATATTTATTATATACATAAATAGAAATGGATGAGTGCATATTACTCCAATCTGTTAGTTTAATTAGCTTGCGTTTTTGTTAAGCTCAAAACGAATTCTACTATTTTTTTTTTATAAAAAAAAACCTATGAAAAAAAAAACAACAAAAAGAAAAACAAAATAGAAACACAAAAAGTCCATGTACCATATTAGTTACAACGCTGTATGCCGCACAGAGGCATATGGCATAGCTAAGAACGCGCCCTAACACAAGAAATGAAATATCTTATTAAGCAAGCCTGTTGAAATTGTTAAACTATTGCCCTGGAGCTATGAATTTGATGAGAGAATCAAAACAAAACGAAGGAAAACAAAAATAATATTAATAAGAAGAAGAAGAACTAAACTATTAAGTTATGTGTAATTTTAGTTTAATTTTAGTTTCTGCTTTCTCAGCTCTTTGTAAGCATCGCTGTTGTTTTGTTAAAACTAAACGCAACCCGACCCCGCCCCTCTCCTCGTCCCTCAAACTCAGTAATAGAAATAACGGAAAGAGAGCCCCACATATTTTTTTATAAATATATATATATACGTTAGTACTTTAGCTATAATAAATTATATGAATGAGAACATGTATATTGTAACTGTGCAATAAACAACAAAAATTCTACTGACATACTTGAAAATAATAAGTTTTACTGATAGGATTAATGCGGAGTGTAGATCGGTTGAGATCTTGATTTGATATATGAACTGTTTGATATAATTATTATAAGACATTTTATAAGATGCAGATATAAATTGCCTCGCTTTCACTTAGCTGCTGTAAAGTATGCTATGCTTTTATAGCTGGCATTGATTGGCCAAAAGCGCCCTCTGGCAACAAAATTGAATACTATAAAATGTCACGCCTGAAAGTATGCAGTAGAAAATTTGCATTATTGCTGTAAGAAGGTAAAAAGGTAAAAAAACTCCAAAAATTCAAAAATTCTTGGTCAGCTTGGTGGAAAGAAATGCTTGATTGACTTTGTTGAAAATTTAGGAATGTAATGATCCTAGTGAAGTTGAGAAAATATATTTGTAGATCACACATCAAATTACAACGATTTTAAGTTCGACGAATCCATCAAAGCATATTTTGATATTTTGGGTACCAATAAATTCAAAGAATTAAAAGAATTAAAAGATTTACATTCTATTTCCCGCTCAGTATGTATGAGTGTGTCTGTTGTACTTTATCATAAACTTTATTCTCATAAAAATAAATAATTATTACATTTCGATATTTAAAATTTAGCCCAGCAGCGCTTACAATAGCCACGCCTGCCACGGCACATCCTGTTCAGGGTCTCCTGCTGCTGCTGCGATAGTCCTTGCTTGAGTATTCATTATCATAAGGCTTAGCTTTAGAGTGCGTATTTACAAAGATGTTGCAAGAAGAAGAGCTTAATTAACGGATAAATGTGGGACGGCAGAGCTCCGGCTAAGGATTGGATTGGATTCGTGATAATGAATGTGGATGTGCAATATGGTGGAATGGTGTTGGTTCACAGTAGACGGAGTTGGTGCTGTTGGTGGTGCTGGTGGTATTGGTGGTGCTCAAAAGGCGCCATTGTAGTGCAGGTTTTGTGACGCAAATTGCGGTATGCCATGGTTGAGAGCTAAAACTTTACTAATTACTTTCAATTCTTCGAAGTTTCTTAAGCTATTAAAGGGACTCGAGAGATTGTTAGGCCTAATTAGTCTAGAACTGGTATTACCTGAGCTCACGCCTGACGTGCCCACTGCTCCTGCTCCAGCTCCAGCTGCTGCTGCTGCTGCCGTCGCTGACTTGGACTGCTGCTGCAACAGTTGCTGCTGCAGATACTGCTGCGCGTTCTGCTGCAGCTGGTTGCTCAGCTGCGGCGTCAAGTGCTGCCGATAGAAGTTTTGATTGTCCAAATTATTGTGCTGGCTCACGATGGTGGTCGCAAAGGAGTTGCTCGGCTGGATTTCCACATTTTCGTTGTTCAGGCCAAAGTTTCCAGTGCCCGTTTCCTGGCGAAAGAGACGTGCGCGATGTTGCTGTTGTTGCTGCTGTTGCTGATAGACCGCATTGCTTACATAGCTGGGCAGCAGCAATGGTTGCTGCTGTGGCTGCTGCTGCTGCTGAAACTGTTGGTAATTATTCTGAGGCGGGGCTTGCAAGATAGACGCCTCCGCAGGCGCAAAGTTGAACTGATTTGAGGCTTGCAGCTGTAAATGATTGTTGTTGTTGTTGCTGCTGCTGCTGATGCTATTGGCACTTTGGCCGTTGCTGACAGCGTGTTCCGCTGTTTTTTGCAAATTTTGTTGCAAATTTTGGAAAATTTGTTGCACTGCACTCGTTGCCGTTGGCAATTTCTGATAGTTGTTGTTGTTGTTGTTGTTGCTGTTGGCGTTGCTGTTGCTGCCGTGCAGGGCAAATTTATGAGCCGCAACGGCATCGCGTAGCGGCAATTGCTGCTCAATTGGATATGTGGGATAGATAATGGTCTTCGTATGTGTGCTGGGTATAAATTCGACCGAAGGTCTGATGGAGTAACCAGGCGAGGGCGGCTGCAGCGTCTGTATTGCCTCCAGTGATGCATGTTGCTGCTGCAACTGCAACTGTTGCTGTTGTTGGAGTTGCTGCTGCTGCTGGAGCAGTGGCTGCAATGTGCTCGATTGCGCAAGCGGCGCAGCTTGATAACGACTCTGGCTCTGCTCCTCGAGCAGCTTCAGCTGCCGCAAGATCAGCGCCTGCTGCTGCTGCGCCTGCAGCTTCAGCTGATAGATTTGCTGCTCGAGAGCGCGCTGGCGCTCGATGATGTAGTTGTTGACGCTGGGCGGTACGGGTGCCGTCACACTGGAGCTGGCCAGTGGCTCCTAAGTGGGACAAGACAAGAGCATTAGCGTAATGTCAACTGATCAGTGGCGGGCTTACCTTGAGGAAGTTGTTGTTCGGGTTGCTGCTGCTGCTGCTGCTGTGGAAGGCGGGCGTTGTGGAGAAGCCAACGTGCTGGAGGTTCGTCTGGGTGGTGCTGGTGATGCCGATGCTTGGTGGGCTCTGCGTGGTCAGCGGTGCGGCTGGCAGCTCCGACTCCAGCACATTCAGCTTGGTAATGGTGGGTCCAACGTGCGGCAGTTGCAGCTGCTGCAGCTGTTGCTGCTGCAGCCTTTGCTGCTGATGCTGGTGCTGTTGTTGTTGTTGTTGCTGTAAGCTGTGCTCGCCCTGCAACAGCGGGCGAAACTTTTGCGCTGTGCCGCGCTCATCCAGGTCCACGGTGAAGGCGGTGACCAGCGGCGCCTCCTGGATGCGGATGTCCTGCTTGTCCACCAGTTCGATGTTCTCGCCATCCTCGTTGTGGGTGGGTCGCGGCGTTGTTGTAGTGGTGGTGGTTGTGGTGCTCGTCGTGCGACGCCTGGTGGTGCGTGGCCGTGGTGTTGTTGTCGTCGTCGTGGTGGTTGTTGCCGCTGTTGTCGTCGTTGTCGTCGCCTCCTTCTTCACGTTGCGAATCTCGAACTTGATCTCGTTGCTGCCATCGTGCGCTATCTCGTTGCTGCCCAGCGAGGTGTCCACGCTGCGCGTTAGCTGACGCGAGTCTGGACCCGCCTCCGCATCGATGGAGAGCGGCGAGGCTGTGGCGCTCTGCTTGCGCAGCGTCGTCTTCTTCCACAGCTTGGAGCGGTCGATGAAGGAGGAGAGCAGCTGCTCCTGGGCATTGCGTTCGTCGAAGGTCGCCGTATAGAACTGCACCGTGGGCACCACAACGTCCGCGGAGCTGGTGCTCTCCTCCAGAATCTCTTCGCGCTCGCGAGGAGCGGCCAGTGTGCTACTCGGCGCCACTATCTCGGCTGTAGTTGATGTCGAAGTCGACGCAGACGCTGACGCCGACGCCGACGCCTCCTCGCGCTCCAGTTTGTCTATGGCACGCAGCAGCGCCTGCCGCACCGAAAAGTCCAGCTTCTGTATGGCCTCCCGCGGTATAATCTCGTTGCTCTCAGTGCTGACATTCTCGGCCTCCGTCGCCGGCTCATCCTCCAGCGGAACGCCGCTGGCGGCTGCCAACTGGAGCGTGAGTGCGGCGAGCAGCAGCACCAGCAGCAACGCCCAGGGCAGCGTGTTGAAATGTCTCTGCGGATGGGATAAGAGGCAGAGCGAGGGTTAACTCAAACAATTATGCTAATTAGCCCTGGGCCCATGTAATGCAGTGAGGCATTTGCTTGATGGCTCAATAAGCTCGGCTGGGCAATCTACCCCATCCAAAGCCATCCCATGCTAGAGTGCGCAGTTCAAGCCTCATTTGACTTAATGTCAGTAGCAATGCAGCCTTGCATTCGCACCGAATAATCTAGGCACATTCGAGATCATTAAACGGAAGTTTAGCCCGCCAGCATAATTGTGGCATTGTGCAAGCGCCTTTTGAGTTAATCGAAGCATTTAGTAAAGAAATATTCAAGGTGCATAATGTCTGTCTGACAGTTGACAGATAGCTTAATCAGCTATGAGTGCTGAGAGACTCCACTCTGAGACTGTTGTATATAATAATGTGTGGGACTTTCAGCTGTTGGTTCATATGAAAGCCTTACCTTAGTTAATGATATGCAAACCCTTAACGATAGTATAGCATAGTAGATAGCACAGTAGATTCAAGAGTTTTCTAGTCCTCTGCTAATATACAAAATCCAACAACTTTGTTTCGGCAACATATGCCCAGATAAGACCCCAAAAACTAAGCTGCAATCATGAGCATTCGCAATGCGAGTACGAGTATATACAGCTTATGTACAATCCGTTGTTAGTGCGCTAATCTGTGCTTGTTCATCTTTCCGGCACTTGCAAAGACGGCAGATCATAACGCATTATAGCACGTAACCTGCCACAGAGATTGTCGAGTCAGAGGTGGTGCTGGTGGTGGCGGCATGTTGAATGTTGCGTTGCATTTGCACAATTTGCGATTTTCAACAGCTTGACGATTGATTTCTGGCCCAGGCTTTTGACTGTGGACCGTGGACCATGGACTGTGGACTGTGGCTCGGAAACGTTTTCTGCCAAATTGGCTTGCAACGCTTGTTTGGACGCTGCTGAAAGTTTAGACTAATTGTTGCATCAACAAGTGGTGCGCAAACCCACTGCAGTCCGCAGCCAAGGCAAACCTATCCGACCACCTGTCGCTCTCTAAGTGGATCTACGATTTGGCTTGGCTTTCTGGGGTTCAGCATTTTGGCAGTCACGTTTCTGCCACTTGCCACTTGGCCAGTTGCCTAGCCGTCTTTCTTTCTCCCGGTTTTGGCCAAAGCTTTACAATTGCGCATTGATTTCGTTTTGGCCAGCACTCAAATTATTTAATCAGCAATGCGCAGCTAAATGCAAAAATGCTCGAATTTGGCGAATTACTAAGCTGGAACTTAGTCCAAAAACTATGCTAATCGACGAAAGGCATGCAAATGTGGTATTGTGAATGGAATGTGGCTCAGATATAGCATATATGGAATGCCTTAACGGAGTACTCAAGTTATGTTGATGAATAGTACTCATATAGCCTATCTACTTGCAACTACTAGCGAACGATATCATCGGAATAACTAATTAGATACATTTATATTTCCTTTGTATCTAATCTTTCTATCTCTCTCTCTATTTCTCTCTGAATCTATCTTTGTCATTCCTTCTTCCTGTCTATATATATCCTTCATTATTTTTCTTCCTCTAACTTAATCTACGTTATTTTTGCAATTTTCTCACTCTATATCATTCCAACATTATCTCACTCTATGTCAGTTTCTGTCTCTCGCTCTCAGCCTCTCAATATCTTTCTCTACCTCTCTCTATTTCTCGATCAATCTTGATTATTCTCTATATATTTCCGTTACCAATCTCTCTCTCTCTCTCTCTCTCTCTCTCTCTCTCTCTCTCTCTCTCTTTGCCTCAATCGATACTTTTCTTTAGCTTTTCCCTTTTTTCTCTCTTTAGTCTCTATCTCTGTATACTATCTCTCTATTTTTTCTTCGCCCTCTGCGTATCTCTCTCTCTCTCTCAGTTGATTTTCCTCTCTCTGTCTCTCTCTCTCTATCTCTCTCTCTCTCTGTCTTTTTCTCCTCTCTTCGGTTTTTATCTCTGTATCCTCTCATTCTCTTTCTCACTCATCCCATCCTTGTCATTACCTCTCTCTCGCCCTCCCAGCATCTATAATTGCTCCATTATCCACAATACAAGACCAACTTAAACCACTTCAACTCGAGATAGAAAACATTAATATGAAAATACTTCATTTTCAGTAAATAATGAATACTAATTAATCTTTTGTTAATTGAGCAGCTCCGCGGCGAGTTACACTGAGATGAATTGCTGTTGTTGTTGAATTCGATTTAATAGGATGCAACTTTCTATGGCTTTTGTTATGTTTTGTTTTGGCCCGATTTGGAACTCATTTGTGGAATCAATCAAATTTCGAAGTGACGCAGCGATTTTCACACAAAAGCGTTGCAAAATAATAATCATTTTTCCGCTATAGTCGAAAGAGTTTTGGGTTAAGGGTCAAGTTCTGCCAAAGGCCAAGGGTCGGGAGAAAACGCGACTCTCAAATGCAGTTTGACGGGCCATAAGCAACTACAACAATTGATGGGAAATATTTCGCAACTGAAGAAATGTTTTCTTTTACCTTTTGCTATTTGCTATGTGCAGCTAACAAAATTTATTGCAGGTTTGTGTTTCTTTTTTTTTTTTATTTTATAATTTCTTTTGGGTTTAACTTTTTTCTTCATTTATTTTTTGGCTAAATAAAAAGCCACAAAATCAATAGCGCTGCTGTCCGCCTTGCAGCTCATTTGCGTCAATTTCACTATGGAAATCACTCGCGTCCGACTTGACGGGCGGTTCGTCAAGTCTGCAGCTCGTCAAAGCGCCCGACGCGCCGCTTGCTTTGCGGTCGTCTTTCGCGCTAATCAAGTTGGCCAGCCTTTATATGTATATATATATGTACGTACATGCCTTCGCAAACGGTAATCATCATAAATTGTAATGCCCAGGCCAAGGCACTGGGAAATCTAACAGCTATATTACGACTCCAGCTGTAGCTAAAGCTAAGCCAAGCTCGATGTTCATAAAATACAGTTTTTTTTCTGTCTGATTTTTGTTTCTTTTTCGTATTCGTATTTTCATTTAGTTTTTTCAACATGGAAATGTGAAAACACACTTAAAACGCTTCGCGGAAGCACAGTATTTACAAAAGTTGTACGATCTAATGTTTCCTCTTTACTTCAACAAATCATCATCAGCTATTCGACTGTTGAAGAAAACTTTAAGTTATAATGAAATCCAAAACTACATTAATCCCAATATCTGTTTTGCTCGTCATATAGCATATATTTTGTGATATTTATGATAGCGCTCAAAGTTCCCAGACTTTCCCCGCGACTGATCTGCGCTTTATCTTAATGGCTGAGGCATGCAGCACGGGTAAGTGCGAATCGCGTGCAGCTCCGACATCAAACGAATGCAGAAAATGCCTTATAAATATTTTTTAATTACGCGGGAGGCAGAGGCAGAGGCAGAGGCAGAGGTGGAGTGTAAAAATGAGCTAACAATCGAGCCAGGTTTTATAAATTAGCCATAAATCAATGCACAAAAGCCGAGCTGTCTATATTTATTGCGCGTTTTATTGTTTAAAGCGTGGGCAGAAATTGTTTTTTACTTAATTTTTATTTCTCTCCTCTTATTTATTGTTTATTATTATGCGAAAGAAGCCAACGGCCAACGGACACTTATATAACTGTCTTGTGGGCCAGATTGAAGCTTCACTTTCGTTGGCTCTGCGCGTGTGTAGAGCTGGCCAGAGCTGAACACCTGAAGACTCGAAGACGCGAAGACTCGAAGACTGGGTAACCCAGTTCCATTGATAAATGGCAACTCATATGAGTCGCATTGTCCAGTAATTCAAGCTGGCAGCGGGGCATCTCATGTCTCGCTCTGTGATTCATTTTACGCCCGCTGACCAAATTGCAATTCGCATTTTGCATTTCTCATATTTAACAGCCTTTTTTAACGGCTGCAGTTTGCATTCTTCGCGCCGCATTGCTCAAGCAGCTGGACACCGTCCAGTGGCATCCGCAAGCCACGCACTATTAAGCAGCTGCCACCGAGTCATTTGTCTCTCGGAAGCGAAAACCTGCCCCAAAAAGTTGCGAGTTGTTATTTTTGTTGTTGTTGTTGTTTCGTGTTATCTCTGCTGAATAACGCAATCGTTCGAAGTCTGTGCAAATTCGTTGTTTGTTTGCCTGTGGTTTATGTAGGCCAGCATAAATATTAATATTGTTTTGTAAGCCGGGCGTCATAAAATGCAGCAATACCATAAATTGCAATAAAATATCATCATAGCTTTAAGTGGCAATAAAATCTATTTCACGACCCAGTCTCAGTTAACGCCCAATCACTCGATTGATTGCTTGACGAAAGTGTAAACGCGGGCTCAGCCCTCTCGAACGCACAGTTCGGCTCGAGCCAGTTAACTATGGATAAGGTATGGATACTTAAACCGAAATTTATCGCCAGCTGTAAACAGTCTATATAGAAACTTTGATGAGCTTCGCTTGATATTCATAGTTTTATTGCATAAATAAACAATAATTGATAACATTCGCTGCTTGCCTGCACGAATTTGTAATCGTGGAACAATGGATAGATGAAAAGATGAAACAATAGAATTATAAATAAATATAAGCTTAAACTACAATTGATAGTTTTATGCTTGCCCACGTCAAAATAAAAACTTTTAATAACAAAATAGTGGATAGAGGTGAAGGTGAGTGAGAGAAATGTATAGATTGCTCAGATAAAATAAAGAAAGTTTAATTTCGAGACATTTTAAAATAATAATTTAAAAAATATAAACAATTTATGTTGCAAAAGAATACATTTTTTTTTCAATATAAATTATGAATGTAAATAAATATAAATTATACAATATGAAAAATAATATATTCTTCAATAAAAATGATTTATATATATTATTTAAAATGTTTCCTAATATTATTAAAATATTTATGAACTCTCAAAATATTCTTGATATCAGATTTAAAGATTTAAAAAACTTAAATCTTAATTTCTTCAAAGCAAACTTTAAGTTTACTTCCAGCTCGCAGCTGTCCCACTCAGTTGTCTCTACTTTACTTCAGTTAGAGTATGCTAACGTCTTTATATATATTAGTATAGTAACCGAAAATCGTCACCGCATGCGGTTGGCCAATAAATTTGTTACACTATTTTACGAGCTTTTAACTGCCTTTGTTGCTACCATGTTTTGTCGTGGCACCAAAGCGCAGTCTCATAAAATGCCATGTAATTGTTGTGCATGTGTGCGTGCAGCTGTCCACCTGTCCACCCGTGGACCCGTCTCTATAGACATTTGCATAATTTCACACTAAAAAGTCAAAGCTGCGCTGAGATGAGGCGCCCTTTCCAAGTGGGCTAGTCAAGCTGTCTCCAATCTTGATTTGGGACTCTTCGTTCGAAACGGGCCTAAGATGATTGTCGTGTTTTGACAATTCAGCGATCTTTTGATTGGCATGTGTGTGTGTGTGTGTGAATTGGGCAATCGCTTTATCGATATTGTATCCATTCAGACTATAATCATGGCTTGTTACAATTCATTTAAGATCGATTTGCATATTTATGTGCATTTAATTGGGTTTTGGTTTCGTTTTGCTATGGCCACAGATATCGGCGATACGCAGATCATTTTGCCACTCCACGGCTTCATCCATTGTCTTTATGCTAAGCACGGGCTGTGAACAGGCTTTGTTAATTGGCCAGAGGTCAAGTTTTTGGCCGACGTCATTAGCGCGATAACGAGCTGAAGTTCAAGTTGAACCTTGTCATATTTGACATGTTTTTGATCAAATTGAATATGAATGAATGCTGTGCTATGATCGCAGCGGATTAGATAACGACCCAAACACATTTGCTCAATCATTATGGTAGGCTCAATGAAAATCCGTTCCCAAAAACGAAAGACCTCTCTCTAGCTGTGGGGTATATCCACGCACACAATTTCATAATAAAACTTATAAAAATAATACGAAATTACCAATGGGCGCGTATTACAATAAATTTACAAACAGGGAAAAACAAACACACACAAAGTACAAAAAAAAGTTGTTGCTGTTGTTGTTGTTGTTTTCGATTATATTTTTTGTTTTGTTTTTCTTTTAAGTTTTTGCGGGCGCATTCGCGTAATGTTCGCCCATTGTTCGGCAGCAGTTGGATGAGTTGAGCTTGATCAAGAAGAGGAGAGCCGGGATAAAGACGAGCGCAAATCTTTTCTTTCTCGTTTTCGTTGTTGCTTTTTTGTTGCTGTTTGCATCTAATGGCATGTTGAGGTAAAAATGCAATGTCAATGGCACTCGGCACTCGGCACTCGGCACCAGGCACAAGGCACATGGGCAATTCGGTTTCACTTTTATCGACGACAGAGCATCTGGCTTTTAGGAAGATGAAGATGATCGAGTCAGCGTCGGCGTCAGCATCGCCGTCGTCTTTTGCCCAACTCAAGTGGCAATTGTTGTTGCCTTTGCTGGTTTGTGGCTGCTGCGTTTTCATCTGGTGGTTACTACTGCCGCCGCCGCCGCCGCCGCTGCCGCCGCTTTGTTTTGCTTATATTGTAGCATTATTTTTGTGTATTATGTAAAATCGTTTACATTGTATGCGCGGCGTCGTGTGCCACTTAGAGAGGGGGAACTGCTGTTGACCTTTCAGCACAATAATAATAACAATAATGGCGCGTCAAGCCATCAAAGCGTTTAACGTAATATGGAAAGGGTCATACAAAAACAAAAGACTTAGGCAACGAACTTGCCACTAAATCCCCCACAAAAAGAAACTCTTTTTGTTGCGTGCTCACAATTATGCACAGTACACTTGATTCAGATTTATTTACGCGCTCTGTCAAATACCTCTCAACAATTGATGCCCAGACCTGGCTCGAGTCATAGATATGGATGTGGATGTGGATGTGGATGAGGCCATGCGATGCAACTTAAAGTCAGGTGTCGCTGTCGCTGTTGCCTGTCTATGATTTATGTGCTCGACGTGGCGAGGAAAAGCAAACTGTTTTAAGCATAGTAAATTGTTATTTTGACAGTTGCACAATTTCGTGCACGGCCTGTGGATGGATACAGATCTACGGACACGTTGCTCTGCCTTGTCGCAGCAGGCTCGCCGACTGTGCGGGCGTTTTGTGAACTCATGAATTGAATACCTTTGTGAATGAACCGATCGTGTCTTGTGCTTTTACTTTTATTCAATGACAATCAAGCAACACTTTTCAAGATACCCTAGAAAGGTGTCAACTGCGAGAAGGAGGGCATCACTAAAAAGTCTGCATATGAGCAGAGAAATCTATTTTTTGCGTAGATCAAAAGCTTCTTCATATTTCGTCTTTTTTACAGCACAATGATCGATGGTAAAGAAATCATAAAGAGAGACGACTATCTTCGATTTCATCAATAAAAACACAATAAATATTCCTTGCTCACTGTGATGAATTACTCCATAAGAAACGCCAGATGAGCTGCTTTCATTTTTCATTATATTCATATTCATATCCATATTTTTTTGCATATCCAAGCATCTTCAATTCCCTTGGTCATTAATCACTTTGAAGCGTTTGCGCACTGCAATGCCAATTGCTTGTTTACTTGTTGCTGAAGGTCTCGTCTGGGGACAGTACATGATTTATGTAGCAGCTTGCTAATTTTGGCCTGGCTGGTGAAATCAGCAGAAGAGCCACCAGCGGCAGCAGTCGCATAATCAATTTTAAGCATTGTCAAACTGCAATTATGCAATGGCGAAAAGTGAAATTTTATTGCATGTCAACGGCAGACGACAGATGCACACATCTTCACAGATGACTTGCCAGCCTGACTGCCTGACTGGCTGGCTGGCTGGCTGGCTGGCTGACTAGTTGGCTGGCTGCCTGGTCAGCGTCCAGTGCCAACTCTCAACTTTGCAACAGGTCGCAGCAGCTTTTTGTACCGTTGATTGCATAAGTGGAAATCGGATATGCCAGGCTGTGTGTTTGGTGTTGGCTGTGGCATTCAGAAAAGGCTGCTCAATCAAAGAACCAGAAAAACATTCCAGCTGCCTCTGAAGAAAAAGCGGACAGAAATGTGAGCGGCTTAACTTAATTACCAAAACTAAACTGCGGCTGGCTAAATGCAAGATTTGCTTTCGCGCCCAATCAGTCCTGAGATAAAGTGGTGTCTATTACGTCTGATGATCTTTATGGCTATCTAAGTCGGGCCAATTTGAATCTGTGAACCAAATGAGCTCCACATATTGTTAATGAAATTGTTTTATTGCCCTGTGGGGGCATCGCTTGGGAATTAATTCATTAAATGGCATTAAAAAGCCATTACACAAATGACTTCGCATGCAAATAAAATGGCTCAAACGCCAGGCCAACCAACAACAAGTGTATATATGCAGATGTTTTTATGATCGCTCGTCCATCGATTGATTGGCTTCGCCCTGACTAACTCCCACACTCTGCGCGATGACTGTCGAGGCGCCAAATTCGGGCGTTGCTGACTAGTGGATTTAGCTAATTGATCATCGGCTATCTGTCTGTTTGTCTGTCTGTCTGTCTGTCTGTGTGTGTGCCTGGCTTTATAATTTAATTAACAGCCAGCCCATGACCACGCCCCTTTTGATAATTGTACAACTTTCTACTAGTTTTTAAAAGCTCATCATGCTACTTTCTAATGTATTGCCTCCACACGTGTGTAATTGGCAGCAAGTACAGCTAAGGGTCAGTTGGAGTCGTTTGCTTGGGTTATATTCAATGAGAATCGATTCGACTGCAGTCTTGTTCTATTTATATAAATTTGTATATGATTGAGAGGATTTCGTTTGGCTGCAGATGGAAGCAGTTGAATATGGTTAAATTAGTCTAAGAATTAGTTTTGCTAGTCACATATATTTTCAAAGAGAGTTGAGTTAAATTGACGACTAGAAGACCAACTGGAAGTTGCCAACTTAGTCACATTTAGTTCATTCTACAACAAATAAATTGTAAAAGAGTTATATACTATTTATTTATAGCTATCAGGCAAATATTATTTATATATACATAATATTGCAACTGTCAGTTCAATAGTATCCTTTGGCCTCCACTTGACTTTTCTAGGTTGAAGCAAGGTTTTTATTCGTACCAGATGTCGCTGACAGGAAGGACACCATTTAAGCTCAGACCACAGCTCGACTAACTAATGGAATCCCTACTCAACCGCTTTCTAACTAACACTAATGGCACCCAGAACTCCAATCAAGTCAATCTGACCTTTTTACTAAGCTTCAAGTCAAGGTTACTCTAGTCCTCGGAGGCTTTAAGCTGGCAGAGTGAATGAACAAACACTCAGTCATGCATTCAGGATTCATTAAATGATTTAAATCTGTTCACAACTTTTGATATCTGGGTTTCAAAGTTCTTTACTGAAATTGATTTACAATGACATAATTTTTGTTAATAAAAAAAGTGACAAAAGAAAAGTATATGTATTTTGTTGCTCACTCACTTAAATGAATATAAACTAATCAAATTATTGGCTAGTCAGAGTGGTACACAACTCACTTTAGATAGTTGGCACATAATGAAGTTTACTCAATCATATTCTCTCTATGTCTATCACTAGACATAAAAGAACACATCCCTAATTGTTCTGAGAAGAATCTTAAAGCAATCACTCCTATTTAGTCACCATTAGCTATGAGGCAGCTCACTCATGGAACAATCTGGATAGCTTGATCTCTTCATCTGCAGGCAGATACTTACCCACAGCATATTTGCCGCTAAGTTTGTTCAGGTAATCCAAATGCTGCGCTTGAATTGAAACTAATTTAACGCGAATTAGTTGTTAGCTCTTCTGATTATTGGCTGACAGACAGGCGCACAGTTGCTTAGAGTCGTGTTGTGTTAGGGTTGGGGGAATTTATTCATTTCATTTGTTTATCGCCTTTAACGAGTGTTGCCGCGCTGCACTTTAATATTTGGCGTGTTAATCTCGCTTAATTGCAAAATTTCGAATCGTTTTTTTCAAGTTAGCGAACAGTTCACACCGACAGCAACAACGACCGGTCGATCGATTGATCAATTGCTGGCTGTTTGTTTTGGTTTTTGGTTTTGGTTTCTTGGGAGGGAGTAGCTTTATGCGGCTGGCCGCTAGCAAAACAACAACTGAACCGTCTGAACGCTCGCTGCAGACTGAAGCGCACAATTTTTGAGGTTTCCCTCGCCTGCCCCAACGGACCAAGCTGAAGATGCTGCCGCAATGTTGCCAGCGTTGGCGTCGACTGCTACTGCGACGTCGACTGCAACTGCGACTGCGACGGCAACGTCAGCATCAATGTTGCCAACTGTTGATCATGTCTAAGACTCGCTGCGACTCTTGGCAGCCGAGTGAATGAAAGCCACCTCGACTCGTGTTTTTGTTTTTGTTTATCGCCCAAGTGGCCCTTATGGGCTTTTTGAACTTGGCTTCGGAGTGCAGCGGTTGCAAATTAAATCTCAGCGCTTTGCCCCACACATGAGGCAATCATAATCGAGCAATTCTACAACAAAAGGCGAACTGTTATTTAATTAAGCCGTTCGCTGGGGCCTTATGCGTGTCTCGTTTTCGACAACTTGGCAGACGGCGCGTCGCTCGTCTCTAGCGCCACTTTCCAATTCGCCTCGTCTCTCTCGGGTCTGTTTTATGATGCTAGCGGAGTTATTTAACCGACTGCGGCCCCATCTTCACAACTGGTTTTTGTTTTTGTTTTAGGTTTTGGTTTTGGTTTTGGCCATGCCAAAATCCTTGCCTGCAGCGCTGGCCAAATCTTAATGAGCCACAGCCGCAGCCACAGACATGGCCAAAAGGCCAGCGGGAACACGCGCCACGGTTCAAACTTGCCCAGGCTTCCGCCTGTCCGGCAGTCTAGCCGCACAATTTTTGGTAAAAATTTCTCTCAAATTAGCGCCATTTATGCATGCAAATTAGTTCAGCTCTCGGCCACGCACCGATTTCCGCTGCTCTCAGACACTTCCTCTTCGCTTGCACTTTTGACCAATATTTGCGCAAAAAGTGCAATTGCCTATCTCGTGTTCACTTTGTTTGCTTTGCTGAACTGTTGACCACTTCGACTGTTGGCCATGTTCACATGTAGATGCAGCTACCAGCTGCGCTCTGCTGCAACTCTGATGGCAGCTTTGGCCATGAATGGCTGGCTGACCTCAACGCACTTTCGAAGCAGTGTTGAGGACCATGCTCTCTCTATGCTTGAAGAAAACTTCAATTATTTTTATAACAGATTAAAAGATTTTCTTGAAGCGCTAGCCTCGAGCTGAGCAGCCCAATTGAAAGTATTGATACGCAATCGATTTAATTATGACAAAGTTATTAAATTATTAAATAATGAAAGGAATGTTAAGCACTTGAGTTAACATGCATATTTACACTATTTATGACTGCATCGCAGACAAATTAACAATACTGCAAGCGTGGTCGTAAACTGGCTAAGTGTTGAGTGGCGATGTGCTTGGCTCTTCCGCAGTTGACTCCAGGCAAGCAGAGGCAGTGAAAAGTGCGACTTGCCACATGGCTAACAAACAGCACTTGAAACCGGTGAAACCATAGCCACAAATACAGTCAGAGTCAGAGTCCCAGGCACATCATTTAGCGAATATTATTATTCGTATTTGCGACACGTTTAGTGAGGCGCAGGCTGCGCCCAAAAACCAAACATCGATGTCGAGGCATACAATGCCATAGAGCACTGAGCATAGACCAAGCCAAGGCATGCTATGCCATAGCATGGCATGCATAACACCAGCCAGCTTTAGGAGTCGAAACCTGCTTTCTTCTTCGTGACTTTTGATATTTGAGTGGGGGCCTCATCTTGTGCGCTTTGAACCCGTTTGCACCCTTTTCCGTTTGCCGCCTTATCGCATATGTATCGTATATGCGTTTCTCCATTCGACTGGAAACAAATTTTCAATTTGACTTTTGGCCAAGCCGAGTAGCAGGCAGACTCTTTGCCATTTTGTACATTGAACAAATTTCGGCTGTGGTGCGCAGCCAGAGCCTGTTCAGAACCGCCATCACCTGATCTCGGCGGCAGCTGCACACGACTCCGAACTGAACTTCGGGCTGAACGTGAGCCGCATTGCTGGGCTGCTTGTTAGCCAGCGCTCAAGATTGCAAATGCCAGCTCTCATTTGGACCCATTGCCATTGGGTAATTTTTTCCTAATGAAGTTTTGTGGTTGAGACTGTGAAGGAGCAGCGCATACTTTTGCCTAAATATAATATTTTTTATTTCATTATTCTATTAGCTGGCCTCATAGAGGAAGTTGTGCTGCGGGTATTCACATTTCGTCTGGTTTCATAAACCCCAATGAGGTAAACAAATTTAATCGATCTCCGCTAATTTTACAACATATTTTGTGCTACTTGGCACACCTCCTAATAACTACAGCTAATAACTGCTGGACACGTGTCTGCATAATGAATTCCGTTTTGAGGGATTCGCGGCTCTATTATGACATGCGCCTGTCATAGTGCCTCAGTCACAGGCGGGTATTTATATTTATTAGTGGCAAATTAAACAAGCGATCAACCTGCGCTTCGTAGGGTATATAAATAGCTGAAGACAATTGGGAAATCTGTTCAAAATATGATATGCTGGCTCGTCTGCCGTCGTGGAGGTAAGACAAAGGCCTTTGTGTGCGGCGCGTATAAAATAAATATGTCAATAAGAGCAGCAGGCAATAATTTGAAATGCAAATAGTAGAAAGATATAGGCAATGGATCCATTGATCCAATCGTTTAAGGTGTGAAATATAGATGCCACACACTCACACACACACACACACACACACACACACACACACGCACCATTTGCCAACGCATTTCGGTCTCATTTGCATTTGCGGCTTGGGCTGGGATTTCAGTTTGAGTTTGAGTTTGAGTTCGCGTTTGGAGGTCATCATCTTCATCAGCGTCTTCTTCGCATAGACGCATTTGATACGGATCTTAAGCCGTGATTTGGTAGCCATTGCCGGTTTCGGGTTTGATTTCAGTTTCCATTATTCAGCATAGTTGCTTGGCCCATTCCAGATGATACGAAATGAGTTTTTAAGTAAGCTAAATCAATCATTTGGCAGCCGGTTAATTGTTGGCCACACCCGCGAAGGCAGGCGGCTTCGGTTTGACTTTTGATACCCCCACATTGTCTGCTCGTTGGGCTACTGACATGCTGGGCATTAATAGGCAGCATCCGAACTCCTGTACCAACCACACTCGCCCGCTGACCAGCCATTGTCTGTGGCTTAATGTCAAGCCGACGCATTTATCTTCAGCCAACTGTAATTTTTCAGTGCGTCAGGCCTCGGCCAGGTCTGAAATCTTTTTATAGAAATTGCTGAAATACACAAAATTATGCCAGAGAAACTCGAATTGAATGGCTGCGTGTGATTGACATGCTAATTCAATTTAGATTCGAAATACAAAATGTTACCCCAAACACTCTAAGAGCTCTCTAATTGTAGCAGCTGCAATTGGCACTCTCGTTTGTAAGGTTTTGTCTTCGATGTAGCAATGACATATTCTGAATGGATATAAAACACTAAAACGAAAGCTATTTCATTCAATAACAATTCAATTAACCTGTGAAGGATAAGCCAAGCCCACTTCGAATTATTTTACTCACCATACTTTCCCCATCTAAATATAAATAATCGAGGAATTTTAATTAGTTTCATTGTAATATTTTCAATTAAAATAGCTGTTAATTGAAGAGGAATAACTTTCTGCTGATTATATAATCAGACTTTCTACCCAGCCCACTTAATTAGAATTTCGTTATGCGCATAAATAGCTCACAGCGCAAGGAGAAGACAGTCGATTATGATGTGAATTTGCTGGCAATGCTCATAAAACAACGAAATGCCAAGTGGCGGCCATTAATAACGCATGGCTTGGGCTTGGGCTTGGGCTTGGGATTAGCGCGGTCCAGCCCAGCCCCGCCCAGACGCGCCCCGGAATTGACCTGTTTGGTTTTTATGTAACAAAGTGTCGATACGACTAATAATACCATAAATCTTGTCCAATAATATCTTTGGCTGCTTTGTCTCGGTTTCGGTTTCGGTTTCGGTTTGGGTTTTAGCTTCGTTGCATCAACTTTGCGCACTTTGCTTCACGTATTTAAAACACAAAACTCAGACAAAAAGAAATTAATTTGGTTTATTTGTGCGCTTTGCTGTTCCTAAGGTGATTAGCTCTTCGCCGACACCCACACCCACACCCGCCGCTCAGCCCGAGGCGCCACAGAACGCCCACCTGTGCTGACTGCGTGTGAAAACGCCAAGTCCAAGATAGACAAAAGCCAGCGTTTCCTCCAAACACACTGATTATATGCATATATCTCTCCCTCTGTATATGTATGGGTTAAGCCGATCTATTGTTATGCTGGCTCATCATTTGTCATACGAGTCGCGGCTGATGGACAAGGTTGCCTCGCCTGGCCTGGCCTGGCCTGACCTGGCCTGGCTTGGCGCTGCTTTGGCTGACAGTTTATTTTCAACACGTCCATATATTTGGCTCAGCTTTATTCGCTTTGAAAATACAATATGAAAACTCTTTACACACACACATACACATACACACACACACATATACATATACATACTCAAATATAAAATTCAATCTACATTATGCAAAAATAATATCCTTCGGCTTCCGTATTGGTCAACTGCTGCTGTTCCCCAACTTTTCTGTTCTCTCTTGACTTAGAGCTGGCTATTGGCCAGGTGATTGTCGATGACCACCTGTATGATGCGCATGCAGTCCCTTTGCCTGGCTATGGTGTTGTCTATCAGCTGCTCGATGAACTGGCTGGCCTTGATGTTCGTGTTGGGCGGTATGTCCTGGGTGCAGCTGACGTACTTGTTGAAGATCTCCGTGTTCAGGGACGTGGCCAGATAGCGTTCGCTTTCGTCCTGCTGCAGCAGCTTGTTCAGCACCTGTGCGGCGGCTAGCAGCTGGTCTTTGTGCTTCTCATAGGCGCGCAGTTCCTGCAGATTCCCATAATCCGCACTATTCAGCTGCACGTAGCGCTCCCCGTCCTCGCCGGTGGCCTCGCCTGGCTTGATTGACTTCCTCGTCAGCAGCTGGCGTATGTGGTATTTGCGTTCCGTCACGAAATTGCCCAGCAAATAGCCTGCGAAGAGAACAAACGACTCATTAGCAAGTGCCGCGGCATAAGCCCGACTGCCGCCCACCTGAGATGAGCATGAAGAAGCCAATGATGAGCAGGAGTGAGGCGCAGGTGCGCTTGCTCACAAATTCGCGCGAGCTGCTGTTGGCCCGCACAGCCGTCTCATAGCTGAGCACCTGATGCATGCTGTACACCTCTGTATGCTTCGTTTAAGGGATAACTTATTTTGTCTTTAGTTAATAGATACGTTTTGAACTTGTTCAGCTTTTCTTGGGCAACGTTTATCGCGGAACATTCTGTCGATTGTACTTCTTAGCAAGTCAAACTTGTGGAATAAGCCAGGGAACTAGGGAGTAAATAGAAATAGAGTAGGAAATATTATTTAAATTTACAATAAATATATATGGGAAATTAACGCTCAATAGAATTGCTTTTATGGTAATGAACGTCATTAAATATGCATATCCATTAGTCAGTTTCGCAGGCAGCTATAAATATATATGCATATATATAATGTGTTCATATAAGTATGTCCCATAGGCATTTCCCCTCAATAAACAATTTTAATACAAATTTTTGTCCAATTCAAAGCCGTCAAATATTTACTAAACGAAAACGCAGTGTGAGCGCCTCGAGAGCAATTTAGTTTGATAAATGGGCAAATCGCAATTTATGTTACGTTGGGCAGGCCTACGCAAAACTGTGCAAAACTTGAAGCGAGTCATAAATTACAGCACGTATAAAGCCTCGTATGTGTGTGGGTAGAAAACTGATAAAATTGTGTTTAGCATGGCGTATACGTGATATTTTAAAACATCCACAAGAGTTGTAAATATACGCCTTAGCTGTGAGCTTTAAACATATTTTTAGTTGATGCTCATACAATATGTGAATTATTATAATATATTATTATATTATTAATTATATATATTTAATCTAAAGCTGAACTAATTTTAATATACTTTAAATAAATATTTAATTTTGTCTACTGAAAATTCCAATGAACTCTGCCAGCTGGCAGGAAAAAGAAAACATATTTACTGCATAATATCGCAGCGTTCTACGAGCTGCAGTCGGCCAGAGGCACTTTCACTTACCCAGCTTTGGCGCAACAAAGAGGAGCCTTTGGAATCTTTCTGTTTTGCTTTTTGTACTTTACAGCTCGATGCTCCCCTATATATAATATGCTTTATATGTATGTATATATGTACAAAGTATTTGTGGCTCTCACTTCAATAACAACAACGAGAAAAAACTAGAAGTATATTTTTATATTTTGATTATTTCCGGGAGTGCGCGTTATCCTTTGCGGCTTGGTAGGTCCGTTCGCCTTGCCACCAAATTGTGCACTGAGCGCCAGCCACAGTCAGGCATCGGCTTTAATACAGTCAGAGGCGGCGACAGTTGGTGGTGAATTCGCTTCGCATTGCTCCTGTTACGAGTGGTGCCTGTGGGTGGTGCATGGGCGCTACTTTTCCTTGCTGTTCCCCCATTGCCACGTTTGGGTCAAGTTGAGATGCGACTGTCAGCGTGAATACAGAAATGCCGCAATAAATTCATGATTAACGGACATTTCGATTTGAGGCGTGCATCTTTGAAGCCGTATCGATTTCCAGACAGCCGACAAGAGCATCTACTAGTTCGTCGCATACTTCACATGGTGTTAATGCCGTCGTTTGTTCTCTTTGGCCTTTTTTGTTTCCTGTAACGCGCCTACTTCAAGCATATCACATGCTACTTGTGCCACTTGTGGTGGCAGGTGTGAGCGTGGGTGTTGTCTTGGATTAGTTTACGGCGTGCACTTTGATGTCGTCGCTAGCCGCTTATTCCAGGTATTTAAAGCACTCGAGAAAGAGAGAAAAATGTAGTGAACTTGCTTCTTTAGCTAAGTTATCTATAGTCCCTTTTATATATATTACTCATACGCAATGTTGTCCTTAACATGTTATATATATTACTCATACGCAACGTTGTCCTTTGCATAACTATAGCAGATTCCTTTATAATTGTTCTTTATTTAACAATTTTCTCGCCTTCGTTTCCCTTCTCGCTCGCTATTCTGCTAAATTACACAAGTTCATGTGAGTCCGTATTTGTTTTATTTTCGTGCTGCTTTAAATATTTACCTGCATCTGCTCAAGCAGCTACTTGTTTCGCTTACAAAAATAAATCATGTAATTGTGTAACAAAAAAATCTAGCAAAATGCAACTTGTTAAGGCAAACTTGAAGCCACCCTCAAAGCTGTTGCCACATAGTAAATGCTGTTGTTGCTGTTGTTGTTGTTGCTGTCAGTGAAAGTGGAACTTGTGCTAACAAGCAGCAATATGTCCTCCTGCCTCTCAAGGGCTGAGAGATACATTTCGCTCGCTTACAAGTGGCGGGCGAAACGAAAGCCCTGCTGTCAGCAAACCAATGGAGCTGGCCGGGGCTAGGGGCGAGGTGTTCGTGGAGGCCAATGTTCCATTAAGTGAAACGGCTTTTGCCACGCTCTATGCGCACTGCACATGCAAATGGCCACCTAAGGGGGAGGAACTTGGTATAGGTGAGGACTTTTTGTGTGCGAATCATTTTCAAGGCATAGCAGCAATGGGAACTAGCTGAGATGAATGTCAAATGAATTTCGTATTGTTAATGAAATATATTTACTCCAACTAACATCATTAATGAGCATAATTATTGACGCAATCAGTTTGCACCTGTGCGCCGGCTTAGCTATTTCCAATTTCAATAAAGTTATTTCACTTTTAATTAATTCCTCCGCCCCTTGTCAGCCCACTCATTCGCATTCGCAAGCTTAATCTCAAAATTCCATTTCGCGCACACAGAGAAATGTCAGCGCAGTGCATTGCACTCTGCATCCTGCAACATGCCCACCCATCGCCAGCCTGCACTCCACACACAACTTGAACACGTTCGACGCCATTTTTGCCAGCCCACCCACTGTGGCAACCTGTGCTTTCATGTCACCAGCACTCGCACTCGCACTCGCACTGGCAGCGCATTAATTTCCAAGTGCATTGACATAGAAACACGCACAGCGCACAACGCACAAAAGTAGGCAACCTGCAACCTGCAACCTGCAACATGCAACGTGCAACAAGAGATGCAGTCAAGTAGTGACAGATGCAACCGATTGTTGCATAGTTGTTGCTTTTGTATATTAATATCGGATGATGTATCATCGATATGAAAGCTATATATGACATATATAATTTATATTATTTTAATAGTTTTTATCGAGAAGTTCTACTCTGCTTAAAGTCAACTTGTTGCTGTCTTCTATTCAAGTTTCAGCTACATTGCTCCCACTCTCACTCTATCTCTTTGCGGACTCCTACTCCCTCTCTCTCTCTATCTCTTTGCTGACTCTCTTTGAAGCTCAAACTGTAAAGCTTTAAAGTTGTGTGCATATAAATATGCTTTGAGTTTTAATAAAAGCTTTGCCTGAAGCTGTTGCTCTGTTAACTGTTATACATGCAAGTTGCAAAAGCCAGCTATGCCCATGACTCTCTGTATAACTAGTTTAGCACAGATAATCAAATATGTTCAAAGCTTTTATTAAGCTGTCCAAATGCGAGTTGTCTGAAGCCAGCTTCACAAGGCTAAACAAGGGCTCAGCATTAAGACTTCGATTCAAATTATAAAGCTCTGCCGAACCCTACATTATGCCGGCTTATCATCGATTCTGGGCTGTGCCTGGGCACATAGCACATTTTAGTAAACGAGTCTGGCTTGTTTGTGGGGCTTCTGAAATCGAAAATCGAACATAATTTGTCTCGCATTCTGCATTTGTTTCCTTGCATTTTTCACGTGCGTCGCGTTCGCGTAGCCCGTTGGGGCAGCAATGCAGAATGTGGCAATCAGAGAGCTCCGAAGTCAATTGGCGATTAGCATGGGGCCCTGGCGGCGCCCATTGACTTGCCTCGCATACGCATTGACCGAGTTTTGAGCGAGCGCTAATGTAATTAGCGGCATATACCACGTCGTACTGGCCAATTGCGGGCAGTTGAACACGGCTAATTGAAGACAACGCATCGAGCACCGCAAAAGCAGACCACACTCGGAGATTGAGCCAAGGATTAAACTGTCTGTTGCCCAGGACCTCTTGTGCAGTGTGGTGTGAACTGAAAATGTGAAGTGTTGGCCAAGCCGTTCGCGTTCCAGTTGATATTGTGTTAAAAAAGGCAGCGCCAGGATGGAAACGGACGCTGAAAAGGCGGCTGGCTCCCGCCTGGACTACGATCTGATGATGGCCGAGGAGTACATACTCAGCGACGTGGAGAAGAACTTCATTCTGGCCTGCGAGCGCGGCGACTTGCCCGGTGTCAAGAAGTTAGTATTCACACACGTTCGCTAGACGATGGCAGGCTAATGCGAAGCTCTTACAGAATCTTAGAGGACTACACCGAGACGCCTTCCGACAAGTTCAACATCAACTGCACGGACCCCATGAATCGCTCGGCTCTGATATCAGCCATTGAGAATGAGAACTTCGATCTGATGGTCCTGCTGCTGGAGAACAACATTGAGGTGGGCGATGCTCTACTCCATGCCATATCAGAGGAGTATGTGGAGGCCGTCGAGGAGCTGCTGCAGTGGGAGGAGAGCAATCACAAGGAGGGTCAGCCCTATGTGAGTTGACTGACTTTTCTCTAATAGTCCATGATTCAATCTTTCGTTGTGGCCAGAGCTGGGAGTCGGTGGATCGCTCCAAGTCCACTTTCACCACGGACATAACGCCACTGATTCTGGCCGCACATCGCAACAATTATGAGATACTCAAGATCCTGTTGGATCGAGGAGCAACGCTGCCCATGCCGCACGATGTCAAGTGAGTGGAGAAGAATTTCCAATAGAATTCATTTACCTTTGTTGCCTCTGCAGGTGCGGCTGCGATGAGTGTGTGACCTCGCAGACCACGGACTCGCTGCGGCACTCGCAGTCGCGCATCAATGCCTATCGGGCGCTCTCGGCCAGCTCGCTGATAGCACTCAGCTCACGCGATCCTGTGCTCACCGCCTTTCAACTGTCCTGGGAATTGAAGCGCCTGCAGGCCATGGAGTCGGAATTCCGTGCGGAATATACGGTAACCGATCACTGAGAGATTCATGAGCTGGAAAAGGACTTTTTATATAACAAAATATTTTCAGGAAATGCGTCAAGCGGTTCAGGACTTTGTAACGGCGCTCTTGGATCACGCACGCACCTCCATGGAGCTGGAGGTGATGCTGAACTTCAACCACGAGCCATCTCACGAGATTTGGTGTCCCGGCCAGCGCCAGACGCTGGAGCGCCTGAAACTAGCCATTCGCTACAAACAAAAGACGGTCAGAGCCACATCTCTCTCTCTCTCTCTCTCTCTCTCTCTGTCTCTCTTTCTCTCGCTCTCTTTTGTGGTACTTATTCCATTTCGTTATCCCTTTGCAGTTTGTGGCACATCCAAACGTGCAGCAGTTGCTCGCTGCCATTTGGTATGAGGGCTTGCCTGGCTTCCGCCGCAAGCAAGCCTCTCAGCAGCTCATGGACGTCATCAAGCTGGGCTGCAGCTTTCCCATCTACAGCTTGAAGTACATCCTGGCACCAGACTCGGAAGGTGCCAAATTCATGCGCAAGCCCTTCGTCAAGTTCATCACACACTCCTGCTCCTACATGTTCTTCCTAAGTGAGTCTTAGAATCTCTTAGAATACTAGAATTTAGTTTTATTATTCATTTTCTTTTATTTTATAAATTTAGTGCTTTTGGGCGCCGCTTCGTTGCGCGTGGTACAAATTACTTTTGAGTTGTTGGCTTTTCCCTGGATGCTGACCATGTTGGAGGATTGGCGCAAGCACGAACGCGGCTCGCTGCCGGGACCCATAGAGCTGGCCATCATCATGTACATTGCGGCGCTAATATTCGAGGAACTCAAGAGTTTATACTCCGATGGCTTGTTTGAATACATCATGGATCTGTGGAACATCGTGGACTATATATCGAATATGTTTTATGTCACCTGGATACTCTGTAGAGCCACCGCTTGGGTGATAGTGCATGTAAGCTGGGCTCCTTATATTGTTCATGAACTACTTTGCATATCGTTTCCCTTTCAGCGAGATTTGTGGTTTCGTGGCATCGATCCGTACTTTCCTCGCGAGCACTGGCATCCCTTCGACCCCATGCTGCTCTCCGAGGGCGCCTTTGCGGCGGGCATGGTCTTCTCCTACTTGAAGCTGGTGCACATATTCTCGATAAATCCGCATCTGGGGCCGCTGCAGGTCTCGCTTGGCCGCATGATTATCGACATTATCAAATTCTTCTTCATCTACACCTTGGTGCTCTTCGCCTTCGGCTGCGGCCTCAATCAGCTGCTGTGGTACTACGCGGAGCTGGAGAAGAACAAGTGCTATCACCTGCATCCCGACGTAGCTGACTTTGACGACCAGGAGAAAGCCTGCACCATCTGGCGCCGATTTTCCAAGTAAGAGAATACATTTTTAGGAGAAATCTCTGCAGTTCAAGTTCTGAGCAAGTCTGCTTGCAGCCTGTTTGAGACCTCTCAGTCGCTGTTCTGGGCGTCCTTTGGTCTCGTAGATCTGGTCTCCTTCGATTTGGCTGGCATTAAGAGCTTCACGCGCTTCTGGGCACTGCTGATGTTCGGCTCCTATTCGGTGATCAATATCATTGTGCTGCTCAACATGCTGATTGCCATGATGTCGAACTCGTATCAAATCATCTCGGAGCGTGCGGACACCGAGTGGAAGTTTGCCCGCTCGCAGCTGTGGATGAGCTACTTTGAGGACGGCGGCACCATACCGCCGCCCTTCAATTTGTGCCCGAACATGAAAATGTTGCGCAAGACACTCGGACGCAAGCGGCCCTCCCGCACCAAGAGCTTCATGGTAGGTGACTCCACCCTAGCCCGGGAGCTTGACAATCAAGACAAATCCTTTGGCAAATCAGTTTTAATAAAGCCCCCGTGGCTATTTACTCTGCGTCAATGTAAATGCGCTTAGCTCGCACTTAAGTAACCCCGCCCCCCTGTCATCTGCCTCTTGCAGCGCAAGTCCATGGTGAAGGCGCAGACGCTGCATGACAAAGTGATGAAGCTGCTGGTGCGTCGCTATGTGACCGCCGAGCAGAGGCGCAGGGACGATTACGGCATCACCGAGGATGATATCATTGAGGTGCGCCAGGACATCAGTTCGCTACGCTTTGAGCTGCTGGAGATTTTCACCAACAACAGCTGGGATGTGCCAGACATTGAGAAGAAGACCCAAGGTAATGCCCCACCTTCTGACTCAAGCCACCCCCACTAAGCCCACTCTCTCACCCACTGTCAGCCGCCGCTCGCACCACCAAGGGTAAGGTAATGGAGCGTCGCATTATGAAGGACTTCCAGATTGGCTTCGTGGAGAATCTGAAGCAAGAAATGGACGAGAATGAGAACGGACGAGACATCTTCTCCTCACTGGCCAAGGTCATAGGCAGAAAGAAGACTCAGAAGGGGTAGGAAATCTTCATTTTGTATCAGATAAATTTCTTACTGGACTTAAATTACAGCGACAAGGACTGGAATGCCATTGCTAGAAAGAATACGTTCACCGCGGATCCCATTGGCTCGAAACGCTCCTCGATGCAGCGCCACAGCCAGCGCAGCTTGAGGCGCAAGATCATTGAGCAGGCGAACGAGGGTCTACAGATGGATCAGACCCAGTTGATAGGTGCGTGCATCGTATACTTTACACGATTCACACTCATGCCTCTGCTCGTACACAGAATTCAATCCCAACTTGGGCGATGTGACACGAGCCACGCGTGTTGCCTATGTGAAGTTCATGCGCAAGAAGATGGCCGCTGATGAGGTCTCTGTGGGCGAGGGCGAGGAGCCAGCGAGCAACGGCGCAACGGAGAAGAAACCAGATGCCACTGGCGTAATTATGGCTGACTTGATGACTATATATATATACATATATATAACCTATAGCTTTTCAGTCCAAAAAGATGGCAGCTGGCGCAGGCGGAGGCGCGTCCGTGATGGCAGCCGCAGCTCTGCGTGCCTCCGTCAAGAACGTGGACGAGAAAGCCAACGAGGCGGACAAAAAAGACGATAAGAAATCCAATGATGTCAAGGATAAAAAGCCCGCAGATGACAAGCAATCTGTGAACGGCAAGAAACCTGGCGATGCCAAGCCCGATGCTAAGCCCCAAGCGCCAACTGCTGCTGCTGCTGCTGCTGCTGGTGGTGGTAAGCCAGCTGACCAGAAGCCCGCGCTGCCGGGCAGCAAGCCGCCGACTGCAGCCAACGGAGCTAAGCCCAATGAACAGGCGAAGACTGGCAGCGATGCAGCGAAGCCCAATGCACCGGCGCCACCGGCTAAGCCGGCTGATGTTAAGCCGGCGGCCCCCAAGCCAAATGAAGCCACTAAGCCGGAAGCCGCAGCCAAGAAGGAGGATGCAGCCAAAAGCGAAGCGGCTAAGCCGCCTGCAGCTGCTGGAGCAGCGGCCAAAAGTGCAGCGCCGTCAGCGCCCGCAGATGCCAAGCCGGAGACCGATAAGAAGTCCGCCACGACAGCAGCCACGCCCAGCGGTACCAAGGCAGCGAATGAGTCCAGTGGTGGAGCAACGCCCGCCGCTAAGCCGGAGGACAAGAAAGGCGGAGAGGATCAGAAGGGCGATGAGAAGAAGGAAAAAGACGCGAATGGCAAGCCGGGCGAGGCGAAGCCCGCTGCAGCTGCTGGGGCTCAGCCAGGCGATACCAAGCCCGATGCCAAGAAGACAGACGACAAGAAGCCCGACGACAAGAAACCTGCAACGGCACCGCTCAAGCCAGCGATTAAGGTGGGTCAGAGCAGCGCCGCAGCCGGTGGCGATCGCGGCAAGTCCACCGTCACAGGCCGCATGATCTCCGGCTGGCTCTAGAGCAAGCCAGAGGAACATAATTCAATAAATCTTTAGTTCATATCTCTAGCTGAAACTAAGTACTCAAAATGTGTGTAAAACAAATAAACGAAATTTAAAGTTTAAAATTATTTTTGTGTTATTTTTACTAAGTATATCTTTATATAAAGTAAAAGAAAAATTTAAGTCGAGATTCCTCCATCTTTATTTCCATTAGTTTATATTTATGCTGCTTCCAATATGAATATGTATGTATTTACAGAGTCTCAGCCAGGCTCGAATCCCCTCTCTCAGATGGAAAAATAATACATTAGTAATCATCTGTAATCATCTGTAATACATATATAATATTAATGATATACTAGTTGCATATGTTGTAAACACTTTTCAACATTTTGAACATTCAGAGAAATTACTTAAATTAGAACTAAAATTTTAAAACTCTTTCATAAATATTTTCAATGCGAAAAAGTTTCATATTTGATCTATTTCAATAAAAATCGAAAGATTCTTCCTTAACAATACCATTTCAAAGACTTTTCAACCGCAACTATAAAGTTTTCAAGTGCGATTTACTTGTAAATCTATGCAAATTCTTTCCACCCATTTGTCTTAGCCATTGGCATCAAGTATTTAGCTTGGGCAACATTTCATTGCCCACAGGTGGTTGGTTGCTAGACACACACATACACACACACACACACACACACACACACACACACACACACCAACACACAGACACGCATAGCAGCTGCCCCACCACGGGTTGCCTTCACTGTACGTTGCTCTGCTATTGGTCTAAGCTTTGGCATATAAAAGGACACGACTGGCAAGCAGCATCAAGCATTGTCTCAGCGCACGTCAAGAAGTAAACATCTGACAAGGACACAAATACTATATATATCTATATCTATATACCGAGGACTATTTCATCAGCTGCGAAATGAAGTCGTTTTTGGGACTAGTCAACATTGCGTACACAATTCTGCTGCTTGTTTTGCTGACTAAATTCACAGCTGCAGGTGAGTCGAGGAGTAGCGCATAAAAAAGTGATTTAGCCTCAATAAGGGACCTATTAATATGGCTTACCCAAGTGTAAATCCGTGCGCAATAAATCTTCGCGCAGAAGTGTAAGGACCACGCAGACAATCCTTCAGGCCATTTCAATTTGTTTTCATTAAAGCCTAAGCTGAGCAGCGAGCGTAACTTTTCCGAGCTTTACATTTTTAAGCGAAATTTAAATTTTATAATTTTAATATTGCTTCGATTACTTTAAGCTATTTCGTTTGGACCGAAATTCGATAGTAAGTGAAACCTTGCATGGAAAAATATATATATCTTAACAGATTTATTATAATATTAAAGAGATGATTTAACATTTACTTCTCCTCAGAAGTGGAGCACGACAAGATCCGTCGAGGTGCCAACATGGGTCTCTATGCCTTCCCGCGTGTGGGACGCAGCGATCCGAGCCTGGTGAACAGCCTGCACGATGCCAGCGATGCGGTTGCCTATGAGAATATCTACGGCATGGGTGATGCCTCCCCCGAAGACTTCGAAGGTACGCAGAGCTTATATCTATTTCTACTTCAACTAACAGAGACTCTTTAGATTACCAAAAGCGGCCTGGCATGGTGGCTTATCCGCGCATTGGTCGCAGTGAGTCTGAGCTGAGGAAATGGGCCCATTTGCTGGCCTTGCAGCAGGCGCTGGACAAGCGCACCGGACCCAGCGCCTCGTCTGGTCTCTGGTTCGGACCGCGTCTGGGCAAGCGAAGCATCAACGTCAAGGACTATCCCGCCGCCGTCAAGGGACAAAAGGAAATGTACTAAACGATTTGACAGCCGCACGCCTCCGAAGGAAACAACAATTCGCACTTGAACATTCTAGTTTGCCAACAATTTATAATTTACGCACTAAACTATGTCATAATTAAAGCTCCAAGGAGATCGATAAAACAACGTAATACTACAATGGGTATATAACAAATCAGTAAACATAACACTAACAAACGGGCTGGTGAGGGCATGCACTAATGGTAAAATTAATTTCGATTTGATTTAGAGGACCTCCGAAACGCATTCAGCATGTAAATAGTATAAATGTCTGAAAATCGAAATTAAATAAAAATAAATAAATATTTATCGGTAAAGCAGTATGAGATTAAAGAGTATTTACTTTGGGCAGAGGCAACATAATATACTCCAGACTATAGATAGGAAACTATACTAATCGAAATTCAATTATATGAATTTTATTTATGAAGGATAAAGGATTATCTACAAAGGAATAATAGTCGGAAAACTAGAGGAAAGGAAAAGGATTTTTAAGCTCTCTCTACAAAATTATTAATTTCCTTTCAAATATTTATCTTCGAGGTTTTTGTGAAAATTTTATTATAATGAAATGGAAAAAAGAGTATGTATATCAGCGTGTTATAGTATTCAATGAAAAATCTGGTAGTTTCTTCAAGGACAACTCCATCCGATTTTGCTTTCCTCAATCCGTTTGCTGCTTGAACTTGCGCAGTTCGCTTTGAATGGCCTCGATAAGCGGCGCAGCCGATGCCGACTGAGCACTAGCCGTGCGACCCGGTGTATTCGCCGTGGAACTGGAGCTGACCAGTGCTCCACGTGAGATATCCAGAATGGTTTCCGGGCGCTGGAAGGGACCAGCGCTCAGGGGACGCACCAGCGGCGAGTGGGAGCCGTTCAGGCTGCTGCCCCAAGCGCTGTAGGTGGGCGACGGCGGCTGCGTGGACTGCGCTGATTTCGGCGTCTTCTCCGGCTGTGCGGTGGCCGGCCGCTCGGCGGTGCTGTAGGTCTTCGGAGGAAAGCTGCAAGGAGGAGGAGCACAAGGTAAGCAGTTGCCTGATCGAAGGGGCCGTCACATACCTGGGTAAGCCGGCAGAAGAGCCGCGATGCTCGCGCTTCGTGGTGCGTCGCTTGTTCGTGAAATCGCGCGAGGGCAGTGGCATGGGCAGGTCGTCCTGGCTGGCGTACATCTGCATGGCACCCTCGAGCAGGCCCTCGTAGTGGTTGCGTATGGCGGACGCATCGTGCATGGGACTGGGGCTAAAGTCAGCATAGCTCCGGGCCTCTGCGGAAGATGTGTGGAGGAAGTTCAGTTGATTTCAGTTGAGTTCAGTGGGGATTCGGTTGGGTTGCAAGTGGGTTATTTGGTTTAATGGTCTCTAAACTGGGTTAACTAATTACAGTTGGGTGCAGGCAATATCAACAACAGCTAGGACTACAGTTGCCCGTTAGTAACGTGTCTGTGCCCCAATTTGCACATCATTATCATCATCATCATCATTAGTATGAGCATGATCAGTGCGTCCACCCGCCTCACCCTGGTTGTCAGCGCTGCTGAGACGTTTCTTGTGCCGCTCCCAGACGACGGGCCCCACAAAGCCCGGATCAGGATTGTCGCTGTGCGAGGCGGAGCGCACGTTCCGCACCGGAGGCGGCGCCTTCGGGCTGGGAAAACTGGCAATGGTCGCGATGGTGCTATCCCTGCTCCCTAAAGACTTGTGCGACTTGAGGGATCTGTTGGAGTTTTGCGGCGCGGCGGCTTGAGGTGCTACAGCATTGACGTTGTCGTAGTAGGTGACGAAAACTGGATCCAGCACGCGATTCAGTGGCTCGGGCAGCGCGCTCTTTGGGAAGGCGCGCACCGAGGCCATGGACAGAAACGAGCCCACGCTGGCCGTGTCCGAGGACTTCTCCGAGGCCTGTGCGCCGCGCGAACGTAGCATCTCCCTGTTGATGGCTTGCGGGGAGCCGACCACACCCTCCTCTGGAAACTCCTTGTCCGTGAATATCGTTTGCTGCTGCTGCAGCAGCTTGTTGCGATGGTAGTTGTTGTGCGGGTTGTAGGCCTCGTTGCGCTGGAAGTTCTCGTAGTTGCGACGCATTGCCGCCGGAGAGTGGCCCTCCTCCGTCGAGGAGTTACTTTGACCCAGGGAACCCTGCACCGGGCTGGTCTCCAGCGAGCCGACGCGATTCTCGTTGAGATAGCGACGCTTCGACTTGTGCCGCGACTTCTCGCTCTTCTTCTCCGACACCACCGAGGCGTATATAGTGTCCTCCAGGCCATCCTCGGCTCGATCATACTGATGTCGTCGTCGCTTGTGGCCATCAAAGAGTCGCGCCGCCTTGTCATCCAGTATGCGCTGCACATCAGCGCTGGGCGGATTGATGGGACAATAGACCGAGGAGTCCGATGTGTTGTCCGTGGAGGAGATGGAATCACGTCGAGCCCGCGCATGAGTCTCAGCCGGTGGTGCCGGGAAAGTAATGCGTGGCTCCCGCTCATACGAAAAGTTTTGCACGCCCACATCCCGAGAGCGCACGGTGCTCTGGTCAGCGTTGGCAGTGGAGCCACCCGCAGCGCTGTCCAGCAATGTGCCACGCGAACTGGGCCGCATCGACTGACCCTCCGAAAGGAGCTCATTGCGCGAAGTCGTTCTGTGAGTAGAAGAAAAAGGTTAGATATGGATCTTTGCTGTGCTGCCTGCACCCACCTGTTGACCGCACTCAGCTCGCGCTGGCGAGCGCGCGTGCGTCCCAGCAGCAGAATGGCCACCAGCAGCAGCATCAGCAGCAGAATGGCCAGCGAGCTGATGACCACCAGAGCCACATTGTTTTTCACCGAGTTGAAGAAGCCCGCATGACCAGCGCGCGGCACAGGGGCCAAGGCTGTGGCCGTGGGCTCTCTGATATAAGCTGCGAAATGAAGGATTCTCAGATATGTAGATAAGATAATAGATAATTTAATGGATAATAGTTAGCTTACGCTCCGATTTCATATAGATGGCCTTGCCCAGGGTGCTAACCGCCTCCGCCTCGCTAACCAGTTCCATGTCCTTGGCCGCCGTCGTGGCCAGCACGGGTCGCCCGTTCACAAGGACCGTGTAGATGAGCTCCGTTTGATTGGCCACGGGTCGCTCATTGCTGCAAGAGTTAAAGGCGCGATTTGAGTATTATCAAGAGCAGCTCGTCGAGTCTATTCAAGTCCTACAATTTGAGGTTAACATACGCATCGGAGCCAGCGACATCGTTGGCCGAGCTGTTCCACTTTTGCAACTCCGCCTCACTGATTTGCGTGATGTTGTGTATGACAACCCGCACTCGCTCCTCCCTATATATGGGTTGTGGTTGTGGATGTGGTTGTGCTTGTTGTTGCTCCTGTTGACTTAACAACGCCTCGCGCATTTCCTGTAACTTCTCCGACTTTCCATTCTGCTGTATTAGCTCCCAGGGGATAAGCGTTACATATGCGCTATAGTCGATGGACTCTGTGGCTGTCGTGGGCATGGTGGAGCTGCTCAGAGGCTCGCCTGACTCCGAGGAGTCGGCGACTGCCCACTCAGGCTCCTCACCCGCCGCCCACATCGTTTTGATTTGATGTGTTGTATCCACCTCCATATCGAGTATTTCCACATCATCGCCCGGCCAATTGGTGGTGGTTGAGGTGTCTAGCCCCGGCTGGTGACGCTCGCGGGTCGCATCTATGGAAACGCCCGCAATTTGCTGTGCTCCATTTATGCCCAGGTGGCGTGTTTGCTGTCTGTGTGGACTCAACTGAAAGTTAGCGCAACTCAGGCTGCAACCAGTAGCTGACTCACCTGGTGAAAGCCAAACGGTATAGACGAGCTAGCTTCTCCTCGAGCATGGGATTATCCCTGGCCGTGTAGAAGCCAGACATCACAGTCAGCAGCCAGTAGCGGCGATCCGTGGAGCTGTAGTTGAATGGAGGTACGCCAGGTGTGCCCAAATCCCAATTGCCGCCACCATCGTCGGGCTTGCAGTCCAGGCAAATGGGTATCTCGATTTCCTTCAAAGCAAATTGAGTTCAGATAGCTGCAGTTTGAGAGCCGAGCCGACTTACATTGTTGCCATCCACGTAGACGGTGGCCACCACAGTCTCCGTCTTGACAATCACATCCTTGCCCTTGCTGATGCCCGTGTGCACCTTCTTCAGGTAGTCGGGCGGCCCATCGCCCGAGCCAGTCCAGAAGAAGTCCTCCAAGTGCACCTCATCCTTCATTTCCGGATAGTTATCATCCAGATCATCGTCTGAAAGTAGCGTGTCCAATTAATTGAATCGGTGCGCCAACTTTTAAATTGTTTTCTGTTGCTACTTCTAGAAGTTGTTTATTCGCGAATCGGCGTCTGTTATTAGACAGTTTCTTGAACTTTTAGTTACTATAGCAATTAACTAGGGTGCAAAAAACTTTATGAACTATTGTAAGACTGCCGCATGGGCTGCCAAGGGAACTGAGTTGGGATATAGTATTATGGAAATTGGCAGTCGAGCTGGAATTTTATTTTAAAAGTGAATAATTTTTGATATAACTATAATTTTTAGTATATTCATTAGTACTCATCTTATATTTATACAAGACTCTGTTGGGTTAGGGGAAAGTTAGTAAAATTCCTATAATAAATATATATTTAGATGCCTTGTCATACGATTTAGGGGCGACCTAGAGTGGGATATAATGGTCTAGTGGTCAAGTGGGGCCTTCATTCCTTTCAATTGATTGTTTGAAGATATATATGAAATGATAAAGAAATAATATGCCTAAGATTGAGAAAAGATAGCTTGCCATATGCTTAAGGGGCGGTCATTAGATAGCCAGGCAATAGATTATTTCAAGTAATTGAAATTGAAGTAAAATTCCTTCAGATATATAAAAAGAAATAAAAAGGAAGCTAGGAGTAGCTAGGCACTTGGGCAACACTCAGCTCTCGAAATAAATTCAAGTTTGTCGTTCAATTTATCGACAAATCATGAAATTTGGTTACCTACCCAACGACGAGGCTCGTCGCAGCCATTATGTTTATGTATCTTATTTTAATAGAGCGCATTGGCGAGTTTGTTTGATCAATTGTCGCTGAGTGCAGCAGCAGCAGCAGCAGCAGCAACAGCTGCTGATAATTTATGCTAAGTGCGCTCCGAGGGGATGTCTCGCCGTGGCCAGGAAGCGGGCTGAGCTTTAAAGTAGTTCAGACTTAATTATGATGGCCTGGCCTCAATGATGATGACTGAGCACTAACCGCCACAATGCCCGGTTAGACAACGGTAATAAATTTATCGATTAGCACTCGGCTCGGTGGCATGCCACCGAAAATATTTGTGGCACAGTTGACCAATTTGTGTGCGTGTTGGCGGCGCAATTAACTCTAACGCATATTTGTGCACCTGTTTCATTATTTTTGTTGCTTTTGTGGGCTGTGTGTCTGCAACTGCTTGGGATTTGGCAGCAATTGTTGGCTGTGTGCTTTATGCAATTACTCATGAATTATATTGATTGTCCTACATATCGTCACAATTTACCAGATTTCGGCTGGGCAAATTTTCCGGGGCACTGACGCATGAAGTCAAAGGTCAAATTGCCAGAAGTGCCGCAGTTGAAGGGTCAGCTCGAGCCGTGACCAGAGCCCAAAAAATACATATATATGTACATATATATATACATATATTTACACCCGTAAATCACTCTCGGGCATCTCGGAACAATGCGTCAAATTTCACCTGGCTTGATGCTCAACTTACCGTGACTCAATTGTATCAGCGACTGTCCAGCGGCCGCCACGCCCCCGCGCCCCCTGCACTTGTGTAGAACGGACAGAAATAATAAAGCTGACACAAGTTTTGCTTTCATTTCACTTTTTGCTGATCTATTATCATATATTTAAGTATATTATCCTGAAACACTTTTAACATTCGGGCAGTTGGTAAACATATTTCGAATTTGTTTATTTATTGCACATATAAATATTTTTATTCTTTAAAATATCTGTTCTATGGCAGCCAATCTGAATTTTGGTTTACGCGTCGCGTTCTCGCATCGCTGAAAGTTGTCCGGGAACTGAGCATTACGTTCTAATCCAAACTTAGGGGCGCACTCTGGCTCTGCCCTGGTGGTTGTTTGTTTTGTTGTTTCAGTTGTGTGGGTACCTTAACTATGTGCAGTACAATACACTTAGAGAAAAAGTGATGTGTCCAAAAATTATAGACTTAAACAGCGAACTTGAAAGAATTTTTAAAATATTTAAAATTTTCATTTTATTTATTTTTATTATTATCAAAAACTTGTATTATTAATCATGCGTCTATTTTTCATACAAATATTATTTTATACATTTTAAAAATATTTTTATATATTATTAAATATATAATATATTGTTTTAAATATTTTACAAATAATTTAAGTATTTAATTTTACATTTTCAAAATAAAACTAATATTTTATGTATATTTATAGCAATTTGAATACACAAATTTTTACAGTGCATCGGCAACACACACGCGACATGCCCCTTTGACGTTGGTTTGGTTACTCGCGGGTTGCGTCGCGCCGCTCTCTGTTTGGGCCGCTTTGTGTCTGGTCAGTTACCTGTGGCAACAATCAAGCGGGCCAATTGCGCGCCAAAGCCGACTCGCAGCTAATAAACAATTCGAAGCTTTTAATTTCCAGCCATGTTGAACACAAAGTGCCGCTAGCTTTGGCATTGTTATCGGCCCATTGATGGGCTAGCTTTACATAGCAAATTCCATTTATGACAAGTTAACGTCTTGCAACAAGTGTGATGTAAGCTTTGCTGTTAGCATAACAGAGCTCTAGCAGAAAGCTGCTTTTGCTGCACACGCTCAATTGCTGGCTGCTATGTCACGCATCAAGCAGCTTGGTTAACAGCAAAACTGAAGATTTGCAGACGAATCAAAAAATCCCCGAAGTGGTGCGACCTTCAAGATACACACCAACTTGTATATACAACAAACACATGTAATTAAACTATTTTCGATGCTTTAATTTATCATAATCATAAATAAAACCGAAAGCCGAACTGCCCCTTAGGCGAGACTAAAAATATTTATTTTTTTGTCTTGATAATCAAATCGATTCTCCAGTTGCTCGAACTTAATTATTTAACAATTTATTGTATTCTACGTCATTTTAAATGCTCGGCAATTATTCATGAGCTTATTTTAAGGCATTCACCCTAAAAATGAGGAAACTATCAAACACCCAGTGATTATCTCGAGTTCTATAAAGAACAATTGGGTAGCACCTTGAGTGGAGGTCGGCAACAATGTCTTGGCTTGAGAACAACTCGATGTTCAAGCTTGTGTTTGTGTCCATGACTTTAACATTAAACACATACGTATGTATATGCCTTGGCTTTTAGCACTCCTAATGACATTTGTTTAGGCGAGCGACGAGCGGCATACTTAAAGTTGCATTAGCCACGGTTCGACTCGTGAGTTTAGCTAATCTGTCATCAGGCAAGCGGCATAATTAACGTGACTAATAATTAATTAAAGCCATCATAATGCCCAAACCCGTAAATTAAATGCAAATTATGCACAGATCTGTTGTTTGTAAATCTGAAGATTCTGTCCACATTCATTGCCAAGTTCCATCTCAGGCGAATGTGTTAATTTGGCATTGGGGCTTGTAAGCCAGCTGAGACTTAAATGTCAATTGAGATATGCACAAACTTGTCTATCCTGATAATGAAAGATCTTCAAATGCTCTTGACCAAAGACCAAGCGCAATTCGGTGTCAAGTCTTGAAACCAGTTTGGAAACGAAACTAAGTTATGGGCAGTAATAAATATATATTTTTTCTGCTCAGTTATTATCACCTGCATATATTCTTAGTAAATAACACGAATTCTTAGCCAGCGGCGGACTTCAGAGATCCAGCGCTGAGTTTACGGTTTTTGATCTGATAACGGGTCTTGAAACCATCCTTATCAGCGGTGTACATGGTAATACTTTCCGTGTCGGTCTTCTCATCGTACGTCGAGTAGGTACCCATGACAACGAGCTGTTCCTCGGGCGTGCCTGGATTCATGATGACACCGATTTCCTCCCGAGAGCTGCCATTGGGATCCTTCACGCTGAGAATGATAATCATAAATTAATTATCAGTTCGTTTGACTGGGCAGAGTTGTACTTACTCCAAGCGATAACCCTCCTTGGTGGGCGACTGGTTGTAGAACTCCGTGACGATATTGGGGAACACGTAGTCCAGGAAGCCAGCTGAGCAGCTGGCTGCCATGACTGCCACCAGGGCGGTAACAAAAATCTATAAGATACAGTTGAACAGGTGAAACTCATATTGAATTGCAGCTGATGGAGCAATTATAGCTAATCGCTCGTCCAGTCGCACAGCACAGCAGCTGCAAGCGCTTAGCATTTTAATTACAATCATTCAGAGACTCAGACGAATGCTTTGAATGCCATTCAAATAGTAGCAAGAGTCTCTTAGCTCCACCCTTGCCTTGGCCGACGGCCGACGGTCGACTACTCACCAATTTCGCAGCTGTCATGTTGATGCGCGGTGAAGTTCCCAAACGAGACTGAGATGGGACTGTGCGGCGATCGACCAGCAGAGATCTGCAAAGAATATTTCAGCGAGGCGTCGGCGCGCCGTCCGTATACAGTCGGATGCGACGTATACGTAATATCTTATATCTGTTTTTTGTTTTGCGTTTAGCTCGCTGTAGCTACTATTAAGTCAAACCGGTCGCTGGGCTATGCTACTGAAGTATCTCTAGGCAAGTCCCTAACCAAGAGGTGCGATGTTTTGTTTTATATAGGTTTGGACTAGCATCCACTTAGTTGACCGATCGGACCTATAATCCAGGGTCAGCCGAATGTCCGACATCATCTCTACGTGGGTGATATAATAAGTAAAATTATAATATTATCTCAAAACGACATCTCAGTGCAGCGCAACAAGCTGTTTTCACACTTGCAAAAGTCACAACCAAAACACATTAAAAATATGTTAAGCTTGAAATATCGAAAATTTTGTGCATCCAAAAGTTATTTATAATAAGCTCTCTCTCGCTTGACGAACTGTGTCAAAATGTAGGCCAGGGCTGAGACTCCAGATGGATCTTAACATAGTTGATAAATGCTTCAACAACAAAAATAATTTATTTAACACAAAAGTATTAAAATAAAATAAATTGCTTCGACTCGTGTCGTGGCTTGGCTTAAGCTAAATAACAAAATCAAATCGAATATCGTTCAAGGCATAGATCATTTCAAATGATTGAATTTCATTTTTAAATTCAGTTCACATATTTAACAGAATTCTTAGCCAGATGTAAGAGACTTGAGAGAACTCGAGTTGAGCTTGCGCTTCTTGAACCGATACTGTGTATTGTAGCCGTCCTTGTCGGCCTTGTACATGGTTATGCTTTCCGTATCAGTTTGCTCATCGTAGGTCGAGTAGGTGCCCATCACAACCAGCTGTTGCTCGGGCGTGCCTGGATTCATGATAACTCCAACCTCCTCGCGCGAGTTGCCATTTGGCTCCTTCAGTCTTTAGGCGTAGAAAAGATCAGTTAGAAATAATCAACTTGGCTTAAAGTAGAGACACCTACTCAAAGCGATAACCATCCTTGGTCGGCGAGCGAGAGTAGAACTGGGCCGTTACACTGGGCACAAGTTGATCCAGTAAACCAGCCGAGCAGCTGGCGGCCAGGACAGCCGCCACAGCATAGAAAAGCAACTATAGGGAAAATATATTAGATAAAGATACAATTTCGTGTTCTCGATTGCACTTTACCAATCTGGCCGCGGTCATGTTGGTGCACACTTCAGTTCCAAAATTCAACTGAAATAAATAATTCTGTTTTTGCTCGGGCCAACATCGCAGATTTGTCAACTATATATATATTAAAGGCGTCAACAACTATTCATATTCTAATGAATATTTTGCCATATTTTCGCATATTCATTTTGACTGGTTTGACACCTCTCTGAGTGGAACTAATCTGATCAATTGATAAGCTACGCATGAAGCAGCGACAAAACTGAAAACTTTTGATATGAATACAGGGTATCTGTGTGAAGTGCATAAGCTTTTAGTACTTGATTTGTTTATATGCTGAACTCATTGAAGAGGGAAATTAAGGGTTAAAGATATATTGCAAAACAATGTAGTAGGTAAAAGGAGGCTTTGTATTTAGTATATAATGAGTCGATACAGCCGTTACAATCTGTTTCTCTATCTAGCTGAATATCTGTCCATATGAATGCAGACTTTGAAATTAATATTCCTATATACTAAATGCGCTATCACTTTCATTATTTTTGTTAGATAAGTCATTCCATTTTCTTATCGATAAAAATCGATAGTTCAATTTCATTTCTGTACAGCAAAAAAATATTTGGAAACCTTTATTGCAAACATATTTATTTCATTAGAAATTAACACAAAAATCTTGAGTAATTATTGATATGATTATAACTCTCGCTTTTTTTGAAACAGCCCTCGCAACAACACTCGTAACTCTTTGCCATTTTGCATCGTTTCATATTTGATGCAAATTTTGGCTTTATTCCTGATCTTATTTGGAACTGTGCTTGAATTAGCATAAAACATCATTCATTTCATACCTAAATACATCTATGTGTGTAGCTATGTAGAAACTCTCGCTCTTTAGCTAATTGGTGGCCAGCGAATATTTATTGAGGTAAGTCCGAACTAACCAGTTTTATTTCATCAAAAATAAAAAACAAATAAATTGAATTATTATAGTCGTATCTTTTCGGCCAGTTTTTATTTCTATACGAGACCCGTTCACGTTCACCTTGGAGTTCTTTCGGTTTCATAAAAAATGGGATTATAGAAAATCGTTTGCCGACACCTGTAAAAGGATGGAAAAGGGGACTCCCGCTATAAATAATGACGCGGCTACAGAAATTCAGAATGAACTCTAAATGAATGAGTCAATAAGTGAATAATTGCAGGAATATCAAGATTATAATTGATTCATAACTTTTGCTGAAAAATGAAAATAAATAATTGCATTTATGATGTAAGCCTGAGACAGACTTGTTTCCGTGTGGAATATATTAATTTGGTCATACTTGGAACAAGTTAGACGCATAAGAAGTGCTTTATTCAGTCTTATAGATAATATGGTGCTCAAGGTACTCCTCTTTTTATAAACTATGTCATATCGACCTGCCTGTTTGTCAAATGCCATAAGCTCGGAGCAAGATATTGCTACTATGTCTGATATCTTCAGCTTTTCACATGCAAATCTAAACAGTCTTAAAAAGTATGCTATGATATCTTGAAGACCTCCATGAAGTCTCTCATATCGTGGTATACTTGAGTGCAAGTCTCAAGCAGAAGCCAAACTTTGCTTCACTTTTCGTTGCCTACTTTTAGGCTTATCGAAAATCTACAAAAATGTCACTCGTTCACCCTTGAACCTGCGCACGCCTATGGAAATTAAATGAACCGTTTTATTAATTACATTTAATTACCGCAAACTTAAATCACTTTCTATTAGCTTCAACGCACCTGGTTTTGCGCGCTTACAAAAAGTAATAACTTGAGCTTGATTTGCATTAGTTCTGTGACTCGACCCGTGCCTGCTTTGTCCAGTTTTCCCAATCCGAACACAAAATTTCACATATGCTAAATTCGAAGTCCACTTGCGAGAGGCTTTGGCCTCTCCTTGCCTTCGTGCTGGTCATCTGGCTGAACCTGACCAGCTCAGGCTTGGTGCAGGCAGCTGATACTGCTGATCAGGAAGTCATATCCTTTCCATCGAAGTGCGAGTGCTCGCTGCTGATGACCTGCAAGTGCTGTGTGGGCGCAGTCTTCACGGCCATGGACCTCAACAAGACGCGTATGATTGGCTGCCAAAGTCTGGATCAATAAAAAAATTTTCCTTTTGCTTTCAGTCTGCATGACATTCAAGGTGAATATACTCAAGGCATCCGTGGATGTGACTGTTGTGCTCGATAACGATCAAGTGTCCAAGTTTACGCTGGACTCCAAGACCACGCCCAGCTTCTGTCTACCCGTACTGTCTGAACTGACGCCCATGGCCGTATGCCTGAAGATGAGCACGAAGGTGTCTGGCCTGACGAACATCAACATGTGCCCCAGTTTCTACAGCAGCTTCTCCGAAAGCCAACTTCTCGCCTTTGATTTCCCATGCATCAAGCTGGGCATGGATGGCCTGAGTCTCGCCTAGAGCAGCGAGCCGATGCTGATAATTGAATAAATGCCAAGAGGGTTTCAAATTTCGTTTTGATATTCTTTATTTTTGCTTAAAATTGCAGCAGCAGGAGAAAAAAAGCCAAATATGGTTTTAGCGCAGGATTCGATTTAGTGAGAGGCTATATACATACATATCCAAGTAGTGCAGTTCCTAACTTAAGTCTAAAGCACTGATTTGCTTATAGTTTTTATAATGTATATATATATATATAATAGATGAAGTTGTTGTATTGTGGTTCTGCATCAAGTTAGTTTCGATCGTAACACAAAATATATATATTTTTATTCGTAAAAACAGTAAAGTTGCAGGTGTTAAATGTGTTTTGGCTGAACCCGTTAAAGAAACCCCAAATAAGTAGCCCAAAACTATGTCGCAGAGCCCGGGCCAACAAACGAAAATCAAAAGTTAAATCAAATACAAATAAACACTCAATTTACAATAAAACTTACAACTGAAGATCACACAAAGGACTGCTAAACTTAAAGGCTATGCGGCTTAGGACTATATAGATATATATAGATATATGCATAATTGTTATCCCCTATCGATGATCGTTTATCGTTTGTGTAAACTAACTAGGGATGGTGCATGTCAACAATATTCGTTAGCCGACTTCCAAATGCCCTTGCCAAGTGCTGCTCCAACCTCGGCTCAGCCAGCTCAGATGCTACCCAATGCAGCGGACGCCGACGTCGACGTCTTCGCCGGCGTTGGCGTCGGCGGGGGCGGCACATCGCTCACAATCGCCTTGCACATGACCATCCTGACTCCGGCTAGGAAGTCGGTTAGGTAACATCATGTGGGCCGTGGCGGTGCCGCCGCCTTGCGTGCGGTGCACATCAGCGCGACGGGCGGTGGTGGCGGCGGTGCGCTGCGCATGCGTGGCAAGGGCTTCATGTCGCCCTTCGGCTGGAGCTGCTTTGGCTGCGTCGTTATGACCTTTGGTATGGTGCCCAGACGCTTCGCCTTGACAAGATCCGCATCGGCGCCGCCTTCCGAGCTAACCGAATCGTACGATGAGGGCGTCGGTGAATGCCTGCGATTGCCCTGCTCGTCCAGCTCATCCGCATCCGCATCCGCATCCACATCCTCCTCCTCATCGTCGTCGTCGTCGTCGTCCTCCCCCTCCTGTTCCTCGATCATCGTGCGAAACTCCTGTATGGAGTCGTTTAGCGCCCACAATTGTGACAGCAGTGAGAGATCCAGTTGACGCAGTCCATACTGAAAGTAGAGGAGAGGAGAGAGGAAATTAGTCAAACGAATTGCCACAAACGATATTAATATGCAACATGTACAAGTTCTTGACGTGGCCACCAACGCGCGCCGCAGCCAGCGCTGCGCTGCAACTTTCAAAAAGCCAAGGCAAACCAATGTATAAAACGTAAGCCACGATCTTGGCTCAGTTGAGCGACTGACTGACTGACTCAATGATTGACTGACTGCCTTCGTTGTTGCTGTTGTTGTTGTTGTTTTCATAGAATTGACAGTGATTGACAGCGCCGCACGGCAACTAAGACTGACGGCGAGTGTCTATAGCGGGGCACACCCACAAGCCCATAGAGAGGTACGCAATTTGCCTGCCATTGATGTAGAATCTTTGAGTCCACATAAATATGGCCAGCTACGACGACTTTCCTGTGACGGCATAAATAAAGTCTGAGAGCCATGTAAGCTGGGATAGACCTTTAGACAAATGAATTAAGACTTATTTGATATATATTTCTCTATAAAGATAGATTTTCCATTTGATTTACTGTATCAATCTAAGCCAAGTTTAAAGAGACTTGAATTCCTTTTAGTATATTTTAAATACTGCATATTCATGGTTTGTTTACCTTTGCCCTTTAGCTGAAACTAGATCTTTTCACCACTTGCATATATCCTAAGCGATTCTCAGTATAAAAATATAATAAAAAGTCAATCTGTCTATCGATATCTTTTGCATTTCACATTCTTCTTTCGCATTTCGCCGCGGGCTACGTATTTATGCCATGACAGCGTTCATCAATCTGCCGACTGCTATCGTGGCCTGACATTTAACAGTTCAGCGGCCCGTCAAGAGGACTGGGACTGGGACTGCGCGAAGACTGTGCTGCGGTCTGGTTATGGGTCTGGGCGGTGGGCGGTGGTGGGGTGGGCGTATGGTAACCTAGCAAACCGCATTTATGGCATTAAGTAACGTGACAAGAGTTCGCGGCGCGTTGGATAGCGCCAGACAGTTGGCGTTAACCCAAACAGCAGCCGCTGGAGACCCGGCTCCGAAGCTCCGAGCACGCCGTGGCCAGCCACGTATGCATATTGCCTTGGCCTGCATTTGTGGAACTCAGCTGCGGCTTGAGTTTAAGTTGCGAGTTTGAGTTTGAGCCGGGCTGACAACGAGACGCTTGTGGTCAAAATGAAAGTTCCCCTGTCGCTGTCGAGTAGGAAGGAAAAATCTCATTTGTCAATTAATATCGCCGCATAATATCTCGCCAGCAAACGCGCGCGCGCGCGCAGAAAAAAATATACATATATATATATATATATATACATGTATAAATAAATAAAAAGAAAAGCAGCACAACTTTCTGCATCGCTGCGGCTTTAAACAAATCCGCTCAAAGCCGGCAAAAACCCCAACCACCACCAGTACCAGCACCCTCCCCCCCCTCCCCACTCTCCTACTCTAGTCTAACCAACGAGCGCCAACTCCCACTCTAAAGTGGGCTGCTAATACGTTAGACGCCAGCCAAGATCTGTATGGGATGGGGGAGATCTGCGTTGGTCTGCATCTTTGGGCATCTGATAGCTGTGAACTGGCTGCTGCCAACTGGCCAACTGGTCAACTGCTTCAGCGTGACATATCCAAGGCAAAGTCAAACTACCCCAAGCACAGGCACCCACAGAGTGAAAGCAGCTGCTGAAAGGTCGCCATAAAACTAGAGTTTAGGCATACTGAAAATTAAATATATTTACTTGATCTGATATTTATTTATAACAGCTGCAATTACGAACAAAATTATACTAGATTTCATATCAAATTTCTTTAAGCTAAACCAAGTTTAGCAAAGCTGGCTCAAGAACTAGTTGAGTTCAATGAGAGCTGCAAGAATAAGCACTTACAATTTGATCAGATGAATATGCTTTTAAGTATTATAAGCCATTTAAGCCTTTTTTATTAGCTACACAATAATTTACAGGGTATTTCTCTAGCCCCAAATGCAGCTCAAAGCAACTTTTGCTGACTTGGCCAGCTTGATTAGCCTTATTTGCGCTCTAACGCAGGTCAGCCACATGCATTAGCACAATTTCAATTGTTACAAGCACCCACACACATGCACACACACACACACACACACACACACACACACATATACACACATTTGCATATATGTTAATTGGCAATTAATTAAGTCGAAGCCCTGAGGCGACAAGTGCAGCAGATTTAGCAATTGCCACAGCCACAGACGCAGCTGCAATTCCAATCAAGCAGCTGGCACAGTTTACACGCCCCCGCAAATATATATCTAAATATATGAATATATAGCAGCCGATATATGCCCATTTCCGCGTTGCTCGCCTACCCACAACGAGTCAAACAATCAAGTGAAACTCTAATCGAATTTCTCGCAGTGCAGCCGAGTTTTCAATCTGTTTGCGGAAGACGAATAGAGCCAGAGGTTTTGCGGCTTCGTAGCGTTCTTTGAGCTATGGCTAGGAGCTCGAGCTAAAGAACTGGCACAACTTCGAGTTGAACTTTGCAGCCACACGGCGTATGGGTAATATGTGTATACAAAACTGAGCCAAGCTCGCACACATCAGCTACTACTCATCAGCTACCCATGACGTACTCATCAGCCATCAGCCACTCATAAACTGCTCACTTCAATGTCACTGAGGCATCTCGCCATGCATCATTTTGTAATTAACAAAACACTGCCAACTCGTTTTGTTTACAATTTTACTTAATTAGCATTAAAACTCTGCCCGACCGACCTTGAGCGACGAGCGAATGCAAATGGCCCAGAAGATACAAGATACAAACTGCTGTGGCTCAACACGGGATTTGGCTTAGATAGCGATGCAGGAGTAACTGCTCAAGATATCAGAGAATAACAAAGCAAATTATTGCTGCTGTCAAAGATTTCCAATCAATCAATCGCTCAATAACAATAATTATAATTCATTCAATAAGCCAGCAAATTATAAAATAAATAATTGAAGCTATAAAACGCGTATATTACACAAACCATTATCTCACATCGGTGCATAATACTTATAGTAAATAACTTTCGATCTAGTATACAGATTAGCTTTAAATCAATTAAAATCAAATGCAAATTTCGTAACACTATTTTCATTTAATTCAAATACAAAGTGCAAGTTTTTGTCGATGCTAGCAAACAGATTTCGAGCTGCGACCTTCAAGAGACTGGAATGCAAATTTAAGACGTGCCCGAGCTAGGAGTCGTATAAAATCTGGTAAACAAATCGTGAAAGGAATATGAGAAGCAGATAAAACTATAGCAGAGCTTTTGATAAGATCTCGATCTAGAAACCCCAGTGGATCTGCAAAGTTATAGTCGTATCGTTGTCATGGCTGGAATATTTATATATATTTCTAAGCTTGCAAGTCACATAACGCGGACAGCAGCCGGCGAGTGTGCCACAAATTTAGCATTAATGAGTTTTTAAAGCGTTTGTTCTTAACGTTTTTTATTTCCCTTTTTTTTGTATATATATTTTCTGTCATTATGCAACGCGAGAGGCAAGTGGCAGGCAGCTGGCACACGGCTGCAATCAGCGTTTCGTGCCGTAATTAAGCCCAACGTATGGCGACATTAGCCAAAGCAAAGAACCGACTTTCGCTCGTAAAGAAAAGTGCAATCGATGAGGCGGATTGTTGTTGTTGTTGTAAATTTAATTAGCTTTAAGCGCATTGGGCTTAAAAATAGTTGTTAAAGAAGAAACACTCATAACAAGACATGGGGACAGTATTATATTTTGTTATGCACATTAGTTGCAGGGCGCAATAAAAGGCGACGACGCGACAGAAGCCCTCAAAGTACGTGTATCCCATGGATGCAACGGCCATAAACTAGCGACACTAACACACGGCGCAACATGCGGCAGCCGAGTTGTTGCATGCATTATGCATGTGTGTCTCCAGCTTGCGCCTGCATCTATCTTTAGCCAGGGGCACAGAGAGGCGGCGGCTGCCAAGGGGCTGCCTGGGCTGCAGATTTCAGCCTTTGGGGCGTCGCGACGGCCACACTTCAAACATTTGTGCGTTGTTCTTGCAGCGTGAACTTTGGTGACCGCTGCTAAGCACGAGCACGAGAATGTGAATGAGAATGAGAATGAGCATGAGCATGAGCATGTGGATGCGTTGCAAATGCGGAAGCGCCTCCCCAGAGATAAGCCTTGGCCAAAAACAAAATTGTTTTTTAAATTGTTTTTTAGTTGGCATTGTCACTGCTCTAGGCAGCAGCTGTTGGCATGCCCTGTAGAGTGTGAAACTTGGCAAAGTGTATAGTCGGCGCACAGAATGCAAAATATTTAGAGAGCAGGACTCTCTGAAGTGAAAAGGTTTGTTTAGGGAAATTAAAATTTCTATAAATCATTTTGAAGTAATAATTTTATAAGAATTGAAGTTTTGATTTGGCCAAAAGTTGATAAGAGTTTAAGTATTATAGTTATTTTATATATTTTATTTAAAATATTCTAAAATTTCAACTCAATCTGAGGAAGAGTTGAAGCTTGAAGCATATTGTTTATAGAATTAAATACTAAATATCCCTCTGAACGTCAGTTATGTCAGAGAAACAGGCAACAGGATATCTGCTCGTCCATCACATTTGATTAGCCTGCTTTTACGGCTCGTTATTGTTGCTGTAACTTAATTTAGCCAAGTTTTCTTGTTGCTGTTGTCGAACGACAACAACTTTTTGGCATTTGCATTTGCCAGCCGATGACAATGCAGCAGTCACGCCTTTCAACTTTAGCGCCAACTGCAAACAGCATACATACATACGTATATAGTAATACATTTATATATACATATATAGCTGTAGCTATAGCTATAGCTGCCAAGTCGTTGGCGACATTTTGACGTGCCCAGAACATTGTCAACACTGGAATTTTTGCACTTGCTTTCGGTTCGCCGCGTGGCGCTCCCCCGCCCGCCCCGGGACCTAGTTAGACACGTCGCTTATTTATTGCCCGTTTGCCCGTATCGCATTTTGACGCCTGCCCAAAATCCAAGCCTCAAAGCGATCCACTCCTTTTGGAGCATAACCCAGCACGTACAAGACGATAAAATGTCAGCGATATATATATATATATTCATATATATGAACATCCTATACAGTCAATAGACCGTTCATCTAACGGTCTCATAAGCTCATCGCATATATTATATATTTATATATATATGAAGCCAATATGTTGATTTTATTGTGGGTGCCACGAGCCGACGTGCTGGCATGTTGTCCAAGCCAAAGCCAAAGCCAAACTCAAATCCAATTGGCATCACATCTTTTTTTTGTTTTTGCAATCAGTTTGTTGCTCAATTTATATGCAAAGCGCCAAGCGTGACGAGTTAACAGTTTAACCAGCTGCCATTTCTAGACCTTTGTCGGGCGCCGCTCAGGCGCTTTATAGATCGTAATATATAACTATGATAGCAGCCGATGCCAGAATGTAAGCAGTGAAAGAGCATATGTAAGTGGGCATAGAACCAGAGTTTGTTATATAAGCTAGAGTCTACTATTATAGGATAGACTCAGACTTATATCAAGGTAAACTCTAGCTACAAGTTTTACCTTTGTTATTTTGTTTGTTAAGATCATAAACATGTCTGCTTTGATCTATGGCTTACTATTTCTCAGATCTGCATATGGAGCCCATAGCCAGCCGTCTCTAGGCGCTAACGGCTTTCGATTGCGTCGCCTAGTGGCACATTAAGAAACACACACACACACACACACACGCAAGTCACACACATGTTAGCGTTGCAAGCATCTGCAACTAGTTGCTGTGGCACACACGCAGCTGCCCCAAACAGCTAAAAGTTGCCCGGCCAAAACGGTAGCCAAAAACTGCTACAAAGCCATAAATAAAACGGTTTGTACAACTTTTTTTTTAGTTTTTTATTTGTGTTTTGTTTTATATTTTTTTTTGTTTTGTTTTTGTCTGCAAAATTACGCAACATTTCTGTAGCTGATTCCGCACTGATTGATAAGCCAAACAAACAGAGTCCAGACCCCAAAAAATAAAAAACGAGCCAAAGCTATTTCTATGCGGCTGCTGCAGCAGTTGCAGTTGCAGCAGCCTCTCAGCGAGCAGCTCATTAAAATTTCAGTCTGGAGCAAAAGGTGTTGATTGTTTTCCAGCAATAAACAGATTTTTTAAAAGAGTGCGAACATCTCGGAACCAACAGATCGTTATGGGGCATACCAAAAGTGTTGCATGGAAAGGTCATAAAATATGCATAGCAATTTCGCCTCAAATAAGTCACATATGTGACGAGACTCAGCAAAAGGACAGAATTTTCTGAGCAAGTCTAACTTGGAAACAGTTGAGCAAACACATGCTCTACCAAATGAGCCATAAAATTGAGAAACAATTTGAATAGCGAAAAACACGTAAGGAGATACCGCATAGAGTGAGCTAAGCTAATAAAATGTGAACATATGTTCATTAGAAGCAAGAACAACAACAAATGATTATTAATGTTTACACAAATGAGTTGCACAAGAACAACAACGTTGATAGCAGCCAGAAGACATGGTTTTATTTAACACAAAAATATGCCAAAAATATTGAAAGAGAACATGAAATTATATGGGACAGTTGGTTATTAGCATAAACAAGTCCTGCAAGGTCGGTTTGTGGTGTTTAGTGTGATGATAACGTATAAAAAGTAAAATATATATTGAGGAAGTTCAGAAGCTGCTCTATAAAGATAGTTAGATGGACAGGAAGTAAATAGATATAGAAAGATACTAATATAAAGAATACAGAATAGAAAGATACACAGATAGATGGGAAGCATATGGAAGGATACAGACAGATATAGAAAATTGAATAGAACTAACTAGTTTTTAGATAGAAAATATAATAGAATGTGCCAACTCTATCTATCTAAAGATATACAGATTCATAGGTGTAGATATAGATATACAGAAAATGCTAGCTTCTAGATAGATAGATATCAATTTCTATCTATCTAAAGATATATAGATACATATATACGATATATAGATACATAAAGATATATAGATACATATATGTAGATATAGATATTCAGAAAATACTAGTTTCTAGATAGATATATGTAGATAGATATTTTTATATTAAGATACTTTCTAGACTAAGTTAATATTATGGAAAACAAACGTCAAACTATTTTAAGGTATTGTTTTCTGTTACTCAAAAATACACATGATACAAATATTGATATTTCTATATCAGTTCCCAGTTTTGGGACATTTGATATGGCAAAGAAATTCTGGAAATTTTTAAGTAAATGAAATTTAATAAATATTTATAAGCAGCTCAATTTCTGTACAACTTCTGCCAATACAATATTAGCCAGCCGAAATAAGCTGAAATAAAATTCAGCTAAAGTAGCATTTAACACTTACAATCGAATGCTCTGCTTTGAAAGTGAAAGAGCAATGCGAGTGTTTGGCTCTGGCCGTAATAAATATCTAATATCTGCGCATATTTGTCACTTGGTGATTTATCTAATGCTGTGGCGTGTAGCATATGGCAGCAGCAGCAGCAGCAGCAGCCTTTGGGGCAACAGTAAATTGTTGTCCCCCGCTCTGTTCCCCGCTCTCGCCTGGCCCTGGGCAAATTAAGTGCGGTGCTGTGGGTATGTTAATCCATAGAGGCGACTTGTCGCTATGTTCGGGGCATGTAAGCCCCCATCGTGTAAGTTGTTGTTGCCGTCGTTGCATGCCCCCATTTGGCATTTGCCATTTTCTAATTGCACGTATGCGGCCCAGAAGCGCAAATGCGACCCAAACTAACAATCGGCAAACATGAGGCCGCTCAGGCGTTTAGCTGAGGAGGATAGCAGAGATTAAGGAGGCATCGCTGCCATCGACTGCATTGCATGTGAGCGCTAATTTTTGTAATTTGTGTGCAACTGTCAACGCAAGCCAAAAAGCCACGGGCAGCTGAGCTCAAGCTGGATCGGGCGCAATTGGGCTACAGACTGCGGGGTTGCGGGGGCTGCAGTGAGGGCGGAGTGGCCGATTCGAACTTTCACTTGGAAGTTTAATGACAACAACTGTGGATGCACACAGCGCATGTGCCGCAGCTCCTGATCGAATGCAGTTTGACTTTATTTTGATTGCAAGCGCAGCGAATGTTTATTTGTTTGTTTGCTGCTCGAACTGAGACCCCCGATTCGCCGCCTTTCCACCACGATCCGCCCAACAATGCGAATGTGCAGCATTGTGTCCCCACTTTGCATGTCATGCGCCTGTATTGGCGCTCCAATGCACAATTGCCATCAATTTTTATTAAATTTTTATGCGAGTTTTACGTGCTGCGACGCTTTCATCTCGCAGCGCTATCTCACAGCGTTTAATATATATGGACTGATAACTATAGATATATATATATATATTTAATTTTATGAATTAAAAAGTCGTATTAATTGTCATAGTTATGTATTGGAGTATATGACATATATAGATACAGAGATATATTCTGCTTTAAAAGGGAAACAGTCAAAGTTCCCAACTCTCTCAGAGATAACTATATAGAAATCTGTTAGCTGCTCACTGCGAGGTATCCCTCAGTCAGGCAAACTCACACAGAACACTTGTTCGCTGAGTATTTCTGTGTTTATAGCTTGTGACAGTGACACACCTCGTTGCAGCAATTGTCCAAAATATTGTAAAAAACAAATAAAAGCCCCAAAGCAGACAATTTGCATATTATAAATGTTTATTATAAGCTCATTGCGCCATGAAGCTTATATTGCGATATATGCATTATATATACAGTATATATATATATATATTTATATATATATCGTGTATTCATATGGCGGCTCCCCCAACGGAACTTGGCTTCAGTGACTCGCACATAATTAGCCACGCAGCCGTGTCCGCATCCATTTGAGCCGTTAACTAAGAGGCGGGCAAGCGTTTGGTCTGTTAACTTGGCTATTGTCTACTTAGGCTTCAATTAGCCAACCTCAACCTTCGGGCCGCGCCATTCTTTTGCCCAATCTGTGCTCGTACTTGCGCTCAACTTTAAATACAACCAACAAAAAAACACTCAAAGGCCAAAAAGAATCGGCGGCATTGCTGACATTTAGGCAGAAATACAAATAATTCGAAAATGGCAAACAAAAAATAAGAAAAATAAAATAAAATGAAAACATTGATAGCGAATCGGGGCAATACAATAAATAACATTTAAAGAAATAAATGTACGAAATAAGTATTGCAAATCGCAGCAGGTTGCCGATTTATTGTTTACACTGCGCAGCACTTACCACTAAAATATATATCATGTATAAATATTGAGCATAAGCCAGAGGCGCACAGTGCCACTAAAAGGGGGTAAATAACAGAGTGCGATGGAATGTAGAATATGTTGTAAGTACAGAGATATGCGTTATCCGCTTTCACAAAACTGATTAAATGTGATAAAAGCAGCTGGAGATGATATGCGGAATAAATATAAATATTGATATATATCAATATATTGTATATATATATAGAATTGGGCTGAAGCCATTTCCGCAGCTAAAGACACTTACAGAACAGTTCACAGATAAGAAGAGATTTTGTTTTAGTGAAAACGTGCGATAATGATAAAGAATGAATATATTGTGTTTTAATAGACTTTATTTGAATTTAAAAATAAATAAAAAAAAAGATAATCAATAGATTTATATTTATTATACTATAAATATTGTTATTATTTTTATATTTATTATTATTTTTAATAATATAAAAAAATCTAGATTTATCTTTTACTTTTTTTTCGACATTTATGAAGCAATTTATATCACACTTGTGTCACAAATTCTATCTAAGCTTCTTTATACACATATATATATCATATCATTCCAACCATCATCTGGTCCAGGTCGGCACCCCGTCGATAACTGTATTTTTCTTTAATATTTATTTTTGCCCATCTCATCGATAAGTATTGGGAAAAAAGCTTTACAAGTTCTCGCGACTGTAAACAAATCCCATAGAACAACGAGCTGTCGGCGCCATTGTTGAGAAATTATTGTAGCGTTTCGAATGGCGTTCAAATAAAATGAAAATCATGTTTAAATTGTTTGTTTGTTCGCTAGTTGTTTGTATATATTTGATACGCTCGTCTTGAGCCAAAAAGAAGAAAAAAATACCAGCGAATTTAAAAGTGAATTTCACAGTTAGCTGCGCACAGCCAGAAGTTGGCTAAGTTGCGAGGCATTAGCCAGAAATGACGAATGTAGACAACAATAACAATCATGTTGATCGTGATAATGATCATAATGATGATGACGTTGTTGGTATGTAAGCCAAGAGATATCAGTCGTGTCTTGTAACCTGTTTCCTGGCCAACATCTTTTTGGCTGTTGCCACAATTAGCGTCGCCTCCAACGCGTCGCAACAATTATGAGCAGACTTATTGAGCGTAAACACAGCAACAGCGACCAAAATGATATAATAACAATTCAGTGACAATTTTCTTAAAGCACAGCTCGCCATCTCCGTCTCTGTCTCTCTATCTCTCTTTGTCTCTCTCTTTCGCTTAATTTATAGCAGACTTTCGCTTTCAGCCACGTCAAGTTGACTTCCTGTGTGAAAGGGCAAGGAATGCACGCATGCAGATTCTACACACATCACAATCTGTGTGTCTGTGTGTGTGTGCTGTGTGTGTTGCGTGTTTCTTTGAAAGTCTGGCTAATTTTGTGCTGCATTGCACAGGTGCAGGTGCAGGTGCCCGAGCGACTGCACGGCTGCCAACTGGGCGCCCGCATAGATCATTAGTGGATGCCATGACAGCCGCCACAACACCAACAATCAAGGCAGTTGGGTAAAAGCTGAGTCAATCTTTTCATTTCTGCTTTTTTGTCTGCAATCTCCTGGAACAGTTGCCCACCCGCTGCGGCCATGTGGCAAGCGGCAGCCACTTCGTGGCGGACGCCAATGTCCAATGTCAGAGCGCCAAATCATTTCGTTATTAATTATGCATGCCGCCAGCTCCAGCGATAAATGAACGAGTGGCATGGGCGAGGGGACTCTGCTCGTATACTAGCCCCTGTGATATAATCGCTGCCGGACTTGAACCGCGACTGACATTGGTTCCATTCGCTGATTTTTGCATGATGCATGCAAAGGTAGCACTGAGCAGCTGAGCACAGATGAGGGGCGGGGCGCCCGCTTATGGATAACGTTGACCCCAGCGCCGAAGAATCGCGCCGAGTGTGAGTAACCGCCACCGGAAGGTGAGTTTTTCGAAAGAAAGGTGCACAACAAGTACTCGCATGACGGCATCGTTAAATAAAGACCCGAACCGTAGACACAGTACCTAAAGAACCAGAATAAGAAGAAGAGGGGCAGTACTGGCCCAGCATAAGCGGAAGACGGCTAAACAAACAACGGAAGCGACAACACAATAAAATAATAAAAGAATTACATTCTCTTCCATAAATAAACGTGAAATTTATATTATGATCGGCAGCAAAAAAAAAATACTTTTAATGTTACACTCGATTTAATATATGTGGAAAATGTATCTATTCAAAAATAGTAAGGGCCGAGTCATTATGAGCACATGCCAGGCCAAAGCTCTGAAGAAATTCTTATAAAACACTTAAGAAACCTATTTTTATAAGCACTCGACTTAGGCTTTCATTGAAAAAAATGCTCAAGAAAATCCGCATAGATCAGAGAAGAAGAAGGAGAACTGCCACTAACAACTTGATCAGCTCATTAACACGTGTGCCCTTATCAATTTCTTCAAGATCATCTGGCCACAAAAACAAGTTCATTCAACTTCAATGCAAAATGGCGTCTGCGATGCTTGAAGTGTGACCCGCGCTAAGCAAATTTGCAACGCATTCAAATGAATCTTTTACGCTGAATATTTTGCGGGATTTCTTGTGGCTTGTGCCACATTAAGCGAAACAAAAGACTTGGCTAATAGAGAAAGAAGACCAAGTGCAGCAAAATAATAAATTTCAAAAAAAGGATGAAGAGCAGATACCCCTGAGCTATGAGCTTCATATGAAAAGAATTGCGATTTTCATTTGGAATGGTAAATACTTCACGATTAGTTTCGATACAAAACTGAAGAAGCCTTCAGTTTCTCTACTTTAAAGCCAACAATCAATGTCAATATGCCCGTTTTCTCTATTTTCAATGGGTAGACGTTGTAAAAAGAGAGAATAGAAAGAACCGCCGTTTCAAGGCCGTTTTATGGAAAGCCATAAAAAGTCATTTCATGCCCTGATGCATTTCTTCTCACCAACTTGGCCCTGATGCTGCCTCAGCTAGCTCTGCTGGTCTGGCTGGTCCGTCTTGGTGGTTAGCTTGCGGCTAATGTGGCAGCTGGCAGCTGGCAGCTGGCAGCGGCTTTTTATGTTGATAAATTTAATTTGCCAACCATAAACCAAGGCAAGAGAATTAGTCGGCTCAAAACGCTGACGCTGACGCTGACGCTCACGGTGACTCTGACTCTGGCTGTGGCTCTAGCCTAATGGCTGCGCATGCGCTGATTAGTTCAACTCCTCAACTCCTGGGTTTTCTCCTATTGTTAGCTGTCTGCTGCTGCCTGGTTTATTTTTATGTGTTTTCTGGCACTATAAGAAACTTTTTTATTACTTAATCTACATTGGCGCACACTCACACGCATCAAGAGGACAACAAAAAGCCGAACAATTGAGCGTAATTTGGCTCGGATAATTGTAATTGACGAGACTGCACAGATGTGCTGCTCATTAATATGGAATGCATGTGGTTTTCTATAGGCGCAGCACACCCATCTCAGCTGCCCAGAAATAGCTGGCGAAGGCCAACGGGGAAAGCTGTCTGCAAAGTCTCTGCTCTGACAGCCGAGCAGCTTAGCGGAGATGAGCACATATCCTATAACTAGCTCAGGCCTAGAAACCAATCGGAGCTCGAACTAAATGAAATGAAAATTGAGCACACAAGCAGAAAATCAGCCCCAGCACAATAATTACAATTGACGAGCATTTAGTTTAGCAGACCAATCAATTTGCATGCAACGCTTGCAACAAGAAAACAATCTCATTAAGTTCTTCCCACATGAAGTTTGCCTTGTTTCCATTTAAGTAGTTCTTAGTGATTCTCTTGCTTCCTTTGCTTATAATTTTTGAAAAATTACTACCTTTCCGCTTCGAGTTTTCAATTGCCAGTGTCATTTAGTTGATCTAAGCTTATCAGCAGCTCAGTCCCACATATCCTCACACCTATTTGGATTGCAAGCGCAGACACGACTTCCGTCTCGGCAATGGCTCGTAATCAAAATGTTTTTTACTATCGAAAGCATATGGCAATTTATCATTTGTTGCCAGCCAATTGACATAAATTGAAGTTTGCATAATATAATTGCGTTTATGGCATATTTGAAAGCTGATCTAATAATATTAACGGTCTCGCTGACCTTCAGCCAACTATTTACTTTCAGTTTTCATAATTGAACCGAGCGAATATAAGCGCCAAGATTGCAAAAAGAGAGAAAAAAACATGGTAAGAAATAACCTATAAATAAATACGCATGCGTATGTATGTCGATGCGAAAGAGTATCAATTTCTTTGGTTTTTATCGCAATTGAACAATTGAAAGCAAAAGCGGCCAACTAACATAATTGCAGTGTGCTCATGCGAGAGGGAGTGTGTGTGTGTGTGTGTATGAGTGCTACACACCCACCAACAGTTCACAGCTTGAATCGTTAATCATTCAACCGCAACATTCGCAAAAAAACAAAGGAAAACTAACCCAGGCCCAAAGCCCACAGACCCCACAGCCCGCACTCAGCTGCTCCACAAGCTCGAGGCCCGGCGACAGGCCGCGCGCAATTGTAAACGAGTAAATTTAAATGTTTATCCAATGCAGCTGGCTAACGATCTAAAAGGTATCTGACTGAGTGTATACTCTATGAAAATAAATTTGGGATTTTTAAAAATATATAGCTATAAAATAACATATATATAATATGTATATATAAAATGAAATTAGAATTTTAAAATATAATTATTATTGATTATATTTATACAACATTTTGCTCAACAATTTAGATATATTTTTTTTAATTTTTCAATATTTTTCTCCACATTTAGAATTTGTAAAATTAATCTAATATTTTGCATTAAAATAAAAATAAAAAATTTAATTTATATTTTTATTTTATTTATATTTATATTTATTTACATTTTTTATATATATTTATGTTTATATTTATTTATATTTAATATTCCTGTATTTATACATTTTTTCTGTTCTATTTATACACTTTACATATAAATATTTCTGTATTGTAGATATATTGTAACCAACTGCTCATCTCTACATTGACTACCTCATTTTGTGCAGTGTATACATAATGGTTGGGCAAAAACAATGACCAATTACTGTGTCATTGGGCGCGCGTTGGCGTTGTCCGGCATTTTGGCTTTAACTTCGAGCCGACTTTGAACGCGTGAAATTAGTCGAGACAACAAAAACAACAACAACAACAACGACGACGACGACGACAATAATAGCAATAATAACAGCAAGTGGAGCGTAATTGGTAACAAGACACATAGCAACATTTGTAATTTAATTGTAACAGGTAACAGATACCAAGGGGCATGGGCATGACGCGGTGGGCGGTGGGCGTTGCCAATTCACAGTCGAGCCCACAGATGACGCCTGCCCCAGTAAAAAGTAAGAGAGTCGCAGAATTATTGCACAATTGGCATGCAAATTGGTAAATGGCTTAAACTCGCTCAAATTGGCGCCCGAAACAGAGCACACAATGGGCCAAAATCTGTGGCAGCCGCAGTTAGACGCGAATGGCGGCCGCTCCTAGTCAGCCGGCAATTGTAATTTGTGTTTTAGTTTTACACCTACGCCTGGGTGTACATTAAACAGGTTCTTTGCAAAAGGTCGCCCAAGCGCTGGCACATAAAATGTGAAAGGTTTTGGCCACAGACGTTAGACTTTAGACCCGGCCACAAGCCACTAGCAGGCGGCATTAGGCATTCGACATTAGGCATTCGGCAATTGGCAAGCCTCAAGCTCAGACTGGCCCACAAAGCCCAATCCGATTGCAATTAAAAACAAGTCGCAGTTGCGTTACAAATTGTTAAATTATTACGCAAGCGCAGACAAAATTTTAATTTATTTAATTGCAGCATAAAAATGAAAGAAAAACACTGAAATATACAGACTAAATTACAAATCAACTGTCAACTGTCGGCGACAAACGCAGAGATGACGTTGCTGTCGAGGCTTGGTCAAGAGCACAACGGCAGCGCTCGTGGGCCTGGCCACGACGCCAATAGACCAACAGACCAGCAGACCAATAGACAGACAGGTGGCTGCCTCAAAAAACGTGTCACAATTCACATGCGAATGCCATGTGCAGTTCGTGATCAGCTCAAAAACAAACTGGATAAATACCTTAAGTCGCTTGCCATGTGAGAAACTTCAAATCACTCGGATCCGCATCGCAAGCGGATGCGAGCTGAATATCAGCCACAGCTACAAATTGCCTTCAGCCAATTTACACAGATATTCTAAATATTATTGATTTTCATTCGATTTTTATTTATAAGGAAAATCCACTAAGATATTTCAAGATTTTAGAGTATTTTCCATATTTGAGCCTAGTTTAATTAACACCTCCGAAATGTTCTTCGGGTTTTCTTTATGTCTGGCATCTGAATAGAGTATTCACGAATCGTTTTGTGAGCTTCTCTAGCTGCTCGCTCACATTCCCATTTGCTTGTTGATGTATCGCAATTATAAAGCTGACTTAAAGCGACATTCAGACATTCGCTCATCAATGGCTTCCCCCTGATGATGCCCCAAGACATGATGTCAAATGAATACATTATTTGAAGAGCCTAACGCCGAGTTGAGCGTTGCGTCTGCGCTTTCAACTTTGACAAAGTGTTTGGCTAAATGTCAGCTGCCCCCACCACAGACAGACACACACACACACACACACACATATATATATAGCCGGCCTGTATAGCAAAACAAAAGCTAGTCAACTTTAAAGCCAAAGGCCGCCCCAGCGTGGCCAACTGTCTGTCTCTCGACTCTTTCTATGGGTAAGTTAATTGCTTTGCCAATTTGACTTAATGAATAAAAGCTGCATTTGCATTTCGCTTTGTTGACCCAACTCGCAGACCATTTACATGCTTTATTGGCCATTTGTATCAGCTTAGGCCCAAGCGCGACAATGTCAGAGTTGAGAGTTGAGCTTATTTAATGCTCTGAAATATTCATGAACTTTGCCGCCTCAGCAGCAAAACCGAAAGTTGTCGACACTTTCTTTTCGCTGTTATATAGAAGTGATCGCAGCTGCAGCGCAGCCAAGCTGATCTCACGTGCAAAAAGAATCAAAATACATATATATGTGTGTATAATGTGTATACATATATGTATGTATGCATAAGATCATTTGTCAAAGTCGTAGAAAGCTGCGCCCAAAAATGCAATTGTTTTTGTTGCTCAAAAAATATGACAAATGGAACTAACTTTAAGATACGGAGTACTCGAACTCACACACACGCACACGCACACACAGCTGCATTTGAAAAATGTGCAACCGAAATCTGAAGAATTTTCAAACAGTGAAATCTGAAATTGCTTTTATGGCATTCAAGTGCTGAAAGCCCGCCACACACGTATGCACACTCACACACACACAGACATATACAAATTTATCAAATCGAAAACATTTCCGTTCCATTGTTGCATTTTCACTTTGGCTATAACAGAATTTAGCTTAGCTTCGTCGTTTCATATGTAAATGATGTTCGCCCCGACCCGACCAAATGTGATCAAAAGAAGAAACGCAATAAATCACTTTTCGGCTGGCCGAAACACAAATACCCTACCCATGTGATGAGCAACATGAGTAATTGCGCGCACAAATTCTAAGAATTTGAATGCTGCGCACAATGGAGTGAGTGGGCGTGAGTGAGCGACTAGCTGTATACTCTGCATTATGGTAAAAGGGAGTTGCCTTCAAGGCTGTAGGGAGTCCAAGGGTCTATTATCTAGTTGGTTTTCTGTGTTCTACAACTTATTAAATTAGTCAAATATGTATTCGAGAGAGATATATATTGTGAGCTTAAGGGCACCAAATACATATATGGTACTCCTATATATAAATATAATTCCTATTAGTTCTTGTTTACACCAATCTAACATCGAAATTAGTTTGACTTGTCTTATTCTTTTACTCAGAAGTGATCAAAAACTATTTATGTATTATAGCTAAAAAGAGCTAAGAGCTAAGATTTCTTCTAAATTTCTTGTTTAGGCATCAATCAAATGCTTCTGCGCACTTTATCTACCTCATATATAATGATTATATCAAATGCAATCAGATTTTTAGATTATTTAAAACATATCAAAGTAGATCATATATACGGATTATATAACACACATTTAAGATTTTTGATAATTTATAAGACTGAGAATAGTCAAGAATTGAAACCACATAAAACTCAATTGATTTCCATAACTGAAAGTCAAAGATCAATAGAAATTCTCATAGGAACTCTTTAAGCCTCATTCAAGACCTTTGTCACAACTGGCCTGACTAAAACATCCAACCTGTCTTGAGTTATAGGGTATTATGAGGTGATGGCTAATCGACTTACCATTTCCTTGCGCAGCGTCGCTATCTGCGCGTCCAAAGTGCTGCCCGTTACATTGATTTTTGCAGGTGAGCTTGGCGTTGATGTCGTTATTGTTGTTGCTGTTGTTTTTATTGTTGTTGTATTGTTTTCATTTTCATTTGCATTGGGAGTTGCTGCTGTTGTTGTTGCTGCAGCCGTAGCTGTTGCTGTTGCTGTTGGTGCTGGTGCTGGTGTTGCTGTAGCAGCGTCTGCTGCAGCCGTTGCTGATTTATCGCTTGCATTATCTTTGCTGCTGCTGTCTTTAGATGCTTGCTTATCGCCGCTCAAATTGTTGTTGTTGCTTTTGTTGTTGTTATCACTAACTATTTGGCTTGCTAATTTGTTGCCGCTGTCGTTCTCCTGCTTGACGTTGTTGCTGTTGCTGCTGCTGTTGTTGTTGTTGTTGTTGTTAAGCTCTTGCTGCGCCACATCCACATCGCTCAAGAGACCCGAGTCGGAGCCGAGCAGCTTGTTGAAACCACTCAAAGATTTTGGCAATGGCGGCAAGCCGCTTATGGACATTCCGCTGTGAATGGAAAAAGAATTTCAATTTAAAATACTTTCAATTGAGCTCAGAGAGTTGGGAGTACTTAAGTCTAGTGCAGTTCGTGGCATACCTTCGCTTGCCACCCAAATAGCCGTAGCCGTGCCAATAACTAATTACGTTCCCATCATCAACCAGTTCATCATCAGCTTTATCATTATAATAATCATCGGGATCGTTATAACTATCCTTATCGCTATGCCCACGCCCCATTAGATCATGCAAGACCAGCGGCAACTGACTCTGATCATTGTCATTGCCATTGTCATTGCCATCGTCATCCTGATCATCATCATCATTGAAGTCACTGCATGTGGTGGGCGTTTGGCCACGCCCCACAGCCCACTCCTCCTCCGCGTTGTCGTCAATGGTAAAGAGTCCATCTTGAAATCTCTGATACCATCGGGCCACATACTGCGCACTCGGCGCAAACGGCCCAAAGGCGCTGCGGCACTCGTCGAGTATCTGGGCGGGATTGAGGCGGCGGCGGAAGCCAAACAAGATGCACTGCTGCAGCTCGACGGGCGTTGGGGCCGGTATCGGCGACAGAAACAGCTCGTCCAGATCTTCGGACATACGTGCAGCAGTTGTTAGCTTGCGTTTGAATCGACTTACGACATTAGCTGTGAATTGGCATTGTACGATATAAGAGATAACGATAAACATATTTTTCTTTCCAGATAGAGAGTGAGAGAGAGAGAGAGCGTTAAAGCGAGAGCGAGAGCGGGCGAGACTGAGAAATTGAGCACTTTGAGGTATTTTTCAAAACACAATAACATTAAACAACAATAACAACAAGTAACAAAAGTAACAGCAAGCAAACAAGTAAAAGAGAGTGTACCCGGCCAGCAAATACCCTATTCAACATACACCGTCATAGCTCACATTCATATACCAGAGCCAGAAAAGTGAAAGAATATGACAAAGCTCTTTCTGTCTACTATACCCAGTTTCACTCAAGTACAGGGTATACAGAGAGCCAGCAAAAAATGTGAAGTGTTAGCAAAAAAATATGTGAAATTAGCAACGAAGCACATTCGAGTCAGAGCTTTTGCTGCGGCAGTGGCTGATCTTTTGCTGGGGCATTTATTCAAACGATAAGCTGACAACAATGACATTTCAATCTTAGCCATTAGCCACAAATACCGACTGTTATATATATAAATATAAATATATATCTATATATATATATAACTATAGGCTCGAGTGCTGCGAGCCAGGCAACCAGACACTCAACTCGACTTAGAAACCAGTAACCAAGGCCAGCAGCTATTCGCTGAAGTCAGCCAGCCACTGCCAGAGCTAACCGATCTGCAGCCAGTGCTGACAACAAGCTTTTGGCTTGAGTTTTAGAGGCTACCAGCGAAATATGATATGATAGATAGATCAAAGGTGATTAGCTGAGCTAACTATCTAGCTTCAAGTTGCTTGAAGCTGAGAACAAAGCTTCAATAGATAGATGGATAGTAGAAGCTCTTAGCTGTTTATGGCTAGTTTTTGTTTTTAAGATTACATAAAAGAACAAGTTATATAAAAGAGTCGAAAGTTCTTTTCAATCACATTCAACCAGCTTCAGCTTTTTTCAAGCCAACGCCAGAGAACAACTTGTGACGCAGACGAACTCTGATTTCGATAGCTCAAAGCTCAAAGGCATTTTTTCGGTCGCTTTCATAACAGCTCTTCGCTGCGGCATTGTGTTGTCTATGCCTTAAGATATTATAATTATAATCATAATGCCGCAGCGGGGACTTGAAATCCATATTTACCATTGCAGAATGGCAGTCAACTTAACGCTCGAGTGTCGCCAGTCGCCAGTCGCATTGCCAGCAGAATGCTAGCAAACGAGTCCAAAACAAGTTGCATCAAAGGCCACAGAAGTCAGTCATAGATACAGATACAGATACAGATACGAACGGCTGAGAACCATTTGACAATGCGAACAGCGTGCGGTTTGAGATACATTTGAGTGTGCTGTTACCAAGCACTGCTCACAGCTGACCCAATTACTGGGCAAATGGCTGAGTCGAAGCATTGTTAAGCATTCGGCGGCGATTTGTAAATCTCAAGCGGATAATATGCAGCCGTTTAACGGTAATCGCTGCCTTAACTTGGCTGAGATCAGCTGCAAATTGGGCGCTACCAAGAGCCGCACTTACAGCCAATATTAAGAGCCCGAGTGCACAGATCTACGAGGCAATAATTTTGCGCCAGATCTAGAGATTTATCGGTCACGGCGTGGCTTAAGATATTATTTACTGCGATTGCACGGAGCAAACTAAGCGAACGCTTGGCTGCATCTCTCGGCCAAGTTAAGACGTTCCGGCAGTGACAGCCGGACGGCGGCGGTCCAGACAAATGCATTATGTATTTAACTTGGCTAATTGCTTGAGTTTTGCTGCGCGTCTCTGTGTAATCAGTAGTCAGCGACGCTTTGCCAATCGCTAATTTGTGTGAACAGCAGCCGAGTATCTTTATTTGCTAAAAGATACTTTTGTGCGTTGCTTTTTCTTGCCCAGTTGAATGCCCGATTTCTCCTCAAATACGCCACAACAATCTAAGCTAAGCTAAGCCGAACAAAAAACAAACCCCGAGAGAATACTGCAATACAGGAAGCAATAATCACACATAAGTCAAGAGCTAAATGCTTCGTGCCTCCGCAATTGCCATGCCGTTTATATACATTGATAGCATATTTCATAGATACTCTTATAGTTTATGCTAGCCATGTATAAATAAGTTATATATAAATATATATATATACATAAATCCAACAGCAATTTAAAGAAAAATACAAAGTCAACCTCAAGCGACTCTTCGCCATTAACTCGAACCATAATCACCAAAACGAACAAAAAATTAAGTGCAAAATACATATTTAGCACGTTCGAAGCATTTAAAAGACAAAACAATAAACAATAAACATTAAACACAGCCAAGAGACAACGTTTTCTTAAGCGAACAGCGCAGACTATAAAAGCAAATAAATAAAATAATAAGTGTATGAGGAAAAACCACAAACAATATGATATTCAAGTGTATTAAATGATTTATTTTTGTGTTCGCAATGCATTAAAATGTTATCGATAAGTCTAGTGAAAACTCCCTCCCTCCCTATGAGCAGTAATCTGATTGAAATTTTTCTTTATGCGAATTTTCTTTATTACAAGAGCTTTTCCAGAATTGAATCGAACCTATCTTTACTTATACTTTAATCTTAATAAAGACAAATTAAGATTAAAGTATATCAGTTCGATTTCTATAGATAATGATCAGTTATCGACATGTGTTATCGATTTAGATAAAATTTTTAAATTTGCATATATATATTAAGAGCATTGTCGACAATATAGCTATCACTGATTATATCTCATTTCCATACTATCCTACCTATACTCATCCCACTTTATTATCATATGATCGATTAAATTTATCGTCACACTGATAAGGCAAGCTCTAACAGTTATATGTGATGCATTAAAGCAGCCAAGTTGATCCGATTCACACAAAAGATGGACAATTAATGTAATTGCTCAACATGCTGAAAATGCTAATGAAAAACACATGAAATTTCAGTACATGCCAGCCAATGCATTTATGACGATTACAATAATAAAATGGAGCACGAAAGGGAATAAATTTTGCTCATTTACGACGCTGCCGGCAGCGCCAACTTATCAGCTAATTGGTTAAGCTATATATATACATATATGTACATATATATAGGTATATACACTCGCGAAGATTGTTAACGAGCACAGATGCATATTACTTTTGTGCGGTATTCCTGCCCTACTCAGCTTGATTAGCAAAAACCGAAAAACCTGCTGTGTGGCGCTCAGCATGAGCCGTAAACAATATGCAGTTAATTTGGCAGCTGAGCACCTGCAATTTCACCTGACTAGTGCGCACTCGTAATTATGGTAAAAAGCGCCTTTTTCAGCAACAGATTTGCATTTGGTTTTTACCCAGAAAAATGTCAGAGAAGCCAACAGCAACAACACCATGCACCGTTATTAATTGGAAGAAACAAAAACATACCTTAAATACGCGTAAGCATAATTTGTGTCTTGTTGTTGTCGTAGTTGCTGTTGTAGTTGCAGTTGTTGCTGTTGTTGTTGTCGCTTTAGTTGCTGTTTTATTTGTTGTTATTTATATGATGTCCAACTGGCTCACATTAATTTGGCAAGTTCATTAGCCCCCAATAGCTAATGACACGAAAGGTCTTACGCAAGCAAAGTATATATTTATATTATATATATATTTACGAGCAGGTATTAATATTGATTTATCTAGAGTCTGATCAGTTGATCGACTCTATATGGCAATTGGCGGTTTCTAAATGAAGATTTCTGTCTCGATATCAATCGCTGGCAGTTGCTATTATGGCAACAGCGACGCCTTTTAGCCGTTGCCAACCTACGCACTCGGTTTTTAAATATATTAATTAATTAGCTCAAGTATTCCAAAATGGCCTAAGCAAAACTGAACCGGACTGGGGGACTGACTAATTGCAGCGTAGGCGTGACAAAAAGGCAATGAAACAGAAGTATTTGGAAAACATGCAGAAGAAAGCAAACATTTAGAGAATCTTTACTAAGAGAAGCAACTCTAAAGAAAGTAGATAATTATGAGCGCAGTTCTAGCTCGATAAATAGTGGTACAGTTAGGCATACTAATCACAGCTATAAACATTTTATTACTTCCAATTACAAACTTTATAATTACTCGCTCACTTCCGAGGGATATGCTCCACTCGAGCCGCGAACATAAAATCTGATTTTTGTGAAAGCATGAGAAAAGCACTAAAAATCTACAACTTAATTCTCTCGGCAGGCAATATAATTTATTCCAAGAACATATCTGTCTTTAGTTTCCACTTTTCACATATGCGATAAGTACGCGCTCTTAACACTTGGCCACATTCAGCTGGAGGGAGGGATTCAAGCATAGCAAAGCCATAAAGCTCAGACACAAACATAGAGCTACATGTGTAAGATTTTCCACGTGCAGTCAGTACAGCGCTTAAGGTCAACACAAATAACTTTGCCTATATATATATATATACATATCTGTCTATATAAAAAGCATTATATGTATATATGTATATCTATATATATATATAGACATTTCTCGAGGCACATTCGAAAATAAAATATGTACATAGATATGTAAGCAGGCACAGCTTTGAATGTTGTTTGAATATCGTTTTGTTATTAATTAAGAAGGAAAAACACATTTTGGCTAAAGACTAAACGACGGCTATATAATTTATAAAGATCTCTACTCGAAACTCGAAATCGCACAGAACGTTTATGTTATTTTTTTTTTTTTTTTTTGGCGCAGTTCTTTGCGAGGCATAGCAACATTCTTTTTATGATATTTATTTTTTGTGTTTTTCTTCATATACAGCATAATTATTTTTAATTGTTATGCAGCCTCGTTTTGTTTTTAGAACGTGCGGACACACACAGAGACACAGAACTCACACACACACACTCGCACACACTCTCACACACACGCACAACAAGCGCTGCGTAAATATTTTGATCGCTGAGATTCTTTGACGCGTACTCACTAATTATAATTTGTAAAAACAATATGGGAATTATAAACATATAATTTGTTTTATTTGTAATAGCGTGAATTTATTTTTTTCTTTTTGTGTGATTCGTTTTGACTGGGCTCGCTGTGATAGCGCTGAGAAATTCGCGTGCTACTAAAAGTCAAACGTTGGCGACTTTTTGCCACGTCGAATATCTCTCGAGTCGTTCTCTCGCGCCGAGCGGAAGAGATTCGAAAAAGATACAAAACGCGCACAGCTCTATCTATCAGATGCACATATATAAATATATATACATATAAATATATATATATAAATGTATATATCTATCTACATATATGTGTGTTTGCAGCCGCAAAGAGCTGAGAAAATTAGAAAAATCCAAGACAAAGATAAAAATATATAAGAAATGCGTGTATTGATTTAATAAAAATAAAATAACGAACAGGGTGTGTCTGTCGTGCAGTGCATGTGTGCGAGATAAATGTAAATAGAGAATAATCTCAAACTAAATTAACTATGTGATTGAGCATGGACAAACATGAAGGGGGCAATCGAATTTTCAGGGTTGTAAAGTTATTGAGATAGAAAAAAATCAATAGAGCGAGAAACAGGCGAGTTCAATAAGAAAGTATAATGTGAAAGAGCAACAGATCCAACACGATTTTCTATACAGAGATATAGCTGTAAATTTAAAATCGATTTGAATTGCAATATCAGCTTAAGCATTGCTCATTTTGTAGCCAGACTAATTTGAACTAATTTGATCGCTTTTCTTCGAGTGTAGTTTGGACTAATCTGTTGACCACCCTGTACCTGCTTGCCGACAGCTGCTAGTGGTGGATGCTATTTATAGAGATAATAACAAAATAACACGTTGTTTCTCTATGTAGTACATCATATTTGTTGCCTCCGCCTCTGCTCAGCTCAATGAGCCAAAGGGTAAAGCCTCACACACAACATACCCATACGACGACATTCGACGTTCGAGAAAAAATTCGGGCACAACGCAATGCTCATTCAGAAAAAAGAATTATGTTGATGACGAGGAGGTGGATGCCATCAAATTTGTTTAGCTCCCCGACAGCGTCGACAAACAGCCTACAAAATATATAACAACAAGAAATAAGTACGAGTGCTTCAGGCGGGAGTGCCCAGCGCGTAAATACCCTAAGCGAGAGATGAAAGATTGTCATAAAAGCTCGAACTTCATAGAGATAGAGACAATATATAAAATCAGAAGGACATAGGGGGAGACAATGAAGAGAGAAGTGGATATATCGAGAGCGATTTAGATAGAAAGAGAGACAGAGAGAGACAGAGAGAGAGAGAGAGAGAGAGAGAGATAGAAAGAGATGGATTTAGAGAGGATGCAAACGATTGAGAGGCAAGGAAGACAAGGAAGAAATGTATTGAGAGGCAAAGATCGATTTAGAATGTGCTCACTACTGAAGAGTGAGAGTCAGAGAAAGAAAGTGATAGATTGAGAGAGGCGGAACCAGAATGTGACATAGGCACTTAGAGAAGTCCTGCTTCGACCCAACACACTAATCGACTGGAATACCCTTCTCATCCATTTTCAATGGGTTCTGGGCAGAAGGAAATTAAAATACATACTAGAGCATTTACCCTTGCCCCGTGTGCGGCAACCAAATCGAATTGGGAGCGCGTCGACGATGTCGCATTTTAAAAATAAACTCGGAAAAGCGATGCACGCAACGCCGCAGAGAGACGGCACCACAGAGCGGCGAACACCACCGAAAATAGTGCAGGCAATCGCGCAGGTGGTAAATGGGAGCACGAACGGGATGCGCTGCGACTGCGAGTGCGACTCAAAAGAATGCAGCAACAACACCAACGACAACAGCAGCAACAACGGCGCCATTTTGCTGACAACGTTGTCATAAATCTTGAAATGCCTTTTCAGCCAGTCGGTTCGAGGCGATTTCTCGCCAAACCGAGCTACGTGATCATAATATCAATAGTTGACCCAGAAATCAAAAACGTTTATGAAGTCGGCTCAAAATAAAGGTTTTCAGCTCTTTTTATTGTTTCTTTACTTTTGGCCAACAAATCAAATGAACCCGCAGCTCATTGTGTGTGATTAATCCAAAGAAATTGACCTATTGTTTGACATTTCTTTGGCTAGAGATGCCAAGAGAACGAAAGCAGTGCTTATACAACTCAATATAAGAAGGTCACACCGAGACGAGCACCAACCATAATTTATATAACCTCAAATCTCACAATCATTATCAAATTTGAAAGAAAAGACAGAGAATAGATACAAATCTGACATGTATTTGCATCTGCACTGCTTGAGCCCAATAAATAAGAACACGTTCACAGCCTAAATAAGGTCACAGTATTAGACTAAGAATATATGTGACCTATTAAGAAAACTCGCCCAACTGCAACAGAAAGTGGTCTAAAGGGTATATCGGGTCCCACAATAGCTTTCAAGCACCTACTACCAGCTACTACCAACCGAGGAGAGGGGCTGGCTCTGGGAAGGGGGTCACACTCTAATGGGCCATAATTTAACCATTGTATTCTTAGAGATCGCAGCTAAAGCGTTAATTAACTGAGAAGTCGCCTAAAAATTGCTGCCAGGTAATTTTGGGAAAACCTTGCGCACAACAAAAGCCAAATGACGAGTGCGTTAAATAGTTAATCACGTAAAAAGTTGTGTGAGAGATGGGGAATATTAAATACTCTTTTATGAAGACATATTATAATAAATAATAATGATAAATATATTACAATCTATGCATGATCTATAAGACCAGCTCGATAAGTTAACCAGTTAACCCTACCTAGATCCAAAGCTTTATAGCTTTATATATATACCTTATTCACACCTACATGATTGACGCATATGATATCAAGTTCCATAAGGTCCGCTTGACCATATCTTTAACGACTCAAAAACTGAGAATATATATACACATTTGATGTCAACAAGAGTTATCTTAAGTGCGTTACACATTTCGTGAAAGAACTAAAATGCCCCCAACAAGCGTAAAAGCAAGGAAAAACAATAACAAAACCATTTAACGAGCCGAGCTGAGAAAGAGGGTCAAGCTCAGTGCTTTGTGTGGAATTGAATGCGCTTTCATAGCCATAAATGAAATGCTATCAGTGGATTTATATGCAGGGCCTCTCACGTACAACGCCCCCACCTTTCTACACGATTCACAAATCACATTCGCTTTCATTTCGATATGGTAAAACTATATGTGGGATATACCCTGCGCTTCTGGTCTGCTTTCTGGGCCAATTTGACGTCGTGTTGAGTTGTTGGTTTCTAAGCTCGGCTCATTTGTGAAATCTCTAAATAAACAGCTAAGTAATCATATGCAAATAAGCCAACAAGAAGAAAGAGACGAGCGAGCATACGAAGTAGAAGAAGTAGAAGAAGAGAGAGAAGAAGGAGAAGCCCACAGTTGATTTCACATAGTCGCCGCAGTTTTGGTTTGGTTACCCAAATACGAACAAATTTAGTCCGGTGACCCGAGTTCCGTACGATTCGTTTCGGGTTTCTCTTTCGCGTCCGAACGAAAAGCGAAATTTGATTTCGGCTTTCTGATTAGTAGAACTAACCAACGAAATACGTATAATAAAAAATAAATGAAAAAGAAAAATAAACAAACATCGAGAAATGTGGCCAACACCTTTGCGAATAGCAGGGCGGGAGGGTTTTCTTAATTTATGCACCTTGTCATCGCTTTGGCTTTTAACGATGGCTCGATGGCTCGATGGGTTTTGGGTTTTGGCTTTTGGTTTTTGTTCATTCCGTTGGGCTAGAAACTACCTGCTTTAACTAGACAAAAGCGAAAGTCGTCTGGTAATATATCAAATATGCTTGCTGAATTATTTACGGAAGAAACAAATACGAAAACTAAAGCTAAAAAATATTTTTGAAAAAAATCCATAACGAAAAGAAACAAACTTTGAATGCAAAAATCCAGTTATTGATGTCTTAAACCCCTTAATATGCGCTGTTATAAACATGATTAACTATTTGCTGTTATATTCAATATGCTTATATTATAAACATATTTAAAGCGACCCAAACAACGGTGTTTTGTGCATAGGAAAGTGCGATAAAATAATACAAATGCCAGGGAATTGAAGAGGGATTTATTGGCTATTAGGATTTGATTGGAATTTGTGTGTAAATATTAGGTAATTGAGTAAGTTTTAGCTTAAATATTATATTGAGCATTTTTAATTTTAATACGAAAGAAAACAGCTAAGTAATACATAGTCCGCTTTAAGCTGTTGAATTTTACATATAATAGAGGACTATATGCGAGTATAGCCAGGTATAGCTTTTATCTCATTAAAAAAGCAAAATTTGAGCTTTAAATCATTCACTTCTTATATTTTCATTTATAGATTCCATCAATACTTCTAATATATTTCTACTTCAATCTTTTTCTTAACTATTCCCCAACCTCATCCCAATTCTCTCGACTTGCGCTAGATATGATGAAAGACGGGCAGGTTATTTTTGGGAGCGTATTGCCAAATCTGCAGTGCTTAAATCATCGTTCAGCGCTTGGTACATATTTGGCTAATAGCAACGCGATTTCCAAGCAAGTGAAATGCCGAAATCACAGCAACAACAACAGTCGCAGCAGCAGCAGCAAGAGCTAAACAAAAGTCAAAGCACTTGGCCAGTCAGGAAACTTGAGCAATGCGCGCACTTGACTGCATAGTTTCGTTTTGTATCCATAAGATACAAATCAGCAGCAGCTGCTGCTGCTGCTGATATTGCTGCTATTGCTGCTATTGCTGCTATTTTTGGGCAATACACAACAAACTCATAAAGTTCAATTGCGCCAAAAGCACTTGAGTTTAAATTTATAAAAACAGAAACACAAGAAAAATAATAGAGACGCAGCAAAAGGTGAGACAAGTGCGCAAAAGATACAAAACTTTACTTTAGACTGATTGTTAAACGCAGATCCATAGATACGCAATCGTTAGCCGAGCCACGGCTAGAAATTCGCCAGGGAGATAAAACCGAAAACCGGCTGCGGCCAAGTTGCTGGCAAGCCGGAATCTAGCCGTGGCAAAAAGCTGAACTCGAAAATTCAAAAATTTGAAATTTAAATTCAAATTTTGTAGCGCAAAACTGTGAGCTCCAAGTGCATTAAGTGCCGAATTGCTTCCGGTAGCCGCGTCCACAGCGCAGCCAATGGGCCAACACACAAGCTCACTTGTGGCCAAGAGGTGCTCTCTGCTCTCGACTCTCAGCTCGTCACAAGTCTGCGCCGCATTTCGTAAGCGGCTTCAGTTTTCTGACAATTTTCTTTTCGCTTCATTTTTGTTTGTATTTTTTCTTATTTTTTGGCCAACCAAACACACACGGCTAATGTTATAAATTAACGCAACACACAACAGCAACAAATAGTGTAACAAATAAAAGTGTAAGCAAGTAGAGCAACTCGACTAGATGATACCCTAACCATGAGTTTTATAAGATTTTTTAGTCAGTTTTCACTAAGTAAAGTGTTTATATGGGAAACAACATGCATTAGACTTTGCTATATATGAATAGATATTGAGAATGATATTTGTATAGATCTAAATGACTTAAAGATCAACTGAATGGCCTCTAAGCACATGCCCACATCACTTGTCTTCTCCTCATTAATCTGTTTATACTTCATGAAGTTTTTAGCTTCTGTCCATTTCCACACAAAGCCCATCTACCCCATTTGCCCATTTTCAATTAGCTGAGGGTACCAAAAACACAAATTGTAGCGTCATGTGGGTTTATGTAAGCCAGGCCAAAACAGCCAGTCGGCCAGCCAGTCAGTTAGGCAGTCAGTCGGGCAACCTACGCGCATGTGCGTCCAGATCCACATCCACTTCCAGGTCGAACTCGCTCACAAAGTTGGCCAATTTTTCCGCATCTGCTGCTGCTGCCGCCACAGTTGCTGTTGCTGTTTTTGCTAAGCTTTCGGTTTTACAAATTTACAGTTTTTATTTTCTATTTTTCTCACGTCAATGAGTCTGCATAAAATTAGCAAAGTTCAGCTGCGAAAATTGCTTAATTATCTAATGCCAGCACTATAATAGAAAATGCCGTCAAAGAAAAAACAATAAGTAAATTATATGCCTGTCCACATCAATTTAAAGTGCGTTTGTGGGAATGGGAAACGCACCGCAGATAAAGATAAGAAACATAAATGCAGAGAGACCAGACACAAACTGTCTATAACAGCTCTTCAATAAATTGAAGCCAAAAGTTAAACAATCAAAAATTAAAGAGTGCCAAAAAAAAGGAAAGAAAAAGCTGATAGAAAAGAACTGAATAGAAGGTCAAAATAGATAATGACCTAAATTATTGTTTCAGATTAGAAGTGGATGCTTGATTGACTTGAATGAACTGTGGGAATTTGCAGATTTTATATGTGGCCTATAAATAACAAGATAAATATAGAATATATCTTTATATATACTATATCCTTACTTCAATTCTATCTGACCTCAAAGTCCACTCTCTCTGACAAGGGCTTCAGCTACTTATAAGAAATATTCCCAGTCTGCAGCAAACATTCTGACCAACTTATCTCCAACTTTAAAACACACACAAAAAAAATACTAAAAAGTTTCCAAGTACAAGTGCTAAAAAAACGTTGTTAAATTTTAAACATCTTTGTTATATTCCCAAAAAAAAAATTCATAATAATAGCTCAGTGTTAACAGCGTTAGAAACTCGTATAGAAAGTTGCAGCGGCTTTACACTTGACCCAAAGTTAATACAAAGCCAAATATTTGTACAGCTGGAAAATGCTGCATAGAACAGGCAGGTCCCCTCCCCGAAACGAAGAGCAAAGTACCGTTACACGCTAAAAATCTTCAAGAATCTGAAGCTCGAGAGTCTGTCGGCCGTGTGTTGTGACGGCTCACACAGCGTACGACTGCCTCCCAGCCCAGTCAGGGCCATAAAACAGATCAGCGGCTGTCACTGCAAGCGCTCTCAGCTTCAACTGGTAGCCCCAACTGAAAGTCACAATCGGTTACAGTGAAGTGTCAGATGCTCAGCAATTATGATGATTATGAGGAACGTACATTTCACATAGAACAACGCAGACGAAAGACAGTCTATGACTAGCAGACTTACTGACTGACTTTAGACGACATAACCCATAACCGTACCGTAACCAAAGCTACTGAGTCGAGCACTGCGCGCACTTTGTGCTACTTATTTCAAGTTGTCAGTTTGAGCTGTAGCCTAGGGGTAAGAGTGGCGAAATGTATGGGAGTAGCTGTATATATACTTGGATCTGTCAATATATCTATATATGTATTAGATTTATGCATGGCTCTCTGAAGAAAGCAATTCAAGCTGATCTAGGGGATGTGTCCTTTGCTCTACATATCTTAATATAGTTCCAATAGATCCTATTTCATGACTATCTTTTCACATATTAGACTTAGTCTATACAATACGCTTATAAGTCAGCTAGGGTATCTAATCGTTGTTCTCGCCTGCTGTCCGTTGTTTTTGGGAGCTTTTCGGTGCGTTCAACCTGCATTTCTGTCGCATCATCTAAAACTATTTTCGGTACCTGAAACAAACAGAGGCACAGCACTTGTCAGTCCGTCAATCAGTCAGGCAGTCAGTCCGTCAGCCAGTTCGTCTGGCGGTTGTTCAGTTAGAGTCGCTTTGCCATGCTTTAACGGTTCTCACACTCGCGGGCAACTGAATCTGGCGTGTGTATCTTTGGCAGCGAGTGGCACTCATCATAATTACAACGCCGCAACAACAACATCAATCTAACTGACTGACTGACTGACTGACTGACGGACTGACTGACGTACTGAATGACAGCCACATGAGGCACAGCCACACGGCGGCTTCACTCGCGCAGTTCCATAGCCTTTCGTAGTGTTCATAATTTATGATTGCTTTGCGTGATTTTACATTTCTGTGTTATTAGTCTAAACTTGGCTTGGATCTATGCTCTCGTGTCTTTGCCTGCTGAAAAACACCTACATACGTTCGCACCGCGAACCCAACGCAGTCCGCAGTCCAGCCCACACATTTGGCAAGGGGCGGGCAGGGCAGGCTGGGGCCAGCCCAGGCAGAATTGCACGTTGTGGCCAAATTGTGTTTGGAATTTTGAATGCTGCTGATCATTAAAATCAATTCTGATTCATTAGCTTCAATTGATGGCTTTGTGTAATGATTCGCAGTCACTGTTGATCCCGGGTTCAGGTGCAGACTGTGGGATTTTGAGAAATCAACAGATCTTTAAGATAGCAAAGGCTGTGCAATGTGATTGATATTGCTGGTCTAAGACGAAGTCTTAAACAAACTATGTGAGATGGAATAAATTATATATATATAAGATATATTCATATAGTAATAGAAACAGAAAGATATATATATCTTTTTCTCTCTTATTATATATATATCATTAACAACTTTCAAAATCAAGCACCCATATCATTATCAAGCCTCCAGACTAAGCGTAAGGTCACGCTCAACCGCAGTGCGAGAATAATGTTATGAAAACTCTATCAGAGGCTCACCTTGAAATTAGTTTAATGATCTAAAAAACAAAATAAATATATAAATCTACTTAGTTAGCGCGTAAAATATAACACGGCAATTATTTTCAGCACGTCATCAATCATAGCCGCATAATGAAAACAAACAAATGGAATGAAGTTAAAATTAGAGGAACCAAGCGCTGACCAGCTGTCAGTCAGAGCAGCACAATGTTTGACCCCAAGCACACTGTTTGCTTTGCTGTATGTCAATGTTTCTTAAGGAAGCAGTCGGAATGCTGCTGCTGTTGTTGTTTTAGCTGCACAAATAGACGAGGTCAGGAAGTGTGTTGGGGGAATGTTTCCGCTTGAAGTGCCATGAGGAAACCCTTGACACAGCGACCACAAAATGTTTGATTTAAGCAGGAAAAACAATGCTTGCAGGGAATGGGAATAGTGCCTAGACGGTTAAAACATTTCATATATAATATATTAGATAAATCATAGATCAAGCATTTTGGGAGCTAAGCTAATGCAGTTATATAGTAATATATATACAAAATCTAAGTAAAGCCAGTATACCCTCTTGGCAATGCTTGAGCGAGCATTCAAATGGTTATTGCTTCAGTTATGATCTAAGAATTTCCATGCAAATGTGCCGATATGCAAATGATATCTGGATAAACATAGAGAAGCAAATAAACGAACTGCGACAGCCATTTGCCTTAAGGCACATTTCGATTGTTGTTGCTGTTGGTCTAGCAGCCGCTGCCGCTGCCGCTGCTGCTGTTTATTGCTGTTGCAATTCCCAGAAAATTATGCTTGAAAATTGAGAGTCTCTCGAGGCGCGCTGCAGCGAGTCGCCGCGCGCTGTTTGAAGCTGGATTTGGATTTGGATGTGGATTTGGAGTTTGCAGTTTGCTGTTTGCTGTTTGCTGTTTACAGTTTGCTGTTGGAGTTGCCTTTCGCGTTGTCGACGCTATTACGACACAGTTTTCGTTTCGTTTTTAATAATCATTTGCAAATGTCTATTAGGCCACCCCCTCCCACTTTATCCCTGTTGCGCCGGCTGTTGCGCATGCGCAGCGTTTTTCAAAGGAAAACAAATCGCCAAGCCAAACGAAACTGAAAATGTGCCGCAATGAAAAGAAAAACAAACTTCGGATGAAAATGTTTGGAGCATGTAAATTAAGACTTTTAGCTCAAATTATAGCAACTGGATCGAGGGAGGCTCGGCGTGCCTGACAGGCCATTGATTCCCTGTAAATCTGTGTTGGCGACGCCCATGCGGCTTGCATGCTGGAATTATAGTCATCCAGCCCGAAAAGTAAAAGTTGGACAAGTCTTAAGGAGTGTTTCGCTCCACTCGCTGCGCAAACTTGAACTTTGCGCAATGAAAATTTCAAATATTTATTTAAAATGTGTCAAACTTTAACAGAGATCATAAATAGATAATGCAATAATCAGAGAAGAGCTTAAGCGTGTCGAGCTCTCAATGACAGCTGTCGAACGATTTCCATTGGAAATTGCGAAACTTATGAAATACGCAGAATCTGCTGAGAGTGCTCAGAGGTGGCTGTGTACGGAAATGGCTGGCAATTCTTGACAACGGACAACTGTTGCTCAGTTATGCAATTAAATTAAAATAAAGTTGCAGCAGCAGCAGCAACAATAACAGCAGGCAGTCGGGTGACCGCATTGCCGTTGCATTTGTTGTTGCTGCTGCTGCCGCCGCCGCCTGTTGCGAGTGTTGCAATTGCTTTCGCTTTGATTGAATTTATTTTATAATCCACGATGCCAACTGCTTAGCCAGCCCCAGTGTATGTGTATGTGTGTAACTGCGTTTATGCACAGGCATAAGAAAAACTGCATCTGTAAGATGCAATTTACAATTTGCATTTTACCCACTGCGCGAACATAGGAAACGGACGGCGCGTCCGACAGCCCCCAGAGACCGACACACACACACACACACACACACACACACACAGACACAAACGAGCGCCCGGCCAGGCATATATGATAAATTATATTATTGGCATAATAATATATTTAAGAGCCATAAGCAGTAAAACTTGCAACGACTTGAGAGCCGAGAGCTGAGAGCTGTGTGATTTCATTTCAAGCATTTCATATTTTAAAACACGCATTAGCGGCTTCCTTCCAATTCGATTTCGATCGCAACAAAAAATGGCTATAAATAAGACAAATTTCAAATAATAATAAAAAAACTTGGATTTACTCTGTAAATATTGTGAACTGCAGAAACTACCCTCGTTTATTTGAGCTGCTTCAAAAAATTGAAGACAAATATTTGAAAATTCTTTTTCAATCTAACATTTATTTTTAAAAAAATATTCAAAAATTACAGTCACAGAAAAACTTCATTTATGATCATAAAAAACTCAAATCTTTAGTTGTTGACCGACTGAAAAATGTTCACAAATTAGAAAACTTCAGGCTTAATAATCTTATAGAAATATTACAATACCTCACAGCACCCTTAGCTCTAAATACCCTTCACACACACCTATAGGGTATGAGAGCATAAAACTAAAAACCAAAATGGAAAATGGCAAATTGCATTAAATAAATAGAAAACTGTGACTGTTGCCATGTGGCTGTGGCGGCCTCTCTCTGCGAGTCTCATGTTTATGGATTTGCTTTGCAAATTGGATTATGCTTTATTGTGATATTGTTATTGTTGTTGTCGCTGGCGCTGCGCCACATCCTCAAGCAGCGGCAATAAAAATGTCGGCGCATGCGTCGCTGGCAAAGTCTTGTAATTACAGCGTTGCCAGCGTGTTGCACAGTGGTTGCCACTGAATTTATGCCCCACAATCTGGCAACTGGCAACTGGCATCGGGCATCTGGTATCTGGTAGCCCCTTTAATTATTTGCACGAATTCGGTTTGTTAATCGCCCATTGACGTGCCGCATCGATCGGCCATAGACATCTCCATAGATACACACACACACAAACAGCCAGATAGATATAGAGTATATATAGAGCTACATAGGTATCTGAGTAAAAGTGCAATGAAAGCTACAAAAGGCACACTTCAATTAAAGGGGACGGCACGGCGCGATTGTCGACATCGGATTGCATCGGAGTTAGTTAGATAAACAAAACTGCGCGCCAAATTACGGCATTGTTATCGCAATACAGAAGCAGTGAGAGAGAGAGAGAGCGAGGGAGAGAGAGAGGGAGAGTGTATGTGTTGAGGGGGCTGAAATTTATGATTGAATTGAGCATTTTCACGTTTGTTTTTCCTTAATGGGCAAGTGAAAAGCCGAACAGCAACAAATGGGCCCATCAATTGCCAAATGAAATGAATTCAAGAAGTTGAGCGCAGCGAGTTTAAATGCCAATGACCGACTCGAATTGCACTTATCGTCGGAAAAACTACAACAACAAAAATGGTGGAAAATGCAAAGTGAAAACTAATGATAGAACAGCTCTAATGTGGCCACAGTCCAATTACCAATCAGGAAAATTGCTGTGCACGTAGAAAGTGCTTCGAGCTGAGCAGAAAAAAATGCCATTTTTCTTTCTTTCTGTTAGGGAAATACTAATAGAAAAATTAACAGTTAGGTTTTGATTAAATGAAAAAAACTTGGGGAAATGAGGGATAATAAATTCTGAAATTTTCTTTAAGTAGAAAATTTTAGATTAATTTACATTTGATTTAAAGATACAAAAAACTCTTAAAGACTTGACTTCGACTCTATTCACATATTCAGTGCCAATCCTAACTTACTGAAAGAATGAAAACAATTACCCCCTTTTTGTTAGGCACATGAAACGGGCTTATTAATCATATCATCAGCGTGCGCTGCCTTCATTCAAATTGCTCTATAACTTTATACAATATTTATATGCATTAAATCATGCCCCCTCAAAGAAAAAAGAGAAATACTTCGGGCAGCATATCATTTAATCAAAAGCTCGTTAGTCTGCGCACACAGTTTGCGCTTGAATTTTTAATGGCTTAATCAGTTTCGGTTTGGTTTTTTTTCTTCGTTTTTTTTTCGTTTTTTGGGGTAGAGAGAAGGAAGCCACAAGGAAATTGCATCGGAAAGCGATACAAAAGAAGAAGCACATCAAAAGTTTTTCCTCTACATGCACATATGTATAAAAGTTTTTTCTCTCTATTTTGTTGCCTCACAAATTGATTTGCTATGTGAAGACGGGGATAATTGGTTTTTGAGCGACCATAGAAAAGCTTTCACGGACAGACTGACGCAGCGCTATAAGTAAGTTTTTCATTAACAACTCAATTAGAGCGCCCTATTGGCAGCCAATTGGTATTTTTATCAGATAGATATATGTATATATACAAGTGAAGAATGACTATTTAAAAAGTTAGAATTGGAAAACAAACAAAAGCAGATGCGAGCTATAATTGAGTTGTAATTAAAAAGCAATCGAAATAATTTCTCTTATTATAAATGAATTAATTATTCGCATTGCATAATGTAGAAGTGTTTGAAGTCATTTTATTTTTGTTAACACACAATTTGATAACTTTCAGATTGGCCTTTTAACATATTCTAAGCAAATCTTGTTCTCTGACTAATCTATTTAGATAAACAGAATAACTTGGCTTCATTTCAGGCTGATCATCTGCTTTTAGTTTTCATTATAATAAAAATTTTTAAGATTCTTAGCTGTTTTAAGATCAAATTTAAATATTTATAGAAAAGATCGTGATGAGAAATACATTGTTATATAATGCCTGAAGCCGGAAACTATGAGTGTTTATTATAAACTGAACAACGTAATAATATAATCCCAATCTATAATTATTATTATCATATACGAATATGTAGCACGAATATAATATAGCTCAGACTTATTTGATGTTTGACTCGAGACCCCACCGGAACTGATAGATACGTAGACACTGATTAGCCTATTGTTTGAATCGGTCAATACTCTATTTCACTTCAGATATTCGAAACACGTTCAGCTACTCAGCTCAAGAGACTCGCGTTGAAATGGGAACACGCAAGCCTCGCCCAAAAAGGGAAAAATCAATCAGCTTTTGAGTGCTCATTAAATGCATATTTAACCAATCATAAGCAAATTACATCCGCTAATTTCGAACTATAAATACATAAAATATCTTTTCAATATCTGCAAAAGTTCACTGCAAACGCGTGATATAAGAGAAACACGTAATTTTCTAGCAACATCGAAACATGTTTCCAGAGACATGTGCCAAATTGTCTGTATTGGAATAACTGTTCTGTGCGAATCGGGAATAGTATTACTCATAAAAAGTAGTAGAAGAAGACAACGTAATCAACTACAGAAGTGGAGTGTGCATGCGAATTGATCAGCTGATTCATTGGCGAGTTCTATAAAGATTTTCACAGCTTTCTCTAGGTGTCAAGTTTTATGAACATGCTAAGAAAACATAATTTCCTGTGTGTGTGTGTGTGTGTGTGTGTGTGTGTGTGTGTGTCTGGGAAGAAGTTAACTACTATTGCATTTGGCTCATTGCGTCGCACGTAAACTGTATGACTAATCAATATAGAGAGCAGGACAGAGACAGACTGTGACTGACAGACAGACAGACAGAGCGAGCGATAGTCAAAGACTCTCTGGGAGACGCTACGCTTGGGCGAGTTTCACAAGCTTCGCGACCCGCATATAAGAGCTTTGCGTATGAGTCTTTACGATCGTACGAATTGTATTTGCATTTATATTGAATACAACATAGAGGCATTAGTGTGTGTGTGTGAGTGAGTGTATGTGTGTGTGAGTGTGATCAGCAGCAAATGCCAAACAATGTGAGTCACGATAATCAGCGTTGAGCACACCGCAAACACGTCTCGCAATATTCACAGTGGGCTCATAAGCGCGAGGGTGACAAAGAGAATATATGCATATGTACATATATATATAAATATGCATATACCTATATTATATTTATATGTTTTTTAAAAAACATTCTAAAAATTAATTAATTACAAATAGATTTTTCAACAAATTTTTAAATGTAATATTTAAGTATTTTAAAATATATTAAATTAAATTAAATATAACATATTTTGTTATATTTATATTTTTTTATATAATTTATAATTTAATATATATAAAATATTATTATAACATTTTTAGTTTTGTTTTATTGTTTAATATTTAATATATCATTTTAAAAAAAACTAAAAAAATATTTAACACAATTTTTTTTAAAATAATTTTGTCGCAAAATAACTCAAAATAAGAAAAGTAATTTTTAAGAAAAATCTGATCAAGAAATATGCAATTTTCATGAATGAAGTTATTCAAAATATATCGCAATATCAGAAAAAGAGCAAAATACTAAAGAAATTAATATATTAATACTTGATCGATGATCTAGGCTAGCTTACTCTGATAGCTAAGCAAATATAGTACTGGAATTTCAATTCAGTCTTTAATGTTTAGTCAAGATTGTACTATAACTCGTTGAAGCCCTGTTACAGCCCTCGTGCATTAAACAGAGTTTCTGTGTTATATGCGCAGTTATAATAACAACGCTTTGAATATCGCACAGTGGCTGGCAAACGAGTTTGGATTTGTTGAAATAAGCATTTATGAAAAATTAAATGCATACAACATATTTGTCTATATATACGAGTGCAAATGCATATAGTAAATATATGTATATATTTACTTGTGTTTCTCTATGGAGAGGAGACATAAGTAGACGCTAACTTGGCCAGACAGTTGTTGTTAAATATTGCAAGATGTTGCAGTTGCAGTTGCAGCATCTGCAATCGAGCGTAATGCGCGCGCATGCAACGTGCCACAGCAGCAAGCAGTAGCAGCACCAGCAACACCAACAACAACACCTTTGAAATGGTGTCAGCAATAATTTATCAAAATAAAGCACAGCACAAAAAAAAAGCATAAATAAACCAGGCAAAGCTGTTCAAACCGCATCTAAGTCTAAAAAGCAAAAATAAAACTAAAGTGAAGAGAGAACCCGAACAATTTGCATGAGCGCAGCCAAAGACAAAAGACAATGCATGAATGTATCTGTGAGATACGAGCTATCTCGAGTGCTGGCCCAGGGCATGTAAAGCGTGTCAGGCAGCGCAGTGAAACTCGGTGAAATAATTGCGGTAAGCGCATAAATAAAATTACACATGTTGTGAATTTGCAAGCACCAGCCACGCCCACTGCCAGAGCAGGCAACAGTCAGCGGGCAGCAGTTGGCAGGCAGCCCTACAACAGGTAAACAAACGCAGTCAGAGCAGAGGCAGGCAACAGTTATTCGCTCGATCTGTGCACCTCTGTGGGATACGTTCTTATCTTATCGCGGCTTCCTGTTGCTGGCCCAGGCTTTTATTGATTTTGATACCCATCAATTTCTGCGAAAGGGTATGATGTCAGCAGCCTTACAGATGTGAACAGCAAATGCATGCTTAAGCAGTTATCATGCTGAGACCATCTAACTACATATATCTGTCGACAGCTGGATAACATTTGTTCTCTCTCCCTCTCACAACAGTCAGGGTATCCTCTAGCTGAACATGCCCAACCAATTCAATTTCAATGTTCGACGTTCTGTTGATAATGCAAGTGGCAAAAACATTTTTACGACCTTTCGGAAGGGTCAGCAATAGACAGGCAGACGAAGGGTAGCCAGAGAGGGTAGCAAAAAGGGTCTGTCAATGAGGTTGACAGCAGCCGCAACTAATTAAGCAAAATGACGTCGACAATGAGCATTAGCCTGCGCTCAGCCCTCTGCACGTGCCCTTTGGCCCTTCTAATAGAAATAATACGGACTGGCTTAAGTATATGGACGCTCCGTCGTTCACTTTTCCACTACATTTGTCCTGTCAACAGGAATTTTCATGGCATTTGACAGCATTTCTCAGAAACTAATCAATGGAAATGCAGGCAAACCTCAAACATAAAACAATATATATGTATATGTGTACGTATATCTATGTATGTATCTGAGGTATTCAAGATATTTTATTTGCTGTGAGTTCCTGAAAAGGTCACGTAAATGCTTATAATACGGAATAATGCTTAGGAACTGCAGCAAAAGGCACGATTTGAGTTTGCACCAAGCCAAAATATGTAAGAAATAATAGAATAATATAATAAATTTATTTTATAGTCTATACATATATTTATCTATATATATATATATATTTATATATATTTTATTATATATATTTATATTTTCTTTTAATTACCCAAAGTTATATTTCTATATATATTTATAAGCAGTTTCTCTGGTTAAGACTCGATAAAGCTATTTGTCCCTGAACAAACAGATTATTGTAAATGAGAATAAAGATTAATAACGCTTCGACTGAGTCATATGGGGTTGCTTTAAATAATAACAGAGTTATCAAGGCATATGACTGTTGTCTGTACTGAGGTATTACTACGTACGTATTCTGAACTCGACTTTGAAGAGTGAAGTAAAGTCTATTAATTATAGGCTAGTATATCTCGATAATAAATATATTTTATAATAATAGTCAAATATATATATAAATCATTCCAAACTGTAAATGAATAATTCCCCGTTTTATTCCATGGCTTAAAACAAATTTGATCGTAGATTTCATTAGAAAAATTTAGTGTCATAGGAACATGGGAATAACCCATTACCTTTTATATTAGTTAATTATATAATATATTAAATATTACATATTTGTTGAGTTTAGAGTAAATTATATAAAATTAAAAAAAAACTAATGTCATTTATATATATTTTTTTATGTCCCACGAGAGATGAGCGAAAAAGTGTATATTATAATTTTAAGCTATTTTATTATTATTTTTTCATATTTCATCTCTAATAATATCTCATTTTTGATGAACTCAGTTGATGCATTAAATTGTACAAAAATTCCCTAAAATAACCCTTTATATCATCTCTATACATGGGCAGTTCTCTATATCGTATATAGTCGTAAATACCCCGGACGAAAATATCGTAAATCTCTGACTCACCGTTTGACGTTGCGACAACGCTTCTCGTTCTCTCGCTCGGCTTCCTTGACGCTATCCCAGCTATCGCCCACGCCCGACGATGACATATCGTCCAGGCGCTCCTCATCCTCCATGCCGGAGTCCTCCAAGCTAATGTGACAGCTGGTGAGGGTCACCTGTTTGCCATTGTCCCCCACCTCAATCCAATCGGACGTACGTATGCGCTGCGAGCGCTCCGTCCCGTAGGGCGACGAGTCCGAGGAGCAGCCGGAGGGGCAACGCTTGCGTGGCGTCGAGCTGCCATTTGCATTATCCTTCAGTGACTTATTGACAGCATAGGTCAGTGTGTCGTCCTCCTCATCGCCATCGGCATCCTCCACATTATCAGCATCCACATCCTCCGTGTCCGCATCCTCAATCGAGTTGTAACGCTGACGCGCCTTAGTGGGCGTGGCCTGCCACTTGGTGGGCAGCTGTTCCAGCGAGCAGGCACGATTGCGCATGGCCGCCAGCTCCGAGATGAGCAGCTCGTGGAAGGCGTGCTTCTTCTCCGGCGTATTGCCCGCACTGACCGAGCTCTTTACGGGCTTCGACTTGGGCTGAGTCTGGGACTGGCTCTGGGCCTGCGCCTGGTTGCTGCTGGCATTGATGTTGATGCGCGTGCAGTTGCCTGCCGCCTGAATCACCTGACTCAACTGTTCCTGCTCCAACTCCTGTTTCCTTTCCCGCTCCAGCTGCTGCTGCCGCTTGTGCCGCTCCTGCGCCAGTTCCTGCTCCAACAGCGCCTGATGCTGTATGGCGCGCTCATGCTTGGTGATGATGGTCGTATCCGCCAGAGTTTGCTTCTGCGTCTGGCTAATGATGATCTCCGAGAACAAGCGTTCGGCGGCATTCTTTAGATTATTCTTGAACTCCACGGTTTTGCCGCCCAGATAGCTGGATCCGCCACTATGGCTGGAGAGCGGGCTGTCCAGCGTTGTCTTCGAGCGCCTGAAGATGCTGCTCACAGGCACCTCCTCCACGTCCATAGTAGCCACCGGCATTTGGACAATCTTGCGCGGCTTGGGCAGCGGCTGTGCGGCGGGCAAGAGGCCTGCCCGCTCGAAGTCCACCTTGCCCAGGCTCAGGCGTGTGTCCTTGTGTGGCGGCGTGCTCTGCGTGCTCAGGCTATTCGCGCGATTCACGCTGACAACCGAGTCTCGAGGCTTGGCTGTGGGCACAGCGGGCGCCTTGCGCAGCTTCAACGGAGGCTTGGGTGCCGTCGCGGGTGCAGCAGGTGTTGTTGCTGGTGTTGCTGTTGAAACGGGAGCAACTGTTGTTGCTGCTGCTGCGGCTGTTGCTGTTGCACTGTTCACTAGCGCCATGGTGGGCGTCTGTGTTTGCGCCTGTTTCTTCTGCAGATTCAGCGAGGGCGACTTGTACACCAAGGTGCGTCCCACGGCGCTCAGCTGGCTCACAAATGTGGGCTTCTTTTGTATCAGCGGCGGGCTGGGCGTGGCGGTCCCAGCTCCTCCTGCTGCTGTCACTGCTGCTGCTGATGCTGCTGCAGCAGTTGCTGTTGCTGTTTTGGGCCTGGGCGGCACTGGCGGACCGGGCCGCTTAACCGCAAGTGTTGCCTGCATTTCGTTTGTTGTTGTTGTTGTTGCTGTTGTTGCTGTTGTTGCTGTTGCCATTTACTTCTCAGTTCTCACGCGTTGTCGCTGTTATTGGCTGCACGGCGCAAAACCCGTATTTGTAGGTCACTTTTGCTACCCTAGACACGAGCGTGCAAAGCGGGTATATTAGGGCAAATGTTCTTTACACCAAATTTGCCAAGAATTAAAAAAAATTGTATAAAAACGGTTTGAGAGCTACTGCTTTGACAGTTTGAGAGTCAACTTATACGACGACACTCTGCACAGGGTATTTGTCAGTCGACTACTGCCGCTGAGTTGTCTGTGTTTTTTCTTGCACCTTTTCGACTTCTTCGACTTTGTATTTTGGTATTGCGATGCGTTTATTTATTTATTTATTATTATTTAGCATAAAACTTGTTTTTAGCTGCGTTCTCAAGCGACGGCGGCAACTGATGCTGTTGCTGTTGCTGCTGCTGCTGCAGTTGTTGTTGCTTTTAGCATTTTGACTGCAACTGCGATGGCTGCTGCGATGGCAATGGCGACTGCGACGGCGGCAGCGACTGGGACTGCGACAGCGACTGCGGCTGCGGCTGATCTATTTTGAATATAGGCCACGGCGGCGCACTAACGGGCCTAGTTGCTCTTTAAGCGTTGCTGTTGTTGTTGTATTTGGTTTGGCTTATTGCTTATTGGTTTATTGGCTTATTGAAACTGGCTTTAGCTCGTTGTTGTTTTTGTTGCACTTTGAATTCTCTGTGTTTTTTTTTTTTTTTGGTTGTTGTTTTGGAAGTGAAAGGGTTTTGGTTTTCATTAATATTTCATATATAGAATACAGTGTTAGCTCGAAACTTATCAACTTAAGAGATATTTTAAATTAAATATTTCAAATATATAAAATAAATAATTAATTTAGTTTAAAATTTTATTAATTTTGAATTTATTTAATTGTAATATTCGAACGATCACTGCATGCAATAATTTAATTTATTTTTTATTATATTTTTTTCAATATATTACGAAACACGATTATTAAATTTTAATGCTTTTGAAAGTCTTTTAAATAGTTTTCAATTTGTCTTTGACTTGTGCACGATTTTTGTGTCTTGTTGCGGGTGAATCACATAAAAACAACACACACACACGTCATAATTAAGTTAAGCTGTTAGAAAGCTTAATTAAGCCAAAAGGCACATGAAAACGATAAAAAGCCGAGCGGCAAATGTGGCCAGAATAAATTGTAAATTAATGAAGCGTTTGAGCCGCAGCAAATTGTTCGTTTAATGAGAGAAAAACCAACGAATGATCATTAAAAAACGATTTCAGAATTTGATTTTCGTGCATTTCCAAGCACTGTGTTACGCCGCAAAAAAAAGTGGAAAACCGTAAAAAAGAAAACGCATAATTAGCAATTTAATATGGAAATCGAGGCAGTTAAAAGCAAATAAAACTAAAAAAGAATTAAAAAGAATACAAACAAAACGTTAAAAATTAACAAGATATTCGAAGAAACAAGTTTTTTACTAATTTCATTTGATTTTAAGCAAAAACATGAAAAGCGACAGTTTTTTGTTTGAGTTCTCTCTCAGGCGAGTGTTGATTAACACCAAGAATTTAGAGCCTCGATTTGGGGTCAATCGATCGACGATAAATTGTTGATCGATACAAAAAACAGTTATGCGTTGAGCAGTTGGTTTTGCTGCAACAATAATAAGCCCGACATAAACACGCACACACACACACGCTGCTTGCACTTTGAGCTTTCGCTTGATTGGGCTCATTTCATTTAAATTTTGTTTAATTTAATTAAGTGCTAAGGCGCTGCACATAGGTCCAAAGAATGTCATCCACCCACACACACAGACACGCAGCAAGCGTGCGATGCAGCACACACCCACACACACACAGAGCTGCACGCACACGCACATGCGAGGCATGGCTATTTTTGACCAAAGAATTCTTGTTTCAAAAATTGTTAAAAATATTTATATATGTATATTTATGTAAATTAGTTACACTGCAGTTGCATTTGTATTGCATTTGTCAAGCACCGAAAAACACACACGAAAAAACACCGACACCGAAAACCGACACGGAACACACACACGCACACAGCATTAGCGACCGAGCGACCATACGAGCCGTCCGTTTCGACGTTGCGCTTTGCACGAGAGTCAGAAATAAACTGAGAGCAATGTAAGAGCTAAGCGCACCTTGCTCAATCTCGGCGCATTGTGTGTTTACAAATTCGACTGTGTGTGTGTGTGAGTGGGTGCGTCAGTGTGTGAATGCCAACGATGTGCGCGTGACAAAAACATTCATGTTAGACGCGCATCACGAACTCTATTTTAGAGCTATTTCTTTGTATATTTCCGTTTAGGTTTTTCTATATTAATATTATTTTGTAGATTGTGCTCTGTTGCTGCTCTCTCAAGCTTGGCTTGAGCATTCTCAAGGCACACTCACGATACGCTTGACCACGACAAACTCACGCGAATGCCGTGTGCACATCTCTATTGAAATGTGCGCTGTTGAAGGCGCAGCGTTTGTGCTCTCTTAAGACTTTAAGCTGGCTGTTAATGTGCAATGTTAATTAACAGCGTGATAGTTTTTGACTACTTTAAACGAATTTTAACGTATGGAAAATAAATGCTGAGTTGTAAAATGAGCTGATATGAGTAATTTTGGCTTAAGCATGATTAATATTGCGGTTGAGCTGAGTGATGCCTAATGTTTTTCTATATCTCTCTTCAGCTGCTGTTTAAGAGCAGCTGTGGGCACCCGCTCTCGCTCTCTCTCTCTTTCTTGCGCTCCCTATCGTTCGCTCTTATGTAAAGAGTAACTTGGCACATGGCCAAAAGTGCATTGATTGGCATTTGGAACGGGTCTGCTGAGGGCCAGCGCCGGCGTCTGGCTGCTGTGGTCGGCCGGTGGCCCAACCATTGCAACAGCTGTTGTTGCCGCATTGCCACGCTATGTCCCATGCCACGTGCCCCCAACCCCCCACCCCCTCCCAGACCTATCCTGCTCAACAACTACGTAAATCTTTATTGATTGCATGTTGCAAGAGACGCCAAAAAGAACATAAACGCTAATCGTCTTTCGAGTGACTTTGCTGTCTGACTAAACAATTATTTTAGCCGTCCGCCGCTGACGGCAGACAAATGCAACTCGGCACAGATACATTAAGTATACGTACGGAGACTAAGTATTTACCCAAGGAGCTCCAAAACTCCACATTACATATAAATCTTGCTGCCTTTTTGGGGTTGCTTGTATTTGTATTTGAAGTCAACCCACAGCACACAGAGCCCAGAACCGCCCCAAATAGGAATTCGCCTAGCCGCTAACTGGGGAAGCCCTCGCTGCAGCCAGGCACTTCAAATGATTTCCATGGCACTCAGGAAGTTGCCTCTTCCGGCCGAAAAAAAAAAGAATTGAAGTAGGGAACCGAAGCCTCTCCCATTTTCATTTGCCGACACTTTTTGTTGATTTTCTTTGTGTTTCGCTCATTTGCTGCAGCGCGAATACATATATATGTATGTATATATATATATATATATATATATACATATTCCAATGTTTATATTGCCGGCATTGTTTGGGCCAGTCTGGAGTATTTGTCGCAGTCGGGAATTGGCAAAGCACCAGCTGCAGCACAATTGACTCAGAAAACATTCCATTTTTTAAATCACACACAAAGGATTATCCCTCACACACACACGCACACACACTTGACTGCCTCGAACGCACCCTTCGGCCATTAGGAAGCCCCAACAATGAAGGTTAAACTTACGCTAAATAGCTGTCGTCGCCAGAACACACTCCCGAGAGCCACTTCTAATCCTTCCCTCAGCTTTCCATGCGAGGAAGCACTTCAACAACCGCTTCTAATACCGCATGCTGAGGAACGTGCAAAATCAATAGCAGCAAAAAGAAATCATAATTAACTTCGCAGTGCCGCACCTAAGATACTCTAGTCAGGGAGTCGCATGAGAGGTTTCCAAGAAACTCAAGACTTGAAGCTATGGAAATTCATTAATTTACATATTTTCAGAGAAGAAGAATGAAGGAATTGCCTCCCATCTTTTACGTAGGAAATTTAATATAAAAAATAAAATAAACTCCAAGAGTTGTTTAATATTTGCGAATTTAAAAAAAATAATAAGTTAACCAAATGAGGAAGTTGGAAATTTAGTATATAAACTAAAACCAAATTTTATATCCATACTTTGCTTACCAGTTCCTAGTAGAAGCAATTCCGCCTCAGACAACTTCGAGAATGGAGAATGGAATCACTAGGTACTCTACTCACAAAGAGTAAATCTCGCATTAGTAAACTACCTATATATAGACGTGATTCATTTCTATATATACATGGCTTAAAGACTGTCAGACAGCCGTCACGTGCCCATACCAAAAATGCCGGCAAAAACTCGAGTTAAGTGCACAATTGGCATACCCCAAAGGAGCTGCGCATATCTTTACTTTACACATATTGTTATATAGTATATTAAATAATTACCACAAGCTAATTATCATTATTAGTCATATAAGTGAGTGTATGTGAGTGTTTGTGTGTGTGTGTGTGTGTGTGTGAGGGTGCCGTGTGGGCGTGGCTTTAAGCTTACTTTGCATAATAATGAAAAATATACAATTGGCTTTCAGTTAAATTTGTTCTTAAATAAAAAGCAATAAAATAGCAACTAATTTACAACACACACACAGAGACACGCACATACACATACATATAGTTCACACAGAATTGGCATTAGAAAATAATTAACATTAGAAAACATATGTTTCGTGTTTTGTCAAGCATACACACAGACGCCTCTCGGTTATCCAATAACAATTCACATAATCATAATCGGCATAGTATACATACATATATACTATATATATAAGACATTACAGGATCTGACTGATCTTAGATAGCGATATAGTTTAAATACATAAATAAGCGTTAATGCTATTTCAATTAATCCGTACAAAATACATATACATTTGTCATAAATACAGTTAAATACACACTGAGGGCCAGGGGGAAAACAAAACAAGTGCACAAAAGTCAAACAAGAGTTTTTTGTTGTTGTTGTCGTTGTCGCCTTTACATTTACCGTTTGCCCACCCACGTTCCCTTTCCCGGTTCTGTTCGACGACAACGTTCGCCTCCCAGCGACTAATTGACATATCGGCGGCGCCTCGATTAATCCGCAATGGCCGTGTAGGGCAGACTGCTGTGTTTGGGCTTCGTTTTGTTGATGAACACCTTGATGGCGCCATTGAAATCGGCACTGACCAGCACATAGCCGCAGCCCTTCTTGTGCTGCTCCACCAGCGGATCGGGCTGATTGTTTGCCAGCTGTGTGCAACGAGCAAAAAGGTAAAACAAAAAGTTATTCGACTATAACAATACAACAAAGGCAAACAAAGGCGCTGCTAAACGGGTGCCTCATGACTTGACCAAGTTATGAAATACCCTGTTGAAAACTATAGACTCTGGCTCACCTTATCATTAGAAATTTCATCGGGATCCGGTTTGATGATCGCCTCCGGATGTGGCGCGAATATGGCACAGGTGACAGTAGCGTTGTGTGCTTTGATGCCCTCCCAAAAATCGCTACGATCGCGACGCACCTTTAGGGGAAGACAAAACTAGATGAGGCTAAGCCGATGCCAAATAATCAATTTGCAGCTTACCGAGCTCAGCTTGGAGTAGTCGTGGTTCGTTTTCCATATGTAGATGCATTGGTTCTCGGAACCAGCTATGATGTATTTGCCGTCGTGGCTGAACGAGCCCTTGATCTGCGAGGACACATTTAGGTAGCCCTTGTATTTGCAGGACAAGTTCAGATCGCGCAGATCGTAGAGACGCACGCGACTGTCATTGGAGGTGACGAGGATTTTATCCTCGCCCGGCATGGGCTCAATACCGCTGATCTTGCGGCCGATTCGATTCTTGCCGCGCGTCGATCGCACATGGATCTGCGTGTGATACTTCAGCTGGTCCGTGTTATAGAAGATGCAGCGGCCGTCATAGCTGCCAACCACTGCGAATTGTCCGTTCTGACAGAAGTTGGCCGCCGTGATCAGCTTCGTTTGGCCGTCGACCTCGTTCCAAAGCGCCACCTTCTTGTCGGGTATGTTCCACAAGCGCAGCTTGCCATCCAGACTGCCGCTCAGGAAGTAGCGATCATCGCGTGGATGAAACGCGATGGCCGTGACGAAATCAATGTGCTGAAAACAGCACAGACACTCCTTCCGTGAAATGTGCCACAGCCGCACAGTCTTGTCCATGCTGCTGGATAGTATGAAATAGTTCTTCGACCAGCTAACGTCAAGCAAATCCGAGGTGTGACCATTATAGGTGCAGAAGGGCTTCGGCATGAAGGGACCCGTGCACTTCTCGGCGGCGGTGGCCATGGCAATGGCCTCCTCAGCCGAATGCTGCGACACCAGCGACTCCTGCGATGGCGTTGGCGAGGACTTCTGATCCGCATTGTATTTGTTGCGCATGTCCTGCAAAGCAACAATTCTATTAGCTTGGAATAGTCTTTAGAAAGGTGCCACGGCTTACCTGAAAGTAGGGATAGGCGTCTTTTAGTACCCAAATGCGCAACACTTTGTCCTGGCCAGCGGTGGCCAAGAGACGTCCACAAGAGCTGAACTTCATGCACCATACGGCGCTGGTATCCTCGCCGCTGAGATCCTGCACATGCTGCAGCTTGGTGAACTCGTAGGGGCCCTTGTTCGAGGAGGACGCCTTGATTTTGATATTCTGCTCGGGATTCATGGCATCCACGATGTCAGCCACATCCTCTTTGTGGCGAGCATGTGACACCTCCGACGCAATCGACTTGGCCTTGTCCACCGTCTTACGCATGGTGCTTCCGAAGAAGCGCTTAATGCGCGCCGTTTTCTTCTTTAGTCGACTGCCATCCTCCGTTTCCAGTTCCTCTTCGTCCGGCTGCTGGCCCTCAATGCTAGGCGGTATGCCAATTACGCTCTCCTCATCCGATTCCTTTTGTATGACCTCCAGGTGTGATGTCAGCTTCAGTATATGCAGCGAGAGCGGATTCCAGCCCTCAGGCACTGGCGGTGAACGCACTTCAGATAGCGGCATATTCTCCCCGGTATCCAGATTCTTAACAGGAACTTGCTCGAGTATCTCAAAGTCCGTCAGCTGTTTACCCGAGTTGGTGCGTGTGCGCACATAAATATTCATCTGCCTCAGCACATCCTCGTCCCCAGCGGACTTGCGGCGCTCCTTCTCGTTGGCAGCCCTATACAAGGCCGTGTAGCTGTGAGGCGAAAGAGAGACGTAAGTGAAAGCTTTCGGATGAACATTTAAGGCAGTTGTCGAAACGAACTTTAGCGATAAGTGACTAGCAATAGATGTCTATAAGATACGATATTTAAGTTATATTTAACTAACTTCAGGCACATCCTCCAAGTCTTGTACATTAGGTATAGTTCAATCGGATTGCTGCGAAGAAAGCTCCAAATATAAACAATAAATTTCACTCGACTTAAACTAAAGTTCATTTGCTATGCCGTGATTAAGGAATGGGAATGGACGAGGTGCTATTATAAAGCTACATCTATACTATTATATTTAATCCTAATCTGTCCCTAACAAGTTCTCTTCCATTCCCCAACTCTTTATGCATTTGCTCAAGCCTACCGTGTGGCACTGCCCAAGCTATTGGAGCCACTGCCCGCCAGCTTGGGTCGACTAGCGCTCTCCATGAGCATTTTCTCAATGCGCTCAATTTCATCCTGAGACGGTCCTTGCGCCTTGTTGCTCGCCTCGTCGCGCGGCTTAACCACATAGCCGCCTTGTATGGCCTTGAACAGATTGAGACCCTGATTGGGATCGATCGAGCTGCAAGCAACATAAACTATTAGCCATACCCCTATGTAGATATATCGATTGTTTTCTCACCTGACGCGACCCGGTGCCGAGTTGCTCTTGGCCGAGTTCGAGGGACTTGGTTTCGAGTAGACGGAAGTGACGCTGTTGCCCAGCGAATGTGATGGCTTCATCATGACGCCCGCCGTGGGGACGGGTCGCACATGGCTCGTGGAAGCGATTTGCGCCAGCGATGAAGGTGTCGTGGTGGCCGTGGAAGCGGACGCAGACACAATCGTGCTAGTCGAGGAGCAGGTGAGCGTGTTGTTGGACGTCTTGTTGCTGACATCGTTAAGGGAACTTTCGAACTGCTTGACAATGTCGTCACGCAGCTGTTGCTGCACATCCCGTACGCTCTGCACGGACCGCGTATCGCTATCCGTGTCCTCCGTATCCGCTGCTGGCAATCGCATACCATCGTTCATGTTGAACTGCTCCGAGGAGCTGCTGGAGAACTTCCGTGACTTTTTCTTGCGTCGCGGCGGCGCCACTGGCCCGCTGGATGTTATGGAGTCGGTGGTCTTGGAGTGTGCCAGCTTAGTGCTGGCTATCACATCCGGCTCTTGGAGAATCTGTGGAGGATTAGCAGCAACTGCTGCATCGCTCTGTTGCACATACTTCGTGGACGCTGCTGATGCCGCGTTGACAACTGTTGTGGCCGTGGACATGGCCATAGTTGTGGTTGAGGGCGGCGGTGTCTGGCGCAGATGTTGCTGCTGCTGTTGTTGCTGTTGCTGCTGCTGTTGGAGTTGCAGCTGCTGCTGCTGTTGCTGCTGCTGGGCATTCATTGAGGCCAGCGATTCACGATCAACGCTGATTGCTATGTGAACACAAATTGAAGCTGTGTGAGTGAGTAAATTCGAAATGAGTGCTAGATGCGTGCTCACCTGACGGGTCGATGCTGCCCGCTAAGATGCGACCCACACGGCCCAATGATGTCATGCTCTGTATGCTCATTGTGTCGCTCTCGATGACCTTAAACGGATGTGTGGGTCGGTTGGTAAAAACGCCATCCATGGAGCTGTTCTGTGGTTTGGATCAAATAACAATAAAATTAGCCAAGCATTACACAAACAAAGCAAAGAATAGCGAGCAAAAAATATATATATATGTATATGCATAAGCAGAGCTTTATATATGTATATAAATATATAGTTATATATAGGGCTAGAAGCTACAATTTGGATTTTGATAAATGAATATAATACCTGAGAATCAGGTGTGAGTGTATTTCCTGGATTATCATCTTCATCATGGTTCATGCATTTACGTAGCTCTTGAAAGCGTTGTCTACCAGACTATATGGCACGATATACATACATATGTATATGTTTATATATATATATATAGTTTATTATTTTTTTAAATTTAATATATACATTATATTTAAGGTAATTGTGATTTGTGTTCCAGTAAGATTTATAATTCATATTTATTATTTATTACGCACAAAATATGAAAATAAAAAGCAGATTACGAAAGAAATTAACAAATATGTAAATTAAATACACGATAAAAATATAAATAAACAAAGAAACCTAATTTATTCAAGCTAAGCATTGGAGTCTAGTTCCGCCTGAAACTGGGCCACACGCATTACGTATATATTCTGGTGTTATCAATCGGAACCCCTTGACGCTGTGTGATAAGAGCTGGCACCTGACTAACCCGTCGCCACTATCTAGCCTGAATAGCCGGCAATTATAATATATTTCGATCAGAATGTGAATGAAAACGTGCTGCGGCGTTTTACACCTGTTTTATAGGCCAAAGCCCTGACCAAAAACAATTATTGTTATGTAAAAAGAATAAAGAAAAAAAAAACTGATAAATACAGAGCCGATAAAAGCGCGAAGCAACAATTACTATCAGTAATAATTGCGTGATAAGGCAAACGTTTGATAATTATGGCGGCAATCAGAGCGCGCGGGGCAACAGTAAAATCGTTAATTATAATAATTATATAAATATATAGTTCATTTGCATGTTGCCAAACAATACAACAGACCAAGTCAACAAATGCTTTATGAAATCAACAAAATGCCTTAAAAGATCTCTCAATTTATATACTCAGATATATATCTATGTGAGCTACAAGTGGCGCTATAAATAGCTATTCAAAATGTGATTGATGAGAAATGAAAGTTTTCTCTGCTTGGGCTAATCAAATATTGTTGAAATATGCACAATCAAATATATATATATTATCATATTGTTATAGCAGACAAAGGCTAAACCCATTGAGCAGCCCTCGCTCTCGATGCATTATAGAAACAAACACAAAGCGAATGGGTTGCTTGAGTAATTGAGAGAAACCCATACGGCGGACGGAGGAGCAAATTAATTCAAATTTGCAGAAAAGGGAAAACGCGAAATGTGTTTAGAATGCGTAATGGACTCGAGAGAGAGATAGAGAGAGAGAGAGAGGGAGAGGAATACGTATGACAACTGACAACAGCTAAGTCATGCACTCAAATCAGAGCTAAAAGCAGCAATAACCACGCCCTCCCGCCCACTCATTGCACTTACCACGCCCTTCACTGGCTTCGGCTCGACGAATATGCCCGCCGCAGCAGCTGCGGCCGCTGCAGCCGCATCCTGTTGCTTGAGCCGTGCGCCCAGGCTGTTTGTCGGGCTGCGGGTGGCGGGCGTGTTGGCGCCAATGGGCGTTGCATCGCTGTCCGATGAGGCGGCCGCATTCACACGCACCGCTGGCTCCGGGAAGATGAACTCCTGTGCGCAATCCGCTGGCAATTTGCGACTGCAACAACATCATAAAAAGCGAAAGAGTAACACACGCGTCATTAGGGTGAGTCACAGCTGTATGAGTAAAGCGGGGGGCTGAGCGGGGGCTCCACATACCAGAGTGTTGAGGCGCGATTAGGTGTTGTGTCTTCGGCATCAAAAAATTCCTCAGAGCTGTCCGAGTCCGTCTCCAGTTTACTCATTTTGTGTGCGCTATGCGTGAATTACCTAATCCGCTTTCTGTTCCGTTTATTCGTTTTTAATATGCAAATTGACCAAATTATGTTTTTTTTGTATGTTGTTTTTGTTGTTTTTGTTTTGCTGCTGCAGGGCCTCTGTTGTTGGTGTTGCTGCTGCTGCTGGTGGTGGTGTTGCTTCGGATCCTAGTTTTGCTTCATTTCTTGGTGCTGCGTGAACGCAACCATCTATCTCCTTAACATATTGCACACATTGCTATTTTTTATGTTTCACTTGAAATTTAATTATTATTAATTTAGTTTTACGCCCGTGAAAAGGTCTATTCTGTTGCATTGACTATGTAAGTGTGTTGGTAAACGCACCAAAATTCCACGGTCAGTCTATCGGAATGACTTATCGAATTGCGGCTGTGAATGGCAATTACAGCTGGTAAAAGAAGCAAATGTTATCGGTTTCCCGCCAAAATACCATTGTGTGAAAAGTTGTTTACCGACAGTAACTAAAAGAATTGTTCACAAACTATATAAACGCTAACTAAATGGAGGCCGAACTTCAACAGCAATTTGATGAAATGGGTATAGAGCCGAGTGCTCCAGTATTGGAGAAATGCATGGAACTCGCGCTCTCCTATTGCATTAGCGATGCCACAGAATTCGTGGAGCAGTGGATGGCATTCAGTTTGTCCCACCTGCACGGCGAAGAGCCGACAAATGTGAACCTTGGTGAATTCGAACGCAAGGTGCTACAAGTGAAACGAGAGAAAGTCGGCAACAAGAAGACATCACACTACACCAAATCCCATACAGCTGCACTGGAGACAAGTTCTCTAGCCACATATGGCCTAGTCGAGGATGATCCCATGATGGATGATTATGTGGGCAAATCTGGGTCCCCACAGCCGATGACGCCCAAAGCGCTAAATGAGACGGGTCGACTTAAGAGTGGCATGGTCTTCAGCCCCGCCAGCTTTACGCCACAATCGGCGAAGAGAACTCCGGCTGCGGAGACAGCAACAACAAATGGAAAACCTGGTGATATTGTTGACACATTTGGTCATCCCAAGCTCATAGCCGCCTGTACGTGGCAGTCAAAGATCGAGCAAACACTGCCCGTAGTCCAGAAGCTGCTTCACAATGATGCGCCTTTGACCATCTCCAATCTGAGGTATATGAACGATCTGCTCTACGACAGATGCGACGATCTGCATGATCGAGTCGTGGATATTGGCCAGGCCTTGGTGGACAAAAAGCTGGGCAGCTCAGGTGCCGCCGAGTGCAGCTGGTATCCGCAGGACAGGCACACGCTGGACGCACTCCACGTGCTCCATGCCGTGGGCATGATACATTCCGACGACGATGGACCGCTGGATGCGCACTCCGCTTTGCTGGCCGTGCTCAATACGGATGAGAAGTGTCTGGCCTTGAACTTCTCGCAGATCAAGTCGGCCAGCATATTTCCCGGCCAGGTGGTGCTAGCCAAGGGATTCATACCGCGCGGCGACACCTTTGTGGTGGAGGAGATTTACACGGACCGAAAACTGACGCCGCCGCCGCCTCTGAAAGTGGACCGCGATGTGCACTTTGTGGTCGCCGCTGGACCGTACACTCAGAGCACGGATCTGTTCTACGATCCGATGCATCAGCTGCTCAAGTACCTCCAGGAGCACAGGCCCGACGTGCTGCTGCTGACGGGTCCCTTTCTGGATGCCGAGCACAAGCTGGTCGTGGAGCTGGCCGAGACCTTTGACTCGTTCTTTGAGAAGATGATTGCGGGTATCATGGAGGCGGTGGGCAGCAGCACCACGGTGCTGCTGGTCAGCAGCCAGAAGGACGCAATGACTCCAGCCGTTTATCCCACACCACCGCCAGTGGTGCGTAAGACATACTCCAACTTGCATATGCTGCCCGATCCCTCGCTGATCGATCTGGATGGCATCACGCTGGGCGTCAGCTCCACGGATGTGGTGGACCATCTGCTGAGCCACGAGTTCGCCGCCAACGCAGGCGAGCGCATGCACCGGGCCATCAATCACCTCTTCAATCAGGGCACCTTCTACCCGCTCTGCCCGCCGGCTGACGAGAACATGTCCTACGACTCGCAGCTGGCCCAGAAATACGCCCAGCTCAAGCAGCTGCCCAACGTGCTCATACTGCCCAGCGACCAACGGCACTTCATACGACTGGTCAACGACTGTCTGGTCATCAATCCGGGCCGCCTGACTGACAGCAAAGGCGGCACCTTTGCTCGTTTCCTGGTCACGCCCACAGCGCCCACGGCCACATCCAATGCGAATATGTTCAATAGCGTCGCGTGTCAAGTTCAGCGCATTTAAAGTTAAATAAAATTGTAAATTTACAAAAAGTCTTTGATTCACTACAGCAGGATATCGGATTAGATTAGAGTATATACAATCCTGATCGGTATGCCCTTATTTTTTTAAAGCGTTTATTCATTTAGGTTTTTGTCGTTTACAGCTAACAGTAGGAAATGATATCTAAACATATTACATATAATCGTATTGTACTCTCTATACTCTACAAATCATGTGTGTGTATATGTGTATGTCTGTGTGTGTGTGTGTGATTATTCCACTATATCGAACTCAATTCGAAATTTAGCGAAATGCCCTGGCATACAACTAAAAACTTTATTGTATATTTTAACTATACAAAAAATACTGCTGAAATCGTTTACAATATGATCTAAGCTAAACTGACCGACCACCGATCTCTCTCAGTTGCTGTCTGCAGATATATAATTCCTGTTTTTTTTTTTGTTCATTCTATATATATATATATATATACTTGTTTTTAAGTAACTTCGCGCCACATTTGATTTAAGTCAATTCTGGCTTTCGCCCTTGTTCTTGGATTCGTGGAGCTGCCAACTACGACCGCCACGACGGCCGTCCAACAACTCCCGCGGATCGGGTTTAGTTGTTGGGCTCCTGCTTGTATTGTTATTGCCGATTGTTCACGTTGTCGGGATTGTGCAAACTGACGCCGGGCACGCTGCCCATGCTGTGCTCCATGTTTTTCACAATCACATAGTTCGTCATGTGATTGATGGCCTCGTCCTGCAGCCGTTCCGGCCAGCGCCTCATATAGGATTTTATGAAGTCGGCGAACGCGTCCACCTTATCGGGCGTTGTCTTGTGTGTGTCCACAATGTTTTTCACAATATCCACAAATTTGTCGTAATCCTCGTGAGATTTTTTGATTTTATTATAGTTGGGCACGCCGCCATTGGTATTGCCACCTGGGCCGGGTCCGCTGGCGCCGGCCGCATTCTGCATCTGCTGCTCCATGTTGCTGTCGGCGAGCCGCGCCGAGGCAGCTGCCGCCACAGCGGCCACCGCCGCCGATGAGGCCATAAAATTATCCACATTGCCCGCATTCGGCGGCGGCTGGGAGTGGTCCATAAAGTGCCGGTGCATGCCATACTCCGTTCTGCAAGCGAACACAAATTAATAATCTTATAATATATCTATATATACATTGTGTTTGATTTTGATTTACTTGTAGAACCCCTCCGTGTTGTTGCTATTGAACTCTTGCTGAGACATTGGATTTTTCCAAACTGGTGACTCGGATGTTGATGGTAAGTTGCTGGCATTCGAGGCGCTCGTCATGCGTTTGTCTCTGCAAATAGATTCGAATTAGCCATGGCCAACACGACTGCCGTTCTGTGCGTGTGGCACTCACTTGTAACCCGTGTGTGCGGCCAAACTCTTGAACACATCATCCACTTGGCTGTAGAACTTCCACGTGCTGATGATGCCCGTGGTCTCAAATGTCTTTTGCTCCTGTCTGTAACGTTGCGTTAAATTGTTGACCTTAAAGTGTACTTCTAGCGCGGTAACGGGTACGCCAAGACCCGTCAGCTGCAAGCATAAAACAGAGAATCGATATTATCAAAGGAACTTTTTCCACATATAATTGAATTGAATCGAATGATATATATACTATGTATGCATCACTTACTTGCTTTGCCATAGCCACGTAAAGGTGTCCATTTCGTTTGATTGTGCGCAATTCATAGGCGCAGACTTTCCATAGTTTAATTAGCTCTAATACTCCACTATCCTCCCATTGTCGGCGCTTTTTGTTGAATTTTTCATACTATATATAGAGAGTTGGGTTAGGATCCTATCTGAAATTGTCTTTGTTGCATACTCACAGGCATTTCACATGGGTCTCACTTGCCACAAACCGTTGCCCAACAAAATTTGGCTGCCAATAGGAGCTACACATGGAGCACGCTAATCAGTATGGAAACATCATTGCACCTCAGAACCGCACCTGAAAATATGCAAATCAATTCATAAAGTTTGACAGTTATCTCTATAGAGTGTAGTCCTTTCGGGTCTATTGTATACAGTTCTCAGATCAACAATTTCTTCAGTTATTAAAATTTTCAGCTCGGGTTACATCTTTCGTACACATATATTTTATCATGTAACATATATGTATGTTAATAAGCTCGATATCTATTTTTATTTATTTTTTAAATTTTTATTTTATTATCAGAGTTCAAATCCGTAAATATCATTTGGAATCGAAACTATCTCTTTCCTTCTATCTTTCCAAGCCTATATGTTCCAAGCCAGATGTTCTTCCATTCTCAATAAGCGAACGTAGACTTCTAAGTGTCTGCGCTTTTACTACCGTTAACATATGTTTGCTTTAGGCGCGCACACCTGATAGCGCTAAATCACTTTGTTAGATAAATTCTCGAGAAAAGTTTTACATTTAGCCCGAGTGCAGCTAATGTATTTTGTATGCGATTCTCAATTATAAAGCTGAACAAGCTATTAATTTCATTTCACAGTATACTAGACGGCACCTGTTTGGGCGATAATGATTATACATAGTTCTAATAATGCAAGTATTTTCAATAATTCTGTTTATATCAACTTTTTGGCACAGGAAAACACAAAAATCTGGCAGCAGCTCTCTGCATTTGTACACACACACATGCACAGGAGCATGCACGCATGTGTATGCACATAATTAAGAGTATTAGATTATCATTAAGCTATACACCGGCACATAATCACACACGCACGCACACGCACACACACTCACTTGCTAAGCTCAATGCTGGTAAACAAAAGACGAAATGCAAGGTGTAAATGCAGACGAGACAACAAACACGTAGGAGCTGACGCGACGGCAACTCAAATTGTACTGAAGCGGTATTTCAAGTATACAAAAGCTGCGGCCAAATGAAGATGCTACACAGCAGCAGCAGCAGCTACAACAACAACACTAACACTAACAACAGCCACAGCAGCAAGAATGACGACGATGTCGACGTTGCCGCTACATTGGCACTTGCTGGCCCGCAGTTGATGGGGCCAACAGCAGCAGCAGAAACGACAACAACAGCAATACGAATACTTTGTTGTTGGCCGTGGGGGCAAGAGATGGTTACTTTTCTTGAATACACACACGCGTACAACTACAACAGTTTTTTCCCTTTGAAAAGAATGAAGATACAGATACACACATACACGCGCACAGGTACATACTTTTCCTTCGATTACGGCAAACGCAAGTTCAATGCTGATGAGCCGAGCATGAGCAGCAGCTGGTTGCGCGCAAACACTGCTACAAATACAACAAGCTCAACACGAGCAAATCCACAACTTAATAATAAGTTAAATAATTTAATTTTAATTATGTTCAAGAACACACACACGAAAAACGTAGTTAGCAGCTCAGCTCGAGATATTTACCAACACTAATGATGGCAAGACACTGCACGGCCATAATGATGTTCTACAAGCGAGACAGCGATAGCGCGCGCAACATGGTGTGAACAGCGCAGCTAGTGTGCTTTGCCACTGCGCAGCGTTGCCACCCCGTTTGTATATTGTGCAAATTATTTAAAATAACATTTGTGTGCACGTTAAAATGCGCCAAGTTTATTTTCAACGGCGAATACAATATGCCAATCAAAGACGTCCGCTGTTATCAAATATGTACATACATATATATAGCACAACCACGCCCACAGCAAACGCAATGAGTAATGATTTTTGCGATGCGCTCTAGCTTGATTTCAGTCATGAGCATGACCACGTAATTTATCTTAAGCGCGCCAGTCGGCGGCAATAGCTACAGCGGCAGCTCGTTAAGGCGAGCAAAGCAAACGCATTATCATCATCATCAACTGCGACTGTGGCAACCTTTTGTGTACTCCCCCTTCCCAGGCACTAATACTATGGATGGGCAACTGCTATTGTTGGCGCGCATACAAGCACACGCACACACACACACACGCGCACAAGGCAGTCATCATCATTAGGTTGGATGCCGTGCCGCTCCCCTTCCCCCTCACTGCTTGCCTAGCACATATACTAAATGCGAACGTCATTAGCGTCGGCTAAATAACAAAAAATGATAATGCTGCTCTTTCGTTTAGTTGTTGTCGTTCGTCGTCGTCGTCGTCGTCATCAGTGTTGGTAATCATCATTAGATTGCACATAGAATGAACTTTAACTGTGGAGTACGCTTCCCGCCACAGGCAACTAGTGGATGAGCCATTGACATACTATTTTGAATGGCAACAACAACAAATAGCTGTCAATGGTTCGGTTCATGAACGACTTTGCTCACATGAATAATGACGCAGTTCGTAATCAATGAAGCTAATGGTTTGGATTAAGCTATAATTGCAACGATTAATTTGATTTGATATTAAATTTAATTATTGTATTTTAATTTAATAATAAAAATAATAATTATTATATTTGATGCCTCCTACTGATAGTTACTCCGCGCACAGGCGAAACGGTGATCCTGGAATGTGCTCCTCACCCCACTTGGCCACCAGTGTGTAGTCGCCGGGCTCCCGCACCAGGTAGGTGACACGGTATATGTTCCGGCCCAGATGCTTGACTAGGACCTCATCACACGGCCCCTGCGCTCCCAGAATGCCCACAAAGAGCATATTACTGCCGGCGGCGCTGGCATCCACCGTGAACTCGTTCCGCTCCAGCAGATTGACATGGCTCAGACCCAGGCCGCGACTCTGAACTTTGCTGGCATCCGACTCGAAGCGGGGCACTGCTCAACACAAGTTAGACATGGGAGCACGAGAATATATCAGTTACTCACGTGATGGAGTGGGTGAGGCGTGCTCAAGGCCATCCTCGGTGGGTGTGGCCACTCCGGCTATGGTGACTATGATGTAGGGCGACTTGGGTAGCGGCACCGAGTTGCATTTGATGTGCAGCTTGTAGAGGCCCGCCTGGGTCAGCTGGCACTCCGCCTGAAAGCGTTCCGGATCGAGCTGTGCCAGCGGCAAAGGTGCTCCATGCTGCCCGCTGGGCGTCTCGAGGCGCACATCGAAGTTGCCCTTCACCCCATTGCGCTTGATGACGAAGCTAAACGTGGAATTGACGCGCACCGCGCCGCTGGGCAGATGCAGCAGCTGCACCTTGGCCGCGTCGGTCAGCTCGGGCGCGACATAGACGTGCGGCGGCTCTGTGGGATACGCATCTGTGGAGGATTTATAAATAGACCGCGATGCGTATGTGTTTACTTCCGCATGCAACACACGCAACACTCACCCGCATCGGGCGTGCGCTGGTATCGACCGAACACACAAACGCTCTCCCCACTGCTGCCGACGTCGCCGACATCGGCCAGACCCGGGGCCTGTCCCGCCGCGCCCGCTGCGCTCGTGTTTAGGCGAATCTCCTGCGACACTCGGAACATGCCGCCAAGAATTTACCAGCTGCAATCCCAACTAATCTAGCAAATTGCTTTTTCAATAATTTTTCCAAATTTCCTCTTTTTTGTTCGATTTACGAGCGCTCTCCGGCGTGGCGTTGACTGCGCCGTGACTGTTCCTTAACCAGACTGAAGATCTGCTGCTGTGCAGTGCCTCTCTCTCTCTCTCTCTCTCTCTCTCGATCTCGAAAATACTCTTGAGAAACTCTCAATATTTTCCATTCACGCGCCAAAATGCAAAAGTTTATGATTTTTCTTCGTTCCTCAGTTTGATTTGGTTTGGCATTGTGCCAATATATAGAAAGATGTAGAAATGTGATATACAATTTATTTATTTTAATTTGCGTCGAGCGGTCAAAAGGCAGACGAAAGATTAGCGGCATTTCATAAGAAATATTTTAGTTTTATTTACTAATAAAACTAGTTCAGATATATGGGATGTATATATTTCTTTGGCAAACAAATATATAATTTAGTATAGGGTCACACAAGATGAGCTAGATTTTATCTTAAATAACTCATTTTTAATTTACTAAAATTAAATTTTTTTTTTAGAATTTCTTTATATTTATATTTCTGGAACGTAGAAAGATTATTTTATTTATTTAAAAAAAATATATAAATATTTCATTGTTAATTGGAAGAAACTAGCGCGATTCTACAGATAAATCTTTTATTTTTATTGTAGCATATAATATTTATATTTCATAAATATGGAAGCAACGCTCCAATAGAAAAAATATTTTATATAGAAAGATTTTTTCATACAAAAAATAAATTTTTTAAAAATCAATTAGTAGGCACTAAGAGAAAGAAACTGTTGCATATATTTAAATAAAAATATGTTTAAAAATACATTAATTAAATTAAAAATATTTATAAATATATATTTTTTTAAATTTTAAATGGAACGAAAACTAAGTTCACTATGTGAGATATTTTAATTTCATAAACTAAAATTTTTTTATAGTAAGATTTTTAACCTAATATGGAATGAAAGCTTTTTTTACATAAAAAATTAAATTTTATATTTTTAGTAAATATAAAAAAAAAATATATATTTTCGAGATATTAATTTTTAATTTAATTTAAAAAATAGCAAAAATAAAAATTAAATTTTTTTTTTTTTTAATGAATCTTATTTTAAGTATATTTTGTACATATTTTTTACATTTCCCCTCAAAATTAAAAAAAAATTCACAGAATTGGATTAGAGTTAAATAAAAACGTAAAATTTTTAATAATTCTTATTTTCATTTTCAATTCGATTTGTTGTCTCGGTGGTGCGGACCACAAGCACTGCACATTACAATACACTCTAAATATGGTTAGTCCCGTACGACCTCGCTATGCAGATGCAGTTGAGTGAAAATTAAAAACTAACGAATTCATAACCAAACACCGTTACATTTGTGTACATATGTATGGGGACATATACAGGACAGATACGTATGTATGTTGCCGGCAACTTCCGTGTGTTTCGGCCGGAGCGAGGCTCATCTGCTACCCCCATAAGGAAATAGATCTTCGACCCTGTCTGTTGCTTTGAATGGGGGGTTTTTTTTGGTATTATACTATATAGACACTACTCTCATCGCTGTCTGTCCCAGCTACTCAACCAATCCTCGCCTCGGCTGTTGCTCACGTAGCTCCTGTAATATCATAGCCACATTGTAAATAGTGATACAGATTGGGAAAGGTCGTGATATCCGTATTGCTCAAGTGTCCATGCTGGAACAGGAGTGAATATATCTGGAATAGAGGGGAGAGAGGAGGGTCAATAGGTAATTAGAAGTAAAGGGAGAGGGAGAGAAAAAAATAAAAATATGTTTGAAATGCCGAAAGCTCTTATCCTTATTCTTATCCTTATCCTTATCCCTATCCTTATCCTTATTCTTATCCTTATCGTATCAGAATATAATAAAATATCATTCATTTATAATATAAAATTATGGAACTCCTAGAATTTCGGGAATCCTTCAGGAATCCTATCTATATCTATCCCTATCTGTAGCAGACAGACTTACGAGCATGAAATCTTTTCTTGGACTAACTAAATCCATGAATAGATCACAAAAGCTACAAAAGCGTATCTACCAGTCAGGCACTCCCGTCTAAAAAAAAACCCTCTTACGCCCCACTTGACTTACGCTCTCTGTGATTTTTAAATTTTTGATGGCCTCGGTGCGCATCTGCTGCCAGGTGTTGCGCAGGCGCTCCTCCGCCTCGGATACGTAGCCGGGTGCCCAGTTCTCCTTCAGCCGGAAGAGATTCAAGCGATGCTTCTCGCGCGCCAAGCGTGGCTGGATGAGGCGTTTGCGCTTGCTGCGGGCATTTAGCATTTGCTCCTGTTTCGCCTTCTTCTCCTCGATCTGGAGGCGCATCTTGCGGGCGAGATCTTCGCGCTTCTTGCTGGCCGCCGTCTCCTGGAAGATGGACACCAAGTTGGTCTGGCCGAAGAACTTGCCGTAGTAGTTGTTCCTACTGGGATCCTGTGGCGGCATAATGCGTCGAAAGTTGCCCAGGTGGCTCTCCTCCCACGCAATCTGCTGGGCCAGCGAGCCGGCCTCCGGCTCCGGCGAATCCTCCTTGTTCGCCGGACTGCCCTCCTTGTTGGGCAACACCTTGGAGGCGCCGGCCACAACGCGTGAGCGTTGCACGCTGCAAGGATGGGAGAATTGAGCGGATAAGCTTGGTTCCAGCTGTCCATCTATCGTCTACTCACGTGTCGCCCTTGGACTTGAGGAGGCGTTGCTTGACGCGCTTGCGATCCTCGCGCAGGATCTGCTTCTTGTCCGCCAGCACGGTGCTGACCAGGGACAAGGTGTCCCTGATGAGCGGCCGCTTCACCTCCCGATCGACCTGCTCGTTGGTGTGAAAGCTGGGCGAGTGATTCACCTCGAGGATGTACGGCTTCAGCTTCCAGTCCACCAAGATGTCGAAGCCGAGTATCTCGAAGCAGGCCTGGATGGTGTCGTGGCCCGGGAAGCAGGCGTTGTAGTTGTGCTTGAGCACCGGCCACGCGCTCAGCACGGTCTTGATGATCACATCGTCCACGTTCGACCAGAACTCGGCCACGTCGTAGTTGTGCCGGGTCATCCAGTTGTTGATGGCGCTCAGCTTCCGCTTGCTGCCGCAGTCATCGTTGTCGCACAGATCATAGTGGGAGTTCCGCTTGTTCACCGAGTAGTTGGTCAGATGCATGTACAGGTCGTGGGCGTTGCCCGGAGTCGGCTCCACGTACTTGTTGGTGGCGAACCGCGCCAGACCCTCGTTGTAGACATAGAGCCGCAACGGGTCCACGGACGTGATGAGCGTATAAACCCGCAAATCAAATTTGTAGCCATCGATGAGCAGAGGCTGGAGGCATTGAGCAGGACGATTATACGGGTGGAAGTGGGCGGTGAGAAACGCTTACTCGATGTATATAGGTCTGGCAGATGAGGCGCTCGTTGGGTCCCAGGGTCCTCAGATCGTTGGTCAGCCAAATGCCGCGACCCTGTGCGCCGGAGTCCGGCTTCAGGATGAACGTACGTTTGTGATTTTGCGCATAGTGCATAGCGTCGCCATAGCTGGGAGCGGGACTCATGATATATGTGATACGTATAGAGGGGGGATATATGTAGAACCTACTCGGCGGGTAGCATCCAAGTTTTCGGAAAGATTTTGTAGTCGTGTGGATAGAGCTTGAGCATGCGGTTGAGGTTGCGCGAGAGCAGGTCCTTGCGACAGATCTCGATCATGCCCGGAAAGTGATTGATCTGCTGGAAGCGTTTCATGTTCTTGAAGAGCTCTACGCCGGGAAACGAGTCAGACCACAGTATGTTCCACATCTTCGACTCTTTGACCAACTTGTAGCCCAGCGACTTGGAAATGCGGCCGATCATCGCGTAGCGCGAATTGGCCACACAAATTGCGTTCTTTGAATCACTGGGGGAATCATCACGGGTCGAGATGGGATCGAGTTAAAGGTGCCCACTGGAACTCACCTGGCTTTGAGTACTTCTTCGCGTCGTGGGGACGAGGCAGCGCGACGTCCGGTGCAGGCCACGCGAAATCGCAAATTGTTCAGATCAATATAGCCCTCAATGGGCGCCTCATCGTTCGGGTCGATTGTCTTGACCGGCTGGAAGCCCTGTCCGCCCTTGAGTCGCGGACTCTGCTTCTTCTTGCTCTGCTTGGGCTTCGGCTGGGCGGGACGGCGAGGGGCTGAGGGCGAGCGGGGCTCCTCCAAGGGGCCCGCCAGGTGGGCCCAGTCCAGCTCGATGACTGGATCAACGCAGTGGGTCTCGGCCAGGGCCATCTCAACGCCTTGTATGACCGGGGTGCGCAGGCCCCGTTGATCTCGATCTTTACGTATTTTCTCTTTTGAGAAATTGCGTAGCTCCTGTATTCTTTTATAAAACTTGGAATTTTTCAAATTCATAGTGTTTGTCAATAGGAAAAAACAATTTGAGCTATCCTGTGTGCCACTAAAAACGAAAACTGGAATCAAAGTTGAATCGAAACGTATTTGTTATTGACGCAAGCACAAAAGATACCGAATTGACGGCTGAATCAAAACACTTAACAAACGCAGCCCCAACGGACTACGGACTACGGATCTACGGATCTTATAACGGGTCTAACAGACATACAAACTAAACGATTGACATTAAAAGCACGGCTATAGAGCCTATCGAGCGCTCAAAAGGATTTCAATTCAATGGATTCATCTTCTATCTATATCAATATCTAGCTTTATGGACTTACCTTTGCTTTTCTTTCTGTTTATCTTCCGTTACCTTTTTGTGTTCTTTTTCTCCTCCTGTCTTATTTTAGCTTAAGCCTAAATATATTTCCCAAAAAAAAATTTATTTTTAAAATAAAAATGAATTTTAAATATAGTTTTTAAATGCTTGACTCAAAACACCCGGACCATATAGAGTATATATAAACGAACGGAATGTGGATATTACAATCAAGTAGATTTGTTCCTCAATATAAAACATTTTGATACTCGCTCACGAAGTAAAAAGAGTATATTGTTTGTTTTTTCGCAATGTCTTGTCTTATTATCCGTCCAGGCTGTCCCCGTCCTTCCTTCTTTGAAAGTCTGACAACTCAAGACCAGAAGCATATAGGGTAAATATCAACGTTCATTGTGGGACTCGCAAATCGGATAAAACTAAAACTCCAAATTTGGCAGACGTTCCCCTGATTTAGTACATCTCAATGAATCAACAGTTTTTTGGGCAGTGAGCGAGTATTATGCAGTCATTTCCTAATACAAAAATATAATAGTTTTTAAGTTACACGATTTAATGGGGGTTTGATAAGCATCTATATATATATATATATATATATATATACATCAATAACAAAGTCATATAAAAAGTATAAAAATAATATAATATATATGGGAATGTGAATTTATGTGAATATTATTCAAGATTCAGTGCTGAAGGTCTTGAAGCGTCTGACCACCTCGTCCATGGAGGGTCTGTCCTGTGGATTGGATGCGGCACACTTGAGGCCCACTTCTATGGCACACAAGCACTTGTCCAGCTCATCGCCCATGGGCGTGACCAGATGCTTGTCGAAGAGATCCAAGCGATTCTGTTGCGGCTGCAGGCAGTGGGCCTTCACGTATTTGAGCAAGTTCTGTTGGTCGTTCTGGAGCGTGCACTCGGCCATGAGACGGCCAGTGAACACCTCCAGCAGGACGACGCCGAAGCTATAGATGTCCACGCCGGTGCTTAGTTTCTTGGAGCTGAGAAACTCGGGCGGCAAGTAGATGCGGGTGCCAAAGACTTGCCTCACTTCCATGACCGCATCGATGGACTTGGGACCCTCGCGCGCCAGCCCAAAGTCACCGATCTTGGGCTGCAGGCACTGGTCCAACAATATATTCGCGGGCTTGATATCACCGTGGATGAGCGGCTTGCTTCGTGCCGTGTGCAAGAAGTAGATGCCTCTGTGAATTACAGATATATATTAAGATTATATAAATTAAAGCAAGGTAAGGATTTAATCTACTTGGCTGTGCCCAGGGCTATGCCGAGACGCTGCTGCCAGGTCAACGGCGCCAGCGGCTGCTTCGACTTGTGCGCTCTGAGTCGCGAGTCTAGCGATCCGCCCTTCATCAGTTGGTAAACCAGGCAGGGCTTCTCCCCGTTGATGCTGTAGCCGTAGAGCGCGAGAATGTTGTCATGCCGTATGGTATTCAAGTACTTCAGTTCGTTGTAGCTCTGCTGCAGATGCACCTGGGTCTTGTCGTTGTGCTTGTGTATGTAGTTCATCGCCTTGATGGCCACGGCGAGCTGTTTCCATTCGCCCTGGAAGACCTCGCCAAAGCCGCCGTTTCCCAATTTGTTCTCTGGCCGCCAGTTGTCAGTGGCAATCACCAGTTCCTCGTAGTCGATTTCCAGCAAGGATTGGGCAGCGCGCTGCACGCTGCTCACACGTATATCGCCTGGAGATTCGAGGCTGTTGCTATTCATATTGCTGTCGTCTGTGACGCCGGACGAGGAGGCGTAGGGTGGTCCATTATTGATCTTGGAGCTGGTGCTCGGCGGTGCGCGCAGCTCACTGATTGTGGGCATGCTCCGCGGAATGTATTTGTGGAACTTGTCATCCACGTGGTCCTTGATAATCCGCATGGCATTGTGCAGCTTCATTCTGAGAGCGATTGGTAAGTGCGATTAGAGAGAAACCTGAACAATATATTGCAAGTGCGTCTTACTTGTGGAAGAGCGCAAACAGGCTGTAGACCGAGTGATTGTATTGCCCGCCCCAGATGTTCAGGAATTCCATCGAAGGGGAACGCCCACGGGTGCTCAGGTTCAGTATGTGCTGCACATCGGTGGGATACAGCTTGACAAAGGCGGCCAGCTGCTGCCACACGTCCAGAGAGTCCAGGTGCTCGCACAGCTGCTGTCGCACAGTTTCCGGCAATAGTCGGATGGGCATGGAGTTGTCCTCGCGGCCCGATCTCGAGGGGCTATCACTAGCTCTGCCTTCTGTTGCCGCGTTCATCTTGCCACAACGACTGTACTGAGCAGTGCCTTGGCTGAGTCATGCAAGTTTTTGGTCAATTTTACATATATATTCATATGTAACTGGATAACTTGGGCAATTTGATTGCTATAACTTGTTGAACTGGAAAAATCCCAGTTGGAGGCATGCACAATGAAGCTGGAGTTGCCAGACTTTGCGTATTCACTGCAGATCGATGCATTTCTCATACTCGTTACTTTTGCCAATTACTTAACGGCACAGAGTCGCAGTTGCCACACTTGACAAAAATAAAATAATGAAACGACAAACAAAGTCAATAAAATATGCAATTAGCGCAGTTCATTATAATTAAGATAATTATTTATTTTTATTATATTATATTATTAATATATGCATTCAAAAATGGCCTTCAGAGATACTTGAGAAATACAAATATTATTCGTTACAATATATATCGATATATCGATAAATACCGCCAAACAATATATTTAAACGCAAAAAATTATCATGAAATATATCAACATATATGAAATTGATTTAAATTCGATCGAACACGAAAAGCCCTAGTTAATAAAAGCATTTATTTGTAGCAACGCACCTAGGACTTAAATTTCAAAAAAAAAAAGAAAATGGATTGATACAATTAATTTGGAGTATATAATCTAAGCGAAACATTTGGAATTTCTTTTGGATACAAGAGTTTGCCCTTCCTCAAAATTATCCAACTGTTTACAATAACACGAATACATGAACTCAAATTATGAAATCTACAGTCTCTTTGCTGCGTAACAAGCTCGGCTTTGCACGCCTCCATGCCAAGGCGTCGTCATTGGAGCGCCTTGGATGGGAGCAGTTCAAGAACAATCCAGTCGAAGCTGTCAAGGCATCCTTCAACACCGACGACTACATTCCAAAATGCCGATTTATGCAATATGTACGGGCCGGCGGCACGGACAAACGCCTAGGCATGGTGTCCGAGAACGGCTCCAAAATGATTGAGTTGTCCTCGAAGACCTGTGCCGCCCCCGACATGCTCAGCTTCATACACCAGAGATATTGTATGAAAAGTTTGATCGACAGCACCAAATACATGGACATCGATGATGTTAAGCCCGACATACGCCTCCTACCGCCCATCAACTCACCAGGCAAGATAATTGGCGTCGGGTGCAACTACTACGACAGCTGCGACGAGCGCAACATCCAGGTGCCCAAAACTCCAGAGTTTTTCGTCAAGTTCGGTACGTCCATTACGGGCGCCCTCGATAATATCCGTGCCCATCAAATAGCCAAGGTTAGTTTTAAATACCTTTTTAAATTTACAAAATATATACAAAATAAAAAAAGAAAAATATTAAATATAGTATAAAAATATACATGCTTAATAAAAAATTTTATAAAAAAATATATATCATACATATATTTAAAAAAAAATAATTTTTTTAGTATATTTATATATACATATATATTACATTGAAAAAATTATTTTAGGTATATATTTTTAAAAATTTATATTAAAATTCTTTTTATTTTTTATGATTAATAATTATTTTTTTATAATTTCTTCATATTTTTTAGCAGTATTTTTTATTTTTTTATTTATATATATATATATTTTTATATTTATTATTATTATTTTTTTGTTATTTATTTATTTTTTATTTTACAAAAAAAATTTTTTTTTAATATTTAATATTTTTTTTTTAATATATATGTATATTAATTGAACATTTCTCCCGTTTGCAGCGCATCGATTATGGCTGCGAGCTGGCCGTGGTAATTGGTAAAACCTGCCGCCACGTCCCGCGCGTCGCTGCTATGAGCTGTGTTTTTGGTTATATGATCGCCCAGGATATTAACGCGCGCGATTGGAATGTACTGTTGGGCGGTCAGTCGATGTTGGGCAAGTCGCTGGATACGTTCTGTCCTCTGGGCCCGATCATCGTCCACAAGAGTCACGTGCCCGATGTCGACAATCTGTGGATCAAAACGATCGTCAATGGCGAGGAACGCCAGCGCGGCAACACAAAGAATATGATCTTCAAAATTGATTATCTCATACATAGATTATCCCAGTAAGTCAACCAGCGAGTTAAAGGGTGATTAACAACATTCTATTGCCACTTTCAATTAGATTTATGACCCTTTGTCCCGGCGACATTATTTTAACTGGCACACCAGCCGGCGCTGGAGCCTATCGTAGTCCGTCCAGCTTTCTGAAGCCCGGCGATATGGTCGAGAGTGAAATACAGAAGCTGGGGAAAATGAGAAATAAAGTCGTGAACCCGTATTTTTAAATTGTGGATCAAATAAAGACCGTGAGCCCAAAGCTTCTTCAATCACACTTTCACTTCTTTCATTGCCCTTTCTACAGGACTCTTCTATATTTGTAATTTGTATAATTTGAACCTAAAACAAAATTTCACAATCCATGTTTTCAAGTGCATGTTTTCTTTTCTGAATTAAAATTAAAACAAATTGCTGAAAAACTAAACGGTCGACGTCGTAGGTAGAGGGAACATAGTTTACAAATACATCAAACTGCTTGCAGCGGCGTGAGCCATCAACGTGTTTGCTGCCTGCTGCGTCTCGAGCATGAGCCGGGTCTCCTTCATCCAATCATTGGCCAACTCGCGAGGTGCGCCCTGCAGCAGGTTTAAGTACTTAAGCGCCTGCAGGAAGTCACCACGGTCCACATGGTACCTAGCCAACAGCAGATAGTTCACATTACAGATTCAATAGTCTTGGATTTAGTGAGCTTACCTGGCGCGATTCAATATGTCATAGGTGTCCAGTTTGCTGTAGTCGAAAGGCTTGTTCTCTAGCTCATCGCCCGAAACTGGATTGTCTGGCCTCAAAATGAAAAGGGATTGGAGAAAGGAGAGCACGTAAATGGGTATGCTGCCTCCATTCTCTGGCACCATAGCTAAGCGTCGCGCGATGCGCTCAACGTTCAGGAAGCGCTCACGCAGCGCGTCCTCTGGAAATACGCCACGCTCCTGGGCCTCCTTCGGCATGTTCTCGAGCACAGCAATCACCAGCTCGTCACCCTCTGAAAGCACATAGTACATAGGACTTAATATAAAGTTGCCCAAATCTACGAGCGAGGAGTCCACTCACCAGCCACCTTGGCAATGGCGCTGATCTCGTTCTTGAGTGGCCGCAGTTTGTTCTTATAGTGGACACCGGGCGTGGCAGTGCGTATCGAGGACCAGAGGGCTTGACAGGCAGCCCACAAAGCCTGCGCCTGGTTGGCAGAGCGCTCAGTCTCAGCGCGCTCTATAAAAGGGAGGGAAAGCAATCATTTAGTCAAAGCAAAAGTCAAAGCTTCAGATGATTGCAAGCCTTGGTGCAGTGAGTATACCTGTGAGCTTGTCCTCAATTTCTAAATGAGCAGCATTTATATGAGATAGTTTAATATTAAAATGCTAGCCAGGATATTGGATATATGGTGTGGTATGGGTATGGTAAGGGTATGATATGGGTATGATACGGCTATGGTATGGGTCTGGCATGATAAGTTATGCTTTAAGCCAATAGTTTACGTACCAGCCAGGGCAGTATCCATGCCGCGTAGCTTGCCAAGCATCGCAGCCAGCTGGAGTTTATAGTTGGCCTTTTCGGCAGCCAGCTTATTGTCCAACTCCCGTTGGAAGCCGCGTGTCAAGTCCAGTTCCCGCTGCGCGACCACGTCCTTAATATGATCCGTATGGGCCTCCGTTTGTTTCTTGAGCTGCAGACGCAATTGCTTGTCTGCGTCGGCATGGATTTGGAATATCTTCTTCTGATTTTCCACCGCTAGCTTGCGCTTCTCTGCCTCCAAGTGGTAGTCCAGCTGGGCGCGCAAAGCCTCGGAGGAGTTGTCGCCTCGCAATGAATCGATTGCACGCTTCAGGCGCAACTCGCCGTCGGTTTGCAGGCGCTGCAGCTCCTTCTGATAGGCCACCACATGCGAGTAGGCGTGCAGTATGAACAAATCCAGATCCTCTTTCGATAGCTCCAATTTCTTTTCCGACAGATTGACGCCAGGGAAGATCGCCTCGATTTCGTCAATGAAATAGTTACGCGCCTGCTCAACACTTCGCCAATATTTGTCTGATACGCTGGCCGTGTCCTTCTGCCTGTACAGCTCATCCTTGACTTTTTCAATGTGCGCCGTAAGCACCTGAATTTTGTTCCGCACTTGCTCTACCTTCTCCTGATTCTTCGCTGTGGCCGCTCTGCTCAAAGCGATCTGACAACGCTCTGAAACGAAAGTGAATCAATTAGATTTATTCCATGGGTCTCATTGCTCGCTCAGCCACTATAAGCCCACCGATCTTCTCGTGTGCCTCGCGTGCCGCACGCTCCGCCAGCAATACAGCCGAATCTCTGGCGCTTGCGCGGTTCTTCAGTGTTGCCCACAGCGAGTTCTCTCCGTGATCCACGGCCTTGTCGACCACACGACGCACATCGTCATTGAAACTGTTTCAAAATATTTATTTATAATGGACCAGGATCAGGCATCAAATACGCACCTCTTGAGAATTCCAATGGCAGTATTATACTCCTTCACTGCCAACTCAGCAGACAGCTCGATGGCCTTCTCAAGCTCGACGACTTCGAGTGGCAGCGGTTGAGGTTTTGGTTCAGCTGGCTTGGATGGTGGCGGTGGTGCGTCCGGCTTGGTGGCAACTTCTTTCTCCTGCTTGGCAGCTGGTTGAGCTGGAGATGCCGGAGTTGCTGGGGTTGCTGGTTTTATCTTTTCTATTTTCTGTACTGCGCTCTCGCTTGGCTTCGATGCGGCCTGCATTGGAGCATCCTTCTTGCCGCCAAAGAAGCCCGTTACTTTACTGGATGCGGCGTTAACCGTGTCCGAAACGCTATTAAATGTCGATTTGACTTTATCGACACTTTCGTTGACACTTTTGGTGATGCCCTGGAATGGTGGCTCCTCCTGCAGCGCCACTTTAATCACCGTCTCCGAACCAGGCACATTCTTCTCGACCATCTTGCGGAACTCATTGTCGTATCTGCAAAGATACCATGCCGCGATATTAGCCTGATAGACCGAGGGCTCTGATTTGAAACTCACTTGGAATAGGTGATGACGCCGCCGACTGCAGCCAGTGGACTCAGTAGAACTATCACTTTGCCGAAGCCTGCTTCGCGTGCATTTGGAGGCGGGGGCAGGCTGCCTCTTTGCCGTTGTTGGTGTTGCTGCTGCTGCTGTTGTTGTTGCTGGTCCTGTTGTTGTTTCTTATGCTGCCCACTGCCACCGAAACTTCTGTTGTTCTTGCTGCTATATTGTCTGCTGCTGGTCGGAGGCAGAGTGCGCTAGAAAGATATAAGTGAGTGATTCGGATGAATTGCAAATGGAAGCGCATATCAATGGCCAGCAAGTGCGGGCTTGCTGGAATTTTGGTCATTTTTTGCGTTTGCCAGATGACATAACACACAAGCACTCTTGTGTATTTTTGCAATTGGCTTTGTTTGTGGGCGATAGCGGGGCGGTCGGGTGGCGCCGACGTCACCGAAACGATTGATTTTCACGTAGCGCGTGTCACACTTATTACCTGCATCGCACTCTTGCACTCAATTACTGCTAGCCTGTACATGATGTAGCCACAGATTTTGATCAATTTGTTTCGATGGTGCCTACTGCAGACTCTAACCGGCGGCGAGAATAATTTTCCTGCCCAATTTCTCTCCAACGACAAATACTGGCTAGCTCGCTGGCCGTCGACGTTATGTGAACGTTTACACAAGAATGGCAACAGATTGCTGCCAGCCTTTTCCATTCGTGCGGCTATGGATGTAGACTTTGATGTGTCCACGTCGTATTAAATTAACATAAATTTCTAACTTTAATTTGACTCAATCTTATATTGTTCTACAAATATCGATAAAAATCCAGTGAAAATGAAGTAACAAAACTCGGTTTTAAAATTGAGCGCACATTGTTCCCGTAAACTGTGACTGTCAAAACCCAAGCATGTGTTACTCTCGAACAGCTGACTGTGCGAGCCCAAAGGCTGTTACGCGACTGCGTTCCAAAGAAGAAATTTTGGACATTATTTTGATCAATTAAAGACCAAACCGACATGCTACGTTCGCTGGTCGCAGGTGGTGAGTAGCATTGCTATATAAATATACGTAAATTGTTTGATAATTATATTATATCGACAGCGATGCGCAGTGTCTGCCGCGTTCAGCCGGCATTCGCGCTGCAGCAGACCCAACGAAACTTTTTTGGTCATTTGGTTGCTGCGTCTGCTCCTGCCCAGAGTAAAATAAGTTTGCTACCCGACCGCAGCTTAACACCGACGTTACTACAACCGGCTGCGCTTGCCTGCTTGCCCGCCGCTCGTAGCGTCACGAAGTTCTCACTGATCAAGGGCAAGCGCAAGACGGTGAAGGCCGTGCTGAAGCGCTTCAAGCGCCTGGACTGGGGTGCCTGGATCCGCACGCATTCCGGACGCCATAAGAAAATGTTCAAGAAGTCGCCACCGCTGCGCCGTCGTCTACGCCAGCATGTATTCACAAATGCCACACAGAGCTGGCTGCTGGACAAGATGGTGACGAGCTATTGGCGCCGGCCCAAGCACTACATCGATGACCCCTACGCTCCCTACCACAAACGCGACGAGTACTTCGCCACCAAATCGAAAACCTTCAAAGTGTAGTCGCTAAATGATTTAATAACATGTTCAACATTTGTTTACTTTACACAACAACAAATTAGTTTGGCTTGCTTGGGGCCACCACCTGGTTGGTCATCGTGCCCAGCCCGACGATCTCTGTCTTGATGACATCGCCCGCTTTGAGGTACTCGGGCGGGTTGCGGTGCATGCCCACGCCCTTTGGTGTGCCGGTCAGAATGATGTCGCCCGGCAGCAGTGTAATCGACCTGTTACGGATTGGCCATTAAATTGACTGGGGATTAGTCATGTTATCTGATCTACTCACTGGGTTAGTCTGCTGATGACATCATCTATTTTGTGTATCATGTCGCTTGTGTTGCCATTCTGCTTCTCGACCCCATTGATCCACGTTTTCAGTGGTAAATCGTAGACGTTCTTAACCACACTCTTGTGCACCACGGCGGGGCCGAGGGGACAGAAAGTGTCCATGGACTTGCCCATGAGGAATTGGCCGCCGTTGAGCTCCTTCTGCCAGTCGCGGGCCGAGATGTCCTGAGCAATGCTGTACCCAAACACATAGTCGAACGCCTTCTCCTTGGGCACTTGACGCGCGACCTTGCCAATGACGACCACCAGCTCCACCTCCCAGTCGATTTTCTGATAAGATAATAATACATGTAAGAAGATAGATGTCATGTCTTATGCTTCGGCACATACACTTGTTATTTCGTGTGCGATCACATCATCCGCTGGGCCCACCAGCGTGTTGTTGTACTTGCTGAAGAACATGGGCGTCTTGGGGGCGGGTTTGTTCTGCTCGTCGCAGTGGTCTTGGTAGTTGAGGCCGATGCATATGATTTTGCCTGGATCGGTCAGTGGGGGCAGCAGGGTGACGTCATCGCTCAGTGCCAGCTTTGGCTGTTTTTCAGCCTTCTTCGCCAGCTCCTCCAGATTTGGGTTTTGCGCAATCAAAGTCTTCAGGTCATAGGGCACGCCCTCGACGCCGGCCAGCTCAAGCACGGACTTGTGATCGTCGGTCAAGAGACCGAGACGTTTGGCGAGATCGCCCTTACGCAAATATTGCACGAAACGCATTCTGGCAGACAACATTTATAACTGTTCGTTCGATTGATCAGCAGCTCCACTTGGAATGAAAATCGCGCATTAGCCAACACTGATTAAATAACAGTTTGACATTCTTAGAATGGAAATTTTGTCCAGGGAGACAGCGCTAGAGATGGTCGCATGTCGTGTTTGCGAAAGCACGCGCCAAGCGTAGCACGAAAATTTAGTGTCTCGTGAGTGCAAGAAATACACAAAAACAAATAGATTTTTTTTCTTTTGTTGTATTTTGTTTAAGACGGCAGCACCAAAGTTTAATGCATACAGTGAAGCCTATAATATAGTTTTTGGGTTCGACAATAACTTAGACCAATTTTGTACAATCCTAAAAAAAGCTTTTTATTCGCTACCAGCAGTTACTTTGGTGTTGCCAGAGCTGCCAAACTTTTCTGATAGCTCGTATTTCCAGCGCATGTAGGCGACGCGCATGCGATCCCACACATTGCCAACGGAGTCCATGGCCGGGCGCACGTCCAGCAAGGCAAAGCGATAGTCCTTGTCAACGAGACCGCCATCGTAGTAGTCAATCACGTAGCGCACATCCGTGCCGCAACGATCCACAATCCAATCGTGGCGATCGAAAGGCAGCTCATAGCTACAAAAACCAAATAATTAATATATATATCTATATATTGATAGATCGACTGCTTACCCAAGCCAGCTGCGAAAGCGTGCACGTGGACTGAAGTCTTTGGCCTTGCCGCCGAAACTCTTGAGGCGCGGATTGCCGCACTCCTTAGCGTGTAGCGCCTCCCACTTAAGTACCTCCTGCCAGGCCTGCTCGTTGTTTGCGTTGTGGATGCGGATGATGTCGCCCATGTCTTTCTGGGAGACATCTTCGTTTTTCCAGCGCCAGCCCTTGCGCAGCATTGCATTCCAGAACATCTGTTGGCTTGGATATTGCCAGAACTGCACGCTTCCGTCCTCGGTCACCTTTGGTATGGTCGATGTCTGGCGATCTGTGGGCAGTGGGAAGGGTTGATCGGGTGCCGGCTGCTGATTCGCCGGTGGCATCATATTCAAAGGATTTACATCGCTATTATCGTGCTTCACGGGGCACTCAGATGCCTGCATCTTTGGATGCGGCGTCACCGCGGAGGCCGATGCATCCTTCTGATGCATGGGGCATTCGGGCGGAGGAGCTCCTTTGCCAGCGTTGGCCACAAACTTGGCATGTTCGGCTGGCATGGTCTTGACGCCCTCCATCTGGACCCTGGATAACGCTGAGTTTCCCATACTTATTGATTTACGTCAAACTGTTGCTAAAATAACAAATATTGCAACAAAAAACTGTGTCACGAGCAAATCTTTTGAATTCTCCGTTGCGTAACTGCGCACAAATGAAATTGTGGGCAAGCTGGACAACTTGAAAATATGTGACTCACCTGTATTTGTGATTTGGATGCGTTACAAAAACTTGCAATGTTAAAATACAAATTGGCGTGCACTTTTAATTGATATTCTTGAAATTCATTCTGAGCTCTAGCTGCCAACAGAAGTCTTCAAATGCAGCGAGGTTACGCACAGGGCTGTCACAGCACCTAAAAAAATATATATACAAATATATTCTCCGGCTATGGCTATAGCTTGTAGAAACGTAATAAACTTATGACTACGAGTTGACTACAAACGCACTGAGCTGTCACTAAATTGAAATAAATATAGATATTTATTTATTTAACAGCGCTCTCAGAAACCCTGTCAACTCAACCCTGTTGTGAGTGTTGAGCAATCCCACACAGTTTGTCGTTTACCAACACCAACTGCATAGGCCGAAATTGTTATTGGATAGATTGTAGATTTTTGCTTTTAAAGTGAGTAAATAATACGCGAATTCGCAACAAATACGGCGTTTACTGCAGCTGCAGCCGAGCTGCCACTTGTGATTTGCTAAAATAAAGCAATTACTGGGCCAAATGAAGCTTGCACATAAAAAGTGCAGCCAAGTTTGCTGAAGCCTGTGTGATGTAACAGCGGAGAGCAGAAAATGCCAACAAATTGGTAATTATTGTTGTTCAGATTGCAATTAACGCTGGGTTCTTTACGATTCCAGCATGACTGCCGTGTTTCGAGTTGGCCTGGTGCGGCTGGTTGGCCGTGGCTCAAGCGCCCCCGCCCCTGCCACACTGCTGCAGGCCCAGACGACTGCGTTGCCAGCCGCCTTCATGCAAAAGTGCAATATCTCCGGCAAAACGATGCGTGGTGGTCCACGGATTCCCAAAGTGGCGCCCTACCCGTACAAGACGAAGAAGTACAACGTCTTCAGCTCCATTCTCGACAAGACCACCAAACGCTTCGATGAGAACACGAAATTTATTTGTGTCGAGGGTCCGATTGCTGCGGGCAAAACAAAGTTTGCTAAGGAGTTGGCCGCGGAGCTGGACATGCAGTACTATCCGGCCGTTGATTTGGATCTGATCTATATCAATCCGTACGGCTATGATATGCGTAAACTGGACCCGGAGCTGCCACCCAGCTGCCGCAGCTATGACGTTAAGGACTTTTGCGCGAATCCAAATCATGATCTGGCCGCTCTGTTCCAGATTCGCATGTACATGTTGCGCTATTCGCAGTACATCGATGCACTGCAGCACATCTTGTCCACGGGCCAGGGCGTGGTCACCGAGCGTAGCCCCTACTCGGACTTTGTCTTCATGGAGGCCATGTTCCGCCAAGGCTATATTTCGAGCGGCGCTCGATCCGTTTACAACGATCTGCGCCAGAACACCATCGGCGAGCTGTTGAAGCCCCACTTGGTTATCTACCTGGATCTGCCCGTTGATGCTGTCAAGAAGCAAATCAAGGCGCGCAACGTCGACTATGAGGTGAAGTCGAAAGTGTTCACCGATGCGTACTTGAGCGATCTGGAGGTTCTGTACAAGCAGCAGTATCTCAAGGACATTGCTGGACATGCCGAGCTGCTCATCTACGACTGGACAGCCGGCGGCGAAACTGAGGTGGTGGTGGAGGATATCGAGCGCATCAACTTCGAGCAGCACGAAACGGATCCACACAACAAGAAGATGCTTGACTGGCGCTTCCCGCTCGAGGGCGAGTGGTGCGAGGCGCGCATCAAGTACTGCAACGAGAAGAGCGACTTGATGAACTACTTCAATGTGCCGCGCTTCGATGTGCCCGAATTGCTGCGCTCCGCCGACGACAGCAAAGTCTGGCGCGATGTCTGGTTCAATGTGAGCTATGAAATTATGCTGAATTTAAATTTTTACTCAAATAGTCATTTTTGGTTGTTTCAACAGGCGCCTGGCATGAAGTTCCGCCCCGGCTACAATGCGGATGTGGGTGACACTGGTCTGTTGACCAAGACCAAGCTGGGCCTCAACCAGCCCGTCTAAGCCGGCCACTTGCGTGCTTTGAATTCAACGGGCGAAATGTGTTAATTATGTAATAAACAATCTAGTAAAATAATTGTAATCCTTTTGCTTGCGAACCGAAGCTCCTTCTATAACTTGTATGGCAGTACAGCTGTGACTGAATCTGGGCCTGTCCTCCACTCCACTTGAAGGTAGAATGAATTAAAAAACGAACTTCATATTTTCTTTTGTACTCAGTTTAAGTTATCTGCAACGTAGTTAAGACATCTACTCTTTAGAGATATATTGTTTGAGACGTTTACAACCAGTTGAAAGGATCGGGAGTTGGAATTTGACATACATATGGAATATACTCGTATATAACAGAAAACATTTAGATAATTACCAATTCGTTTTACTTCGAATTTAGTTAGTTTGGGGAACTGTTAACGCTTCGCTTGGTAGATTAAGTAATTTATACAATAATGTCGCGCTCTTCGGAACGGTAAGGTTTAAAATGTGAAGCGGCTGATGGAGCAGCCGTGTTAGTCGCTGTCGTAGTCATTCTTGCCAGCGCCGCCCACGGAGGTGAGCGGGCGACGCGACTCCTCGTCGGAGCCGTAGACGACATCCTCGTCCGAGTCGTCGATCATGGAAATGGCCGGATTATCTTTGGTCACAGCCAACTCGGCCTGGGCGAAGCGTCCGTCCGGCGAGTACACATACGCCATGGTGTACAAGTAGAAGTTCAGCAGCCCGTAGAAGCACATAAACTGAGCCGAGCTACGGTACGTCGTATTCAGCGTGGCCACAAAGTTGTCCTCCAAGATGCCGAAGCCAAAGCGACAAGTGGTCACCGTTATGGAGATGGAGAGCACGAAGAGCATCAGAAGCGTGAGAAACTTGAGCCGAATGTCTGGAAGAGCAGCAGAGGAATGAGCATAGGGAAGAGAAGATATGAGTAGAGCAGAGATTACGCACCAAAGTAGGGCATGGAACGCAGTTCGGTATAGGCGCGCAGCAGGAGCAGGCCCAGATACAGCACATACATGCAGCAGGCAATGTAGAAGAACATCTTAAGGCCCTGCAAAGGAAGACCGTAGAGCATATGGTTAATCCAACTCGGAGCTCCACTCACATTGTAGTTCTTGGTGTCCACGAAGTGGCTGTACGTGGGATCTCGCAGCTCGTTGCACTTCTCCCAGGTGGCCAGGACAATGGCGCACAGCCAAATGGGCAGCACCACGATGATCTTGACCAGGTAGAAGCTGACGAAGCGACGCTCGTTCTGCCGCAGGCCGTGGTAGATGCACAGCCAGAACATGAGCAGGGCGCACAGGAAGGTTGCCTGCATGACGGCGTCCAGCATCCCGGGCAGCCAGGAGTTCATCAGAAAGATCAGCGGAAATAGTGGATCTGTGCGAATGTATGGAACTATAGCAGATACCCAGGATCCTCTATCCACTACTCTATACTCACTATCGTAGAGCAGCAGCAGCGGCAGCAACACGGATATCCACTTCTGCTCAATGGACCAGTCGTAGACGGGGTACTTGCGTAGGGTGTGCGCATACCAGCACTGAGGGGGGTTAAGCAATGATTATATATTTACTATATCTTTATATAGATCTCTACTTACGATGACTATGAACGTGAAGAGCAGAAAGATGAACCTAAACCAGATCTCAATCTGTGTAAACTCCGGACTATATGTCTTGAACTGCAAGAAATCAATTTGATGGATTTAGATATAACAAGAGAATAACGATATATAGATCTACATATAAATAATGATAAGATAATGATATAATAATGATAACAAATGAAAAATTGGATGTAAAATAATTAATAACAAAATTGATTATATTCTAAAATAAAATTAAAATAAAAGTTATCCAAAAAAATTAAACAAACATTATTATAAGAAAATATAAAAAAAATGTAACTTAGAAAAACGCACAAAATAAATAAAATGAAAATATTAAATATTAAAAAAAATAATAATAATAATAATATACAATTAAATTAATAAAGCGCAAACTTTATTTTTTTTAAATTTAAATAATTTTTATGGTAATAAAATATTTATTATATTTTATTACAAACAAATAAAAATTCAAAAAAATATTTTTTTACGTGTTAAAAAAATATTTTTTTAAGGGTTAATAAACTTAAAAAAAATAGTTTTTTAAGTGAAAATAAAAATAAAAAATAATTTTTACTTTTTAAGTGAAAACTAAAATGTTTTTGTAGTTATAGAACAATAAAATATATAAAATTAATTTAATTTAATTTAAGTTTTAAAATAGAAATAATTACAATAATTAAAATATAAAAAATTAATTTAATTTAATTTAAGCCTAAATAATATAAATAATTACAATATTTATAGCAAAGAGTTCAATGAGCTATAAATTAATATATGCAATAATGAAGGTAATAATAAAACAATTAAATTATTTTAAATAAATTAACATATACAGACATTAAGTAAAAGTAAAAATGAGAATAAATCAATCAAATTAAATATATAATAAAAATATTTTTCAATAAATAAATAGTTTATGACATATTACAAAAATAAATAAGTTAAATTCAGTGAAGTTTTGACTAACTTTTCTCAATTCTCTTTTCATATTAGAAAGGGTTCAAAATAAATAGAGATATATAATTTATAAATTAAACAAAAACATTATACCCTGATTTTCCCATTTTCAATGGGTTCAGGGTATAAAAATATAAATATTATAAATTTATAATAATATTATAATATTAATAATATAATATTATAATTTATAATATGTACAAGATAAAGATAAGATTCCCAATTGCCAAGTCTTTCTGGCTATAACTTGGAGCTACTCACATAGAAGGTAATGGCTCTGATGTTGTACTTCTGGTGGAACGACTCGAGTCCGAAGAAGCGCACCGTGATGATGTAGTGGGCGTAGTCGAGGAAGCCCAGGTGCATCACAGTGAACTCCTCGCAGTCGTTGCGCACGCAGAGCAAGTGCCGCGTGCGGTTGTGGGCGGTGCTGCTGCCCAGGACGCTGAGGGGCTTGTGCTGTTCGCTGATGCCGTCGATGGAGACGCTGATCTGAAAGCTCTTGTCGTAGCGCTCGTCTGGGCAGGCAGAGAGATGATGAATGTAGTGGTTACCTGGCTATTGTTGAATCATGGGCTCAACACTCACCATCATTGTTGTCGGTGACCAGTTTGGCGATGAGCCACATCTGCTGCGAGTAGGTCGTCATCAGGGGGGACTTCATGGCGAAGGGCCCTGTGGCCAGGACCGTTTTACTCTTCGCCAGCGTCGTGTTGGCCAGTATCTGCTGGGCGGTCAGAGCGTCTGTTGTTGTTATCGGCGGGCCGGTCAGTCCGATGATGATGCCCAGCCCGAAGCAGGTGAAGAAGCCGAGGAACACCATGACGAACTCGCGCTTGTGCATCGAGTACATGCGCATGTGGACGGATCGCTCGCAGCGATCGTGAAAGAAGGCGGGTGAAATGTATTTGTTGAACTCGCTGAACAGATCGCTGAACTGCGACAGGGAGTTCTTGAGGCGCAGCAGCAGCCCGCCGGAGGGCAGATGGTAGGCATAGCCCAAGCCGGAGGCATCTGTGGGTGGCTTGGCCATGGCTCGGCAGCGAACTGGAAGTGCTATTGTCTTTGCTGGCTCACGCTTACTTAATCCTCAAATGCAACTTTAAGCATTTTACCAATGGCGCCCAAACTTGCCTACAGTTGCAGCAGCGCTGGCCAAGCTTGAATTAATTATGAATGTTTGCGGGGCTTTCTCTTTGCTTGCAAAACAATTTCTGCGCTGTTCGCTCGCTGACTGTGTGTGAAAAGTATTGATTTTAGCTGGCAATCGCATATGTTTTCGCCCTGGGGTGGGTGGCTGGCCCATGAAATTTGATTGCGAACGGCGGCGCCATATTGTACAGTTTGGCGAGCACTGCGCATGCGCTCTCTTATCAGCTGGCCGCAGAATGTAAACAAATGGTTAACCGTTATATGATTTGTATATTTTTTTGCGCATTTCTCTACATAAGTTTCAAAAGAACAAATTACCAAATCAATATATGTAATATAAAAATTAAATCCATATTCATGCAATGCAACAGTTTGGCAGTCACTGCACTCTCTCTTCTAATGTAAACAGAAATCCTTAGTTCTGAGCTCATTTAGTCATTTAATAATTTACAATGCTCTGCTTATAACTAAGTCGTCTATTTGTGCACCTTAATCCCAATATTTAATCTGTCCATCCCAGCCGGCGGTGACCAATTTGCTGGCCTCGTGCGGATGCCATAAAGTGCTGATGCAGACGCCGTCGTGCGCCTGCCATTTCTTGTACATTTTCGTCGTCTTCCAGTCCCAGATGTAGCACTTGCCATCGCCGTCGCCGGACACCACGTAGCTCATGTCGGGCGAGAAGTCCAGCTGGCAGGCATAGCCGGAGACCATGTGCCCGGTGAAGGTCTTTTTACGGTTCATTTTGAAGCGATTCAGGGCGGAGAATATCACGATTTTGTTGTCCAGCGACTGACAGGCCATCCATTTGCCATTGGGCGCCAGCGTAACTGCTGGCATGGAATGCATCGTCGGATCCGCAATGTACTTCATGTCCACGGGTATGTCCCACTCCCAGATGCGCATCGACTTGTCATCCGAGGTGGTCACGAACCTTCGATTGTCGTCCACGAAGGTAATGGTGCTGACAGAGCCCAGATGACGATCGTACTCCTGGACAATGTCGCCGCTGCGCGTGTCCCACTGTGGAAGAGATTGAGCCTCAGTTAAGCTGTAATCATGCTGGACGAGAGACTTACGCAAATGATCTTCTTGTCGGAGGTGCCGGCCACGAAGAGATGCTGTTTGCTGTTGTCCGGATGGAACTTGACGCAAAACGGCATTTTGCGCGTGGTAAAGCGGGAGATAACGTCGCCCGTCTCCGCATCCCAGAGCTTTATGTAGCGATCATACGAGGCGGACAGAAAGTGAGAGCCCTTGTTGTTCCACGCAATGTCCTTGATGGCCTGCCGATGGCCGGCGAAGGTGCGCACGCAGCGTCGGTCGCCATAGACCTCCCACAGCTTGACGCGACAGTCCATGGAGCCGGAGAGCAACAAATGCGCCGTCTTGGGGAACCAGCGTATGGACGAGATGCCCTTGTTGTGACCCGTCCAGGTGTGTATGTGGGCCTTGGGCAGAAAGCACTTTGGCGGCGGCGCATTCGAGCGCAAATTGATGCCCAAGTCGTGTGGAGCATGCAGGTACGAGCGGCCCTGGTAGTCGTAGGCATCCTTGACTGAAAGCGAATAAAGGAAGATGTTAATAAGGATACAAATTTCATCTATCAATGCTCCAAGCTCACTGTGCAGCGTGGATTTCTCCTCTAGCGGCTTATCCTCGGGTATGCGTCCGCGTTTGTGGCGCTTGGAGAGCAGCTCGTCCAGCTCGGCTCTCTCCTGTTCGTTGGGCTTGGCCACGCTGACCTCGTTCTCGTACTTTCCCCATGGTCCGAGGAAGCCTTCCACGTCCTCTGGATTATCGTTTTTCTCCTGCTTGCGCATTTTCTTTGGCTTGGGCGCCTCGAAGACCGTCTTGCCATTGTCGTCGTAGGCGGACTGGAGATCACCAACAAAGGACTGTCCATCGGCTTCATGGTCCACTGTGGGATCCAGGGCATAGCCGTAGGTGTGGAAGGTGCGGCGTTGGTTCTCAAATTCAAAAGCATTTATGTGCGCCTTCTCCACGTAGCCAGCCAGCGTATTACGCGGTGCCCGTTGCTGCATTGTCAAGTTGGGATGCTCGGGTCCCTGGACGGGCGCATACATCTCCTCGTAGCGCGGATTGTAGGTGACCTCCTTGAGCGTGGGATCGAGCGTGCGTGAAACGGCTACAGCTCCCATTGGCACAACATCGGGTGCAGCACAAACAGCCAACGATGTGGACAACGAATGCGTCTTGTCCACCGGCTGCAAATGCGCGGTCAACTCTTTGGTAGCATCTTCGCTTTGTTCGTTGTCCGAGTCGTTCTCGGATGAGCTGCCGTAGGATTGCAGTCCCAGCATGTTTATTTACAGACTGCGTACGAATTCCGTGTATTTGTTAACAAAATGCTGCAAATATAAGACTAACAAACTGTACAAAATGAAAATAAAAACGTTTATAGAAATTTCCATCAAGGTGGCGTTTGCACAAAATTTACTTGTTCGCTGTGACTGGCAATTCGGAAATGCCAACTCTGGCAAAAATCTACTACAATAAAATTTTTTGAATATTTAACTGAATTTAAAAATTGGCAAACAAGTAGGTTTTTAAGCAGTAAATCGAATGAATGACTTCTCAAATTACATTTGAAATAATTTTGAACAATAACAATTCGATACTGACATATGGGAATATACTTGTTTTTCTTATCGAATGCACATGCGTGTGTTATCGATTTAAATAAGAACAGCTGTTTTCATGATGTTAACTATTCCATGTGAATGGCAATATCGTGGCCTGCAACACGTGCGCGTCTGTTTTATTTCAAGTTTTCAAGCCGTAATTGTTGAAAATGTCGATCCGGGAGAAACTGTTGATGAAAAAAATTGTGAAGCGTGAAAAAATGAAGAAGGAGCTCTCACAGAAGAAGGGAAAAACGAAACCAGCAGCACCGCAACCGCCAGTCGTCAAGGCGGGAAAAAACAAAACGAAAAAGCCGAAGCGACCTGTGGAGGATGAGGAAGGTGTGAAAAAAACGGCAGCATTTTAGTTGATATGTAATATTAAAGCATTCCATGCTCAGTAGATGACTTGGATGATGATTTCCAACAGCAGCCGCAGCCCAAAGGCAACAAACGCCAGCAGCAAAAAAGGAAGCCACAGATTGAGGTCGCCAACTCCGATTCGGAGTCCGAAACAGAAGCAGAAGAAGAGGATGCGGCGAACGGCAGTGAGCCAGAGGACGAGGAAATAGATAGTGGAGGTATGTTGTAGATACTCATTATCAGATACTTTTATATTTGAGGATGATTCAAAGGCGAATTCGATTGGCTCTGGAGCAGCGAGTTAATGTTGCCAAGTGCAGACATGAGAGGCACTTCAAAAGGAACTGAAAAGCTTCAAATACGCATTAGACTACTATGAGAGAAGTTCCTCGTTAATTATGTGCTAATATTTACAGCTGCAGGATCATTCGATTCTGAGGAAGAGGACGAACCTGCGCCATCCAAGAAACCCAAGCTGCAGCCTAAGGCAGCCAAAAAGACGGCAGATGATGATGCGCCCTTTACGGTGGAATCCTCTTTGTCGGCACTGGATTATCGGGACTCGGATGATCGCACCTTTGCCTCCCTCAAAGGCGCCGTCTCTGAGGCCACACTGCGGGCCATCGAGGAGATGGGCTTCTCAGAGATGACCGAGATACAGGCCAAGTCGTTGACGCCGCTGCTCAAGGGTCGAGATCTGGTGGGCGCTGCTCAGACAGGCTCAGGCAAGACTCTCGCTTTCCTTATACCCGCCGTGGAGCTGATCAATAAGCTGAGGTTTATGCCGCGCAATGGCACGGGCGTCATCATCATCTCGCCCACTCGGGAGTTGTCCATGCAAACCTTCGGTGTGCTCAAGGAGCTGATGGCGCATCATCATCATACCTACGGCTTGGTCATGGGCGGCTCCAATCGCCAGGTCGAGAGCGAGAAGCTGGGCAAAGGCATCAACATTCTGGTGGCTACGCCAGGTCGTCTGCTGGATCATCTGCAGAACTCGCCGGATTTCCTCTACAAAAACTTGCAGTGCTTGATCATCGACGAGGTGGATCGGATACTGGAGATCGGTTTCGAGGAGGAGCTCAAGCAGATCATCAACCTGTTGCCTAGTAAGAGATGATTATTAGCTAATGCAGATGGAGATTCTATTATTATGTACTATTTCCTTTCCTAGAACGCCGCCAGACTATGCTGTTCTCGGCCACGCAGACGGAGCGCATTGATGCGCTGTCCAAGCTGGCGCTGAAGAAGGAGCCCATCTACGTGGGCGTGCATGACAACCAGGAGACGGCTACCGTCGAGGGACTCGAGCAGGGTTACATTGTCTGTCCCTCGGAGAAGCGTTTGCTGGTGCTCTTCACGTTCCTCAAGAAGAACCGCAAGAAGAAGGTCATGGTCTTCTTCTCCTCATGCATGTCGGTCAAGTATCACCACGAGCTCTTCAACTACATCGATCTGCCGGTCACATCCATACATGGCAAGCAGAAGCAAACGAAACGCACGACGACCTTCTTTCAGTTCTGCAACGCCGAGACGGGCATCCTGCTCTGCACGGATGTGGCGGCGCGTGGCCTGGACATACCGCAGGTCGACTGGATTGTGCAATACGATCCGCCAGATGATCCACGCGAGTACATACATCGTGTGGGTCGAACGGCTCGCGGCTCTGGCACGTCGGGACACGCGCTGCTGATGCTGCGACCCGAGGAGTTGGGCTTCTTGCGCTATCTGAAGGCGGCCAAGGTGCCTCTGAATGAGTTCGAGTTCTCCTGGCAAAAGATTGCTGATATACAGATGCAGGTGGGATTTTATAATTGTATATGTATATATAAATATATATTATCTCTCTCTCTCTCTCTCTCTCTCTCTCTCTCTCTCTCGTTAGCTGGAGAAACTAATAGCGAAAAACTATTTCCTCAATCAGTCCGCCAAGGAGGCGTTCAAGTCGTACGTGCGCGCCTACGACTCGCATCAGCTGAAACAGATTTTCAATGTGAACACGCTGGACTTGCAGGCGGTGTCCAGGAGCTTTGGCTTTCTGGTGCCGCCGGTGGTTGACCTCAAGGTGGGCGCCGCCAAGCGCGAGCGACCCGAGAAGCGACTGGGCGGCGGCGGCTTTGGCTACTACAAACAGATGAACGAGCGAGGCGGCGGCCAGAAGCAGCGCGTCTTCAAGCAGGTCAATCGTGACCAGGCCAAGAAGTTTATGCGCTAATGCCTTAGCCTTAAGTTTAAGATCATGTGTTTTTTATATATATATATGTATGAATATGAATATATATACCATATATTGTAGAGTTATGCATGTGTGTGGCTTCATTTCACAAATTTAATTTAACCCAAAAGGCGCAGCGAGCGCCGCCCACGCGGATGTGTCGCGTCGCCTTATTTGTGGGCTCTTTAAATTTTTATTGTCTCCGGCTGACTTGATCAAAGGCAGCATTTGGCAAGCTCTGCCCAATATGGCCAATGGAAATATTGTTCCAGTTTATTGAGTGGCTGTCAAACTGTAACAGTTTGGCATGCCCGCGCCGTGCCGTGCCGTGCAGGTCTTTAGCAATTGCGCAACGCTCGATGCGCCGTCTTGCTGGCGCCCACAGCGAATGCGGCCATCAATTGAAATAGCATTGAATGAAGAGAGCTGTAAACAATTTTCTAATCAAACTCGTTTAGCCCACAGGCTGAGCGAGCCACCAAAAGACGGCATCAAGAAATTAATGCGCTGCCTAATCAAAGCAGCCATGGATAGCAACAAATTAATACTAGTTTTTATGGGTGGGCGTGGGCGACACACGCCCCCAACGTGGCATGCAACCAGCGAGGCGGCAGCACTTGCCACAGCTCAGCCAGTCGAGCGAAGCTTGTGAATGAAATCGAGTTAGAGCCAATGTCGATGCTAATGCTGGAACTAGAGCTGGAGCTACTAGCAACTGAGAGACTTCATTCATGAATGCACGCCAAATGAAGCTGATCTAAATCGCAGCTGAACGACTCACAGATACCCTGTACACCAATCAATCAACTGTAAATAATTACACACAAACAACTTCATCTGCAGCTTTGCTCTTGTCCGAAACTTTAGCAATAACTTTTACTTCCACTCGGGTCGAGCTGAAAAGTTCACAAAGTCCGTAAGGCTAGAACCGAGCTAATATATAGCGTGTGTTTACAGTTAGCAAAGTGTAAAGTTGATCAATAACAAATATTAATTCCTGTTCGAGAAAAGCTTAGATTGAGAGTGAAATGCCCTGCTCTAAAAGCCTTTCAGGCGGGCATGACTATAAGGATGTCGTCTCTCTAGCTGTGCCACTCTCTCACTCACTTTGAACGTCTTACTCTCAGTCTCTTTATCTCTTTCGTCATCTGTCTAACTCTTCTTCTTCTCTCTCTTTCTTTCTTTATCTCTCTCTCTATGGGCGACTCTCTCTCTGTATCTCTCTATACTTGCCTCTCTGTATCTCTCTCTCTCTCTCTCTCCGCTCCTTTATGTATCTCTGTCCAATTTCTGACTCTCTGTCCCTATCTCTCTCCTTTATCTATCCTTTTGCCTCTCTCTCTATCTGTTTTTTTCTATCTCCTTTATTATGTCTCTCTCTCACTGTGTCACCCATCTTTATCTGTCTCTTTCTCTCTCTCTCTCTCTCTCTCTCTATCTCTCTCTGTCTTCCCTCTATATCTCCAACTATCTCTATCATTCTTTCTCTCTGTCTCTCCGCCTTTCTCATACTCTCTCTCTCTTTCTCATACTCTCTCTCTCTCTCTCTTTTAAAATCATTGTCTCTCTCACCTTCTTTTTCTTTGCTCTCTTTCTCTCTCTCTATCTTTCACTATGCCAAGTCTCTCTCTCACTCTCTCTCCCTCTGTCTCTCTCTCTCTCTCTCTCTCTCTATCGTTCACTATTCTTAGTCTATCTCTTCCTCTCTCTCTCTCTCTCTCTCTCTCTCTCTCTCTCTCTCTCTCTCTCTCTCAACATCTCTTATTTGAGCTCATAAGCTAAATTTCATCGCATGTTACATAGAGTTGCCCTCCACCTATATCCCCTCTTAACCGCATTACAATCATTACAGGGCACAAAACTCAATTTTTTTATGAATGAAAAAATCAGGTGTTTCACTGTGTTGCTGGTTTGATTGCTTTATTATTGATTCATAGATGCTACCGTTTCCAATTAATTGAAAAAAAAATTAAATAAAAAAATGAAAAAATTTTAAAAACTTTAAATTTAAAAATATTCCTAATAATAATATCATAATAAATCTAGATATAATTTCAACTAAAATTTCCTGATGCGAAAAACTACTTCATTATCCAAGCCTTCATGTTTCCTAATAATCATATACATATAGAAATATATTTATATTATATGCATAAAATTCATAAACAGTCTATATGTCGATGTTAATTATATTATCAACAATATCTCTATTATATCTATGAATCGTCTGACTTAACAATATCATCAAGAAGCGTTAGTTAATCAGCTCTGATTCATTGGTGTATTATTATCCAGTGAACATCTCATTCACAGTTGAAAATTTAAAAGCTCAACTCTCGACTACCTGAGCTGTTGGCAATTGCCAGTTGGCAGTTGACAGGTGTATCTGTGGCTGTGGCTGTGTGTGTGTGGGCGTCGTCGTTGCCTGTTTCATTTGGCTCACTCGCCCACGCAACAGTTGTTCGCGTAATGAAAACCCCAATAGAGGCGAGCCAAAATGCCGCTACTAATTATACAAAGCGAGAGCTGCGGCGGGCGCACAAAGCAGGTGGCCCAATTTGACGGACAGCATCCATGCAGCAGCAACAGCAGCTCTCCGTGCTCAATCCTGGACTAGGCCTGCAAAGTGTGCATGCATTATGAACGTGGGCGGGCGGCCGTTGGCTGGCAAGGATGTCGCATACAAAGCAGCTGCGAAATATGGCAACTGATGCGCGCTATTGGCAAATGAAAGCGCACAGTGGGCGGAAATGCCAAAAACAGAAAGTAAATTTGAACTATTTTATAATGAATCGAAATTAAAGTGTTAACAAATATTTTTAGATGAAATTGAATATGAAATATTTGGAAAATATCTAATATTAAACAAAATAATATAAAATATGTGTTCTGATTTAAATATACGTATACATATTTTTAAGTATATATTATTATTATAAAAAAATTAATAAATGAACAAAAAATATATGAATAAAAAAATATTTAAAAGTCAGTAGACGTTTATTATGATTTTTTTATATATTGTTACTAGTTGTATATTTTGTATAAATTATATTAAACATATATTTTTAAATATATATTAATATTCAGAAAAATAAAAAAAAATTTTTTAAATTTATTTATATATTTGCAATCTATTTTCAAAGCAATAAGCAGTGTTTAAAATATTATACTAATTAACCGGATGGTTTAAGCTACAATGAGCTTAATCCATATATTTACGTATATACGTATTTGTTAATTATATTTTATTTATTCTCTATTTGGATGATCCAGGACATCGAATCGCTAGGAGTCCTAGGAGGCATTGCCGTGATCATGTTAGCTTTTTATATATCTTTTTGAGACCGCCTCTGCTTCGTCTTTGACAATAGAAATATATATTTTTATTAATTAAGGTAAAAAAAATGTATATATTATTTTAATATATTTTAAATATATGTATATTATTATTATATAAAAAAAATAAAATAATATAAGTATCACAACTTTTTTAAAAAATTGATTTATTCATTAATGTTTAATTCTATTCCCCTTCAAAGTAATCTCCATTAGACATTATGCTTATGTATGTACCAATACTTCCTTCATTTCTCGAATCACTCCAAATATTTTATTGAACAGACCTCGTATATACTTATATAAGAAATACTGTGAAACCCAATCTTCGCAATCTTTTTATGTAAAATAAAACGTTAGTAGCTTCTATAGGTAGACGTTGTCTTGCTAGGATTGGATATCAGAAGTCTTCAATAAAAAAATGGATATTTTCTTTATATTGATTTTAATTAAGAATAAACATAAATTTGTGGCTTAGAGACATAAATTGAATGGACAACATATGATTGGCTAACATTGTTTGATGGGAACTAAGAAAAGATCTTAAGACAAAGCTAAATACGTATAACATGGACCTAATCATGATTGAGATGAGATTACTACTAAATATACTGCCAAATCTACTACCAAATCTACTACCAAATCTACTTCCAAATCTTTTACTATTTTTAAAAACTAAATACATATAACATGGACCCAATCATGATTGAGATGAGATTACTACCAAATCTACTTCCAAATCTACTAACAAATCTACTACTAATTTTAAAAACTTCGCTGTTTTATTCTGATATAAATATCTTTCATCTAGCCAAATCATTCACAAAATGCATCAAATCAAAGCTTCTGGCCAACTCACGCCCAGCTCCAGTTCCAGCCATGTTTGTGGTCTCAATTCATTCAATCCACGCCCACGTCCACTCCCACGCAACATATGTTCGCTTAATGACAAGGCTAATAGAGTCCGGCTGCCTTTTAATAAACATGCCACTAATAATTATACAAAGCGCGTCAGGCAACGTACGCCGCGCCAAGTGGCCAATCAGAGAGCAAGTGCATCGGCCACAGCAGCCACCAAATCGTTCACAATAGACACAAAAAGTGCGAGTGCATAGGGCAGGCAAGGGTGGAGGTGGGTGGCAAGGATTTCACACACCGAGCTGAGTGTGAAATATGGCCACTCATGTGTGCTGACAGCAATTCACTGCACAGTGGCCTGAAGCTGAACAAATGCAAATCAATTTGTAAAGTGTAAAGAAAAAGTGAATAGACCCAAGAGATATGAGCGAACTGAACAAGTATTTCGATGAGAATTGCAGTATGTCTAAAATGATTCACACTTAATTTATGCAATTTATGTGAGCTCTGAAGTAAGGCAGTTGCAAATTAACTTTGGTGCCAATTGAGATACTAGCTATCAGCAGCCCAAGATGATTTGTTGATCTGTGACTGGGTCCCTGAGTCACTGCTGTCGCTGATGATACATGATTTGGGTAGGGAGAGAGATATATATATACAGAGAGAGAGAGATAGAGAGAGAGAAAGAGAGAGAGAGAGAGAGCTGCATATGCATATTACAGGGGATATCCCGCTCTTCAAGCTTCTACATGTCTCCTCAAAACTTATTTAAATTATATAAAAAATATATAATAATTGTAAAGTATCTATGATAATATACTGCAAATAAATTGGATTAAACTTTAAAAAATAACTAAATTGAAAATTTAATCAAACTTGAAAAGCAAAATTTTAATACAATTAAATAATTTCTTCCTATCATTTAACTGTATTTTAGTTTTATTAATGTACTCGATATTACTGTTCAGTCATTTGACTGGGCATAATGGAGTTTAGGCTGTAAGGTGCATGAAATTAATTAGGGCACTGTAAAGAGCAGCACGAGAGCGACGAGAGCGGGATGGAGTGCTCTCGCTAGATGTTCGGGTCTCGGTGCTAGCTCTCTGCCCACTAGGTTAAGTTTGAAGTGAAATTAAAGCAGTATCAAAAAGACTTCGTTGTCGGCAAGCTGGGTGTTGAAGATCCACGACTTGTTGTTGTTTCATGTGTTATATACACCAAGCCCTTTTGTCAGGACATTTTTGGCGCCCCCGGGTGGACTCTTCAGCAGGTGACATCGGTGGATTACATACAGGAGGATTAAATGGATTGCGCTAATAATCAGGGAAGTACATAGAGTGATACGTACATAGACCGAGTATTTAAATTCAATAAAGTGCACTCGAGACATGCAGATTTTAACTGCAGGTAAACCTATGTACATGTGTATATGGCTTTCATTAATTGCTTAATTGGTTATTTGTACATACATATACATATATTGTCAAAATAATTAGACATTGACCTCTGTCTGCCCTCGAATTTGACGAACATAGAGTCAAAACGGAGCCAGAGAGTTCAGCCTCTGTGTAAAGTAAGAAACTAAAAAACCGTTTCACACAGCTTTGCCGCTCAAATCGATCTCTTAAACTCTTCGCTAGTTGCCTATTATTGGTCGCACAATCGTTGTTGTGTGCGCTCTCGCTTGCGAAGATAGAGCGCTGATACATTGTTGTTGCTATCCGCTCTTCGTCGTCGTTGCACTCCCCGTTGCGCTCTCGTTGTGCGCTTCAAACTTGTATGAGTGCATGCTCAGCACTCACCAGCTCTTGTTGTCCGCTGTTGTGAAGTTCGGCTGTGCATTTGCGCTCCCCGTTGCGCTCTCGTTGTGCGCTTCAAACTTGTATGAGTGCATGCTCAGCACTCACCAGCTCTTGTTGTCCGCTGTTGTGAAGTTCGGCTGTGCATTTGCGCTCCCCGTTGCGCTCTCGTTGTGCGCATCAAACTTGTATGAGTGCATGCTCGGCACTCATCAGCCTTTGTTGTCCGCTGTTGTGAAGTTCGGCTGTGCATTTGCGCTCCCCGTTGCGCTGATCGTTGTGCGCATCAAACGTGTATGAGTGCATGCTCGGCACTCACCAGCTCTTGTTGTCCGCTGTTGTGAAGTTCGGCTGTGCATTTGCGCTCCCCGTTGCGCTGATCGTTGTGCGCATCAAACGTGTATGAGTGCATGCTCGGCACTCACCAGCTCTTGTTGTCCGCTGTTGTGAAGTTCGGCTGTGCATTTGCGCTCCCCGTTGCGCTCTCGTTGTGCGCATCAAACTTGTATGAGTGCATGCTCGGCACTCATCAGCCTTTGTTGTCCGCTGTTGTGAAGTTCGGCCTTGCATCTGTGCCCCAACTTGCGTGATTCGTTGTGCGCATCGAACGTGTATGAGTGCAGGTTCGACACTCACGATCAAACCGTGGGGGTTGTATTAGCTGAATAACTTACAGGCATATGTTACAATCGTTAGTAGCAGCCCATATACAACTAGCTAACGTATAACACATAAAGCATCGACCGAACGCAGTGGATATTATTCTGCAATCCCTTAGCTTGCATTATAATTCGGGTTTACTTGAAATCGGTTTCAATTGAATAACTTTTTGAGAATCATGACTGGCAAGCGAGGAAAGAATCGGTCTATGGACGAGTCATCATCAGCGCGGATTGAAAGCCTGCTGAATGCTTATAAAAACGTGACAAACGATATAACGCGTATCAACAAATCGTTAAAAGACTTCACAATATCGGTAGAGCCCTTTGAAATCGAATGTCGATTAGAAATATTAAACCGATATATAGAAAACGCGTTTAAAATACAGCAAGAACTGGACGACATTAATTCAGATTTAGTGCCTCGATCATCATTAGAGGAGTTGTGTGTCACAACCAAGGCCCTACTAATGAAGCGAGGCAGTGTCAGTCAACCAAAACCGGAAAGTCATGCCAATTCGACCATGATTAGCTCCGTGTCACATACTAGAAATCTACCTCACATTAAATTACCAAAATTTAGTGGAGAGTATTCCGAATACAAAAACTTTATAGGTCTATTCGAGAACTTAGTTGACAATGACCCAACTCTGTCGAACATAGAGAAGTTTAATCATTTGTTGTCGTGCCTAGATCGAGAAGCACTGGGTACTGTTAAGGCTTATCAGGTAACAGATGATAATTACCCGAAAGCTTTAAAGGCTTTAAAAACAGTGTATGACAACCAATGTCTCATATTTTTTAATAGCATCTCCAAGTTGTTCGAACTACCCAGTATGTCTGCACCGTCAGCAGCATCTTTGCGCAAGATGATTGATTCGGTGCGTGCAATTTATGAATCGCTGTTATCGCTAGGCTCTGATAAACAGATTTCCAATGCCATGTTAATACATTTAGTAATGAGCAAGGTAGACACTGGCACACGCTCAAGATGGGAAGAGAACTGGGACTACAACAAACTTCCATTGTGGAATGATTGTGAAGTTGCATTAAATAGACGCTATCAGCATTTGACTGCTGAAGAAGTCTCTTCTGCATGCGGCGTAGGTCGTAAGACACCGCATGACAGTGGAAAAAGAGGTGGAAAAACCTCATTAGCCGTTGCTCTTCCAAGTCAGCTCCAAGTCAATAAGTGTGTTTTTTGCAAATCTGACGATCACTATGTCCAGTCTTGTTCATCATTCGCAGCAATACCCTGCCAGAATCGATTTAAATTCGCAAAGAGTTTTCCCCTTTGTATAAACTGCTTGCGAATAGGACATTCGGTAGCCGCGTGTAAATCAGCTCACTGTCGGGTTTGTTCTAAGCCCCATCATTCAATGCTACACAGATACACTTCGGAGACTCCTCAGGCTGCCTCAACGGCTATCCCAGTAGCTCCGAGGCCGATTGCGACACAGTTTTCGGCTGTGAACCACGCAAGTAGCGCCTCTGACCAAGTTCTCCTGGCAACTGCTGTCGTCAGAGTAAAAGATCAATCAGGATCATATCAGTTAGCTAGAGCCCTCTTAGACTCCGGCTCTCAGGTGAACTTCATCACTGAGGAGTTAGCTAAGCAGCTACAATTGAAGAGGCAAAAAAGGGGTATTCACTTATTGGGTATTGCTAACTGTCAGTCAATCGTTAGTCACAGTGTTCAGACATCGATAGCCTCACGAACAGACGACACACAAATCATGACTGATTTTGGTATCCTCCGGTCCATATCGTCGTATCAACCTGAGAAACTTACTGAGAAGATCACTGTGCCTGATAGCGTGCAGTTAGCAGATCCTCAGTTCTACAAGCCACAACGCATTGACATGCTTCTCGGCGCCGATATCTTTTTTGATGTATTAAGAGAAGGCCGAATAAAGGGAACCAGCAACAGTCCAACACTCCAACTTACAGCCTTTGGTTGGATAGTGTCTGGTCGTTGTCGAACGAAGGAAATAGCCGCCCGCTCCTCAACTTTAATGAGCGTTGTGAAGGACGAGATCTATGTAGACTCGATCGTTCGAAAGTTCTGGGAGTTAGAAGACAAACCTAATACAATTAATTCAAATTTGTATACCCCAGAACAACAGCTGTGCGAGAAGTCCTTTATAGAGACTATTCGCCAAACCACCTCGGGTCGGCTCAGAGTGTCGTTGCCATTTAAATCTAGTCCGCACAGTCTAGGTATGTCATATGACATAGCCAGACGACGGTTCATGGCTCTGGAGAGAAGAATGTGCAAAGAAGATGACATTCGGCCCATGTACATTGACTTCATGAAGGAGTACTTGGCCTTGGGTCATATGAGTCCGACAGATAATCAGATTCCGAGAGAGCCGCACTACTTCATTCCGTACCAATGCGTGCTAAGACCGCACAGCTCGTCAACGAAGCTCCGGGTAGTGTTCGATGCCTCTAGCAAATCGTCTTCTCAGTTGTCGCTGAATGATCTACTCATGGTAGGTCCAACCATTCAGCCTCAGTTATGGGAAACGTTGCTACGTTTTCGATTTCGCCCTTGGGCTGCAACCGCAGACATAGCAAAAATGTACCGTCAAATAGAATTAGACGAGTCCCAGCGCAACTTTCAACTTGTTGTGTGGAGAGAAAAGCTCACTGACCCGTTACAAATTTTTCGCTTAAATACAGTAACGTATGGGACAGCTGCTGCGCCATTTTTGGCAGTTCGATGCCTAAAGTATCTGAGCGAATTACATGCTTCCACTCACCCAGCTGCAGCTCGGTCCTTAACTCACGACTTTTATGTCGATGATTTGTTGACAGGATCAGACAGCGCTGAGGAGTTATGCTTGTTGCATCGCGATTTAATCGCAATTCTTCAACGGTTTGGCTTCCATCTTACAAAATGGTCGTCCAACTGTAAGAAACTTGCAGCTCAATCAGCAGAGGACAACATTGTCATTGGTCATCACGAAGACACAAAGACCTTGGGATTAATTTGGAATCCGAAGGCTGACGTGTTCAGATATACAATGGAATCTACAAGAGATTCGAATCCTACCAAGCGGTCCGTTCTATCGTTTGTGGCACGATTATACGATCCCTTAGGTTTGCTAAGTCCGATTGTAACTCGTGCAAAGGTCCTGATACAGGAAATGTGGTTGAATAAGCTTGGATGGGATGACCAACTACCTGCCAAAATGATACAAGAGTTGGAAGCAGTGACCAACTGTTTTTCAGAATTAAATGCTTTGTGCATACCTCGTTACGTAGGCACGCTTAAAGCTAGAGGCTGTCAAGTCCATGGCTTTGCTGATGCGTCAACAAGAGCCTACGGCTGTTGTCTATACGTACGAGTGCAAACAGTTGAGGGTATCACTATCAGGTTACTAACCGCCAAGTCCAAAGTAGCCCCACTGAAAACGAAATCAGTGCCGCGGCTTGAACTGTGTGCTGCGGAGTTATTAGCTACCGTGTGGGACGCGGTAAAGAACTTACTCGACTGTCCATTAGACAAAGTTGTTTTTTGGTCAGACTCCGAAGTTGTTCTTCATTGGCTGCAAATGCACTCATCCAATTTGAACACATTTGTTGCCAACCGAGTAGCAACCATTCAGGAGTTGACAGCCAATGTCTCCTGGCGTCATGTCCCAACAAAAGACAACCCGGCGGACATAGTGTCTCGGGGATGTTCAGTTGAAGAACTTCGATCTTCAATCTGGTTTGGCGGACCGACATTTTTACAACATTCAGAAGAATTGTGGCCAGCAAACCCACATATTAAGCTGTCGAAGGAATTGGAGTCGTTAGAGAGGCGTAGAGCTGCCTTTACTACGGTTGCGGTTGAGGAGATCGTGAATTCCATCACGCCATTAATAGAAGCTATGTCTTCATTTCCAAGGCTGATCCGCATAATAGCTTACATGTTCCGCTTCATCAATGGAAGGAGCGAGAAACATGTATCTTTGATTCCTTCAGCTTCTGAATTAAGTTTCGCCTTTCTTGCAGCAGTATCTGTGATTCAGCATACAGAATTCGCTCAAGAAATTGAAAAATTAAAAAAGTCCACAGTTTTGCAACCGGCTCTTCAGAAACTGGCACCATTCCTGCATTCTCACCAACATGGCAAGCGTGTCTTGTGGTTGTTGCGGGTAGGAGGTCGTTTGATGAAAGCGCCATTAGCGCATAATGCCAAGTTCCCCTTGCTGCTGCCTAAAAAGTGTCGATTTGTCACACTCTATTTAGAGCACTTGCATCACACGCACTGTCATGCCAATCCAATGGTCCTGATGGGATTACTTCGGCAACAGATCTGGGTGATCAATGCTCGAGAGGTATGCAGTGCAGTGGTGAGAAAATGCGTGCATTGCTTTCGATATAAGCCGAAGCTTTTGTCGCAAATAATGGGCAACCTTCCCGCTGATCGTTTACACGCGAACAGACCCTTTGAGATCAGCGGAGTGGACTTTTGTGGTCCAATTTTAGTTTCGTTGAGGATTCGGGGCAAAGCGCCCGTTAAGATGTATATTGCCATATTCGTCTGCTTCACTTCTAAGGCTGTACATATAGAGCTTGTAACCGATCTAACCTCTACCACTTTTCTGATGTGTTTATCTAGGTTTATTGGTCGACGTGGCCTTGTCAGGAAGCTGTACTGCGACAATGCCACCAATTTCGTGGGTGCGGCTCGCACGCTGGCAGACTTTGCGGCCAATTTCAGCGCCAATTCAGCTGCGATTCAAACATATGCTGCGGAACGGGGAATGGAGTTTGTTTTCATTCCCCCACGAGCGCCGCATTTCGGCGGCCTGTGGGAAGCAGCGGTGAAGTCGGCGAAAGGCCTGTTGCTCAAGGCAATTGGCAGCGCAGTGCTGCGCCAGGACGAGTTGGCAACGGTGCTCGTCGAGGTGGAGGCCATCCTCAATTCGCGGCCGATCATCGCTCCCAGCAGCAATCCAAACGACGGCGAGGTGCTCACTCCAGCTCATTTGCTGGTCGGCGCAACGCTCGTGCCGCTGCCACTCGCATCAACGCAGCCAATCGACGATGTCAGGCTGCCATACTTAAAAAGATGGCAGCTGACATCAAAAATCAAGCAGCGATTCTGGACAGACTGGTCCAGGGACTACCTGCTCAGTCTGCAGCAGAGGAGCAAGTGGACGCGAGAGTCGAGGAACGTGGAAGTCGGCACAATCGTCCTCGTGGGAGAGGACAACGCTCCGCCTCAGCAGTGGATGCTCGGCGTGGTGACCGAAGCGATACCCGGCGGAGATGGTAGGGTGCGAGTGGTGGTCATAAAGACCAAATCGGGTACATATAAACGCCCAATTCATCGCATTGCACCCTTGCCTATTACATAGTTTAGTTTAAGACTAAGTGAAGTTGAAGCCCTGCGGCCTTTCAACGCGGCCGATGTTCAGTCATTTGACTGGGCATAATGGAGTTTAGGCTGTAAGGTGCATGAAATTAATTAGGGCACTGTAAAGAGCAGCACGAGAGCGACGAGAGCGGGATGGAGTGCTCTCGCTAGATGTTCGGGTCTCGGTGCTAGCTCTCTGCCCACTAGGTTAAGTTTGAAGTGAAATTAAAGCAGTATCAAAAAGACTTCGTTGTCGGCAAGCTGGGTGTTGAAGATCCACGACTTGTTGTTGTTTCATGTGTTATATACACCAAGCCCTTTTGTCAGGACAATTACCTTGTGAAAGTAAGAAAAATAAAATAAAATAAAAATATTTGAAAAATTATAAAAATCATAAGGATACTAAAAATAAAAATAATGAAAATATTAATAAAAAGGTTTAAAAAAATAATAAAAAATAAATAACAATAATACAACAAAAAATAATGAAAACAAGTAAGAAAACTCTAGTCGAGACCGCTCGACTAGGATATACCCAGAACCCTGCGAAGAACCGCAATTCCAATCAATCTCCGTTTCTTTAATATAGATAAGTATATATATGTTCATTACAAACAAAACATATACACACATACACAGGCGCAAGCACACACAAGCGCTAGTCGGTGCGTCAGCTGTTCTTTGGCTGCTTTGCATGGCAATGCTATGGAAAATTAAATGTTTAATAACTTTTTTTCTAGACGAACGATTTTGATCAAAATTGTTGGGCGTGATCATGTCATTCATATGTATATATGTGCCAAAGCACAAGTCTTTAGTATTTGATATACGGGAGTTACAAATTTGAGGCGAAGGGGGCGTGGCATCCAAAATTTAACAAAAACCGAAAGTGCGTAAGGCTCAAGTAACACAAAATGCAAAATTTGAAGACTCTAGATAGAAAGATGAATTAGATAGAATTTTATAGCTTAATTTAGATTTTCGTTTTTAATCGATAACAATAAAACGATAACAGTTATCGAATTTCGGAAACAAACTCGATATGCGCGCCCTATACAGGGACCTACAAAAAAAATTTGAAGTCTCTAGCTATTGTAAGTTCTGAGATCGACGCGTTCATACATACGGACAGACGGACAGACGGACAGACGGACAGACGGACAGACGGACGGACGGACAGACGGACAGACGGACAGACGGACAGACAGACAGACAGACGGACAGGGCTAAATCGACTCGGCTTGTCATCCTGATCAAGAATATATATACTTTATGGGGTCTGCCACGCCTCCTTCTGCCTGTTACATACATACGCCTTCCAACAAAAACATTATACCCTGAATTCCCATTTTCAATGGGTTCAGGGTATAAAAAATATTTTTTGTTTACTTTTAAGTATAATCCAATTTATTTCGCAGCAAATTGCCATAGCTTATTGGTGAAAAAAAATAGTTGTAATAAGAATACACCATAAAAAATTAATAATAATAAATACTAATCAAAATATCATAAAACAATAATACTCAAAAAATATTTTTTTGGAAAAATATTATTAATAACAAAACATTAAATAAAAAAATAATAATAAATACTAATAATTATACGAACAAAAATAAAATGAATACAATCAAATAAATTTCTTTAAATCTAAAAAATTTGTTCAATTTTTACTCCTTTGATTAGCACTGCGAATTTTTGTGGCAATCTCTTGCCCATTTGGCACACTGTGCGCTGTGAGCTCTTCTGTTGAACCGGAAAACTGCGTAAAACGTTGTTAACTCTGCCTCTGAGCTTTTAGCCTCGACTAGCCCAGCCCAGCCCAGCCCAGCTGCTCGCCTGGAATATTTGATCTGCATTTGAAATGCAATTTTGTCCGCATGCGAAATCTAATAACTCAAGCCAGAGTGCACGGCCCGACTGGGGGAGCTTGGCTAAAGTGTGTGTGTGTGTGTGTGTGTGTGGCTTTTTCACAGTTTTGTTTTTTCCGTGTGGAAATCAGCGTCAGCGTCGTTTCGTCAATTTGAACAGCATGAAACATTTGTGTTCAAAATTGAAAGTGCTACCAGAAATGGCCTACGCGCTGAGCCCTCCAGCTTAGCGGCCCACGAGCCACGAAATGATGTGTTGCTTTTTTAACCAAATAGTTTATCTAAGAGGATCTATATAGATGTGTCAGTGTGTGTCTGTGTCTGTGTGTGGGTGTCAACATCAAAATAGGCTTTGCTGGGCTCTAAATCGAACAGCCATAATAATACAATGCCTAAATCTCTGACACATATATTCAATGGCAATAAAATGTGACTACACAGATATATACATATATCTGTAGGTATATATGAGTTTGATCGGCCTACACATACAGCACATGACCATGCCAAGGTGCACCGCAGCGAGCGGCTGGCCAGGTCGATGGTGGTGCTGGTGGGCGCCTGCTTTCCACTTCCATTGATTGAAAACTTTCACGTCTCTTTTTAAGTGCATGCGGGTGCTGGCTGGCTATGCGTGTGTGTGTGTGTGTGTGTGTATGTGTATGTGTAAAGCGGTCGTCGTCGCTGATGGCTTTTTGCGGAATACACGGAAGCCAGGCGTAAAGACTCAAAAAAAAAAGCAGAAAATACAGAAAATGCCTAGCACTGAAACGCATTTGCAATGGAAAGTAAAAGTTGTTGCTGTCCAGGGACGCTTATATGGTGCGTCGCGCTGGCATCGCATGCGAATTCCAATTTTCCCACATACATTTTAACTATTTTGAGCATTTTGGCTCAAAGGCAAGTTTTAACACCAACATTTGGCATTTTGGCCTGGGCAATTTCCATTTGGTACGTTTGGTAATTTGCATAGGCTTTTGGCCAAATGCCCACATATCTGACAAAGCGTTGTAGTCGGGTTCTAAGCACTCGCTGTCACCGTCGCTGTCGTTGTTGCTGCCTTCTAACAATTTCCGTACGTAATTAATGCCTCCGCTCCGCAGTGTGTTTTCATAATTCAAATTGACGCCAACGCGCCAAATATGCTTGAACAAGCGAGTGCGAGCGAGATGGCCGCTGTTAACAGCGCATGATTGACAGACTTAGCGCTGCCACCTAACACAATATAATTTGATATAATGCCGGCGATCCATTTTGCGGCCATCAAAAGCTCTAGGATAAACAGGCATATATTTTATTAAATCAATTTGATTGTATTTAGTTTTATATTTAAGAAAAAAGTGACATTTTAAGCTATATTTCTCAATTATATCGAACAGCTGCGCAGTGTGTTAACTGTGGCAACGCTGTTAAGTGATCTTCAGCGCTGTTAGCTCGCTGTTATACTCAAAATGGCATGCTGGCTCTCCTCCTTTCATTTTCTTTCGTCAATGCGTTTTGCGTTCAGTTTCTTTTTCTCTGTCTTTGCGTGCGGTTCAGTTTTAGAAGTAGGAAGAGTCGTTCAAGTAGAGGCGAGATCCGTGCGTTTTCCTTTTACCCAACTCGAATACAATTTTAAATAAACAAAAAGAAAATAAAATAAGAAAAGGAATTCTTTAACAGTTATCGATCGCAGTGTACTACAAATGCTAATGTATGCAACTTTGAAAGCAATATTAATGCTAAACAAACTGAAAGCAACAAATTCTCTAAACGGGCAACAACAACAAATAAAACATAATCAGCAGCAACAGTAAATTGTGCATATTTCATGCGAAATTTCCAGCGTTAACTGTCTGCTATTCTTGGTTACAATAAGCATGTCGGAATAATCGAAATTTCTGCAACTTTGCGTGGCATCAAAATTCTCTGCAAATAAGAAATATATTAATTTGCATATGAAAATTAATTTCTTTTTTGTTGTACTTCTTGGGGCTGCAGCAGCCACGGAATGAGAATAAGAGAGGGAGCGAGAAAGAGAGCGAACAAATAAGCAGCTATTTTGACATTCTGCTTTCATTCATCTCCGTTGCTCACGATCGCGCTCACAAACACACATGAACAGGCGCACACAAATTAACTATCTGTGTGTTTGAGTGTGTGTGTGTATGTGTGTGTGTGTGTACTGGCAAAACGTAGACAGCGACTGCGCCGTTTGTCTTCTCTTCTTCTTAACGATCTCAGGCAGCCGCGCTGCTGTGTTGAGGAATTTTTTCAGTCTTCATTTTAGACTTGCTCTCTCTCTCTCACCAGCTCTCTCGCTGCGTATGCGCTGCTGACGCTATTGTTGTTGTTGTTGTGTTTTCGGTTTGTCTCTCTCGAAATTCACCAAGTTTTTTGGGTGGAGTTGTTTTTAATCTGTTTCTGTTATTATTGAAAATTCAGCTCGTAATCAAAAACAATTGTGTGTATCTCATTTTGCAGTAAATAAACATTGAAACATTCAAAGCGTGTTAAAGCAACAAATATATACTATATAATAGCCTTTTGTTTAGCAATTGTGCAATACCCGAAAAAGCGAACATAGAGAAACAGTCGAAAGAGTTTAATACGCATCATAAAAGAATCTCGGCAACAAAAAAAAAAAATATTTATATATAAAAAAAACATTGTGCAACTAAGTAAACAATTGTAAAAGCTTCAACAAAATACACACACGCACACACACGATACAAATACGTACACATTCACATAACAAAATGAGTGTCTGTGAGAACAAGACCGTTGTGCAACAGCAATTGCAACAACAGGCCGCCGCTGCCGTTGCGGCTGCCGCAGCCGCCGCCGTTGCTCAGCAGCAGCAGCAACAGCAGCAGCAACAACAGCCCACGCAAGTAGTGCCACAGCCGCAGCACATGACGCCCCAACAACAACAACAGAGCACACAGAGCATTGCCGACTATTTGGCACAGTTGCTGAAGGATCGCAAACAGTTGGCCGCATTCCCCAATGTCTTTACGCATGTGGAGCGACTGCTGGATGAAGGTAAGTTATAGACAAATAAATATATACATACATATATTATATATGTATTCAGTTGGGAAACTGATTTCCATATTACATTGTATATTCATATACATACATATATATTCTATAAGTCGAGATCTTCCCCTCTTTGCTGTTGCTTTCTATATTTAAAGTCGTCTCTGTGCCCTGATCTTGAGTTCATTCCACCTTGCCGGAGAACCCAAAGTCAACGCTGCCAACGCAGCAGTCGCAGTCGCTGTCGGCGTCTCAGTCGACGTCAGTTGTTTGTTATTTTTAGTTATTTCCTTTTTGTGTGCCCGTTCGTTGCTGTCTGCATTCGATTCGATTCTCTCTCTGTCCGTCTTGTGCGCTCTCTTGTCTCTGTTTTGGTATGCTGTTGCTTACAGCTTCTTCTTTAGCTTGCAACGGGACCCCCGCAGCACAGTTGCAGGCGCCTGTATCACTTCCGACTGCAACTGCATCTGGATGTGTGTCTCTTGGTGTATCTGCATGTGCAACTGTATTTGTATAGTGGCTGCCCACGCCTTTGCCTCGGCAAATAGTCGCAAGACAACACTAACAATGCGCGCCGAAAAATCAACACAGCAAGGCCAGTTGCTGGGGGCGTGGCACATACACACAGGACCACAAAAGACATAACTATGCTACGACGACTACCTGAATGTTCGCAGCTTGTTGTCAGTGTTGCGAACTACACTTTTTTTTCCCAGCTGTATGCAGTGCTGGCAATCTAGCTATTTTTCCGTCAGAAGGATTTCTTTTAGCGGGAATGAAATTTATAAGAAAAGCGAAAACCGAAAATTCTCTAACCCCTTTCCCTTTCTTCCCCCTTCTCAGCCTAGAACTAGCTTCATTTGTTGATTTCCAAAAGTTGGCAACGCTGCAGCTCGTTTTCTAAAGTCGCAAACGCTTGCTTTGGTTTCGAGTTGTTGTTGTTGTTGTTTGCCCAACATCTGTTGGCCATATGCATAGATGTGTGTCGTATGTGTCGCCTCGTGGTAATGACAAAATTATGTTGCACAGATACAGATACAGATACGTAGATACGCAGATACTCCGAGCGTTGCAAACTAGTTTTTGTTTTTGTCTACAAATTGTGTTTGCCAAAAGCAAAGCGTTGACAATTTGTAAAACTCGTTCGACCAGCTACGAGAAAATGTGTTTTTGGTTTTGGTTTTTACCTGCTTGCCGCCAAACAACCACCCACCCGCCGCCCGCTTATCAGCAGCTGTGTGGGCGTCTGGGCGTGCGGCTTGAACTATTTGGCCAACTTATGTGCTCACACCCGGACACCGGACCAGCGCTGTGGGTCGCCTGGCGAACGGTTTGCGACTTTTCAACTTTTTGGCCAGAAGTTTTTGGGTTTTTGTTGTCGGTTTTTGCTACTTTCTCTATTTTCAATTGCTGTCGTCGCATCGTTAGGTCGTGTTGTTGCCGGGCTTACCGACGAGACTTACTCGTTGTGAAAAGAATTCTGGTTGAGCATAGCATTCCACTCCAAATTGTTGACTATATAAATTTTGTTGTTCAGGTATTCAGTCAATTTTAAAGCTGAGATGTACTCCAAATATGGATCGCAATTTGAATAAGATTTTATTATAATTTTTTAGCAATTCATATTTCTATTTTTGGTCTTGATTTGATTAGTTTGAATAGAGACTGTGCGGAATTCCCTGCCACATGGGCTAAATATATGCGTATAATATATAGAATTCATACCTGTTGCAACCTGTTGGTTGCACAAATATTTTTAATGTGCCCCGCCCGGCCCATCCCCCACACAGATGTACCTCCACCATGTGAGCATTTCGTTTGGCTTTTGTTATTTTTCGCCTCTTACGTTTGCTTGCTTTCCTTGGGACTTCTTATTCATTTCGTTTGCCGCTTGTTTTTATTGTCTTCATTCGCTTTTGGCACTGCTGACATAAATTTCGTTGTTCAGTTTTGTTGGGGGTAGTGACTCATGTCTAAAAAAAAAGAGCAACAATAAAATTAATAAAATTAAGAAGCGAGCAGAGAAAAAAAAAGAGCTGAAGAAGATATTGTTCGCACCGGCAGCGGCGTTTGTTGTAGCTGTATCTGCATATGTATTTGTATCTGTAGCTGTATCTGCTAGATACAGATGACACATGCCTGCGGAGCACGTTTCTAGCGTATTTGTATCTTGATGCATGCCGAGCAATTTGCACAGTTGAAGTGTGCCTAGACTGTGGAAAGACGACGTCAGCGGCGACGACGACGGCGACGACGACGGTGTGTGCACCGTGTGCTCGGGCTCGGATTACGGAGACGCAGTCCAAGCATAACTGCACGTACTATCTGTATATAAGGTATAAATATACTAAATATAAATCCGAGACTATCTTCCGCATGACGTCTGACGCTTACAACAAGGCCTCCAGATCTCAATCTGCATATGTATCTGTATCTTCAAGTTGTATCTGTATCTGCAGACGATTGTCTGTGTCCACATCAAAGGCGACAGATCGCAGCTCTAATCAAATAATTATTTAAAGGTGTTTTTCTAGCCCACGCACTGGCCGAAATAAGCACAACAACAACAACTGAGATATCAGATATTGTGTTCTCTCTCTCTCTCTATGTCTCTCTCTTTGTATCTCTGCCACGCCGCGATCTTATAGATACACAAACTCTGTGTGTATCTTGCGTTGTGCATTAAAAAAAAAAAACGAAAAAAATCAAATTACGTACGGACTACACCCGCAATACCGACTAAAGCGCACAAATGTTTATACAGTCACAAAGCTATATATACATGTATATAGACGAAAACTTATATGCACGTATGCTTCAGAATCATGTATATATATATATATATATGTATATATACTTGGCATTTCTCTTTCAGATACATACACGCAGCTAGATTTTCAGCGCTCGACAGTTTTTTTTTGGTTTTGTTGTTGTTTCATGAAAAATTTGAAATGTGTTTCATTTCGTCTAAATTTAGATGATTGGAAATGGTTTCTAGCCGTCTTGTTGGAATGCTCGACTGTTCTCTATTTAAGCATTTTTAGGGCGTTGTTTGCGCAGTAGATCGAAGCGAATCAAATCGAATCGAGTCCGTATTAACTTGGCTTCGACTGCAAACAAAGCAATGCTTAATTGCACTGCGAATCGAACGCCTCATCAAATGCTGCGTAAACAAATTTAGTTTTATTTATATTTATTTATTTTTTCTGAGCTTTTAAATTAAAACTAAAAAAAAGAAGGGGGAAAACAAATCAAGAGGTATACAATGTGCGCAATGAGCTCTTTTGAATTTTAATTTAATATCAATAGCGGGCCCAGAGCCAATGTTTATAACCGAGTAGTTGGGCTGACGTTGTGCTCATAAATTTGTTGACAATTGTTATGCGGAACGCGTGGGCCCAGCTGGCAAACCCTCTACTATTCCCGCACTCCAGCGCAACAGTCACATAGAGGGGGTATATGGGGATCAGGGTAACAGCTCTGCACGTCCCATTGCGTTTTTTTATACTATTTCACGTAGTGATATAGTATATTGGTTTTGTGCAATGTCCGTCATGCTGTCCGTCCGTCTGTCCGTCTGTCCGTCTGTCCGTCTGTCCGTCTGTCCGTCTGTCCGTCTGTCCGTATGAACGCAAACCATTTCGACGCTATTGAAGCTAGAGACTTGAAATTTGAAATATATACTCGTGTATACCCTCGTCTGATAAAGTGTCAAGATTTTCCCGATACGCCCACTAGGGGCGTGGCAAATCGGAAAATGCATTTTCCTGTATCTCAGAAACACTACTTCTAGAAGGGCTAGAGAGTTGGGATTTTAACTGAACACTCATGTCGACGTCCCAAAATCAAAAAGCTATGGCGGATATATCTACGCCCATTGGGGGCGTGGCAAATCGGGTCAAACTGTATCTTCTACAGTTTTAAAGCTAGAACGCCCAAATTTGGCACGTAAGTTACTGTTACGATCCTATAAAGATCGTCCAAAAAATTTTATGGCCACGCCTGCTAGGGGCGTGGCAAATCGGATCTGAATATATAGTGATTTTACTAGTTTCGTTATATTTTGAGCACTATTGATGCTAGAGACTTGAGACTTGGTATATATACTCGGGTTAACATCCCACGACCGATAAGCTATGGCGGATATATCTACGCCTTCAGGGGGCGTGGCAACAAATATCAGCTTATATCTCCCACAGTTTTAGTGCTAGAAGCTTCAAAATTGGATGCTAGGTTACTAAGGGCCTCCTCTATCGATTCCCCAAAAATTATTGTTACGCCCCAAAAGGGGCGTGACATACAGAAAAATACCCTGTAATTTTCGCATTTTTCGAATGTAAGCATCCAAACTTTACAGTTATATTCTTAAACGCCCACTCTATGCACATGCCAAAAATTATTTGTCTACGGCCACTGGGGGCGTGGCAAATCAAAACTGAAACATCTGCAGCTTCTGAGCCAATAACGCGCCACATAATGACTTTGTGACCTTTGACCTTGTCTTTTGATTTGCCAAATTATATATATGTGTTAGAAAAGAATATTTTATTAATACAAAATAACTAAATAAAGAAAATGTAACAAAAATATCAACATGACCGCACCGGGGTTCGATGACACACCTCGCCAACGAACTTATGTATATCACATTTTCAGAGTTGCCCCCTCTCTCATTTTGAGAGCTGCCACCTCTCTTATTTGGAGAGATGCCACATCTCTCGATTTAGGTGCGTGTTCTTGCTAAGGTAAGGCAATCGAGATAAATCGAGAGAGGTGGCATCTCTAAGCTTCGATTCTAATTGAAACTGTCTGGCTACCTCCAATGAAAAGTTTTAATCTGCAGCTAATTTGAGCGGCGACAGTGGGGATTTAAGGTTAAATTTAAAAAAAATGTAATGTGATAGATGCCCCTGTGTGCTGTTGGGGCGTGAAATAGTATTTCGCTGTGGGTTGCGTCCGACAGCAACGTTCTTACTTGTTTTCTTTTCTTTTTTGTTCAGATTCAATTAAAATCTTTTGTCATGGCGACCGTTGGCTGTTTTGATTTGATGTTGTTTACGTTTATGCGTTTTCATGTTGGCCAAGTCGCCATTATGGGCGCTACCAAAAAAAGAGGCAGCCAAGCGAGCGTTTGCTGCCCATTGCAATCGGAAGTTGACCATGGCCAGGAGCTGGCTGCATTTCATTTCATTTCATTGAGCATTGAATAACTGTTCCGCAAAATGAAGCAATTGACTAGGCGCATTGTCTCAATTTATTATACGATGAAAGGGCATTGATCGATGTTGATCACTGTTCACTGATCAGTGATTAGTGATCACGGAACGCTAAACGTTGACAAGCGAAAGTTTGTGAGCTAAACTTGGTTGGGCTTAATGCTTCACTGGAGCTGATAGGGAAAGTGGGCGGGGAAATGGCAGACCAACAATTTTACTTTTCATATGATATTGAACGGTAATTTGCATATAATAATGTATAGTCAAATTTAATCAGAAAATCACATGTTTTGTGGTGAAACTTAATCGATGAGCGATGAACGATGGGCAAAATATAGCAAATATAAAAATTTTATAAAGAGGTACACAGAAAACTAAATACGAAATTGGGATACTTTGGTTTCTAAGTTTAAAGAAGATAAATGAAATATAATTTAATAATTGAATTTCGATAATATTTTTGAATCAAAAAACGGAAACAGTTATCGATTGAAGAAAACTCGATTCTTAGGCTCTAGGTCTTATAGTTTCTGAGATCGATGGATGGATAGACAGACAGACAGACAGAGAGACATACAGACAGACATACATACAGACAGACAGCCGACTGAGCTCTTTTACCTGATCAAGAATATGTAAACTATATAGAGTTTGCCACGCCTCCCTCTGCCTGTGACATAAACTTTCACAAAACCAATATACCCAGTTTTTCATTTTGAATGGGTATAATAACTCAATTATAGCTATCTATTTAGATTCATCACTCGCATCTCATTTCAAACCAACTATTGTTAGTTTTAACTATCAATATATATACTAACTGATCACAGTTATTAGTTAAGAGGTCTGACATTTAACATAGTATTCGAAACAGTCGCATTTCTTGTGTGTGCAAACATTTGCGAACCTTTTTGTTCGGTTTGGTGTGGACTGAGCGCTGGTCAATTAGCAAGTTTTTATTTATATTTTGGTTTTAGTTTTATTTTGCTTTTAACTAACCGACTGGAGAATACATAGAAATGCGCTCATCTAGCTAAACTTGATATCCACTGCAAAAGCGAGCAAATGACTCAGCACATGGCACATAGCAATTCCAAAGATACAAATGTGAGTATCTGCAGCCTTCAATTAGCATTTTTCAAGTGCCTGTGCCTGTGGCTGACTGTGACTGTGTGTGTGTGGGTTTGTATGTGTGGAGCTGCCCTGCGGATTGCGTCATTTTCAGCTGCCATGACATTTGATACGCACAAACACACACGAACGTGCAACAAATTCCGAAAACAAAACAAAACACAAATTTTTGACAAAAATAGCTGAAAAGCTCGTAATTAAAATGTGTTTTGCATGCTCAAATTCCACACACACACCCACAGCCGCACACACACAGATACAATCTCCATGAATGGCACGCGACTACCAGCAGCAGCAGCATCAGCAGCAGCAATAGACTCCGCCTTCATATATGTGGCAGCATCGAGAGACAGCCAGCCATGTGGCATTAGACAATTGCTTCAATATGCCGGCAGACAGCAAATTGAACAATTTGATAACAAAGCGCAATACTTGAGCGTGCGAGTGGAGATGCAAAAGGCAATAAATTTCGCTTTGAAGTTGTGGCCATATGGTCGACCGCAACAGCAACTTCAACTTTAACTCGAACTCGAACTCGAAATCGATTGTGCTCTGCCAGCCAGAGCCATATATGGGCGGGCGATGCCACTTGAGTAGCGCAAGTGAATCACATTTATTGTGCAACGGCCTGGCTGGCCGGCGGCTGCAGTGCCATCCGATCAGTTGCGCCCCAAAACGGGCGAGAGTGAAAAATGTAAAGCCAAAAGGCTGGCAGTCATGTGAAATGCGGGCATGGCACACACACAGACACACACAGACACACCCCTATTGGAATTAAATATCGTAAATTGATAGATCATTATTACTTTGATACCTCGAGAGATGCCAAAAAAACAAAAGAGGGGCGTTCACTTGCCACAGCTGACAAGGAATATGTCGCACAGCATCAAAATATATGTATTTTAGCCAAATATAAATATATATGGCAATTGGATGCGTCATGTGCCGTAAAAAACAACATTGATTTTTGGCATAGTTTTGCGGCTGTCGTTGGAAACGTTTAACAGCTATGTAAGCTCCGATATGGATCTAACAGATACACATATATATATATATATATATACATACATACAGTAGCTACATGATGACAGCATGCAAATGTTTGCAGCTAATAATTAAAATGCGGCATAAAAACAAATGTGCACGCGCTCGCTCTCTCAGCTGCAGATACTTTTGTATCTTTGTATCTTTTGGCTGTCTGCAATTGAGAAATTTACCAAAACGTATTTTGTGCAGCATGAATGAACGTTGTTGTCACGTTGTGTCTGTGTATCTGTGTATCTCTCTCTGTGTGTGTGTGTGTTGACATTTTGTTGTAGCTTTTGCCAGCCGTTTTAGTTCGGCGCTATTTTGACTCGAATGCATCAGCTAATCTCACGCACTTTCGTCTCGTTCAACTGTTTCGATCGAAAGTCTTTGGTATTTTCGAAAATTTTGCAACTGGCACGCCCCCATGACGCCTTAATTGTTGCATTTGTCATCAGCTGTTGTTATTTTGTGCGTGGTGTGTATGTGTGCCGCGCGTTGCATGTTTATCGCTCGCTGACGCTGTCGTCGCTGTCATTGCCGTTGTCTTTGCCACTGCTGCTACCTTTTGTCGTGTTGTCTGCGTTGTTTATGTTTATTATGGCACTTTTTGTCTTTTGAAAAATGACATCAAAATTGTTGAATGTCGTGCTGCCACGTTTTTTATATCATTTTGTTCCTCTCTTTGCGTATTTGGGTTAAACGCCATTTTATATGGACGCTCCAAGTTGGCAAGTTTCTGTGCTGCGTGGGCGCCACATGACCAAATGGAGCTTTAAGTGATCAGCAGACCAAAAAGAATATACACTGAAGATATATAAATATCTATTTCTGTACATATAGGCGTTGAGAATGGCTTAAGGCTAGGTTGAAATCTTGTCAAGAATTCTTAAGCTCAAATAATCTTAAACAGGACTATATTTGATTGATAGTAATGTATGTAAACATATATGTTATTTAAAAAATCTAGATTCACATATACAACTTCTTCTTTGCCTTGCATAGCCAGCTGTCGCTCTCTGTTAGGCAAACCATTGAAAATGTTATTTTACAGATTTGCCAACTTAAGTTGACATTTGCCCATAGCCTTTGACATTTTGTATATCCGCATGAAGGCTGACTTCCCGTTCCTTTGCTTGGCAAGTGGAAATCATATTCCACTGCTAGCATCGGTAATGAAATTTGTATAGTCAACATTTTTTATTTGTTGCTCAAGCTTTATGAACTACAGGCAGGGCAGTAGCAACAGGAGCAGCAGTAGCCGCCGCCGCCGCAGGTGACGCAAATTCACTTGGCCGTTGCATTCGATTTCCGATTTGCTCTACGCGCTTGCAAGCGGCAAGGGGTTAAAGGGCACCCATGGCTGCTTGACTTTTGGCAAATGCATATGCAGTAGAAATATGCGCACCAACGGATTTCCACCCCTCATTTAATTACAGTCAATCATGTTGCGTTAGCCCAGCATTGCTAACGAAGTTTGTGCAGTTTTTATTTTTTGATTTCGAACTGCATCAACAGCAAAGGCAAAAAGAGAATACGAAAAAATCAGCCAAATGCAAGCGGATGTCACCGTCACCTTTGCCATTTGATACGCCCACGCTCCAGTTGCAAATCGCGGCAGGAGTAACAGCAATTTTTTGCGGAATCTTTTCGTAGAGCAGCAGTAGCTGCAGGTGTCTCACCTGCAGTGAGGCATAGGATTCGATATTAGATCCAATCTGGCGGACCTCGCTGCATGCAGGCAGATCCTTTCGCGTGTCTATCTAGCAATAATAACGCTTGCTCAGCCAGCAATATTGAAAGGGTCAACAGCAATTTCTGGCGCAACATCATTTGATTGCCAGCCCAGACGCCCGCCCATTGGCCCTGCTCACGGGCAAAAGGTCAATGTGGCTTATGCGTGCATCCCTCGCAAGAGTCCTGTAATTCACTTAGCAAAACCTCAAATTTCCAATTGACAACGACAAACTCTTAAGCCCACTAGCTGCGATGCATTTGCTGCTATTTTTGAGCCATGCCTTCTGACATTTGAAAAGTCCACATAAGCCAAATGCGTGTCTAACATCAGGTAATGAACTCGGGCCAGGCGAAATCGAAAATCGAAAAATGTTACTATTTATAAAGCGTTTGCATACGACTTATGGGCTGCGTGACTGATTGAAAGGCGCAGCAGACGCAGTTGCTGTTGCTGTTGCTATTGGCATTCCATTTCCGCTGGCACCTACGCAGCCTGCACGCTGACAGGGCCGAAAGGGCTGGCTGGCAGCTGGCTGGGCAACACTTTGCCCATCTCAAGGACATCTTGTGGCTTATCAGGCAAACGTCACATGCGGATGAATGTCATTGGTATGTGAACGAGTTCACTTGCATTTTCTAAAATGCCAAACGGGCTTTTAGGCCAGTCCATATGTATGGGTGTATGTGTATGTGTGTACGTAGGCTTTTCCGGTTTTCCACGCAGCAGCAGCCCACACCAAATGTGATTTCTTGTATTCGCCTGTCTCTGACAAAGCGACAGCAGAAGGCAGGTAAACCGCACACTACAGCCGAGCACATCGACAGAGACATCGCAGCCAGTTGTCGCTGTCGCTGTCGCTGTAGCCGTCGCCGTTGCCTTATTGACTAAAAATAAACAAAATATGTGGGCGCTCGCTCAGAGGTGTTAAGAACAAGTTGCACAATGCTGAAAAGGAAACCTGCAGTTCTGAAATACATTCATTTATATATGTATATATATATATATATATATATATGTATGTAGATAATTACTAATAATAATTGAAACGAGCATAGTATATACTCGACTATCAGATACCCAATTTGCATAGAGCTTGTAGCCAAGTGTGTCCACCCTCTAGCCTGCTTAGCTTGATAGACAGCGACTGGGTAAGAGGCGGCAGCTCTTTGAGTTGTGTTTTGAAAACGAGTTGTCTGGACACTTCAAATTTGGTCAAGCACATTTTAATTATGCATGTACAAATATCTATACAGCTACAAGTGGCCAGCGACATACATACATATATGTATATGTTTGCTTTGTACTTTCAGTAACAAAAGATAGCTGTGTGACAGTGGGTAGGTGGACAAGTGGTAGGCAGTTAAGACGGGGGTCTTCGTAATAATTTATAGCAATCGCTAGAGAGCTCTTCATGTATTGTCTTTGGGCTCAGTTGTTGCCACATTCGTTTGTCTCTGTCTGTGTGTCTGTGTGGGGCTTTGTGCGACGTGCGTCACGTTGCGTATGCGCGATAAACAACATTAATTATACGCCAAGTAAAAGGCAGCACGATCAAGTGACATGCTGCGTAGCCACAAGTAATGCATGGCCCATTTCAGGCGCTCAAGAGACGCCCACAGCTTACACTCACACGCATATATATATGTATGCCATTTCGAAATAAGTTGGTAATGAATAAGGCTAACCTTTTTTGTCTCGCTGCGATTTGTACATTATTAAATAAAGTATTCCAGACATTGTCATAGCTAATTATCGTAGAAACATGATAGACATGACATAAGCTAGAGACACGAGAGTAGCAATCGGTTGTCAGGGCTGCTGCCAAATGCAACTTTCACTAATGTATACAAACCGACGAGGCAGCCTACCTACCTGTGTTTGTTTAGGCATTCAAAATTCTCTCTATATATATATCCATTTAATATCCGCTAGACCACGCGCTGTCCATCCAGTAACAGCTGCAAGTTTTCAGCAGAAATAGAAAAACAAAAGTCCCGAAAATTCGTATGGATATAAATAATATTTTACCGAAATGAAAACACAGCTAAGTCAAAGTAAATTCTTGGCGTTGCTGAAATGATGGAACACAGCTTGTGAAACGAAATGTTTACAACTTATCTAAACTTTCGCCGTCTCATCGCGAGCCACAATAAGAAGAGAAAGAGGCAGAGGAACAATTTTGATATTTATTTGTGCAATAAAACTCATGCCTGCAACATGTATGTTGGATAGAACCAGGTAGTAGCCAGCATTTGTAGAGAATTTCAAAATCTTGAAATCTTATCTATAATAGAAGACAACAGCAGAGGTCATGAACCTTGCGGTTCGTTTGACTCGCACAGCCACTGGCCCCGCTCTGTATTCGATTCAGTGCGTGATTTGTGAGCTACAGCTTCTTCTTCTTCATATTGTTGATTGTTGTTGCTGTCGTTGTCGTTGTTGTGGTCGTGGCCTGGCAGCGTCTGTTTATGTTCCACACACGTCGTAGCAGGGGCTCCGGAAAAGTCATTCGGCTACTCCAGAAATAAACAAGCGCTGGCAGCGTAGCAACAGGCCACAGACAGCCTTAGTCGTTGCCACAGACGATTCATATCCGAACCGAAATGTTATCTTATGGATTTGTATATAAAAATAGACAAAATGAAATGTAGGAAAAACCTCAAAAATTGAAAACTGCTGTAAAGCGGCTTTTCGGCTGTTAACAGCAAGGCCCTCCACAGACGTGTTGATTGAGCTGCTCGAGAGTTAAGTATGTGCTGAGTCCTGAGCCTCTTTCTGCACTCAATGAATGTCCATGCTCGTAAGAAACGTTAATTCAGGTTATACTAGCTTAATTTATGCCTGTTTATCAATTTTAGTGCCGTAACAACAGTTTTATCTGCAGCAATTCCTTATCTCGACACGTGTGGCAACTGTGTGTCTTTCTTTTGTTTTCATTTTGTTTCCTTGCCCAATTTGAACTTGCCATAAATTGTGTTACGCATGTGAACCATTTGTATTTGCACGTTATCTTATCTGCCGCCTCTACCTGTCTTGCTCTTTCCAGGTGAGTGTTTGATTAAGGACTTATCAGTGGGCCGATAGCGCGCTCGGTAGCCCCTGCCCATTGGGAAAATGCCAACAAAATGCCGTCGGTCCGAGGCGGAATCTAACCCGATTGGCTGAATACACAAATTGTCTATTAGCTATAGTATAGCTATTTATGCAGTTAATTTTTAATTGGTTTAAGCAGCCATTGCTACGAGCGCTGAATACTTGAGCACTGTGAAAACTAAACAGCAGAGAGAGAGAGAGGGAGAGCGAGTGAGACAGCGAGACCGAGAGAGCGAGAGGAAGGGAGCGTGAGCGTTCATTGATAATGTCTGCTGTTGAGTTTTATGAGCGGGGCTATAAAATCAGCTCGGTTAATTGCTTTATAAATATGGGCGCGCAGGGACTGGCATTGACTACCGTTCAGATACCCTGTACAGTATCAGAGGGTAGATATGACAAATTGATATGAAAATCAAATGTAAATTGAAACCTGATATACATACTATAGATTATCATAGCCCATTCACTTCTGAAGTACTTTCTCTAGTAATGTTAAGCATCTGCTAGTCGAGCAGACTCTTGCTCAGTCTGACTAATTTGCTAACTGGTTAACTGCCTGACTGAAAGCAGCTTCTCTCTCGCTCTCCATTTCGCTGGGGCCTTAAGCTAACAATTTATGCACTTTACTTGTCACTGCCATGTGCCGGACCCAGGCTATTTGCTGAAAAGGTTTTTCAATAGAACCCTAACGCTCACGCTCACGCCCACGCTCGTTGCCACGCTCCCTTACCTTCATTGTATGAATCTTAATTAATTTTGAAATATTGACATAATACGCAAAACGAAGCGTTGAGACGCTTCGTGACGGCTTTTTTCACTCTTTTTTTTTTTTGGTTCGGCTCGGTTTGCTTTTGACTCAGCCGCGCGACTCGTCTTGACTTCAGCTGAGTTGAGTTGGTTTCGGTTTTGGGCTCGGGGTGTGGCTTCCTGCCTTTCATCTTGCTTTGTTTGTTTAGCGACTCATTACGGGCTTTTTTCTCTCTCTGTGGTTTTGCTGCCAGCGGGGGTCAGCGGAGGGTTGTGGGGGGTCCAAAGATTTTCCACAATTTCACAAATTTACGCATTTAATGCATTTTCTTGTGGTGGATTGTGGGTTCGGGTTTTTCTTGCTCATGTGACGGCATTTGCCACGAAATTGCGCACATGGGAACTGTTTGATTTGCGGCCAATTTTCGCTTGGCTCGATGCCTTGCGCCACTTTGACCAAAGCAACAACAACAACTACAACAACTGTTAAACTGTGTACAACGACATTTGCAACGTTTTTTGGCAATGACAAGTTGCAGAAAAAGTTTTTTTTTTTTTTTGGAAAAATTGGCTTAAAATTGACGAACTTGTTTGCGATTTTCGAACATGTTTCGTTGGCCGTTTTGTTGTAATAACAGCCAGTTTTTTTTTCTTAATATTTATAGTACACATGTTTCAAGCACTATATAGCACTTAATTTTATTACATATGTATGTATGTATGTGTGTATATAAGCTTTAATGAGTGTGTGAAATCTTAGTTCTTGCCCTCGATAATAATAATAATTAATAATATTTGAGCTAAAGCTCTTCAAAGGCGTACATGTCGAATAATGCCTATTTGTTTAATGACACAATTACTGTGGAATATGTCGGCGGCTATTTTTAAGCATGCGAAACATTCTCAAATTTCAACAGACCAAAAATACTGGTCAAGTACGTGGTGAGGCATTGGCTAACATTTCAAGGGTATGCCAAAATATTTAGAAAAAAAAAAAACAAAACAGAAATATATGTATATATATTTATATATCTTATTACTTGTTAATTGTTTGCAGACGCTTTGACAGTAATTTCTGGTTGTTGCTGTTGTTGTTGTCATGTCTCGTTAGGTCACGCAAATTGACACGCCCCCAGCGCACAGTTGCTGTGCTTGTTGTAATCTTTGAAAGCTTAATGTCAAGTTGCAAGGCTGCCGCTATGCTGCACACACGTATACGGTTATTTATTTATTTTTATTGTGTGCGTGTGAAAAATTGTCGTAATGTGGTTAATGCTGTTGCTGCTGCTACTGCTGCTGGTGGTTGTTGTTGCTGTGGGAAATGCCACCCACACGCATAGCATGTGGCATTAAAGCATCATTTGCATTTACATTATAATTTCGTTTTCTATTGCATGTGTGTGTGCGTGTGGGCTTGTAATGCTGTTTACTTGCTAGTTGTTTGTCTTTGCTCTGTGTGTGCCAAGAGCTGTTGACAAGAGCTTTCCATTTGGCCCATTGTTGAAACTGAAAGTTGTAACAAATTCACGCCAGCATGCGCTGCCATTTCACTTCCTTTGCTCATACAAGAGATCAGTTAAGATTCATGACTTGTTGCTTTGTTTTCTTTTGCCTGCTCCGAAGGCATTCTGGCGTGTCCAAGCCACCTTCACTTTATGTGTGTGAAAAAAAAAAACGTTAAGCATTTGTGTCATTGTTTTCCCAGCGACAGTTGACACATTTTCATTTACTAGCTTGAGAAATTTTGTGGCATATTCTATTTGGGGTGTTGCCAATTTTACCGCTGACCTCGCATCGTATCGTATCGCATCTCATTTGGTTTTATGGCCCTTTGTTGGGCTGTTCATTTCCCCAAAATATAAAGCTGACTGAGTTGCCTAGCAATGCAGCGAACGCTTCTCTTGCTGCTCAAATTAACTAATTAAAATTTTAATATAAATATATATACATATATATAAATATATATATAAGTTTTTTTCTTGTGCCTTATTAAATGGCACTGGCTAATAAAACTGACATTCAAAAGTGTTAAGAACCGAAACGTAATTAGTCACGACTTTATCTTGTTGCTTGTAAGTTGAGGGGTGTCAGGCACAAGCGGCAGCCGCTCAAATTAATCACAGCAATTTCGAAGCTCTGCTTGTGGCAGGCAGGGGCGTTAATAATTTAAAACAAATTTAATTTACTCAGAATACATTTTATTAGCTAATTAACAAGTGTAGTGTGTCGTTCGTTTATTGGCCAATGATTGTTACAATTAGCAATTTGAGACGATGCTGTGCTACAGCTAATTGCCTTTGAAGAGCGCTTCAAAGACTTTTTATGTATGCATATATTAAAGCATCATTGAATGTGACTAATAATAATGATAGAGCTTGACAAGCAATCTAATAATAAAACATATTACTTCATCAAAACTTTGCTAGCTGTCAAAGTAAATTTAATCATTATACTGAATACCCCGAATACTATATATCGCATTCAGTACGCGTTTTTGCCATGCTCTTTTTAATGAGAAAATTATACAAAATCGCATAATTGCATTCGCATGTCATTTTCTATATATATGGATATATCTGTGTATATATATATACACCCACACACATTGAAAGCCCACTTTATTGTAGTTCAGTCTGCGTCGCGTTTTATCAATGTTTTGTTTGCTGTTGCTTTGCGGCGAAAAAAGGTGGAAAATTGCGTTTGTTTAACGAATAAATATAGAATATAGAATTATTCGTGTTATTGTTAGCTTATGCACATTTTTCATATTTATTCCATGCGCATGTGGCAGCCCAGTGAAAGAATCCAGACAGCTGGCCAGGTGCGCATTATTTGTGCTGTTTGTTCTCGCTTTGGCTTGCTTTTAGGCACGTAGCCGTGATTTGCAGCATAAGCTGTGTTGAAACAACTTGAGGTATCCATGCCTTGGTCAAAAATGTATACATTCCATAATATTTGAATACCAAATGTTTACTAAATCGAAAGGCGGGTAATAATTTGGGTGCTGGAGTAATAATTGTAAATCAAAATATATAGCAGAAATATTAATAAAATATTTAAAAAATATAAAAAATATTTTAAAATAATTAAAACTCTAAAAATATTGAAAATTAAAAAAAAAATAAATGTAAAAAAAAAACTTCAAACTCAACTTCAATATTACAATTCTTTTAATAAGCATTTTATATGTCTTCTTCCGTTACTTCAGTTTAAGATATATTATAAAAATATAGAAATTTTCCCAGAAAATAGCGAATATATTTGCTTTTAAATTCATAAAGCTTTCTTAAACTGCCATTTGCATGGAACTCGCTGGCTACTAGTATTTTTGTTTTGATATCAGTTTTCACGCTTTTCGCTTGGCTTTGCTTTCGTCTGGCTATGACCCAAAATTTATGTAGGTAAACAACTGTTTACTGTTTTTGTGTGTTTTTTATGTACTTGTTGGTTGTTATTTCGTTTTATGAACATGTTGCCTTGCTGTTGCATGTTTATGTTTACGCTCGCTCTATGATCTACTTTTTATAGTCAGATATCCATGGAGGGCTAAAGAGGTTTAATGTGTTATGATAAATACATGTATTATATATTTTATTTATTTAAAAATTTAATAAGTAATGACGCGATGTCGGGGCGGGCAGTATCTCCCTCTTAGCTTTTTATATTTTTTATCTTGTCAACCTGTGTTACATGAAAGCACACCTACGCTCAAAGTATTTTGCCAACAATATTTACGCACATTTTTTACATTAAAAAATCATTTTTATTGCTGTGCAGCAGAATACGTAAAGCATGAAAACCGCACTGCTTATCTGAGTACGCAAAAACCAAATTCAACTAAAATTATTAAAGAAAGTCGAAGAACCCGCATGTATGTACAGATAAATATATAAAAAATATATATATGTTTATCATAATTAACATTTCTATACAATTTGGAACTGTCTAACCGCAGGCGAGGGAATAATAATAATATACATAAAAATAAGTATGCAAAATACAAAAATCAAATAAATGAAATTACTTGAACACACACACATACATACAGACAGACAGACACACAGACACATGCACATGCATAAATATGCGATATATGAATATGTGTCTCTGTGCGTGTTTTTGTTTTGCGCAAAGTGATTTTGTGTGCAAATTCTCAAGGCCGAGCCAGGCATTTGTGGAGTTCATGCCAAATGTGTGCTTGCAGTTGGTTTATGGCCGGAGGCGATTGGCTTAATTGCAGTGGCTATGGCACACAACTGTCGGCATTCAAGTGGAGCTTTAAGCGCTCTTTCTTTATGTATTATTTGGTGGCATTACGAGAGGTTTGTCATTGCTGTGACAATTTGTTAAACTCGGCTTGTCACCCACACGATCGGCGTTTTGGCATTGTTAAGGCCAAAATGCGCTGGCAACACCCACACCCACACGACGCGCTAAGCTGAGCTGAGTCGGAATCCACAGTGCGAGTCATCTAATTCGTCGTGGCCTGAATGGTCTTGCATTCATAAATTAGCTGCTCGGATACTTGGCTGCTAATGTATCGCACTTGAAGCCAAGTCGTGAGCCAATGCAAATTACTGCGCTCCGACAAAATCAATCAATCAGCTGATCTACCCGCAGTCGCCAGGCTGTGAGCTGAGCTTGGTATTAATTTGGTTTAGGTGTCAACTGAGCTAACTGCCTACCTGACTGGCTGTTTGCCTGCCTGTTTGGCATATCTTATAAGATTGACAAGCTGGGATTAGATTTTGGCGTGAACAAGGTTGTCTGCGGTTATGTGGAAGCAGCAAGCATGTCTGCCTATAAATCAAATGAAAAAGTATGGGGGAACAATAGATATTCCGCTAATAATACTACATCAAATTTTATGAAATGAAGTAAAATATTTCAGTTCCTTCAGTTAATTGAATCTAATGTGCGTCTAAGCGACCCGACGCCCAGCCAACAGCAGAGCGGAAAATCTCTCGAGACTTTCAGCAACAGCAAAAAATTGCACATAATATAATTTAATTTGCTTGGCAGCGCAGTGGAAAATGGTTTTCATTTTCACTAAAAAAAAAAAAGCAGCAGCAGCGGGAGCAGAAGACAAGCAGAAACATTATGAACAGATATAAATAACGAGACGTGGCTCGTTCTAGCTGTCCAAGCACATTAAGAGTCGGCCAAAGAACTCATTAAGCGATGCGAGTGAAAACTGAAATATTGAATACAGCATGGAATTTGTCGCAATAAACAAGCATCAAGTAGACATACATATATGATGTGTATGTGTATGTATATGTATATGTATATGTATATGTATGCGAACAATTTGTTATTGCGTTCCGTTTAATAGATGTTCAAAAGCAAATTAAGGGCAGCTCGGCGAAAAGCTTTTCATTTAGTTGGCAGCATTTTCTTGCCTCTCCCGCACGCAACATGAGCAACAGTTATTTTTTGTTTGTTGCACTCATGAAATCAGCAAGCTGAGATCTTTTCAAGCATAAACGCAATCATGACAGCTGCCAATTTTAATCGGTCAAATGTCAAGCGTTGGACAGACATGGGCAAACCGAAGGAGATCGCGGCTGATGTGTGGCACACGAATTAGATGAATAAGCCGGGGAATTGCATTTGCATATGACACAGCTGCCCCGAAGGGGCTGGGGCTGTATCATAGCATCGGATTAGTCACTGACGAGCAAAACTGATAGCAGCATTTAGATAAATTATAATAATTAAGCCTAAAGCCGATGCCATATGCGCAGGCGGCTTAATTAATAGCTTGCCTTACGCGATTTTCTCTCCCTCTCTCTCTCTCTCTGTCTCTTTTTCCACATTTACATATATCTGGTATATAATTAAACCCCATGTCCGTTGCTAAGTGTCCATTTAAGGGCATTGGCTGAGTTGGCCCGAGCAGGTTGTCTATATGTAGGTGTCGAGCGGCGTCGGCTAAACCAATCTAATAATTATCAATGAAAGATCTTTTTATTCATTAACAAGTTCTCGTTCTGTAGTGCTTATATGGCAGTTGCTGTTCATATATATAAATATATATATACATATATATATCTATTTGTTTTTTTGCAAACTGTATCGCTCATTCATTCGAAGTGCCGACACACTCTTAATGCAAGTCAAGTTTTAGTCATAATTTACATGTGGCTTGCTTATGACTCTATCTCTCTATCTTGGCAATTCAAATAAGCGAACTTCCATATAAGGCGCGCGCAGCACACAGCGCAGCCAAATTTGGTGCCAAGAGAACTTGCAAAAAGAACTTGACTCTGGCCTGTGTGGGCAGCATTTAAGTTTGAAGTGTTGTTATGCTGTTTGCCTAGCTTATGTATACCGCACACATTGTTTAAACTATTCAAAAGAGCTAACGAACTCTGTTAAGGAGAATCATTTTGCGATCTGTTACTTTTGGACTTCAAAAATAGACAAGAGCTGCCTTCTGCCGTTCAGCTTTTCAACCGTTCAGCCTCTCAGTATTTCAGCCATTTCTGCCACGGGTCCAAACATAATTTTGAGGGCTTTATGACGCCCTTCTGGGAGCTGGTCGGCAGCGCCTTTTACGCTCAGCTGCCACATTTTGCCACATTTTAAATTTAGACTTGTGTATTTTTCTAGCGCTGCTGCACTTTATGAGCAGCAGCGGAGCGTCAATAAATTGTCAAATTTTATGCATGGCGATTTTACATTTGGCAGGGATATTGCATTAGTCATTAGTCAGCCGACGCAAGGCAGCAGAAGGCACAATGAACAACAGAAACTGGGTCGAAATCTTTAAAATATATCAAAGATTTCCCAGCACAATTTCAGCTCAAGAATATTTGAATAAAGTATATAATTTTAATGGCAAAAAAATGCACGTTTCGATTGGCCAGTTCGTGGAAAGGCAATCAATTTGAATGTTGCCAACAATAAATAATTGCATGGCGTAGATGGTGCCATAAGTATTGTATTGCCTTAATCAGAGAATCGCAGTGAATTATTTAGCCGGCCAACTCATGCAGCAAATTGATGACATAGGCGCGAGCCTCAGTGGCTGTTTCTTAAGTCATGCCGTGTGTCACACCCACGAATACAATATATATATTTGCTTATATCTTTTTCAATTTTCGCATAGATCATATTGCCCTATCGTTCTGGTGACAAATTGTTGGCCATTGTTGCCGGCCAGCTAGCTGGGGGCACATGCCAAACTTAAACAATGCAACTGAGCTGAGTCCGTGGCAAATGTTGATCATATCAATTGTAAAGGCGCTGTCAACTGGCACAGTTGGGGGGCGACAATGACAACGACAACGACGGCGGCAACGACAGTTAGTCGCTGCGGTAGCCCAAACGCCAAATGTGTGAATTATGGCGCACAATGAGGCGTATGCGCAATTTGGCATTGCATTTTACATTTATTTAACGCAGCTCGGCTCATCGCCGTAATTTGAAAGGCAAATGCATGCCATAATTCGTTTATATATAAACCAAATGATTTCATTGATGGGGGCGTAGAGGCAAGGTGTGTGTGTGTCGACTAGTTTGCATCTAATAAATTAGCGGCATTAATATAAAGTAAACATTCACACGCCATTAATGGCGCATGTCTGGCGCAATTGTTGCTCGAAATATTTGTACAGCTAAAAGTCAAATTAGGCGTCATTTAATACGCACATTTAACTAAATGACAAATTGCTCTAATGACCGAGTTGAATGATTAGCCACATAGTTGTCAATTAGACAGCAGCACAAAAAATAATAAAACAAAACTTGTTTTTCTCACATTGATAATAATTATGCATAATAGTATGTTGGCAGTAAAAACATTTTTGGTCATATTAACTTTTAAGGCTTGCTCTTTATTAAGTACTATAATTGTTATTCTCTTTTCGTTACAGAAATTGCACGCGTTCGTGCCTCCCTATTCCAGATTAATGGCGTTAAGAAGGAGCCCCTCACGCTGCCCGAGCCAGAGGGCGCCATGGTGACGCTGAACGAGAAGGTTTATGTGCCAGTGCGTGAGCATCCAGACGTAAGTAGACACAGTCAAATATACATATATACACATATATATAGTTGTATATCGGGAAACGATCAACGATGATCTAATTTATGAATCGAAGCACATTTGAAGCGCTTCCGCTAATTAGAATTGACAGCGCGGCCCGCTCAATGGGGCCCAATGAGCAACTGGTACACCGGAAATCGCTTTAAGGTGCGCCCTCTAACAGCGCAGTGAGCAGTGGCCAAAGAACACGAGACGCTGCTGCAACAAATGGGCGGTTAGGCAACACTCAAGCAGACACGCACACACAGATAGAGAGACGGAGATAACACACCTTTAGACAGCTGATGGAATCAGTCGGCTGTTAAGTTGTCCAAAACGTGGCAATTGCCTCAGCACGGGGCTCGCCTTAAGACTCGCCAAATGCAAAATGCGTATCAGTTCGTTTAGTTTGCTGCAGCTCACATACAAACTTATATATACATATATATAAATACATGCATATATGTATTTTAAATGGGTTAGACAAAATCAGTGAAGCGTTTTAGGAAGTCGCTTGACGTCGTCGTCGTCGTCGTCGCTGTCGTTGTCCGTTGTCGTTGTAGGCGTTTTGTTTAGCCGCCATGGCAAATTAGAATTTGATTTAATTTTATGCAATTTCAAATGCTGTTTTTTATGTTTAATTTGTTATTGTTGTTTTGCTTTTATTTTGTTTTTGTTTTTTGGAAAATGTTTGGGCGTAGTTTTGGCTTGTTTATGGCTGACAGCAGCATGAACCACAAGCTGAGTGAATTTATTTCACAATTAAAACATATCTCTTTCAATGAGGCGTAGTGAGTGCTCCGTATATATGTTTGCTATATATAAATATATATATATATATATAGATATATATATATATATATATATATATATATATATATATATATATATATATATATATATATATATATATATATATATATATATAAATACAGTTGCGGTCAGAAAAATAGTAGTGCTGCACTACGCAGAGCATTAATCGATTAAAACGGTACTTTTTCTGAAGCAAAATTGAAGGATGGGCACTTTTTATTTAGAGTATAGTATAAAGAAAATAATAAGAAAAAAATCCCGTTTGCATCGAGATGCCACGAAAATCGGCTGTTCATAAAAATAGTAGTGTCGGATGTAAAAAATTTTTAAAAATTTATAACAATACCAAATTAAAACAGAAATGTATTTACATGACGTGTGATTAATTATCTTATATTTGAGTAACTGAAATTATTTGGAATTGCAATATTTTTGATATTTTAGTGGGAGGGGGAAGCATTTCTCGACTGAATAGGAAATTTCACCTGTCAGACCTCAAAATCAGGGAAAAACTTATACAAAAATTTGAAAATATTGTTGGATAAACATTTCCAGTGATATTTAACGCCATTCACTATAACGAGAAGCATTGAAAACCAGGTGGCACATTCGAAACTAACTTGGTAGTGGATCCACCAATTGTGTGTAACAGTAGGATTAATCCGTTAACTACAGAAAAAGAAACTAAAAACGAATAAAATTAAAACAATTTGGGATCTCATAGTTCGTTATCGTCCTAAGCAATAATTCATCCGTCAAAAGTCCTTGAAAAGGACCCATTTAAAAAAAAATGCTATACCGCCAAAAATTTCAATGTGCAAAGTTCACAGAATCCGGCATATCATTAGATGGGGCACCGTACAGTATGCTAATGAAAGAAAAATTGTTCTTTTTGGTTGCCACCAAAGAGAAAGACACTAAAGAGTACGTATGGAGTCTAAAAAACCATGGAATATCATTCCAAGTTAACTTTGAGACTTCTTGTGGACGGCCACATACGGGGGTCCGAGCACTATGACATGGGACTGCTGTCATAGGCTGGTATCATGTGAAAACCATATTATAAATCAAATATTTGACAAAAATGTGTACATCCAATTAATTTAAACTATAGTGCTACTATATAATAGATGGGAAATATTTTTTGAATGGACGTTTTAGACCGATTAGAGCCCAAAATATGCGAGTCCTTTGCTCAAGATTGGTTTGCGTCCATAAAAATCGAAATCTTGGCTTGGCCATCTTAGCCCCCAGATCCATATCCGATCGAAAAACTATATGACGATGTTAAGAGACTTATGGAAACCAAAAATAAATCGACTTTGACAGGTAGTTCTGTGGGCGTGGCACCAAATTCCTCTGAAGCGGTATCAGGACCTGTTCGACTCCATAGCAAGCAGGTGGGGACCCGCTATAAAAAGTTAGGAATTTTTAACGAACTCTTCGATCATAAAATATGTGTAAAACATAATATATTAAATTAAACTTATCTTAAACAGCTGTTTTAATTTTTTTTAGTGGACACTACTATTTTATTGAACAGCCAATTTTTGAAAAATTTTCGTTTTGAAGCCTTAAAATGCAAATGACCCAAGTTTGTAGCAAAAAAACCTTTTAATTAGTAAGAATAGAGTCTAAACTTAATACTCATATCAACTTGCTTGAAAAAAATTGGGTTTATCACTTAGTTTTGCTTTACAACATTTGATGCTCAGTCGCACTACTATTTTACTGACCGCAACTGTATATATATATTTATGTATATTATAGATCTTAACGAATCTCTTTTTATTGGTTTATTCTAAAACTCGACATCACTTAAAGCGCTCGATATGCAAATATGCTGGCTTATAGCTGCTAATTAGCTAGACACGCTTAAATCTGTGGCAAATTTTAGCCTGTAGAAAGTTGATATTATGACTATGGGATACCCTGTAATTTGAAACAAAAATACACATAAATATATACAGATTATATGTGTTGGAAATTGAATGAATTTACATTGATTTGGCAGTTTCGCATATTCAACTGGTTTAAAATGCATTTCTACAGGGTATTAAGAATGCTTTCATGTCATCCCCTTTTACTTAATTAATTTCTACTGCTGCATTGCACAAGCCTTGCCCGTTAAGCAGCGTCAGCGGCAACTGTTTAGCATAAAGTTAGTTAGTTTTTTTTTATGTCCACCTTTTCATTATTTTGCTGCTCCAAAGACCAGAGCGAATTGAATGCGAATGAGCCAAGTCATAAATTAGAAAACGAGCATAATTTGATGCTGAAACAGAGCAGAGAGCAAAAAGCTAAATCAAAGTTGCTTTTGATGATGCTGCTGTTGCTGCTGGGGATGCTGTTCTTGTGCTTTCCAAATGGAAATTGGCACAGCTCGGTCGACCGAGATTTACGAGCACAGGGCATAGGTTTTATAGATGTTTATATATATATATCGAAATAAATAAATATATAGATATATACATATAGCATCTACATATAAAATATGTTTGATTTCTTTCGACTATTTTTGCTTTTGATATTTCAGGTGTTCTGTGTGTTTCGACTGCTTCTATTTTTATGCCCATCGACCAGCTGAAGATTATTTTTTTTTGTGCTGAGCGCTTTGACTGGGCGCGGGTGTGTGTGTGTTCGTTCAGCATTTCGATAAATCATTTCATTTAATTGCAATATTTCTAGCTCGATAGCTGAACATGAACATTTCTGACATTTTCTTGCCGAATGACCGAAGCCAAATGTTTATAAGCAAGACAAATTGCGTTTCAGGTCGCCAGGCAGGCAGGCAAGAAAATGCAACAAGTTTGCACAATGTTTATTGTCCATGCAAACACACACACACAGTGAGAAATAGATATGTTTATATATAAACACATAATATATTGTTGAGTTGTATATGTATTATTGTTTAGCCTCGTCATTCCTCATAAATTTAACCACTGACTCGGACGCAGCGGGCAGCATTAGCCAAAACGTTTTCACGAAAAATAATAGCAGTAAATAATTTCTACCATATTTAACAATGTAAATAGTGATTTGTCAGCCGGCTGACAGGCGGCAAAGCAACGAACGCCATGTAAATGGACAACAATTTGTCAACAAGGCTTAAGCGAGTGCATCGCGCATAGCATAGCATTCTGCAGGCCTGCAAAATGCAGTCTCTTAATGCGCTCAATTGTTGCCAGTGCTGCTTGTTGTTGTTGTTGTTGAGTGTGTCCAAAACATAAATACAACTTAATTAACGTCAACAGCAACATCTGTGGCAAACAAGCCAACTGACTGCCCCAACAACAATGGCATTTAACAGTTTACAATTAATTACTGAACAGCTATTAACACATACATAGCTCCAGCTGGAGCTGCCCCACAGCCCAATGCACTCTCCTTTCCCTCTCCGTCTCTCGATATGCATCTCTTGCTGCTCGCCTGTCAACATAATGCTCATTCGCCCCGTGGCGCTGGCTGCGCGCAGAACTACAAGCTGTCATTTTATATACGTTCGAGATAAGTCAGATAAAAGATGAAACTTTTATAAAAGCTGCTCAACAGCTGTTTAAATAGTATCAGCTAAGGTTTGTTGTTTTCTTATAGCTTTGTAAATGGTTTGCAGTCATGGCATTAGTGAGAAATTTGTCTTGGGAAGAAGGTAAAAATAAACAGATGTTTTAAATGCTTCAATGATTGAAATCATAAAGTTTTATATGCAGAAAATTTATATGAATTTAATGAGAGCCCTTGCTGTAAAAATACAGATGGATAAATGTGTAATAAAAATGATGATTCCCGAGGTAATTGAATAATAATGTAATGATTAGATGAATAAAAAAGAATTAAAAATAATAGAAAAAACTGTAATTAAGGTGAAAAAATAATAAAATAAAAAAATAATGAAATAAAAAACTATTTATTTAAATAAAAAACAAAATAAAATAAAAAATTAATAAAATAAAAAAAATAATTAAATAATAAAATAAAAAATTAATAAAATAAAAAAAATAATAAAATAAAAAAATAATAAAATAAAAAAATAATTAAATAAAAAAATAATATAATATAAAAAATATCAATAAAATAATAAATAATAACAATAAAATAATAATAAAATAATAAATAATAAAAAGAAAAATAAATGAAAAAATAAAAAATTAATTAAAAGTAAAATAATATTAATTAGTACTTTCCCATTATTTATAAACCTATATTCTTATAATCAAGGCTAAGAATAGGGTCAACTTAATCTACATTCCAAATCCTACATTCCAAATCCTAAAGCAAACCCCTTTGCAATATTTTGGTTGGAACTACAAATCCAACTAGTATTTGTGGCACTTTTTTCGGTTTGTCAAGCAGTAGTCGCCATAAGATAAGTCATGAGCACCTTCGACTTAAAATTTCTTAGTTGACAGAGTTATGGCTGGCTAAGCTGAATGTTATGCTAACAGCTGTTGTCCATTAGTGCACATTACTAACTGCCGAAGTATTTATGTTAAATTGTTTGCAACAACAACAACTGAGTTCGGCTCATTTGTCGCAACATTTTGCACACTTCATGCATTGTGTGTGTGTCGTAAATATAATGGCAATTAATCTGAAAACTGCAGCCAATCGGTCATGAACATAAAATGCTAATTACGTGCAACTAAAAAATGCTCATTTCAATTTTTGAGTTATTTAATAAGTAGTACAGCAGCGCATAGATTGGCCAGGGGGGGAGGGCAGTAACAGCAAGTTAGTTGTTTTTTTGTTAGACGTCAAACTGTGATTTATTTTTCCGCGGAATACAGACATACTTTTTGTGTTACATTCGCGTATAATTAAACACACGCACGTACACTCGCATTCGCACTGGCTGTGGCTCTGGCACTGGCACTGGCACTCACACTCACACTCATAGAAGAGAAGACATATAGATTGTATGTTTGTTAAAATGTACTTATACAGATTTGTAATCTATTTGATCTGCGCCGCCCGGCTGCCTAGTTTTGCATTTTTTGTTTCCACTTAACTGGCGGCTAATATGAAAAGATGTTTTGCTGTTGAAAACTATTTGCAAAACTTTTGCGTCCATTTGGGGCTGCATGAAAAACCTGAATCAGAGCCACGTTGCCCAAAAGGAAAAACCCCAATGAATGCAGAAGAATATTATGTGTGAGCCTAATGTACGTCAATTTGACTTATTCTCCATTGTGTGTTATGAAAAGTTGTCTCGTGCGGCTAAGCGGCTTTTACAACTGCCCATTTCAATGGCAACCATAGCAGCCATCGACGATTTCCATTTCGGTTCATTAATTTTTAATTTGGGTGCATGCGCCTCTCCTTTAAGGGGGAATCTAAAAAAAGTCTAAAAAAAGGCATCTTATGCCCGCTGCTGCTGCTGCTGCTGCTGCTGCTGCCGGTGGCTTATCAATTGTTTGCGCTGCGAACACATAAGTATTTAGTACATAATAAAATCATTCTTATCGCTGCCCACAATCAGACAGAGAGAGAGAGACAGAGAGAGGTAGCATCTGTCGCCCCCTTTTGTGTCTGCCAACAGCATATTTGACTCGAGTGCCGCTGTCTGTAAACAATAATATTAATAAATATTGTTTGTTGTTGTTGCCCTCGCTGCAGTTTTCCACTTTCCACTTGAGTTGTATAAGTGGCGCTGCACTTATTTCATAATTGATTCGCAATTAAAGGGAAAACTCTTCACAATTGCTTAACTTTATTAAATATTTGACTTACTTTAAGTCAGTTTACGTTAAGCCAAAGGGCTGCCCGTTTTAATTAAATGCTCTTCGTCGAAGCGCAACAGTTGCCAATGCAAATATTGATATTTGCTCGCAAAAAAAGTTTTCATGAAAAACCGAATGCCTTCTTTTTGGTCTGGCTGGCCTGGCTCTGTTTTCAAGCGAGTCCGTTTAAATGCACACTGTTAAATTCTTAATTAAAATTTGTGCGCAGCTAACTGCATTTATGCATCTGCAGCAATTTTCAATTGATTTGATCTCAATAGTCGCCTGCGGCAGTTGAGCCAACAGTAAATGCCAGCAGACAGATATATATAGATATATTTAGCTAGATAAAGATTAATATACTTACATATCGACAGCAACAACGAGTGCTGCTGTTGTAGCCACTCACATCATCGCCAACAACAACAACAACAACACACACATCACATCATCAGTTTGGAAATAAAATTGAAAATACCCTTGCAGCGGATAATATCGATTTGTCAGCAAATGTGTAATATGTAAAGAAAGAACATTAAAATTTTAAGTCTATAAATAGAAAAGATCAGTATGTGAAGAATATATATACTCAGTTTTATGTTCGTTAAATTTTACATAGAAGAGAATCAATCACAAAATGAATTTTTAATGCCAAATGAGCAAATTTTGCATAAATAATTGATTTAATTATTAAATATTTTAAATATCTATTTTATAGCGCATATAATCTTCGGTGTGCCCATGGTTAGCCTTGGCTTTTTGCTAATAAAAGTCAAACTGCGCCACATTTGGTGGGTGGTCGCCTCAGGGCGAGCATTGCGCCATTTTCAATACGTATATATATCTCTAGATAATTGTCTATATAATTCAGGTTAAATTGTTGAGATATTCGTCTATGAGAGAGCCTAATAAATCTACAATTTGATCGTCTAATTTACGAGCATCAAATGACGCCCGAGGGCGTGGTTAGAGCGCAGGCATGAAGCATATGATAATTGGCTGCTGGCTCATCAATTACACAGCTGTTGGCAAGAGTTGAGACTTGGCCGGGCTATCAGTGTGACCTGTTGTCAGGCAGGCAGGCAGGCAGACCAAAAAGGCCCCCTCTACTGGTATTTGAAATGCCTTTGACTGTTGCCGCCGCCGTTGCTGCTGTTGCTGCTGTTGCAGTTGGCAAACGGTTTGAGCGTCTGGCTGATTGGTTTATCGTGGCGAATTCAGGCGTGTCGCCTTAGGTCATATTACGTATTTTGCCTGCTTGTGCATTTGTATTTTTTGTCGATTATAATTTTTGCTGCTCGACTCGCAGAAAACAGAAAATAATAATTTTGACTTTGAAAGAATGTTTTGTGCATTGAATTGAATGTGGTTCATGAGTCAGCCTGGCCATTAATGTGTTTTAAATTTATGTGAAATCAAGTTATGGCATTAAGACTTTGAGCTTGATTTGTTATGATTATTTCTATATTATATCTGTTATAATTGTTGCTCATTTCCTGTCATTTCTTTCCGTTTCAGTTCAACTTTGTTGGCCGCATTTTGGGACCGCGCGGCATGACAGCCAAACAATTAGAACAAGAGACTGGTTGTAAGATAATGGTACGCGGCAAGGGCTCCATGCGGGACAAAAAGAAGGTGAGTTCTATGATGAAATGATAAACTATGAACTATATATAGCTAGAAACCAAGTCCATCAAAAAAATAAAAATAAAATCCATTTAAAATCTTGTTAAATTCCATTAAATTAGCACTTTGAATATCAATCAACATTCAGCGTAGCAATGCATTGTTTGCATGCCAATCTAAAAGCCCCAACCACCCACACAGAACACAACTATTCACACACACAGCCACACTTGGCTATTACTATGCAGCCATAGCCCATTTCGAAATGAAATGTTCTGACGAAAATGTCGGTTGACATTCGGTTGCCGTGCCAAACTGAAAGTGATTGTGAATTAAAAGACAAATTCAAGTCGAATACTTAATACCAGATGAATAATTAAATACTATAAATATAATATTAGCAATATCATGCATAAGATAATAGAAATCTCTTTATATATCTAATCTATGGCCTTCCTGTATATATGGAAGTATGCAGCTTTATATATGTATGTATGTATATCTATTCAAAACGTGTCACTTCAGCGCTCATGATGATTTAATTTCCTTTGGCGTTCGTTAAACACACAAAAATATAAACAGAGCTAAGATGATTAAATGTATTTTCGTAGCTTGGAAATGTGGAGCGCAGAGAGCAACACACAGTCAGGCAGACAGTCAGACACGACAAGTCATATAAAAGTGAACACTTTTATAGCATTGCAATATTTTGATAATTTAGTAGCTATACACAGAGTGTGCTGACACCCACTCAGGTGCTCAGAACGGACTGTTTGGCTGGGTGGCTGGCTGGCTGGTTGGCTGGCTGTTCTAGCTGATATAACGTCAGCCAAAATGTGTGCGTGTGACTCATGAAATTTTCATGAAAATGACAAGCGAGTAAAGCCAGCGAAAATGTTTACTAGCTGCAGTCAAACAAGAGATAGAAATAGAAAAATTTCTATTATAAGTATATATACATCTCAGTATATATATATCTCAGTCTCCATGCAACTGGCTGAATCAGATGTGTCCACTAAGTTGGCTCACTTTGCCGCTTGACAGTTCGTAATTTGACAAGTGGCTGGCGGCTCGAAATTAGCTCGGCACTGGATGGCTGATGAGCCAACTTCAAAAGCCAACTAAACTGACAGTTTCGCCTGGCACTTTGAGCTTAATTGATTAGAAAATTCTCAAAATTATATTTAAGCATGCAAATATATTTATCTCTGTATATAAATATGTATATAAACTTAGCGCTTTTGGGTCAAAAGTTAATGAGCTGCGCAAGACGAGAGCCTTGGGTTAGCCATTAATAAATATTTAGTACATATTTACACACACTTCGAGCGTGACAGCCAAAAGTGCCTGTTGGGCATTCAGCGTGGCCAAAAAGTAACAGCTACAGCAGAAATTAAGAATTTAAGAATTTAAGAAATTGAGAATTTTCGAATTTTGAAAATTTCACAGAATGCATTTTGCTGTTGGGGGCCGCAATTAATTGTTTGCAGCCATTAGCGCACACATGTCCTGAGAACGAGTGCAATAAGGGAAGGCATGCATGATTTTATTGGCATTCACGTTTGCCATTTTCATTGCCAATAAACTGTTGCAGCTTGTAGTTGTGGCTGAGTTTGCGGTCTGGGCGTCTAGGTTTAGTTAGCTCTCTCTCTATCTCTCTCTGAGATACATAAGAATGACTAGTAAGTTTAGAAAACTGATTGATACAAGGCTTTAGATTATGTAAGAGAAATTGATATTAAAGTGTGATGTATATAGTATATATATATCGAATAGAATTTCATTGTTCTTATGACTAGACATATCTATGCTTACAGATGTTTTTTCTATTTCATATATCATGAACATATATCGAATATAATTGGTATAGTTAAGTCTCTTAGATTAACATTCATCAATAAATATATTCACAATTCAGACTGCGACATATTTTCATCTTAAATTTCTTCTATGATTTGCAGGAGGATGCCAATCGCGGCAAACCCAACTGGGAGCATCTGTCTGACGATTTGCATGTCCTGATTACCGTCGAGGATACTGAGAATCGCGCCAAAGTCAAATTGGCTCAGGCCGTTGCTGAGGTGCAAAAGCTGCTCGTGCCGGTAAGTCAATCCGTCAAAGCTATAGCAAATGCCATATATATCATTTGGCACTTTGCATTTCTATGCCCAACTCCCAACTCCTTTGATTAAAAAACAAAGTAAAATTAAATCAAATTAATTCAGCAAAACAGAATACAAAACAAAAATTGAGATGTTTAATTGTTGGCATGTTCTTAGTGCCAGTTGCCTATTTATATCGATTAATCAATTTGCTGTATCTTTCCACCTCAGTGCAATAATGCAATATAATTTTGGTAAAAACTTGTAGAGCTTCTATACTTTATACAATTATAATGCACTTTTGCTTACTGCACTGAGGTATCTGTATAAAATAAATAATGATCTCATTGCTAAAATTGTTAACCGACAAATTAATAATAAATTTTTTATATATTTTCATTTCTTTTACCAATCTAATATGCTTTGATGTATTTTGTTTAATACATTGAAAAATATCTACTACCACTACTACACAAAAACATACACACACACATGCGTACGCGTACTTGTACTAACAGCAAGCCGAAGGCGAAGATGAGCTAAAGAAACGTCAACTTATGGAATTAGCCATTATTAACGGCACATATAGGGACACAACAGCGAAATCAGTCGCAGGTACGTCAATCAAGATCTACATTTATAAGTGAACAACTATTTATACTCATACAAGAACAGCAGCAAGAAAAGCGAACGAAATAGAAGAACTTTTGTCTAATACCAACAGCTAATCCCAGTACTGACCAAAAAATAAAATGAAACCCGGCTTTGAGAGAATTCTGAAATGCATAAACTATGTGCTTTACATGCACATCAAGATATTAAATGCGATAGCAATAGCGTTAATCGATAATCGAGCTTCCTAATCCGTCTAACCAATAATGATATAATGAAAATGTTTTCCTCTGAATTTACATGGATTTTTTATACGGACAGCTTTCTCATGCGTTGGTTCTCCTTCTGCTTCTGTTCTGTATCCCGCAGTGTGCGAAGAGGACTGGCGCCGTTTGGTTGCTGCATCGGATAATCGCCTGCTGACGCCCACCTTATCCGGCCTGGCCACCCAGATACGTACACCCGCCAATGCACCGCTCGGCGCACCATTGATACTTAATCCACGAATGACCGTGCCGACCTCAGCGGCCAGCATACTGTCCGCCCAGGCAGCGCCGACAGCCGCCTTCGATCAGACCGCCCATGGCATGATCTTCGCATCGCCATACACCGACTACGCGAACTACGCAGCGCTGACCGCCAATCCTCTGTTGACGGAATATCCAGATCATAGCGGTGGGTTATTTGCTAGATAAACTACTACCTAAACCGTATCTCGTATCTATATAACTACAAATTATGATTTTCAATCAGCTAAATATTGATTCAATATACTCTTAACTATATGCGCCATAACTGTTGACACCAGCAAACACACACACACACACACACACGCACACACATCATTTTGAAAATTACACCAAAAAACCAAAACCGATAAAACAAAGTAAAATATGAACATCTAATAAGCCAGTTTACGAGGCGAGTCATCGATCAATTGAGTTATGGTTAGCCAAACGTCTTGAACTTTTCTTACCGAGCCAAGCTGCGAGCAATAATACTTACAACACTTACAGACATATAGTTTTCATAGATTGAAGTTAGTTAATGACTTCACGTTAAATTCAATTAATATTTGAACAAAAAAGATGAAGAGGAAGCGTTAACATCTCAGCTTAGAATAGCCCATAAACATGTGCACATTAAGTATACGCCCAGTTGCATGTTCACAAATTTTTAGTTTCTTTTCCTTTTTTGTTTTTTTTTTTTTAGTTTGTTTTATAATCAATTTGATTGATTGCAATTTGTGCTATATTTAAATTTCACGCTTATTAATTTGTTTATTTCGGAACCCTTCAGAGGCAACGTACAACAACTGCCTGGGCCAACTCGGCGTATGAAAAGTTGTAGCTCTTACAGATTTTTAAGTAGTTTCCATAAAAATTTGATAGACAATTTGTGGCTATATCTATCTATATAGAAGTCTGCAGATTTAATTGAGCCTCGAGCTCAGTATTGCAGGCATTGCAATTTCATGTTTATGATTCGCTTATGATTATTTCTGCAGTGCCATAAAGTATGCAACGCTAAATTCGATTCTCGCACGCTTTTAACCCTTTGCATCGCTTGATTTCACTTAACTTATTTTAATTTAACTTAATTCAATTCTTTTTTTTTATTTTTTGTTTTGCATGCACTGCACAGCTAACGATTACATTATTGATTTTATTACAACTCGAATTATAACAATTAATTTCATTCTAGAATTGATTCCTTTATTTTCCAATTAATTTTTTATCTGAATTCTCTGATATCAAAAAATATTTACAGTTGGTCGATATATGCATGCCGGCTCCGTCTTTTGAACTTTTTTTTGTTTGCGTGCACCAAGAATTTATTGAAGTCCGTAAATTGTTAGTTTCTAGTACCAGCTTAAACAATGTGTATCTACATATATCGATATATCGATACATCGATATATGTATGTATACAAACAAACAAGAAGAAGCAAGATTCTGCCGTTGACAGTGCGCAACACAGAACATATTTTAAACATATTGAAAGTAGTAATACTACATATTTTAACTATAGCTACACACACATATATTTATAAATATATATATATCTATATATTTATTTAGTAATGCACAACAACAACAACAACAAATACTCAAATACAAAACTGCAGCTTCTCTGTAAGCAAAAGAAAAAAAAATTAATAACTGAAAATATTGAACAAAACTGAAAATGAGAATGAAAAAAAAGAGAAGAAGTTACTTAAGTAAAAATGATTATTGCTCGTTGAGAAACTTTTTGTTAGTTCATAGGTCGCAAACATTTCTACAAAACTGGCAGCTAGCGATTGGAAAATAAGTGATTTTTAGGCGCTTAGAGGCAGATGTGTTTTATTTTTTGTTTCGATTGTAACTAATGTTTTGGGTGTGTGTTTCGTCAGCTCTCTTTAAACAATTTGCAAATTTTCTACTTTGGAACATGAGTATATCTAGTTGACAACAGCGGCAACAGCAGCAACAATGACGACACAGAAGTGAAGAATTTGTTGTTTGTTGTTGTCGTTGTTGTTTTGGGAACAATGAGTATTCAACTTACATACATACATACATACATATATAGACATGCATCCTACTTAAAGCCTTCAACCAAGTTGCTGCAAGTTTTTTGTTTAGCCATTTAAGTAGTGTATTTACATATGTCTATGTTTTCTAGTTTTCTATAAACATATACACATATATATCTCTATATATCTATATACGCTTAGGTCTTAAATAACTTTTGTTATTTATTTACACTTTTGTCTTTGGTTTTGATTTTACGGTGTAGGTTGATGTTTATTTAATTAGAATTTCTTTTTTTTTTTTTGTTCTTTGTTTTTCTCTATTTTTTGTTGGGTTTTCTGCTCTAATTAAGTGCAATATTTAGCTAATAGCTAATATTTTGTGTGGTAGCAGTTAAGCGCAGTATTTATGCACAAGTGTACCTTACGACGACAAACATTTGATTTCCGTACCGTTTGATTTTTTTCCAGTCAGTGCCATTTATATTTCGCTTGGTAGTAATTGGCTAGCAGCCGCACGTCGATTTTTTTTAGCATTTTAAAAAAAATATAAATACATATAGATATTAATCTTTTTATAGTAGTCTAGAGATGGAGCCTTGAATCGAGTTGGTGCTTAAACATTTGTAGACATAAGTTAGTTGAGGTTCTCAGGCGGCCGTCCGACAATATTTTGCACAACTAGTCAGCAAAAAGCGCGCATCAATTAACCAGACAGACAGACAGACAGATAGACAGCTGGAGGAATGCTAAAGAACTGTTAAAACAATAATAATAATCGTAATAGACATTTAAACGTGTGTTAAATGTATTTAAATATTCTTTTTTAGGCTAGGTTTGAGCTGAGCTGTCTTAAAAATCACTTATTTCGTCGACGTTGAAACCAGTAGCAAAGCAATAAGCAAAACAACATGCATATAAACATAAACATAAATACGACTCATTCCAAAGAAACAGAATTTAAATCTAAACAACAATTTACAGTATACACGATTGTTTTTGTTTTTATCTAAATGTATTTAATTGTTTAAAATATTGAAGAATTGGTATTTAGCAAATGAAACAGTGTCAAATGAAAATTGTGTGTTGTTTGAACGAAGAAGAGCAAAGAGCGAGCATAAATATATATTTCTTTCGATAGTGTATAAGTTTTGTAGACAATATACATATATACATACATGCATACCTGTCCACTTGTCCACCCGTATACCTGTATACCTGTATGTATGTGTGTATATTTATTGCCTTGAATATTATATATAATCTCTATATATAGCAACATATGTAACTATGTTTATATATATATTTATGCACATATCTACATGTATCGTATCGTATATTTTAGTAGGCGCCCTTAAGCAGCAACGTCGTTTGGCGGCTAACAGAGAACACCCCTATCAGCGTACAACGGTCGGAGTGCCAGCCAAGCCGGCGGGTTTCATTGAAATACAGTAAAAAAGAATAAAATAATAATTTAAAAAAAAAAAAAAAAGAAGAAGCACAATAGCAACGACAGCAATCAATTTGTTGTTTCATTGCATGAAACAAATGTAATTTCATTTTTTAAAATGTATTTATCTAAATCAAATTATTTAAATTTTTACTTCAAATGCTAAAGAAAGTTAACGATGAGTGTTATCATAAGGCCGCCATAATTAAAAAAAAAATAATAATAAAACAAGAATTTGGCCTTAATCAATTTAGTTCAATTATGTTAGATTTTGTATTTATTTTTGTTTTGCATTCAACGACTATAACAAAACAAAATTTGTATTCAAGTTTTCGAACAATCCTAAATCGAAAGTAAAATAAATAAATAAGCTTGTTGTGTGCCCTGCTGCTGTATGTACAATGAAACCCAGCCAGTCCAGTTGGCCAGGCCGGTCTGTGCAGCTCCGTAACTCAGTTAACTCAGTCCAATATATAACTCAAGCGCCTAACAGGTTAGTTGTGTTTCTACTCATCTATACAAATTGTTTCTTTATTACATTTAATATTTCCTCCACACGAGCTGCAGTTGGCATTGTGTCGCCCGCGATGCCCACTGCACCTCAGCTGCGAGTTTTGATTCGTTTTCCAAACACTCACAAGAGATAAAAAAATAAAATGAAAAAAAATATGAAGAAAAGTATCAGTGCAATAGACAGAAAGTAAAGCCGCCTTACGCTGTCAAACGTAAAGAATAACGCAAAGAAAATCACGTTGTTTTTTTATTATTTCTCTCTCTCTCTATATATATATATATATATATATATATATATATATATATGTAAAAATATTTTATTTTTTGTTAGTTTATTTTATTTCTTTGTTGACGACGTTGACTTGTGCCTTTGATGTTTTACAAAAACGAGAAAAAAATACAAATAAAATGAGAAAAGAAAATGAAGAAGAAGATGGGTGAGAAATTCGTGTATAATTTCTACAGCAGACTCGAAAGCAAAAGCAATTTAGTACACTTTGTATTACTCTTTATTAAGCCATATAATTATTATTATTATTATTATTATATATATCTATATATATATTATATATCTATGAATTATGAAATATGAATTTTATATGTGTATCTAGCGTCTAAGGCCCTGTTAGTCTGTAACGTTTACCTTGTATATCATTTCAAAATGTATGTTGCAATTGAACCGAAAGTGTACCAGAATAAAGATCAATGACTTTTGTTGAAGTGCAACCCGAACACAGAAAACAAAACCAGCAAACAACAGCAAAAAATGCATCCAAGTCTTATAATTTCACAATGTCTACAATGATTTTGGAAATGCCATCCGGGCATTCAAAAACAAAAAAACAAATTTTTTCTAACGCTTTCCGAACTTAACACAAAAAATAAAAGAAAACAAAAAGAAAAACACTCCTATGTCGTCTCGCATAACTCATTGATCACCTCTCAAAGAAGAAAGTCTATTAAAATCATAATTTTACTTTAATCCAGAAAACGAAACACTTAACTTTTGTTTGCAACTCTAGTGCCTTAACTTAAGTATTTAACTGTAGAGCTAAGCTCTGTGTACGCACACTTCTAGCCAGCGTGGGGCCTGATGTACTACTACTACTACTACTAGCATAAGCACCACCACCCACCGCCCACAACCACAACAAACAACAACCACTACTACTATACTACTAGTCCGGGGCATAACTATGCTTAACGTCTGTCTCATCTACCCACACATACTCCTATACTCCAACCACACACGCACACACACTCTCTCCTTAGTATTTTAATGATAATAATAATTGCAACGACTTGAGCATAGAGTCTCCACCCACTACCACTACCACGTATAGATATATCTTGATGTGTATTTAACAGACTTAATCTATAAGCTTAATACGGTTCTGGTATCAGTAATACATATGTTTAATAATAATATCTCTCTAGCCTAGTAAGATGAATACTTGTGTAACGTTCTATAAAATTGCATTTGCATTCGCTTACAAATCCTGTTATAACTTTTCACACACACACACACACACACACCCACACACGCACACACACACACTCATATACAGATCTATACAAATACAAATACTAAATTGATTCTAATGCCATGCTGAAGAATGTCTCTGATTACGAATATATCAATAAAGATACAAATTCCCTTCTGGCTCATGCTAAAACTACAAAAAATAAAAAAAAATCCATTAAATTTTAAACAATGTAAATAACGCTTTACCTTGGCATTTTCTCCAAAAACAAAATTATTATTTAAATAATTTGATAGCCAATGCACCTGCAATTTTATTTTATACATTTTTTTATATATATTTTTCTCTAATCTTGAAATACTCTATAGCATTTACATATGTATAAAAACCATAAAAATATCAAATGATATGTGATGTAATATTATTGCTAATTTCAACTAACCAAAGGCCAAGTTAACTAAACAAAGAAAATAAAAGTAAAAAGAACAAAACAAACAAGCATCAGAGCGTAAAAAAATGAAAATACTAGTAAAATGAATAATAATAATAATAATGTTTTTGTAAATTACTCGAGCAATTCCTTTGCAGCGTCTTGAATAACCAATAAATGTCTCTTAAATAACAGTTTGACAAACAATATACGAAACAACTATAAACATTTAATACACCTATAGATTTGCACTATCTACGATTTAGTTTGTGTTCGTTCTCCATCAACTCGAAGCAATTTCGTTGCAATCTCAAGTACAAACTGAATGCTTTTTCATTTTATAGATTTTATTTATTGTCGAGAGAAAAGAAAAGAAAAAGAAAAGTTACTAAACGAAATCTTGGCCTGCATGTTGTATGCCCTGCTCTTAATTATCTATTTACTGTCTTACACTTTGCATACCATACACATTTAATATGTATATATATCTACGTATATATACAAACAAATATGCCCGCTTTCATTTAGTAACTTTTTGTGTGCTCATAATTCGCATATTCAAAAATATCTCTATATATTTAGGTATTTCGATTATGAAACACGAAAACGATTTAACTAACTGCTAACCATTTATTAATACTCAATTTCCATTTCTATGACTTTTTTTATTTACATGCTAACAAAAAAAAATATATCTATAAAAAAAAAAATACAAAAACCTAAAACAAAATCCACCAACACATCTGAAAAAAAATACATAAAAAAAACTACCAAATTTGCTAATCAAAAACAACGCCTACGCCTGCCCTCTGCCGTCTACGCCATCCTCGTTTTGGTTAGATGCAACTGCCAATGAGAGACAGTTGCAGCCAGATGAATGCAGCAGCAGCAGCAGCAACAAGGAGCAGCAGCAGCTGGAACGGGCGAGCGGAAGCTGTCTGTGGGCAGCATTGTGTGCCATGTTGTATGGAATGTGATATGCTAATTGCAAGTAGTGCAGCAACACTTGTCACTGACAAATACTAATGAAACAAATACATATGCATATATACATATTCACACGCACACCCATCCACCCACCATGCATATACATTCAGCGTCTGTGGCCTGTTGCTTGCGCCTGCATCAGCACTCATCTGTATGCAACAGCAGCAACTGCAACCAGCAACAGCAACGTCAACAACAGCAACAACAACAATATGAAGAGACGAAGCAGAACAATGTATTGAATTTTGTGGCCATTTCTGTTTGCGTTTTGCCAGCCAGTAAAACAAAACAAAAAACAAACAAACAAACAATTACAATAACAAATCAAACATAGTTTTATAGCTTAAATTAAAGAAGAAGAAACAAAAAAAAAAACACACACAATTATAAGTTATAGTACATAGTGAAAAGTGCAGCGAACAAATGCAAAAAAAAAAAAAGAAAAAAAAATACTTAATTCAACTGCAAATTTGTATGCATTAAACAATATACATTTGTTTAAATGCCATAAAAAACATCAAGAATATCATTTAAAGAATCTCTAAAAAAAAAAAAAAAATGAAAAAAGCATCATATTACATTTTTTGAACAACTCGATGAAGAATCTTTTTTTTAAATATTATTTAAACTAAACTAAAAAAAATCTTGTTTCATCTGTGTAATAATGAAAACACACAGACACCCACACACACACCCACAGCCACACACACCTCTACACAGACCCTACTCATTATAGGCAGCAAATGAATAAATTGTTTGCGCAGCTTATGTTCATGTTTTTAACATATATATTTTTTTTGTTAAATTGACGCAAATTCTTCGTTAATGAAGTATTTCGATTATGATTATGTTATATACCATACACACACACACATATAAATATTTAGTATATAGTTAATGCGGCGCGCTCTCGCGCTGATTGTGAGTTAAGGAGAAGCGCGTGCGCTTATTAAAATTAATAAGTAAAGCAAATAATAATACAAACTGCAAGTAACAGCCATATTTAGTTAATGAAAAGTAACGAATATCATGCATTAATAATGTACAATTAATAAATATATATATATTTGTAACCTACCTAATGTTAATATTGCGCTCAAGCACAATGTATTATACATAAAAAACATAAAAATAAAACAAAAAAAAAAAAATCAAAAATAATAAAAAAAGTTAAACCATTTTTTGAAAATATGAAAACCGAAATTCTTTAATTTAAAGTGAATGTTGGCAGTTATGAAGAGTGTTAAATTTTATATAAATTTATTACAAATGTTTTTTGTTTTAAGTCAAATTCTTGCTTTCATAGAGAAACTCTTTTAGCACATTCAACCTATTAGCAGCTAACAATTATAACAATTAAACAAAAACAAAAGGAAATTGCATTTAAATTATGGTACAAAAGAAAAACGGCTACATTTTATTTTAAATTAAAGAATTTTCCTTAACGCAGCTAAATGATATATTATAATTACGCTAAACCGATCGAAACAAATATGTAATTAGTGTGCCTTTCAAACATATTGCAACTAAGTTAAATGTAAACTTATCTTTAAACCGGCGCAAATCAAAAGAAAACAAATAAAACCAGCTATAAAATTGCATAGGATCGAAACGCTAGGCAGCAGCAGCCAACTATACACTATGAAATTATAATACAAAATTTATGTGAAGCGACATACTCAATACATAAACAAATTACACGATAATTAAACTAACTATTTAACGATGATACAATCTAACTATTATAATATGTATATTTACGCTAGTAACGGAAATCGTGCAATCGTAGCAACGCGCACCGCCAAAATTATCAAATCTTTTGGTGTGCTGCCTAATTAAAATTCGTCGCGATGGGCATCCGTTTCGCTTATCCGATTTTGAAATTCAATACAATTGATGATTGTGACTAAGTTAATACAGCCACTATATGTATGTAATCATGTAGTGCATAGGAGTAAGCTAAACGCACTTGCATTGTGTTAACGTTAATGGGTATCAATTATATATAACATTATTCATTCGTCATCAATCAAGCATAAACCCATTGCGAATCCACAGAATTCTTGCGATTCTGTTCAAAACAATTACATATATATATACATATGTATATATAAATATATACGCAACTGTAACAAAATCAAATTAAATTATGTACAAGTTTTTGCATCAAAATAAATGTTTATAAAAAAAAAAAAACAAACAAACGAAATGATTTTCAGGAAAATGTTTTGCCGTGTGGCAAGTCACGCTCGATGCAGCTGCTAATTGGAAGCCAAATCATATTAGCCCTTGCATATTGACCAGACAGTTGTTGGCCAGCAAACCAATCATTGGCAATTGTTTGCTGAGCGACGCCTGATGCATTCGAAGCCAATAAAAGAACTCACATGCAATGGAATTACAACAGCCCCTAGATATGCAAGCCATGTCACTTTAGGAGTCAAGCTCTGATTGCGCTGTGGCTGACATCCAAAAATCCATTGCATCCTGGCTGCCCACAAACAATAGATGAGAGTTGCATACATAAGCAATGTGCAATGGAACCATAAATATCAAAAGTGCGTAAGTTGATTTAGTGATGGTGCTAAACACTGCTTAACAAAACAAAACTTCTATTTTGTCACAAGCGTGAAAAAGTATCAAGAAATGAGATTTAGAAAGCAGCTTGCTGCCCATGGCAACATGCAAAGACTTAAAAGATGACAGCATCTGGACCGCAGGGGATTCTTGATATAAATAAGAGTACCAGGAATAAGGAAGTTTGGATTTAACATGTGTATCCTGATACGATAAATATAATGCTGGCTTACAGGCCTACTCACGAGCTGAGTCTCAGAGCTCTTTTCGCTGTAGATTTCTAAGACATCTGTGTATCTGAGTATTGAAATTGGAATATGAATATGAATATGGATCAGATTATTCATTTTATATACATGTATCTCCTATATATCAAAAATAATTTTGTGACTGTTCTCATACACAGAAAAAATATATAAAAATATATTTTATTTATTTTAAATTTATATTATCAAAAATATCAACTTCAGTCCATTAAAATTTTCGAGAATTATATATTCACATATATGCATGTATATAGATATAAACACCTCATTTAGGTAAGCCTCGTCTGCTTTTACCTTGAATCTCGTTTGGTCTCATTGAAAATTCTGTATTTCCAACTGCGCAGCCAGATTGCCTGTTAATTGAAACGTTTTCGCTGCCTTTTCAGTAACCAATCAGGGCGGGGAAGTATCGAAAGGCATCATAATCCTGTTGCAATGCAACATTTATCAGTGCATTTTTTCAGCGAGCTCAACTGCCATACCTCCATGCATATATACATGCTTTTTTAAACGGCATTAAATGTATGCGTGCACCCAGTTATGTGCTGTGGGCGTGGTATGGCTGCAGATGCTCCCCTTTGTCGGGACTTAATTACGCTCGTTGACGAAGTGAAAAGCGATTCCTGCGCCCGACTGCTGGGGTTGTGCTTGTTTTTCTGCTGCGCTCCCGGCAATTCTGTTATTAAATTTGCGGGCTTTTGAAAAAAAATCAGTTTATCCACTCGTTAAATGTGAAAAGGAAAGGCAGAAGTCGTTTGAAGAGCCTCGCCTAAAAGAGCAGTAAATGCTGTTGCTACTACTTATTGATTCGTATATTTTGTGCTGCAGTGTGGCTCCATGTTGGCCAAGGCGCGTAATAAACGGTCACATATATGCCGAATGAGGGCTCAATTAATTAAAAGAGAAATATTTCCGCCACGGCTAGACGTGTGGCTCATTGACGTGCTCTGCATGTTTCTATTCGGGTGCATGTGATAGTCAGGCACTGTAGTCCATTCGCAACGCAACTGTAATCTAATTATGGTAAAAATCCGTTGCATACTTTCAGGCGACGGCACGTAGGTGTCTACGAAAAAGAGATGAGAGCTGCATGCAGATGCAGTTTGCTGCACGCATATCAGGCACACTTGCTGAATGTCTAGCAATAGAAATATTCATATTGCTCAGCAAAATTGGGAAGCTGATTGAGCAAAATTTTGAACAAAATATAATTTAAAAAAAATTACAAAAATTTTAATTCAATTTTAATTATTATTTTTATATATTTTTAAGCACGCTTTTTATGTCCATAAAACATATTTGAGTTATACAAATAATATTAATACTTGATATAAAAATATGTGGTTTATTATATAAATACTATACATATGTATGTATGTATTACTGTGTGACCCTTTACGTTTGCTTTGCAATAAATTGCAGGCTCTCACGACACACACGTTCCGCACTAAATTAAATCAATTACTTTTGCGCATTCGATTTCCTTTTTTGTTCGCCCTGGAATCCGCCGGGTAGAAATCTGAAATTTGCTGTTTTCAGTGCTGACTCGGCCGAGGGACAGATTTTCAGCCTGCATACAGAATTAATTATAAGATTGTTAATAATATTTATTTATCTGACAGCAATTTGTTGCGCAGTCAGATTCTTTTAGTGAATTTTTGAATTCCACTCGTTGACTTTGCAAAAAAGCTGACCTTATGCCAAATTACATTAAGCGATTGGCGAAATCGGCGAAAGAAAATAAAATTATGCATAAATGCCTGCATGGCCATCAGGATAAATCAAATGGCAACAGGTGAAAGTGCATGCGCTGCAGCTGTGTCGAAGGCGCAACAGAGCTCTGTTAGCGACCCTTAAATACAGTTGCAATCGACCAGCGCTGTTCAGTTCCCTAACAGCAGGCCAGTCGTAAGGATTAAAACAGTTTGCGATACGGACCAGAAGTTGACATACGTGAAAAAAAAAAATAAATAGAACAATTTTTTTTAAGTTAAAGAAAAGTAATAAACGCTATCAATGCGTAAAGCGATCGTTTTTGCTTTAGTTTTTATGTGGTTTTTTATGTGGCTTGGCGCCATGGAAACTTCGACAACGAAAGCTCTGAGTTTTCGGCCACCACATTTTCATGAAAAGTGTCTCCATGGTCAGAAACAGATTGACGATTGCTTCAAGGATTTGCCGTCACATCTCATGGAATTTCTGCAGGACACCAAAGTGCTCACAGGTCAAAAAGAAATCGTTGCCCAGTGCACGTAAGTTGCTTTTGGAGCAGAGACAACTGCCCTAAAAAGTGTTTGTGAGACGTGAAAATTGTAAATCAAAATTAGTTAATCAATTCACATTCTGTTGAATTCATCAAAATTTTTAAAATTTTAAAATACTTTGTAACAAACAAAAAACAGTGGGAATCAATATATTCGCATTTAAAAAAATTACAAACTTAAAAAATTTAATTTTACAAATTACAAACTTAAAAAATAATATATTTTACAATAAAAATGCATTAAGTAACGAATTTTTGAAAATTATTCCTAGCGTATTTGATAAATGTATGAAATGCTTCGATGACTTCTCAGCACAATGCCTACAGCACCAGGAGCTTAGCTTATTCAAAAAAGATATCACTGGGGTTATTAGCTTTTTCGGAATGTTTTGTGCAGACAATGACTTTCAGCAAGGTGAGGAATACAAGTATTTTTAAATTTTATTAAATTCTACATAATCTTAATAATATAAATAATAAAATAATTAATAATAATAAAATATAATAAGTAAACGAAAATTTTAATCGTTACTAAATTTTTTTTGTTAATAAAACATATTTTAGTGTAATAAGCTGCATGCCCTTCGCTGTCATTCTCACTTCTACTTTTAGATTTATATCGCCATAATTGCATCAAATTAATTCTTATATTATTTATTATTTCCAGATTATATGCGGTATAAAAATTGCTTTGCAAATTCATCGCAGGATTGGATACGCTGCACCTCCGACATTGAGAAAGCACGCGCAGCTGAATTGAAAGACGACAATCGCAATTCTGGCAATAAATTGCTGAAGTTTTGTTGGTAAGCTGAGCCCTACAACCTTACCTGACGAAAAACTAGTCAACTATAAATTTGTCTACAGTGACTATTTGGTGTACGAGAACTGTGCACACAAGGGCACTCGATATACGAGCTTAACAAATTCGTCACAGTTTGTGTGCAAAGTTGTCAAGATGTTGTCGGACGAGGACTACTCCAGACACTGTCCACAACTGGAGGAAACCTGCTCCAGTGCCCCTAACATTTCATTTATCTGGAGCAGCGCCTTGCCCTTAGCACTGATGTTTCTTCTGAGTTCCGTGCGTTATCATATCGAGCAGTAAATTGGAGTCGATCTGTATGAGGTTGACGTGGTTATTATCTATTTATTATTGCACATCATTTAGTTCTTAGATTATCCCGAATGCTCAATAAACTACAGCAAAACTAATGGCAGTTGATTTAATTAAAATGGAAGCTACTTTTTTTTTAAAGAAGTTTAGCAGATGTTCATGTCGTGATTGATATAAAAAACAGAAAATCATTTTCTAGGGCAAGCATGAATTTATATATCTTTATATTTATAGGAAAGGAGAAAGAAATGTTTAGCTATTAAATTGTTTTGATAAAGTCTTAAATGTTAGCATTAACACCGCAAATTTTATGGTAATAACTGTTTAAACAGGTAAACTGTTTAAACATGTATTCATCAATATCAAGTATTGCGGAAAACGAATTTAATTTACTCAGCGCGTGCGCACTTTGTGTAACAATTCGTAAAAGTCGCGATGTAAAAGTCAAAGATGTAAATAACAGCGCTTTAACAGAGCGCTGTTAGTGACCTTTAAGTCGCAAGGACAAGGAAATGGATAAGCAAACCGAAAAGCATGCGTGGCCGTTGCCAAGGTGCATGCGCTGTGGCTAACAGAGCTCGAACAGCGGCCCAACAGCGCTCTGTTAGGCAGCCTTAAATATTGAGCGAATTGGCCGAGCCGATTCAGTTGCTCGGGAGCGAGCGAATTGAAAGGACTGCGGGCATACGGCACGCAAATACGCATCCTGCTTAGTCAAACAAAAACATCGCGACTCGCAATAACAAGTAAAGTGAAAATAACAATGTGCGTAGGGTTAAAGTTTGTTGCAGCTCTCGGCTGGGTGTTGGTGCTCTGTGCTTTGTCATTACGGCAACAGGAGCCACATGTTGATCTTGATGTCTGTGGCGACTCCCAAAAAGTTGTTGCCGTTTGCTTCAAGGAGTCGTCATTTCTAATGAAGTTTCTGCACAACGACAAGACAACCAATGAGGATTTGGCTGGCAACTGCGAGTAAGTCTCGACTGGATTAGAGACACTTGCCTCAGTAGGTGACAATAAATTTTCCAATCTTATGCCAAAATATTCAGAAATAATAACAAAGTGTAAAGTTAATAACTTGTGCTTATCTTCAGCTAATCGAGACAATTAAGTCTATAGAAAATGTCTAAAATTTATTTGTAGCGCTTTGAATCGCGGCTTGGAATGCTTTGATGTCTACACTAACCGCTGTCCGCGGAATCGAAAGCCCAACTTATACAAATATAATATTTATAGAGCTTTCCAGATGTTCAAAAAGTTTTGTGCCGATGAGAATGTGCAACGAGGTAACGAGTTCAGTGATTGTGACTATAAACCGAACCTAATACGTTCAGCTTAGTCCAAGTTATAAACGATTTCCTCTGCAGATTATCAGCTTCGCAAAGATTGCTTCACGGCAATTTATCCAGATTGGAAAACATGCAGCGCTGAGTTCCAGAAAGCCATCGTTGACGACAAACTAAATACGCCCGAAAAGTGTGTGGAGTTTTGTTGGTGAGTTTCCTGTGCTCATTACGGCCAGGGGAAATCGTTGACTTTAATTTGTTCACAGCGCACGTTTCGCCTACGAGAACTGCATCTACCAAAGCGTCCGCTACAAGTGCAACAAGATGCCGGCCAGGTTTGCGCGAGAAACAGCCAAAATAATGTCCGGCGAGAAGCACTTCACCAACTGTCGTCAGCTGCAGGACATTTGCGCCTTTGCCGCAGACATTTCGTTTATCTGGCACAGTATTTTGCCCCTGGCTTTGGTGTTGCTGCTGCGCTACGTTCGCTACTACATCAAGAAGTGAATTGGTCTCGGACTGTCTGCGCTTGCTGTGGTTGTCGGCGTCCACTTGTCAGTGCAAAGCATTGGGATTATCGTGGATAAGTGTGTGATTTCTCGGAATAGGATTTAGGTCAGACAGTGATACTAGCTAGTCTCAAAATTGTACTTTAAACCACCTATGTATATATATGTGTATATGAAATAAACTCAACATTAATGTGCTGCAATCCATAAGTGATTTATGTTCTTTCCTGGTGGCAAATAGATGTTCGGCAGGGCGTATACGTGATGTACTCAAAGCATCAACATCATTTTCATTAAAATGTTTAACTCAACTTTGTACAAAGGTCGTTGCATGCTTTGTAACTTATTATCATAATGGAGGCTTAACTGTAGCTTGAGCTGTCAGCGTGGACAACTTTCCACGAGTGAAAAGTTTAATTTCATTTAAACTAACATAATTGTTGCTGGCCATGCAATTAGCTAGTTTTCAAACTGAGTGTTAGTCGAGGGGCTCTCTTCGCTAAGTGCATTTATAGAAAATTAATTTCAATTAATTTAATGTAAAACGCAAAGAGCGCAACAAATGCTTACATCTATTTGATTGGCATTCAATATTTGAAATGGATAAATTCTCTCAACATTTCACATTTCATGTAAATATTTGAAAAATGACAGCAATTTGAGGGGCAGAAATAAATAAATATTTTGCACGAATTCTGTGGACTTTAAACACGAGCTACGTTGAAAATCTGTTAAAGTCTACAAACACTTAATTATGCGTGTATACAAGCTCTTTGCTGGGGGACTGGGAACTGGGAACTGGGGTACTTGCCACAGGATTGTCAACAGAGCGAAGAGAGATGCCACAGGGCATGCGCTGCATGGAGCCGAAGTTGAAAAGCGTTCCGATTGAGCCTTAAATATAGCGCGAATTGACTGAACGCGCTCAGTTGGTCGGCAGCAGGCGAATCGCAAGGACTAAATCTGAACGGAATACGCATAGCAATCGAACGAACACAGGCATCGAACAGCCGTAGCGTAACTCGTAGCAACAAGTACAAGTAGCGAAATTAAAGCGTCGCCGACGAAATGTGCGAAATGAAAGTCTTTGTCTCGGTTGTGTGCGGCGTGATGCTAGTTTGTGGCTCGGCCGGAGCGCAGAACAAAAGCCAGGAGGAGCTGCCTAATGTGAATGGCTGTGGCAGCACTGAGAAGATGGTTGATGATTGCTTCAAGGACTTACCGCCGCACCTGATGGAGTTCCTGCAGAACACGAAAATAGTCATAACCAAGCAGGAGATCATTGCGAAGTGCAAGTAAGTCCCGTCGGGATTACGGACACACACGAAAGCGGTGCCATCAAGTGTGATTAGATGTGAGATGTGTGCTTGAGTGCTACTATAAATAAAACACCTCCGCAGGTGGCATTAGGCGAATTTATTATTGATTAACCACTCAGATGCTTGAGTAATTCCTCAAGAGTTCCTCGAGTTCATAATTAATTTATGTTCGGACTTTATTCGCGCAAAGAAAAAAGTTTTGTTGCCATCATTAAAAGGGTTAACTTCGACGGACCTCACTGCCAGCCAAACAGAGTGGAAAATTATCGGAAAGAACAACAAAGCCGAAATAAACAAAAAAAAAAAAACTTTTTAATTACATAGTTAAGTTCTGCATTATCGTTCGATGAAGGCAACGTTCATTTGCTTCCTAAATTGACGCGCGGAATTTAATTTTTGAAATTGAATCACCAATTAACATAAAACGAGTCTCGAGTGATGGAAGCATACGATATTTTCGAAGAACTCCTTCTCAGAATGTGTGTGCCATTATCAGAGCTATAAGTAATTAATAAGAAATCAATTTTGTTGTAGAGTTTTCAATCGCGGAATGCAATGCTTCGATGCCTACTCGAAACGCTGTCTGCAGAACCGAAAGCTCAGCTTGTATAAAAATAATATTGACGGTGCTCGCAAGTTCTTCAAGAAGTTTTGTGCCGACGAGGACTTTCAGCGAGGTAAGGAGACCTTTGGTGTTTGTGACTGTTAGCTTCAGTTAGTCTTAAAAAATAATTCTAAATATACGAAATAAATTTTGTTATTTTATGAAATCACTTTCCGACAGTTCAGTTCAAAATTCAGCAAGTGTTAGTTCGTTAAGCTGGAAGCATTATTTTCTACTTTCATTTCCATAATTGTTGCGGCAAATGGACATAATTCGTTATCTACATCAATAATAATATATGACTAAAGGTGTTGATGCTTCAAGTACGATAATTCTCAGAATAGTGACAATTAGCTCAAATTAATGCATGAATATGCAAAAGTAGCTGCATGGCAGACTCAAGAAACTATCACAGAAAAAGGATAACAACAGGAAATGAGACAATTGCTACTCGAATTGATACTTTAATAGCAAAGCTATAAAAAACTTAAAGACTGAACTCTGAGCCAATCTGATAATGTAGAAATGCTGATAAAGTGTGTCAGACTAAAGTTGGAATTGAATGTCAATGTATGTAAATATATATATATGTAGACACATTCCTGGAAAACTCATGTTAAGCGAAAAAAAAATATTTTGTTTGGAAAAACCGTGCTAAGTGAAAATGTACTAAAATGAAAATATTTATTTGTTTAAATTGACTCTTTTTGGCTTTAAACACAGAAATAAAATAGCTTTTCAATATTTTTCTTATGATAAATCACTGGTTTTTAAAAAAGTCAGTCATCAGCGACTGTTTGCGCTTGTCGATATCTTTAAGCACCTCCTCATCTGTCTATTGATGGTCCGTTTAAAAAATAATTTACAAAATATTTTCGGAATTTTTGCCAAATTCCAATCCTTCTGTAATGCCACTCGTCATAAGCTTCATTCCTCTAAAGATATGACTTTTCGTTTTAATGTTTTTCCCCAACCAGTTAATTGAAAACTGAAGAATGTATGTTTTTTTGTAAGACTTATAAAGTTTTTACATGGAGAATGAAAGTCGTGTTGAATGTGGACATAAGAACACAAAACAAAGCAGGAAAACATAACTTCAAAATATTTATCGATATTTTATTTATAGTCGTGTTAAATCGAAAAAAAATCGTGTTAAACGAGGAATGAGTGAAATTCAGGAACCGTGTTAAACCGAAATCGTGTTAAGCGAGCACCGTGTTAAGCGGGTGATAGGTGTATTATATTTTTGTTTGTTTCAACAAAATTTATAAACAACATAATTTCGGAAATACATATATTTTAAATTAAATATCAGCTTTTTTTATAGTTATAATAGTTCCTCTTTGATAAAAAAAAGTTCGTGCTATTAAACAACGTAAAAAGCAATTCTGAATATGTAGAAAAGTGCGTTAGTTTGAAAAGTGTTAAATGAGTTAGCTTCGTGTTTATGAAATTATGTTGACAGACCGCCGGTATCGTAGCTAAAATTTTATAAACGTTTAAAGCAAAAATATAGGAAAAAAAACATTTTAGACCAAGCCCAAAATACATTGAAACTGAAATAAAAATAATTTTCCTGATAGATATCTTTGCCGGGTTATGCCTCATTGGAGGAGGTATCATTAGAAAGACAAACAATTGAAATTCATGGAGCGAGGCGATAAGTAAGCATAAATCTAATATTTTTCAATAAAAGGCACGTACAAGGTTAAAGCTGTATGCCTGCTGGCCGCACAAATGACAAGAAATATTTACGAAAAATGTAAGACGAACAAAAAACTCATTCATATGCATTCACATGCATTTATCAAGACACAAATAGAGAAGCAGATACAAGATATTGTTTGAGACAGGCTACAGATACAGGATATAGCTAGAGAGATATCTAGTTGCGTCTGCTTCTTCCCCGTTTGCTGTGCTCGACAAAGTGAGATGTGAAAAATTGAAGATAGTTTTGTTATGAACAGTTAATAAAAAAGTAAAGAAAATAATGAACAAAAGAATAGATTTTCTAAAATATGTATGCAAATACATGCAAATATAAATATAAAATAAGCTAACCAACGAAACAAATTAATTACAGAGTTTGAAAATATGTATTATTTACAAATTGGAAGTAAATATACAATAATAATCAGTCGGTTGGGTCAACTGCCGCAATTGAGATAAGAATCGAACGACGCAATCAAAACAGAAAAGAAAAATAAACTCATTTCAGGTTTCATTATTAATTATGTAATTAACCTATACTAAAATAAGTTAATATGAATCATTTTGTAGTTCGTTAGCATGCCAACTACATTTTATGTTGAGCAGCACTCGGGTATCCAAATAATATTGACTTTTACTTTTCATCTCGTGCTGCTTTCTCTGCAGATTATTTGCGGCATAAGGATTGCTTTACTTATATACAGGTGGATTGGATAAGCTGCACCACCGACTTCGAGAACATCCTCACCGATGATTTGCATGACGACAAGCGCAATGTTACAGATAAATTCATGGAGTTCTGTTGGTAAGTAAATTGAGCTCATGTTGCCAGCGGAAATCGGCTAATCTCTTATCATTTGCCTGCAGCGCACGTTTCGCTTACGAGAATTGCATCTACAACAGCGCCCGGTACAAGTGCTACAAGAACTCGGCCAAGTTTGCACGCGAAACCGCCAAAATGTTGTCAGACGAGAAGCACTTCAGCAACTGTCGCCACCTGGAGGACATGTGCGCCCATGCCGCACGCATTTCCTTTACCTGGAGCAGCATTTTGCCCCTTGCATTCGTGTTGGTGCAGCGCTGCCTGCCCCACTTCATCCGGCAGTAAATTGGCCTTGTTCTGTGGCTGGTTGTGGTTGTTGTTGTCCAATTGTAAATGCAAAGCATTGAGTTTTTCGTGAATGGGCGTGTGATTCTCTTGGGTGGGTACTGGGTCGGACAGCGACACTTGTTAGTCTTTAAGCTGCATATTAATCGTATCTTTATATCTCTTGTATATGTCTACTGAATAAACTTTACCTTAGTTGTGAGACTTCTTCAATGTATTCAGCCGTGATTTATTGCTAATGGAAATGAACTTGATGAGCTTGAACTATCTATCAGCAACTGTCGAGGCCACAAGGCGTATGAGTGATATGCCAAAATGATGGACAAAGCAAAGCATACATACATATGTATATATATGTTTATATATACAAATGACAAAGTCAAGATTCGTCGCTGGATAAGCTGAATTAGTCACGTGTTCAGTTTGAACTTTGCGAACTTTTTCTTCCACTTAACTCCGCCTAATTTATCTTCGTGATTTTGAGTTCTTTCGACGGGCCATTTGCAGTCTGACAGCAAACTTTCAGCTCGGCAAACTGTCTAGCAGGAAAAGTAAATAGCCCGTCGCATCCAGCAAACTTTCAGTTGGCTCAGTCTCAAATATCTGGGCACGTGTGCGGTATTCAGGTGTGTTTCAGGTTACTCAACTTGCTGTTTTGAATACGAGTCACTGAATCTATAAAAGAATTTAATTTATTCATGCTGCTCCGTAAGAAAATCAATATCCATTTAGTTGCGCTGCCTCAAAGAGCGCGCCTGCAACCCATTACCAGGCCAAAGGCGCTGCACTTGTGCCCGGTGTGCGGTAGCAAAATCACAGCATAAAATGTTTAGAAAGAAGTTTTTTTTCTTTTCAATTTTGTATGAACTAACAGTTAATGGGCAAGAACAGGCAATTAGTTACTGTTGTCGATTCAATAACTTGTTGCTGAGTGCTCTCTGCCCTTAAATGCACAACATGAGAGCTGCTCGACTTTAACACGACAGGCGCAACAACATGCTGAAATATCAATATAAATGCCACTGCGAATCAAAGTAATAATAAATGCAGCATGTGGCCACATGCAGGCTGCAGGCGAACGAGACTTTTGTGTAATTCGTTGCATAAATGGTCAACGATATGTACCACAATCAAAAATATTTTTTAATATTCAGTCAGCAATGTATTCAAACAAACTGACGTATTCATGTTTATTGCATTTCCATTGAATGCTCAACGGCGGAATAAAGGCTGGCATGGCAAATCACACAAAGTTGACTTCAATGAAAAATCACAAGAGTTTTCTATTGTATAAAGGTAAGAATAACTGACAGTAAATACATGCCAAATGCTTTAACAGTCAGGTGGGCTAGGTAAAAGTTGAGTTAAAGAATTTTGGCAAAATCCTAAAGGATATTAGTTATGTCAAAGATATATTAAGTGTTTTTTGCAGAAATGTCAAATGTAACCGACCTGCCTGCTTGCTACATTTCTCACAAATTTCAATTGCATTCGTGGAAAAAGCAGGAACATAATGTGTTTGTTCTAAAAGTAGCTTTAATATATACGCAGCAACAGAAGTAGCTAGAACTGAAGATATCCACTTCAATCAAATTAAATTCTTTAGAAATATGTTGATGCTCCAGTCACGATATTTTCCAATCAGATCCTCTGCACTGGCTTCGCTTTAAAGTTGCCTCTTAATTATTTATTAACGCCGCTATTCATGCTTTGGCCATGTGGTCGTCTTGATTACGGTCAATAGATGGTTAACCTGTGCACTATTCGCTCTCAATTCGCAGCGCCAACCTAATTGCTTTTTCAACACAGTAATAAAGCTAATAGTGCTGCAGACTCAACCAGCACACAAGGTGGCGCAATTTCATTAGGGGAAAGGAGGACGTGCAATAGATACAAATCAGGTCAGTTTCATGCTGGAGCATTGATTGAGAGCTTGTTAGAAAAACACTTTGAGTTTTCAGACTCACTCTTCAAAGCAGTTTAAATTTTAATGTTTTAATTATTAAAAACACATAAACAACTAAAAACTAATTGCCAATTTAATTGGAAAATGTCATAAATGCCATAAACAGACATTGCTTTCATTAAAAAAAAATTCTTGGAACTGGAAGTGCATAAGTTTCAAAGCCAATAATTGCAAGTTTAGTAGAATGCATGCGAACAAAATGTAAAGTGTTCAGATTGACGAATGGTGAATACCCTCATGAAACAGTTTATACAAAGTTGGCTCAAGACATCTTAAGAAACTCGCATATACATATGCACCTGGATTGCTGCCTGGCGTTACAGCACTTACTCTAAAACAGAGAGAGAGACTGACTTGTAGATAAATATATATACATACAGACGATTGTTCACGTGTTCACAAAGGTTTTCTTGTATTCAAATTTTACTTTTACTATCTGCAAATTCAATCTATGACCCTTGACATACCATTGATAATCATTAAATAATCTATATCAGCTGCCATAGCTCAATTGGTTAAAGCTGATGCAGCAGTCAGAGAGATGCAAACAAACTTTAGGGAAGAGCATATACATCGAACTTTTATAAAAGTTTAATACTTTCTCTTTATACCTGCTGGAACAATCAACCTACAACGCCTACCCCTACACAGCCCTACGCCCACTACCTTTATAGCGAAAATATTTATGTACAAATTAATAAACAGCATGAACTTTGCCCCGCACGTAATTATTATTGTTTTTGCAATGAAGTCATATTAGTTTTTGCAATTCATGCCAGCAACTTTGTTGGACTACAAACTGTTGTTTGAACGCCATGAAGCCCCATTGAAAATGTTTGTTTTAATTGAAAAAGTTGAAGCAGCTGTTGGCTAACTGCCTGTGACGCATGTCCCGAGTGCCCATTTGAATATTGTATTTCATTCTGGCAAGTTTTGATTTTTGGCTTTTTTAGTTTTCATTTATTTTAAACAACTAAGCTACTTTTAACCGCTTATGATTTGCGTGAAGCCATCATCGTAGCCACCGCCTCCACCGCCACCGCCGTAGCTGCGACCACCGCCATTATAGCCATTTGGACCAAAGTTTCCTGAGTAAACCGGACGTCTGCCACCGCCGCCGCCGCCGTTGCCACCACCACCGCCGCCTTGGTTATAGTAGCCACCACCTCCTCGGCCGCCTCCACCATTTCCCGTGTATATGCCTGGCCCTTGACCACCGGGCGGATTACCTGCGAATGTCGTTCATTTATTTGTGATTACTTTGTGTTTCAGCCCTTTGCAGTCGATGCTTTTACAGTCATAACATCCGCCTCCGATGTACACCGCAGCCTCTGTCAGCGGCAGAGCGAGCAGCAGGAAAACCGTAAACACCGCTGGAAAATTATTCATGTTTTTTTTTTTTATTTATTTTTGTATTTGTTTCACTGAACTGTTTGAGTTCTTTATGCGCCCCGGCGTCAAACGGGTCTGGCTGGCTGACATAAGCGTTGTTGACTTTTATACGGCTGCCGTAACAATTTCTGTGATTTTTTATTTGCGCGATTCAATGTTCATCTTATCGCTAGTGCGGGATATATGGTTGTGTGTGTAAGAGCCACACGAATATATTAATCAAACTGGGGGAAATGCCCAGTATTAAATATAAACAAGTTAGAGCAAATCGAATAGACGTGCCCAGCCACTCGATGCTCGCTTGCCTCTCACAAACAATAATAATCAAGTTCTCAATTGGCGACTTTGCCTTTCAGCTAATACCTCATTCTGGATTATATGTAGAGATACATTGTAAAAGTGCTAAAACCAATATACTCCACTCGCCAGACGAGCATCTTATGCCTGCTTGAGATGCGTTGCTGACGTTAGAACAATTACAACAATAATTACAAAGACAGTTCTGTCTGTTCCAGCCAGCGGGTAATCGATGTGCACTACGAGCTGTGCCGAGTCGAGTCGAGCCGAGTGAATGAGGCTCGAATGAATTGAGTGTGCTGACAGTCACGACAATTGGCTATAGATTTGGCTATAGTCAATGATGAAGCTTTTTGTTTTGCATTGTTATAGGAAAGATCGGTTTCTTTGGAATTATCATGCAGCTCTAATATGTTAATTATGCAAATTGGATTTTCCGTTGAATTCGAAAAAGCGCTGTTAAAATGTCAAAGTGTTTGTGGGCGTGTCTAAGTCTCTTGTTTTTTGCTGTTATTTATAAATATATTACACGTTTGGGTAATTTTATTTATGGCTTATCAAAGTGATTTTTCCCAAACGAATGCGCTACCAAAATGCGTTCTATGAACTCTCCACAGCTAATATATTTATTCAACAATAAAAAAATCAATATGTTAGCTTTTAGTAGTGCATCCAGCAGCTCACACACCGGTTGGCCACCTATTGATCTGTAAGCGATAACATTAAGTTCATGCACACACGGACATGATGCAAATTACTCTTGATTCTCATGGCATATGGAATGTAAATGCTATATAAGCTCTGTAAGTGTAGACTTTTTGCCTGCAGCTGAAATGAAGTACTTGACGTGTGGGTTGCTCTTGCTGGCCGTGCTGCCGGCTCTAATCAGCGGTGAGCATTTGCAATGATTACGACTTGATTAATGCTAATTGCCACTGTGGCGTATACTCAATTTACAGCTTATCCCAGCACCGTGGTGGTGAATGGCGTCTGTTTGACTTGTAAGTTTCAGTTCAGTTACTCAAGCATTCCGACTTTAAGCTCTCCTCTCCACTCCACATGCTCGTTGTAGGTCCCAATCCGAATGGCGACTCGGTGTACATTGATGGCCAGGAATATCGCAGCTTCTCCAATGGCAATGTGGTTGTCAGTCGTCCGGGCTACAACAGTGGGCGCAGTACGGTTGTAAGGCGTGGCGGTTCTACTGTGGTTAACGGCAACTGTGAGATATGTAATGTTGATGTTTAAAAGACATCTCAATTGTGCGGCAAATAGCTAGCTAGCTAGCTAGCTGAGATCAAAGGTTTGCACAAAATATACTTGAAAATCGAAATCAGTTTTTTAACATCAAGAGACTTATGTAAAATATACTTGTATGCACGAGTGGATGTATGGATGGATGTATGGGCTGATGTATAGATGGCTATGTGTATATATATATGGATGAATGGATGCGTGGATGTAGAGATGTGTGTTTGAATGTATGTAGAAATGTAGAGGTGAGTGTATGAATGAATTGATGTATATATGTGTGTATGTATATATATGTTTGTAAGAGGTAATGGATGTTTGTATATGTACGTAGACATGTATGTGTCTAGTACATACATACATGATATTATGAATGTTTGTATGTATGAAAGTATGAATGTATAGCATCATCAACATACGGATGGTTGTATGGAGGTCTGTCTATGTATGTAAGCATTCATGAATGGATGTATGCATATCTATATATGCATGTATAGACGTATGTCTACCCATATGTATGCATAGATCTATGGATGTAGGACTGGATATACGCATATACATCACACTGTCTAACACTGCACAACACAAACTGCTGTCAAGTTTCGTCAATTTAGTAGAATTTTCACGCACAGATTCCTCGGATACCGCAATACATACAAAGCCAGCTCGAGGGTTGTTTATTTCAGTGTTTGATAAGGATGATAAGGACCGCTGCCCTTGTGCGCTTCTGTGTGCGGAAATCCCGCAGAGCTTTAACGGCCAAATAGAAAAGCAGCCAAATAAATAACGCAAATATCAACTAGGTAATACAAAAATAACAATGAGAAGAACTCGTGAAAGCATTTGCTTTGAACATTTTGTAAGTGTCGCCACGCAATTGAAATGTATGAAATAAGTGAAACGTTACAGTGCCACTTGCAGCATACACACATTGAGGGCCACTAGCGCTGAGTAGTCTCTTTGATTTTGCTTTAACATTCGTGAGATGACAACATGGCGTATGCTTGATGTGTGTGTAAGAGCAGCAATCCGCCCTAACCTCTGAGGTAACACAATACATAAGCTCGTGATTGCAACACGTTGCATTGCCATCATAAATTATGTGGTCTGTTGTAGCTGAAGCATTCGTTGATTATTATTTCGTATTTCCACAGAGCTCGTGTTTCTGGCAAATTAAAAAGTTGCAAATAGGATTTGTGGGCATAGGCTAGAAGTGATATTGAGTGGAGTGCAGGGCACAGGTAGCCAGCGGGCCAGTTGATTCTGGCACTAACGGGAACTAGTAATTGGGCCATATTCGATTTCGAATGCCAATTAAAATATAATTGCATTCGTTAGCAATTGCTTTCTCAGCTGGCTATTGGTAATATTAAGCCTGAATCGAATATGTATGTATATAAAGTGTAATATTTAGTAATTTGAGTTTTTTCTTCATTTATTCACATTTCTTTGGCTTCGGCCCTGGCGGCGCGTCTTAAATTTCATTTCGTCCAGGGCTTTTTCAGCACAATTTGTCGTTTGGCCTTTAAACTTAGCTGGGACTTTGCGGGTCCCTCTCGGAATTCGGCAAAAGGAAGAATACCTTGATTTATTGTGGTTACCTTCGATTTCTATTGAGCACACATAGACGAGGTTAATGTTGACGCAGTCACGCTTGCGATACCGCGCTCCAACTGTGAACTCAATTTAATTTAATATCACAGCCGGAAATTCATTCGTAATGATTAATTTATAGGCACTGCCCGTTCTCAAATATTTGTGTTCATTTCCTTTCAGCGAGCTCAAAGTGAAATTTAATTGAAATTCCGCTGAAAGACGATACAATTGTGCCACTCAAGATATATGCATATGCATTTATACGCATTTTGTACGTCATTTCATTACTTTGCATGCGCTGGGAAAACTCGGAATATGCTTGGCATTTATGTGTGACTGTAAAGAATTGAATTGCCTTCGCCTTATTGCACTCGAAGGAAGCAACTTCTAGTCGCGCGATTTTCAACTCAGTTTTGTATATATTTAATAAACTTGAGTTCAACATTTGCAACTCCAAAAACTGTCACACCGTGGGACAGAAACAAAAGAGCTTTGGTATCCTTTTGCAATTGTTAGGGTAGCCAACTACATACCTGAACTTAAACTGCGGTGAGGCAAAGGTTTTCTTTTTGCTTTGGGCACTTGGAATTGTTTTTTTGCAAACTGCTATTTATTTAGGTTTGTATTTTTCAGCAAACCTTTGTTTGTGCCTTACGCTTTGCAAGAATTGGCTTTTACTTCTTGCGGTATTTCCGTTGGGGATTTGCTGCTGCTGTTGGCGACAAGTGGCTTGTGCCTGGCAACTCTGGAGTGGGCGTACTTGACTCAACAGTTGTGTTTGCTTTGGCCAAAAATATTCAACGTTTTTCCGCAGCATTCGGCTGGCAAGGCGAAATTCACTTATCACATTTAACCATATTTTACTTATTTTCCTGCAGTTCGAGTACACCCGGAGGCCTAGCCCAAAGGCCACTCGAGCGCATTGAGACTTAATTGAATTCACTGTAAATTGGTCTGAGAGAGAAGCGCTTTAATCAGAGATATATGTTTTGCGCTCAACTTATTTTCTATGTGAGCACTGCATACACACCTGAACAGGTGTGGGCCCACACAAATCTATTTATAAGCTCATATTGAGCTTATGTCACTGGGAGTCAATTCTGTTTTCATTTCGGCAATAAAAGGTCCTCGAAGGCCGTAGGGCACAACAATCAATATTTAATATTAAATGTCAACTTTGAGATTAGATGGAGATATTTATTTTAAAATTGTTTGAAGCATTTCTGTACTCATCTGCTGAGTTCAGGATTGTTTAAATGAATTGGAATTAAATAATTAACAGCTTGAGTCTTTCTGCCCTTTATGTTATCAATCAATGCCAGGTGCAAGGTATTCCTATCATGGAGATAATTACAAAATTCCACAGTTTCTTTATATAATCAGAGTACGTTGTCAGGGACAGCTGGCAATCAGCCGGAATGCAGCTATGAGCTGTTGCTGCATATTTTGCTATAACTCTTTCCTTTCTACCCAACGTTTTTTTGTAATTTTTTAATTAGCTTGTCGCTGGTCGTGCTGGCCCGTCGTGCACAGCTTTGCTGCATAAGTTTTGTGTTAAGCTGGCCATCGGGTAGTTTGGCCAGACCGCTCCTAGCGCAATTCTATTTACACGGTTAGTTTGTATATATAGTAAGTAGTGGCAGTATGTATAGTCATGCTAAGCAAACTCTCAACGCCATGCTTAGCGTGTCGTATACTTGATCCGCTCCACCTTGCCTTTGTTAGGTTCCCGCTCCAAGCTTGACCATCAGTTGCCATTATCTATTCAAGTTTATAATTAAACGCTTTGTGTTATCAATCTCTGGCAGGTGCAACGCACTCGTATCACACAGTTAATTACTGCTTAGCACAGCTTCCCTCTGTGTAATCGAGACGCGCTGGTTATGAGTGGTTGCTGCATTCATTCCCCCAACTCGCTCGAATTCATCCTAACTCCCACACTTTTTTCCGTTACACTTTTTTAATTACATTGTCAGTCATGCAAGCGCAGTTAAAACAAATTATGCTCAGCTTTTCAACTGATGCACGTGAGTGACAAGCTGGTCATCGAGTAGTTTCCCAGCTAGCGAGTCCTTTCCCAAGGTCCTTCACATACTCTGCTAAACTTTACGACCGCAAGCCAATGTGCTCTAGTGTGTGTGTGTCTGTGTGTGTGTGTATGTGAGTTGTGGGTTGTACAGTTTTACGACGCTAAGGTGTGTTGCTCAGCAGCCACTGACCTTGACACACGTGGCTTTGTTTTACATCGGCAGACATTGTGGCAGACGCCAGCTTATTACAATTAAAAAGCTGACAACAGCACGAGAAGCACATCGTTTATCGGCTCCGTTCAAGCGAGTTCATTCATAATTTTCGATTTGCTTCAGCGATGCGTATATAATTCAATTTCTCTCCGCAAATGGACAAATTTAATATTCTGCCAATGGACTCGAGCTGAACCCATTTGGCGCCTGAATGGATTTTCTGAACCAGCTTCAATTGATTTACCATGAGTGTCACGCAGGTGTCGCCAACAGCTATACAGTGCCTGTCAAGGACAACCAGATACCCTTTAGCCGAGGCTCTACTCAGGATGCCATAGACACGCACAGATGCTCTTTTCAATGATTGTATCTTTAGTACAGGTACTCAAATAATTTAGCCAAACAACTTTGGCAGCAGAAGTGCCTTAAGATCTAATTTAGCGGACGACAGTGAGTGTGAGGCCTCTCCGAGTTGGCTATATAACGCTCACATGCTGTTTTATGGTACTGCTAGCTGTGCCCCCTCCTGAACCGTATATTTGTAAATCTGGCTTTTACTGCAGTCAGGTGGCACACTTAATAAATGGCACATGTTTATGCTTAGGCCTTCGGACACATGCGTGCGCCATGAAAAGAGGGCCAAATTTATAGATGAATTTTGTTTTCGTTTAAAATTGAAATCGAAATTATAGATAAAAGTGTCTGTAAAAATGTGTTATTCCAAAGATCAATAATTAAATTTGTCTCCCCAGAAGAACTTTTTGCATGCAGCTTGTCCCAAATAAACATTGAAATTGCTTAAAGCAGTGATATGTTATTGAACTCTCAGATTTACAAAGGAAATGCCTAGAATAATAACAGAAACAATTCCCTTTTCTCTGCACGTAACTTGACTTATTCTCGCAGTGTGCGCAGAAATGTTTATAGCTTCAATAGCAGGCAGAAGCTCTTTTGATGTATGAACGCAGCGCGCATACATATGTATGTCCTTAATTTATAGAGCAAAGTAAAGGAAATAGAAACGTCGTCGTTTGACATATGTTGATTAGGTTTGGAATGCGCTGCAACCTATTTTGCATATATATATATGTATATATATATATATATATATATATATATATATATATATTGATAAATATGTATGTGTATATTTGTAGACACATAAAAAGTCAAAGTCACTAATGGCAAAGGCATTATTGTGGCGTTGTCACCGTCACCTGTTGCAGGAGGTGCACTCGCGTCCACATCCTGGTAATAAAATTGGCCTATTGCTTGCGTAAAAGTAATTAGCAATTGTAAGAGCATGACCCAGATATCCGGGCATTCGCTTCACTCTATACTCTGTCACGTTTCACTTTGATGTGCCGTGTCCTTGCTCTGTTTACACTCGATGGCAGTTGTCGAGCAGTTGTTTGCTTAAATTCAAGGATTCAAAAGGAACCTATTTAAATAAATTCAATCAAAATGTCTCTATGACAGAGAGAATATGCTACTTTAGAAACTCAGCCCAACACTCACTCGGAGTGTGCTTATGGACTTAATCCTATTACAAAGGATTAAGCTGGCATTAGTTAAATTAAAGTTGAAGAATAGCTCGTAAAGAGCTATTTGTAAATTAAATATTTACGAAGGTAGGCACTAATAAATTGCATTAAATTTCATTATATATTTAATTAAAATGGAATTGAATCTATTAAAGTTTGCTCTTGCGTGTGCCGAGTCCTTGACTCCTGTTTAAATGGTCAATGCATGGCCAGCGTTGGCCATTGTTTTCCTCTACAAATCACATTAAAGCAGCTGGCATCGATTAGTCTGACGAACATGATGATGAACACAATAATGATGATGCAGTCCGCAACCTGCAAGACTTGTTAGCCACAAAATCATTGGAATGCATATAGATTTGTGCCAGCTGTAAAGGGCGACAAGGCCATGGCTGCGATTCGCTTGTCCACAGCACAGACAAACACAGACAGAGATAGAGAGAGAGAAAGAGAGAGAGAGAGAGAGAGAGAGAGAGATGAGATAACGCTTGAATGGCTGACGCGGGCATTTAGTGGCTCGCCTCCAATGTTTGTCGCCAATTTTCACTCAATTAGTCGCCCACGCTTAATTGAGCCTTAAACATAGCACACAGAGCTTCATGGCGCTGCAACTTGATAGCGCAAGCAGTTTGAATGTGGTCAATGGTCAGAGATGTTGTGGTCCATCACTCATCACTGGAATGAAGTGCTGTCTATGGTTGCGGCTTTGCGGCTGAAGATGCTTGCCGTCAGCCGTCAGCCGTAAGCCTCAAATATTTGCATTGTTTAAACACAGAATTTCAATGGCTCTGAGAGCAGACAGCCAGAGGTAGCCATAGAAACTTTGTGTCGCTGGCTGTTGAGTTGGAGACTTGCTGACACATTGCGGCACACTCGAGATGAATATTTGCTCTAAAAAATGAAATTAATTTCATCTCGTTTTGGTTTGCACATAGTTTTGCCAACTGTGAGAATAGAAATGAGAATATTCTCATTGGATTGCAATTTGTTGTCAACATTCTGATGAGAATATTCGATAGTAAATATCTCGAATATACACCCATCACAATTTAACGATTAGCTCACGTACAACGTGGCGCATGCACAATGCGATCGTAATCTCTTTTGTTCATATGTTATATTATTGTAAAATGCTCAAGTATATAATTAACAGATGAAGTCGCCTTTGCAGTGAGCACCTTGTTCATATAATCCAGCTAATTACGGCTTAGCTCAGCTTCTTTGTGTGCTCGGAATACGTTGTCAGCAGCAGAACAGCAGTCCGTTATGCTTCAATGCGGTAATTCGGTTATGAGTCCCTGTTGCATATTTTGTCATAACTCTCTCACTTTCATTTCGTGCTCACCACGCTCACCTCCCACTCGCTTAATGCTTTAATTAACCTGCATTTTCGAATTTTTATATAGAATTTGCTTTCCATTGTCTGGTTAAATAAAAAAGAAATTCTAATTTCTTCGTAATGGCCAAGAAAATAGTTGAATTTTTCAAATATTTTCTTATTTAAATATGAAATTCGTGGTCAATTTTATGTTAAGTCAGACGTAATATATTTTTAATGCAGAATGTCTTTCAGGGAATAAAGCAAAGCGGATTTTTCTTCATTAAAAAAAACTAAATCCTTTTTTCCATTTAATTTGGGTGCTTTTGTTCGTCAAGTTGAGTAAAAATGAAACTTAGCTAACTTAACGAAAGCTAAAGCAATTGAAACAGTCGGCAAGTGTGAAGTCAGTTGCAAGCAGTGCGAAAATAGCATAAGCTGAGACTGTCACAGCCGAGACACAAACCAAGCAGTTAGTTTGCCGGCGCAAGCACTAGGTGTCGCTGACGCATAGCGCCTGCTATGGCACAGCCCTATGTGCTAGGGCTGAGGTGGGTGGCACATTATAGCTGACCGATTATGCATCAGTGGCCCGCCCACCTTGCACACCCAATCGCAGGCTAGCTGGCAGTTCGGAGTTGGATTTTTTTTCGAGGAGCGAGCTCTCGCGCTTTTGTGTGACACTACAAAGGCTGAAAACTGCATGCGCCGGCAGCGGCTGTTGCCAGTGCAGGCAGCGTCGCCTTTGATTTGATTAATTGATGCATTAAGCTCATTTACGCATAATTAATGCCACTTCAATGTGAGTTTGAATTTTTATTTGAAAAATCATTTTTACACATGCTCTCACATGCGCCGCTGGCGGCATAATCATAAATTCAACTCGTGCGACAAATCAGCAGCGAGACAAATACATGAGAAAAAAAAACAAACAACAAGAAAAAAAACTGATTTGCTGGCCTCCGGCGCTGCCAAAGAAGCGGAAGTACAAATTCAACTCAGCTCATGTTTGTGCTTGACTAAAGGAGTGAGTGTGCGTGTGTGTGTGTGTGTGTGTGTGTGTGATATGTTTGCAGATAAAATGTGGGAGAAAAATATGCTTCACTCTCACACGCACCTGGGCGTGGCACTGCAGCTACGTGATGTCTTGGGCTGCAGCACAGCAAATGTCGATTTCTTGAAGTTTTAGCTAAAGACAAAGTGGCAGAGACACAGCTCGCATGCCGCATGCAAAAACTTTTCTGCCTAATTTGGGTCATTTCCTTAAAGTGCAGCGGCAGGCCCAAGATGCCAGCCTCTTGAGAAGGCGCATTTGTCGCTTGTTTCGCCAAAAAGCAATTACAGATAAGATCGGCTCATTTCAGCGGACGGCGGACAGCGCGCTTGTTTGCCAAGTGTTTGAGAATTTCGCTTTTCACACTCTGAGCCGCACAGATAGCCATCGGCTTGCATTCAGTTTCGCTTTCCGTTTGACACAGTTAGATGCCAAGCCGCAGATAGCTGGCGAATTTGCGTCATAATTTTCGAGCGTGTGGCCACTGGCCAGCCTGGGCCGGCTATTGGGTCGAGATCCCTAAGGTGCCAAACAGGAAGTGCAAGGCTCAAGGTGCAGTCGTTGAACTCGACCAAAATCCATTCATATTAATTAACAACTGTCTGTTGACGACAATTAACAATTTCTTAAAATTGTAATGGCGACCACAAACTCCGGCCCAAACGCAACCCTTTGGGCTGCTTTGAAGTGCTCAATGCATATCGCTGATGAGGCTAATTAAAAAGTTTTAGAGCCACAAGCAGGGTTGTGCTTTCAGTGCACTAATAAATGCATAAATTTGAGTTGCTTTCTCTTCCCACTTCTTTCTCTTTTTTTTTGGCTGAAATCGACATGCATCGTGCCTAGCATAAATAAGACACATTAACTCGGTTTGTTTGCGCTTCTGTTACTCAGCTTTTCTCTAGCTAATTTCGCATGGAGCATTCCCAACAACAACAACAACAACAACGACAAGAGCAACAAACACAAGGAAAACAAGTTTTTCGTCTCTCAAAGTCAAAGTTTTATGATAAATTTTAAGAGTTTTTGGTCTTTGAGCTACTCCAAGCAATTTTCGAAGTTGAGAATGCAAATTAGATTTTAAATAGTTTCTGGCCTGATTGCGTGAATTGCGTGGATCAAATGCCAAAAACCATTTCAATTTGAATAATTTGCAAAGCTTTTGCACTTTAAGCAATGCAGCTGCAGCTGCAGCTGCAGCGCACCGCCCCACCCTTGGCGTTCGCACCCCCAGCTCCTTGGCTGCCACAAAGGCTACTAATTAAGAAATTACAAACGAAAACCAAAAAAATGCCAAAAAAGCGAACAAAAAATAGAGAATAAGAATGCAAAGTAAATGCACTTTTCATGGCAATTTTATAAAAAATTGAACAACAACAAACAGCACGCGGCTGCGGTGCGCCGCTCAAAAGTGCAACTCTAGCAAAAAGCGCCTAAAAGCAGGCAGCAGGCAGTGTGCAGCGTGCAACAGAGTAGACGGCAGACGGCAGACTGACCCCACCAACAAAACGATGACAATGACAAAAAATGAAAATAAAATATATATATACATACACATACACACACACATATATATATTTATATATACGTATACAAATTGCATAGGTAAAAAAGTAAACTTCAAGCAGTCGGGGGCTGTCTGAACAATAAGGGCTGCCCACCCCGCCCCCTTTCTTGGGGCTGCAAACGTTTTGCTGCAGCGCAATGCAATGCAACGGAAATGTGAATGCACCGTAAAGTGAAGTGAAAAATGCACTTGAATTTCTCTATTTTTTTTTGTTTTTTGTTTTTGCTCAAACTGTTTTAATCGCCTTTTTTGCTTTTGGCTCGTAATTTATGTTGTTGTAATTTTCGAAGGCCCAAAAAAAAGCCAGAAAATAGAAATGGAAATTAAAACGAGCGCAGGCTGCAAACGAGAAGCAACTCAAACATCATAATTTCTAGCTGCCTGCCTCAGAGGCATCCAAGGCGTTGGGGGCGTGGCATATGCATCCGCAGCAACAACAAAACATCAGCCAAAAAGAACGAAAAAAAAGCTAGCAAGCAAATAAACAACAAGAAGAAGCAAAGCAACAACAATGTAAGCGCCCACGTACCAACACCATTGCTGAAAGGTGCAACGGTAGGCAAGGTGCACATTGCACGTTGCACGCTGCACGGTGCATGGGGCACGGGGCACGGGGCACGGGATAGGCGACTTGTTAGCGTGCCGCTTGTTCATGTTCATCAACAATGCGACGTTGTCGTCGCTCGCTGCTGCTGCTGCTGCTGCCGCCGCCGTCTTCCAGGAAAAATTTCATTTTCAGTGAGGGTTGCGCAAATATACAAGCAACAAGAGGCAGCAGCAGCAGCAGCAGCAGCAGCATCAGCTTCAGAGGCAGCAGCAGCTCTTTTAGTCAAACTCCCGGATTTCTCTTTAATTTTCTCTCAGTATTTTTTTTTTACTGTTGCCCAAAAAAAAAAGAAGCTCAAAAAATTAAAAGAATTTTTGTTAAAAAGCGTTTCAAGTGGGTACTACGATGTCGTCGCCGTCCTGCTCGCGTTTGTGTGTGTGTGTATATATGTGTGTGTGTGTGTCTGTGGCGCAAAACACCTCATATGTGCCAGCAAGCTCATCCACCCACCCATCCATACACACCCACAAAGGGAGAGGCAGAGAAATCCAGGCTGGGTGCAGTGACACGGCGACAGCGACGACAACGTCATGCTTTTTGGCTTTTGACGCCGACGTCGACTTTGGCGCTTGATTTTTAGCAGCAGCTTTTAATTTTTATTTTAATTTTTTTGTATGCGCATTTTTATGGGCGCTACATGTGGTGCGAATATGTTAACTCTATTGGCGTGTTTGTGACAGCCAAACAGCCACCCATCATCACATCACAGCGCAGCACATCAGATCACATTTGAAGTTTGTGATGCTAATCAGTGGAATATTGAATCGCCAGAGAATAGCTAAAAGCTTACACGCAGAGAGAGAGAGAGAGAGAGAGAGAGAGAGAGGAGGAAAGAGATCAAGAGAGAGTGAGTAGAGAGAGAGAGTTGACTAAGTTAATCGAAAGATATTTGAGAAAAGTTTTGAATTTGTTTTATGATTTGCTCTCAGCTAGGACTGCAGAGCAGAGAACTCTGAGTGTCTAAATAAGAGCAATAGAAATAGAAAAAGAAATTGTAATATAAATGAAGTAGTGAAAGATATAAATTTATTTTTGCTTTTATATTGCTCCTATATGCATGCCATTAAAAGCATTTCCTTTATGAGTTATTATATTAATGTTATCTTAGTTTAAATTCTAATAATTATAGAATAGTAATTTTTAAAAAATATGTATTAATGATTTTAGTTGTTTATTAATATATAATATATTTATATCTCTTTAAGCTCATATAAATATATTTTATTTGTTTTTTTTTTATTTATTTATTTATGTTATTTATTTTTTTATTTTATTTATTTATTTTTATTTATTTAATTATTTATTTTTTTATTTATTTCATTTATTTTATTTTTTTATTTATTTTATTTATTTAACTTATTTTGTTTATTTTATTTATCATATTTTATTTTATTTTATTATTTTATTTATATATTTATTTATTTTTTTTATTCATTTTATTTATTTTATTTATTTTATTAATATTATTTATGTTAATTATTTTATTTATTTTATTTATTTATTTATTTTATCCCTAAAATTACCAAGGCCTAGTCCACGCTCTAAGCCCCATCACAAATATTCATAAAAATATGAATTAATATTTACAAAAAATTAAAAAATGTTTATTTCTAAAACCTTTCTCCCACTTGCAATCAAATAGAAAAAGAGTATGTCTAAGTGCGGCATATGACATGAATTTTCTATTTATATTTTTCTTATTTTTTATACTCTTAGTCTATTTTATTTTATTTTATATTTTACTTTCTTCTATTTTTATGTGGCTTGTACTTGGCTTTTACATGCACAGCCATCCGCAGGCCCGCGCGCGTATGTGTGTGTGTCTTTTTTAGTCACTGTGGCGCTGGTGGTGCTGAGTGGTGGTGCTACCTGGCTTAGCATTTTGCGATGCATAATTAATCTGTGTGGCCGGGATGCGAACGCCGTCAGTTTTGAATGCTCTGCCCGCCCACCCCCGATGCTAGGGAGCGTGCCGCCAGCCACCTTGGCACTTCAATAAAATGTTCTTTATTTTATTTTTAGTGGGGCTTTTGAATGATGTTTTCATGTATCTGATGTAACTTTTGGGCTTTGCCAGCGGCCGCTGTGGGGGACCATATAAAAGTGCAAAAATGTGACAGGCACGCTTGAGTGCCACGCCCCCTGCCTGCCGACCTGCCTGCCTGCCTGCCTGCAGTAGTTGACTTGACTGGGTATTGTTTGGGAAGCGACTTGACGCAGCAGCCACAGCCCCTCTTCTAACCCGAGGGCGTTCAAATGGGGGTAATGACTTATACCTGTTGGCAGGTGGGCTAGGATGGGGAGGCAGGCCGAGTTGACTGCACACTCAAGTGTTAAGCGCTGAATTTTCGGCTGAGCTGGCCGAGCATCTTACGGCAGCATAGAGAGCATAACAGATGCGCCTCATTATGAACCCTTTTGGCCAAGCAGCCGCTTAGCCATGCATGGCCGGTCGCCTTGGCCATTGTTGCGTGGCCTTTTTAATTGGCCAGCTCCGCTACCGAAAATTCGCATTTAATTATGTGCAAGACAAAACAAAAATGGAAAGAAATAAAACGCATTACATTTTTAATTTCAAGGAACTGCGCCAACGAAACAAAAAAAAAAAAAATTGCTTAATTTTCGAGAGTGTTTGCTTAGATTATTTCATTAAATTGAGCGGGCGACAAAAGGCAGGCGGGTCGAGGCAGCCGCTCAGTCGCTCAGTCGCTCAGCCGTCAGCGCTTGGCCTTTGTGCCGGAACAATGCCAAAAGCAAAGGCAAACAAAAGTGTTGAAGCCAACTTGGCCGAGACTCCTAGACGTCTGCCATAAACGCGCAGCTGCTGCTGCTGCTGCTTCCATTGCTACTGCTTGGCCAGCTACTCTGTCGCCTTGGCCGGGCGTAGTGGGAACGTGCACTTAATTAAAGATAAGAATTAACTGCTGATTAGTAGTTCTTCTTTACACTTGACACTCTGTGCGGCCCGGAGGGCCAACAGCCAGCACGAGTCTGGCCAGCTAGTCCAAGCACGTAGCCAAGTTGAGTCCAAGGCAGTGGCACGACCTAAGACTCCACCCCCAACGCCATGCTGTGTTAACGAGTTTTTATTTTTGTTTCAATGCTGGCCCAAAACTTTGTGCTTAATGTACCCAAATGATTTATGTACCACGCACACACACACACACACATGTACACCCCACACACACACATGCGATGGCAGCTAAACGCGGCGTTCATATGCGTTAATTGATGCGGCCAATGGCCAGCTAGGCCCTCGTGGCCTGTTATATAATTTAAAATGTCTACGTGTTAATCACAGCGTTCAATGCAGGAGCCAGCCACGTACACAGACAACGATACAGACACAGATACAGATGCAGTCGTAGATACAATCAGAGACTGGGCACAGACAGCCATAAATATCGAATTGCTCGCTGGGCACGTTCGTCTTGGGGGCCCGGGCCGCAAAAGTTGGCACTGGCACTCAGCTTAAATGGCTCATTTTCCAGTCATTAAATTTCGGTCGGGCCGCTGACCAATTTGGGGGCGCCATAAGAGCTTATAAAAATGTGCGACGTATTTGGCCAAAAACTACAATATGTAGTCAAGACTCACAGCTTATTATTGAGTCTCTGGCGGCTTGAAATATGTTGACAATGGCGCCAGCAACAAAGCTGCCACCAGTCACACAATTGTTGAAAAAAAAAAACAGCATCTTTATCTGGGGCTCACCCCCAACGCAGCAGTCCACGCCGTCGACTTGCTTTAAGCTAGTTTTTTTCCTCGGCTCTGCCTCTACCCCTCGCGGCATTTGAGTTTTTGATTTGCTTTGCGCTTTTTTGCTTCTATTCCCTTTCTTTTTTTTTAGCATCAGCAAAAGTTTACCAATAGTTTTTTTTTCACTCTTTGAATACCCTGTAGTTATGGTAGCTACTCGGCTCTTATGGAGTTGGTTTAGCTTCTATGAATATGGGGTGAAGTTGGTATGGGTTGACTATAGATAGATCTTCTTCTTTATGTTTATTTACAAAGGAATCAAAGTGAACAGCCGATAGTAATCATTTTGCATCAAGCTCAGGTATTTGACCATAAAGCTCTGTATCAATACGTCTTAAGGTGCATGGTGCAAGTTTCAAGACATACCTTATCTAGCAACGTGTTTTTTATTGAAAAGAATTATATATATATTCCATTTATAATACTTTACTTAAGTTTCTCTATTTGCCAGATTAGCAACTGCTACGAATTTTAACTAAGCTGATTATGATAGACATGCAAAGCTCAGAGGAAAACTATATATGGTGCAGGTCCTTCAACTATGCGTTCCTAAATACATCCCTACGAGAGCTAATAGGCGAAATCAAAGTTCTCTTACCAAATATTCACTGTGTTCCAAGCAAGCTGTGCATCTCCTTCCTCATAAGCATATCGTGGCGGCAGCAGCCTTATATATTCTTTATCACATATTCATTATAATGCATCGACACTCACTCGCTCACTTCGGTAGAGGGTATCTTCTAGTTACAGCCAGTTGCGACGCTTAAATCACTCTTACTTTTGTTACTTGCTTTTTCATTTTCATATTTTTTTTGCTCTTGTTGCTTTTCCATTTCCTGGCAAGCAGCGAGGACGAGGACGAGGACGAGGATGAGCGCGAGGGCGACAAATCAAAGCGTAACAAAGGGCAACGACGCAACGCGGCGGCAAGTTGCAATGCAGAAATTTGACAATTTATTATGTGCCCTTCGACTCTAGCCGCTAGCTGCTGCGGAAATGTTAAATATTTGTTATTGTAGTCTAATGTTTTCCTGTTGATCTAAGACAAAAATCGTAGCTGCCAGTGAAAACTATTAGCCGACTTCATAAATCTTCAAGCCATATGATAAAGCCACACACATACATAGAGAGAGAGAGAGAGAGAGGGTGTATGTGTGTGTGTGGTTGTGGGAGTGAGAGAGTGTGTAACCACAACAGCTTCGTTGGCTTGCCCCACCCACTACTTTGGCAGTGGCAACCGCAACATGGGCCGCACGCACGCCCAGACATGTCACAATTATGACAATTTCTGATGCATAACGTTGCATAGCGCTTTTAATGCAATAAACCGGCGGCAGCAGCAGCGTCATTAACACTGACAGCCACTGGGGCTGGAGTTGGGGCAGGTGTGGGGGCTGGCGGCTGCTTTTGTCGTGCACTAATTGTCTGGCTGTGGCCAAAATGTGCAGCGCATGCAATGCTCCAATTCAGGTGTGTGTCAGTTGGTCGCCCCGCACTCGCCGCAAAACACTTTGCAGGCAATTGTCAGTTGGCAAGTGCTGCAGGCAGGTGCGGACTGCAGGTGGTGCTGGCGGTGCTGGTGGGTTGGCCTCGCACTTAACAGCTGACAATGACAAGCGTCGCCAATGTTTTGCCATTAAGTAACTGAGCAAAACGCTCCAGCAGTTTGCCCGAGCAGCTCCGTCACTTGCGGTTCGGGCCTCAGGCACTTGACTTTGACTCTGGAGCCAAGGCAGTTGATGACGGCTGGCTGGCAGCGGCATCCGTGAACTGACGGAAATCAATTAGCAATAAAATTGCCAAATCAAACATCAAATGTCCTTTGGGAATATGCAATATCAGCAGCTGGCAACGGAGCAGCAGCAGCAACAACATCCGCTGTTGTCAGCCATTTCCGGAAATAATTATGCGTAAGCAAAATGACAGCGCGAAATTTATGCGGCGGTCGCTGTGACACAACAAAAGCAAATGATGTCCGCCTTACCTGGCCTACTCGACGCACCTCTATGTGTGTGTGTGTGTGTGTGTGTGTGTGTGTGTGTTTGCTGTTTGTTCATGCTGCCTCGCAATTTGTTGCACTTACCCACACTCAGAGAGTGATTTGAATTCTTGCAGTGATACACAGCGTGCCCACTACCCCTGGCAGCAGCAGCAGCAGCAGCAGCTCTATCAGAATCCCTATCTGCATTACGGGCGACCATTGGTGGGCGCTGCGAGCAACCACAACGGTGCTTATGCCAGCACAGGCAGCGGCCACTCGGGCTATGGGTAAGTAATAAAACTGCCGCATGCCCAACTCCCCTTTGGCGTGGACCGCCGCTAATGCAAGTTTATATTTACAGCATGGAGCCGTCGGTGGAGTACGAGGTGCAGCACACGCCACCCTCTGGCAGCTATTCCTCCTACCATCCGAGTGGGGGCAGTGCACCCGCGCATCCACCTCAGTTGCAGCCGCCACACCCGCCGCATCCGCCACATCCGCCTCAATATCATCCGCCCAAATCACCGCCCAGCACGCCATCCCCGAAGAAGAAGAAGAGCGGCAGCTCTGTGATGTCGGCGCTGACGCTGCTCTCGTTCTTCTTTTTCGTGAATATGCTGCAGAGCTGCATCAAGGAGCATATCTCGGATATCAACCCCACCGTGATGGTGCTCACATCGGTCGGCAATCGCAATCGCTTCAATAAATTAGCTGAAATGAACTCACGCGAACAAACCTCATCGCCAGCATCCACAACGGCATCGGAGTCGGCGTCATCTTGGCAACATCAGCAACATCAACCGGCACTGGTGCCGGCATCCAGTTCCGCCGTGTTGCCAGTCATTGTTACGCCGGCTGTGACTCTGCATACGCCATACAGCAGTGGCCTGGTGACTAATAAGCCAGCTTCGCATACCCATTCGTATCAGCTATCGCATCAACAACAACATTATCATCAGCATCAGCAGCATCAGCAGCAGCAGCATCACGATGATGCTGATTATAATAACGGACATCGCGCGCCCTCATCCGCCGTTGATTTCTATCCTAATCGCACACACATTGACCAGTCACTGCGACCCGACCCCAACTCCCACTCCTACTCGAATTCCAACTCTGATTCGTACTCGGACTCGGACTTTGACTATTATCAGCATCACTATTATCCAGAAAGGGAGCGACATCGGCATCATTACACGGACTATGGCAACGTGCATTCGCGTCCGCATTCGCAACCGCATCCGCACCCACATCCGCATTCGCATCCGCATGCAGCTGGTAACAAACGTTACTCATCTTCAGCTTCGTTGGGCGCTCAGTCGGGCGTGAGCTCTTACTCGGATAATGCGCGCTACAGGCGCACCGATGCTGATGATGACGATGCCAACGACGATGATTATGATCAACAGCGACATCATAATGAAAATGCTAATGCTGACCGAAGTCCACAGCGACGCGCCAGCGATTCTTTCTACACGCGCAATAATTGAAAAAGACCAACAACAAATTCCTCTTCCATTTATATCAGCAGCTGGCTAAAATTCATTTCCCAAATTGTCAAATAAAACCTTGTTAATTACAATCAAATTTTTTTTAAAATTCAATTTATTTGCTGCTTTGTTGTCAGAGACTCTATAGTGCATTTATCACTTAATTTTACTTTAACTTATTTTTGGGCAGATTTCAAATTCGAGTTTAAAGAGCGCCCATAAGTATGCAACAAAAATTGATTGAATTCCCATTGGAATTCGTAATGGCAACTAGTGCAATGCTGCAACATGCAGAATGTTGCTTAAATAAGGCAAGTATTGGACTTTACTTGAAATATTCTACTTGAAATATTCAACACTTTACATTAAATGAGAAATACATAGTTGTAGAGAATAGACGAACAAAATGGGAGTATGGGAGGACGAAAAAGTACTTATTTGATAAAGCATAAATGTATAGGAACTTACAAATTTATTTATTTATTATTAAATTATGTGTCAAATATTTAATTAAATTTTATTTTATATTTTAAAAAAATTTAAAATGCCACAAGGAATTAAAATTGACTACCAATTAATATAAATTAATATAGTGTATAATAATATAAAAAAAAAAAAAGTTTATCTACAGCAATCTGATTTTGTACATATATTTTTTTTTAGAAAATAATTACATTGTGCTAAAATCCTTGTAAATATATATTAATAAATAATATATTAATTAAAAATTAATAATAATATATTTTTTAATTAAATAATTAACTCCAAAGTCTTAAATTTGTTAAACATTTAAAAGGAGCCAGCAACGGTTTGTTAAATTTTGAAAAGATTTTGCACTTTGAGCAGTTCTCCATTTTGTTGCTCTAATTAAAATGAAGCAAGGCGAGTCTAGAAAGGAGAAGTGCAGAACAATGCAATGTTAAAGGCGTAATGAAAATAAATGCTAATTTGTTGCGCAACAAATTAAATGTGGCAAGCTCTGTGAACTGGGAGCTAAGACTTTATTTTATTGCCTGCCACAACTAAGTTGCCGCAGCCACCGTTGCAGCCACAGCCACAGCCACGGACAGAGACAGTGTTTTACCTTTTGCCTTGCAGTGGCTCTAATGCACGAGATGTTGCACTTACGAACTAACAGCGTTTGCTTATTTCTTTATTTATGGCATTTCAGTTCGCGAATGGCAATATAATTATTTCTAATGAGATCAGGAGCGAGGACATGAACACTTTAATTAACACATTTCGCGCACTTTAAAATGCAGCACACACAGACAACAGACACGCACACACACACGCACACGCACACACACACACCACATACATGTGCACACAAACAATGCTATCAATTTCAACAACTTTGATTAAACGTCATTTACAGTTGCCACAAGCGGCGGCAGCTGAGATTTGGAGTTGAGTGCTGCAGCACGCAATTGCCGTAGATGTCGGTGAGGCTTGTTGTTGTTGTTGTTACTGCTGCTGCTGCTGCTGCTTCATTTGCAATTAAATGCATGATAAAAAGCCATTGCAACGGGAACTCCAACTGTAGCTGCAGCTGCATTTCGGCATCGACTGCATTCGCCTCGCCACTCAAAAGCGTAATTTAAAATTCTCTTGGCTGCCATTCGGAGCGTGGACCAGCCCAACGACGACCCACCAGCATGCATTTCTTTCGGCACTGATATGCCTGTTGGATAGCTGGCGCTAGTGCTGGTGCTGGGGCTGCCGACACGCGCCGTGACTGCCTGCCCGAGTCCTTACCGCTGCGGTTGCACACGGTGCGTATGAGTTATGCCACGACTGCGTGGCAGCCAGCATAAAATGAAGTTAATATAAATTGTACTTTAAAGCGCAGCCCATTCGCATACGTGTGCGTCTTACGCCCATATATTTGGATAAATTTATGACTTTAAGTGCAAACTGGCAGCTAATGCGTGATTTTTGGACTCTTAACGGGGTCAACGGCATCAGCAGAGAGTCGAGACTTGAGCTGCCTGGGAATAACTCAATTAGCTACAATGTATCTTATGTATAAATGAAGACTAAGTAACTTAATGAATTCCTATTGTTATCATACACAAAAAACAAGTAAGAACGTTGCTGTCGGACGCAACCGACAGCGAAATACTATTTCACGTCCCAGCAGCACACAGGGGCATCTATCACATTACATTTTTGAAAATTTAACCTTAAATCCCCACTGTTGCCGCTCAAATTAGCTGCAGATTAAAACTTTTCATTGGAGGTAGCCAGAGTGTTTCAATTAGAATCGAAGCTTAGAGATGCCACCTCTCTCGATTTATCTCGATTGCCTTACCTTAGCAAGAACACGCACCTAAATCGAGAGATGTGGCATCTCTCAAAATAAGAGAGGTGGCAACTCTCAAAATGAGAGAGGTGGCAACCTTAGAAAATGTAATATACATAAGTTCGTTGGCGAGCGTAGAGGTGTGGGCTCGAACCCCGGTGCGGTCATGTTGATATTTTTGTTATATTTTCTTTATTTAGTTATTTTGTATTAATAAAATATTCTTTTCAAACGCAAATATATAATTTGGCAAATCAAAAGACAAGGTCAAAGGTCACAAAGTCATTATGTGGCGTGTTATTGGCTCAGAAGCTACAGATGTTTCAGTTTTGAATTGCCACGCCCCCAGTGGTCGTAGACATATAATTTTTGGCATGTTCATAGAGTGTGCGTTCAAGAATATAACTGTAAAGTTTGGATGCTTACACTCGAAAAATGCGAAAATGACAGGGTATTTTTTGTACGGCATGTCCCTTTTGGGACGTAACAATAATGTTTGGGGAGTCGATAAAAGAGGCCCCCAGTAACTTAGCATTCAATTTTGAAGCTTCTAGCACTAAAACTGTGGAAGATATAAGCTGATAAAAGTGTCCACGGGCGATAAAGTTTGGCCCGAGTGCCACGCCCCCAATGGGCGTATACACATAATTTTTGGGGTGCTCATAGAGTGGGCGTTCAGGAATATAACTGTAAAGTTTGGATGCTTACACTCGAAAAATGCGAAAATGACAGGGTATTTTTTGTACGGCATGTCCCTTTTGGGGCGCAACAATCATCTTTGGGGAATCGATAGAGGAGGCCCCCAGTAACTTAGCATTCAATTTTGAAGCTTCTAGCACTAAAACTGTAAGAGATATAAGCTGATATTTGTTTCCACGCCCCCTGAGGGCGTAGATATATCCGCCATAGCTTTTCAGTTGTGGGATGTTAATCCGAGTATATATACCAAGTCTCAAGCCTCTAGCATCAATGGTGCTCAAAATATAATAGAATTAGTAAAATCACTATATTTTTAGAACCGATTTGCCACGCCCCTAGTGGGCGTGGCCACAAATTTTTATGAGCGATCTTTATAGAATGATAACAGTAATCCACGTGCCAAATTTAAACGTTATAGCTTTAAGACTTTATGAGATACAGTTTGACCCGATTTGCCACGCCCCCAATGGGCGTAGATATATCAGCCATAGCTTTTTGATTTTGGGGTGCCGACATGAATGTTCAGTTAAAATCCCAACTCTCGAGCCCTTCTAGAAGTAGTGTTTATGGGCTACAGGAAAATTCATTTTCCGATTTGCCACGCCCCTAGTGGGCGTATCGGGAAAATCTTGACACTTTATCAGACGAAGGTATACACGAGTATATATTTCAAATTTCAAGTCTCTAGCTTCAATAGCGTGGAAATGGTTTGCGTTCATACGGACAGACGGACAAACGGATTTTGCACAAAACCAATATACTATATCACTACGTGAAATAGTATAAAAACGAGACTACTAGACTAGGACTGTATCTAAGACAATTTGCTTACTTAGCTCTGCCACTTGTGCTGCTTACCTAGTGATAGTGGCAATAAAGGGCATTATTGAATGCATGTTTAAATAAAATTGTATTCGAGTGGTGCTCAAAATGTTTCACTTTAGTGCAGTTCGTTCATGCTTCATGAAGGATTTCAATGTAAGATGTCTCCGGGGCTTCAGCTCTTAGATGTTCTGTTAGCTCCAGATTGACTAGCCCGTAATCAGCATGGATTATACCTGTATGAACATACTCTGGATTATGTATACTTTCTGCATTCATATTCTTGATACGTATACTCAATGAGTTCTGCTCTGTCTGCTCCTGCCAGCATGGAATGAGTATTCAGCTTTGCAGCTGAGGAAAATTGGGCACACGCAAAGGCCTATTGAAGCACTGGCCGCATGTAGTTTCATATTTCACACTGGACAATGAAAATTCATTAGCTATTGGCCGTCACTCTGTGCTGCTCTATAAATATCTCCCATATTGCATTGCTTCTACTGCTGCACAGCTTCAGTAGACATCGTTTTCAATTGGTGAGCGATTTATTAACTATCTTATTAACTAATTGGACAGTTTAAGCCATGTATATCCGAGTACTGACCACGTCAAATGGCCCGACTTGTTCGCTGCCACACTTTAATGCGCATTACACACGCAATAAATCGCACTTGAAACACGCATAAATAAATGCATAGTGAGAAGAGTGCGTTGTTAAAACATAACAATGAAATGCATTTTCCCTTTCTCCTCTTTTTTTTGTGTTTTTAATTTTACTTCATTAAAAAATAATTAAAAATTGTAATCGACGTACAATTTTTGCCTGCCTTTGCGCAATTATTTATGTCCGACATAAAGCACAAAATTAAATGGCAATAATTTGCTCGTGTCAACTATAAGTGTGCAGTAGATAAATTAATAGCAAACAAGTAAATAAATTTATAAAAAAGTACATGAGTGCGTATGAAAACACACATATATTTAAATTTAAAAGTTAAAGTTTGTGCGGAAAAGCCGAGTAAATGTGTGAAATCCTTTTTGCTATGTGACAGCTGGCAAAACCCGAATTTCTCAAAAAGCTATAAGAACTGCACAGACCAAAACAACAACAACAACAGCAATAGCAGAGACAGAAGCAAGAACCGTTAGAACAACGCAAAGCACATTTTATACAAACAACAAACAACTGTCTCGATTTACGCTCAACGCCTTGGCTACAGTTTTATATGGTAAACAATTACGGTAAGTAATTTATTTCTGCTCAACTGAATTAGAAATCTCTTAGCACTAAGCCAATGCCAAAGCATTTGCAGAGACACTCGCACAGAGAGGGCTTGCCAGAGTTGGCTGTGTGTGTGTGTGCGTGTGCGTGTCTGTTTATGAAGATACTGTAAGATATGCAGGAAAATTAATAGTACTACATTTTTTACAACACGTTGCGTCTCGTCTACGGGCGCAGCTAGTGCGATAATTCATTGCCATTGCCATAGCTGCTTCTGCGTTTTCTGCCTGCCACGCACTTCCTGCCAGACAGTCAGTTATCCTCTGGCCAGCTACTCTCTAACTACAACCCACCATCTCTCTCCCACTCTCCCACTCTCTCTTTCTCTCTCCACTCACTTTATGCTTCAGCTATAATCGGCTTAGTCTGCGCTTACGGTTTGCTTTTGGTATTGCCTGCGCATTTGTATGTACGGCAAATAGTTGCCCACTCTCTCTCGCTCTTCCTCTCTCTCTCTCTCCCTCTGTCTCCGTCTCTGTCTCTTTCTGCTTCTTTCAGTCCTCGAACCCTTTCTTTATGGCCAGCCCACTCTGCTTGGTTGCCCCGAAAGGTGTTAAGTTGTTATTGCATTTTATTTCATTTAGCTGTGAGCCTTTTATACGCTTTCAAAGGCGACGACTTTTATGACTGCCTTCAGTTATACACGAATAAAAGGTCATATACTAGTAGTGCTCGCTGCATAATACGATAGATAATATGCGCATTCTTTGTGTGGTATTGTTTAACATTTTACTATTGATACTTATATAAGTATAAACTAAAAAGAAAGTCAACATGAATAATATATATATGTCATCATTATAGAAACAGACCGAATTATACACGCTGATATACTGATAGAAGTATTTAATAAAACTCCGCAGATAAATAAAATCAATACATTAAATGAACCTAGCTATAAGTAGAAAGAACTTAGCGAGCACTTGCATGATTAAAATAATAAATTTAAAGCAGCCAAGGAAAGGTAAACGGTTTAACCTACTCAAGCATTTGACATTATCTTACTAATTCTTCGACATTTGACTTGGCTGCCGTTCTTACAAGCTACAATTGGCGAATGTGACGAAAGCGAGAGCTGGTTCAGTTAGTATTCTATACTTGCCTTATAATGTTCTGCTTAAAATCGCTTGTGCTATTAGTTTTCCTCCTGGCCGGTCGGGCTCACTCATATCGTCCAGTGCTAAAACATGAAAACTCCTTTATAAACGATTTTATTCAGAAAGTTCACAACGAGAAGCCCATCCAAACACTTTTGGTATCGAAGCGCCACACGAGTGCTTACTGTTTCTCAGATGACTTCAATCCAATTGGAATCCCCACTGTTCGCCTGGACGACTCAAGCAAGATGCAAGTGAAGGAGCTCTACAACAGCGAGGCACTTGCTCTGCTTTGCATGTCCGACACCATCGATGTCCTGTTGCTATCCACACTGGCCCGGAACCTTGATAGAATGAGAGAGTCGCGAATCGTAGTGTTTCTACACAGCTTGCAGCTAATGGATCTGAAGGATTTTCTACGCATAATTGGGGAGCAAGCTAATAATAATAATTTTGTCAATCTAATCGTACTACACTCAACTACACTAGACACTAGAGATACGATTACTGTCTATCGCATGAAGCCTTTTCCGAGTCCAAGCTTTGTGCGGATTACAAATTTCAGTGGTGAAGAAATCTTTCCAAAGGTGTGGAAAGATTTCAACAGAAAAATGAGTGTTATATTACCCGAGCTGAATACACCAGGTAGTTTTGCGTTATTAGACCGACGAACCGGTAAACATATATTTTATGGCTCATCGAATTCATTTTTTAGAGTTTTCGCAGATAAATACAATTTAGAATTGAGATTGTTGAGACCTTTCAGTGAGTTGGAGAAAATTGAACCAATAGAGCTGATAGACTTGAGTCTAGAAGGTCAGATTGATTTACCCAGCAGACCCTTCATATATTTGAATGAAAAGATGAAAGAATTAGAATTTTGCCATATTTCTAGATTTACAAGATTTTTTATTGTAGTTCCGTGTAGTCAGGAAATGAGTATAGGGGACGTGTACTCAGGCTTAAGGACCTACTTCATTATGCTCTTGTGTTCCTATTTCATGTTTGAAATATTAGAAACTCTAATCATATTGGCAACAAATTGGATTCATCAGCGTAGACCCAATGTCCCAGGCTGGAGCTTCGTGTTAAACTTTCGGGCATTTGCTGGAGTCTTGGGCCTTCCGATGCCCCTAAGGAGATATAGAATGAGCATTGCACTGCAGCAGCTCTTAATGCTAATGTGCATTTGCGGCTTGGTCTTCACCTCCTTTTTCAATGCGAATCTCAGTACTCTGCTGACAAAGATTCCTCACAATAAACAAATCACAAATTTTAATGAGCTGCGGGAGAGTGGGTTAGAAGTTCTCTTAGATGAAGGATTGAAATGTTTAGAATCTGAAAGCAGCCCTACAAGTTCATATATGCTGATATCCAAACAGAATTTTGCATCAGCCAAGAAATTAGAGCAAATGTTGGTGACTTTAAACTCTAGCTATGCCGTCCAATCATATCAGTTTTTATGGCAATTCGTAGAAAATTATCAAAAGTCTCATAGAGTAAATGTACTTTGTAAATGGAGCGGATTGAATATCACAGGAGATAAATTACTGGGATATATTGTGAAGAAGAACTCCATTTATCGACTAGCGCTGGAGGATTATATACCTAAAGTTTTGAGTTTCGGGCTTGATCTGCACTGGGACACCATGGCAATAATAAAACTGATGGAGTCAATGCAACCACTTCAAGATGAAAGATTTAAGGTAAACAATCAGGGGCTGACAGCTTTAAGCTTTGAGGACTTACTCTGGTTATGGAAATTGCTAGGGGTTTGCTACGGCTTGGCAAGTTTGGTTTTCATTGGAGAAGTTTGTGTGGCAAGAGTCCGAGCAAAACAAGCTAGAGAGGGACAGATTATAGAAGTGTAAAAATCAGTAATAATCAGTTATTAGCACCCATATCCTCAAGTTATAAATCAAATAATGCATATGAGCAGCACATACAATTTTAAACCTACTCACTTATAACATACTCACAGTTCTTATATGACGCGATATCCTGTTTATTAATAAATCTATGTACCGTTGTACTTAGCAAAAATGTTGGTACTTAACTTATTATTCTATTTCAATTATCTAAGAATATCCTAGGAAACTAGACACAGGGTATAAAAGTGGTAAGCATTTACTAAGTAAGGATGGAATGGCAGACAGACAGATACCAATCTCACCTTATACACACGTAGTTCTGGCTCACCTCCTACTCCAACATGTTGCATACATTCGTATCAAATCAGAATTCCCTTTTCAGCTTTTCACTTTAGGTTCAGGGTATAAAACGCATATTAAATGCTTTGTTATAGCAGGCATTCGACTCGAGCAAAGCATTTTAATTCTTTTAAAAGCATTAATGGTTTTGTATTTGCTTCGCCGTTCGACATTGCCTCACATATTGATGGTGTCAAAAAGCTGTCGCGATTGTAAGCAGCAATTATGAAATTGTATTAGAATGGCTTTCGAGTGGCAAAGCGAGAGCTCGCTCAGTTAGTATTTTATTCTTGCCTAACAATGTTGTGCTTATCATCGTGTAATCGTGCTCTGCTGACACTTCTGCTGCTCTTGATGCCGCACCAGTTCCACGCAGATCTGGAACCTCGGAGCTCCTTCCTAGACACTTTCGTTGAGAGAGTTCAGAAAGAGAGGCCCATCGAGACATTGTTGGTTGTAAAAAGGCTTACGGATGCCAATTGTTGGCTAAACGATTTTAATTCCCTGGGACTGCCCACTTTACGCCTGGACGCCTCAACCAAGATGAACGTAATTAAGCTCTACAACAGCGAGGCACTTGCTCTGCTTTGCATGTCCGAAGCCACCGATATCTTGCTGCTACCTAAGTTGGCCCAGAACCTGGACGGAATGAGAGAGTCACGAATCGTGATATTACTACACAGCATTGATCGAAAGGATCTAAAGGGGTTCCTGAGCTTAATTGCCGAGCAGGCACAAAGTCACATCTTTATAAATCTTATCGTACTACACTCAACTTTATCTGCCACTAGAAATGCGACCACTGTCTATCGCATGAAACCTTTTCCGAGTCCACGTTTTGTCCGAATTAAAAATATCAGCAAGAAAAAAATCTTTCCCCAGGTCTGGAATAATTTCAACGGAAAATCGGCCGTTATTTCACCCGACCTGTTTCCACCGCGCAGTCTCTTGTCAAGAGACCGACGCACAGGCGAGCTGAAGCTAGCCGGCTCCACTGATATGATGCTGAAAGTGTTTGCAGATAAGTACAACATACAGTTGCGTTTAGCTCGACCTTTAACTGAGTTGATAGAAGCTGCAAGTCAGGAAACCGTAACATTTGGACCTGGAGATTTTGAAATGCCCAGACGACCTAATGTAGTTACTATAAGAGATCTAAAAGACTACGAAATATCTCCTGCGGCAAGATATACGCAATTTTTTATTGCAGTTCCCTGTAGCCAGGAAATAAGCATAGGTGATGTGTACACAGGTTTGAGGACCAACTCCATAATTCTGTTGGGCACATATTTTATGTTTGCGATAGTTGAAACGTTTTTCATATTCGCTGCTAATTGGATTTACCAGCGCAGAGCCAATACTCCAGAATGGAATTTAGTCCTGAACTTGCGGGCGTTTGCTGGAGTCCTGGGACTTCCGATGCACCTCAGCAGATATAGATTCAGCATTTCGCTGCAGCAAATTGTTATGGTAATGTGCACTTTCAGCTTGGTCTTCAATTGTTTCTTCAATTCCAACTTTAGCACGCTGCTGATAAAGCATCCTCATAACACGCAAATCGAAACCTTCGAGCAACTGAGGGAGAGTGGCTTGGAAGTCATTTTAGATAAAGGGTTGAAGTTCGTGTTCGAAGACTCTGCTCAGGATGTCGGCTTTTATGAACTAGTGCCCAATGCGAAGTTCGTTTCAATGAAGGAACATTTTGACTTATTGTTGACCTTCAACACTGGCTATGCCCACCAGTCTTATGACTTTATATGGGAGTTCTTGGACAGCTATCAAAAGTCGCGCAATCGTAAAATACTTTGTAGCACCAAGGCAATGAATCTAACAGGCAGCATATTAATGGGCTACACGTTTAAGAAAAACTACATTTACCGAGAGGCTCTTCGTGATCATTTGGCTAGAACTTTCAGCTATGGCTTGGACAAGCACTGGGAGCAAAAGGCTGGGCGCGAAATGATGGAGACGCTGGTTCCAATCGTGGATCAGAGACTGGCAGCAGCCAATCAGGAGTTCATGGCCTTAAGCCTTGAAGACTTGAAGTGGCTATGGAAATTGCTGGGGGTATGCTACGGCTTTGCGACTTTGCTGCTCATTGGAGAAGTTTGTGTGGCAAGATGGCAAACAAAGCTAGCTAGAAAGACAGATGTAATAGAGGTGTAGAATCCTAAATAGAAAAAAATGTCGAAAATATGCTAAATATGCTAAAAATATTCTTGAAATATTTATAAAATATATATATTTATAAAAAATATATATAAAATATATTTAAAAACTGTATTTAAAAAATATGTTTTACAAAATATTTATAAAACGCATTTCTCAATATTTATGTCAATATATATAAAACTCACGCTTTTTCAATAAAAACTTATTGTGTGACCACGAAACGAAACCTCACAAAATTTGTAGAAATATATATATGAGCGAGTTCCTCTGTATTCAATGAATTGTTTTTATTATTTGAATTTTATTATTATCATAAATTTGAAAGGAATCGTATGATTGTCTGCCTTCAATCTGGCGAAGGCATCTTAAAGCCAATTGCCCTGAGCAGTCCAGGCAATGCCCAGCTGGGTTCTGCATCATTTGTCACAGTTATAGATTTAAATGTGTCAGCGCTGCATACAATGCGCTAGCTGCCTCAGCCCCCCACCCCTTGTCCCTGGATCTGATGCAGCGGCTGCTGGTGCTGCTGCTTGAAAAGCCATAACTCATGGACAAAGCACTCGAGTGTTGGCTTCGCATTGGTCACATAACTGTCACTGCATGTGGCATGAATGTGTTGCAATTGTGTTGAAATTGGGCCGCAAATAAACACGTCACAAACGGCTGGCACTGCAATCAAGTGTAGCCGCCTGCAAGTATGCAACATTCACGATTCAATTACAAGCTACAAACACACACAGAAAATAAAAAAAAACTTATCGCACACAAAATATCTATTAATGTTCCATATATACAGGGAGAGGGAGAGGGAGAGCGAGAGCGAGCTTGGGTCTTAAGCTTGCTACAAATATTCAATGTGTGCACACAATTCAATGCCAAATGGGATTTTGGGCTAACAGCAGCAGCAGCAACAACGAGAGAGTTGCAGAAAATCGACTAAACTTTATGTGGATGTTAGGAAAAGTGCTGGAAAACAGCAGCCAACCCAGCCAAGCAGCCACTGCCAGCACACGGAAGTGAAAACGTTTTACACTCCAATTGCTCTATCTATGTTGGACCACTGCCTCTTGCCACACACACACACATACATACAGCCTGCCACACTGCCACAATTTTTGTAAAAAGTTTACGTTGCGACAGGCGGCACATAAAATAGTTTTAAATAAGAAAGGCGAAGGCAAATAAACAATTCTATTTTTCTTGCTGGCCAGCGTGGCCTGTGCTGCACGGGGCGTGTTGCTCAACATTTTTATTTTGGGGCGTGGCAAGAACAGCCTGTCCTGCGTGTCTGTGGGTGTGTGTGTGTGTGTGAGTGCAATAAATGTAAGGCTGCTGGGCGCATGAAACTGAAAATTTCCTGTAGCATACTTTGCGGCGGTAGCCGCATGCATTGGCACACTAACACAGAGAGCAGAGTCATAGTATGCATGTCTGTCTGTGTGTGTGTGTGTGTGTATGACGCGGTTTCCGTTTAGCTGGCCGTGTGAACTGTTTACACGCACACACATGCAAGCATATAGGAAACCTTTTCAAAGGCATTTAAGTCCATTTAAAGCTTTTATTATATATATATATATATATATATATATATATATATATATATATATATATATATATATATATATATATATATATATATACATACATATATATATATATATATATATATATATATATATCTATATATATATATATACATATGTATCTATATATATATACGTCATACTGACTGGAATGCTCAGTTGATTTAAATTTAAATACGCGCGTTGTAATTAAAATTGACTTTTCCACGTTGAAGGTCCTTTGTTTTTGCTCTCAGCGCGAAATGGGAAATGCGAAATGCCAAAAATTATGCAACACATGCGAGTGTGCGAGCAGCTGTTGACATATTCCGCCAGCGGCCATTTTGTAGCCAACACCAGCAGTCGTCATTATCTGCCAGAGCGACTGCCGCTGCCACTGTTAACGGCTCAGAGAGCACACAAATCGAGGCACCACCAAAAAAAAAGTACGGATCAGACTCGCACCCCGTTCAGCAGCTGATGACAACATTTTAATATAATGTCAAACACTGTTTGCGCTCAGCCATATTCAGTTTCATGGTTTCAATTCGACTCGGCCAATGCCGACTCCAGTGCATTTATTCATAAACAATTTTTGGTTTTTCTTTTTGGCAATTTTTATATCCACAAAATGGTTTATTAGAACGTCGCCGGCATAGCTGTTGTTGAGTTGTTGTGGTCCGTGCTGCCCACTCTTTAAAATGGAAAAAAAAATCGAAAATTTGATACTGCGCGTTTGCGACAGGCTGCCATTTGCATTGGTCCATGGATGTGGATGCTAGGCATAAATTCTATTATAAATAACATTTAGCGTACGCGAGTTTGGCAACTGTCAGCAATGGAAATTGGAAAATATATATACGCAAATATATATACATACATATATACATATTATCGTCCGAATATGCAGACTGGAGCCAATACAAATTGCGGTTTCTAGATTGAAAATAGTCCGAGTTTTTGTTATATATGTATGTATATATACATCTGTACATAAGTGTATGTGTGTGTATCTCCTCGTATGCATCTGACGCATAATCAGATTTCAAAATTAAATTTGCGGTTGCGTTGAGGCCAAGTTGGGCTGAAACAATTATTAAGTGCTGCTGACGTGGTCATTGTCAGCAATGAATCGAGCCAAATGGCTACTTAAAAACAGAGCTTAAAGGTAGTAAAATTTATAGCAAACATATGCTATAAGGAGTGTAGAATTTATAGCAAAGCTATGTTCATGCATGAAACACACATAGATTCTAGTTGGTTTCGAGCTGATTTATTGTTTAATTGGACTTCGAGTTGGCTCAGCTCTCGCATTGGGTCGAGGAGACCGCGCTCAATCAGCATAATGAAATGGACGTGCCTGTTCAATTAACTGGCCCCCGCAACAATAACAAGCGATAATTAACGTTTAATAAACTGTTTGAACGCGCGCATTACGCATCCGACACGTGTGACAGTGCGTATGTCTGCGTATGTCAAATTAATCAAATTAGCATCGTTAGGCCTTGGCATGCGCCTTGTAATTGACTTAAAGCTTGTTAGCCACAAGATATCATATTTACTTAGCAGAAAGAGAGAGAGAGAGAGAGAGAGAGAGAGAGAGAGAGAGAGAGAGAGAGAGAGAGAGAGAGGGAGAGGGAGACTATAAACCTAAACTCTCATTATTTATATTGCGAATCGGCGCCTCTTCTAAGATAAATCTTCTGGCTATATATTCTGCTGTTCTTCGGCCGGGCCAAGCAAAACATCAAATTATTCTCGGAATGAAAAAGGCCATAAAAACTCAAGTTGTTTAGAGATTAAATTAGTTCCATGTATTTACGAATTGGCGAGCGCAAAAGCACCAGCACCAGCACCAGCAGCTTCAGCGCCAGCTGTGCGCATTAATTATTTGTTTTTCAAATAATTTAGTTTTTTTCCTGCTTTCAATTATTCATTAGCTATTGCCTTGTTGATAGACATTAGACAAATTAAATGCGTGCAAACGTTCAAAGAAAAGTCCATTAAAAAAAGCAACCAGAAAATGGAACCGAGTCATAAAAATAATAGTTTAAAATTTAAGTATACCAAATGCTTCACATATATTGGAAAACTTTTAATTTCAGCCAGAAATCAATTAGAAAATGCAATTAACAGTAATTGTGGTGCACTGTCAACTTGTTGAATGTCCTTCGAGCACCTTCTATATCTTGTCAATCGGCTTGGATCAGATGTATCGAGCTGCATTACACATCTCAGATGCGCTGTCAATTATAGAGTTGCCTCAATTAAAATAATTTGTAAATTAATTGCTCTGCAGGCTGCAGACTTACCTACGAAATACCTAGCGGTCAGTTCGTACTTTTAACTTGACTCATAATGTGTACGTATACATTTAGCGTGCTTCTGCTGCTCCTGCTGACAGCCTGTCAACACTCAGCAGAGCCCGAACATTCGGATACCAACTACATCCACAACATCATAAGGCATGCTCACGAGGAAAGGCCCGTCGAGACCCTTGTGTATGTGAGCCGTCGACAGGACCTCAACTGCCATTTGAATCAAATCAAATCAGTTGGCTTAGCGACTCTGCGCATGGATGAGAACACTCTAGTCAGCGTAAAGCAGCTCTACAATAGCGAGGTCCTTGCTCTGGTCTGCTTCTCCGAGTTGGCTGATGTTCTACTCCTGCCCAACCTGGCCCAGAACTTTGATCGTATGAGAAACGCCCGCATCATAATTCTGCTGCAGACTGAATCGGCCAATCTTCAAGAGTTTCTTCGTCTAATCAGTGAGCAGGCCAACAATTACAACTTTGTCAATCTAATCGTGCTACACTCTTCATCCCACGAGGACAAAGTTCCGTTTGTCGCATATCGGCTTCAGCCGTTTCCAAGTCCAATATTTACGCGTGTTTTGGATCTAAGTGACGGAGTCATGTTTCCTAAGGTTAAGTTCAATGGGAAAACGGCTATTATGTTACCCGACCAAGTCCCGCCTCGCAGCGTATTGTTCATTGACCCTCGTACAGGGAAGAAATCACTTGTGGGCTCTGGGGATAGATTTATTGGGGAACTTGCCAAGAAAAACAATATCACTCTGCGTTTGCTGCAGCCTTTAGGCGACTCTGAGTATATTGAATCCGCTGATATTTATGATATTGTTAAAAAAGGTGTCCTTGACTTGCCAATCCGACCAATACCAATGTCAATGCATATACCAGACAATATTGAATACACTGATATTCTTGAATTTTCGAGTGGTTTTATTGTAGTTCCCTGTGGAAGTGAAATGAGAACAGGCGATGTCTTCTTAGGCTTAAGGACCTACTTTATAATACTTTCTGCATCATATTTTATGTTTGCAATACTGGAAACTGTCACCATATTCACATTCAATTGGATTCTCCGACGTAGACCCAATAATCCCTACTGGAACTTAATCGTGAACCTGCGGGCATTTGCCGGAATCTTGGGACTTCCGATGCATCTGAGAAGACACAGAACTAGCGTTTCAATGCACCAGCTCTTAATGCTAATGTGCCTTTGCGGCTTGGTCTTCACCACCTTTTTCAATGCCAATCTCAGTACTCTGCTGACAAAGCATCCACAGGATTCAGAAATTAAAAATTTCGATCAGCTCAGGGACAGTGGATTAGATGTTTTCATTGATAATATCTATTACTTACCAAATACAAAAAGCATAAAGTGGAAGATTTACAAAAAGAAAATACCAAATTCGAAATTCATTTCAACTCGTCAATTCATACATCAAGTGTTCAGCCTAAACACGAGCTCTGCTTATTACATGCACTTAAGTGTCTGGCAACTCTTAGACGACTATCAGAGGTCTCACAGCAGAATTAGGTTTTGTAGGCCAGATGGCTTAAACATAATTAGCAATGCTGTTCTCAGAACTGTGCTCATGAGAAACTCAATATATAGGGAGGCTTTGGAAGATTTTGCACATGATTCTCTAAGATTCGGACTATTCCAGCATTGGGAGCTTGAAGCTAGCTTAAAAATGATGTCAATTATCCATTCTCGTACACCGCTTGAAAGGGATAATAGAGAGTTTAAGCCCACTCCGTTAAATTTTACGGACTTTAAGTGGCTGTGGAAGTTGCTAGGGATATGCTACATTGTGGCAGGCTTAGCTTTCATTGCTGAGATTTGTGTAGCCCGTCGGCTGAGGAGGAAGAGGCAAGCTAGAAGGGAAGTCATTATAAGGGAATTCATAATATGAAACTTTGAATATATTGTTAATGAAAACAAATGAAAATATATTATTATACATATTTGCACAATAAATATTGAATTTTATTCATCACAAAAATTTATCAAAGTTTTTTCTTGACTTAATATAGATTTTCAATTCTAACCATGAAGCGCTCCAACCTCTTGGCTCTTGTCAGGAACTTCTGAATAGAAAATACCCTGAATTATGCCCAGATCTTATATTCTAATAATTTTACGCTACATTAATATGGTCTGTACTTAAAAATCGAGATAAATTGATCTATTTTTATCGATAATAGATAAATGGTTTGTGTTAGTGAAAAAATAGTATAAAATAAAATATACTTACGAAAAAGCGTATACTTATTAATGCCAGTCTATAGTTGTTCTTGCTTATGAGCTCCTACGGACAGACACTCAGCTAATCGCGCTATTCTAGGAGCTATTAAGGGGTTTGCCACGCCTGCTTCTGCCTGTTGCATATATTTTCACAAAATCATTTTACCCAGAACTTTCATTCACAATGATATCAGGGTACATCGACAAAGAAGTCAAAAAGCAGTTTGCATTTATTCATTTGCATTCACAATATGTATATATTATATTATATATGGTATAGTTTGTCCAACGGGCATTTAGTCAAGCGGCCAATCAACTCTAGTTTAGCATGTCGCATAATGGCAAGAGAAACTTTAGATCCGATATCAGTTTATGCCATTAACTTAATCAAATCAATGTTAATTCAATTGCTCGGCTGCCGTCTCAACTGGACTATAAAAATTGTTGACTGCTGTTCAGTTTGTGCTTTTAACTTGACTCAGAATGTTGGCTTTTCGCCCGAGTGCATTTTGTGTGCTGCTGCTACTGCTTCTACTGCCTGGCTACCTGAGAGCTTCTTCGCTCTTAGAGACAGCCTCGTCTTCACAAAGCATCTTCATCGAAAATGTCATTGAGAAAGTGTTCAAGGAGAGGCGAGTTGAGACGCTTTTGTACATGAACCGTCGGCAGAACATCAATTGTCCCTTGAGGGAAATAAGTATAGATGGATTAGCTGCTCTGCGCTTGGATGAGGCAGCCACCGTCAACATAAAGGGGATCTTCAACAGGGAGGCACTCGCCCTGGTCTGCATGTCCGAGTTGGCTGATGTGCTGCTGTTGCCCACACTGGCCCAGAACCTGGATGGAATGAGAATGGCGCGTATCCTAATTCTACTGCAGACTTCGTCAATCAATCTTCAAGAGTTTCTGCGCATAATCTGTGAGCAGGCCAACAATTACAATTTTGTCAATCTAATCGTGTTACACTCTTCATCCCTCGAGGACAAAGTTCCGTCTGTCGCACATCGTCTTCAGCCGTTTCCAAGCCCAACATTTACGCGTGTTTTGGATCTAAGTAACGGAGTCATATTTCCCAAGGTTAAGTTCAATGGGAAAACGGCTATTATTTCACCCGACCAATTCCCGCCTCGCAGCGTATTGTTCATTGACCCTCGCACAGGGAAGAAATCACTTGTGGGCTCTGGGGATAGATTTATTGGGGAGCTTGCCAAGAAAAACAATATCACTCTACGTTTGCTGCAGCCTTTAGGCGATTCTGAGTATATTGAATCCGCTGATATCTATGATTTTGCTAGAAAAGGTGTCCTTGACTTGCCTACCCGAGGCCTATTACAACCAATGCATATACCAGACAATATTGAATACACTGATATTCTTGAATATTCGAGTGGTTTTATTGTAGTTCCCTGTGGAAATGAAATGAGAATAGGCGATGTCTTTTTAGGCTTAAGGACCTACTTTATAATACTTTCTGCTTCATATTTTATGTTTGCAATAATGGAAACTGTCACCATATTCACATCCAATTGGATTCTCCGACGTAGACCCAATAATGCCTACTGGAACTTAGTCGTGAACCTGCGGGCATTTGCCGGAATCTTGGGACTTCCGATGCACCAGAGAAGGCACAGAACTAGCGTTTCACTGCAGCAGATTTTGATGATAATGTGCCTTTGCGGCTTGGTCTTCACCTGCTTTTTCAATGCCAATCTCAGTACTCTGCTGACGAAGCATCCACAGGATTCAGAAATTCAAAATTTCGATCAGCTCAGGGACAGTGGATTAGATGTTTTCATTGATAAAATCTTTTACTTACCAATTACAAAGAACAAAAATTTTAAAACCTTTCAAAAATTAATACCAAATACGAAATTCATTTCAACTCGTCAATACATCCATCAAGCTTTCACTCTAAACACGAGCTGTGCTTATTACATGCATGCACATATTTGGAAACTCTTAGACGACTATCAAAGATCGCACAATAAAATTAGGTTGTGCAGGCCAGATGGCTTAAGCTTATTTACCAACGTTCCTCTCAGAAATGTGCTCAAGAGAAACTCAACATATAGGGAGACCTATAGAGATTTCGCACATGATTCTCTTAGATTCGGACTATTACAACATTGGAAGCTTGAAGCTACCTTAAAAATAATGACAACTATCCATTCTCGAACACCGCTTGAAAGGGATAATGGAGAGTTTAAGCCCACTCCGTTAAATTTCACGGACTTGAAGTGGCTGTGGAAGTTGCTAGGGATATGCTACATTGTGGCAGGCATAGCTTTCATTGCTGAGATTTGTGTAGCCTGTCGGCTGAGGAGGAGGAGGCAAGCTAGAAGGGCAGTCGTTATAAGGGAATTCATAATATGAAACTTTGAAGATATTGTTAATGAAAACAAATGAAAATATATTATTATACATATTTGCACAATAAATATTGAGTTCTGTTTAGCACATAAATTTCGTAAATTTTATTTCGACTGAATATTGATTGCCAACTCTAATCAAGAAGCACTCCAACCTCTTGACTTTTATCGGGAATTTCTGACTAGAAAATACCCTGAACTATGCCGAGAGCTGATATTTCAATACTTTTACGCAACATTAATATGGGCTGCACTTAAAAATCGAAATGAATGTATCGATAATAGAGAAATTATCGATAAAAATGATATCAAATAAAACATGGCATGGCTTATGAGCTAAGTTCTAGCTGAAGGACGGGCCTAGATTCACTTAGCTCGTGGCTCTGACCGAGAACATATAGACTTTATTGAATCTGCCACGCCTGCTGCTACCTGTTGCATACACTTTCACAAAACTAATACACCCTGAACACCCATTCACAATGAGTTCATGGTACATAGACAAAGAAGTCAAAAATCAGTTTACATTAATTCAATTGCATTCACAATTATATATATTATAGTTTGTTTTTTTTTTTTTTTCAAGCGGTTAATCAACTCTAGTTTGACATGTCGCATAATGGCAAGAGAAACCTTAGATCCGATATCAGTTTATGCCATTAACTTAATCAAATCAATGTTAATTCAATTGCTCGGCGGCCGTCTCAACTGGACTATAAAATTTGTTGACTGCTGTTTAGTTTGTGCTTTTAACTTGACTCAGAATGTTGGCTTTTCGCCCGAGTGCATTTTGTGTGCTGCTACTGCTGCTCCTACTGCCTGGTTACCTGAGAACTTCTTCGCTCTTAGAGATAGACGCATCTTCACAAAGCATCTACATCCAGAATGTCGTTGAGAAAGTGTTCAAGGAGAGGCGAGTTGAGACGCTTTTGTACATGAACCGTCGACAGAACATCAATTGTCCCTTGAGGGAAATAAGTATAGATGGATTAGCTGCTCTGCGCTTGGATGAGGCAGCCACCGTCAACATAAAGGAGATCTTCAACAGGGAGGCACTCGCCCTGGTCTGCATGTCCGAGTTGGCTGATGTGCTGCTGTTGCCCACACTGGCCCAGAACCTGGATGGAATGAGAATGGCGCGTATCCTAATTCTACTGCAGACTTCGTCAATCAATCTTCAAGAGTTTCTGCGCATAATCAGTGAGCAGGCCAACAATTACAACTTTGTCAATCTAATCGTGCTACACTCTGCATCCCAAGACAAAGTTCCGTTTGTAGCATATCGGCTTCAGCCGTTTCCAAGCCCAACATTTACGCATGTTTTGAATCTAAGTGACGGAGTCATGTTTCCAAAGGCTATGTTCAATGGGAAAACGGCTATTATTTCACCCGATCTAGTTCCGCCTCACAGCGTATTGTTCATTGACCCTCGCACAGGGAAGAAATCACTTGTGGGCTCTGGGGATAGATTTATTGAGGAGCTTGCCAGGAAAAACAATATCACTCTGAGTATTCTGCAGCCTTTAGGCGATTCTGAGTATATTGAATCCGCTGATATCTATGATTTTGCTAGAAAAGGTGTCCTTGACTTGCCTACCCGAGGCCTATTACAACCAATGCATATACCAAACAATATCGAATACACTGATATTCTTGAATTTTCGAGTGGTTTTATTGTAGTTCCCTGTGGAAGTGAAATGAGAATAGGCGATGTCTTCTTAGGCTTAAGGACCTACTTTATAATACTTTCTGCATCATATTTTATGTTTGCAATACTGGAAACTGTCACCATATTCACATCCAATTGGATTCTCCGACGTAGACCCAATAATGCCTACTGGAACTTAGTCGTGAACCTGCGGGCATTTGCCGGAATCTTGGGACTTCCGATGCATCTGAGAAGACACAGAACTAGCGTTTCAATGCACCAGCTCTTAATGCTAATGTGCCTTTGCGGCTTGGTCTTCACCACCTTTTTCAATGCCAATCTCAGTACTCTGCTGACGAAGCATCCACAGGATTCAGAAATTCAAAATTTCAATCAGCTCAGGGACAGTGGATTAGATGTTTTCATCGATAATATCTTTTACTTACCAATTACAAAAAACAAAAATTTTAAAACCTTTCAAAAATTTGTACCAAATTCGAAATTCATTTCAACTCGTCAATACATGGATCAAGCTTTCACTCTAAACACGAGCTGTGCTTATTACATGCATGCACATATTTGGAAACTCTTAGACGACTATCAAAGATCGCACAATAAAATTAGGTTGTGCAGGCCAGATGGCTTAAGCTTATTTACCAACGTTCCTCTCAGAAATGTGCTCAAGAGAAACTCAATATATAGGGAGACCTATAGAGATTTCGCACATGATTCTCTTAGATTCGGACTATTACAACATTGGAAGCTTGAAGCTAGCTTAAAAATGATGTCAATTATCCATTCTCGTACACCGCTTGAGAGGGATAATAGAGAGTTTAAGCCCACTCCGTTAAATTTCACGGACTTGAAGTGGCTGTGGAAGTTGCTAGGGATATGCTACATTGTGGCAGGCTTAGCTTTTATTGCTGAGATTTGTGTAGCCTGTCGGCTGAGGAGGCAAGCTAGAAGGGAAGTCATTATAAGGGAATTCATAATATGAAACTTTGAATATATTGTTAATGAAAACAAATGAAAATATATTATTATACATATTTGCACAATAAATATTGAGTTCTGCTTAGCACATAAATTTTGTAAATTTTATTTCGACTGAATATTGATTGCCAACTCTAACCAAGAAGCACTCCAACCTCTTGACTTTTATCGGGAATTGCTGACTAGAAAATACCCTGAACTATGCCGAGAGCTGATATTTCAATCATTTTACGCTACATTATTATGGGCTGCACTTAAAAATCGAAATAAATGTATCGATAATAGAGAAATTATCGATAAAAATGATATCAAATAAAACATGGCATGGCTTATGAGCTAAGTTCTAGCTGAAGGACGGGACTAGATTCACTTAGCTCGTGGCTCTGACCGAGAATATATAGACCTTATTGAATCTGCCACGCCTGCTGCTGCCTGTTGCAAACACTCTCACAAAACTAATACACCCTGAACACCCATTCACAATGAGTTCATGGTACATAGACAAAGAAGTCAAAAATCAGTTTACATTAATTCAATTGCATTCACAATTATATATATTACAGTTTGTTTTTATACCCTGAACCCATTGAAAATGGGTAATCAGGGTATAATGTTTTTGTTGGAAGGCGTATGTATGTAACAGGCAGAAGGAGGCGTGGCAGACCCCATAAAGTATATATATTCTTGATCAGGGAGACAAGCCGAGTCGATTTAGCCCTGTCCGTCTGTCTGTCTGTCTGTCCGTCTGTCCGTCTGTCCGTCTGTCCGTATGTATGAACGCGTCGATCTCAGAACTTACTATAGCTAGAGACTTCAAATTTTTTTGTAGGTCCCTGTATAGGGCGCGCATATCGAGTTTGTTTCAGAAATTCGATAACTGTTATCGTTTTATTGTTATCGATTAAAAACGGTTTTTGTTAAATTTTGGGTGCCACGCCCCCTTCGCCTCCAATTTGTAACTCCCGTATATCAAATACTAGAGGCTTGTGTTTTCGCACATACATATATATGGATGACGTGATCACGCCCAACAAGTTTGATCAAAATCGTTACTCTAGAAAAAAAGTTATTAAACATTTAATTTCCCATAGAATTGCCATGCAAACAGCAGCCAAAGAACAGCTGACGCAACGATTTGCGCTTGTGAGTGCTTGCGCCTGTGTATGTGTGTGTGTATGTGTTGTTTGTAATGAACATATATATAAACTTATGTATATTAAAGAAACAAAGATTGTTTGGAATTGCGGTTCTTCGCAGGGTTCAGGGTATACCCTAGTCGAGCGGTCTCGACTAGAGTTTTCTTACTTGTTTTTTTTCAAGCAGTTAATAAACTCTAGTTTGGCATGTCACATAATGGCAAGAGAAACCTTAGATCCGATATCAGTTTATGCCATTAACTTAATCAAATCAATGTTAATTCAATTGCTCGGCTGCCGTCTCAACTGGACTACAAAAATTGTTGACTGCTGTTCAGTTTGTGCTTTTAACTTGACTCAGAATGTTGGCTTTTCGCCCGAGTGCATTTTGTGTGCTGCTGCTGCTGCTTCTACTGCCTGGCTACCTAAGAACTTCTTCGCTCTTAGAGACAGCCTCATATTCACAAAGCATCTTCATCGAGAATGTCATTGAGAAAGTGTTCAAGGAGAGGCGAGTTGAGACGCTTTTGTACATGAACCGTCGACAGAACATCAATTGTCCCTTGAGGGAAATAAGTATAGATGGATTAGCTGCTTTGCGCTTGGATGAGGCAGCCACCGTCAACATAAAGGAGATCTTCAACAGGGAGGCACTCGCCCTGGTCTGCATGTCCGAGTTGGCTGATGTGCTGCTGTTGCCCACACTGGCCCAGAACCTGGATGGCATGAGAATGGCGCGTATCCTAATTCTACTGCAGACTTCGTCAGTCAATCTTCAAGAGTTTCTCCGTCTGATCAGTGTGCAGGCCAACAATCAAAGCTTTCTTAATCTAATCGTGCTACACTCTTCATTTTACGGGGATAATGAATCGATTATCGCCCATCGTTTGCAGCCCTTTCCCAGTCCAACATTTGGAACTATTACAGATATAAATAAGGAACAACTCTTTCCCAGGGTCTGGCTTAATTTCTATGGTAAAACGGCATTCAGTTTACCCGATCAGATTCCACCTCGCAGCATATTGGCAGTTAGCCCTCGCACTGGAGAGAAATTCCTCAGTGGATCTTCTGACTTGCTCAATATGGAGTTTGCCAAGAGAAGAAACATTCAACTTCGTTATCTGCCAATTGTGGGTGACTCCGAGTTTATTGAAGTAGACGATATCTATAAGACAACCAGTGAAGCTGTCCTTGATTTGCCAACCCGAGGCCTAATAATGCCATCAAAACCTCCTCCTAATCTAGAATATTTAGATGCAATAGTTGAGCACACGAGTTCATTTATTGTGGTTCCCTGCAGAAATGAAATGAGAATTGGCGATGTCTTTACAGGCTTAAGGACCTACTTCAGTATGCTCTTAATATCATATTTTATATTCGCAGCTGTTGAAATTGTCATCAAATTTGGATCCAATTGGATCCACCGACGCAGACCCGATAATTCCTACTGGAACTTAGTCTTGAACCTGCGGGCATTTGCCGGAATCTTGGGACTTCCAATGCACCAGAGAAGCCACAGACTTAGCGTTTCACTGCAGCAGGTCTTAATGCTAATGTGCCTTTGCGGCTTGGTCTTCACCTGCTTTTTCAATGCCAATCTCAGTACTCTGCTGACGAAGCATCCACAGGATTTAGAAATTCAAAATTTCGATCAGCTCAGGGACAGTGGGTTAGATGTTATTTTCGACAAAAGCTTTGATGTCGGCGCACAGTTCAAAAGGTCTATAAAGGACTTAGTACTTAAAGCCAAGATTGTTACAATGAAGCAATATTTGAATCATGTTTTTACTCTGAACTCTAGCTGTGCTTATAACATTCATTCGCACGTTTGGAAGGTTTTGGAAATGTATCAAAAGTCTCAGAATCGAATCATGATGTGCAAGTCCGAGGGGCTAACTGTAATAAATACTGTTGCTGTCCGAGCTGTTCTCAAGCGAAACTCAGTTTATAGGGAGGCATATTCGCATTTTATACTCGATTGTATTAAGTTCGGATTATTCAAGCAGTGGGAACATATTGCTGGTAATATGATGAGATCAACTCTAAATTCTCTGGTGCCGCAAACCCCCGAGAGGAATCAGCCATCTCCTCTCAATTGGAGTGACTTGAAGTGGGTGTGGAAGCTGCTCGGAGTTGGCTATGTTGTGGCAAGCTTAGTTTTCATTGCTGAGATTTGTGTTGCCTCTTGGCTGGGCAGGAGGAGGCAAGCTAGAAGGGAAGTCATTATAAGAGAGTTCATACTTTAATATTTAACAAAAGTATATCCACACCTTACAGAAATATTGTACGCATACTTAAATCATAAACTGAAACTGTAAATGTTTTCAGAATAAATAAAAATAAATGTTGCTTGAAGTCGTCTTTCTCTCTATGAAAAAATTGTCTGCATACTTTAAAAATGAAGATGTAGAGACCATCAGGTAGGTATATCTATATTCTTCAGAGGCGTGGAAAATAAAAATAATAATAATTAAGCAGTTGACAGAGAAAAGAGGGAAACTCTATGGCAATTCAGATTCTTGAATTCAAAAAATTCTATGCTGAGGCAAATTGCATTCGATTGGCGCTCGAGCAGACGCTTGCTTCTGTAAATTAAATTTTCACTAGTCTGAAGCCAAATTATATATACATATATAAAATATACAATTCATATATATATGTAATATATTTCTGTATATAATAAAGTACTAAATATCACTAAAATATTTGTGTATAAAATATATTATATTTAATAAATATTTAAGTAATTTCATTGGCCTATCGATAGCCGATTGCTGCCAAAACGAATTTCACTTGCACGACAAACATTTTCACGTTTCTCAGTCGTGAAAAGTTTGCTGCGCCGCTTGGTCTGTGCGCCGAATGCTGTTCCCTGTGTGCTGCGGCCAATCAATGTGTTGCCGCGTTCATTCGTTGCGCATACGCCACATGCGCCGCGCGTCTTGTGAGCGCTTAACAAGTGTCTGCCGTTCCCCAAGTGACAAACTCAAACAAATGTTGTAAAACTGACTAAACAAATAAACAAATTATGTAAATAACAATGAAAATAAGTGTCGTTAAGTGTACTAGATAAGAGTTCAGAGTGCGTGCGGACTGTCTCTCTGCCTGCCTGTCTATCTGTTTGTAACTAAGCACACACATCTACAAATATTCTAGATAAAAGAAGTCAACTCCGCAGGTATGGCTGGCAATTAATTAACGTTCGCTTATCAACAGATTATGTGCAGCAAATGCTCAATTAATTTGCTCAACACCTTGTCGCATGTCGCAATATTTTATGCGCTGTCACACGCTCTAATCGTTTGAATAGTTTTTCCTCCGCTTTTATGGTCGCCTCCTGCGGCTGTTCATAATTTAGAAAACAATTTTGATCGGGCTGGCAGACGATCTAGATACTATATACCGCATTCTATATGTGTGGAGCAGAACGAAATTGTTTATGAAAATCTCAGAAAGCTTAGCGCAAAGTCAAAAAGCAAAACATTAACCCACACACGCCGGCGAATCGCTCATGGAACGGCTCCGACTGGCTCTGGCATCAGTCAATGTCAGTTGGCTGGCTGCCAGCTGGGGGGTTGGGCAGCGTGCGGGCGCGAGGGCATGCAGTCGAATGGAAAAAAAGGGAAAGTGTGCGACGACATGGACATGCAGTTGAGTGGATAGGAAAATTCTAGCTGCGCTACACTCTAGCCGGAAAGTTGCTCAACACCAAGGCACATTTTCAATTGTTTCTGCAGATGTCAAGTATCAAGTGGCACGATATATATATACATATAGAAAACATATGTTGCCTGGCATATTTTATGTATTATTTAAATTATTTACTATTTATTTATGGCTCATGGCATTGGCCCAAGTGCAGAATTTATTGCTGTCATTTCTGTTCGTAGAACTTTTCAAGTTTATGCTTAAAAATCTCTGCTGGAATTGTGCAACAATTGGCAATGATATAGCACATAAATGTCTGAAATTATTAAGCGAAGGCTGTAAACTTGAACGACTTTTAAATTGGGTTAGCTGTGGGCTGGAGCTAAATTAATAAAACATTTTCATAGAGCTATATAAAAGATTCATTTGTAAATTACTTAAGGTGTTGCAGGCATAGCTAGAGCCAGCATTTGGCTCATTTGTTGGTATAGAGAGACTACACACATTCATGAAAGTCAAATGAGCGTATTGGTTTTGTGCATGAGAGCAAACCAGTTTGAAATTACTAATGCTGGAGTGTTAATATATGGAATATATACTGATGTATGACCTCGTCTGATGAAGTGTAAAGGCTAACCCTAAACGCCTACTAGAGGCGTGACGAAACTGAAAATGCATCTTCCAGTATATCGGCAACACAACTAAATGCAGTGCTAGAAGGTTGAAATTTGGAATGTAGACTCGCTTTGCCCAGCCAAGATCAAAAAGATATGGCGGATGTATAGACCTGGCATTGAGCTCAGTTATAAAACGAAATAAAGCTTTAGCATCGGAGTTTTCAAAAGTTGCTCCTCTTGATACAGGCTGAAGTCTGAGCTTAGGAATCTACAGTAGTCATAGAACGCGTTGTTATTGATATTGAGACTACAAGCTGAAAACCTCAAGTATAATATATGTATGTAGATATGATGCCCGACTATTCTAGAGTCTTGAACAGATCTCTCTGGTTTGAACTTAAAGAAGCTATAACAGGTCGGATAGCGTTACCCTATTTACCCTACTTACAAAGCTCTTACTAGCATGCTTGAAGCTGCTAGTATGCTAGTAAGTGAGTGCAGTGAGTTGAAGCTGCAGAGTGTATGAATCTTTCTCCTGCAAGCTTACATATACCCTATATATACTGCAATCTATTGTATCTACTATATATCATAGTCTATTCTTATATTGTGACTATAATATCTACAATAGCCCACATGCTATAACTGCTGCCATTGCTCGACTTTATTCAGCTTCTCACTCAAGCGGCGACTCCCGCTAGCCTTGACAAGCTTTATTCCCTTCAATATTTCTGCCAGTTTATCAATAGATTCAGATTCACGAATTATAATTATATAGCAAGGCTACTCGAAATATTCGTTATGTTTGTAAATATGGAATACAATGTATTTATTTTGTTTATATCTGAATCGATTGAAACAGATTTGCTTTTCTTTGTGCATCATTTCCGTTTGTGGGATTTTCTTTTTGCTTTTTTGGTTATCTTTCAATTTGTTGCCAAAACGCAAAGCTCAAGCTGGCCCCCTTCCCTCTCTCTCTCTCTCTCTCTCTCTCTCTGTCAGCGATTGACGTTTTCCAAATTTTCGTGCAATTTGCATATATTTTTAGCTTTTATCTATTTTGAAAACAAATGAATTTCAATGGAAGCCAAATACGCGCAAATTGCGCCGCAAAAGTTAGCGAAAATCTCTGCGCCCCATCAATTAGTGGCACAATCAAATGCAACAAGCCAGCTTGTCGCTGCTGTGGCATCCACTTATAACCCCCACACACACACGCTCCCCGCTTCCCGCTGCCTGCTCTCGACTGCGAACTGATTTCACATCATTTATGGTGACGTCAATGAGCCCTACAATATGCCATAGCCATAGAGCATATAGTAGATGTAATAGATATATATATATACATGGATAGATATATATATATATATTTGTATAGGTACATTACTGCCTCTAATTATAGCGATCTTTCTGCTGCTCGGCCGCTCTTTGTGGAACTTTGCGATTTTTATAGTTTTATTGCTGGCTATAATTGGTCTGTTTATGTGCGCGCCCTGAACTTGAAACGATTTGCAACAGCGTGTAGCACGTTGCACGTTGCATGTTGCATATGGCTAGAGCAGGAGCAAGAGCTGAGCTGGCTGATTGCTTGCGTTAGTTTTTCCTGGGATTATGATGTTATATAGTCGCCGTTGCAGTAATTATATTTATTTCTGTCGCGCTGCCGCAATTTGAACTTTGGCGCTGAGTCTCGAAGTGCGCGCTGAGTCAGTGCGCTGCGCAGACACTGCAAGAAATTACGAGATAGTTGATTCGAGATTTGTTTTGGATCCACTTTGGTATCATTTGAGAGATATTTGTTGATAATATGAATACAGAAGTGAGGAGTGGGAAGGGAAAGGAGCGAGAGGAATAGGCTAAAGTTGGGTGAGAGCAAATGAAATAGATAGATAAGGATAGTATAACAAGGATAAGTATAAGAACTCATTCAGCATCAAAATGTGTGTGGGAAAGAGAGAAAGAGAGAGTGAGAGAGAACAGATAGAGAAAGAGAGAAACATGGTAAAATAGGGATGTAGAAGATAAAAGCTGGAATATAGAAGATAGAAGATAGAAGATACAGTATGATACAGCTTGCTTGAGACAGATAGAGAGATAGAGAGATAGAGAGACAGAGAGAGAGATAGAAAAGTAGATGGAATATGAGTAACAGAAAAGATGATGAAGAGACAATGAGAGAGAATAGAACGACAATAATAACAAATATATATAGAAAGACAGAGAGAGAGAGAAAGAGAGAGAGAGGGGGAGAGAAATAAAGAGAATTTTATCGAGAGAGCCACCTTTGGAATATGATGAGAGGCAGATATTTACCAAAACATTCAAGCAATAATCGGATAAACAGTAAAATATTCGAAATATTCCACATAGACATAGATATATATTGAGGGGATTTGGGAAAATGTGAGAGGCTAAAAGAAGATAAATAAAATCTGTCAAAGAGGCAGACAGACAGGAAGCGCCACAGATATCGCAATGCTCGAGAATAAAACAGAAATAAAAGCAAAACAGAAACACATAAAGTCGTCAATAGACGTATGTGCCTATAAATATATACATATATACAGTTTTGATGGGCAATTAAAATGCTGCGTTTATCCAGGTCTCTTCCGAGCCGAGCCACGCTAAGCTTGCGCCACTGTAGCTGTCATATGGGCAATGGGCACAGCTCTTGCGATTGCCGTTTCCGATGACACATAATGATAAAATCGAACAATTAGCCTTTAGCTCTCGGCGCATTAATTAATATTCATAAGCAGATTAATACATGCATATATATGAGAATGTGTGTGTGCATATGTATGTGTGGGCTGAACAATACAAACGCAATTAAAATTAATTATGCCATATGTCTTTTCGTCAAGTGTAGCTCACGCGTCGCATTTGCTCATATTTGTCCAGCGTTTGTCAACGCAGCTCCAGTTCCAGTTCAGCCGCCAGCCGCAACGCAGCACAGTGCCTGGGTGTAAGTAGTGCAACGGTTGTCTAATGCTAATTAGTTGGCCTGCAAATGTGTAAATAAATGCTTATTATTTAAATCAACAGGTGGCGGCGCTAAAAACGATTTGTTTATAAACGAAATAACGAACAGCGAGAAGAGGAAGAGACAGCAACAGCAGCAGCAGCAGCAGCGACGATGCATTTAAATGAAATATATAAAAGCAAAGCAAAAGTGCACATATATTTTGGCTAACTGTGTGTGAGAGAGAGAGAGAGAGAGTGTGTGTGTGCACAAAACAAATTGACAAAAATGTTTAGTTTGCTGCGACGCACGCGTCAAAGAAAGGCGCAGAAGAACAGCAAAAACTACGATGTAAGCGACGAAGAGGAAGCAATACAAACGAAAAGAACAACAACTACAGCAGCAGCAAGGAGCGCTGAGCGAGAGTACAGTAATGCTGCTGAGAGCCGTTGCCTATTCAGCGCCAGAGAGCGCGGCGCTGAGCAGCAGCGAAGAGCGGCGAGCGAGCTGGCGCTGCCGCAGCCGCAGACGACGCTGGCTGCGCGACGCGCTGTGATCGAAGAGCTGGAGGACCTGAGCAGCGACGAGCACGACGAAGAGCGGCGACCGAGTGTAAATTTAGCTGAAACAGCTGCGGCGACAGCAGCTAATGGCCATTCAGCGATCTCTTCGAATATAAATAACATGGGCGCGGGCACGGGGGCGGGCAGCAGCACGTCTGTTGTTGTTGATGATGATCGAAATGGTGGCGATGCGGCCGCCAGTCCAAACGAGTCGTCAGCAAAGAACGTTGCCAGCAACAGAAGCAGCAGCAGCAGCAGCATTAACGGGCCAATTACCGATGCGAGCGATACAGTTACCTATCGCAGCCAATCGAATTCGAAGCAATCGAACGAACTGAAACGACAATCGCGCCTATCGCTGGGCAACCTTGCGCTGCACCTGGGCGGCGGCGGCGGCGGTGGGGACAGCGACAGTGCAAGGCGCAAAGCGTTGCAGAAGAGTCGCGATTTTCTCAGCGATATTTTCATGGCGCGTGGACGTAATCATCAGCGTCAGCAGCGACAACAACAGCAACAGCAACAGCAACAACAACAGCAATCGAAATCCAAAACATCTGTGGAGGACAACGTAATCGCCATTGGGCAGACACTGGCGGCACACCTTGAAACGAACTCCGACCCCGCGAGCGCGTCCACAAATAGTTATCAAATGACTATGTCTAATAATAGCCCCCAGTTGCGGCAGAGCGCGGCCAAAGAGCGCGAGCGCGAGCAAGAGCGAGAGCGAGAGCGGGAGCGGGAGAGAGCGCGCGACAGTAATTCAGCTGGACAGGAGCAGCAGGCAAAAGAGAGCCGCCAGCTGGCGAGAGGCGAGCCGCAGCAGACGCAACGAGCAGCGAGTGCCAATTTTATTCAAGCGGCAAACGTCGAGCTGTGCACTGATCAGCCGGAAGACGCTGCAGTGCTGCAGCGCAGCAACAACAACAACAACAACAACAACAACAATACTAGTGACATAATCTCTCCGAACATGGGCCAGACCAGCACCAAGCCCAACGAGTGCACGCAGTCGGCGCACAGCTCACGCGCCAACACGCCGCGTGAGTTCCGTGAGTCGGTCGTGAGCGAGCCGCAGCGCGTGCCTTTGGCGCCGCAAAGCCAACCGGAAGTGCCCAGAATAACCGTCGTCGACTGCAGCTTCGAGCAGAGCCCCAGCCAGAGTCCGCAGGCGGCCGAAGTGTTCTATGACTTCGAGGCGCAGCACGGGCTCAACATCGAGGAGCTGCACGAGGCGCACGAGGAGACGCTCGAGGACGAGGTCTTCGATATACCCACGACCATCTACCAGCAGCAGGCCAATGGCATACCGCGGCCCTGGACCCGCCTCACCAACGTCAAGCTGGAGAACGTGCAGGAGGAGGCCGAGGAGGAGGAGGACGATCCGCAGGCTGAGCCCGAGCCCGAGGACGACGAGCTCGACGAGGCTCTCGACCTGGACTGCGAGGAGCGTGGGCGTGGCCAATCCGCAAGCAGCGAGCGCAGCGCGCTCAAGAGCGATTCCAACCTGAGCAGCAGCTACGCCGACTCGGGCATCGGCCTGGGCATGGGTCTGGGCGTGGCTGCGCACGAGTCGCACTCGCACTCGCACTCGCAGTCGCAGCAGCAGCAGCAGCAGCCGCAGTCGGCGTCACGCAGCGGCGCCGCTGTGTTGCCGCCACGGCGCACGCCCTTCGTGCGCGACGGCAACTCAACGTCCACCGACTGCGACTGCGAGGAGCTGCTGCTGCAGTGCGACGAACTCGACGACGAGCAGCAGTTCGACGAGCGCTTGGTCTGCATCGAGAGCATTAGCCTGCCCGACGTCGTGGTCGAGTCAACGACCGTCACGGCGCAACCAAATGCCAGCAGCACCAGCGCCAACAACAACAACAACAACAACAGCAACAACAATAGCAATAGCAATAGCAATGGCAATGGAGATGGCCATCTGAATATCAATATTAGCAATGGCGCCGGCGGGAACAGCCTCGGCAATGTGCATTTCATACCGATCCACATCGAGGGCTCAGCTGGTGGCGCTGCTGCCGCGGCACGCAGTCGCAGCAACAGCCCCAAGCAGCGCAGTCTGGACGACAGCTGCATAGGACGCAACATGCCGCCCAGCGTTGAGATCGTCGAGGATGGCAGCGTGCTCAACCATTCGCCGGAGAGCAATCGCGAGGCACTCGAACTCAAGTAACGTATACGACAAGTCTAACTTAGTTGAGAGTAACGTATAATCTGTGTGTGGAGCCTGGCGAAAGTAACGTATCCGCCTAGTCGAACCTACGCTATGTCGCAATCATCGTAGGAGTAACGTAAACGCCATGCATAGTCTGTTCAAGTATATACGCCAACCTCTTCAAGTATACACCTATACTATACACCTATTCAAGTAACGTTATCGTATACGTGGCGGCTTTAAGTAGCGTATACACTTATCAAAGTAACGTATGCGCCAAGTCTTACCGGTTCAAGTTACGTATACGGCTGGTGATGTATACATCTGCTCGAGAAACTTAAAAGCCATGCCTAAGCCGGTCAAAGTTACGTATATTACGTTTACGCCGTGCTTAAGTAATGTTTACGTCAAGTCTAACAGGCTAAAAGTAACGTATATGCCATCCATAGTCCCTTCAAGTAACGTATAGGCCTACTAACCGATTCAAGTAACGTATACGCCATGTCTAACGTGGTAAAAGTTACGTATACGTCTATTGAAGTAACGTATACATTCGTCAAGCGTAGAGTACTTAAGTAACGTATGCGCATACGTAACCTCTTCAGGTGACGTAGACGTTTATCTGCTTTAAGTAACTCATACGCAAAGTCTAACATGTTCAAGTTACGTATACGCCAAATCTAGCCTACTCAAAGAGGCAACCTTTTCAAGTCATGTATACGCTTGTTCAAGAGACGGATACGACTTGCCCTATCTGCTTAAACTAACGTATACGCCCAGTCTAATCTGTTCAAGTTACGTATACACCTAGCTTACTCAAAGAGGCAACCTTTCAAGTCATATATACGCTTGTTCAAGTGACGGATCCGGCCTGCCTTACCTGCTAAAAGTAACGTATTCGCAATGCCTAAGCAGTTCAAGTTACGTATACGCCATGTTTAACCCATTCTAATGACGTATACGCCAAGTCGAAGCTCTTCAAGAAAGATCGACTGATAAAAGTAACGTTTACGCCCTGCCTAACCTGTTCAAGTAACGTATACGCCGTGTCCAACACGCCGCAGTCATAAATCAAAAGAAACCGCAAACAAAAACAAAAGTGAAAACTAAGCGATGATCTAATACGCCTTTTGCTCTTGCGCCAGTGCCGCTGCATGATTCAACGTTTTGTTTATTGTTTGTGCAGCGCGGCGTATGCGCAATATTAATGCCGCTCGGCTCTAAGCTGCTGCAACTGCATGCTCTCCGTTGTTGCAGCAAATGTGATGCCTTCATTAATTAGCTGACGATACCCCCCCCCTCTCCCCCTCTCTCAGCCCCCACCCCTTAATTTTCCATGACATTTGCGTAGCAATTTTCCTGCTGCCATTCATCTTGAGCGCTTTTCCGCTGTCTTGTTTTTCATTTACATATATTTATATACGTACGTACTCTGTGGCAATTTTCCAGTCACCTAAAAAGAAAACATTCTTCTACGTTCTATTTTCCTTTGCCTGAGATTTGCGTACACAATTTTTTATTATCTATATATATTTGATGTATATATTTCTTAGCTTATGCCAATCATGTTTGCAAAAGATTGTGATTTACACAAATTTTCTTGGAAAACAGGCAAATCGAAGGCAGATTTTAATTATTCATATTTGATACATATATATACCAAACCAAAAGTTGGTTATTCCTATAGCTAAGTTATTATAGAAACATTTTTAAATTTGAACAAAATATTCTCTGAATTTTTTAGGCGCTCTTCGAAATTTTTGATACTTTGTACTTGTTGAGAAGGGGCATATTCGTTTTTAAACTTTAATTACCGAATGTATCTAGTTGAAACTCTTGAATATCAAATGTTGATGGATTACATCGTTCATGAAACTTGTTTTTTTTTTTCAAATATATTTCGAATCTGAGTTGATCCAGCTAAATCTGTTTCTCTATATATGAGAACGAATTTGTAAAAAATTAGAAAAAGTCAACTAAACTAAATAATTTTGTAGCATCACTTCATGAAGTTGGAATACATAAACTTAAATTTTTTTTTAATTTAACAAACTTTATTAAAATATTTTTTAATATTTTTTATTTTCAAAAATTAAATTTTTAAATTTAATTTTCTAATTTCTTAAAAAATCTTCAAAATTAGTTTTAAATTAAAAATTCTGCTCTGTATATATTCCTCACCTTCTATACCTGTGGCTTGGCCATAAATTCATTTCTGTAGCAGAAACTTTGTTTACTTCAAGCACGAATTATAGCTTCCTATAGGATATTTTGCAGTTCGACATTGCCAACTAGTTTACTGTTACTTTTTGTGTATAGTAAAAGCCTTGAACTAACTTGAAAGATTCCATTTCCATGCCCAAATAACATACATATAAATATGTATACAAATTATATATATGTATATATATATGTATTATCTTAGAAATTTTTTTTCTTGTTTTGCTGCCGTTTTCACTCGCGCTTTTGCCCCATTTTAAATGTTTTTGTTTAAACAAAATTAATCTCAATTTAAAAGCAATTATTTCTTTTTGCACGTTACGTAGACGTTATTGCGAAACTATTTGTATTTATTTTTATTTTAGTTTGTATTTATTTGTATTTATATCGTATAACAGCGTATGTCACTTGCCCATTGTTTGGCCTTCAGAAATATGACAGATTGTGACAGCCGGTCGGCAAGTGTCTTGACCAATACTATATGCATATACTTGGCACTAATTATTCACATTAGTATTTATATACAATTATTAAATATTTTATTCGGCAAACAGATATTTGATGGCATGCCTTTCGTGCCCTTCCGCTGTGCGCCGTAAATCAGCTGAAAATAATTTCGCTCGTCACTCGCTGGCAACATGTTCGTTCGTTCGCATTTCCCACGCCCAGTTTTCAATAATTTTCTTTTCATATGCGCTACGTCAAATGTGCATAGAAGAGCAACACGAGCTGGCTGCTCTAGTTTTTCCGGTTTATTTTAGCTGCTTTTATTTTTCCTCTTTCGTTCCACCGAAACAATTTCTAAATTTCTAAATTGCAAATGCTTGCAGAATGCACGTTGGGCGGGGGGCGACGGCTGCTCTTGATTTAACAGCTGGCCCCTGAGAGTGGCCAAGTAAACAATCTTGGCCCATCAATTAGTTCGGCGTGTTCGAATGTTTACGCCCTGCGCTATAGGGCGTATGCGTAATTTCAGCTAACTTATGAGCTCCTCTGTTTAGATAAAGTAATTTCATAAACAACTCAAGCATAAACAAACTAACAAGAAGTAGCAGCAGCAGCAGCATTCTTCGTCAAAGACTCAACTCAAAATAATTGAAATAACTTGCCAGATACATTTTGTCTGCTGTATCTGAGTATCTCTTGTCTCTATGTATCTATGCATCTATGTATCTGTGTATCTTGTACGCAGCAACGCGTGTCACAATTTGATAAATTCGCCACTCATTGTCTCTCGCGCAGCATCTTAACACTTGCCAAATTGCACAGCTATACGGATACAGCTACAGCTTTAGCCATACAGCTATAGAGCTACAGATACACAGATACACGTTGTATCTGTTAAAAATAGCTTCGTGCATCTGCATATCGCCGCGCGACAACACAACAAATTTAAATAACTTACATTCAATTAAAACGTATTTTATATATTGCGTTCAATGCAAAAACAAAATAAACCCAAGCTAAGTGCTAGCAAACGACCTGAGCGACAGGAAAATACTCTCAAAGAGGAACAATGAACTGAAATGTAAATAAATGTATAAATATATAAATAAATATAAATGAATATATAAATATATAAATATATTGATATATAAAAATATATATGTAAATATATAAATTTATAAATTTATTAAAATATAAATGTATAAAAATATAAATATTTAAATATATAAAAATAATCATACAACAAATAAATATATTTTTAAATATATATATTTTTCATGCATGCTGATATCTTCTATATATAAAAAGAAAATATCAGCATGAATGAAAAATATATATATTTAAAAAAATATTTATTTGCTTATTCAATTTTTATTTTTATAAGTTCTCCATATTTTTATAATTTTAATAACCATTTGTAAAGCAATTTTATGTGCGCTGAGTCTAGTTTTATTTCTAGAATTAAATGTACAGCTTCGACTTTAACACGTTTTGAAGTTTTCTGACTTATAATCTTAGAAATAGATAACAGCTGGAATATACATTTATTTGGGCCAACTTTCTGTATAAACCTATACCAACTTCTTCAATTTCTATATAGTCTCTCTCTTAAAACGTTCACTCTTCATTCCCATTGTTTGTCTAGAACATAAAGCTCAAGTTTAATCACTCTTGCACTTGCATAAAGTCTACTTCAGTCCGTCATTCGGTCCATCATTCGCAATGCAGCCTCTGCAAAGGGTATGAATTATCTAGAAGAAATACTAAATAGATGCGCATGTCTGCGTTGGCTGCGTCGCGGCGGCAAATTATGGCTAGCCCGTGGGGAAGACATTCCCACAATGTTTTCTGCACCTCATTTCAGTCGTTCGATTCAAGTGCGTCAAGTCGTTAACATATACAAAATACATATATATATATATATACATGTGTATATATGTGTGAGTGTGTGCTATTCAGGTGTGTGTGAGCGCGTGTGTGTGTGTGTTTCCCAAAATATTATAATTATTTATTTATTTGTGTTGCGGCTTAGTTAAAAAATCTAAGATAAGACACAAGTGCGTGCGCTGCTCACGTAGCTGACTCATTTTTTGTTTTCACTCGGATCTTCGAGAGATTTGTTGACTAAAAATATAAAGACACACATAATATATATATATATATATTCCGATATCTGCAATAATTTGTCTGGCTTTTCATCTGCAGAAAGGAGCTCAAGGTGCAGAAGGCGCGCTTTGGCACACAGCTCGAGGATGCGCACAAAAACGTTAAGAATCTCGAGAGCAAAGTGAGCGATATGCAGCTGAAGATACAGAATTTGGAGCAGGAACTCTCCCAAAAGCAATGGAATGTGGACAGTGAGTGGAGCTGGATAAGTTCACGTTTCAGGCACTTCAATCGTCTTTATCCGCAGGACTCCAGGGCGAACTGACGGCGGCGCAAAAGGACGACGAATATGTGCGCAAGAAGCTGAAGTTACTGGAGGACGAGAAGGTGCATCTGCGGCACAAATACAGCGACGATGAGGACGAATTCCGACGCAAATACAGTGAGTGCTTAAAGATATACATTCCTTAGATACTTTGATACTAAGATACTTTTTTTTTAGATACTCTGGAGGCGCAGTACAACGAACTAACCGAAAAGTACAAACAGACGCAGAGCCTGGCGAACGGGCTCCAGACGCAGCTGGCGGCTGCTCAAGTCGAGCTGGGCCAGTGGGCCAATGAGGTGAACAAGATACGCGCGGAGCTGGAGGAGCAAATACGCATACTGAAAAATGCACTGGAGAACTCCGAGGCGGAGCGCAAAATCTGCGAGGATAAGTGGCAAACCGAGTTCGAGCTGCTCCGAACACACAACAGAGGTGCGACCCACATTGTAATACACTCGCCCAGCATGCAAAACAAATATTGCTTTTGGATACCCTTGGATATTTAGAAGTGTACATAAAGGGCATGCTGAAGTGAGGGTCAGCTATGGGTGGTGGAGAGAACAGATAGTGAGGGATGGGATACCTTCATTGGTCTTCTGTTAAAGTTTATCTGAATGAATAGTTATGGCCTCTCTATGCACTTCTCATGAGCTAAAGTTAGACGGAAATTGAGGCTGATCGGATGATTGTCTCACGTTCCTCTCTCTGAGACTCTCCATGTCTCTGCTTGTTCTCTTCTTTATTACTCTACTTCTTTGTTCGCTGTCCCTCTCTCTCTCTCTCTCTCTCTCTCTCTCTCTCTCTCTCTCTCTCTCTTCTTGTCTCTTCCTCAGTCTTCTGCCCACTGCTAGATTCTTAGTCTCTCCCGCCAGACTTTACCTTATCCGTTCACCTTTCCTCTGTTGCAATTTGGTATTCTCTTTGTCTGTCTCTTTCTCTCTATCTCTCTCTCTCTCTCTCTCTCTCTCTCTCTTCATAACCCTTCCCATAGGCTTGATTCTTAGCGTGTTCATCCTCCCGTCAGGCGTTACCTTCTTCAGTCTATTCTTACTTTCATTTTCCTAAATTTTTTATTGGGTATCTCTTCCTCTTTCTCTTTCTCTCTCTCTTTTACTCTCTTCCATAGTCTTACTATATTATTTGCTTTCATTCTGTTCCTCACTACCCTTCTCTATTTACCTTCTTCCCTTATCCCACTATCCCTTTCCACTTCCTGCTCTAAATATCGCCTTTCTATGCGATTTTCATATTTACATATTTACATACATTTATTACATATACACCTATTATATTCTACAACTTGTACAGGGTATCTTCTAGTCTATAATATTGATATTTCCCTGTTCATAATTGACAGAACGCGAGGACACCCTGATGTCGGACTGCGAGTGGCAGATGCGGCAAATGCAGCGCCAGTGGAAGGACAAACTGGACAAATCCAATTACGAGCGCAAACAGGCGTCGGCCAAGGCCGAGGAACTCGAACTGGAGCTGCAATCACGTCGCAAGGAGGCGGAAAGTTTGCGCATTTGCCAGGCGCAGGTGAAGTCGCTCAGCGGCGTCGTCAGCGAACAGGAGCGCTCCATACAAACGCTCATGGAGCGCATCGACAACCTCAAAGGCGAACTCGAAATGGCCAACAGCAACCTAGAGACCCAGATCGAAGCCGTGCACAAGATTAAGTATCAGTGTGATAAGTGAGTGAAGTTCTTCTGAGCAGAGAAGAGAATCGTAGCATATGATAATCTGTGGACCTCCACTTTGCAGCGCCATCTATGATAAGGAGCGTCAAATGATCTATCGCATCGACGAGGTGCGCAACGAAGCTGCCGCCTTCTGGGAGAATAAACTTTAGTAAGTTCAGTGAAATGATGAAAGAGTAACTAAGATTGATAGATTAGGCTGTCGAAGTGGAGTAGCTAGAGTCAATATATAAGTTTTGTTATGTAGGGTGTCCCAAAACTAACACAAGAAGTAAATTTGATAGAAAGTACGGGTTTACAAATACAAATTTTAGATTTTAAATTGATTTATATAGAATACAATAGAGGATTATGTCTGAAATAGTATATTAACGGGTAAATGGTCTACGTAACTTTGCTGGCACATACGCACTCTTTTGTTGAAATTTGTTGGTGAAGAATTTTATTGAATTTGGTTGATGATGCCTCCAACCAAGCTTAGTGGATGCATTTGTATCTCAACAATCACTTGTGGACTTTCTGAGCCCCAAAGCGACAATTCTGTCGATTAGCAAGTTGAAAATGAGCCTCAAAGCTGAAGCTGATTTTGTTCGAAAAATCAGCTTCGACTGTTGCTGTCAAACTTTAATTATTTACAAAATTATTTTCAAATTTAAAAATACCATGTTCTTTCATATTATTAATAGCCCTGAAGAGTCAGCTATTATGCTGTACTTTTATTTATTTTTTGGCAAAACTTTGCCGTACAAATGGCGCAAAATTCAAATCTTGCGTGAGTTTTGGGACACTCTCAACAATCCTGCGAAATTTCTTATGAATTCCAGTCTTATCTAGAATTTTTCTCATTTATTTGTTATTTACTTATGTGTGTTTATGTCAATCCAAAGTATCATACTCATACCAAAAATTACTTTAAAAAAAACTATTTAGTATTTTTTGCATACTAAATTTAGTATTTTTGGTATGGTATTTACTTAAACAGATCTAGAATAGTTTTTTTCAAAGTCTCATACTCATATCAATAATTTATTTCATTAATTCACACTTTCTAGTGGTATCTCTAAATAACATTTAGTATTTTTTGTATACTCTATTTAGTATTTTATACTCTCCTTGCACTATGCTCTCTAGTCTCTATCAAAATTAGCTCTACTCAGTTCCCTTAGCCTTAGTCAGCATAGATTTCCAGCCATCTTTGATATATCTTCCCCAATAATGTATCTATCAATCCTATCTCAATCTTCACCCACACAGCACAGAGATGACAAGACTGACAAATGAGCTGGAGTCCGTTTACGTGGATGAGCGACGCGACGCCCTGGACAAGCTGCAGGCGGAGCACATTGAGGAGCTGCGAGCGCTGACCAATCGCTACACGGCCAACGAGGACGAGCTGCGCGCCGAGGTGAGCGAGCACATCTTACGCCAATCAGAGGCTCTGCTCAGTTGCTAATTGACTTTTGAACTGGCTTCCAGATCGACGAGCTGACCGAGAACCTGGAGCTGAAGAAACAGGACTTTCTGTCGCTGCGCGAGCGCTCGGACAATGCGCTGCTGCAGACGCGCATGCATCTGGATCGGGCGGACCGTGAGTACCAGAATGCCATGTGCCGCGAGGAGGATCGACGCGTGGAGCTGGAGGAGAAGCTGCGCAAGGAGTTCGAGGCGGAGAAGGAGGAAATGGAGGAGAAGTTCCGCGAGCGTTTGGGCCAAGTCAAGGAGGAGTTTGCCAAGGAGCTGCAGCTGTCCACGCAGGACATGCTCGAAGCGCATCGAAAGGAGCTGGGTGAGTAGACCGAGAGAGAGAGGAGAAAGGAGAGAGGAGAGAGAGGGAGTTTGATGATCTTTCATGCCCGCAGATAGCCAAAGAGCCAAGCTGCAGAGCGAGCGGGACGAAGCGCTGCAGGAGCTGGTCGAGCGACATCGCGCCAAAATGGCCGCCGCCGAGGAACGAATCAAGTGAGTCCAGCCAGAGCCTAAACACCCATAGATATCTATATACAGTGCCTGCCAATAGTATTCCCACTGTTTTTGCTTTTTCTTTCTGTTTGCCTCATTTCTCATTTCATTGCTGCCTGCCAACAAATTCATGCATTTACTTGTCTCTTGTTTCTCTTTCACACACACACACACACTCTCACACACACACAGCTGCTGGTGTGTGCTGGCGAAGTGGGCGTGTCCATATGCGCCCAGCCTCTATGCGCTGTACCAGACGATGTCGCCCCTGATTGCCTTAGCATGCTTAGTGTTCAATATAATCGCAGTGCTCTGCATCAAATATCGTCATCTCTTGCACTAGCAACTAAGTATCAAAGATATATAACTATATATAGATATATCTTTCTATATATATATGTATATCATAATCATATCTATCGAGTCTTGTGCCTGCTTTGCTCTCAACAATTTTTAGCTCTGTGTCACTGAATATAAAACTTTTACTTTCTCTTTATGCCTGCACTCTCCCCCCCCCCCCTCTCTCTCTCTCTCTCTCTGTTACCCCCGCCCTCTCCCCACTCTCTGCTTCTTCTCTCTAACACTTGAACGCGCAGCGACGTCGAGCTTCGGCATCAGCGCAACCTGCAGGACCTGAAGGCCGCCTACGATGCGGAGAAGGCGGCGCTGGACAAACGCGACATTAGCAACGCGAACGAGATCGAGCAACTGCACCGCAAGTGCCGCTGCCTGACCAATCTGTAAGTGGCACGTCTCTGCCTGACCTACGCTTAGCCATGTCGTCTCTGTTGTGCGCCACGCCGCCAGTCCGGAGTCTTTGCTAAATCCGCTTTCCTTTGCAGTTTCGAGGAGATGCGCATGCGCTATGAGCGGCGCGATCCGCGTGCTGAGGATCTGCGCGAGATCGCGGAGCTGCGCCAGCGCTGCGACAGCCAGGAGCGGGATCTGTTCGTCCTGACGGACAGGCTGCGCGACATGCAGAACCAGATGTCCGAGCAGCAGCAGCAGCAGCGCCCCAAAAAGCCGCCGTCGAAGACGCTGGCCAGCAGCTGCGACGTCATCTACGAGGAGAACGAGGAGCGCGAGTCGCCCGAGGCGAACGGCAACAGCTCCGCCTCCTGCTCCTCCAGCCAGGACGACGGCGAGCAGGAGCCCAGCGACACCGAATCGAATCACACAATCGAAGTCAACGGCAAATGCAGCAAGGACCGCATCAACGAGGACGACGCCCACATGATCTCCGCCGTCTGAGCCAACCTCCGCGTTCCGCCGGTTCGGCTTTGTCTTGAATCTGACGCCGGCCACGGGGCAACCGAGGCGCAGTCAAGCCGCGTTGCCCCTCGCCGAGCTTCCCTCACTCACTAACCCCAAGCAGCTCACACGATCCTCGAGTTTCCCGCGCTGCCCCATCCCCCCTCCCTCTCCTCTCACAATCTTTCACCTGCACACGCAACCTTGAAGCAAACAACAACAACAACAACTAAACAACATAAAAATTGTAAAATACAATCTAAACGGGTTTATGAAACCAACTTGACACAAAAGATCAAAAGATTTCTAAAATTCAAAAATATCTTATTCATAAAGCGAAATAAATGTAAATATTTTTAACAAGCAAAAATGAAGTTCTCAATTTTGGAATGGGGAAGAAACTATTTTAATTTATTAATTATACACTGAACCCATTGAAAGTGGGAAATCAGGGTACAATGTATGTAACAGGCAGAAGGAGGCGTGGCAGACCCCATTAAGTATATATGTAATCTAGATCAGGGAGAGAAGCCCTGTCGAAGGGATCGGCTTGTTTCAAATAGTCGATAACTGCCATAGTTTTAATGTTATCGATTGAAAACCGATATCGTTATATAGTTATAAAATTCTAGCCAATTCATCCTTATAGTTAGAGTCATCAAATTTTGCATTTAGTATTATTTGAGCCTTCTGCAATTTCGGTTTTTGTTAAATTTTGGATGCCACGCCCCTTTCACCTTAAATTTGTAAAACACGTATTTCAAGTACTACAGACTTGTGCTTTGGCACATACAAACATATAAATGACATAATCACGCCCAACTAGTTTGATCAAAATCGTTGGACTAGAAAAAAGTTATTAATCACTTAAGAGCTCGTATTATCGGCGCCTTGCAGACTGAGCGCAGTTGCTGAGTCAAAATGCACAGTTAGCAGACTGTGTGCTTGTGCGTGTGTGTGTGTTGCTTGCCACTTATGTACATATAAATTTAACGGATAATTTGAGTGGTTCTTAGGGATCGCGGCTCCTCGTTAGGTTCAGGGCATCTCCTAGTCGAGCAGTCTCGACTAGAGCACTCCACATTTTTTATTTATGTAGCATATTTTTTTTTTTGAACTTGCCAGATTTCCACATTGCACTATGGCCGATTTGCTGATTTTGGTCTAAAAATAAAGCTAGGAGGCTCATTTGTTTTTTAAGGTGTACTAATATTTGACTTTGATTTCGGATTTTCTGTTTAGTCAATTGGACCACGCCTTTATTTTCCTTTAACTTCAATGCATTGCATTAAATATTTCATTATTTCGGATTTTTAGAACGAAAGAAAAAAATAATTATAATAAATTAATCTGCTTTCCCCTAATCATTTATCAAAAATTTAATTTTTTAAAATTTTTTTTATATTTTTTTTATTAATTAAAGAATTTTTAAATTATTATAAAAAGCAATTTGAAGTGATTTTCGAGTTGTTTAAAAATTGTATAAATCTTTATGTTTCCTAAAGAGTAAAAAAAGTGAATTTTGTGATTTTTGTGTTCAAGACTTTTCCGCAGATAAATATTCATAGCTGGGATAAATTTTCTAGATCAAGCAAATATTATTTGAGATATCGTGATTTTGATTAGTTGTGAATCGAAATGTATATTTAAATTTCATTAACTCTTAAGCACTAATGGATCCAGAGCCAACTAGTTCCGATTGCGCCGTCGCTGCCAATGGGTCTGGCCGAGCTCTGCGAGGAAAACCAGAGCAGCTGCAGCATCGAATATGGCCAGCAGTTTCCACACCCAAAGCAGATCTCCGTTGGACAAGGGAACATGGGCAAAGTCGTTGAACAGGTGGGTCTGGTTGCGCCGCTTCATCTCGGAGGCAGTGAGGCTGCGCATGGACTCCGCTATCCAGTATCCCATCAGGCCGACGTCGTGGGCGCGGTAGATGAACTCGTTGAGGGTGGGCCCGAAGACGGAGTTGTTCTGGAGGAGGCCGACGAGCGGAAAGTCGTAGAAGAGGATCAGGCCCGGCGAGGCGCAGAGGGCGTGCCTCTGGAGGTGGCTCTGGTAGTTGTTCACCATCTGCCAGAGACGCGTGAAGGTCTGGTAGGCGTGGCCCGTGTCCAGGGCGAACATCAGGTTGTTCCGCCGGAAGTTCGGCACGAGCACCTTGTTGCGTATCCGGAGCAGCTCGCTCATGTTCGCCGCATACTCGTCGAAGAGGATGGGCAAGCCGCTCCGCCGGAGCTCCTCGAAGCTCTGGATGGGCTGGTAGCAGGGCAGCTTGGTCAGCAGGGCGCTCAGGCTGGCGCTGAAGTGGCAGCTGAAGAGCAGGCTGAACACGTAGAGGAGCATGAGGAACTGGCGCATCGCCAGGCTCCGATAGCGCCGGATCCGGCCGATGGGCAGGCCCAAGGTGCCGGCGAACACGCGCAGATTGGCGCACCAAGCGAACCAGTTCCGGTTCTCGGCGCGCTGGTTCGCCAGCTCGAAGAGCCGCTCGAGCAGCGCGAACACCAGGTACACTCCGAGCATGATCAGGAAGTAGATCCTCAGGCTCCTGAAGATGTCCTCCAGCCGCATCTCCTTGCCGCAGGGCACCACGATGAACACCTGCGCGATGTCCAGGTAGGTCGTCTGCTCCCTGCCGGAGGAGAGGATGGCCACGTGCATGGGCAGGTCCACCTGCTGCCGGCTCAAGGACTCCCGCACCTCCCGTTCGGCCAGCCAGCGGCTCTCGTTCAGCGGCTCCCTCAACTCCAGCCGGATATTGTAGATCCGGGCGAACGCCATGATCAGCCGATCCATGTAGCCGCCCAGGTATAGGGCGGCGTCCCCGGCCACCTGGGTGGCCAGGAAGCTGCCCGGAATGTGCATGCTGGGCTGGGTGACGGCCACCCGCTGCTCGAAGTCGCCCCAGATCCTCTTGAAGATTTTCACTCCGCCGGAGACGTTGAGCGGAGCGAACGTCGCCGCCGGAAACGGCTGCAGGCGATACGCGCTGCTGCCGTGCAGCACGAGCAGGTGCAGCAAATGGTATTCACCTGCCCGAGCACCGATTAGACTCAGGTAATCCTCGAGCTCCGCCGGAGCTATGCGCTGCAGCCAGATCAGGACTCGCATCTCCCGGCTGCGATCCAGATTCTCGGCCAGACTCTGCAGCAGCGCGACGTCCTGCCGCTGCTGCAGGCAGAGCAGCGCCAGGGCCTCGCTGTTGAACTGCTCTCCCAGCCGTATACCGTTAGTCTCGTCCAGGCGCAGCACGGGTATTCCCGCCGGATTGAGGTCGTTCAGGCAGCCGTCCTGGGAGTCCTTGAAGTGCTTGAGCAGGAGCGTCTCGATGGGTCGCTGGCCTCGCAGTTTCTCAATCATGCCGTGGATATAGTCAACATCTGGAGCTTCAGCTGTTGCCGTTAATCGATAAGTTATCGATTGGCCTAGCAGCTGGAGGAGGAGACTCAAGGCCAACAACATTCTGAGCCAAGTTAAGAACACAAACTGAACGCTCGCTGCTGCAGTTTACAGTTCGTTTGTGCATTAATCTAATTGGCTTTAATCGAAAATTGACATCTCGAAGAACTCAGGTGCTTCAAGCAGGTGTCAAACTGAACGAATGCTAATTGAGCTATTCAACTGCACTCAGGGATATATATAAATAGAAAAAAAAATTTGAAAAATTTGTAAAATTTATTTTTAGAAATTTTTAAATAGAAATTTTAATTTTTTTTTTATTTTTTATTTATTTATTTTTTTCATTTACATAAATTTTTTTCAAATTTCCTCACATAAATTTCCATTATTTTTTAACAACCGCCAACAGGTAGTCAAAAAATCTGTAGTTTTCCAGCCACTTTGATACCCGATTTGATTCACCTGTAATGCTGCGTGCCGTGTTTCGTTAAATGTATCTTCTACTTTATGGCTTCGTTGAGTTTTCTCTTAGTTTCGTTTCGCAGCGTTTCGTTGCGCGTCTTGCACAGCTTATGGCTCTCTTGCGCTCTCTCTTTCGTTTCGTTTTGGTTGGGCCCGCTTCAGTTTTATCCCTCGTGCGCGTTTCGCTGCCTGGCGTTTCGTTGCGCGTTCGCCGTTCGTTTAGTTTGGCTGCGCTTGTTGGGGTTCGTTGCGTTCCGTTTGGTCTGTTTCGTTGCTGTTGCCGAGCAACTCTTGACGTGAACGGACGTGTCTACTCCTCGCAGCGGCAAACACTGCGAACGCAACGAAAGAACAGACAGGCGACAAATACAAAACACCGTAAACGCAACTGAATAAAACTGTTAAGTGCAAGAACGTTACATATATCGCAGAGGTTTGTTTTTGTTATCGTTGTCAAAGTCAAGTGAAAGTAAAGTTCGGGTTAAGATTCCAAAGAAAGTTTATGATTTGCGCCGTTATTTTGGTTTTGTGTTACGTTTTAAGTTGAGTTTCCATAGTTTCTGCAATTGAATAAGAATCGTCGTTTACCGGTGCGCGCGTGTGAGGCATACATAATAATCATAATCACAATAATAATAATAAAACGGTGAGCAAGAGAGACAATCAAATAATTATAATATGACAAGCTTGAGAGCTTCACGTGCAGCATAAGAAATCGTGATAACAACACACACAAACACAAGCAGCAGCAGCATCAGCAGCAGCAGCAGCAATCGCCGTTAACATCGTGTGTGTTCCACCAGCAGCAGCAGCAGCAGAAGCAGAAGCAGCAACAAAAACAAACGAGCAATTTTCGTGCGTCGACGTCGCTGCTGCCGGCTGCTGCAATTATGTGTAGCAGCAGCGACGTTTTAAATAAAAGGTAGAGACAGCAATAGCAACAACAACAGGCAGAAGCTTCCGCTGCCTCAGTCGCCGTCACCGTCACCGTCACCGTCGCAGTCGCTGTCTCTTGCATGCAATTAATGTACACAGTTTTTTTTGCATACATAAATTACAACAACAACATCAGCAGCGTTTACAATTTGTATGTGTTTTGCCGGCAGACGCTGTCGAGTGCCGCCGCCCCAAAGGTCGTTGGCGCTAAGGTCACAGTCAACGCAGAAGAGAGATCTAGAGAGAGAGAGAGGGAGATAGAGAGTGTACGAATTTCGAGCTGCTGCAAGTGTGACAAACACAGAGGAGCAACAACAATTGAAGCTTGAACAAAACGGTAAATCTCCAATACGCGTGTGCCTCGAGTATTTAGATAAAATAAAAACCTAAACCAGCAGCAGCAGCAGCAACATCAGCAACAGCAGCAGCAGTCGCTGTAGACGTTAACGTCAACGCAGCTTGCAAATCGCATGGGTAAGTGCCGCTACGTTTTTCGTTCCCCCTTTTGTGCTTCTTCCCGTTGCTGTTATTGTAAATGATTTGCAGTCACCTAATGCTGGGCTATGCTCAAACCTTTGCTCTCACAGTCACTCGCTCTCTCTCTCTCTCTCTCTCTCTCGTTCCATCTCACTCAGATGCGGATGGATATTTCTAATCCGTTTTATTGATTGCAGGCAGCACAGCTGGAGTGCGTGTGTTGTGAGTCTCTCTTTCGCTATGTGAGTGTGAGTGTGTTTGTGTGTAGTTGTTATTATTGTTGGCAATCCGTGTTCTGTTTTTCTTCTACTTCTTCTCTTTTTAATGTTCTTTTTTACCTCTCCTTGGCCACTACTCATTTGGGGTTGTTGTTGTTGTTGTTGTTGCTGCTGTAGTGCCCGCTGCGCTGCCGGCTGCTCAGCTGCTGAGTTGGCTTTTCCTAGTTGTGTCATTCCATGTTTTTATCAGCTGCCGTCGCTGCTGCGACGTAGGTGAACGGTATACAAAAAGGCTTCATTCAACTTCTCTCTCTCTCTCTCTCTCTCACTCGTGTGTGATTTTCGTTGACGAATAACTTTATCAAAAAATTAAGAGAAATATGCCAAGCAGCTGCCCCCGTTGGGCATAACTCAATAATCACATCAAATGTCTCAGCAGCAGCGGAGGCAGAGACAGAGGCAGCAGCAGCAGCAGCCACAGCAACATCAGTGGCAACACCTTCGAGGTGTGTCCACCTTGGACGTGAATGCGGCTCCTGCTTGCCCAGCTGCGCGCCATTTAAGTCGCTGACAAGTGTTTTGCCGGCATCTCCGGAATGCGTCCGACTCGCGGCAGCAGCGCCGCAAAAACTGGCAGCCAACATTGCTACCAATTATGCGATAAGCAGCCACACTGCCTTTCGACCAACTCCGGCGACGCACTTTAAGCCAACTTGACTTTAAGCCCCAACCAGCGGCAGCGCACAAAATTGTGAGTGCAATGAATAAAATACTACACTCAAATATTCATTCTGTGAATAGGCAGCGACTAGTGGCGACAAACTGACGAATAATGAATACTCTCTCTTGCAGAAATTTCAAATATAACTTCAATCAGACATATTTTGGCTATAATTATTAAAAAAAAAAATAAATCGGAAATTTTTTAATAATATTTTAGGAAATAGATTTTCGAGTAGTTGAATGAAAATCTTTATAAATTATGATAATATATGTATATATTATTTTACATAATATATGATATTATTAGTTAATTTTTGAGTCATATCCCAGCTCGAATAATATTTGAAGCAATTGAGTTTCCCAGATAAAATATTTATTCAAATGTTACTTAGATCTAAGAGAACTAGTATATGAAACTAGAATATACTGAAAAATATATTATTTATAATATTATTCAAAAATACTCAGATATATATATAACGAAGAAGTTTTACATGATTTTTATCGAAGTAAAAAAATTAAGAAAAATTCATTATTCTATTAAAATTTAAAGTGAAAAATTCTAGAAATTATTAATTCTTCAGATTATAAGGGTTTTATCATATGCCACAGATTTACAAAAAAATTACAGAAATATTGCAGAATTATAGTCGATGATATACCACAGCACAGATTCCTTCAAACTATATAGAGATATGAAATAGTACAGATTCCTATCAAATATATTTAAAGAGATATATTTTAGAAATAAACTATAAGAAATGTAAAATCCTAGAAGTTTTCGGCTTTATCAATCCTTAATTTTTCTAAAACCTCAGTGATTTATTAAAAAAGAAATTATATAGAAATATTTCACTTAGATAATAAGATTTATATAGAAATGAGAAATATGGATATGCGATAATTTTATACACATTTAAATTTCTTAGCTCTTCAAGCTTCCAGAATTATATTTTGTAATATAGAAATTTGCATCTTATCAGATCTTTACTCTTCTATAAATTTCGTAGTCTTGCTAGAAATGCAATCTTCTAGACTTCAAAATCTATTTTATGTAGATTTCTTAATCTTCTCAGTTAATATATAAAAATTTACTACATATAAATTTCATGATATCAGATCTTCAGTTATCTTTAAATTTATTATACATAGATTTCTTAATCTCCTCAGCTCCTCAATCTTCCAACATTATAATTTATTATACATAAATTGCTTTATCTTCTCAGATCTTTAATCTTCCAGAATTATTTTCCTTCAATTCTGAATCTGCTAGAACTATAAACTATTTTATATAGATTTCTTAGGCTTCTCAGATCTTAAGTCTTCGAGAGCTCTAATTTATCAGATCTTACGATTTATATTCATTCAATCAGTTATATAGTCAATGCTCACATCTGCGCACCTTTTATGGCAAATGTTTTAATCAAGCAAACGTGTTATTAAAGCAATTGGGCCACATTTGCAAAGGGTATTTATTATATACCTATACTTATATATATATATATATATGTATATATATATAAGCGGCAATAATAATGAAAATGCGCCTGGAAAAACTAACAAAAGGCCGCGTGCGCGCGGCCATCAAACGAAACGAAAAGCGTGCAGGCTCGACAACAACAACAACAGCAACAACGACAGGCAGGAGCAACAACTACAACAACTACAACAGCAGCAACAACAAAAGCAAAGGGAATGACCTTATATATTGCAAACTGCAACGCAAACAAAGAGCCGCTAATGGGGCGCGGCGGGGGCGTGAAGGGCCGAGGGCGGGGCGCACAGAGTGCCTGATGCTGATGCTGTGTGTTGACGCAAAGATCAACGCTGCCCAAAAACCGGTCCCGGGCCAGGGCCTGGGCCTGGGCCTGGTCCTGGGCCTGGGCTACTGCGGGGCAATTGGGCCAAAAGCATAAAAATCAGTCAAGAGTCGCCTCCGCGCGCGCTGCAACGTTGCGAACATTAAAAGCGACAAACAAACAAACAAACAGACGTACAGGTCCTGCCAGTGAGGAGCAGCCGGAGGAGCAGGAGTAGGAGTAGGGGAAGGGGAAGGCATGTAAAAGGCGGCAGTGGCCCAAGCGTAGCAGCAGCAGAAATCGATTTTCTCGCAAACTTGGCCAGGCTGAAGTCGGGACTGAGACTGGGGCTCAGTTAGCCGCAGGGCTTGAAACGCGCGCATTTTTCGGACCCTCTGCTGCCTGCTGCAGAACGGCCCATATTCCGAGTAATGGATACGACGGGCTGAACGGGCGCGCGCGCTCTCAATGCTGATGATGATGCGACCGCCGGCCGCTTGGTCCAACGGCAACGGCAACGGCAACGGCAGCAGCGAAATTGCAAGTCAAACTGTCGTCGGCTCGGCGTTGTTTAGTTGTTTTATGCCACGTTTGTTGCGCCATGGCCATTGGTAATTGCAATTGCCATTTGGACTAAGCCGCAGCCACGGACGGACCACAGGCCACTTGGCAGATGAGCTCAGGCGGGGGGAGCTGGAGTGGATGGAGCTTGGTAAATCTGCAAATTGCATTCGCTAGTTGCTTTATTTAATTTGTGTTATAAATAAATTTGTTAATGCTATAATTCCGTTGCACTGCAGTCTCTCTCTCTCTCTCTCTCTCTCTCTTCCTTCTCTCTGTACCTTGGCAGTCGTCGCTGATTTATCACTAATTGAAATCAACTCAACTGAGGCCAAGCCCTAAGCAGAGCGCATAAGAAATTACTGGGCCATGCCGAAGACTTAATACGCTCGCAAATTGCTCGAGTCTTAATAACTCAATTTGCGCCGTGGGCAAATGAGAGCAAATCCTGCACAAACTCAAATCAAAGTCGAGCTGCTGTTTGCCCAGTGTAAATGATAAATGTCAAGCATTATTTACAGTTACTCTCTCTTTCGCTCTTTGCAATGTCAGCATTGGTCACATTTGCGCTCTCTCGCTCTCAGCGACGCTTGATCAATGATCATGTCTGCCTCACTTGATTGGCAATCGCTTATGTGCGAGCGAGACAAGCTACATGCACAGCTGTTAAAATTTTAGGCAGAGAGAGGGAGAAGCAGATAGACAATAGCGAAATTAGGATAAAGAGTTGCGCCTTGCCTATGTGAGTGTGCCTTGCTCAAGCAATACAAGAAAGAGAGAGAGAGAGAGAGGCGTATAAGCAAAGCTACAGTGAAAGCTCGTTTGATAGAACTGCAGCTAATGTTATATACATAAACTTAAATAAATAAAATTAAAAATTAAAAAAAATTATTTATTTTTAAAGTCAGCGTTATTTAATTTAATCATATATGCATCTTCAATATTATATTGCATTATGACTTTGTTCAATATCTTTTTATGCTGTAATCACTGTACGATCACATTTAACGGCATATAGTGTGCATGCTCATTAGCAAAGGGCAGCAGAACAACGAAATTCTCGAAAAGTACAACATAATCTCAGCTAGAAACAAACTTTAGCTGAAGGGGCGTGACAGGCATTGTGTGTGTGTGTGTGTGTGTGTGTGTAGGCCTAGAGACACGCAAAGGCAAAATTTGCATGGAACGCATACCGTTCAGCAATTACCGCTGCTACTGCGAGGCACATCAATAGCTGTTCCTCTTGTTGTTGTTGTTGTTGCTGTTGTAGCTCGCAGGCTTTGCCACCTGCTTGTCTGGGAAATCTGTTTGCTGGCCCCGACTGCGTGTGTGTTCCGCTAGCTAAAATGACGTGACTGTCAATGGAGGGGCGCGGCTAGCTGTGCAGCATTTTGGGGGCTGCTGAGCCACTGGCTGCTGCAGTTTGACTCTGCTCTCACCTCCTCTCTGCCCCTCGCGTCTGCTCTCTGCTTTTTCAAGTTGTCTGCGGCGACACCCAACCAGTTGACGCTGCAGCGCTGCCTTGCACTCGACTGGTTTTTTTTTTTTTGTTAACTCCTCTTTTTTGTGCCGTTTCGTACTCTTGGCTCATCAGCAAAAGCAACAACAAATCAACGCAGCGGCATCAATGACAGAACAACACAAACAAAATAAAGAAATATAAAAAGTGCAGCAGCAACAACAACAACAACAGACGACAACTGGAACGACATGATTTTTGTTGCAAGGGGCAGTTATCCAGCCACCAGGCGCACATCATCCATTCAAAGTTTGAGGAGCTGCTGCGTTGGCTTTTCCTTCTCTTCATCAGCTTCCTCTTCTTCTTTTTCTTCTTGTGTCCTCATTTTGTCGTTGTTGTTGTTGATTTTGCTTTAATTATTGTTCCGTTTCGTCTGCCATTTGCAGCACTTCGCATGACTTTTTTTTTTCGATTTTCAATTCGTTTTACTTTAACGTTTCCCAGGAGAAGCATTGAACACAATAGGCCGGACGAATGATTTGCAATCATTCACACTAAAGATACGGCTTGATTGGGAGAAGTAAAACGCACAGAACAAAGTGAAAGAAATATTAAAGTAAAAAAATATAAATAAATAAATAATAACAAACAAAAAATTGGAATGAAAGAAATAAATAAAAAATCAAATCATATATAATAAATTAATGTTAAATAAAAATAGGTCAAATAATAAAAAAAAACCTTAAAAATAATAAAAATAAAAAGCTTTAATTATTTTAAATAAAAATATAAAAGATAAAAAAAATAAAGGGAATGATAATATGATATGAATGATAATATAAATACAATGAAAATATTGCAATAATATAGAAAATATTCAAAGACCATATTCGATATATAATTCAGTATTATATATTTGAATAATAGTATATTAATACTAATTATTCCAATAAATAACTTATATATACCAAATAAATTCATAGATAAATACAGTAGACTCTCATTATTTGAAACGTGCGAGTCCCCTAAAAAATCTCTTTATATTTCTGTTCATATTTAATATTTCAAACACTCGATAATTCGTCATTTTTAAAGTTAAATAACGAGAATGTATAATAAGATAACTAAAATCAAAAATTTTTCAAAATGAACCCTAATATTTGTTCAATACAAATTTCATTTTGATTGTGAATGATATAATTTGATGCATTGGCTCTGCTTCTTACTCTTAAATACCTGCAATGCCTAAGCTTTTTTCGCTGCTGCTAATTTTGTATGGGAATACGGGCAACTCCCTGGGCTCTTGTTGCATTTGCATAAACTCTGCCTTATATACCCTGCCACAATACCCTCGCCCTCTGCCCGCTCCTCTCCTCCTCCCTCTCCCTCTCTTCTCCTCTCCTCTACTCTCCCCTGCCATAGGCAGCCAAACTCATTTTGCATTTCACTTTCCTTTGTGCAGCATGCAAAAGTTCGAAGCCCCCAACTTTAACTGCCAGCAAAACAGACGTTTCTAATGCACAGAAAAAATAAATATATATATATATATATATATATGTACATATATATTTGGGTATATATTTTATAAAAGTATGAAAAAAAACAAAACTGAGCAACAACATGCAGCGCGGCAGGCTAGACAGGAGGCATGCTGCTGCGTTGCAACGTTCTAGATATTTTTTTGTGCAGCTTTTTGCACATTTTTGTTTTTGTTTTTCGTTCGCGTTAGTCAGTTTGGTGGGACTTAAATTGCATTTTATTTCTGCAACGTTGCAAAACATTTATTTACTTTCATGGTTTGTTGAGTATTTGCCAAGCCACAAGCAACTGCCAACTGGCAACTGGCAACTGGCAACTGGCTAGAAGCTCGAAGCTCGAAGCTCGAACCTCGAAAACTTCAGCCAAGGCATATGAAAATCGCTTAGAAAGGATGACGCTGTCGCAGACGAACGGAAGCCGTTGACTGCCTTTGAACTTGCTTAGACCAAAAATATAAAATAGAAAATGCATCAAATATGAGTGAGTGTGAGCTAAGCTCTGTGTGTGTGTGTGACATGCGTTGACATTTGTGTGGACCGCTCGCTAAGTAGCTGCGGGGATTAAGCCAAAGCTTTGTCTCTGTCAGCTCTTGGAGCTAACGAGTTGGGGCCGCAATTATGCGCTAATTAAATGCTACATAATTTTTCGAATGCCGAGGACAGCTAAAAAATGCATAACATGTGTTGCACAGGCCCAGCTCGGCTCGGCTCGACTTGACTCAAGAGAATCAGAATAGGCAGCGGCAACTGTTGCAGCAGGCAGAAGCCCGAGACTCACCCAGACTCAAAGAGCTGCAGCCGCAGGCCGCGGGCTGCAACAGAAAGAAAGAAAAAAAAAAAAAAATAAGAAACAATTTTCATGAGACGGCAGCGCGGGCATAACCATAACATGTTTTGTTATTAATTATAGTTTACGCAACGCAGGGGACAGGCCGAAGACAACAACAATAACAGTCACTCACAGTCTGTCAGGCAGGCAGGCAGGCAGGCCAGGCAGGAAGCCAACCTCTTGTTGACCATGTGCCACTAACTGCGACGGCTGCTGCGGCCGCTGACTCCTTGCAAAGACAAAAGGAGAGGAAAGAGTTCACTTAATTTGACGCACAAATGTCAGTCACAAGTTGTGTTGGCCCGGCCCGAAGTGCACCGCGTTCAGCGAGGCGCGTCCGTCGCGTTGCGTTAAGGATCGTTGCGTTTTCGAGTTTTAAAATAACTCAATAACTAATCCAATCGGATGCATGGTTCAGGACGAAAAAGGGTTCGTTGCCCAAGGGCCAACGGCAACAGCAACAGCAAACAGCAACATCAACATGTGGCAGCCTTTGGCTTGACAATAAAAATTATCATAATTATATTTAAATTAATATGCAAGAGCCTGCGAGCCTTGCCCAGCTAGCAATTTCCGCGCTCGACAAATTACAGGAAATGCCAAACACCAACAAGAGCATAAACAACACTGAGAGAGCACTGAACCCTTTGCCGCTCTTCGTCTATAGCTGTGCGACGGCCACATTAATTAGAAAACGAGAAACGCTTTTCACACGTCGCGCCCACGCTTAGTATAAAAGGCGTCACTAAAATAGAGCTAATCCAAATTGCAGATCTTAAGTGGGAGCCTGCTTATGAAGGCAAAGGAAGTACAAAGTATTTATTGAGAGAGAGGAAGAGAGTGAAAGAGAGTGAGAGGGTGAGAGATTGAGAGAAAGACGGAAGATAGAGAGATAGAGAGAGAGATAGAGAAAGTTAGAAAGATATATATATATATATATTGAGAGAGATAGAGAGAGTGAGTGAGTGAGAGAGAGATAAAGAGAGAGATTGAAAGAGAGAGATTTAAAGAGAGACAGAGAAAGAGAGAGATTAAAAAAAGACAGAAACAGAGAAAGAAAGAGAGAGAGAGAGAGAGAGAAAGAGAGAGACGCACAGAGAAGAGAGAGAGAGAGAGAGAGATAGATAAAATTACAGAGAGATTGAAATAGAATGAAAGAGTTACAGAGAGACAGGGAGAGTGACAGATAGATCGAGACAGATATTAAAAGAGAGGGAGAGAAACAGAGAGAGAACGAGAGAGAAGAGCTTAAAAGAGAGACAGAGAAACAGAGAGTGAAAGAGATAGAGAGAGAGAGAGACAGAGACAAAGACAAGGAAAAACAGAGAGACAGAGAGAGAGAGAGAAAGCGAGAAAGAGAGAGAGAGAGAGAGAGAGAGAGAAAGCGAGAGAGAGAGATAAGGAGACAAATATATATATATATAGAGAGACTGAGAAACTCAAAGAAAGATACACAAAGAAAGAGACAAAGACAAAGAGAGACAGAGAGAGAGAGAGAGACAAAGCGATATATACATACATATGTATGTATATGTATGTATGCATGCATACAGAGAAAGAGAGAGATATATATAAAGCAAGAGAGAGATACAGGCTAAGCAGGTCAACAGGGATCTATCTATGTATAAGAGCTACAGATCCTAGCTATAAAAGTAGAAGCCTTAATTGACTTTTTCCCTAAAGCCAATACACTCTATTCAGTTTGCAAGCGAGTGCCATACTCCACTATATACGTATGTATCTCTATAAATATATATATATATAAATATTTATATGTATACACGTGCACAAAGTTTTTTTTTTCTCCCGTCATTTTTCTTGGCTGAATTTGACATTTAATCGTCAACTCTGATGACGCCCACGCCGAGTTGGCTTATGAATATTTTAATTAATTTTCATTGTGGCTCAGTGTACTCACCTTTTTTTTCTTGTTCTTCTTCCACTCGTAATTCATTAATTTATGCAAAATATTTGCAGTTGTTGTAGTTGTTGTTGTTGTTGTGACAGGCGCGAGCATTTATATATAATTTATATTGCAATTATAAACTAATATTGTTGTCGGCTCTTGTTGCTGTGGTTGTTGTTGTTGTTGTTCAATTGTAATTTATGCGCATTTTTAATTGCAGCTCCGAAATTCCAAATTCGTATCACAAAACTCCAATTTGGCTTTGTAGTTTTGCAGTTTTTCTGGGTTTTATTTGTATTTGGTTCTGCTTTTTGTTTAAATAATTCAAGTTAATTTCGCATTGACGCAACGACTATACGATTTTATTATTATTTAATTATACCCTTTGCATAATTTATGCTAAATTGTGTATTATTTCGTTTTATTGATTGCCCACAATATGTTTGGCATTAATCATATGGTTTTAGACTTTAGTTGGCGATTTGCAAATGCCCTGTAGTTGGGAGAATGTGTGAGAGGGGGTATATAAGCAGAAAATAATGGACATAAGATATATAGATACATATTTGTAAGATATATGGATTCAATAGTCATAAAGTATAGATTAACTATAGAGAAAGTTGAATTGATGATAAAAATAAATACAATAAGGAATAATAATAAAATAATAATAATAATAATAATAATATATATATAGTAATAATAATAATAATAATTATAAATAAATAATAATAAATATTTAGAATATTCTCTATAACCAAAATATCTTAACTAAGGCCAAGGTAATCATATTAAGCCCAAAGCTAATTCCAAACAGCTCTATATCATTATAGTTTCCTATTCAGTTTACCCAGCTCAGCATTCATTGTTAATCTTCAACTACTACTGGGTATCCGCTAGCTGATCAGTCCCTGCCACTCTCAGGCATTTAATTGATTGTTCGCTGCTCATCGGAGCCAATGATAAATGGAGTTTAAAATGCCATGCGAGAGAGACAACTGAATGATTTAGTTAGCCGCGTTTGGTTGTTGTCATTTGTTGGCCCTAATTAATGTGGCTCGCAACATTTTTGTTGGCCCTCAATCCGATTGTTTTGGGCGCAACCTTTTTTCCTGATTTTTTTTTTGGCATATCAATTAATTTGGCCTAATCTAATTTAGTTATTGTAAACTGATTAGTTAGTTGAGCATTTGAAAACCGGGTTTCGAGATGGAGATTAGATGAGGGCCAGAAAAAAATGCCATTAAATTAAAATCGATTAATAAAGAGTTGAAAACGGTTAAAGCTATGGAGAGTATTTGACTTGGCCTAATCCATTAAATACAATTATTGGCCTATACAGCTGCTTTATGGCCACTTTTAAACAAAAATAAACTGCGTTTTATAATGTTGTTATTAGGCCTCGTTTACAACTATGTGAAGTGCTTGCGTTAGTATATAGTTGGCTCTTTTTCGATGTTATTTAGACGGACTCGTAAATAATTTAGTGCGCTCTTTTGTGTGTGTGTGTGTGTGTGTGTGTGGACTCTTTAACAAACAAACAAACAGCAAACGAACGAAACAAACAAACAATGGCAACAGCAACGGCAACAGCGACCAATTTTCATAGCTTTCGGCAATTTGGCTTAATGTTTGCTATAATGACTTTAATTGTTATGGTCACTTAATTGAATGCATTAATAATATGCATATACAGAGAGATTTATATATGTAGTCAAGCGAGAGAGAGAGAGAGAGAGAGTGAGAGGGGGGGAGAGGGAAAGCGGACGGTAGGTAGTCTCTGATTATTTCCGTTGGCATATGTAGATTAGAGCTGACATTTCGAGTCCCGTTTCGAGTCAAATTAAAAGCAAATAAAAGCCCAAGACATTCATACATACGTAAATGGCCGGTCAGCGATTTAGATAGCAATAAAATGCAGCTCGCTCACCTCTCTGAACTGCACATGCTCCATTACCAATTCAGAAATCTTGGCTCGAACAGCAGCAGCAACCACAGCGAGCAGTAGGAAACATGCTGCAACAACCACGTCGACAACATTAGAGGAGTCACGAACTGCAACAGCAACAGCAACAGCAACTGCAACTACAACAGCAGCTAAATTGTAAACATAAACAAAACATTTATGACTATTTACAGTTCAGCGAGAGGTGCACACAACAAACACACACACATCTATACACTCGCTGCTAAGAACTTGCTGTACGTGAGTTGCTGCTGCCGAAGTTCAATGAGTTTTTGGTGTGAAAGGGTCAATTGTGTAAATAATAACGAGAAACTGTGAACAGCAAACAACAACAACAACAACAGCAACAACAGCAACCGAAACAGGGGCCAAAAATGTAACTTGTCTATCAGCTTGGCTGGCTGGAAAACCCATAAAAATATCACACGCATAAGCGTTATAGGGAAAAGGCATTTGCGATAAGCAATGCAACTAAATAAACAGCTAGAGCTACAGATACAAACACAAATACAAACACAGGCAACGGCTACAGCTACAGCTATAGATACAGATACAGATACACAGATACACAGATACAAATACATAGGAAAAGCATATTCAATTGCATTTGGTGGCCGCAGACAGTTCGACTGGGCAACTGTCGGTGTCGTCGTCGTCGTCGTCGTCGGACTCGTTTTTATGATGCAATTAAATATGGTGTTTAATGCATTTGTAAATAATAATAATAAATAAAAATGCATTTACTGCATTCAGTGCCCATATCGTGATAATGAAGTTGAAAGTTTGACTGCACAAAACGTACAACTTTTGCCTACAGGAAATAAAAGTGTCATAAAAAACTGGCATATCTGCCCGCTGCCAGCCATCCCCTCCCCCCCCCCCCCCCCTTTCTCAGCCTACACTCTCTGCATATGAGTTGTAGCTAAAAGGGGGTCTATTGGGGGATTTTGTTCGTTTTAAACAGCTGCTTAATTCGGGCAATTCGAGTTTTATAGCCACGCTCTCATATTCATTGACATTCGACATTTATAATGGAGTGTTTTATGACGCTTCTATTAGCGCAGCCAACTATATGCCTCTTTTTTATCTCTTTTATCTTTTAAGTGCTCGCTAATTGAATCCAAAAATCGATTTATCTGGCCCATCGAGAGCTCTAATTAAAGGTGGCAGATTTTAATGAAGCGGCCAAATGATAGTTTTACAATTTTCTTAATTGAATTTAGACTCACAGAAGTGTGTAAAATATTTAAAAGCTTTTATTATGACTTTAATTGACAGGAAACAAATTTAAAAATATTTATAAATATAAAGATATATGTGAACTATAAAATATTAAAAAAATAAAATATAATAATACAAATTATAAAATATAAAATCAAGAAAAAAATATACAAAATAATAATATAATAGAAAATAACAAATAAATTTTAAAAAATAAAATAAAATAAAAAACACTAAATAAAACATAAAATATAGAATTAAATATAAAATAAAACAAAATCAAAAAAATAATATATATAAATAATAATAAAAAAAAATGGAAAATAACAAATAAATTGTAAAAAATAAAAAATATAAAATAAAATATCAAATAAAAAACACAAAATAAAATATAAAATATAAAATAAAATATGAAATATAGAAAATAAAATATAAAATATAAAATCAAGAAAATAAAATATATAAAAAATAAATAAATATATAAAATACCAAATAAATTGTAAAAAATAAAAAATGTATTAAGAAAAAAAAATTAAAAAAAAAATTTAAATTTATGTGATAGACAAAAAATGTTATTATTATACAATAATTCATAAAAAATATATAAGATTGAAATAGCTAAGAGGCCTAAACTAATACTCTCACTATTCGTATCTGTTATGCGTATATCGTAGCCAATCTTACCAATACAAAGAGTAAACATAGTTTTGTATCTATTATGTAATCTATTATGTAATTATGGCATATCATATTCATCGTATGGGGCACATCATATCGTAAACTATACTTAAACATGATTGAGCTGATTTTTGCTGGCAGCCCAGTTAACAAGATGTCAGGCTTATGCTTATCATAAATGCAGATTGAGCTCTGCTTAGCTGCTCTTGCCTTACTTAGCATATCCTGGCAGTCTTTTGCTTGGCTTAACTTTTCACTCGCATATATTAGAGAGCATGCATGTTGGTGTATTGCAAGTAAGCTGATTGCATAATTCAATGCAAATAGAGCAGCAACAGCAACGAAGCAGCCAATGCAAATGTCGAGAGTGCAAAGCGGTTGCCCAATTGATTTGCTTAGGTTTTTTTTTCCTCTTTCGCTGGGAAAGTAACCGACCCTTTTCCAACTTATGGAGGGAAAGGAGAAAGGGTAGAAGAGAGCGGGAGAATGGGGTTAAGTGTGCTATCAATTGTACAACTTTAAACTAGGCACGAACTCAACTCGGGGCTCAGTGTCGCATAATACTCAATCAAATTAATGTTGAAGTTGAGGCAAGTAATTAAATCCAAAACTAACAATTGGCTATGCAAACACACACAGCGAGAGAAAGAGAGAGAGAGAGGGAGAGAGTGGAGTTTCCATAATAACAATTTTCATATTAATTTTCATAATTTTCCAATGTTGACAAGAAAGTAAACACAAATACACGTAGCCAAACAAGCAGCGCAGGGACAGAGGCAGGGACGGAGGCAGAGGCAGAGGTAAAGTGTGCGGCACATTGACAGCGTCGCAGCAGGCAGAAAAAAAGAGGAGAAAACGAAGGGACAAAACAAAAGGCGCAGAGTGAAAAGGATACTTAGCATGCCAGGACAATGGGGGGTAGGTAATTGGACAGCAGGAAGTGTTGTCCACAGCTCCACGGAAGAACTGGACACTTGTTGGTCAGTCGAACGACAACCTGCTGAGAGTCTATGTGCCGCAATTTGCCTAATAACTCAGGCCAGACCCAGGCAAGGGCAATATAGTCTCTGCCCCTCCCTCTCTCTCTCTCTCTCTCTCTCTGTTTCGCTCTGTGTGTGTGGGTGGGTGGGTATTTACTGCCTTGCGGTTAGTTTGAACTGTTGACTTTGCGGTAAGCACTTTAAATTGATGAAGTTGAACTTGTCGCGGTTGCATCCCCTCCAAAAAGATATTTAATGCCATAAAAGCTGCAGCGGCAACGGCAACGGCGGCGGCAGCTGCTTTCCGCTTAATTCATGGCTCTAGTTCGTAGAGTTGTAGTCTTTTTCGAGTGCGCACTCAAATGACGTGTAACACTCGTGAGACATTTAAGCACTTGAATGCCAGCAATAAGGCAAGAGAAATAAAACTTGAAGCAATTCGCGCCGTCGAAAAGGCCCCCGCTGCACGCAGCCAGCCTCAGAGTGCAGGGCGACAGCGGCAGAGGCAACTGTCACTCGCGAAAGTTGTCCAAGTCAAGCGTTCAAATTTAACTTGAGCGCCGAAAAAAGCGCTTTACAAAAGTTACAAGTCACACACAACAAAGCGGAATGAGGGGTGAGCGAGGGGGGGGGGGGGGGGGGCTGCCTGCTGGGCTGGTTTTTGGCAGCTGTTGTTGCTGTTGTCGCCAGCAGCTACAAAAATTAATTTCAATATCAGCAAACAAGTGAGAGAAACGCGTTCAACTTGAGCGAAACTTTGCTGAAGAGACTTTATGAGAAATTTAGGGAATTTAATTGAGAGACACAGAGGCAGATGCTAAGAAAATAATGCATAGGGTATGTTAGGGGTTAGATAACTGAGCTTAGAGCTTAAATATATAGATGATATGGCATATATCATATATAGCACTGATGTTTGGCCAGCACTTGAAACCGTACCCAAAGTTCTTCTTCAAGTTTCGTGTGTTGTTGTTGCTCCAATTGAAGTTTTTGCATCTTTCTTGTGGCTGGCATTTTTATTTACACTTGGCCCAGCCACATTTTGACATAAGTTTGAGTTGGGGAACGAATCGATGTCCGGTTCGGGTCAACAGTTTGTGCTGCGTCATTGGGTGTCTGCCACAACAACAAGCCGCAAGCACAGAAGTTGCAAGCTGCAGTGCAATCATGCTAAAAATGCCACACAAAAGGAGCTTAAATTAAAGTTTGGCAGGAGCAGACGCAGGAGCAGCTGGCAGCAGGCAGCAGGAAAATAGACCGCAGATCATGCTGAATGTGGCATGTGGTCCAATATCATGGCAAAGTGTCAATGTGCGTGCAGCAAGGAGCTGCATCAGTTTGGCCAAAACATTCCGAGCCATGTCTCTAAGGCCCGTAGACTATCAGTTTGGCAGGTTGTGTTGCGGTCAACGGGCCTTAACGTTGCATTCCACAGTTGCACTTTGCAGTTGTGGCACCAAACAAAAGGGTAGCAATATAATGACATCTCTCTCTCTCTCTCTCTCTCTCTCTCTGTGTGTGTGTGTGTGTGTGTGAGTAAAGGCAGTAAAGATGGCGTTAATCTATGCCATAGCATTTACGGTAAAAGCTCTGAGTGCTTAAGTGAGTGCAGGGAAATGAGCAATTGCCAGGTCTGTGGCAGTTACTATGTGATATATGTTATATATATGTACGATATATCTGTGTTATATATATGCTGCCAAGGGAATTGCTAGCTGAAATGATTTATGGATTGTGCATATCTTTAGCTTGAGCAAATATTATTATATAGAGTCAAAAGTCAAAGAGAGCTCAGAAGCTTATGCAAGCCAAAGACTATATAGCAGCTGATTTATCAAGCATTATCTAGCACATCTAGTCAACCGATATGCCTACTTTTCTAGGCTACTCAAGAGACGCTTGCCTAGCTTCTCTGGCAGATGTGCGCTTGTCCTGATTCCCGCGCTTTGGCTGCCGTTGCAATTTGTGCACTTTATGTTGCCAGTTCGAAAAGTTGTGTGTGTGTGTGTGTAAGATACACCCACACACACACATAGCCACACACACACACGCACACTCACTTGCATTGCTTCAGTCTGAGCCGCAGCGAAATTGTATCTTTTGCCAGCTTGTGGTGTGGAGTGCAAGTATCTGCTGTTGAGGTTGTTGTCGTTGGCATAGTCTATGCGTTGCCTTGTCTCACTTGTATATGTGTGTGTGTGTGTGTATGTGTATGTGTGTGCTCGTATTTGTGTTTGTGTTGCTTGCCAGGGCACATAGTTGCTTCTCACTTGAAAAAGTTGCTCATTTTTACACACTTTATTTTTGGTGCAACGAGAGGCAGCTGTTGTTGTTGCTGTTGTTGCTCTTACAACTTGGAACATTGTTTCAGCACTTAAGCGACATCATGCGCACAACTAGCGAATGAGCCAACAAAACGAACGAATCGCAGCAAGACTCAACTTTGGAGCGAGTCTCACTTGCTGCCCCCCCACAGTGTGTGTGGCACGGTGTGGCCCGGTATGCGCCGGGCGGGCTGCTCAAATGTTTAAACATTGTAGTAACCATAGCGTATACACTGTGCACGGCACATGCACAGAGTGAGGCGAAAAGCAATCCAAACCCAAGAGCGATCCACAGCCACGTTTCACATTCTGTGTGCTCTCGAGCCTTTTGTTTGAAGTTTGTCTTCGAATGGAAAACTTTTGTGAAAATTAATTACGAATTCGTGAGGTCAATCGTTTTTCGGTGATAATCGAGTGGGTGCCAAGCGCAGCGGCGGCTCACCGTCCAGGTGAGCGGGGTTGCCAGCCGAACCATCAGGTTGTTTAAATGCGCTTACGAAGGGGGGAACGGGTCGGGCCGGGCCGGGTTAGTAGTTGCGCCTGGTCCGAGGGGGTCTAAAGACTGTTTGGCATGTCTGGGCGACATGCTGTGTGCGGTCTGCCTGACTGCTGGCTGCACTCTCTCTCCCTCTCTCTCTCTCTCTCGCTCTCTGTTTGAGAGCTGCTGCATCCTCGGGCTTTTATGGCTCTGCTGGTCGTCATCAGCATTGCTTTTTGTTTATAATTTGGTAATTTGCAGTTTTGTCGTTGCTAAAGTCGACGTCGTGCCAAAGATTTTATAATTTTTACTTACAATTTCGGAAGCTGCTGCTGCTGCTGCTGCTGCATTTTGCATAATTTTCCATTTAGCTTGTTGCGTGCCTCACTGTCCGCCGCAAAGTCGTGAGGCGTAATTAAAGAGTTTAGTTCATGATTTGCGGCTTGGGGTCCGTGGCTGCTGCTACGGCTGCTGTTGGGTGGCCAACTTGATTTTCCAGCTGAGCGTCTTTCAGTGCCAAGAAGATGCCTTTAAGCAACTGCGGCCTTTGACGTTGTGTCGCAGTTGTCAGTGGCAGCAACAGCAGAAGCAGCAGCAGCATCTGCACGACAATATCCTTCGCTGTTATCCTTTGCCATAGCCCGAGGCTAATTTGACTCGGTGTCTGTCTGTCGCCTGTTTGCTTTGCCTTATTGAAAAGACATCCTCGACAGCACTAATTTTAACTAAATAACTCTGATGAGTGCCACAACCCAAGTGACTAACCAATTTTCTTGTTCGGGTCAGGCTTAACCTTTGTTTAACCTTTTTTAAGCCCCAAGCCACCCCCGACACCGCCCGCATCGCCCACATCGATTTCATATTTTGCATGCCAGGGCCCGGCTAATAACCCATAATCCAAAGGCAAACCGTTTTTGTGGCCAATGTCACATATTTGTTTAGGCAAAAACCTAAACGAAACACCCGACGACAACCAAATATTTAATAGTGCTTAAGGCGGGCGTGCTTGGCTAAAGTATACCCTATGCAATGAGGCGAAATTAAGTTAAAGGCAAAGCTGTCTATTGCGGGTGTTTCGTTTAGGTGCTTAGCAGCATATCGATAGTTATCGATTATATGAAAGCAGAAATGTGCATATCGAGAATTATCGATTATTTGAAAATAGCGGAATAAGTTTGCAAATATATTTTATATATCTGATACTTGAGAATTAAAGGTATCGAGAATTATCGATCAAATTGATTGAAATATATGATGTATTCTAGCCCTAGTCGCGTATCGTTATATTTATCAATGATTTGGCAATAAAATGAAATTTGGAATATAGTATGTAGTTCTTATATGTCTAGCCTTACTAGCATGTCGATACTTATCGATAAAATATAAAATATATCGATCGTAAATATGTCTGACAGATTCTTGTCGACAGATTCTGTTTGGAAAAAGTCATAACATACCTTCTTCCTATTGCATACTTTTGCTCAACACGAATATACCCCTTCTTCAGCCATTTAGGGTATACGAAGCAAGTAATATGCTGGAACTACAAATATTTCGATGGCGACAACGCCTAAGCATTCGCTTATCCTTTTTAAAGGCTTGTTTGTACACACATAAATATATGTATATATATATCGTATTATGCATAAATATATACATACATATATTTAATATATTCCACGCACATATGGCGTCAAAAATTCAACATGCATGCGAGCATTTTAGTTTTCAGTTTACGTTTTTTTCTTCCATTGGGCTCTGGGCTTGGGTTCAGCCTCTGCGTAGTCCTCGCCCGGGCAAAAAAATGCTTTAATTAAATGAAATCTCATGGTTTTTGTGTGACGTTCGTCCTTTTGGACTCCTGGTACATTGCTCCGTGCATTGACTGCTTACACATTTTACAGTTACACGCACAACTATGCGTGCGTGTGTGAGTGTGCGGGGGAGTTTTTGCTGTAGGTCTAACATTCAAAAATTGAAAAACCAAAATTTAAGCTGGACAGCTTTTTGAATTTATGACCAAATGGTACAAACACAATCGTGCACACACGCGCACACACACACACACACACACACACAGACTTAAGCGCAGACATATAAATAGTCTGGTTTACGCATGGGAATTGATGTTAGAGCGCCTGTGGGTATAGCTATAGGGTGCGTAACTGAATGAGCGCACATTATATGGTTAACATGGCACATAATGCCATGAGAATAAACCATATATTATAAAACGGAACAGGACTAAAACTTATTTGATGAATTGCACAGTTTTGCATGACTAAACGGAATAATAACTCATAAATATGAAAATTAGTAACGAACTAAAAATAGTTTTGAGCTGGAATAATCAAGGAGTTGACATATGATTTGTATATGAAAGTATGTTAGTTAATTTCCCAATTTAGTAATGTTAATTCAGATATTGTAATATCAAAATATATAAATTTATGTTTATTAAGATACAGAATTTTTCATATTTAAATATTTTCCATACTATAAATTTATATATATTCAGAGAGAGAATTTTTCATACAAAAATTTTCTTTATATTTAGCTATAAAATTTCTAAAAATAAATATACTTTTGGATAACTATATATATCTTGTATGAGTTATTACATTCGAGTTTATTTGTAAATATCATATGATATATGAGCGCTCAGAGCGTTATTTATGTTTGGATCTAGTCCACTCTAATGCCAGCTAAAGTCTTCTACAAAACAATTTCCTGCCCTTTCTCGAAAATATAAGATTACAAATCTGTGCCTCAGCATCCTTTTGGCTTTATGTGAAGACAATTCCAATTACTGCTTAAGCCAACTTCATTACCTTCTTTTTCGGGTCAGCCCGCAGGTATTTTGCATTGACAGAGGACCTACGCCCGTAGATATGGGCAAACTAATGCTGTCGCTTCACTACAGTAGACGCACGCATAATGCGACACGTTCTGGGGTTGTTTTTAATCCCAAAACGTAGCAAAAGGCAGCAGCATTGACAGCGGCCAGGTAGTTCTCCCCCTCTCTCTCTCTCTCTCTGTGTGAAATGAAGTGGCAAAAATTGTTTGTGCTACCTGTGGGCAGCGGCAGTGGCAGCTGTAAGTCCATTGGGGCACACAAAAAGACGCAATTATTCATGTATGCAGCCGGGCTGCAGTGTGGCCAACGATATCCCGATTGGCTGTGGCAACATTTTCACTTTGCATTATGTAAAACATTTTCACAGGCGACAAACATTTCCATGATTAACCATAATTGAAAAATGTGAAAGCGGCCCGACGGACAGAGGGACAGAGACAGAGACAGTTATTGAATGGCTTTAGAGAACTGGCTGTGGCTGTGGCTGGGGATGAGGCTGTGGCAGAGGAGCTCTGTTGTAACAATCAATGGCGCCTCTGACATTCAATTCAATTTATCTACGCATGCCAGAGATGTGCGCTATCTCACTCCCACTCTGTCTCCCTCTCAATCTCTCTCTCTCTCTGGTGTCTCTGCAGCTCTTTGTCAGCTTTAGCTTGTCAACTAGCAAAAGTCTCTTTTGTGCTGGCAGCAGCCACGCCCCATGCTGATTTGAGCTGAAGTCTGGTTCGTGCGCTCAATAGGCTTTGCCGCTCGGTTAACTGTAATTTTTAGCTGCTCATTCATAATTGAATATGGCAAGTGCGGCCAGGAAGCTGTTGCCGTTGCTGTTGCCTCATTAATGTTGCACAGGCTAAAAACTGAACTGAACTCAGCTCGAGCCGTGGCAATCTATCAACAAAAAGAAAAACTCCACTCCCGGCCTCTTTGTTGTTGCCTAATGTGCGGCTTCCTGTTTTTACGGTTTTTGCTTTAATTAGTTGATCGCACGTGATACGGCCTGTTCGACCTGTTCGACCCGCCTGGCCTTTTAACTCGGCAGCAAGTACTTAAGCCTTTAATTTGCTTGCCATTGTTGTTGTCGATGTTGTTGCTGCTGTAGATGTTGCTGCAGATGTTGCTGCCTCTGTGTCTCTACCTGGCTAGCTGGCTGGCTGGCTGGCTGGCTGGCTGGCTGGCTGTTGCTTGTTATATTAGCACTTGTCTAGCTTTAAATTGCTTGTAAAGATTATCTATGGAAAACTCACACTCAATTTGCGCGTCTGTTTTAGCATATATAATATAATCTGTGCAAAATCTTAAGTAGCTTACAATATGTGGAACGTACGCCTCGCCAAGCAGCGGCCCGCGGGGCCCTGATTGAGGTCGGCCCAACAAGGCGCAATGACCATCTATCCTTGTAAGCCAAAAGATACATAAATTGCAGCCGTGTTCAGGCCGCATTCGATACACACAGCCGTAGATAGAGTTTGTCTCTCTATCTGTGTGTGTGAGTGTAGGTGCGCACATACAAAATGGCCGTCGAGTTGAGCCACAAAAGCTGCACAGCTGTTGGCGACAAATCTACAAGCGTTTGACTGAAATAACAATAATACAGGCAGTACACAGACAGAACACACACACACACACACACATACACACATACAGTTGTTACTTCCGTTTCATGTTGTTGTCACTCGCCCGTTTTGGGGCTGCCACTGCTGCTGCTGCCTCTGTTTGTTTGTAATTTGATGCGCGCTTTTAGTTAATTGTGGCAGCAGGACATGAGCACTGCCTATGCACAATAACTAAGCCCATATGTTGTACACACACACACACACACACACACACACACACACAGGTCTGCAAATAGTGGCTAGTTAGAGCACAGGACATGGCCGCTTAAGTGACATTTGTCGCATTTGCTGGCCGATGGGGCCCCGCTCTGGTCACACATGCGACTCATATTTCTTGCCCTTCGGGCTAACAACGTTCAAGTGGGCGGCTCGCTTATATAATACATATAATACTTATACTCTGCTCTGTCTTTGAACTCTCTATCCTTGTGTGTGTGTGCTTAGTTTTTGGCACTCGAGTTCGCTTCAATTGCGCAAATATATGTAAATATTTTAGTTAATTAATTTTCCGGTCAAGTGGCACTGGGCAATTGCCAGCATTATATGCATTATAAATATACATATTTGAGTTTGATCGTGCTTATTATTGGCAAGTGGCAAGGAGGCGAGGCGAGGCAAGGAATCAATCGGAATTTGCTTCGATTTAATTGCAAACTGTAAGACATTGTCATGTGTCTTGTTGTGTGCTTTGGGCTTGTGCCTAATGCTGATATGAATTTTTGATAATAATCTCTCAAAATTGATACCTATTCATAAATTGAAAGGAGTCTTAAAGTTATAAAAGTTTAAAGTTTGCTGTGGAGAGCCATGTCTGTACTGAAATTTTAAACACTGCTTTAAACAAGACTCGAGCTGGCTCATTCCAAATTACTACTAAATTATATTGATTCTGTAAGCTAAAATACAAAACAGCGCGAAGTAAATACCCTTTAAAAAGCTGCCAAAAATTGCTTTTAATTTCTGCTAAGCAAAATATTTAAAAGTTTTCCAGTCTCAAATTTATCTTAATGAATCTACGATTCGATTTGCTTTCAACGTCTAGTTAACCCTTTCAGTGATAGCCATGAAAAGGGTATGGAATCAGGCCAAAAATTGAAAGCTCTTTTTGAAGTGGCGAAGGCTCTTATTATTTATTAAAGCACTTCAAAAGTTACAAAATTGAACAAAATTTCGCTGAAAATGATGTTATTATGCGAGGCATATGCGAGCATTTCAACAACTTTAACAGCAAGAGCAACAACAGCTAGAGCTGTAATAGTTAGCCACCCCAAAAAAGGCTATTGAATTCAATTGGGGTTAAAATTTATTGAAGCGCAAAATATTCAACAAGCTGCAAGCAGAGCCGAGCCGAGCTGAGCAGAGCAGAGCAGAGCTGCTTGCAACAACTGCCACAAAAATGGGCTTCAATTTGGGCATCAGTCGTTGCGTAAAAAGGCAAATTAATTGAGCACCAATACGAGTGAAGAGCATTTGCATACGCAACTATATGGACATAAACATGTGTATGTGCAGATAACATATGTGTGTATATATGTGTGTGTGTGTGTGTGTGTGTGTGTGTGTGTGTGTGTGTGTCTGCTGCATGTCAATCGGCGCACTTGCCACAGCATACTATGCAAATTTATGGAATTTCGCTGCACATTATGATGCCACAAGTCGATGCAGCATTGTTCCTGTTGCCGTTGTTGTTGCTGTTAACATTCATTTAACTGCCGCTGCCCAGGCTAGCCCACTTGACCACGTGCAGCATGGGGGCAACAAGAACGGCGCGCCATTAGTCATCTTTGGCTAAACGCTATTTGAGTTTTGCATTACAGACTCAGTTCTTTTTCTCTCTCTCTGTCTCTCTCTCTTGGTCTGCAGGGCCGCCCGTTGAGTCGGCTGGGCTGGGGCGGGGGCATGCAGCGGACTGATTAGCGTTTTGCATGCGAAATGCATAAATCAGCCAACGTAGTCGACCCACAGCAACAGCAACAACAACAGCAGCAGCAGCAGTTGCAATTGGCTGTGTCCACTGGGACGACGCTGTTGACATTTTTATTGCCCGAGAAAATAGAATTTTTCTTATATTTTATTATACATTTTTTGTCGCGCTTCTCTCTCTCTCTCTCTCTCTCTCTCTCTCTCTGCCTTTTTATACCCTGAACCCATTGAAAATGGGAAAATCAGGGTATAATGTTTTTGTTGAAATGTATGTAACAGGGAGAAGGAGGCGTGGCAGACCCCATAAAGTATATATATTCTTGATCAGGGAGAGTAGCCGAGTCGATTTAGCCCTGTCCGTCTGTCCGTCCGTCCGTCCGTATGTGTGAACGCGTCGATCTCAGAACCTATAAGAGCTAGCGACTTGAAATTTTTTATGTAGGTTCCTGTATACAGTGCGCAGATCGAGTTTGTTAAAAAAAATCGATAACTGTCTTAATTTTAATGTTATCGATTAAAAACCGATATCTTCACTTAGTTATAAAATTCTATTTAATTCATCTTTATAGTTAGAGTCTTAAAATTTTGCATTTAGTGTTATGTAAGCCTTACGCAATTTCGCTTTTTGTTAAATTTTGGGTGCCACGCCCCCTTCGCCTCAAATTTGTAACTCCCGTATATCAAATACTAGAGACTTGTGCTTTGGCACATACATACATATAGATGACATGATCACGCCCAACAAGTTTGATCAAAATCGTTACTCTAGAAAAAAAGTTATTAAACATTTAATTTCCCATAGCATTGCCATGCAAAGCAGCCAAAGAACAGCTGACGTAACGACTTGCGCTTGTGTGTGTGCGTTCGCCTGTGTATGTGTGTGTATGCTTTGCTTGCAATGGACGTACATATGCATGTGTACATAAAAGAAACAAATAATGCTTGGAATAGCGGTTCTTCGCAGGGTTCAGGGGATCTCTTAGTCGAGCGGTCTCGACTAGAGTTTTCTTACTTGTTAGTTGTTGTTTTTTCTGTTGCTGCATAAATTTTGCGCTTTTATCGCAGCTAAATGGCCGCAATGCTGAACGCTTGATTTGGTTATAGTTAAATAAAATAAATAGTCAATAAATAAGAGTTCGCCGAGTGGGCGAGTGTGCTGGGTGCGGGGCAACAGCACAGCCAAATGGCCATTCCGAATTAAAGTCCAAGATGAGCCATAAAGCGAAGCGATGCTTAAAGTCTTGAAACTTGACGTTGCTTTTAAGTGTTCAGCAGGGAGATTAATGTAGAATTAAGAGAGGCGTTGGTAGGGTGTTTCCGACTCGAAGATATGCTGTAGAATTTGATGAGCTAATACATGTTAATATTTCAGTATTCGACATCCTTTGCCGTAGGAGTTATCTTTTTTTCGAGTTTGTATCTTGTATTGAGTATCTAGCTAGCTAAACCTGAACCTAAGCCTTTACGCTGTAGTCTTTGAGACAGAAACAGACTGAAGTATCAGAATATCTATAGCATATATAAACAGAATCGTATATATCGTACATAGTATGCATATAGTATCGCATATCCTAGCCAAACATAAATATCTTAAGCTTAAAGTCCTTGAAAAACTGGAAAATTGTGTGCTTAAGCTAAACTCTTTTTCTCCCCCCTCTCTCTCTCTCTGTCTCTGTCTCCTCCCCGCATTAATTGTGACTAAAAATCTATCAGCAGAGCAAAAGTTAAGGCGAAAAATGTAATAAGGAAAAGACTTGTACTAATTGGGGCCAAAAGCAGAACGAAATGGGAAGAGTAGCAAGAAAAGAAACACACAAAAAAAAAAAACAACAAGAAAACAAGAACAGTTAGGAAAACTCTGAAATTATGAGCACGAAAAGAAAATAATAATTTTATTTTATGGCAGCAGCCCAGTTCGCGCGGCGCGCTTCCTGCTTGGCTTGGCTGCTTTCTTAATAGCTGTCAAGATTCTGAGAAAAAAATGTATATATATATATATAAAGCATGCGGCGTGGCAAGACGGAAAACCCTTTTGCAGGCTCCAAAAGCGCGCAAGCGTTGAGCTGTGAAAAGGCACAACAACAGCAGCAGCAGCAGCAGCAGCAGCAGCGGCAGTGGCAACGGCAGCAACAACAACAGCTGCGACAAGGAGCTGCAGTCAAGTGAAGTGGTCTGTGGCGTCGGCGGCAGCAGCAGCAGCGGAGTCATCAGGTTGCTGTTGTGGCAAAAATGCGTTCTACTTAATGTTGCATGCATTTATAGCAAATATTTCCCATGCCCCGGCTCAGGCTCACGCTCAGGCTCAGGCACATGCACAGGCGCACGCCCGCCTTGGCCAGCCCCCAATTGCTAATGATGCAGAGACGGCAGTGCTATGCGAGTAGCAGCCGCTTCCTGGGCGCTCTCTTGTCATTAAGCTGTGCCACATTTACAGTTCTTGCCCGTTGGCTTAGTCCGGGACTCGAGTCGCAGCGCGTCGAGTCTCTGGTTGGGTTACTGCTTTTCGATTTAACTGCTGATAGCTTTTGAAGTTAGACTAAAGTTACGTAGTACACTTGGCGCACACTTATCTATCATTATCATCAGTAACACACACACACACACAGAGGGAGTGAGACACATGTGTGTGTGTGTTGGCAACTTTTCTATTACACTGCAAACTGCACTTATCGTCATCGTCATCTGCAGCCGATGCGAGTCAGTAGTGCGTCCACTCTAATCACTATATGCATCAGCTTGATGGCATTAGTTGAGATGCTGCCGCCTGCCGCCTGCCGCCTGGCCGCCTGGCTGCCTGCCACTTGAGTTGTTGCTATCTCAGCTGTTGATGATGACGACTTGGCCTGGCAGCTGCTGAGTCTTGCCTTTGCCCAGTTGGCCAGAGCTGTTCGCCTTTAGTTTTTGCGCAATTTGTATACCCTTTGCAGAGGATCGTCATAATATAGAGTGAAATGTGTAACGCTTGCTGGAATGTGCCTTAGACTTGATCCTTATCAGCAGCAGAACGGCTGCCTCTTCGACTGTCTATGATAAGTCCTTTAGTTGGGAAGATATTCTCACGGGCCCATATATGTAGAGTCTGCCAGAGGGAAAGATAATACCATGTAAACTCAATGATTTGTGCAGAAAACTTCTAAATTTATGTATTTTTTGACGAGTCTTAGCTCAAGATCAGTTTTTATAGATTATGAATGTCTCTTTTTACTCCATTCCTTGTTCCAAAAACTTCTAAATCCTTCAGACTCAGCTACCAGCCTAGTAGCAATCGCTGTTAGAGCCAATGCACCTTATCTCCTAAAGGGTATTTGGTCTTCGACCTGCCTAGGCTACTCTCATTTTTCTGTTTGTACTATTTTTCCTTAGGCTCTTCTTCGTAGTCGTCTCTTAATTTTTGTTTAATGCCCGTTTTTTGTTGCCAAACGCCTGCGGCCTGATTTTATAGAATTTCCATGATGCTGTTAGTTGTTGTTGTTGTTGTAGTTTTTCTTATGAATTTGCTGGAAAATTGCAATTTTATGTGCAGTTTGTTTAGCTGCGCCTCCGTCAATGTTATTAAAATAATTTAATTGCTTATTAAATCATATTTTTTTACTCATCTCCTCTCTCTCTTTTGCTCTTTCTTTTTAGGTAAGTTTCTTGGCAAAATTTGTGCCGCATCTAATTAGCTGGGAATCTGGACTGGGCACAGCTTTATTAGCTGGGCCACAGCGCTGTCATATTAAATGAAATTTACTATGTACCGTTAAAATTGCCAGTTAACGTACCTGGCCAAGTTCTATAAATGTTGCAGAGTAAGTGACTCTGAATGGGTGTATCCGACTGGAGTAGACATAGAAGGGAATTTCTTTGTGGAGTGTATAAAGGTATAAGATGTATAAGAAGTATCATACATAGTATAAGTTGTATAAGAACTTTATTGCTATCTCATATGCATAGATTGATATATTCATAAATTGTAATATTGTAGACATTGAAGGGGAATTCTTTGTGGAGTGGAAGATGTATAAGTTGCATATGAAAAAGTGTGACTCATCTTATACATCTTACAATACAATATCTTATACATTAGGGATATTTAGTATGTATATCATTACTCTTAGTCTATTTATGCTGTCTCTCTATAGACCCAATCGAGTCTTAAAGTCTTTGATTCATAATGAAATAATAAAATAAAGTAAATCATGAATAATGATATTCACTTACATATGCACAAAGCCAATACACTCTTTTTACACGACGACAGGGTATATCGCCAACCTGTCTTGCGCTGCCGCCTTTAAAGCTAACTGCAACTGCAGCAAAGTGCATCCGATTTTGACACAATTTCACAGTTGGGCGGGCACGAATATAAAGAAAAATCATGAACAAAAAACGAGAAAAAATCTGGCAAAAATATTTATACATAGTTATGTATTATGCATCCAACATCTAGCATTCCCATTCCCATTTCCATGGCCATTGCATTTTCCATTTCGCATTTTGTATTTGGCTATTTGTAAACAAATGCCGTCCATCCCTTGCAGGCGCATGCCTCAATGCACTTTGCACTGTGAAATAGAAAGAGAGAGAGAGAGAGAGGCAGAGGCAGATAGAGAGTGTGAGAGAGATGCCATTATTTGTTGTAGTTGTTGCTGTGTTGGTGCTGCTGTTACCCTTTTCAATATGCAACTCCCCTTGTAACTGGTTTTTATGCAGGCCTGCACTCTCTGGAAATCGAAAAAAGGCTTAAAGCAAATGTAAACCTGGCCACAAAAAAAATTCGTATTCGTATTCGTAGAGCAAACTTTGTTTTGCGTCGGCTTCAGGGCTTAGGTGCTGCCAAAAAAAAACTGTAAAAAATCCAAATTGCAGAGCTTCAAAGCACCAAAGATTATTCGCTCTGTTCAAATGAACGTAGCAAAGTAATCTTGGCTCGGCTCAAATTTTGATTGATGCTTAAGGACTTCAGCCATGTTTTTTCTTGTTGTTATTCATAGAGCTTACCTGTTGTGTTCGAGGAATTCTAATTGTGATGCCAGGCAGACTAGTAAGCATTAGACTGTATTATATTTGGTTCGAGGCAGTTGCTGGCCAATATTTGCTACAGGTTTATGAAATTGAGCCGAGAACTTTATCGTATGTCAGTCGAAATTGTTGCAGAAGTTATGGAGTGCAGTTTTCTGTAAGATTTGAGTGAGGGAAATATGGTTTAATTGAATAATATAATAGGAATACGAATGCAGCTTGAATCAAATATGTTTCATTTAGTATTAGCTCGTTCGCTAAGAAATTTTGTTTATTTTACTACAATTTAATAAGATCCGAAAATTATACAAAAATAGTTTTCTTAACATTCCCGAATTCTGGAGTTTATTGCAATATGAATATAAATAATCCGTAAAATATTGAAATTATCAACGTAAACTGTATCAGCATAAACTGTTCTGCAATGCAAATATATCCACTTCCCTCGCTCAATCTTTCTCTCGCCCTCTGTGGATCTTTGTCTAAGAAAAAAACGTGAATTATAAACTGCAGCAGGAATATGAAACGAGAAATAGACCCCACAGCGCCACAAGCAGCCGCGGCCCTGACTGTTGCTCGCTTGGGCCATTGGCTTTGCCTAGCCGCTGTCTGTCCGGCGGCATTGTCTTGCGCTGTGTGACCACAGCCACAGCCGCAGTTGCAGTTGTAGTTGCACTTGGCGTTGCTTTTGGTGCAACCGACTTTTTGGCCAATGCCACATGTAGCACAACGGCCTGCGTGTATGCGAGTATATATTAAAAGCAAAAACGCGCAGAGGGGAGAAGAATGAGAAAAACGCTTTTAACAAGTTGTGCGCATTGTTGGGCTGCTTGTTGTTACAATAGTTGTACATGGCATTTGCATACATCCAGCTGACCTGATTCCTGCTGTGCACTTTGGCTGCAAAAGAGTAGAAAAAACTTTTCATATTTCGTTTGAGTCGAAAATGTAATTTAAAACTGCATTTGCTGCTGCGAGTGGCTCAAATTAGCAGCCAACCCAATCCGGGCAGAGGCCTAAACAAACATTGTGGAAAGTGTCAACAGCTCGGAATATGTTCGGGCTAAGCGTTTGGGCAAATATTTTTGATAAACTGATTTCAAGCGGCACGTTACATTCTTTGGGGGGCTGCTGCTAATTTTCTATGACAAAGTAGCTGCGAGGAGAAAGAACATGTAAATAAACAAGAACTGCAAATGTTGACAACAAATAGAAATTTCTGAGCATGCAGCAACCACCATTCATTGGCCCTTGCCACATGACCGTATATATTTTCATGCATTGGCGACATTATTGAACTTCCCTCTGACTAAGCCTAACCCTCCTCTGACTATATACTGATTTTCTCTATATACAAATGTTTGCCAGCTGTAGGCCGTGTCCAGCCATCAATACTTGTCTGCGGCGCTAATGCACAAATCCTTTTGCACCCCCCGACCGACTCTTCATTTGTTTTCTGTTTAACAGCATTTAGGGATTTCCATGCATTGTTATATTGCACGATTTTCCTGTTTTGCACACACCCCAAAACGAGATAGGGGAAAGGCGCGGGGATGATTAACAATTTATTGTGCCGTGCAATACCCTTGCCCAATGGACATTAGCCATTTGGCATTGGGCTTGTCATGCGTGAAGGAAATCAAGGCTGGGTCTTGCAGTTTATTGACTTTATAATCGTGTTATTATTTATTATATTTAATCAAGACTTGATCGTGTTTGTAACGGTATGCAAAATTGATGTTACTGAATTTAGGGAATTAAATAAAAATAAAATGTAATTTTTGTTTGTATGAAAAACAATATTTAAATATTTTTATATACTTTAAATAGAACAAAAAATATTTTAAAAATATAAAAATATAGTTTTTTTACAAATAAAAACTTATTTAATATTTTTATTTATTTTTGAAGAATTTTAAATAATTTTTAAAAATAATATTTTTTATTATTATATTATTGTATTTATTTATTTAATATTATTATATATTTAATATAATAAATTCAGAATTTCTTTTCAGTATTTTCCATTATCTCTGCTGCGGCAGAGAGTTCCTTTATGCCTTTCGAAAGGGTATTTCGTATTCCGCAAGTTGCTTAAGCTCCGCTTTGCTTTGTCGCCTTTGTTAAACTGTATTGTTTCGGGCATCGGCAACTAATCCCATTCAAGTGCGCTGCCAACGCGCAAAGTCCTTTTAAGTCGCTGCCGTAATAATGTCGTTCTTGCCTTTTTAATGATTTGTCTTTGGATTAATTTGGCAGCGGAGCAAACTTTGAGATACCTTATTTCCGTTCGGGCTTTGTCCTTTGCCTAACTGACCGCACGAAACTTTTTCGTTTGCAATAATATTTGTTAATTTTGAGGGTTCGGTTTTCTCTATGATGTGAATTTTTCTGATGTGCAAAGGAGTTTCAACAAATCAGAGCCACAGCAAAAGGGGAACAAAAAAAGAAAAACAAGAAAAGGAAAAGTCAATTTATAGCCACGAGCCAAAGGCAGCAAAGTCGCAAAAAGGCGCAGGACCCGGGCCATGTGTGGGGGATCAGGGTGAGGGTGAGGGACAGGGCCAGGAGCGAGGGTACGCATCAAGTTGCCAATAAATCCGTAACGAATCCTTTGTCGAAGAGGCACGGTAACACGAAAGGATCTACGCTTCAATGCATTTCTGATGGACGTATCCGAGCGTAGCATATTGATGGCAACTTTTGCGCATTTTACGGATATTGCACAATTCCCTGTTTCTCTCCGTCGTTGAGAGAGAGAGAGAGAGAGAGCGCTAGTAAAGTAATATAAAATCAGTAAAAATGATTAATTACACAAGCCAAAAACCGAAAGGGCGTTATTTCTCTGCCACTCGAGCATATTTTTTGTTCCTTTCGGCTGAGAGGGGGGTTTGCGCCGCCTTTTTTGATTGTTGCACTGGCAAAACACTTTTAATTGGCTTTTGAGCCATCGACAAAGTTACCAACGGGCCCGGCTAATAAAGATTAATTGTTTTTTAAAAGCAAAAATGTTGGCAATGCCGAGAGCTGGGAAAAAAGAAAGCGAAGCGAGGCAGAGAGAGAGAGAGAGAGAGAGAGAGAGAGAGAGAGAGGTGTAGACAGGCAGGATATGCCAGTTTATCTATGTCAGCGCAGCAGCCATAGCTTCACGGGCGTAGCACGCACTCAATTGGAAGATTAAATGCAAACCACCCGCTCCCATGGAGCCACTCGACTCGCCGCCGCTCCACAGTTGGCAACGACACTTTAATTTTATGTTTTTGCCATTGCCATTACAATGTGTTATTGTGTTCGCCCGGCAAAATATGTGTGTCCTTGATGCCCGCAACCCACATAGCCACAAAGCTACGTGGCGGCTGCTGCTGCTACCGTTGCCTCCAGACCAAACCAAACCAGAACAGAACAGAACAGAACAGAGCTGAACAGAACAGACCTGGCCAGACCAACGGACCGACCGACCGACCGACCAACCATTCCGCATTGCGATTCAAATGCGCCGCTCATCCATTTTTGCGTATGAATTGCAAAACGCCGCACATATTTCACGTTATTGTTTGCCTGGCTGCAACTGAAGCAGGGCAGGAGCAAGATTGGCAAGAGAGAGAGAGAGAGAGAGCGAGAGAGAAAGAGGGGGTGCTAGTGGATCGGTGTTGGGTGCCAGCGGCAGGTAACGCAGGCCGGCGTTGCCCCTGGCTCTGTGGCTCAGTCATTCCAAGTCGTGCCACACATTTGATATATGTTTTGGTGTCGAGCATGAGTTAACTGTGTCACAGGCATCGTAAATTTTCGCAATGTTGCAGTTAGCAAAAGGGGCAAAGAGAAAGAGAGAGAGAGAGGGGGGCAGAGCGTCTGAGCGGGTGTGAGTGATAGATACAGAGGCAGAGGTGAGCTCGAACGGTTTGAGTGAGTGCATTAAAATGGCTAGAAATAATCGTTAAATGATGAAGTCTTCGAGTGAGAGAGAGAGAGAGAGAAAGGGGGGAGAGTGAGAGAGGCATAAACTTGTAGCTATATGAACTCGTGCTGTCTGGCCGACTCCAAATAATGATATATGTATTTGGGCACATTTTTGGGTGGCTGCCTTAAATCAGAATTGAAGTGAGTTGTGTGCGAAGATGCGTCTTCATTAGCATGGTCCACGTGTTGATTAATGAGTGCGAGAGTGCGAGAGTGAGAGAGAGGCATATTAGAGTAAGAGAGAGAGAGAGAGTGAGAGAGAGGCAGTTGCATATTTAGTTGTAATTAGCTGCAGCAATTGCACTTTGAAGTGGCTGTCAACAGCGCGACTGTCAGAAGCCAGGCGGACATATCAGCTGCCTGTGTGTGAGTGTGTGCCTCTAAGTGTGTGTGTGTGTGTATTTGAGTAGCTGCCTGTCATGAAAAATGATACATAAAACGCGCTGCTGGCTCAAGGCAAACCCAAAACACACACAGGCAACACAAGGCAGCCACAGGCACAGGCACAACAAGGACAGACAGACAGAGAGAGAGAGAGAGAGAGAGAGAGAGCGGCATAGGGACAGCTGCCTTGTCAGCCTTATGCCTTTGGGCCCTTTTGTTTTATGCCGCCGTTGGCCTTTGTTGTGTCGCTTGTCTGCCAGTCGAGCTCTGAGAGGGGAAGTGCACACACACAGAGACAGACTGACACACACACACACACACACACACATACATATAGAGTATAATTTCGTTTAATATTGTGCATTTTATTTGTGTAATTGTTGTCGTCGTCCTTATCCAGCGTTGTCCGTCTTCACTTTCCTTTTTCACTCTCGTCGTTGTTGTTTTTTTTTCTTTTCTTTTCGGCTTGTCAATTTTTCATTTCAACTGAAATTTCATTGTGTAGCGCGCGTGGAGGATCGGCTTACAGTCAGAGAGCGGGCCACGGCGAGCATCGTGTGGGCAACAGCATACATTTTTGGCTGCCCTTACCTTGAATCCTGTCCAGAATCTTGCCATACTCGCCCTCCTCTCTCTCCCTCTCCCTCTCCCTCTGTCGCCTGTCATATTGTTGTACAAGGCAGCGCCACATTTTGACATGACATTCTCAACTTTAATATGTATATATATACACATATATACTTTATCTGATCGTGCATCGTTTGCAGTCAGTTGGAAAATTTGGATGCGCCGTGTGGTGCGTAATTTTCATTAATGGATCGTCTCTTATTTTTATGGCATATGCCGCAGCCACAAATTCTAGACGACAATTCAAGTTGATGGCGCAACCAAGGCTAATCAGAATGATGAAATTTCCATCTCTCTCTCTCTCTCTCTCTCTCTCTCTCTCTCTCTCTCTCTCTCTCTGTGTCTCTTTCGATTTCGATTTTAGATTTTATGTGCGCGTTGCCTAATGTGTGGATGTGTTTTATTTTTAATGTGAAATTTGAGCTACTCTGTGGCCATTGTGTTGATGGTTTTTTAAGTAATGGAAGTGGCATTGATTGGACATGTTTGCAGCTGAGGGTCTGACAGGTAGATATAGATATAGTTTCGCGGCCAAAGATGCTGACAGAGTGGCCCAGAGAGAGGACAGCGAAGGTATCAAATGTTGCTCTAGCAGCTCAGCAGAGCTCCAGATATTTGTACATCTATATATAGTTAGAGAAGTGGATTGGATTATCAGCAAGGCATAGGCATGTACAGTCCATCATAGGAATGAATTCAACTGTTTATGATTGCTTAGTAGAACCTCCACATATAGTGATAATATAAATATAGTTTATGATCATGAGCTGTAGATGTTATCGCTTCGTAATTTCCACGTGGAAACTATTTTGTCTAAGCTTGGAATTTGAGTGTTTGAAATTTATAGCTTGGCTTAGCCAAGTAGATCAGTTTGAATCGGTATTCTTAGTCAAGGTTAAAGTGTGGCGATTGAAACTGGCTTGGATTGGTCTGGGCCCCCCGCTGTAGCTTTTTAGACCAGCTGCCAGCCTCCTGTGGTGCGTGGTCCAGCGCAACGCACTTTGTGATCATTAATCAAGGCCCACTTAAAGTTAAACGCTTACGAATTGTATCGCCTCGCACGATTTCAACGATAACGATTTCTTTTCTCTCTGCCTCTCTTTGATTTTTGTTTTATTTTTTGTTTTTATTTAACTTTTTTTATTATTAATACAATGCCGTTTGGCTTTACCGTTCCCATAAATTTCAATACGCATGCGCCTGTGACACAATGCGCACAAAACTTCCGATGAAATCTCAATAAGCCAAATGGGCTGATCCCCATTCTTGCAGTCTCCCCGCTCCAGCTCGCTCTGTTGGCTCCATTTACAGCTCCCGCCCTGGCTTCCAGTTCCAGTCCTACACACACACACACACACACACACACACGCAGGCAGGCAGGCAGGCAGGCGGCAGCGGAATGTAAATTTTGTCGCTTCTCTGGAATTGATTTATATCTGTAGCAACGCCGCCGACGACGTCGGCTTGGTGTACTCCACTCTACTTTATTATTCATTGGAAACACAAGTCAATGACAATGACGATAATGAAGATGGCGATGGAGATGATGATGATGATGGTGGCATGGTGGCATGGTGGCATGGTGCAGAGCAAAGTGAAATTATACAGAAAGCGGCAAAAAACATCATAAAACTGAATCGAATTCAAAGTTAAAGCCAAAGCTTTGAATTTCAATTAATTGGACTGCGCCGAGCCGTCTGTATTACGATTAACTGTGGGCATTTTCATTTTATGGGTTAATTGCCATTGTGCGGCAATCAGCGGGGTCGCTGCCAAAATGACGGAAACGACGCGAAGATGCTGTAAAAAATGTTTGATTTGCCTGCCTCGAGTTGGGCTGTGATTTATGTGCCGCGCGGCAAATTGAAGAGGGCGAAGAGACGAAGACGATGGCCAGGCCAATATGACACATTGACAAAATGCTAAATACCCAAATTGATCAATAAAAGTGCTCGTTGAGTCACAGCGAATACCCTGCAGCAGGCAGCGGTGGAGTGGTTTAGCCTGAATGAATAAGTTGGGTATGATTCACTAGTGTAGCTGGCAACCTCTGACGTTAGAAAAGAACAAAGATATTTCTATATAAACAAATTTACAGAGTATGTCGGTTGGAGTGCTCGCTTGAAAGTCTAGCTGCAAATGAATGAAGGCTTGTTTGCCAAAGCTTAATTAATGAACGAGCAAACGAGCTGCCTGCCAGAGTTTACTTTTTAGTTTAATTGAATGATTTTCTATAAATAGAATAAATACAAATACAAAATCGATGTCGATTTATATATATTTTGATGAATTTAATAAATATGCAGTGCAGAGCATTATGCATGACAATGGGCCAGGCTAATGGACCACAGGTTGACACCGGCGATACGGGCATGAAAAGCAATAATGCCATTATTTTATCGCCAGCCATTTTGGTATTTTAATATGTCAGCTATGCTGGTATTTTATATATGTATATGTGTTTTTTATGAATATTATTTGAAGCACACGCATTAAAGTCAATGGCGTAATAATAATAATAGTTGGACTCATAATAATAAAAATAAAATTGTGAAAATAGCCATAAGCACTCGGATGGCTGACTGGCTGCCTGTTCGCCCGTCCGTCCGGTTGGCTGGCTGGCCCAGTAAATTGCCCGCCCGTCTGCATAAAAATTATAGCTGCGTTTAAGTAATTGTTGCAACTGATGACAACGTCGCGCTGCATAGCTGCCTGCCTGCCTGCCTGCATCGCCATGGCCAGCGGCAAAGGCAACAGCAACGGCATCTCTCCATCGCCATCTCCAGTGGCAGGCGGCAGGCGGCAGGCTGCAAGTGCCTGTCAGTTGCATTGACAATGAAGCGTTAAAATACGCAAAAAATTGCATGCTGCCGTGCCAGACAGACTGAGAGATGAATAAAGAGAGTGAGGGAGAGAGGGTTGGAGGGGGATTTGGTTTGATCAACTGCAGCAGCGCGGCGACAAATTGAAGTAGCACTGGACAAGCCAAAGACCATTGCAGCGAGGCAGCGAAGCATCGCGGCAGCACAGCAGCAGACGGTCATAAAACATGCAGCCCCTGCCAATAAAATTTTATTAAACGCCATAAAAATATTTATGAAATTGGCGCAAAGCGTCGTGTTTATTTGCCTGTTGTGCATTTTAAAATAACGCGAAAATTATGCGCGAATATCTGAGCTGATAATGCGCCGAATAGCTGTGCGTGGACCAATTTAATGAGATGCACAACTATTAACATTATTTCGAATTTGAATGCGACTTTGATTGAGGCGCATTCCAGGCGCTTCTCGAGCGTAAAGGAATTTTAAGGGCAGCTGCAAGCGATTTAATTTTATAGCCTTTAAATTTGATTTTGGTTATAGGTATTTTGTTCTTGCTTAAGAGAATTTTGAAAATGAAGAAATTATCATTCAGTCAGTCAGTCAGTCAGTCAGTCAATCAGTCAGGTGCTTGCTAACTCAATCATGGTCAGTCAATCAATCAATGTTTGATTAGACTCTCATTAAATATATTGTTTGAGCAGTCAGTTATATCAGTCAATCTACCAGTGTGTTGATCAATCAGCCAATCATTTCGTTATTTAGTCAGTCTAATAGTCAGTCGGTCAGTCAATCAATCAAATGTTCACAGCATTGTCATAGTCCGTCAATCAATCAGTCGGTCTTTCAATAGTATTCTCAGCATTTCAATCAATCGATCGGTCAATCAATCATATTTTCAATCAATCAATCAATCACTTATGCCAATTCGTCAGTTCTTAAGTCAATCAACCAGTCAATCAGTCGAATTTTTTGTGTGTTATTCTAATAGTTAGTTTCTTAGTCAATCATTGTCAATCAGCCTGTCTCTTATAAAGTCAGTGGTCAAGCAGTCATTCAGTCAATCATCAATCCACCTATTCCCTTGCAATCAGTCAAGCAGTTTAAACTCTTTCATGGAGTAGATTGACTTTGCTTTACTTCATTTGCATTTAGCTCGCAAATATTCATTCACAATGGAATAATTTGGATCTTGGATACACTTCAGATCTGGCTACGTGAAATATCATCCACGTCTAACAGGAATTCCCCGACATATTGATGTCTTTCCCTTTGTCAAATTATGCCGCGTACTTTCGAGCGACATCTGATTTTCATTAGCACTAACTCGGCGCGGGCTCAATTCAATTTCCAATTGAAAACCCAGAGAGTTGGGGCCACACACACGCACACACACGCACACCCAATCACATACACATAGCTGATAAGCTATCCTACAATTTGGCTATGGCCCGTTTTAGCTGTGATTGCATTGTAGCTGCGGCACGCTTCATTGCATGCCGCATAAAGGTAATAGGCGGCTGGATATGGTGGTTGGCTACAGTTACCCGTGGGCCAGTGGTTGCACCACTTTGACAGTTGAGCGCATTTTCGATGCTTACTTATTTCATTTAACACACGTGAACGGAGTGAGAGAGAGAGAGAGAGAGATAGGTTGAGTGGTGAGGGGGAGGAAGCGAGTGGGGGTGATTGAAATTGCGTGAGTGTTGCACGTGTCGTGCGTTGTCAACGGCAGTCGCGCAGAAGCCGCGCATTGAATGCCTGGGCACAGCATGTGGCAAGTTCGTATGGTTATTGAGGTCTACACACACACACACACACACGCATACAGAGAAAGACAATCAAGCGAGGAGCAAGTTAACAGGCAACAGGAGACACAGGAGAAATCATTTCGGCCGTGCAGCTGCCAACGGTTCAATACTCGCACGCAATTTGAATTGACTAATCCAAAAAGCATATCTGACGTTTGCTCTCGCCTGTTACTAATGACTTGGCACTTTGCGCAACACAACAGGACATCGTTGCGACCGAGTGAGAGAGTGATAGAGGGAGGGAGAGGCAGGAAGGAAGGATCCAATCGAATGGCGAACGGCGAACGGCGAAGCTGTGGCAACCTGTGCGCGCTTATTTTCAGCTTTGCTGTCAGGCATTTGTCATATTTCTGTCAAATAAGCGCTTTTAATATTGATAGCTGCCGCTGCTGCTCCTGCTGCAGTCGACTGTCAACAGGATGTTGGCTTCAGCGCGTTCCCCAAGCGAACGGGCGAACGGGCGAACTTTAGCTTTTGCCGCAACAGCGCGCGCGCCGTGTGCAATCAGGCGTTTTATGTGAGCGGCTTAATTCGAATTTATTGCATTTCATTGGCACGGCGATTGGAAGAGCGCCCTGGCCTGGCCTGGCTTGGGCTCAGGGCTCAGCAACTGTCCATAATGAGCCGCGGCAAGTAAGAAATATCCGAAAAGAATTGGAAAGGGACGACGGCCGGCTGGGGAGGGTGGGAGGATGGGGGCAGCAATCAATAAAGACGAAGCATATGTATGGCGTTCTGGCCACAGGCGTTAAGAAAAACTGTCGAAAATCAATGCCCACATGACGATGATGAAGATGAAGATGAAGATGTTGTTGTTGTTGTTGTTGCTGTTGCGTAGTTATAGACTGCCAAATAAATATTATGAGGGCATATCGCACATTATTCATTGTTTAAACAATGGCGATATTATCGATGGTTTCGTTCCGTCGTTGCCGATGACGAAGCTGATAATGATAATTACGATGATGATGATGATGATGAAGACGATGATTTATAAGCGACTATTAAATAAACTGTGGCCCCGTTTGTTTGCATAACAAATTGTAGAAAACACACGCAGACAAAAATGTTGAATTATCGGGCATTAAGCATTAAGCAGAAAACACGCTTAAGGCATATATATAAACATATATATATATAAGTATCTATATATATACATGAGGTGAAGCCACCTGCGCTCTGACCACCCGCTGCTCCTGACCTGCGCTTAAATATCGCCAAAAACAAAAAGTTTCGAGCGACAAAAAAATGACATAAATTTATAAATTTTTGACTTGGACTTGTGCACAGCTTCAGGCATTGCCAATATACACACACACATGTGTGTGTGTGTATGGCAAAAGGTCGTCAGCTTGTGCGCAGCGTGAAACTTTTGCTTGGAGAGCTCAGGCACATTTCACAGAGAGAAGGCGTTCAAAATTGCAACACTTTGGGTTTGGTTTTGCTGCACACCCAAAAGCTGACAAAGTGTTGGCAGTTGCCAGATATACCTGTATATGAATATATATATATATATATATATATATATATATATATATATATATATATATACATGCATTTATATAGAAATTTAACTGCTGTGCCTGATTCAAAAGAAAAAGTGGTCAACGAACTTCAAAGTATATATATTTATTTATAATTTATTGCATAGAAAGTTGCGTACAAATTTTAAAAAAATGTATATAAATATATTAAAATTATATGTATAAATAATTGAATAAATATATATGTACTATATATTTATTAACTATTACTTGTTTTGACTCCAGTCAACTATTTTCACACGTTTTAGTACCAAGAAAAAACCCTAAAAAAAGAACTAGCAGAATCTTAACACTTATATATGTATATATATTTTTATAGACGTATATTTATATTTATGTGAAGAAAAAAAAAATCATTTAAAAATGTCAATGTGTAACAAATTTATTAATAAAATATAAATGATTTTTTACAAATATGTTCTATATATTAAATGATAATTTTTATGAATATATTTAGATTTATATTTCATTTTGTACATTTTTTACATTTCTTAATATTGACAAATTTTGAATTCTTCCTTCATGTTTGATATGTTTAAAATACTATAATAATATATATTCTCATATTCACATCAGTTTTCTGTCTTGCCTTGCCTAAACAAGCATCTTCAGATCTCACATCAGATTTCCATTTACGAGCGACTACTGTTTGCCCCAAGCAGCATTGTAAATATCAGCTAAAACGTGTCCGCAATTAGTAACGATTGATCAAAAAATATTTATAAATTATCTACGGCAGCGAAACGGCTTTTATTAAGTGTTTGTCCAAAAGGTACAACATTTTCAACATAATTGAATTATATGTGGGCTTTTTCTAAATCCACGAAAAAAAAGAAGACTCCGAAGTGATAAAGTTTTTGATGTTTTGAGCAGTTGAGCTATATAAAAACAATTTTCGTTCATGTGAATGCATAGCTTACATTTTTATAGTCTTCGCTTTGTAATACACCCAGGTCGTAAATGAAATAATTATACATATATAAATGCTGGGGGCGCGCCTCTTTTGTAAATGGTTAAATGCTTTAATGCTCTATCAACAAAATGCCACAAATTGTGGCGCTGTCAGCGGCAGAGCGCAGCGTGTTCAAAAATAAAACCCTTTCACTTCCGACCTATTACCTATGCATTCTCTCTCTCTCTCTCTCTCTCTCTCTCTCTCTCTCTCTCTATTTTTTTTTTGGGTCAAAGTTTGTCAGCGTTTGGCTCTGTTGTTGTTGCTGGCATTTTTGGTCTTCCCAAAATGTTCAACGCCAACGCAGCAGCAGCAGCAGCAGCGCGCGGCAAGGGGCAAACGAACAAATTTAATGCAACATCATCGATGCCAGCAACAACAATAAATTGTTGACTTGTTGTTGGCTTTGTGCTGCAGTTGTTGCCTTCATTCACAATGGAGATTCGTAGTCGTATTGGCTTTTTTCTCGTGGGCGTCGCGTCGCCGTCCCAACGCATTATGTTCGACTTGATACGAATTCTTGTCGGACGGTATTTTCCTCTTCTTTTTTTTGTGTTTGTGGCAAGTTTAATTTGTTTATAGCACGTCCGTTTGTATTTAAACGGTGTCAATTCAGCGGAGCAAGCCCTATGCAGATCGTGTTGACTTTTGGCCTTAGAGCAAGAAACAATTGTGAGAGGTGGACAAGGCGAGACCAAATCAAATTGAACCTCAATAAGCTGTGGCAGGCAAATTTATATTGATGTCGTTGCTGTTGGTTGTCGCTGGTGTTGCAGGCAACGTTTATTGCAACACGTTGCACGGGCACTGCCAACAGCTGTCAGCTGGCAGTTGGGCGACGCTTTATCTGCCATCTGCGGCGCATGAACACGCGGCGTATGCGCAATTGCCATTTAATTAAAATTGTTTGCACAGCTTCGCCAATTGCCCAGCCACATTATGTATATATATATAAATATTTGTTTGCCTCTTTTATAATTTAATTTTTATTTTGGCGTGCAGGTGCGCAACGGAAACAGCAACAACAGCAACAAGAAAATTTTCACACGCTACGCGAACTTTGGGCTAATTAATATGCATAACTCGGACGCCACGCACTTGAGCATTTAATTATTGTCATTAGCCGCAGGGAGGGGGACAATTGGGGGCCAACTGGCCGACTGGGCGGGCAGGCAATAAGCATTAAAACAAAAAAAAAGCCAAATCAAATTATAAAACAAGTAAGAAAACTCTAGTCGAGACCGCTCGACTAGGGTATACCCTGAACCCTGCGCAGAACCGCAATTCCAAACAATCTCCGTTTCTTTAATATACATAAGTTTATATATATGTTCATTACAAACAACACATACACACACACATACACAGGCGCAAGCACTCACAAGCGCAAATCGTTGCGTCAGCTGTTCTTTGGCTGCTGTTTGCATGGCAATGCTATGGGAAATTAAATGCTTAATAACTTTTTTTCTAGAGTAACGATTTTGATCAAACTTGTTGGGCGTGATCACGTCATCCATATATATGTATGTGCCAAAGCACAAGTCTCTAGTATTTGATATACGGGAGTTACAAATTGGAGGCGAAGGGGGCGTGGCACCCAAAATTTAACAAAAACCGAAATTGCGTAAGACCCAAATAACACTAAATGCAAAATTTGAAGACTCTAGCTATAAAGATGAATTAGATAGAATTTTATAGCTTAATTTAGATTTTCGTTTTTAATCGATAACAATAAAACGATAACAGTTATCGAATTTCTGAAACAAACTCGATATGCGCGCCCTATACAGGGACCTACAAAAAAAATTTGAAGTCTCTAGCTATTGTAAGTTCTGAGATCGACGCGTTCATACATACGGACAGACGGACAGACGGACAGACGGACAGACGGACAGACGGACAGACGGACAGACGGACAGACGGACAGACAGACAGACAGACGGACAGGGCTAAATCGACTCGGCTTGTCTCCCTGATCAAGAATATATATACTTTATGGGGTCTGCCACGCCTCCTTCTGCCTGTTACATACATACGCCTTCCAACAAAAACATTATACCCTGATTACCCATTTTCAATGGGTTCAGGGTATAACAAGTAAGAAAACTCTAGTCGAGACCGCTCGACTAAGAGATCCCCTGAACCCTGCGAAGAACCGCTATTCCAAACATTATTTGTTTTTTTTATGTACACATGCATATGTATGTCCATTGCAAGCAAAGCATACACACACATACACAGACGAACGCACACACACACGCCAGTCGGTGCGTCAGCTGTTCTTTGGCTGCTTTGTATGGGAATGCTATGGGAAATTTAATGTTTAATAACTGTTTTTCTAGAGTAACGATTTTGATCAAACTTGTTGGGCGTGATCATGTCATCCATATGTATGTATGTGCCAAAGCACAAGTCTCTAGTATTTGATATACGGGAGTTACAAATTTGAGGCGAAGGGGGCGTGGCATCCAAAATTTAACAAAAACCGAAATTGCGTAAGGCTCACATGACACTAAATGCAAAATTAAAAGACTCTAACTATGAAGATGAATTAAATAGAATTTTATAACTAAATGAAGATATCGGTTTTTAATCGATAACATTAAAATTAAGACAGTTATCGATTTTTTTTAACAAACTCGATCTTTTCGTGCTATACAGGAACCTACATAAAAAATTCCAGGTCTCTAGCTCTTATAGGTTCTGAGAACGACGCGTTCATACATACGGACAGACGGACGGACGGACGGACGGACGGACGGACGGACGGACGGACGGACGGACGGACGGACAGACGGACAGGGCTAAATCGACTCGGCTACTCTCCCTGATCAAGAATATATATACTTTATGGGGTCTGCCACGCCTCCTTCTCCCTGTTACATACATTTCAACAAAAACATTATACCCTGATTTTCCCATTTTCAATGGGTTCAGGGTATAAAAATTGAGCGACGGATGGGAAAAAAAACGCAAGAACAAGGCGTCTTCATTAATGATAGGAAGTAGGCCGCCGTCAGTCAGGCAAATAAAAGTGAAATACATTTGACAACACCAAACATTTTCGTTTCAGCCAACTGCTTCGCGAGAGCCGCTCTTGGCCGCATTAATGCCAATGGCTAATTAACTTGTTGGCGAGCTCGTAAAATAGTTTGGCCGCTCATCAAGATAATAAAGGCCAGCGAGCAAGTTTTGTTTGCTTTGTTTCTCGCTGTTGGTTTTTTCTCTTCGTTTCTTTTTTTTTCGTATCCTCCTGTTCGTTGTTGGTTTTTGGCCGCCTTTAATTGCGTTAAGAGAAAACCAAACGGCGACTAAGGAGCGCAGCACGCCGAAGACGGAATACACTTGAGATTAGAGGGGATCGAACTAAGGTCTAATTATACCTTAAATAAGATGTATATGGGGTATTCATAGACTGAATTTATGAGATACAAAGCCTACTCAGCAGGTTAATGCTGGCCATATCGGCAGCAGTAGTCAATGCAAAAAGACTCTATATCGAAAAAAAGTGAATTGATTCCACACTTATTATTTTTTTGCACATGTTATGTAGTTTGAAGTGTCCCCAAATCAGTTTTCTAATCGAATTTATGATTCCTGATGATAAGATGAGGCTCATATATGTAGAACATGGTTTGAGAAAATGAATAATAATCTATATAATGAGGCCTATCCATCTACCTATCCATATATCTATCTACCTATCCATCTATCTATATATCTATCTATCTATCTATCTATCTATCTAACTATCTAACTATCTATCTATCTGTCCATCTATCTATCTATCTATCTATCTAACTATCTATCTATCTATCCATCTATCTATCTATCTATCTATCTATCTATCTACCTATCCATCCATCTATCCATAATTGTTCAAACTGATAGATTGGAATAGCTGAAACATCTACTACCTTGCTACCTTTGTGCTACCTGCGGCATGAGCTAATTGTGCTACCCTCATTTAAAGTGTATACATGAAAGACATCAAAAGCCGGCTAGCCACGGCGTCAGCTGCAAGTCGAGCAGGTCACATATCGCTCGCTCCGCCAAATGCCAGCGAACGGCTACCGCTCATGTCGAGGGCACTGGCGGAGGTGGGGGCATACTGCTGGGACTGGGTCTACATGTCGTCGCAGTCGTCGGTGCAGCCACTTTTGGTAATTAGATTCTCGAGCTCAGATAATGAACGGGGCACATTAAAATTTTACAGCCACATTGCAACTGATTGCGAGCCACGAAATTGAAAGTATTCAATAAATTAACTAAAAGCCAACTTAAATGTCAAGACATGTCAAGACTTGAGGGGACTGAAGCGAATAGGGGCGGGCACATGGTACCGCCCCTTATGACAGCAAAGTCAAAACATAATAATCGAGCCCATTTTAATTAAGGCTGCAATTGTGCAATAAATCGAAAGACATTTGCTTGCCGGCCATAATTGGCAGCTGCACCTGAGGCTAGAGTCAGTCAGACATTAATTATATTTTCGGACTTAAAAGCTCGAGTTGAATATGTTAAATTGAGTGTCGGAGCAGCTTGATAAATGTCTCGTTTAAGATAAGTTTAGCTTGAGATATTATTTTGGCATATTTGAATATGAACTGAATGAAATTTGGTTCAATGCTGTAGAGGATGAGAGACAGATTAATGCTATATGAATAGTATCTACTTGAATATTCCTGGCTATACCTGATTATAGCAGCTGATTGAGCAATTGAAACTCTGAACTGCCTCACGCTCAATAGATATATATATCTAGCTAGATTTGCCAATCACAACTTAGTCTCCAAATCAAACAGAATCAACTCAACTCGCCCAGTCTCATTCCCTCTCTCTACTCTCTACAGTCAGAGTAGCTGTCCAGCGACTCACCTTTACATATTCATATGAATCTAACCAAATTTCTCTGCCACATCTGCTGCCATCTTCTGAGTTAATGTATTTATGATTTGACTTTATGGGCAAATATTGAAGAAATTCAATTTTTATATGAATTTGTTCGTTTGTTTTTGTTTTTGTTTCTGTGAAAGCTCAACTCAACTCTTGACATCTGCTCGACAGTTTTATTGGTGAATAATTGCGTATAATTAAACCATTTGTAAGGCACGTCGAGCAGCCATGATTGATCTATTCGATGGCAATGTGAAAATGAAATAAAACAGCTGCCAGACTGAAACAGCAATGGCAAGTGTCAAAGAGGGAGAGGGAGAGTGAGAGAGAGGGAGAGGGAGACTGGAGCGCATAGAGCTTACTTGTATGATGGCTGTCCCCTCTTTTGGGGGCGTGGCGTGGCGTGGATTATGGCAATGATTGTTGCTGCTGCCGCTGCTGCCAACCGCTAAAATAATCCATTAAAGATAAACTAAAAGCAAACACTAAACTCTGGTGCTAAGGCAAAGCAAACCGCAGCGCACCCACAAGCTGATAATCAATCATTTATCAATAAGCGACGGCACACGCCCAAAAACTGCAGTTCATGTTGTTGTAGCTATTGTTGTTGTTGTTGTTGTTGTTGTTGTTGCTACTGCTGTTGATTGGTTGCTCTAAGCTTTTAGTTTGCGTTTAACGCCTCATAGATTCTGTAAAGCGCTAAGGCGTAGGCAGCGCCGAGCGCAAATGTTGGGGGCGGAGGGGCTAACTCCTGTGCAGCCCACATGGGAGAGGACGTCAGCGTGTCTATGATAAAGTGACGTGAATGTAAGTGTGCGTGTGTGCGTGTGTGGGGGCACGCATTGTACGCTGTGGCATGCCTGAGTTGCTGCCCGATAAGGCGCTGCCAGAATGTGAGAATTATTGACTGTGCGTGTGTCTCCCTCACTCTCTCTCTCTCCCTCTCTCTCTATCTCTGTCTGTGGCAAACGGAAACCACATCAGCTGCCATTGGTTTAATTAATTTTGGAGAATTTTGATTTTGATTTGCAGCCGAAGTGGTGCTATTGATTCGAAGCGCTGCACTAAATGGTGGGAAAATGCTGAAATCTTATGCAAATGCGGGCGAACGTTTATTTAATTGAAATTGATGCAATGCCACAGATATACAGATATATGTATATACTATATGCATATAAATGAACATAACTAAAGAACTTTCTTTATTTCTCTTTCCCATTTACAGCTTGCAACATAATGTGGCAGCAGCAGCAGCGCAGGCAGCGCGTCGAGCCATGGGAAACTGCAAAAATGTGAGATCAACTTGGCTGTGTTTCTACGTGTGTGTGTGTGTGTGTGTTGCCTGTGGCAATGAGTTTTAACGAGCGCATTTAAAACAATACGCAAAGCTAAGGAAATTGCAAGCTGTAAGCAGCGGCAGCGGCAGCGGCAGCAATAACAATAACAAGAATCAGAGGAAGCAGCGCAAGTGGGCAACAGCTGGTGGCAACGCGCTTAGCACGTGACGCGGCGCTTATAGACGAGCCCGTTTTGTAACGGTAATTGGTGGCACACACGTGAGCGCACATCGAGAGAGTACCCACCACCCACCCAACCACCCACCTCCCAGGCCAGGCCAGGTGTCAAAATGGCCGTCAGCAACATTGTGTGCGAGTGGCTGCGCGCCCTGGGGCTGGCCCAGTACGCGGAGAGCTTCCTGGACAATGGCTACGATGACTTGGAGATTTGCAAGCAAGTCGGCGATCCCGATCTGGATGCCATTGGCGTCGATAATCCGGCGCATCGGCACAAGCTGCTCAAGAGCATACGGTCGCTGCGCGAGAAGGGCGCTGCCTCGGTCTACTTCATGCTCAACGATCCCCATTCACTCTCCGGCAGCATGGAGATCCTGTGCGAGACGCCGCCCAGCAACGAACTGGAGATGGTGCTGGCCGAACAGCTGGAGACGGACGGAGTGCGTCTGACAGCGCATCCATATTCAACACCGGTAAGCACTGAGATATAAGCGTATATATGTATATGTATAGGACGCCACTGATTGGCAGTTAAAATGAGCTTTGGGCTTGCCGTTGATTAGCGCCGGCTGCTGTGCTGCCGCCGCCCGTGGCGCAGCCGGAGCTGTCAACTGCATTACGGCTATACATGGCTGTCAGCTGCGCCTAGACCCTGGCCTCGGACAGCTACACATCAAGCCAACAAGCAGGCAACTTGAGCTCGCTCAGTTTTCATTAGCGAAACCCATTCAAACTCTATTTCCTGAGCCAACTCGAAGCAGCCTCAAATTTTAAATAGGGCATATCAGCTTGCTAGATAAATTTTAGATGAACTCAGGGCGAGCATGGGCGAGTCGTGCGCTGCATTGTAATGGAGAATCCAATCGCAAACAAAAACTTCAAATTGTTTTAAATTGCGCTCAGGTGCGTCTCACTCTCACCTGGCCAGGCGACTGCCAGGCTGCTCTCTCCAGTCTTTTTTTTTTGAGTTTTAAGTGGAGTTCAGCTTTGTAGCCACCCACAACAAAAGCCCGACAAACTATTCAATGTCAGTTTACATACTTAAATTAAAATTCTACGACAGCAAAGTGCCAAGAGAGAGAGAGAGAGAGGTAGGGAGAGGAGGAGTGGGAGGGAGATAGGGTTAGGGTTAGAGCATTTTCAAATGTCAACCCGGTCTACACTTGACAGTAAAATGGAGCACATTTAAACGGTAGCTGCGCTGGCTGCCGGCGGTCGTCGTCGTCGTCCTCGTCGTCGTCCATTGCCGGCCAATTCTGCTGCCCCCAAATGGCATTTGTATGCAGCTTTTGGCTTTGGTGCCGTCTCGAGTGTCATGATGTTGGCCCATTGTTCTACTGCTGCTGGGCGGGTTTGCGGTGCTGGCTCAGGTAGAGGCGAGGCGACATATCATGTGCCGACATTATGTGTACCAAAAGGCAACGATGCGTCGCGTTTGCTTTTTTCGGGCCCAAACAATTGTGCAGTCAAAGCACTCGAAACGTTTTCCTGTTTTATACACACTCTGCTGGGGCAGCATTTAAAAAATGCCAGCTGAAGCAGCGCGTCTCGCTCGGACCTTTGTGTAATTAAAGTAATGCTCAGGGAGACGATATTTGGCAGGCGAACGTGGCCCAAACTCGATGGCGACTTTAAGCCCTTTGTGATTTATTATGCAAAAGCTGAAATTATAAACTGTACGAGAGTCCGACGGTCTGCAGGTATCTGCGCGACTTGTGGAATTTGCACGTCAATCTGCTGGCAAAATGTGTGATTTATATATGAGAGACAGACAGCCAGTATGTGTGTGTGTGCGTGTGTGTGTGTGTGTGTGTGTGCGTGTGTGTTGCATGCAACATCCTGCGACTTCGTTGGGGGCAACGCAACGCTCGCCGCACAAATCACGTCATTGAGTTGTTTTCATCAAAAGGGCAAGCATGCAGCGCGCTGAGGCTGAGGCTGAGTTGGTTTCAGAGCGTCTCAAGTTGCCAGCGAGTTGCCCCAAGTCTGTTTGGCTCATTCATTCATTTGCTGACGTCTTGCTGTCCCTCCGTCTCCACGTCCGTCCGTCCGCTCGTTCGCTCGTTCGTTTTGTGTATTTTTATCCGAAAACTATCTGGCTGCCTGACGACTTCTTGCAGTTTTGTATCTGCGTATCGCTGGCATACAATTTTTATTTATTACTCATTCAGCTGCAAAATTGTTCCTTAATTGCCCATATCAGCTGAGAAATGAAATTTATTACCTGGCGTGTGTATATCGCCAGTGCCAGTCGACGAGTCAGCCAAAGAGCCAGAGAAGTTGAACTGAAACACACAGACAGAGATACGGAGAACGTCCTAAACTTTTGCCAGCCGCATCATTATCAGCCTCGTCTGTGCCACAGCCACAGCCACAGCATCCGACTTGGACTCGGACTCGGACTCGGACTCGGAGTCAGCAGCAACGGCAGCCGCATCGACATCATTAGTTTTGTGCGCCGCGCCGACAACGTTTTGTATATTTACTTAATATTGCAATGGTCTGTGCACTCTTCATATGTGTGTGTGTGTGTGTGTGTGTATCAGTGTGTGTGTGTGTGTGTGTGTCCAGTCCTGGCGTCCATTTATCTCGACGTGAACGTGGACAGCAACCTTCTGTGATTTCTGATTTCTTATGCCAATTTACTCTTGACTATAGACCGCGCGCAGCACCGAGCTGCTCCATATTGAGACCCATCACCATCATCATCATCATCATCATCATTATAATCATCATCATCATCTCATCAGCAGCAGCAGCAGCAATAACAGAGGCAGACAGCGCTTGCTTTTGCCATAGATCAAAAGACAGTTTGCTTTAGTTTTGCTGCCTGCTCCCTCCCTCTCGCTCTCTCTCTCTCTCTCTCTCCCTCTCTCTCTCCCTCTTTTATTTGTGGCATTTGTTGTATAATTTTATTTTATGTGCTTGTAGCCTTGACCAGGTCAAGTTGTTTTGGGGTCGACAGTGCCTAGCCAGCGCTAGCTCAGCTCAGCTCAGCTCGACTCCACTCAACTGCACTGAACTGGTCTGGGCACTGGGCACTGGGCACTGGGACTCTGTTCACCGGGACTTGGCTTGACTTTAAGTTATTTCAGCGCTGGGCTTTTATTGATTTGTCCTCTTTGATCTTCTGCCTGAGCTGTGGCATGATTTCATTTTTATGAACTTGACTTTCCGTGCATTTTTATTTTGATTTCAGTTCGCCTGGCTCTTGCTTTTGCTCTGGCTCTGACTCTGGCTCTTGCTCCTCCTTGCGCACCTTTGTGGCATTTTCTGCGTATCGTGGCAAGTAATTGCCGCAATTCAATTTGTTCATGCGGCTCTTGTGTGTTGTTGCTCCTGCTACAAATTAGGCCCTTGGCCGTGCTGCAATTTAATATCTATCAATAATTTGCACTGATTGCAATGATTTTTAGCTATTTGATTATTTATTATTCGTCCGACTGATAATCTACTCAATATTGCATTCCATTTTAATTACAACATTGATTTCGCTTGCATTATTAAATTGATGCCAAAACTATGACAGCAAAATGCATATGCCAGCTTTGCATATGAAAATATGTCTTCATAATTAAACAAATTACGAGAGGAGCAGCTGCGGCAGCGGCAGCGGCAGCCAGAAACATGTGCTCAAGCATGCTTTTGGCCCGCATATGATTAGCCAGCATCGAGTTGGCCCGACCCCTATCGCTGCGTAAATTAAAACATGAGCATTAAACACGCCCCGCCGTACCACATCAAAGCGAACTCAACTTTTGGCTAGCTGGCCATAAAATTTGCATAGCGCCGCGCTGGCCCCGTTGCCTGTATCAGGGCCTCAATCAAGCATTTAACACCAAAATGGGAAAACTGTGAACGCATTCATTGCTCATAAAAAATTAAAGTCTAATTGTACACAGAGTCAGGTTCAGAGTCAGGTTCAGGTTTAGGTTCAGGTTCGTGGGCAACACGAATTCGTTTTTCTTTTGACTCGGGGAAAGACCCTAAACTAAAAGCCCTCGTCGGGCAATGGGCTGCGTGCTTTTTAATTAATTTAATTGCGATTTAATTACGCTTGCTATTTAATTAAACACATTGGCAGCTGAAGGAGGCGTTCGTGCAAATGGCATGCAAAGTTTTTTGGCAGCACTCGAAACAAAGTCAACAGAGGGAGGGCGACTCTGTGTGCGTGTGTGAACAATCGAAGTGCTTGTAGTTTGGCAATTGCGGCTTAATTAGACATGCAGTTAAATTGATTTGGCCGTTTGAGGTACGTTCACATGCAATTCATCGACGTACTCAGTGGCCCATTGATAATTGACGATTAATTTAATAGAATGTCCAAGTTTGGTGTTGCAACTAACTGACTGGCATTGGCACTGCCGCAGACTCTGACACTGACTCCTAGCTCTTGGCTCTCGACTCTCGACTCTGGGCTCTGTCGTCTGTCGGCATGCTCGATTGTGCGAAGTTATTTCGCATGCCGCAATGTGGCACCAAAACGCTGTCGTCGCCTGTCTTTCTCTTTCGCCAAAGTCAGCTACTGTCGCGGCTGTCGCGGCTGTCGCGCCTGTCGCGCAGCGTTCGCTAGTTGCGATTCTAAACAACTTGCCACATGCTTGAAAGTTTCCGCTGCGGAGCCTTACTTGGAGTTTATCTCATATTTCACATGCCGCCGCAATTACTGCCGCCACGGCGGCTACTTACTGGCGGGTCCAGGCTGCACCGCCGCACAACTGCACCGCTGCACCGCTATGTCAACTGCCTACACAAGTGGCCGGGGCCAGGAGCTGCTGTGTCCGCTGCCTTGAAATGTTTCATAAATACGCTGGACCAAGGCAAGCGGCAGCAGTTTTGCTTATAAATCAAAAAGCGCTTGCCACAAAGTTGCAGCCACGTTGCAGCCACGTTGACAGCCGCTTATAAATCTTGTCGCGCACTTTTGCAGCTGACTCCTTCGGATGCTGCGTCTGTGCGTTTCGTGCCACCAATTATCAGCGAGTGCTGCACAAATAAATAAGCAACGAGACAGAGACAGAGAGAGAGAGAGAGAGAGAGAGAGAGAGAGAGAGGGGGGGGGAGAGCATCTCAATTGTTGTTGTCTCCCTTTCAATTTGTTGCTTACATTTATTTATGTTGCAAAAATTCTCATTGGCAGCGCTCGAGCTAAACAAATCGCGTTCGACTTGACATAACTCGCTGTCAATGTGTCGTCTGCATGTCTCCCAGTTGCTGTTGCTGTAACTACTTGTTGTTGTTGCAGCAATTACACATCTCACAATTGTGCCACGCTAATGATGGGAGTCCCACGTCCAGAGCAGCTCTGACAACTGCCTTTTCGATTTAGTGACATTTTGCCAATTGTACAATTGCGTGGAGCTGCCGCCAAGTGAAAGGCGGCCTAGTCCATAGTATTACTGCTACCTATTACAGCAAATGGCTAAAAGTTGTTTCCCCTCCAGCTAGCCAGCTAGCCAGCTAGCCAGCTGGCCGCAGCCAGTTGCCTTGGGGCTGATTGTGCTGTCCGGCGCATTGATATGCCCGTCGCAGCTAAATGTCAATTAATGTCATCAGCTATTTTTGCAACGTTTTCGCTTTTAATTGGCGTCCCATCTGCAACGCCCACTTTTCACTCGCAGTTTATTATTGTGGGCGGGTGGCCCCTCGGGCGTGCTCTTGACTTCTGGTTTAGCTCCCGTAACGAGAGCATTTGGAATCGCGCTCCCAGGCATCGCTGGGCAAATGGATTCTTGAACGCTTTTCACAGCGAGCGTCCAGCGAAAGTTGTTTACACTTGCCTCGTGGCAGAATGCTGTTGATGCTGCTGCTGACACATTTTGCCAGCCATTGAAGCCTTTTCAAATGCGCCACCATGGCCTGTCCCAGTTAGTCCGTTTGGGGCAACTGCAGTTAATTAGAGCAGCCAATGGGAGGACGAGCACACACCAGCCCAGCTGAAAGATGATACGCTGCCTGTGATGGGGCTTGCTTTGATTAGAACACAGCTTGTTTGCTGTAATTAACGGGCTGCAGTAGCGGCAGCGATTAGAAACAGGTTACCAAAAAATACAGCAGAAAAAGGGTCAGCACATGAATAATAGAGCAAAGTGTTTCCACACTTACATTGACTTTTAAGCGAAGCTGAAAGAATTTAAGCTTTAAGAGCTATTTGAACTATATAAATGAAGGAGTTTCGTAGACTAAGCCAAGAACTTGGCTGTAAGCCTTTGAGTATGCTTAAGAAATGCTAATAAGAGTTTGGATAATGTTAAGTACGAAATGTTAATTGGGCACTGTTAGCGGGCATGTTAATGTGTAATGTTAGTGGGAGTATGAGCTTAGTTAAGTTAGCAGCAGCTAGCCTTGGTTTAAGAGAACTTAGCTTTGTGGTTGCTGTTAGTTAATGAATCAACATAATCAACATAACATTCGTTCTATAGTTAACATAATGTTAAGATTTAGCGTATCTGGAAAGTTTCACTTACACCTTCAGCCTATGATCTAGCTCCAAAAGTAAAAAATGCTTCGTCTTAGTCATCTTTGAAAATATTTATGAAATGTTTACAGGAAACTATTTAATGTTAAGCATATGCTGATAATGGGGCACTGTTAGTGGGCATGCTAGCTTAGTCGAGATAACAGAAGCTTGTCTTGGCTGCTGTTAGTTACTATAGTAACTAACGAAAGTTAACTAGTTAACTAACTATAAATAATTCCATAAATTAACATAAAAGTTGTTTTATAGTTAACAGAATGTTAAGTCAGTATAACATTTGTAGCTGGAAATAGATTTGAAATGCAGCTTCTTTAAGCAGCATAAGATCTGAGCTCTAATTGGGTAAATGAAGATTTAAATCTTTAGTTTGTTTAGTTAGCTTATTTAAGTTCTAATATGTGCAGCTTAAGTTGCTCAGATTTGACTCTTATTGAGCTAATCTCCCCATCGATTAGAAACTGATTTTCTTGCATATGTGAGACATTTACAACTCCACTTAGCAATTCAAAGTCTGTCTGCATGCAAATTGATGCACCTTCGACAGACTAACATTCCTGTTAGAGGCATTTGTAGCTACATAGTCCGCATGCAGAGCAATATCCATTAATAAAGTTATCTGGACACTCTCTGCCGACAGTTTAATGGAGAAACGAGAGCTGTCAAATTTGATGCCCCGTAACTAGAGTAGAGATGGAAATGTGCTCAGTCTACAGCAGTTTTTGCCGCTTGCAGTTTGAGCTGCATTTCGATTTTGTGGGGAGTCATGTTGTCATATTTTGCATGCGCTAGACGACAACCGCAACCGCAGCCGAGCTAGCTGGACGGGATGGGACGAATTGAGCTGGGCAAGTTGGCGATGTTGCTGGCTTACACTAAACGACATAAGCATAAATCTCACTTACCTACAACTTGATTTACTCACTGCATGCTGGAGCCATTCGGGGCTCATGGCCTCATGGCTCACGGCTCATGGCCTCATGCCACACAGCTCATGCCACGTTACGTTGCGACGTCATAACGAATGTGCGCCTGTCAGCATTTCAACTTTGCGCCATTTATGTTGGTCAACCGCCTGGAGTTGGACTTGAAGCTGGAAATGGAGTTTGCCGATTTCGACACACGGGTGTGGGTGCTCTGGCCACGTTTTTTCTCTCTCATCTTCCTCCTCTGCTGCTTTTATACTTTTATTTTGCATGTGCAGACATCGTCCTGCTGTGCGCCTACCCTGCTGTCTATCACGGCCCCTCATCTGCAGCTCTCTGTCTGTCTGCAGGTCTTGGGGGTCTTCAGCCAGGCCGTAGGCGTAGCGCTGTCTCCCACCCGCTCTCTGGGTATTTTTTACTTTTTTTTTAATTTTTTTGGGTACTCCCACTCCGAGCCGTCGCATTTGCGTTTATTTCCTGTTTGCTGGTGGTCTTCGCTGCTTATGATTCATTTGGCAATTCGAGGCATATGACATTTGATATAAATGTTGAGCGCTTAGCCCGGTCGGAGCTGAGTGATTGAGCTGGCCGTGTTGCATGCGAAACGGGATTTGCATAATGTGTTGTCGTCTGCTGGCCCAACAGTTGCTGTGGTCCAGACTAACAGATGAGCGCGCCACACAAGGTGGCAGCAGCTTTCTCATGTCACGCCGACTCGCCATAAACTTGCTGCTGTTCGACAATACGCACTTGAGTGCGAGCAGGGCTAATCATGTTGCAGAGCTCTGCTAGCTGTTTGCACCAGCCACACCTTGCCACTAAATACCTGTGGCCATTAGAAGCACACAAATCATGTTGCACAGACGGCCAGAGCCTAGCTGCTGCACCTGCAACAGTTTATCGCCAGAGCGACTGTGCAGTTGGGAGTTGGAGAGTTGAACCAAAAACCAATTTGAAGCACTTTTGTCTACGCACACACACAGAGAGAGACAGAGAGAGAGAGAGAGAGAGAGAGAGAGAGAGAGAGAGAGGGAGAGAAACATCACCCACACTCTGCCCAACAAGCACTGAAAATTTAGTTGTTAAAGTCGAACAATTTCAACAATATTTCAGCGCATAAATTGCAGTTGCAGTTGTAGTTGCAGTTGTTCTTGCCTTTTCCCTACTTTGACATTGTGGCTGCAACAGCAAGAGCAACAGCAAGAGCAACAGCAAGAGCGAGAGCTGAAGCAACAATAAAAACATTTACAACAGCGTCCTTTGCGACTGTTGCTCCCCATTTGCGTTGCAAGTTGAGTTGAGAGTTGTTGCCGCCGCCGCTGCTGCCGTTTTGGGTCATAAATTTCGCCACGGCGACATTTCGGCATTTTTCCAGCATGTTGCTCTGCTGCAGCTTTCAAGTGAATTATGCTACACACACACACACAGGCACATGCAGATGCATATATCCGTACATATATTTGTGTATGCAAGACGCTGTGCCTCGATATTGGTTTGTAATGCCGCCCTGCGGTGCTTAATTACTTGCAGATAAGACAAGTCAAAACGCCCATGCGACACGCCTCCAACAGCCAGCTTGCAAGCTGGACAAATCCGCAAATGATGATGATGTTAATGATGATGATGATGATGCATCATCCTTAGCACAGACAGACAGAGACAGAGACAGAGTAAGAGAGAGAGAGAGAGAGTAGCAATTGAATGACAAGATTCTGTTTCAATCTAATTACTTGCAAATAAGCCGCAATGCACTTGCCACACTCGCTTCCTCACTCTCTCAGCCAGGGCATTACATTTTCATTAGTTGGCAGTCTTCCATCCACCTCTCTGTCTCTCGCTCTGCAACCAGTTGCAGCTAGCTGCATCAACTCTGTGCCATTGCCTGCTTAATTAATTTCCGAGTGCCACGTGTGAGTGTCCAATATCCGTATGCAATCAAAACTGCAACCACAATGTGCTTAAGCGCCACTCCAGACGGACGGACAGACAGACGGACGGACGGCTGGACACATACACTTCCTTATCTCTCTCTGGTTGGGTCTGCTCCTCCTGCTGCTGCTGCTGCAGCAGCCTCTGCCTCTGGCTCTGGCTCTGTCTCTGGCGGCTGGTCAGCGCTTTGAAGCGCGCCCATCAACGGGTTTTCGCAAGCATATCAGTTTTCATAATTGGCACTGGCAGCACTGACATTCTCGTCTCATCAACAACCTACGTTGTTGTTGTTGTTGTTGTTGTTGTTGTTGCGCAAACACTTCATGTTCATGCTACCCACTCGAGTGGACATTTGAGCCTTATGCTCTTTATATATATTTAAGCCATTGCCATAGCAAAAGTTCCTGTATCCGTGTCCAAGTCTCGGTGTCTCTCTGTGTGTTGTGTTTCTGTATCTGCGTCTGATATTTGTGCATGTGCAGCATCATCACCTCATTTAGATATGCGATATGCAAACCTTTTGCCTGGCTGCGCTTCGGCCAGCTTCTTCTTGCCGCATCGCTTGAACTTGACCCTGGGGCTAAGACTGGGCTTTAGACTGAACATGCGCCTTAAATGCCTCACAGCTTCACAGCAGATGGACTCGACTCGCCTCGGACTTGGACTTGGACTCGGACTCGGACTGGGACTCGACTACTGCCAGGCGTTGTCCAGCCAACGCGCTGCACTCAATGAAATGAATTGGTTGACATTAGTTGTTGTCGTTGTCGTTGTCGCCGTTGTTGTCGTTGCTTTTGCTTTGTTGTTTATGCATTGCATTTCAGCCGTATGCTGAAATCGTATACCTGTATGCGATATGCCGGAGAAAAGGTGTGAGAATTGAGACAACAGCTGCAGCTGAGCTGCCCTTTAATAGGCATATATGTCGGATTGTTATGGAAATAAGATAGGAAAAGAGGCTTAAGGTAGCTAGCTGCAGGCCAAAATGCAAAATGCTACACAAAAATAAAACGTATCTATATATAGAGAGAGACTATCAGCAGAGGCAAAACCAGTTGTAGGCTCAGCATTTAACAGACAAAGATAAAAACTTAAGCTGAAATATAAAGAATCGATTAAGTAATAGTGCGAAATGAAATGTTTAAGCTGTTGAGCAGTGTAAATGCTACAGATAAAGAGAAGGCAACAAATGAGTATGCTCATATATAAGAATAGCTTGTATAAAAATATATATGACATCATTGTCTGTCTTTGACAATTGTCATAGCATCACATGCAGACATGCTAGTCTGTCTTATGATTTATTATAATTTTGATTTCGCTTAATGAGCCACAAGAATTCACAGAAAGTCATGCTCAGTTCTAGCACAAATATTTCCATCTGTCTGACCCAATCAAAGAGTTGTCTCTCTCTCTCTTTCTCTCTCTGTGTCTGACTGTTTGTCTGATCCGCAGCTCCAAGCAATTTATATCAATTTCCCCACAGTGGGCTGTTCATATAGCCCACTCTCACATCCAGTCTCTGCCTCTCGCTGTCACCCTTTTGGGCCACTCGCTTTTCCTTTCGCTCTCGTCAAGCATTCCCAGCACTCAGCGCTAACTAATTTCGCATGCTGGGCCACTTCATTTAGTGGGGAGCCCAACGCAGCAGTCAGATAAAATGCATATGAAACTTAACACTCTCAGCTTCGCCCGACTCCTCCTCCTCCTGCTCTCTGGTATCTGGATAGCCAGCTCCAGCTCCAGCTCCGGCTCCATTTGTGCACAAGTGCGCGCAACTGCTGCTCAACCCAATTCCATATGCATATAGTTGAACTTATGTATGTATTTATGTCGTTGGGGATTCGTATCCGCAGTATGTTAAAATGAATAGCGAATTGCGGCGTGTATTCCCCGTTGTAACGCCACGCCCCAATCGCCCAGATGCCCACCTCCCTTGCACTTGTCTTAAATGACATAATTTACGGCATAGCGCAGCGGCCGTTACGCCCACCCAACTGACGTCGCTAAAAATTATAAATAATAATTCCACTTGTACGAAATTACCAACATGCCCCACGCATCCACACTCACACACACACACACACTCATAAAGAGATGGAGAGAAACAGAGGGACACGACTATAACCATTCGTATTCATTGCGCCATTTTCTTGACTGTGCCTCCGCCAGCCTATTTCTCTCCCATCCGTCTGTCCGTCTGTCTGCCTGTGGGTCTGGCTATGGGTCTGGCTCTGGCTGCTCTTATTGCCAAATAAATTCGTGCAGAAACGAAAATGAAATGTGTAAAATATGTTGCCCCGACTGTGCAGCGGCAGCCGCAGCAGCAACTCCGGCCGAGACTCGACTGCAGCCTCAATCCTGCACTCTGGCTGGCCAGTTGCTTTGCCAAGTATTAATATTATGCATGTGTGTAGATTTTTTTTTCTACTCTGCTGCTTAAATACCCTGCAACACTAACAGATACGAAAAATAGTGAAGGGGGAGTGTTGATGTTGGGCAAATTATAGTTGACAAAAATGTGTTAAATAATGTGATTGATATGAGCGCATATAAGTGAGAATCTAGAGAATGCTGTTAGATAACATAATTATATATAATATAAATAATATTATACATTGTAGAAATTCTAAAATATTTTTGAACAAATTTTCCACTCTTGATAAAATATGAGGACGAGCTGAAAGCGCCTCAAATTTAATTTGGGATAAATAAGAATTATATGAGATTTCTCAAAATATAGATCTAGATAGTACAGAAAGATAAGATGAATGTATAAAATATTTATTAATAATATTAATATTATTTAAAATGAATTTTAAAAATTCTCAAATATATTTAAAAATGTTTCTACTCTTGATAAAATTCCAAGTTTTACATCATTTTTTTTAAATTTTTTTAAATTTATAAATTAATATATATTATATTAAATTCAATAAAACTCTTCTAAACACTCTTCAATCTGAATTTGATGAGTTTTCTAAATTGCAAAATATATTTATGAATTAAATGAAATCTTTACAAGAAATATCTTCGGTTTTTTTAGCTTTGCTTCAGCCAAGTGCAGAGTATCTGTTAGTCATGCATGCCTGCCCCAGTGCACTCCCATGCCCTGTTGTTGTTGTTTATGTGATTTTCACTTTTTTTGCGGCTGTGTGTGTGTTGCATAGTTGTAGTGGCGGCGACCCCAGCTCGGCCTTAATTAACTGCTTATGAATCTGCATATGCACTCGCTGCTGCTGCTTGTGTCGCTGGGCCCCGCCTACTCGCATGTTGTGTAGGTGATGCACAACAAACCAAAAAAAAAAAAGAGAGAAAGAAAGAAAAAACAAAAAGAAAACAGGATGCTCATTTAAATATTTAATGAAGTGCTGTGTTGCAGTTGTGCCACAGTTGCAAGAGAAACACACGAAAAAAGAAGAAGAGAAGAGAAGAGAAGAGAATTACTGAATTGGCTAATCATGGCACATATATCCTAGGCATATGTAGATATAAGTCTGGCATGTAACAGTTTCTGTTCAGTTTTTTTTTTAGTTTTTTACGAGCTTTTGAAACCACAAACGAGCAGAGTCGGGGCGGCGCCACTTGACCCATATCCAGAGCCCACTGCAAACTGTCCTTAAAGAGCGATGGGTTTTTGCTTTTGATTAAATGCCAGCGAGCGCTGCATGGCATTGTGAGGCTGTGGCTTGGGCTTGCCAGGCACGTCTTTAATTAGAAAATAATTGCGAAAACCAATACACGCACACACACACACATACATACATGGAGGCAGCTTAGTCACATGGTCATCAACTGTGGAGGACAACGGCGCCAGAGTCAGTCGCAGTGGCTGGCAGGCAGGCAGGCGGGCACAATTGATGGACATGCTGCTGACTGTTCGAGACGCAGCCTCGTTGCAAGCCTTGACACATGCCAAAACAGGCAATGCCCAACTGGTATGAGGCAGCATATTTTCCTGCCATTTTTTTGTTGCCCTCCCCTTGTTGTTCTTGTTGTTGTTGTTGTTGTTGCTTTAAGCTGACCAACGCCGCTCGTCGCATTACATGGCAACATTTGCAACACCTTTCAGTCAACTCGCTCGTTTGTGTGGTTATAGCCCAGCCCTGTGCTGCCCTTCTGCGAGCTGCCTGTTGCCATTGTTGGCATTGTCTGCTGGCAGGCACTGTCTTGCGACCGACCGCCTACACAGCTTGCTGATTTTTGCAAAATTTATATTACTTCAGAGACTTGAGCGAAAGAGAGACAGACAGAGAGAGAGCGAGAGAGACAGGGGGGAGTAGAGACAAGTTTGGCTGAGGTCTACACTATGGCCCCATGTTGTTATCGTGTGACATATGTGCATCAACGCCCCATGTTTGTGTTGGGCCGAAGACAGGCGAAGAGCGGGTGGTTGGAATTCATGCTGACAAGGCGAGTCATTTGATTGGCAAATGGCGATGCGTAGACAACACGACGTATGCGTAATTTGACAAGTCTTCAAATGAAAACTCATTCGCAGTGGCCAAGTGGCAGCTTCCGCGTTGCGCCTAATTGGCTGAGCATTCAAAAAAAAAAAAAAAAAACAGAGCTAAAGAAGTAGAAGGAAGGAAAAAAGTTGGCTGCTGGCAATTAGGAGCAGCTCAGTTACTTAGCTGGCAAAGCCTTTTGTCCAGAGTCAGAGAGTCAGAGAGCACACACATACATATATATGGATGCCACATGGCACTTGGCGGATCCTGGGGTGCTTGAACTCCAACACGAAGCTCGCATGGCATCATGCGCAGGCTTTTGTGTTTTTTTCGGCAATAAACTAATGAGCGACAAAATGCAAAAGGCCCAGACGCAGTGGATCCACAGAGACACGGCGATATAGCAATTGCAGCAGCAGCAACGAGAGAACGGACGGACGGACAGACAGACAGACAGACAGATTCACACTTGGCATGCCAGCAAGCGACTCTCTGTGTCCGACTGTCGCCCGCCTCGACTGGCTTAATTAGAAGCCTAAGTTAGTTAGACGCCCCAGACAGCTTGCAACAGTGGCACTATGCAGTTTGCACTATTAACCCCTTATGCCACTCACACACTCACTCTCTCTCTATCTCTCTCTCTCTGTCTCTCTCTTTTGCTCTCTGGCTGGCTGTGTGTGCTTGCGGGTGTCCTTAGCCGCATGCTGGCCCCCGTATCCATTTAGCAATTTAGCCGCACACCCACTCACTGCAAATGGCTTCGGTGGTGCCTCCATGCGATATGTCCATCAGTCGTTTGCTCGTTTGCCTGCGCGCTCATTTAATTAACAGTCGCGCGCCACGTCAGGGCAAGGCAAGGCAACACAAGGCATGGCTTGGGCATGTTGCATGCCACAGCCTGGCTCGGGAGGCTGTGCCAAGAAGGCGTGCTGCATCTTGGGGCGGGCAGCCAATTTTTTCTCTCTTTGCTCTGCCTTTATTATCTCGTTCTTTTTTTTTTCGTTCTTTGTGCTGCTGCTGCTCTGTGCTCATCTCCTTGCATGTTTTTTTAATTATGAATTATCGTTGTGCTCTTTGGCTTGCACTGACTGACTGACTGACTGGCTGGCTGGCTGGCTGGCTGGCTGACTGACTGACTGACTGGCTGAGTGACTGGCTCATTCCAAAGCTTGTTGCATTTAAATGACATAATTATGGCGCATAAAGAAAACTCCCACACAACAACAACTGCTGCACCGGCGACGGCGGCAGCTCAAAGCCAACTTCAATTCCAGCTCCAACTCCAGCTCCAACTGCCAGCTCCACTTCCTTTTATTTGAAGCCCACATGCCATGACTGAACAATGGCCAAATGCACCTTTCAGGCTACTCTATTAGCCCCGCCATTCGCATCGCATCGCATCGCATCGAGTCAAATTAAATATTTTGAGAACTTCAGCAGACAACTTGAAATTGCAGCGCCCGAAACAAATTGTGTTTCTATTTATATTGTATAACAATTTTTATTTGCACGTCAAACACTTGAGTGCCGCTGCCCCTCTCGATCTACCTCTCCCTCTCCCTTCATGAACAGCCTGCAGCTGTAGCCAAATACAAAACAAGCTCTTAAAAGTATTGAGTTCGGCGCATGAAATACTCTGCAGAGTCTCAGATGATGAATGTAAAATGTTTTGTAAGCTGAGCTTGATCTTGATTTGATTAGCATATTTTTAAATATTATTAAGATATTATTGAGATATAGCTGATAAATGATATATGAGTTGAGCTTAGCTCTGTGTTGACAAAGACAAATATAAATACATATGTGTGTTTCATATAAATGACATATGAATTAGGCTTACTGTGAAGCTCTGTGTAAACGAAAGTATACATATATTGACAATATTGATATTAGTTGCAACTGTCAACACAGACAGCTTTACGCTAAGCTTAACTCATATATCATTTATTATTATAGTTATTAAGTGAAAAAGGGAACCTCTTCTCTCAATATCATAATGTATAGATAAAAATAATGAAAAATTTAAAACCATGTTATACAGGTTAAACATTATAGTTTTATATATATGAACAGTTAAATAATGAAAATAATTTCAAGAAATGCAATAGCAAAGAGACAGACAGCTAGAGGGTTCACAAAATCAAGAAAAATCTCAATTGAGATATACGTAGAGAAACCATATGATTAAAACTGTTTTTATAAGTGCACTAGCTACATCAAATATAGAAGAATAAAGATATGCGAATATAAGGAATATAAGAACAGATGAAACATTCTACAGAGAACTTTATCTCTCTCGCTAAAGAGATGCATCATATCTTGAAAATATGCTGTGTAAATAAAACATATTTTAATAAATCCATATCAATTCATGTTTGCTCTAAAGCAGCCGAAGCTAATGAAGTAATACTAATATTTGCATGATACTTGTTATGATTAGCCACAACTAAGCTTTAAGCCTAAGCTACACAGGCAAATCCAATACTCTAGCAAAACGGAAATTATAAATAAAATTGAATTTCCCAAAAAACCCTTCTGCAACATAACAGCTCACTAAGCCATAATGCCCAATGCCAGCTCATCCATATATAAATATGAACAAAGCAAAGCAAAACAAAAAATTAAAATAAAAATTTGGACAATTGAAAGCGTATTTGAGCGTTAAGGCGCATATTACGTGTGCAAATATCAACATTTATTTCAATTTTTTAGCCAATTTTTCGGTATTCTCTTCTCTTCTCTCTTTTTTTTTTTTGGCTGCCGGCCACTTGTAGAAAGCGTTTTCATTATGAGTGGCGGCCGCAAAAATAAAGTGAAAAGCTGAAAAAAAAAAGAAATGAAATAAAATGAAATTGCAGAGGACGCCGCAAATTTCATATCGAATTGCACAGTCAATGGCCTAAACAAATAAAATGATGAGCGTCAATGAAGCGAGCGAGTGGCAAAAAGCTGTGAGGCGTATGGGGGATTGGGGGCGTGGCAAGTTGATTGAACAAGCCATATGCGATGACAGGCAGGCAGGCAGGCAGGCAGGCAGGCACCAGGCACCAGGCAGGCTTCAGCAGCCAGTACAGTGAGTGCTCTGTGGTTAGGTTCAACAAAACTTGAAAACTTGCAAATTGAATTAGTTGAAGTCGACAAAAGCCGAACTGAGCTCAGCTCAGCTGGAACGTGACGTGAAGAGCTCTTAAAGTGTCAATCGAGCAATTACACTTTTATGCACTAAATGCTTTTTGCCTTTATGCAGTAACTACTTTAAATCAATTAAAATTTACAATTTTTTGCTGTTGCTGTTGTCGCTTTGTAGTGCATTTGCGACTTAATTGAAAATGATTTGGTTTTTGCCAGCAAAGTGCAATTTATTGAAGGCATGAAAAAACTGATTGAAGCGGGACTGTGATCGACTTGCAGATGCTGTGGAGTTGAGGTAATGTTTTAGGTATTTAAAGTTATCGATGTTGTGGCTGATTGGTAGTTCTATGGTAGATTATATATCTTAAGTGGAGATGAAGAAACACATAAATGTCTATCTACTGTCCAGAGATGAATAAACAGATTCCCATTTATTAAGAGACACTCAACAGTCAAGAAAATGCATGAAGCCTTTGAATTACCTTTGCTTTTATATGGTCTGTTATCTATTCCGTCTCAAAAGTAGAAATGATGTTATGAGTCTTTTCGATTATCGATTATATAGTTACAGTCTCAAGTTTAAAGTCTATTCGTTTATCGATTATATTTAATCGATATAGCAGAGTCTCAACTCTAGTTATAACCTTCTCATGTGACAGTCAACTCACTATTGATATACTAATTTGATGTACTAATAAAACTTAACACAGAAACACTACCCACAAACCAATATACCCCATTTCGCACATTTGCAGTGAGCATTCAACAAGACAGCAAAAAACGCATTCATTATGAAAATAGATATTAGCGCTTGCCAAGCTGGAAAAATGCGGCGGCTTATGTTAACTGAGTGTTTTATGTTTAGGCCAATGCAAATGACACTTAATTACACACGCACATACAGATACTTATATAAAATATATATAAATATATATTAATGTATAAATAAAAACCCTTTTAATTGCAATTAAAAAGCTTTGCCTTAACCCACACACAGAAAATGAAAAAACGCTAATTAACTATCGATTGGTTTTATGCACTTCATTGGTTAACGTTGTCTCCCTCCCTCTCCCTCCCTCTCTCTCTTTGTCTGCTGCCAAATATTACAGAACAATTATAATTATTGAAAATGTTTTGTAATTAAGCATGCATGACCACAAATTTGCATTAAAATTGCTTGCATTATTAGCAGCAGTTACCCCAAATTCCGCTGCGTTTTTTAAGCAGCTTAATGGAAAATGTGAAAATCGCACTGCGGATTAGTGGCGTTTTTTTTTTTTTTTGCAGCTTTATTAGTTTTTGTTTTTTTTATTTGCTGCATCGTTTAAGCGTTAAATTAATAATTGAAATGCCAAATTGCTGCGCTTTTCAGCTGGAAATTATAGCACACGTATTAAGCTTGAGCTAATAGTCACCTGCTATATCGCATACGATATCATCTTTAGCCTGAGCTGGCTTTAATTATTAATTAATTTTATTGATTTGCGCCTGGCGCCTGCGTTTGTCATTAATGTTGTGCTAATGAGTCGTGTTAAGTTTAGGCAACCAAGATAAATGGCTGCGCGAGGCTCTAATGCCCATTAGCAGACGTTGTGTAGGCTATGCGACACCTGAGCTGTCAACCAAGTCGCTGAGTTATGGGCAAATGATACTGAATATTAGCTTAGTTACAGCTGACAGCATACAGGGCATCTGTTAGTCGTCCTTAGGCAACATTCTCAGTTTTACTTAAGCCATCCATCAATTGGCTTTGACAAAAGGCTGTGAGCAAATTATGTTATGCATAAAGATTAGCCAAGTTCTCGCCACACCTGGCCCCAACCCGCCCGCTGTGCTAATGAGCTTTAACGAAGCCAACCAAAAAGTAGGCAACACTTTGTGTGAATTTTAATTTGCCTACACACGCACACACAGCTCAGCACATGAGCTGTGGCCAGCCGTTAAGTTGTCTACGACGCAACACCTACGCCGCTTGATTTATGAGCCACTAACGGCACACACTAACGGAAAGAGAGGGAGCGACACAGAGAGAGAGAGAGAGAGAGAGAGAGAGAGAGAGTGTGAGTGTAATATAAACATGGCCTGTCAAATCTGCAGCGAAATAAACTTTTGCATCCCTGCTGGCACTTTTTATATGCCAGCTATAAACTAACATTTAATGTGCAGTAGCTGTAACTGCCACGCCCACACACAAACACAAACACACACACACACAGCTTATCTGAAGTCTCATTGTCGTAATGCATAAAAACACACTAAAATGTTCCCACGCAATTAATTCAGAGTTTCTCGTACTTTTTTTGTTTACTTAATTGGTAAACATTTTGTTACATTTTTATGAGCGCCAAGGTGAAGCACACACAGCGAGAGACAGAGAGAGAGAGAAAGAGGAAGAGAGAGCGAGAGAGACACGCACACTTGGCTATAGCCAGGCCCATTTAATATTCCATTTTTATTGTTTAGCTGCCGTTTGTTAATTAAAACACAAAAACACGTGCGCAGCGTATAAAAAATTCAACAAAATTTCAAGAATTTTCCGAATTTCCAGAATTTTGCAGCAACCTTAACAAAAAAAGAAAGGACTTTTTTGACTCTTATTTTGACTTTGTTAATTTTTTTGATACACTCCATAAATGCAATGGGAATTTAATCCTTTTAGCGCCGCGCTTTCATTACATTACTGTAAATTTGATTTACAAAATTGTAAAGGCCGCTGCAATTTGGCTTTTACTTTTGTTTGTGCAGCTGAGCATGGATGGGGGCCGTGTGGCATGTGGGGATGCCCAAAAGTGGAGAAAAAAAGCAGAAAACAAATGCAAAAAGAGATGCCTTTGTCGAGGGCTGAGCCGAGGCACATAACTGCTGTTTACATCTATGTGGATTTCATGTTGCTTTTGTTAGCATAACTGAAATTGTGCGCCATTTTTTTATGTGTCTGCCTTTATTTTCGTATTTCAGCTATTTCGTTATGTTGCTCTTTGTGGTCCTTATGCAAAAGGGTATTTAAGCTTTGTGAGGCATGAGAGTATCACATGGGAAGCATATCAATCAGTATCTGTAGATGAGTTTAAGTCAAGTTATCTTAAATATATGTAGAATATAATTGAAATTAGTGAATATCTTTCTCCCTCTCTCTCTCTCTCTCTGTCTCTATTTTCCTCTTTAGCATATGCAGTCTCTCTTAAGAGCCGAGCTAACTCTATTTCATTTCACATAGGGCATCACATCTTCGTCCTTTCCCAAACAAACATTATATTTCTTTTTATGTTTGAACGTTCGTTTGTTGTAGGTCGTTATGTAGAAAACAATTTCATGTGCTGCCTTGCCCTTTGCCCTTTTTTTTGTAGCCGTTTTTCCATCGTAATGGCGCAAAATTTTGTGGCTGGCAAAAATATGCGTGTGCCAGTGGATATATAAATGATGTAAAACATATAGTAGGGTGAGCCAGGCCAGGCAATTCAATTAAAATTTATAGTAATGACTTTTTGGCAGCTAAAAGAAATATAACAAATATAAATTCAAGAGAAATTTAAATATTTATTTATTCAAAATTAATTTTAAATTCATTCTAATTTATTTTTATACTTTAAAATAAATTTTAAAATAATTTTTGAATGCTTCAAAAATTATTTAAAATTTTTGAAAGTCTTTTACCTCAGTTTTAAAGTTTTCCTCCTTTACTCATCTTCATAAATATCCAAGAATTTCATAGCTGAGTCACCCTACTGTAAATTTCACACACGCCACGCAAAAAAGAGGTTAATATGCGCCTACGCTCGTCCTTAGCGCTCGTCCTGTTTTTCAGGGCCGCATTCAATGCCAAAAATATGTACAATTTCGGTTTCCCACCAAAGCCAAAGGCAAGGAATGTTGCGTAATGCGCGCAAACAAACAAAATAAAAGCAGAGGAGAACAACACATATTCGACATAAACATCAAATTATAAGAGCTGCAACACGGCGGTACGCAGCCAGAGCGCACAGCGAGCTAAAAAATATATGAAAAGAAAATCAAGTATACGCAGCGTCAGACAAATGTAGTTATGCAGCAGCAGCAGCAGCTGCTGCAGAAAAAAGCAGAAAGAGTAAGAGTGCAGGGCCAGCTCTTGCAGCTCATATTTGTGAAATTCCATAAAGGCAACGCGGCGGCACGTGTTGTTGTTGTTGCACTTGCCATTCTTATTGCTGATGTGCATAATACAGCAAATTGCATTAAAATGAAAGCTGGTGCTGCTGCTGCTGCTGCTGCTGGCTCATTCGCTCTTTAAAGCGCTGAAATTAAAAATTAAACTTAAATGAGTTTTGTTGCAGGCAGTCTGCAGTCTGCTGCTGCACGGCTGGTGGTCGCCGCATGTCACGTTGACTGCGGTTTATGCTGAAATTCACCTTGAATTGCAGTCAGCTCTGCCCGTTGGCAGCTGATGCTGCAGCCAAAAAACCGCACCAAAAAAAAAAAAAATAAAACAAGAGAAGAAATTCAGCAACGAAAATCTTGATGCAATTATTCATACACACACAGACGCAGTCGGGCACACGCACAGTCTCAAATGCTAAGGCGAAGGTGTGTGCCCAAAGGCAACAGCTGCCAAGTGGAAGTGGTGCAGGTGCTGTGCAGGGCGGGAGGGGGAGCGATTTGCGATGCTCGCAATTGACTGACAGTTTTTGGCCCAGCTCAAGCGATCTTAAATGCGAAATTCATTTGTCATGCTTATAATTGTCTCACTCGCAGCAAATTGCTGCTTTTTGGGGGCAGCCGATGAATGTTTGGGGCCGGCAATTTTAATGAAATCGTTGCAATCCAGGCAGACAGGCAGCGAGACAGACGAGGAGAGCCAGTCGACCAGTCGGCCAGCCTGCACGTACCTTAACCAATTCGGGCTGGCCCGGCCAACAGCGCCTGTGTGGCCGAAAGACTGCCGAGAGTCGGCACCGAATTGCTGTCAGTAATTATGCTTAATTTTTGTTGTTGTTGTTGTTGTTGGCGTCTGCTGGCGCAGTGAAAGGGCATTTGCTGGCTGGTTGAAACATTTATTTTTATATATTTGCCGGACTCGACGCGAATCGCATTCTTTGGCCGCTTTGCTGTGTAGCTGCTGTTTTGCCTTTGCCTTTGTATTAAGTTGTTTGCCAGCTGCTGCGTTTGCAGTTTCAAATTGAATAATGAACGCTCATTTGCTTTTATGACATTTCGATAATGATGATTGTGTGGTTGTGTGTGTGTGTGTGAGTGAGTATAATGCCTTTGTTGTGGCATTATCTTTATAAGGCAAACAAATTGTTGGTTATTTGGCCACAAGCGCGACTGATTGTGAGGGGCAGACAGACAGCTATAAGCAGAGACAGATACAGATACAGAGACAGATACAGATACAGAAAGGCAGATACACTTCACCACAAGTCATTCAGCTGGATGCGCGGGTAATTCAATGCGTCGAGAAATCGTATAAATCTTGCACTTTAATTCCCAGGCAGCCGCCACAGCGCAGCGCAGCGCAGATCAAAAGTAACCAAAAGTAAAACAAACTGAAATCGATCATGATTGAAATCGAGCAGAGCTCACACAGCACACACGCAGACACGCTCAATGCGGAGTGTTTTGTGAAACATCAACATTTTGACAGGCACACAAATCCTCTTGAAATGAGATTTATAAAACACTGAGCAGACGCAGCATAAAAATCAAGAAAAAATACCAGACCGAGATAGAGATAGAGACAGAGAGCGAGAGAGAGAGAAGTGAAAAAAACTACTTATAAAAAAATAAAAGGCAAAAAGAGCAAAGTCATTGTCAGCGTTGCGCTTGGCTGCGAAATCAGAAAAGCAAACAAAACAAAAGGCTGCCTCAGAATGTGGCCGAGTCGAGTTGAGTCGCAGCGAGCCGAGCCAAGGCGAGCCGCGCCGCGCCGAGCCGAGCCGGGTCGCGGCTTTAATGTGTAACATGTAGCCCAGTTGCCGGCGTGTTGCGGCCGCATTGTGGCCCATTGCCTGTTGCTGTTGCTGTTGTTGCTGTTGTCGTCGCGTCGTATTTATTTTCATTTTGAAGACATTGTAGTGTCATTTCAGCAACGACTTGTCCAGCCGACCGCAGCATGAAAGCCAACATGCGAGTTGACTCGCTCTCTCTGCCTCTCTATCTCCCTCTCTCTGCTTGGCAGCCCAAACTAAGGCAATCTCATTGAATCCGTGTAACAATCCAGCAGTGCAGCAGCTTTTAATTAAGCCAAAGAGCAACTGGTTGCCCAGCTACGACTGCAACTGCCGGCTCCAACTGGGCTTTTGATTTCGTCTTGGCGAAACAAAAAAAAAAGAGGAAGAAAATAATTTATCTGCGCGTAAGCCGCGTATGTATCTGTATCTGTATCTGTATCTTAAGCCGTATCTGTAACTGCAATATGTATCTGCGCGCCTTGTCTTGCTTGATTTTGTGTTGTATCTCCACTTTTTTTCGGTTTTGTTTTGTTTGCTTAAGTCTCTCACGAAGCGCTGCCCCGCTGAGCGTCAACACCCCAGCCAGAGCCAGAGTCGCAGCTACAGCCACAGCCACAGCCGCAGACGCAGTCACGGCTATGGGAGCCACTCAGAGAGTCTGTGCCTGCGCCACTCCCCTGCCAGCTGGCCCCGCACAGCATCACGTTCATGCGTGGCCAGAGATTTTTTTCCTGCTCGCTGCGTTTTGTTCGTTTTTATGGCAATAATTGCAACTTGATGACTTAATTGCGGATGCAACTTGTTTTCCAACCTCCTCGGAGCGTATGGCAAACGGCGGGCGGCAGGCGGCGGACGGCGGGCGGCGGGCGGCGCATGGCCTGGAAATTGAATTTTTCCACCTGGCGTGGTACGGGCGCGCTTTTAAGCAGGATATGCTTTCATTAATATAAATGGGCTAGATGCAGCGGCGGGGCGTGTGGGGCGCTTTGTTATTTTTCCCTCATTGCATAAGCAAATAAAATTTCATTAATTTATGACTGCCAGAGGCGGCCAAACGCTAGAACCAAACAGCCTGCCAGCGTCTCTCTCTCTCTCTCTCTCTCTCTCTCTCTCTCTCACTCCAGCTGCATTAGTTCTCGTTCGAGTTTGAAGTTTTCCTTTTTTTTCAGGCTATTTTTATAATCGTAGCAACGTGACATTTATGCGAGTGTTCATGTAAATGATTATTACGTGCCGACTAGAGCCGGCCCCTCGACCAAATCTCCGCGACTCGCCCAGCACTCGAGAGTTGTTTGCCAAGTAGATTTCATGATTTATTGCCAGCTGTGTTGTGTAGCGCAGTGCTGTCTCTCAGTCTCTCAGTCTCTCAGTCTGTCTGTCTGACTGCGCCAAAGTAATTTTATGTTTAATTAAAAAGTATTCTGCATCATTTTCCTGAGCTGCTTTGATGGACATTTCTGCTATTCACGTCGACTCTCGTTGCTGTTGTTGTTGTGGTTGTTTGCTTTGCTTATAGATTTAATAATAGTTAACATGATTTCTCGAGTTGCGCGCTGGCCATGTCTTGCGCCGTGCACGACTTTGATGTTCGCTTTTGGTAATAACCAAATATGTTGCGTGGGCAACATATTCAAATCATGAGTCTGACATGAGCTGCAGCTGAGGCAGCAGTAGACATGCGATACGGCATGAGAGCTGATCGCTAAAGATCCTCTAAGTACTTGACAGGCGCCAAGAGCGCATCGAAAGATCACAAATTATCATAAGCCCATTGAGCTGAGCAGGAAACTGCGATTAAGTTTGATGATGGATCTACAGCGGTTATTTGAATTGATTGAAAGTAGTGGGAGATGTTTCAGATATATAGGAGTAGCTGTATATAAAGATCTTAAAACTAAGCAGATGACAGATATGTAGATAAAAATATAGATGTCCACAGTCTGTTTATAAGATATATGTACGATATGATATATATATGACTTACTGCCCAGAGAGTATGACAACTCACAGAGTAGCTGGCTGGCAGATATATAGATAAGGATATATCTGCTTGACTGGTTATAGATTATCTGTCTACCAGTTGCTATAAAATATTTTATAAACCAATTTGAACCCCCACAAATTTGTTCTTCATATTGACTTAATTTATTTAAAACTATCCAATCAAGCAGCTCTTGTTGCCCGAAATAATATATACCATTTACAATAGCTTAAATCAAAATAAAAACATTTTAATTAACATTTTCTGTATTCGCTTCTTTCTTCCCTTCTCGTTTCAGGTAAGTTTGAAGCTCAAGAATTTCATATCCGCAATAAAATCGAAACGTTTTGTCTGACGTGGTTTAAATGTAAAAGTAAGTGGCTCGCAGAGCAACTGCAGAACAAAACTTCACTTTGGACAGCAACAACAACAACAACAACAACAACAAGAAAATCAACCAAAATTGATAAGGCCCGCCCCGCTTCGTATGCAGTTTAAAAACTCATTTAGTGTCCAATCAAGCGACCATAAAATAAAGTCAATAAATCAAGCATAAAAGTAACAAATGCACAGCCAACACTCAGATAACACACACACTCACACACACACACATACACACACGCACATGCAGCGCTGCATTTCAATAAAATTCGATACGTTTTGGGGCATGAGCTCTCGCCCGTCCCGAGCACCTTATCAAGGTGTGATGATCACTTGCGTGCCAGCGGCGCCTGACTTGCATTTCAGTGAGCCCTCGCCCTCGCCCTCGCCCCGACCCGCGTCGCGATCTCCCCACTCCCCACGGTGTGCTCTGGAGAATCAATAAAAATAAATCGAAATGTCACAGCGCTGCATGTTTTTAATAAGTGTGGGGTCCCGCAGCTCCACTCTGACTCCGAGGCGGAACTGTGAATGACATTGCCGACAGTTCAGTGGAACTGAGCTAGCTCCGAGAGCAAATTAACATACTCGCTGCTAGTATATTGATTTCAGCGCAGACGTTATTAGACGCTAAAACATATTGAATTACATAATGCTGACTCGAAGAAAGCAAAAAACGAAAAAAAAATAATGAAATACAACAAAAAGAAAAACAAGAAACGCTCAACAAACAATCAATTGAATGTGCGCATAAATTCCAAAATGAGAAATGTGACACAGCCGCGGCCGTTGCCTCAGCCGTGTGCGCCCAGCCAGCGGGTGGGCAGCAGAGACGACTGCAGACAAGAGTGGTTGCAACGACAAAGGGTATTAACAGCTAGTCGAGAGGTGTGTAACAATTGGAAACGGTTAAAGGTATACAATATATGAGACTGAGCGACATTAGCGCCGGAGTCTATAGCACAGGATTGATGTAAAAGCAGTTTCAATATGAGGCATATAGAGAAGAACTGGGTCAACTTGTATAACAAATAGCTGAAGTAGATAAGATCTGTTTGATATCAACATTAATTTTAGTAATGAATTCCCAAAGAAGCAAAAATATGTAAGAGTTCATCCTGGGTTCTTTGCAAAAGCCAAACTAATCAGTTCTGATATCTAGAAACTCATATGGATTTTTTCTTCACAAATTGAGATATTTATGTATAACGATTTTGCCATTAAGGTTTCCTTATCAACCTCATCAGTTCCAAGATCTTTTTTTCTCGGTTTCTTATGATATCTAGAACTTCATGTAAAATCATCATAGAAGCTTTAAGGTATAAGGATTTTCTTATCGAACGATTTCAAGATCTCTGCCTTTTCTATCTCCTATGATATCTTTAAACTCAAATTTAATTCCCTGACTTCATTTAATAAACTCCAGAATTTCAAGATCTCTCTGTCTCTCTCTCTCTCTCTCTCTCTCTCTCTCTCTCTCCCTCTCTCTATCCCTATCTCTTACTCTTCTATCTACATAAGCTACTTCACATACTTCTTCATACTACCGTAAGGGCATTTCGTCTTCGACTCTGCGCCGATCTCAGCCCATTTCATTTGGCCTGCCTGCAGCCTATCCACAAATTGCTCGTGTTCGGCTTTAAATCGTTTTACGTAGTTTTGGGACAAGTCCCCGTAAATGTTCGCCAAATGTGGCGCTGTTTTTAAATCACGCACGCTGCACGCAAGCCACAGCGATCGATTGGGCCCAGTCAGTCGGACAGTCGCATTTGGCCCAGGTATGTTAATCTTGGCTGCCTCTCCGGCTCGGACTTGGACTGGGACTTGGGCTGTGACTGCGATTGCGACTGTGACTGTAACTGCGACTGTTGCTGCTGCTGCTGCTGTTAAATTTATGCGCTGTTCAAACGGCGCGTAATAAATTTGTTTGCTCTTCAACTGTGCGCGCGCATGTTCACTGAATTTGTAGCTGTAGCTCCAGCCCCAGCCACAGCCGCAGCCGCAGCTTGGGTCCACTTCGAGTCCGCCTCGGATGCCCCTTTAACTAAATCCCATTTCCAGGGCCGCCAACTTCCACTTCATTTTGTAGCTTTTAACAGCATTTCAGCATTCTTCTGTATTTGTTTATCTAAACGTTTTGTATGTGCGTGAGTGTGTCTTTCTCTCTCTCTGTATGTGTGTGTGTGTGGCTTCTGCCTTCGTGTCCAGCCTTTGCCTTATCTCGCACTCTCTGGACAATTCGTGCTGCTGTTGCTGGCCGCCTGGCGGCCTAATTGATGCGCAGTGTTCTCCACGCGGCCGCTGCGCATGCGCAACATTCACACTTTGCCTTTCGCTGGGCGACGGAGCGACGGTGCAGGCAGGCTGCGAGCTGCGTGTTGCAAGTCGCCACAGTTGCCACAGTTGCCAGTTGCCAGATCTCAGTGCGCCATCTCCAGTTGATTGCACATTTTATTTGCGCATTTATTTGCATATTTTCTCACACGGCTGCTGTGGTTGCTGCTGCTGCTGCTGTTGCTGGCTTCCCCAAGGCACGCCCCCTTTGCCACGGCACTCGCAACTTGTTTTGTTTTTGTTTTTTATTTATTTGCTCAAGCGCAATGCAATTCAATTGTCTGATCTTGAATGTCTTGGCAGGGTTTTTGGGGTGCTGCTGTTTTTTGTTTGTTTATTGGCTTCGGTTTCTGGGCTTCTCTCATTTGTTTCTCATGTTCGCCGCCGCCTCTTAATAGTTCATTTAGTTAGCATTTTTATGAAGTCTTTGTGTGGGTTGTGTAATAAATTTAACTGCAGCTTATTTATGTGCCATCCTCAAGACATTTATCACTCAATTTGAAGGCGTAATTGGGCGCAAAGCGACAGCCGAACGTCGCAGACAACATCCACAGCCAGGAGTTGAGCCAGCTACAGCTCTGCTGTGGCATCAGCAGCACAGAAGCTGCCAGCCCGTTGCATATTTTGCATATCGTTATGCAGTTGTTGTTGTTGTTGTTGTTGGTGATGTCCATTGCCTGTGACTTTGGTTTGATTGGCAACTGCCCGACTGATGGACGCCAATGGCTGTCGCACGGCTCACAATGTGCGCGATCTTGTCAGCCGTAATGCCCAAAATTGGAGAGAAAGAGAGCGAGAGAGATCGCTGATCGGCAATCGAGTGTGTGGGACACTTTTCAGCTGATAATCTAAACGGTTTTCATTGTATTTCCGATTGTCTTGTCATTATTATATTTCACTGTCTATCACTATGCAAATCAATTTGAAGGCTTGTCGAGGCTTGAATGGCAATTGCCACAGGCTGTCTGCCGAAGGATGTCAGTTGAATGGGGACAGAGAGCATAGATCAGGCAGGTAAAGAGAGAGACCAAGAGAAGAGTGAGCATTATAGAGATATACGATAGAAGAGAGAGTTGGAAATGTGAATCTTCGTTTGTGTCTTTTGATGGAGAGTTGTAGGATTTGTATATAGATAAATAATAAATAATATATTTATGAACAAGACTTGGATTGGAATACTATTCGAATCTCTAGCATTTGCTATTTATTCCTCAATTCACACCAATAAATATTCCACAAATCTAAACACCCAGCTAACTATTCACATTGAATTCATTCAGACAAACAATTTCATGAGCTGCATCAGAATATTACACAGAGAGAGTTCAATTATCTTTATGCGGCAGCTTAATTTGCAGGCTCAACAAAAAGTTTGCAAAGGCAGCTCGAAATTAAAATCCATTCGAGATAGAGCCAAAAATCAAACTACAATATGTGTGTATATATTTGTGAGCTGGCGGGCAGCAAGCTCTAGTTACCTGTACGTACGAGCTGCACCTGTTTTCAATCAGAGAACACAATAGAGTAGAGCAGGGGCTGCGGGTCTGTGGAATTGCAAATGTTGTTAGCAATCACACTATTAAACAATAAATAAGCAATTTGTTGCACAACAGAGGAGCAGCAATCATCAGAGAGACTCTCTCTCTCTCTCTATGAGCAACGGACTATGCTAAAGTGCCACAAAGCGTGCTCAACACTCGTGCAACACATTTTGTAATTTCATTTCATTATGCGAGCAAAAGTCGAGCTGTAGCTGTTGATGGATGGACAGCTGAAAAGCTGAACAACTGGACAACTGGCTGACTGAGTGCTGAATGCCAGGATGCGAGGATGCTCTGGAGCATTGCTGTGCCACTTGGCAACTGGACGATCAGCACGTCGCCATTGAGTGTGTGTGTGTGTGTGTGTTCGATTTGGGCAACAGTTTTTTTGGCTGAAAAATTCGCGCGTGCTAAATTGCATAGCTCCATCTGCAACTGCCATTGCTCGCTGCCTCTCTCTCGCTCTATCTGTTGCGAGGCATTTGTTGCTGTCTGATTGCCCGCAAAAGGCAGCGCAAAGCAACGAAAAAAAAAAAGTAACATCGAGAGAAAACAGGAAGAGAATCGAATTTCCCGTGTGGACTGATTCGATTTGCCGTTGCAATTTCACGCTGTGTTATTGCAAAGTGGCTGCAACTGCCCCAGCTACACCAGCAGCAGCATCGGCAGCAGCGGCAGCAACATCCAAAAGCCGCAGCACCAACTTCCAAAATACCAATTTCAAACGGCGCACAACAATGCCAGCAACAGCAGACGCGTTTCCAAAAAACTGCACTCACACACACACACACATACACACACACACACGGGGGAAAAAAAATGGCAAACTGGCTGCCAAAAATCTCATTTAGTGACGAATTAAGCGCCAAAACAGACAGGCGATTCAGTATGTCAGGGCCACCCTAGACCACCCTAGAGCCGGACCGCATCGCATCGCATCGCACCGAACTGAACCGGACCGGACCGAACCGGACCCACTTCACTTTCAGTCGCGCGGCGCATTGTCAAGTGCAGGCTGCGGTGGTCTGCTGCCAGGCAACAGAGCCGTGGGCCAGTCAGCCAGTCAGCCGGACATGTCCGGCTGTCCGGGTCTTAGATGACTCGGTGCTGCTATCTATGGCCGGGCATCGATTGGTTTTCGGGCCACATTGTTCGCTGGCCCTTTTTGGCTGTTTTGCAACGGCCTTTAACGCCATTTTGTGCGCGCTCATTCACGCCATGTAGCCGGGCATGTTGCCATTGTTTCGGGCTTCCAATCTATGTGTGCTCCAGGACGATGCCCACTCCACGTCGACTCTGCGCTGCATTTTGACAGATTGTCTGCAAGGCCAAGTGCAATATTAGAACATGATTTATTTATGCAATTTTTAACACAAAAACATGCCCTGCCGCTGCTGCTGTTGCTGCCTCTGCTCTCACTCCGAATCGCATTTGTCCATCATTTTGGCCAACAATTTGCTCTCGTTGTTGTTGTTTGCCTGTCAGCCAATTCGTTTGGCTGTTGCGCGGGTGGCGTGGCTGCTGCCCGTTTAGCTGGACGTGTCGGCACGTCAATTTTGTTTGTCTGCCTGTCAGCTCCCCGCCGCTGCTCCAGCGCCAGCTCCAGCTCCAGCTCCAGCTCCGGCTCTGTCCTTGCCTCTGGGTTGCAATTGGCGCTGAGCTTTGAAATTATGATAGGTAGCGCATGGATCGGGTTGTGGCTAATAAGAGTGCGCTTGTAAGTGTTCATTGGCTGCCAATTAGTGGACAGCAATAGCTGGATGCCAATAGTTACAGACACACAGACACACAGACAGGCATGCTTCAGCTGTGTGTGTGCCTAATGCAGCTTAGTTAAATGTGAAAAGTTAAAATTTGAAGTGCACTCAAGTGCTGAGGCTTTAGATGTGAAGAGCACTTGAATATTTTGCAACTATTATTGATTGAGTTTCTAGAAATGATAATGATAATATTTATAGATTTATAATAGAATTTTATATTAAAAATTTGAATTTTAGTCTTGCCTCGACAAGTTCTCTTGCCGGCAATTACGAATATTTTTTGCATAATAAATGAGCATTCACCTTGGCTCTGGCCATATTATATTTCGCCTGCTTTTGCCCTTGAGCAATCAGCCGCAATCAACACCGCAGCTGAAAGCAATAAAATGCATAATCAGCATTTTCTTTTCTATAATTTTTATCGTTTGGGAGAATATGCAAAGCGAAGTAATTCAAAAGGCGCAAAGTAAAATGCGAAAAGGAACGCAGCGGAAATAAATGAGGCACATTATAAATGCAAAAGTACATGCTAACTACAACAATTATCCTTAATGTTGCCAGCAACTATGGACGCCATTAGTGGCGCCCACTGCGCGAGCTGCCATTGTGAATGGGATGCCAGAGCAGCCCAGCCAGCCAGCAGGCGGCCAGCAGCCAAGTTCCAGCTGATCACTTGCAAAGAAATTCAAATTAAAATGCTTCCAATGCTATGCAAAATAGTTTCAATTTGATGCCGGAGCGCGGAATGCTCATTACTTCGCCATGGACAGGCATAGAGAGGGAGAGAGAGAGGGGGAGACAAAAGCTAAAAGGTATTCATTCGGTCTCTCTCTCTCTCTCTCTCTCTCTCTTTCTCTTGCTCTAACAGACACTGCTTTAAGAAATTATATCCTGTGCAAAACGCTGGCCATTCCACAACAAGAAAATTGCACTTAATTATCAGCTTAGGTGTGTGCGTGTGTGTGTGTGTGCTTGTGTGTGTGTCTGTGATTGTCGCTTATTGATTTACGGTAATAAAGCAGGCCTTGTTATTGTTTACCGCTGCCGCCTAACAGGGCAACATTAAAAGGACAAACGCATTTTAACAGCGCATTGCACGCGATCGAGCAACCCTTCGCATTCCGCATCTGTAATCAGAGCCAGCTGTGTGCGGCGCACAGCAAACTGAACAGGACATTCCGTTCGTGTGAGTGTGTGTCTGAGTGTGGCCAGTGCACTCCTTGGCTGGCCTCAGTCATTTTTCAATTATGTTATTAAAACAAGGCGCAGGAGCTGCCACCAGCCAACAAGCAAAACAAATGCAACAAAAGTACAAGGGGTGAAAAATATATATATCTAAAACAAGACGAACATGAAATACGCTTGGAATTGGACTAGAATGAAGCGAGTTTAACGTGGAGTTATGCATGCCAAATGATAGTTGTTGAGAGGGAAGTGAGGTTCACTGAGTTTCTTAAAGAATAGTTAAAACTGTTCAAGGGAGAATTCTATCTGTCACTATATATCTATCTCAAAAGAGCATTTAAGGTCTATCTGAGGCTAGAAGCAAGTAAAATGCACTTGAGTTAGTTCCACGTTAAATTTATATACTTGATATAGTATTGAAAGTAGCTTGGCCTGAGTCAAGCTACCAATGACACTTAAGCTAAAAGCTGAAAGTCTCGAGAACTTTTTATGCAGCACCTCAACTTGCGATTGATTCAAGCTACAGAGTTTTATAGAAGTACTAAAAACAAGGTTTTTTCTTGATTATTATACATTAGCTTAGGCTAACTACTATTTGAATGATGATGATCATGTCCGAAGTATAGGTCAAAGTTGTGAAACTGCTTTCAACCAAAGGATATACACATATACCAAATGAAGCTTACCTAGTTTATATAGTGACTCATTGTCTATAGTCTCTATTAAATCTATAGATAGTCTATATATATATAATACATATTTATATCCAGTCTTACCACAAGTTGACAACACCCTACGCTCTCTCAGAGTATTGGAAAATAACAGACTCGGGCAACATATCCGCAACGCGTTTGCGTGTTGAACTCTTAAACATTCTCGTTTTTCGAAAACTACTCGAGCTCACAAACGCTGGCAAACATGAAAATTCAATTATGAATACTTAGAAGGTTGACGCCCTTTTACACCTCACACACACACACACACGCATACAGAGAGAGAGAGAGAGAGAGAGAGAGAGTCGATACCACAGCTTGTTGGCCAAAATGAAATCAACGAGTGTAAGCCAAGTCTGTGGCTTAAGGCAATTTGCATGCGCAAATATTGCAAATCTATTCGCATTTCGAGTATGACTATCATTTGCACTCACACACACAGTCACACACACACACACAGAGAGAGACTCACTCACACTCTGACACAGACACAAATACAGACGTCTAATTATGTCGAGCGAAGTTGCAAACAAATTTGCAGCCGTCATGCGGCTGGGAGCAAATAAAAATAAATATTTACATTCCATTTGGCAAACGCGCGCTGCTTGCCAAAGGAAAATTGTGCGTGAAAAGCGTTGCCATATTTGTTAACCTCAAGCAACAGAGCCAGAAACAGAATCTGAATCAGTAGCTGGCAGAGCCCAGCCCGGCAGACAAAATCGATTACCAACTGATTGACTGTGTGTACCCGCTGATCGCCTGGGCGTGCCCACAGAGGAGGTTGCAGCAGCAGCCGGCGCTTTTTCAGTTAAAATGGTAATTGACTTTTTCGCGGAACCGCAAATGTGTTGGTAAACTTGTTGCCATCTCTATATAGAGATACACACACACACACACACACACACACATGTGCAACTATCTCTTGGCACTCCATGCGGATAGCATCTAGCTGTGCAATAATGCGCTGCATCACCAGCAAAAGCAACTTAAATGCAATTTTACAAAATGCTTGCATAAGCCAAGGCGCATCGAGCTGCCCCGCCTCTGCCCTGCCCCCTAACAATGTCATATTGGAGTTTATCAACTGGCAGCGCTATGAAAATTTAGTGCTACAGCAAGGACAACTGTAAGTGCGGTGGGGGCGGTGCCGGCGCTGACGACCGGCTGCAATTTTCAATTTCGCGCACACTTTGCACAGATAATAGAAATTTCTTTCTTTCGCCGTTTGCCGCATCTGCTGCACAACGTTTATTGACACAAATCGCAAACGCATTTGACATAAGTGCCGCATGCCGCATGCCCCCAGAGCGCCCACCCCGCCCCCAGCCGACGGCTTTGCTCGAATATTTAGGTTATGAGTAGCTTAATGGCAGCGCCTTTGTAGTCAAGTCCAACTGTCAATGCGGCGCTCTCTCCCACCCTCCCTCCCTACCTCCCTCCCTCTCTCCGTCCCTCTTTGTGCATTGCTTGTTTAGTTCAGGGCTTTTGAGAAAGTTTCAGCGACTGCTTTGTAAGCTGCTTAACTGCTGAAAGCCATTGGACAATGTTGCAGGACTTAAATCACAGCTAAAGTTCTGCGCGAAACTGCTTTAAGTTCGGCATGGCCAAAAAACTATATATAATTGTTAAAAACTGTAGTATTTGATTACATATAAATGCTGATTAAATTATATAATGTTATATATAACTAAAGAGTATACTAGCTTGAGCTGCTGCCCACAAATAATTTACATTATTTTTCAGTTGACAACTTTCTTCTACCAAAACTAAAGATCTCAAACAGAGAGAGAGAGAGAGAGAGAGAGAGAGAGAGAGAGAGAGAGAGAGAGATTTATCGGCCTTTGCTTATTCCGTTTGTCGTCTCGCTGGCTAATCAATATAGTTTGGTCCCCCGCTTGACTGTGGCACATTTTGCTGATTAGCTTCTCAGCTGCCGCTGCCATCGCTCTGCTGTCCAGCAGCAAACACCGGCGGCCAGCTGCCGCCCGCCCTCAGCTCGAGCTTCTTCACAATGAAATATATTTTTAATCAAGCCAAATCGAATTCAAGGCAATACACCGGTGGCTCATTATTTAGGCAAATGTGCAGCCATTAACTACAGTGCGGCGGGCACGGCTGGGGATCGAGCCGGAGCCGGAGGAGAAAAAAAGAGAGAAGCAGAGATGTTGACCCGCGAATTGACAAATGTGGCCACTTAATGTGCTGCGGGGCAAATGTTAAACAATTTTCTGTTATATTTCGGTGCGTGTGCGTGTGTGTGAGAGAGAGTGTGTGTGTGTGTGTGCCAAAAATACAAACTAATTAATATAAGCAGAACGTTGAGGGGGTTGAGAGTGGCACAGTGCCGCAAATGCCACAATGAGACGTTGCCACGTTGAATTTGATTTCATTTTGTAAAAATTTAATTTCAACAAGGAATTCTTGTCAGCGTTTTACATGAATTGGCGGAGGGGGAAGAGGTGGAAGAGGTGGAGCAGCAACACTAGGCGGCAATTTTTCAATGTTGTGTCGGAGGTCTCTGGCTGAAAAATGAATGAGCCAAGAGTGACTGAATGACTGAATGACTGACTGACTCGTCTTGGCTGACTTCCTACAGTTTGTTAAGGGAATTTTGCATTTTGTTTGAATTATTGCCTTCATTAAGATTGCGTTGTTGATTTTTTGCTGTTGTCGTTGCCCATTGTTGTTGTTGCTGTTGTCACAGACTGGCAGTCGCAACGTGAGCGACAGCGTGATACCCAGTCCCAAAGTTCCCACACCAAAAGACTTCGTCACGGCCTTTCTTGTTGTTGTTGTTGTTGTTGTTGTGCACACCTAGGCGCCCGGCTGTTACATATCTTGAGCCACTCTGACTGCACTTGGCAATAAATTTTATTGTAGCTCTACGCACAGGCATCCTCGACGACGTCTGTCTCTTTGGTGTATTTTTAGCTTAATTGTGAATGGGAGAATGGGAGTTGGGCGTGTTGTTGCCTTGCCTTCGATGTGCTGACATGTGACTGTCGCGGGCCACCCCAGACTCGGCGGCCTACGGTTAATTGTGCGAAATTCATTCATATGGAAAATTTGCCAGACTGTAACCACTGAAATCATAATTAAGCGATTGGCCTCTGCGCATATAAATAAGCATGTGTCAGTGTTGGCAAACGTTTGACAGGTGCCGCAGCTCGCTAACCTCAACTCACTTCTTGCCTTCACATTGTCTTCTTTGTAGTATCTCTCTCCAGTCTCCACTGGTCAATCTATCAATCTAACTGTTACTCTCTCCGCTCTCCTTTCTCTACTCTGAGGTGCTTACTCTCCACTCACCACTACACTATTTGTTCCCTCTTCTATGCCCTTTCCACTGTTCCATTTCAACTCTCCACGTTCCGCTCTCTGTTCTTCCGTAGATACTTTTCCCTCTCTACTCTCCATTCTTAACTCTCTACTCTCCTTACTCTCCACTCTCCTCTCTGCACTCTCGTTTCTGCTCTTTCCTTCCGCAACTTTCCACTCACAACTCTCCACTCACCATTTTCAACTCTCCACTCTCAACTCTCTACTCTCATTACTCTCCACTCTCCTCTCTGCACTCTCGTTTCTGCACTCTGTTTCAGCAACTATCCACTCACAACTCTCTACTCTCCACTCTCAACTCTCCACTCTCAACTCTCAACTCTCCACTCTCAACTCTCCACTCTATACTCTCTATTCTTCAGTGTCTACTCTTCTTTTCATTCATCACTCTCCATTGAGTACTCTTCATTCACTGTTCTCCACTTCTAATTCTCCATTCACAACTCCCCACTCTCCACTCGCTGCTCGCTATTTGCGTTTCATAATTAAAATTCTTGCTATTTTTTACGCTCGTCTTGGCAATTTCACTTTTGCTTCGCCTAGCTCAACTCATATTCGGTCAATAGACCGCGGGGCATGGCCAGGCAAACTTTCCAAATTTAACGCTCTGCACAATGCTACGCGGCTCTGTTGTTTTGTTTCGTTTTCGCTGTTTTTTTCTCTCTCTCTCTCTCTCTGCTCGCCGCAGTAACAACAGGCAGCAGAATAATTACAACTAGCGAATCCTCGGGCAGAAGCTAGCCAGCTGAGGTGGATTGGACTGGCGTGGCCTGGGCCTGGGCCTGAACCTGGGCTTGGCTGGGCTGAGCTTATGCAAACAGGAAACGCATAATGAACACGCTGCACAGGCGGTCTGGCAACGCCGTCAGCGGCACACTGACTCACTCCGGCTCTTGACAATGGTTACGGCAAATGCGCTGACTCCGATTGCAGCTCCGACTTCGCCGACTTCAACTGGGTTTCCATTCATGTTTGAGCGGTTTCGTGGTTAACAAGCGCTTCCTTATCCTTATTATTTTAATGCCTGCGGCTGCATTTCATCTTACTTACTTTCTACCCCCAGCCGTAGCATTTTTTTTACGCCATAGCGTTTTCCCAGCCATTTTCCCGGCTCGGTTGCTTAAATATTTTAACTACCGCACGTATTCGCTAGCTAGTTGCCAAGTCTGTCCTGTCTCTGCCTCGGTCTGGCAGTCTGACTGTCTGTCGCCACTGTTTGGGCTTTGTGCGCATAATTGGGGTTAACTACGGCCAGGTGTGGCAGCTCCATCCGCTCCATCCGCTCCACCCCATACCCAGTTCCGGCGTCCAGGAAGCGGAGGAAGTGCCTGGCACGCCGCCGACCATTGTGTCGAAGTGTGCTAAAAAGGAAAAGTAAAATTTCTGCCGCACTTATAAATTGTCGGGCTGCAGCTCGGCCATTTTCCATTTTCATTCTCTCAGTTCGGCTTTTCTTCTTTTAATTCGCTCGATGCAATTAAGAGGAATTGAAAGTGAAACTTGAGTGGAAAAGTATAACATTTGATTATTTACTTTGCCTTAACTAAAACATTTCCATTCCTCGCTCGACCCGAAATGGATGAAAAAATTTTCATTTAAAAGTCAGCTAAAGTTGACACGCAAAATTGTGAAATTGAATTTGGGAAAAGTTTTTCTTGTTTTATTTTTGTTGGCAACGCTCGGTCGGTCGGTCGGTCGGTGGGCGGGTCGCAGGGCGTGGCAGCGGTCGTGTTGACACGGCCCACACACACGCACACGCACACGTGGCCATCTCTGTCTCATCTCACAGTGGGTCTCTCTGGCATTCCGTATGCCCGCTCCAGTTCCACTCCGCACACTCTCATCATCAATTCAGTTGATAATTATTTTTACGCGACGCAGCGAGTGCATTAAAAATGCAAATGGCAACACTTTGCCACTTTGATGGCAACGCGGCCGCCAGTGTTGTCACGTTGCTGTTTTATTAATTTATTAAATTAAAAAAACAAAGCGAAAAGGCGCAACGACAGCCCATTCGCATTCGCATCTGTAATTGTAAATTTATGAGGCAACCAAAAAAAAGAAGAAGAAAATAAATAAATAAAGTAAAAAAAAGAAAACAGAAAACAGCAAACACAGAAAGGAGAAAGGAGAAAGAGTTCTGTTTCAGCTGGGCGCACTGTCAATCGTGTCCCATGAATTATTAATTATTTGATTTTTCACACACACAGAGTGAGAGAGAGGGATGGGCAGAGGGACAGAGAGAGAGAGAGAGAGAGACAGACACACTCACACGCTCAGCTGCCAACACTCGGCTGGACAGTGTTGCATTGCGGCAAACGTTGCTGGGCTGTCAGCCACTCTGACAGCCGCATGCAACACTGTCAGTCAAATTTGACGTTGAGTACGAGGCGAGGCGCCAAAGTTCTAATCAAATTATTAACCGAAATGCGCCGAGCGTGGCTAACGAGCCTGATTGCTAATAAAAGCAAAATTAGCTTAATCTAATTACCTGTCATGCATTATTGCTGCCGCTGCGTAACGAAATTCTAAAAACTTGCCTTCAAAATGATGTTTCCTTGGGTGGCTGTAGCTAGATATATATATATATATATATATATATATATATATGAATTTATATATATATACAGTCATAGGAGTAGGTAGACTCGACTGCTGGACCGTTGCAACCCTGTGGCCCACGCAGAGGGTGGTGTTGGCCCCTTGGCTGATGATTATTATTGTGCGTGCCCAGGGGACGATGCCCTGTCTGCTCTGTCTGCCCTGCCAGCCTGCCAGCCTGCCTGCCTGCCTGCACATATTTTGCCATTTTACTCTGTGAATTATTCAGAGCTCAATCGATAAGGCCGATTGCTGCTAAAACCAATGGCATCTTCTTTAGACCGGCTGCCCCTGGCTGGCGCAGTTGCTGACAGTTTATTTGGCAAATTGCTTGCATGTAATATGAAACTTTTTCTCTCTCACTCCCTCTGGGTTTTTTGTATACTGGCTAATTTTTAGTTTGGCAATGACTCACAGCCAAAAAGGAGGCAAAAAAGTGTGTGCTAAATCGAAAATCTGAAACACGCGTCACGCATTGCCGGCCGCGTGGAACGAGGAGCCGAGGGATCAAATCCCAAAAATCATACCACACTAATATGCCATGACTATGACTCACAGATTTAGCTACCTTCAGAGTCGCTCCTTAGCTGGCTTATCTGCAGCGTTGAAATCGGGTTTTGTTCGCCTGCAAGTCCTGCACACATCCACCCCTTTACGCCCTGCCTCCCCTCTCTCCCTCTCTCTGTGTGTCATCTGTCCATGTTGAGCATAATTCAAAAATTTTAAATTTGAAAATCTCTTGGCACACACAACATTTTTGTTGCATTATAAATCTAATTAGAATATGTGCGCACCGCAGCCATCTCTCCCCCTCTCCCTCTCTCTCTCTCTCTCTCTCTCTCTCTCTCTCTGTCTCTATACCTAGCCCAATCCCTTCCTGGCCCTCATTTCATATGCTCAGCGCATCTGGCCGCATCCGCAGCTGAAAATTGCCAATGGCGGCGCCTGTGCGTCTGGGCAATAAATTTGATTTGTTTCAAATTACAGCCAAAAAGCAATGAACAATTTTTATTCTGGCTTTATTTTTGGCTCTTTTTTCGCAGCTTGGGTCTCTCTCTCGTTTTGTTGGCTGCATTTTGTTAAGCCGCCAAATCGAATCTTACTTGCGGTTACTCTCTGCGGGCAATTTTCATAATTTACATAAGCAAATCAAATTGTGAGTGGAATTTGTGCTGGGCGGGGCTGGGATGGGGCGGATGAGAAGTGGGCAGAGCGGGCGCCCGCTCCTTTGTGTCACCAGCAAAACCAGCTGAAAATGAAAATGGAACTATGTTGAGTGTCTGACGTAGATTTGCTCGCATTTTTATCATCCTTGCCACAAATTGTGTCAGCTTGCTTCTTACTTTGTTGTTGCGTGCTTTGTGCGTCTTTTGTTGTCGATGCGTCAAAGAATTTGGCTCAAGTGACGCCTTTATATTTGCGCGCTAACAGCAGGAAACGAGGGGAGCACACACACGACGAGTACATCAGTGAGCAGACATAAGTATGTTTCGCTCAAGTGTATATAATAACGAAAGGCATGTCTATATGCGGACAATTTGCCTCATGATTTGAGCTCGCAATGAAATATGTTCAAGAGATGTGATAAGGGGATGTCTGGCCACATTTAGTATATAGTTTTTGAAAGAGATTATATCAAACAGCTGATGCAATGGAAGAAGAAATTCCTAATCTTTTATATCTCATTTGTATATTATTATTCATATAATAATCGAATTAAAGCTTGAAGAATGTGAAGATGAATTACAAAATATGTTTACAAAAATAGTATAATACCAGACTGTCATTATCCAAGCCTAAATTATATTTAATAAGTTTAATTTATTGTTTTTTATTGATAATACTATTTTAATAATAAGTAAATGTGTATATTTTAGTTTTATATATATCTTAAGACAAATGCGGGATATGCTCCGCTGAACTTTGCCTACGTTTCTTGGCAACTGAAAATTGCTTTAATTACGTTGGCCAATCAGATACGATTTGTCAAGATGAGTTGCTTAACTTTTCAAATTGTTCTGCCATCTAACGGCATTTGATAAAGTTGCTCTGTCGTTTTCCAACACTCTTTTTTTCGCACACTACGCAGATGTCAGCAAGTGTCAGAGGCATGACAATTGACTTTCTACGGTTGTGTAAATCGCATAAAAATTTTGTAGAGCTGTGAAAAAATACTCGAAAAAGAAACATTGAAAGACGAGACTTGCACAAACTAAAGCGAGCAATAGTTGTGACGATGAATTTGTTGAAAGAAAACACAACACACTCGGTTTGAGGAACGTTTCATTAAATTTTCTTTTTTCTTGTGATTTGTGAAACACGCACTTACACATCACACACACGCACGCATATTACGCACGTACAGAGTCAGAGAGACGGAGATAGAACTAGAGAGATAGATAGAGTGAGAGTTGACAAGCACTGGGAGTGCCGGAAAGGCGTGTAGTTTTCTGTCAGATATTTGCTCATTTTGAGACACATCAAGAACACACAAGTCTAGAGCAATTTGGTTAAGCACACGCCCGCGCATTAGATTCTATAGGATTTTTAGAAAATACTGCACTTGCGTGACAATTGAACTATATGTCGTATAAATTGTAATTGCGCCGCACTGGTAGCAATGTCAACTGCGCTGGCAGCGGCGGCAAGTGCAACCGGCACGTCCACCACAGCGCCGCCAGCAGCGACCACAACAGCCACGTCCTCGGCAACAACAGCCACAGCAACAGCAACAGCAACAGCAACAGCGACGGCAACTGCGATGGCAACGGCAACGGCAGCGGCAGCTGCTGCTACTGTAGCGGTAGCTGCAGCAAACACAAGACCCATGTTGCTGGAGCCCCTGCCCTTGCCGCAGATCGTGGAGCAAGCCTACGCAGACTTTGAGGCCGGCACAAACGTAAGTCTATGCGAAACATTGCGAACTGACGTAACCCGCCCCTCACCAATGCACCAACAGCAGCCGCCCGACCAGAAGGAGGAACCCCTCCAGCAGCAGCAGCAGCAGCAGCAGCAGGCGTTGAGTGTGGAAACCGACTCGGAAGCTGGCTCGGAGTTTCAATCGGAGTACCTTGACCCAAATGAGTTTCCGCTGCCCGGCGCCAGGAGGAAGGTGAAAAAGATGCACAAGACGCTGATGCAAACGTATCCGCGCCCGCCCGGCGGCTACAAATACTCGATGGGCTTCCTTTACAGCATCGGCAGTCACATGGCTGGGGTAACACTCGATATACCCACGCCCACATCCATAACGCCGCGCACATTGCGCACCTCGCCGCCGACGCCGCCCTCACAGCTGCCCCTGCTGCCCGCCGTGCCGATGGTGCCGCGATCCGGCACGACTTCGCCGAGCACGGGCTTCGGCGCCGCTACAACGGCTGCAGCAGCAGCAGCAGCTGCCGCAGCTGCGCCCGCGTCTGGCAATGCGAACCTATCGCCGCCTCAATTCATCTGCCCGGGCTACAGTGGCCCGCAGCGACGTCTGTGGCATGCCGAGAACGCCGTATGGCAATTCGATCGCAACTATCCGTACAATCAGGGCTACGCTTCGCAGTACGGCATTCAGATGATGCCGCTGGGCTTTGAGCAGCACGCCTATGGACCACAGCGTTTCATGTTTCCGGGCTATTATAACCAGACGGCCATGCAGCGCGGCGGCTATCGCCACGTCTCGCCGAACCTGTCCGCCGTCACCGAGCAGCAGTCGGCCAATGCAGAGCAGCAGCAGCAGCAACAGCAGCAACAACAACATCAACAGCAGCAGCAACAGCAACAGCAGGAGGTGGCCGCGGCGGCGGCGGTGGCGCAGGATGGCTTCAACAATGGCTATCCGCCGGTGGATCGGTACGGCCGTCCGGCTGCGCCGACGTCACGCGAACGCTTCGGTCCCGTCCGCCATGCGAACGGGCCAATGTCGTTCGCCCGCGAGTCGAAGACCTTCTACAATAGCAATGGCAACGTGACTATGGGTGCTCCGGGCACACGCATTCGGCACCCGTTCGATCCACGCTCGGGGCTGCAGCGCGGATCGCAGCAGCAGCAGCAGCAGCAGCAGCAGCAGCAGTCGTCCATCTCCTTGCACAGTGGACACAATGCCGGTGCCATGGAGCCGGGCAACATGAATCGGCGCGGCGGCTACCAGGGCAGCAGCAGCTACCACGCCTCGTCGGGCAGGCATCTGAAGCGCTCGAAGAGCCAGATGATCACAGCGCACAGCTCGCACTCCTCGGACTCCGCTTCGCCCTCGTCGTCGAAGACGCAGTTCGAACAGCGCGTGGAGACGGCCTCTTCGGTGTCGATGGCCTCGTACAACCATCAGCAGCGCAGCTATCGCAATCGCTCACGCTACATGACCCCCAATGTGGGCATGGAGATGGTGGGCCAGCATCGCGGCCAGCAGCCGCCGGGTAACTATCAGCCGCCGCAGCGGCGCATTCCCAAGTTCACGGAGATGCACCGCCAGCACACGCGCTCGTATCAGTCGCGTCACATGGAGCACGCTGGCTTTCCGGTGGGACTGACCCACTATCCGGAGGCGCTGGTTGAGCTGGATGACCAGGACTCGCCGGGCATGACGGCTGCCAGCAGCGGCACCTCGGACGGTGATCAGCACCACGAATCGGACTTCGGGCAGCGCAGCCCCGTCGAGTATTCCGTGCCGGTCAATGCGGAGTTCTCCTCGGACGCCGATCTGCAGGGCAACGCCCAGACGAATCTCATCAACTGCGGCGACTGCGACAGCCAGTCGTTTGTCAGCCTGGACCCGAGCTCGTCCAGCGACAGCACTGAGAGCGAGCAGAGCGACGCCTCGCTGGAGTCGATGGTGCGCAAGATAACCATCAGCTGCCTGGCGCTGGCCACCAGCGCTCAGATGCCCGACCTGAAGGGACCGAATCTGATACCCTTTGGGGATATGCATCACCTGCGGGAGTCTGAGCGCAAGTGCCAGCATGGCACCCGCAATGGCTTCAAGTGCTCCTCGCACTGCTGCGGCGACATGCTGGCCGAGTCGAAGGCGACGCAGCTCGTGCGACCCAGCGAGGCGGATGAGGAGAACTGCTCCGAGGCGTCAGCCATGTCCTGCGCCAACTCTGCGGCACGCTCCAGCCAGACCGCTCTGGCCGTCGTCGCCAAGGGCAGCATCATCAAGGTGGGCATTTCCTCTTCCGTTTCTTTTTGTTTGTTTCCGGGTTTGAGTTATCCCATTCACCTCGCCTCACAGGATCACATGCTGGACGATGATCAGCCGCTGACAATGCAGAATCGCTACTGGCACGAGTTCTTCGGCTATACGCCGGCCGATCGCTTCCTCAGCCGCACCAAGTCCGTGGAGATGAAGCGTCCGCCGCACTCGGTGCCGAGCCGCTCCAAGTGGGACCCGCTGACCCTGTCCATTTGGCAAAAGTTCCGCGATGCACAGCAAACTCGCCACATCTTCAAGACCAAGATGCGTCTCTGGCGCTTCATTTACAAGGTGACAATGGTGGGTATATCAGTCGACAGAGCATGTGGCTCACCACTGCTAATCATCCTCCTCCTCGTGCTTTGACAGGCCGTCTATCCGCGCTACGGTGTCTACTTGGTGGGGTCGTCGATATCATACTTTGGGTCCAAGTGCTCCGACATGGACATCTGTATGCTCGCCTGCACCAATCACAACATCGATCCACGCATGGAGGCCGTCTACCATCTGCAGATCATGCGCGAAATGCTGAATGCCACCGAGCAGTTTGAGGAATTCAATTTGATCGAGGCGCGCGTGCCCATCTTGCGTTTCACGGATCGCCGCCACAAGGTGGAGGTGGACATCAACTTCAACAACTCGGTGGGCATACGGAACACCCACTTGCTCTACTGCTACTCGCAGCTGGAGTGGCGCCTGCGCCCCATCGCCCTCACGATCAAGCAGTGGGCGCAGTATCACAACATCAACAACGCCAAGAACATGACCATCTCGAGCTACTCGCTCATGCTGATGGTCATACACTTCCTGCAGTTCGGCGTCAATCCGCCGGTCCTGCCGTGCCTGCACAAGCTGTACCCGGAGAAGTTTAGCATACTGCAGCCGAGCGACTTTGGCTACGTGGACATGAACGAGGTGATGGCCCCGTATCAATCGGACAACCACCAGACGCTGGGCGAGCTGGTGCTCAATTTTCTGCACTATTACAGCCTCTTTGAGTACAGCAAGTTCGCGATCTCGATACGGGTCGGCGGCGTCTTGCCGGTGGAGGCGTGCCGCTCCTCGAAGGCGGCCAAGAACGACATACATCAGTGGAACGAGCTGTGCATCGAGGAGCCGTTCGATTTGACCAACACGGCCCGTTCGGTCTACGATCCGGACACGTTCGATCGCATTCGTGCCATCTTCTTGGCCTCGTATAGCCGGTTGGACTCCACGCGCAATCTGAACTCCATTTTCGAGGACTACGAGGGTCCCACCATACAGGTGGCACCGCTCACCGAAGATTCCGACAACGAGTCGCCCCACATGCAGCCGAGCGCCACGTCGTCCAAGTCGAACAGTGCCCAGCCGTCGCCGCGGCATATGGTGGATAAGGCGACCACGGCGCTGTGGAGCGACATACGCACCAAGGTGGAGCAGTCCGAAGTGGTTACCATTGTGGAGAAGCATGTGCACAATTTGGCCAAGGAGGCCAAGCTCAAGAAAAATACGCGCGCCCCCCAATAATATAATAGACGCGAAACGAAAAACTGCGGCCACGCACCACCAACATCAATATCAAGCAAAGAAAAGAAAAGAAAAAGAAGAACAGTAACCAAACCCCATTAACTTCCCCCCCTTTTTCCCCTTTCCCATAAAACCGAACAAAAAAAAGTAAGGTCTAAAAAAATCTTAAAAGAGATGAAGAAGAAGAAGAACAATATAACCGGCCAAGAGTCATCCTCACGTAGCAGCGTTAGAGTTGAGGAGAGCGATCATTAGTTGTGCGCTAATGCGAGGCTGCTGTCCCATCCGAATGTGTACTCTTTTGATATAAACGATCGTAGTTTAGTTGCTTGTAGCTTGCACCGGAATAACACTTTTAAATTTTACGTTGGACACTCCACAATTTCGATTCTTGACATTTGCAAGATTCCTTCGCAGGCGATTGCCGCCCAGACAACAACAACAACAGCCAAAAAAAAAAAAAAAAAAAACAAAAAAATATGCAAACTCAATTCTAATCTTTCGTAAATGTGGTCGCAAAAAAAATCACTACTAGTACAATTACATTAAAAAACACAGCAAAAGTATCCAAGAGCAAAAAAATATCAAAATCGATATTCAAAAGAACGCAGAAAAAAATTTCGGAATCCAACAAAAAAAAAGAAAAAAAACCAAAAAAAAAGATAAAAGAAAAAGAATCAGAGCATAATAAGTGCCCAAACCAAAGAAAACTAGTACTAATCAAATAAAAAAGAATTATATATCAGAAATATATATCAGAAATCTCCAGAGAGAGAAACAGCCTAGGTATACGCTTTAGATGGATAGAGATAGAACTACAGGAGCTTAGCGATTTTGTACTCTTCTAATACAGATTATCACAGAAAACACTTTCACACATTTTTGTAGAAAACCAATCAAAAAATGTAAAAAATGCGCTAATGTCTAAACAAACTACGCGAAATGCAGCGGCCAATTCAGAACCTCATTCGGAATGACCCAAAAACCTTTCAAAACAGACAGCGCTGGAAAAAAAAAATAAATAAAAAAAGAAATCAACACACAAATAAAAACTAAAAAAAAAAAAATTAAAGAATATTTCTTTGATTGTGCAAAAGGCAGAATCGATACTATTTACACTATACATAGATAGATGTGTATATACATATGTCTATAAATGTTGCCTGAAAAACATGAATTATGCTTCAAGTTCAGATCTTAATTTATGTTTTGATTCTGATAACTGAATTTCTATACAGTTTTTGGAAGATTTTTTAAAAATGCGTGAAACACATTTTATTACTTTAGGCAATATTTGTGTAAAAAAAATTCTTAAAGTTCAGTCAACGTCCAGCAAATGGACTTCTCCAATTCGACTCGCTTCCATTGCACGGCGATTAGCAGCCTTGATTAATTCGCTCTAAGTCGCACATTTTGCTGAGCGTACAGTTGCTCTTTATAGAATATTTCCCTGGGGTTCGAAAATTGTCGCACATGCGGCAGCAAATTAAATCACAACTGCAAATGCAGTCGCACGCAACTGGCAGTTGGGGGTTGCGCGAGTGCGTGGGCGTGGCAGCCATATGAACGGCAATTTGTAGCGTACATCTGTCACACAGACACCTCCACACACACACACACACACACATACACACACACATAGAGATCATCAATCGAAATATGCGAGTGCGTCAAAAATGATTACATCAAATGCAATGCTCAATTTCAGTTGGTGGTTGCCATTGAGTAATTGATATAATGTCAGACGTTGTCGCCCACTTAATGTTCGAATTGTCAGCGGGATTAGTGACCAATGTGGAACAATGGTGGTTGGCTCTGTGAGCGTGCTCTAATGCCAATATTCGTTGCAATTGTTCGGCCGCTGGCATCATTATCATTATCATTATCGCAGCAGCTCTCGCCGCTCGATTGTCGCATTAATTTGTGCATATGTGCGAAATTCTTTTGGTAATTAAAACGGAACAGCTGGCCGCCGCTGCAGCCATCAATTTTTCATTTGGAAAATGTAATTAATGCGCGCCATTGTTAATGCCAGGGCATTTGCATACGCCGCCTCCGCACAAAGGACATTCAACACCTAGAGAAATGCCCAGTGATGGCGGCAAGAAACGGTGGCAAAACAAAAGCCAAAGTCTTTATGCATTCAAATTGAGATTGGAGTAAAAATTAATTTGACTGCAATTGGTGGCAGCAGCTGCAGCTGCAGCTGCTATTAAAATTCCTTTTGGCCAAATCCCTGGCCCCCACTCCGGCGCTGATCTCTGCGCAAATAATTACTCATTGTCATTCTAATTGGCGCGCGGGCGCTAAACGAAGGCAGGCCGTGCGACATTTTTGCCTGCTGCCCTAACTTGATTATATTTGTGAGCGATGAGCAAGCGAAATGGCAGAGAGTCAGACAAGGCTGCTGCCTCGATTACTTGGAATGAAGGCATGAGCGGGCGGGGCAGGTGTTGTTGGAGCATTTTGTAAGGCCAAACAATGGGCGTTAAATTAATACGCCTGAAAGGGGTATGTAAAATTTGACGTGTGTTGAAGAGGGGGCAGAAGGCTGTCTTATGATGAGCTGACAGCTGTGAGTAGGGAGAAGAAGGTAGCGAAGGTCTAATGATAATTCTATTTAGCTGTTGAGAGAGCTGAAGGGAAACTATCTGCTATTGAAAATATTACGAATATTGATGAGAGTTTTTCTGACAAAACTTCTCCAAAAATACAATTTCTATATAATATTTCAGATATAGATATTTAGTTATTATCTAGATTGATATAGATAATATGTATATGTATATAAGTTCTCTATGTGATATATCATATCCTTGTACACTGGTAGACAGTCTACATCAATCTATTTAAATTGATATGGATAATATATATATTATAAGAAGTTAGTATCTGTATATGATATATTGCCAGTAAATCTGTGGAGACATCCATATCAAGCTGCTTAGATTTGGATACAGCTAATATATATAAGATATGAAGTTAGTATGTCTATATGACATATCATATTGTAGCTACATCTATGTTGACAGTCCATATCCAATCTGCTTAGATTGATATAGATAATACATAAGAATTCGATATGCATATATGAAACATCATATATGGCTACATCCTGCTACACACTTCATATCAATTTGCTCAAGTGTATTTAATATTCGGCTGTTTTACGAGCTTTCAGCTCATTCTGTCTCATGTTCATTTATTGTGCTCGCATGTCCAAAGGGGCGGCTCGGCCTGCCGTTGCTGCCTCTGCTGCTGATGATCCCCAGTGGACGTTGGGTTATATTGTGCGCACGTAGTGGAATTTTCATTTTATGTCATTTCAATTTTGCTGCCTTCGGTTTGCTGTTTTTATAGACGCAACGAAAATGAATTGTACGGAAAAAAGGGTTCAATTGAAAGATGCAACAACAACAACAACAACAGCAATCAATTGCTCGTTGTCTGCCATTTTTGGCCTGTGTCTGTGTGAGTGTTCATGTGTGTGAGCGTAAGCGTTGCCTTTGGGACTTTGTTGACGTGCCATGAGATATATTGTTGTTTGTTTGTTCGTTGTTGGCTTGTTGTTGCTGTGTTGCTTCTTTTGTGCGAGTCTTTAGCTAGCTGGACAAAGTCCAAGCCAACTTGTCCAATCTCGGCCCATTGTGCATTAGTCATGAGCAACAAATTACCTGCGACATGTGAGAAACTGGCAGCCGAGCGCGTTGACAGCTCTGTGCCGGCCCCTCGGGGGGCACAAAGTGGCCACTGGCAACTAGCCACTGGCATGCCAGTGGTGCAGTGGAGTCCAGTGCTGTGGCCGCTAACAAGCTCACAACTAAAAACTAATCATTTAATTTTGTTTTCCTCTTTGCTCTTCTAATTGCAGGTAAGCTTATTACACTGCACTACACAACAGCAGCAACAACAACAACAACAATAACAGAAATGTATCGTAAGTGCTTGTCTACAATTTTAATTAGTTTTAAATGCAATCAAATGCACCACTCCCCCCTCCCCCTGCCCTCCCTCTACTTTTTTTTTGTTGGCCATCTGTGCACTTAGCCAAAATCTGCCTAAGCACATGAAATTTTAATTTGAAAACAATAAATCAGTTGGGCCGCGTGACAAATGTTGCCAACTGCATAATTTACGCACAACATTTACACACAGGCAAATGTGTGTGTGCGTGTGTGTGTGTGTGGATGTGTCGGTGTTGACTTTGCCGCACAATTAGAAACACATTAAATATTTAATACGCGCGCCCATGAATTATATGCATAAACATTGTTTTCAGCGCATTTGGCAAATATTTTTGTTTGTTTGTTTGTTTGCTTAGCCGCCTCCGCGGCGGCCATGTAAAATGCCTGATTAACGCGCTGAGCCACTTCGCGCATAGATTAAACATAACCAAAAATAAACACACCTGACACGCAAATTAATTAAATGTGCAAACAGGCGAGCTAAGCCACCAAAAATTCTGCATAAAATATTTGCAGCTTAATTTCATTAATTCAAATGGACTTTAAGTCGTGAAGAGCTGATGAGAAATCGGAAAACAGACATACATGCATATATATATGTAGATAGTTCGAGTTATTCTTTGTTCTGTGTCCTGTCTAGTCTGTTGCCTTAGTCGAAAAGCAATTTCGAGCTCTTTTTTATTGCGCTCAGCTCGATTTATGCTGCTCTCGTGCATATGTCGACGTTTTATGGCTGCGTTTTACAGTTCTGCTTTTTGCCAACTATTTCATTTCGGCTACTGTTTAGTTGCGGGCGCCACGCCCCAGCCAAAATCAATCAGCCAAAGCTCAATAAAAACCGAAAACTAAGGGAATGCGAACATGCCACAGACCCCACCTCCCGCCGCCCACTAACTCGCACAGCTCTCAAGCACATTTATTATGCATTTTTCATATGACAATTTTTTTAGCACTTCAAGTAGACCCATTTAAAAGCAACCACATATATATATCGAGATATATACATATATGAAGCATGCCATTGCAGGCTTTATGTCTGCTGCTGCAGGACATATTTGCGGTTGTGCGTGTAGCGAAACGTATAAAAAACGCAAATTACCCGCATTTTTTACAAGCGCTTTATTGAAAATTGAAATTTATGCGTCGCATCGTGTCGAGAGTACATTGAGCAACTGCATGGCCATAAGTCCCTTCATGTATTATAAATACATCTCCACACACACATACACACACGCATATATATCCGGTGCTGATCCCTGTCGTATCGCTGTCATCTCTAGTAGACACTTCACTCGCCATATCGATAAACGTGCTGGCACTTATTGATTTTCGTGGCTGGCAGCGAATTCATAAATTTAAATGCACGCCTCACATGCGCCAGTCAGGCCAGGCAGTTGGCGGGCACTTAAAGCTTGCCACGGCGAAGAAGCCACCGAAAAACGGAGGCATAAATCATGCAACTGCTGCAAAGCATTCATTTGTTTACATGCCAACCCGCCCCACTCACACCTGCAGTGTCTACCTGTCGTGTCGGGCAGAAGGGTTGCAAAACTTGTGGCATATCGCTTACGCCGTCAAGTCCAGGCGATCAGGCTCACGCCTCCTGGCAGCGCCGCCACGTAGTTGTCCTTTGGCTTTTCACACATTTGCATATCATTTGCTGGGCCGTGGGTGGATCTAAAAGTGTGGGCGTGCCCGGGCTGCTTATCGCCGGCGACACTTGCCTACCACTTGCCACTTGCAACTCGCCTCTTGCAACGGGGGCCGTGGCATTTCCGTTGCCTGGGCACGCGCTTGTTAGAAGCGAAGCTCTTAACGATATCGTGTCATTTTTTGCATTTCCTTGTGCATTGCTTTCAGTTTTTCCAGCGCTTTTCTGTATTTTCTTTATATTTGTTTTCTTTACCTCTCTCTTTTTTTCATTTTTGCGGTTGCCGCCCTCAAGTGTGCGGCGGCCTTATCGCGTGCGACGTGGCGGCACCTTCAGACAGTGGGCGCAACTGCAGTGGCGACGGCCGAAGGCAAGTGATTTTGGCCAAAGCGGAATTAAGCTCGGCTGCCGCAGCTCGCCAAATAAATCACATGGCAGCAGACAGCCAACCACAGAGAAAGAGACAGAGAGGGGTAGAGAAAGTGAGAGAGAGTGCGCATTATAATAAATAAGTCGAGTTGGTAGGTTTGTCTTGAGTTGAGCACTTCTCACGTGTCAGTCGTTATGCCGGGCCTCATCTGCAATGCAGTTGCAACAGCTTCGATTCTGGCCAAGAGCATTTGCAAGGTGAAGACGCTGCTGCAATTAGTGGCGGAGCACTTGCCGTGGCTCATGCATGTCAAGTGCGCTGAAAAGTATGCTACGAATAACTTCGAACCAGCGCGTTCAATTAAAACACGAGTTAGAGAGCGCGAGAGAAAGAGAGACAAAGAGAGAGAGAGAGAGAGAGAGCGAGAGACAAGTTGAGAACAGCAATTGCAACGCCTTGTCCAGCCACGCCCATGACGATGCTGATGGCTGTCCCTGGCTATAATGCACTGTGATTAATTTCAACGCCCAGCATCGTTTGTAACCCATTTGCATGCGCTGCTCGTGCCTCGAGAGTCGTGACAGGATAATCCCCGGCTCGTTGTCCCTGCGAAGAGTTGCTGCTCGCTGTCTGGCCGCTGTTTTAAGTAATTTTTTAAGGAAACCAAAGAAATTAAAAAAACCCAGAAGGATAAGACTTAAGGGTCCAGTCCACCTGGCAACCTGGCCGGCTCCCGCCCGGATCTGGATCCGGCTGCTGTGTAGCGAGACAGCGCGTCGTTTCGCAAAAATATTACAAAAAACGTGCCAAACGTTTATTTAAAAGGATTTATGTGTGTTACGTGCTAAATGTGAAATAATAATTTTTCTTACATTTTTTTTGCTATTTTTAATGCCATTTTTAATGCCGCCGCACATTGTACAATGCAATCTATGTGTGTGTGTGTGTGTGTGTGTGAGTTGTAGCCAGGATAGCAGCAGAGAGAGAGGGAGAGCATTTTGTGGCTGTGGCATTAACTCAAGTCCTTTGTCATTTTTATTGAGCTGGCGAACGCGTGAAATTGTTGTGGGCCGCCAGCAACGTGAAGCAACTCTTTGGCAGAGATTTCGCCCGGGCCGGGACTTAATTGCATTTGAAGTTGGCTGCCAGAGCCGGCCCATGGCAATGGCTCGGCCAGTGTGCTGTGTGCTCTTAAGTGCTGCGTCTACAGCCTGAAAGGAAAACTTTTCTTTCTTGTTGCTTTGCGGCTGCCAATGCCAATTTATGGCTCTCTATCTGCTTGCTTGATTCGCATTGAAATCGAAAATGCGTGGCTGGCTGGGGAATACAGCTGAACTGAGCCAACAATACGGACCGTATATATATATATGTGTATAGAGAGAGAGATAGACAAATATAGCTGAAGTCGGGGGCATTAGCTAGCTGGCCAGTCGAGTGCCAACTGAGTTGCTGCTACATCTTATTATTATTGTTGTTATTATATTTTCGTTTTTGGCTCGACTGACTCTCGGCTGGCGTGTCCTTCAGTGGTGCAGAGTCCTGCGGTACGTTTGTTTTGCGGCCCGCACGCATACAGCATAATAATTAGGAGGGTGTCCTGCAGACATGCTGGGCCGCCGCCGCCGTTAATGCGAGACGCAGTCAAACTGAGACAAAGACAATCCAGACACAGTTGTACAGTTCATTTTGCGGGCGCACAAAGTTTCTTAATTTTTTCTTTTCCCCAGCTGAGTGAAAAAAAAAACTTTTAATATGATTTGAGGCAGACATTGCAGCAGCAGCAGCAGCAAGAGCAGGAGCAGGAGCAGAGGCATCAGGAGTAGACGAGCTGCTTTAATTAAAGTGCCACATTAAAGTCAGTCGAGAAGTACCTGCAGCAGTGCGTGGCAGTTGCATGAACTTTGCCAGGCATAACTTATGCATACACGTTGTAAGGACATCATCATCCGAGACACGCCCACACACACACACACACACACACACACATGTGTGTGTGCATGCTTAATGTTTAGTTTTCTTTTGCCAGCTTCTTGGCAACTTTTCTCTCTTTTCGCCAGGCTTATTACCTTAAACTTGGCTAAGGTTGTTGACTGCTGCAATTTGTTGGCACAGACGACCCCTAAAACAGACCCCCCCCACTCTCTCTCTCTCTCCTTTGGGGCTTTTGTCCTTGGGGTGCGGCTCTTAGACATGTGCGGCACAGGCGAGCTTCAAGCATAAATTGAAATTCATATTCAAAATGTGTCTTGCCTCGCGCTCCCTCTCTCTCGCGCTCCCTCTCTCTCTCTCGCTCTCTCTGTCTCTGTCTCGGTGTCTGTCTGTGCAGTGCATTAGGGACGCCGTTTGCTTCTAATTTTCATTAGCCGACAATGGCCGTTTGATGTCCCCAGCTGATGACCGCCTGCATAGACTTGCATATCCTAGCTGCAGACAAGTGTCAAATGCTTTGGAGGCACTCAAGTGAAAGTAATCCTGCAGCGAGCAGGCACAAAGTTCTCTGCTTCTATGTTTTCTAATTCAATTACCAAAATGTTAAGTAACGAGCGGGGAGTGTGGAGTGTGCAGCGCTGGAGACGCCTTAGACTATGGCAAAAGTTCTCAGCCATTAAAAATAAAATGCATTTGAAAAGTAATTTTTTTTTTGCCTGCATGGCAACTGGCAGATAGTAAGACTATCGCTCGCTCTCTCTCGTTTTCTCTCTCTCTCTTGTTATATATCTTTATAGCATGTATACTTTAGAGTGCAGCTATTGTATATCCTCCGCATTTTACTCCTTAAAAGGATACATATTTGCAGCTGCTTTCCATTTCAGCAGCTGCTTTAAATCTTTAACCTCGTTTCGCTATGGCCAACGGACGCTGCTTGCGATAAATACTTCAATTAAATTGAATAAATCTCAGCTGCAAATGCCGGAGTCTAGTTCAGCTTGGCTCAGCTGTGGAGCAATCAGCAAACAGCCTGCGGTCATCATTAAATGTCTAATTTATTTCCAAACAACAACAGCAACAACAGCAACTGTTGCAAGCGAGATTCGTTATTACAACAACAATTTTCCATTTCACAGTTTTGGCCCCACTCCCTATCTCCCCCCTCTCTCTCTCCCTCTCTCTTTCTGTCTATGCTCTCGCTCATAAAATGTATTTAATAAAACGGGCACGTTTTCATTTTGAGTGCTGTAAATTTTAATTTAGTTGTTGCTCGTGCACAGCTGCGCCTGCAACGCCCACACGCTGCGTTCGTGTGGGCGTGGCCACATCATCAAAGCCAAAAACTTTCGATAGAGATCAGATCGGGGTTTGCGCCTTCATTAACAACAACAACAACAACAACAAAGGGAGGAGGAACAGGAAACGGAAGTGACTTGTAATGAAGCGCAAAGTATTTGCCTTGCTCTTTTCTTTTCTTTTCTTTTCTTTTTTTGAGTCAATTTTCGTTTCTTTCATCCGCTTTCCCTTTCTCTTACTCTGTCTCTTTCTGCCTTGGCTCATATCGCACTTTGGCAGTTGGGCTTTAATGAGTTTTATCTGGGCGACAGTTTTGACAAAAATTGACTGCCATTTGCTGGGCCGCGAGCTGTAAACAAAACTTGGCCCGGGCTATCAAACAGAAAATATGTTTTACTTAGTGTTTATTTATGAATATTTATGAATGCGACAAAAGTTGCCCCTTCGCAGCTCCGTCCCCATTCCATCCCATCCCATCCCATCCCATCCCACCCTCCCCTGCTACGTGTTTAGTTTGTTTATTTAAATGCGCCTTCAGCTATGCAATTGTATATTAATTCAGTCGCAACTTGGACGACACGAGCGTGCCAGGGGTGGAGGGCTGCTGCTCCTGCGGCCAAAGTTGAGAGCTGAGACAGCGACAAATGCTAACTGACAAGCCAATTTTGCTATTCTCGGGGCTTACTCCTAACAAAGTTCTGCGCACCCTTTGCAGCTGGCGGACTGGCAACTGGCAACTGGCAACTGGCAGCTGACATCAGCAGCCACAACAACTGACACACGTCGCGTCGCGTCGACGGCGGCATTATGCAAAACTGGCAAAAAGCCGAATTAAAAATGCAAATTTTGTGAGCCATTCGAATGGCATTTGGCTTTCACCTAGCCACAGCCAGCCAAACAGCCAAGCAGCCAAGCAGCTCGCACCCCCAATTTGACAGCGATTGTTGTCCAACAAACAGTTGTCACGGCAGTAGCCGCGCCTGAGCAGTTCCCAGCAGGCTTTTCAAGTTCTCTGAGTGCTGCAGTTCATTAAAAAGCCATAACAGAGCAACTACAACTGCCTTTAATATTGGCCATCAAATCTATGCCAAGAGCTATGTGTATCTATTAGGCAAGTTCTCTCAGTTGTTGTCAGCATGGCGAGTTGCTTTATAATCTGTTGACTCTGTGTAGCAAGTGGAGTGCAGACAGAATATGCATGCCAGTTCGTCTGTCGACATAAGTAACTCATATATTGCGCTGAGAGCTACTTACTTTCTAAAGCTTTTTATACGTTTTCGGCTGCTTATTTGTTTGCTTATTATATATACTATATTATATGTTCATATGAATATGTATATTTTTTGGTTGTCAGCAGCATTGTTGAGGTAACCAGCGAGGGAGAGGGAAGCAAATTGAAAAATGCCTGCAGTAGTTGGCTTTTCATGTGTGCTTGATATTTTCACTTGATTTTCCTTTCTGCGAGAGGCAACAAAATTGGCGTTATAGTGCCTCCGCCGCACTGCATGCCCCAATAAGTATGCATCACTTTTCGCTCTTCTTCTTTGGATTGGGCCTGGCTGATTGTCAAGTCTGGCGCATTACGTATACGCCGTGTTGTGCCCGAGCTCTTATTTTATTTCACTTTTTTTATTGCTTTCGATTTTCATTTCGACAGCGCGCACGTGCGACACTAAGACGAGGATGCTCCACTAAACTTTTCGACGATGGGCGGCGTAAATTTCCCATGGCATGATTTTATTAGATGTATATACATATATATATATATGTATATCTTTTACTTTTGCTTCGATTGGGTTTGTTTTGGCTCTGCATGAAATTCAATTTCCCATTTGCCACACACACACACACACACACAGAGGGAGTTGGTGCCTGGCGTGTAAATAGTCGTGACTCTATTGAGATATTCTGCAACCTTTTTGCATGCACATGCCGGAGAAAGAGAGAGCGAGAGGGAAAGGGAGTATGTGTGTGTGTGTGCGTGTGTGAGAGAGAAGCCAAAACAAATGTAGCTTAATCGCTTTCTGCTTTCTGCTTTCTACGCTTTCTTTCTTGCCTGCCTGCCGCTGTTATCCTTGGTGCGCCTTTCAATGGCTGCGCTTTATCAGCAGACGCCATCGACGCCGCCGATTTACTTTTCCGTTCAGCCAGGCCGCCCCTCGCTCTCCCTCCCTCTCTCTCCCTCTTCCTCTGTGTGAGTGGCTTCCTTTGCCGCAAAACTCATGGCAAATATTCTTGATTTTTATTGCGTTCGCTCACAAGTGAAATTGCTTAAAATCTATTTGTAGATTTTATTATTATTTTTGCAACGGCGACAGTTCCGCCTCTTTTTCCGTGTCTACTCGTTACTCTTCTCATTGTTGTTGTTGTTGCTGTTACTCTTGGCGTGCCATTCGGCTGCAAAACAATTTGTTCCCTTTTTGCTTGGCTACGTTTTGCTTTGGAGGCATTTTGCAGTTTGTGTCTTGATTTTCCGCACACACACGACAAATATTGTCCTTTTTTGTTCCGTATATCAGTTGCCGCATTCCTTTCGGGTTTATTACTTGGCTGCCTCTTTTTTTCAGTTGCTGCCTGGCTAGCGGATCTATTTAAATTCATTCAGTTTATTTGGCCAAAACATGCAAACATTTGCCCCGCAAGCTCTGGCCATTGTTTGCCTTTGCCTTTGCCTTTCTTCCTTTTTTTTTTTTTGGTTTTGGCTTAAGCATTTCTGACATATTTTATGTGCATTATCTCGTGTCCTTGTCAGCTGTGATTGCAGCGCTGCCATCGATTTATGTACTTCACTTTGCCGAACTTTAATTGACGAGCTGCTGGCATTTTCCCTGCGGATTTTTTATGCAATTTAATTGTGGGCAGCGCGAAGGCAGAAAGCGAAATCAACATTAAGCCCGTGAAATTGTGTTGAGTATAAAAATGAAATCAAATATAAATCATACGCACCATTTAACCATAAAAGGCATTCGGGCAGTGCCCTTCCGGCCCCGTCGCTGCGCAATGCCCAATACAATGGCCCATAAACGCAACGCTTTCAATATCACTTATAATGCCACGCCCCACCCACCCACACACACACCCAGCGCCCCTCGAGCATGCAGCCATTTGCAACGGAAATCAAGTCGCACATGCGAAAGTAAAAATTCAAACATTTTCTGAATACAAAAAGGAAACAGAAATTGAAAGAGGGAGGGATGGAGGTAGGAGAGGGAGGTAGGAAAACCAACAACATGTTTAAAGCGCAATTCTGCAACATTTAGCAGGGGGGATGGGGCATGGCCAAGGGGCAGGGTGGCACTTTAATGATATTTGCCACAGAGCAAAATCAAATCGAAACGACGATGGGTCAGTTGGCAAAGTGTGGAGAAAGAGAGAGTGAGAGAGAGAGAGAGAGAGAGAGAGAGAGAGAGAGAGAGAGAGAGAGGGCAGAAGCAAGGCTAATGAATGTTCAAAATCAATTACAAAGCGAGCCACAGCGAAAAAGGCAAAGAAATTGAAAAAGAAATTCGAAAACAAATCGAAAATAAAGTAAATATGCTAAATGTGTAGAAAATGATGATGATGATGATGCTGTTAGATGAAGATTGCTGTTAGCTGTGGCGATTTCCGTTAACAATTCAAAACATTTGACGCCAAGACAAGAGCTGACGGAGCAGAGAGAGAGAGATATGTAAATATATATATATATATATATATATATATATATATATATATATATATATATATATATATATATATATATATATATATATATATATATATATATATATATAATTCCTATAAATATCAAGCGGAATAGGTCGTTAAATTTAACAACTTTCGATTTTCAATTTATATTTTGTGCCACGCACTGTGAGCAGCTTTTATTGAACTTCTCTTTTCTGTCTGGCAGCTGGGACTGAGCCAAGTTAGCTGAACTTTAATTGTGTTGCGCTTGAATGTCTTTGTGTTTGCATCAACACCCAGCCATTTAAAGCCTTTCTTTCAATGCTCTGCTGCATACCTGAGGCGAGTCGCTCGCTCGCTAATAGTGAATTCAATATAATGACACATTTTATGATTGCATTTGCCCACCCACACTTATACAAATACCTACAGCGCAGGCAACTGCAGCTGGTCAAACTCACGTAGAGCTGATGGCATTAAAAGAATGCTCAAGTGGGGGGCGGGTCGGTTCTGGGGCTGGCCTCGAGCACCGAGCAGCAGAGTCAGCAAATTGTGGCATAAGGCGTTGCTAACGAGCAACCAATGATGGCAGTCGTTACTCTCTCCCCCAGCCTGCCGTGCGTCCATGTTGTGTCGTCTTACCTTAGCTTGCCTTGGCTTGGCTGTCTTGTCTTGTTGCCTGTCGATGGCTGCTTGCTTTGGGTCTGGGCCTGGGTCTGGGTCTGGGTCTGGGTCTGTGTTGTCCTGTTGTTTGCTCATATACACAATTACCAGCTAAGGCGATTTGCAAGACAACAACAACAAGAATAAGAGCAGCAGCAGCACCAGGTGTGGCTACTGGATGCACTCAAGTGTTGTTATGCCATTGCCCATTGTCCTGCGCATTGTCCTGTCGCCGCCGCCGCTGCCTGTTTGACAATGTTTACAGGTGCAAATTTCAAAGTGAATTGCTTTTCTATCGCTTGGAAAAGTGCTGCAACACGCAAGCATAACTAAAGCCTTTCATTTGGAGCCACCCACAGCCCCACCAGCCACTCAAGAGACAAGGGCTAAATTAGTTTAAGCTGAACACACGCACACACTCATGTTGAGAGAGAGAGGGGCTTTGTGGTAAATCTTTTACGCCGCTGGCACTTAGTAAAATTGCTAGAAAAGCTAACTTAAGCGGATTTCTATATTGTTTTGCTCTGTGTTGTGTGTTGTGGGCCTGACAGTTTGTCATACAATACCTGGCACGGCTTTAAGTGGCGCTTTATGCCATGCAATGATTGCCATTAAGTGCGTATGTGTGCGTGTCTGTGTCTGTGTGTGTGTGTGTGTGTATGTGTGTGTAATTGACAGGCCATTGTCTTGCAGAGTCTCTCTCTCTCTGTGTGTGTGTGCATTTTAATTGAATTCTGTGCACAGAACATTTATTAACAATAATTGCATTTCATATGCCAAAAACCAGACTGTCCGCAAGTGTCCAAGACTAATTTATCAATAAACTGTGCTGGAATGGCAGCACATGGACGGCATTTAAAGCCACACACACTCGCACAGAGATGTTTGAGCAAAAAGTTTGCAAAAATAATGAAGCATAGCTTGAGGCGCACAAACAAAACGTTGCACGCACGCAAATTGCACACAGGCAAAGCAAACAAGCCCACAACAACAAGGAAGCAGCCCACCTGACCACAAAAAATAACCATGCAAAGCATTTTGGGGCTCTTCCAGACAGAGAGAGAGAGAGAGAGGGAGAGACTGAGAGACGTTCGCTCCGGCTCACTGGGCTGCTGCGGGCCAAAAGGCAGCTCAGCGCAGAGTTTTGCATATAATGCTGCCAAAAGTAAAGGCAACCCTCAACACACACACACACACACACATTGAGTGATCAAGCGAGTTGAGAATTTTTGCTGAATTTGTTTGTGTCGCTGCGCCTCTCTCTTTCTCTCTCTCTCTATCTTTCTCTACCCCACTGCCCGCAGTCTGGGCGTGACCGAGCGCTTGTCGTACCCAAAGGATTACCTGGACTTGTGCTTGTTCCTGTCACACAGCCAGTGCCAGCTGCCAGGCACGCCCACTCTTTGCTGCTGGTGTCACGCACTTGCGAGCTCGTTTGCTCATCAATGCGACAGTTGCACCTACTCCCGACCCTTTGTTCAAAATGCAATTGCCTGATGCTTGCTTTGTGTTTGACCAGCAGCTGCGGCTGCCATTGCAGTTGCAGTTGTTGTCCAGAGTCAGGTAACTCTTTTACATTTCGATTTGATTTTGCAGCTTGACTTTGGCTCAGCTAAAGTAAAACTTTAGAAAACTTCTCTTAGATATATATATATATATATGTATACATTGAATCTATTGAGTGACCGCCCCCCTTTGGCTATTGCTCTTTTATTGATTTGACTTCTGGCAGTGGCTTTTTGCAGTTATTTATCTATGCATGGAGCGGAGCTGTAGCCAGTCTCGACGACTGTTTCAACGCATTTTTATGGCCGAAGTTTGTGCACCTGCCTCGTCGAGAGTCTCTAGAGAAATAATCAATTTTTGTTTAGTTTTTGCGCATAATCAAATTCTGTTTCGATTGCTTATGAGCGGGCATTGCTGCTGTTGTTGTTGTTGTTTGATTTGCATATTGCATAATTTGTGAATATTTAGCTCATTCTATTTGAAATGCAATTAAACTTGAATAACATTTGACATTTCTCTCTATCCACTCATTGCAGGTAAGCCGAGACAACATTCTGTACCAAAAAGAAGCAGGCGAGACAGGTTTGCTCTATGTATACATAGGACTACAGGCATATATATACATATGTATATATATGTATATATGTGTTGGAAAAGTTGATGATCTAACTTTCAAGTTGACTTGGCCAGTAATTTACACTAATTCACCCATCAGGCAGTGGAGTAAAGCTGAAAATGTCAGCCACAAGTCGCTGGATCATAAATCTTGGCTCGCACAACACAACGAAATACAGAGCAAATGCCGTTGGACGCGTCATAATTTAACACAGCAGAACATGCCACAGCAATGCTATTGTTGTTGCTGTTTGCTGCTCTGAGCGTAAAATATAAATGTCCAATTTGCGCAGCGTCTGCGCAACTTTGGTGCCAAATGATTAACTTGATTTATGCGTGCGGCGACGGCAAAAAACTTTCGCACTGCCACGCCCCCTGGCCAGGTGTTGCCAAGGTTGTTGTTTTCTTGCCCTGCTCCTCCATCTCCATCTTCTCCTCTCCGTTTTTTTGGGTTGCAAAGTCAACAGAAATATGTGTTTGGATGTCGCATAAAGCACACATTCACACACTCCGCAATGGCGTTAATTTCCTCGGCTGCCACTAACTTGATTCTCTATATTGCCACACTTTAACTCAAGTTCTCCCACTCCCTCTCTCTCTCTCTCTCTCTCTCTCTCTCTCTGTGTGTGTGTGAAAAACTACGCATAAGTCGTCTAACAAGCGCCATTAGTTGGCTGGCCCCACAGCCTTTGGCCGGATTCGACAGCTGGCTGGGTTCGCATCGGTCGCAGTGGCCTCATTTGTTTTAATGTGTCAATTTGTTGACATTGCCCCAACTGTCTGCACATTATATATATATATATACATATATATACAAATATATATATCTCGCATATATATATCCTTAATATATGTGTGTGCTCTGAGGCTTGTTGCGCATACGCCCCGTTGGCGGGAGCTGAGGCACACACCTGTAATCTGTCAGTCGACGCCTTTAATAAACGCTTAAGGCCCGCCGCCCGCGCTGGGCGTGGCTCGTTTCTGGCCACTTTGATTTAACATATTGTTCATAAACTTTGTGTGTGCTTTTTCTGTGCTCGCTTTTTGTATAGTTTCGGCTCGCGGCGGCTGTTGCTTTCGCTCTTCTCTGCCTCGATTTTTATCGCGTTTCGCTTGTGGCTGCTGCTGGCAACAGTTTTATGACTGCCAAAAGTTGTTGTTGTTGGCCATTTTGACATATTTCACGCTTTGGTTTTATGCTTCCTGTTTGCGGTGCCCGGCTCAAGTTTAGGCCCTCCGCTGGGCTCTTCTCTCATACATATTTGCTTTTTGTTCGACTTTTTGTACTTTTTTTTGTCTCGTAAAATTGGTTTTGTATTTATGGCTTTCAATTGGGGTTGGGGCTATGCTTGCTTGCCTCCCCTCCTTTCTCCCCCTCTCTCCCTCTCTATCTCCCTCTCTCTCTCTCTCTCTTATCGATTAGACTGTGTTCGCTACTCGCTGCTGGCCATTTGCAGCTTGTTCTGCATGTGTTTGAGCCATTAAAGTCGCCGTTTATTAAGTGCAAAATGAAATGGCCTCATTCGACAGCTTTTTTGAGTCAGCAAAACTTTGTTGCCGCATAAATTATAACATTTATTGTTAATGAGCCTTAATTCGCTTTGTCTGTGTCGCAGGCTGTGCCCAGCGAACGTATGCCCACTGCTGCTCAGATACCCTATTAAAGTTCTCTTCCTTTCTGTGAGCTGTCAAAATTTTATAAGCTTAAATTGTTATTTCTATTTGAAGTAAATATAATCCTGCAATTATGTAAACTTCTTTGATTCACTTTAGATCTTATTATCAATCATTTCTCTGCATTAATTCACTTGAATTCCTACTTCAATTATTTGAGCTGGCCAACAACAAAATGGCCCAAAGCTGCTTCAGCAACTCTTTTGAGACCCTTTGAAAGCCATTTAATTAAATACTTGCATGTTGCTAAATGCAATTCTCGGTGCATTCTATTTAAATTGCCTTCATTAGAGTGATAAAGCTGAAAGGATATAAAAACTAAATGTAAATGCAGCTTGTTTGGCCTAAGTGAACGCGTGTGTGTGTGTGTGTGTGTGTGTGTTTGTCTGGCATTTAGCAGCACGTGAGTTTCATTAAATAGTCGCCGTTTGTTGGCTGCATTACAAAATGCTTCAGCTATGCTGGGTTAGTTTTAGGGGTAGTTCCGAGGGGCTGCTTAATTGAGTTGCAAATGCCAAAGCGAATCGGCATAAAGAAGAACCTAATTGCCGGCCATTGTTGTTAACGTAACGTTAATGTTACGTAACGCCAAGCAATGTCGATTACGTTTCGCAACACTTAATGCCGCAAATGCTGAGCAATGTTGGCCAAAAACTAAGTAGTGGGCGTGGCACTGAGTGTGTAGTTTACGATGATCGTGCTGCAACACCTGTTAGCATTCATTAAAAGAGGGAACTGACGTCTCTCTCGCCCTGCCTCTCTCTCTCTCTCTCTCTCTTTGTCTCTCTTTCTCTTGTTTGTCTAGCTGCCGTCCTAATTTCATCGACGCCCTCACATAGCTGCCCGCTGTGCTCGCCTTGTTTTCCTCCTCTGCTTCTGCCCTTTTTAGATGTGTTTTCTTTTTTAGCCACGTTTTTTTTTTTTTTTGCATCCTGTGCTACGTGAAACGTTTGAGCATCGTAAAAAATTCGTCTGTGCTCACACTTGAGTCACACCGGCTGGGAAAACAGGCAACAACCCTCGCCCCAGAGTCGAAGTTCGCCTCAGTTTGTTTAGTTTTTTGCGGTTATCCGGCGTTTACATTGTCTAAACGCCCGGGCACGGCCAACAAGCGCACGGGATCTCATTTGGCAACAGCAGCGGAGCATAGGTGGTTCACTTGGCAACTACACGACCCACTCCCGAAACCACTTCCCTGGCAACTTTTTGTTGCGCACTTTTTATAGCATTTTGTTGAGCTGCGCCAGCACAGCTCACCCACCATTCCGCCCATAGGTGTTTATATACCCACCCACACACACAGAGAGTGAGAGAGAGAGAGAGAGAGAGTCGTGTGTGTTTCGGCTTACCCCCCGTTGTACATTTAATGGCGTTGATATGGTTTTATGACCTTTGTGGCCTGTTACACATACGCCCCGAAAATTGCATTGTTCGCCTCTTTTTTCGTTTCAGCTTCGGCTTCAGCTTCTGCTCCTGCTTCTTCTTGTTGTTTTTTTATTACATTTATTTTATGTTTTTTATGATTTTGCGCTTTTGTTTCTTATGTTTAATTTTTGTTCTGCGCCCACCAAGGGCCCATCATTTCTAAGTTGATTTTCTTGTTTGCCGCATGGGCGTAGTTGGAGGCGGAGACTCGAGCTGGCGCGGCTGGAGCTCAGGCGTGAGTGCTGCCAAATAATATGCCATTGATTCGAGCTGCGGTAAGCTGTCGCCTCCGCATACTCGATGCTCAGCTCACTCGGATATTTAACATTTCAACGGTTTTATGCAGTTGAGTGGTGCACATTTGCAACCACATTCACGCCCACCCCCACTGTCAACCCCAATTGCCATTCGAGTGTGTCGAGTGTTTCTTTCTAAAAACAAAGCGCATTCGCATTCGCATTTGCGTACTGACTGAAGTGCAAAGCGTTTGTAAATAAAAATGCAATTCGATTTTGTTTTGTTGTGTGCGCCGCTCGAGTCTGCTATGCTGTGCTGTGCTGTGTTGTGTTGTGCAGTGTAGTGCTCGGTTTTTGTTTGTCGTCGTATTTCAAATGTGACAAATTGAGTGCCCCAAAGCCTGGACAAACAACACCTGCATAGCTCTGTGTGTCTCTCTGTGTGTATCTGTGTGTGCCAGCGCGCAAAATTTGTTTGCATTTTTATAAGCATCGTCGGGTTATTGATGCCAGACAAGTGGGCGCACTCACCGCCAGCCAGTCAGCCAGCCAGACCTAAAACGTATAACCACAAAACGGTAAACATATATACACATATATATATGTATACAGATAGATATATATGCATTTAGAGCAAGCTCAACAAGAATTTTGTGAATTTTATTCCACTCTTCTGAATGACACTCGCAATACTTTCATCACTTTGGCTTTAACTGTGCTTTAGCTGAGTTTTTTGTGCTAAATATGAATATGAATAGAATATGTATATATGTATTAGTTAAGTAAAGAATTTATTTTAAATATTTCTAAAGGTTTTCAATTTGCATATTTGCTGAAAGCACTTCTATTGATTCGTATCAGTTTCAGTTAGACAAACTGATATATAGCTCGTCGTAAAGCATTAAAAGAGTTATTTAACGCGCGCACAAGTTACCCAAAAATAAAACCTGAAATTAGTTTGTTCGTGGCAATGTTGATTTATGCGACGCTGGCAGACAACTGTATAAGGAAATTGCGTGACTGGCTAATTGAAATGAGTAAGAAAGGCAGCGCGAGGCAAATGGCAGAGGAATAGAAGCTGACTGATGGAAGGAAAGATACCCCAGAACTAAAGGTGAATGGGGAAAGGAATGAGCAAATAAATATACATAGAAGAAGCCAAAGAAAGGAAGAGTTGTAGGAGATCAGATCAGAGTAAACTGTGGGAAGAGCTGAAATTTGTTTTTAAAATATATGTTTATATATAAAAGGACTTCAAATGAAAATTAAATTTGTTTTTCGATGATATTGCAGTAAATGTTATTTAAAAAAAAAAGATTTTTTCTGCAATATTTATCATAAAAAATCAATCTGAAGTCTTAAAAAAATAAGAATATTCTTAAGCAACACTAAGCACATTTTGGCAGTTCTCTAATTTATCCATAAGACTCTAACTAGCCAAGCAACTCAGCCAGAGCCAGACAGTTCACTAGCTACCGCTATACCTACCCAGAAGAAATATGGAGTAAAAGCCAAAAAAAAAGGAAAAGAAAAGAAAAGAACTGAAAAGGGAGACGCTGTCAAGGCGGCCACTTAAAGCGGCCCCAAAAAGTAGACTACGGAATTTGGCGTAGACTTTTTACGAGCGCATGCAAAGCCCAAAAGGCGAATATGGAAAATACACTCAGAGTGGTTTGCGGGGCTGCCAGCTGAGTGAAGTATGCTTCGAAATTCATGAGCCACGAAAACGCATAAATATCCAACTTTGCTTCGTTTTTGTTTTTCCCCAAACGCGTTTCTTTCGCTCTTTGTGTGTGTGTGACATGAATGTGGCAAAAAGCATGGCATTAGCTAAGCAGAGAGCGAGAGAGAGAGAGAGAGAGATAGAGAGAAAGTCAGCGAAAAAAGAGCGCACGGCAGGCAATTTTATGAAAATTATGACAATAATTGTCATTAAATCAAAAATGCTCAGTAATTGTCTCATAAATTTACTATGCAAATTGTGTGGTGGGCGGAGGAGGGCGGGAGGAGCGAGCGGACGAGCGAGCGTTCGTTCGAGCGGGACGGGTGTTTCGTGCTGGTCGTCGCAATTTTACGATATCAATAAAAACGTCGACAATATAAACTTAACTTTGGCTTTTTCGGCCGTGTTCTGGCAGTGGCATTAAAATTGTATGCAGAGCATATTTCTAGGCGCACGTTCGACTCGCTGCCACAAAAGTTTTTACGATGCCTCATAAAAGCGTCCAGCAACTGACCCACCCTCACTCTCCCTCTGCCTCCCTTGCCTTAACTAAGGCCACCAAAGTGCTCAGGTACAGAGTTGCTGTAAAGGATTAGATAAGCCGAGACTTGGCTGGCATTAAACCTAAACCCAAACCCAAGCCCAAGCCCGAACCCAAATCCAAACACGAACCCAACTTGGCTTTTATGCCTATGCACTTGTAGTTATGGACGCATTAAGCACACAACTCCTGCCTACCTGCGCTTTAAGCCCAGCCGACGATTAAAGTGCGGCCACGCCCACACCGCCGCCGCTGCTGCACACAAATTTACACACAGGCATGTCGGCACGCCAAGGGGCGGTGTTCACAGGAAGCCGCAAAGTGGCTTTTTAATGCACACAGCAGGATCTGGCCGAGGCCAGGACATTGCAGCAGCAGCAACAAGCAACAACAACAACAATATGCAATTATATAAAAATCAGAAAACGTTCGCGTAAAAAATTTAAATAAATTTTTTGCTTACTTGGCGCGACTCAAACGCTGTGCGTGTGTGTGTGTGTGTGTGGTTTGTTGTGTTAATTTAATTAAAGCCTGCGTGTATGTGTGTGTGTGTGTGTATGTGATGTAAAGTATGCCTGTTATGAAGTGCCAAATTGTTGGCCATTTGACTGCACAAAAGCGTCTGCAGAAATGAAGCGCAGACAGAACATTAACATAATTGAAACTGACGCCGCTTGGCTAACACTTTGTTGGCGCTCGCTCAAGGTCAGATTAAAGTCGCAGCATCTTGGCTGCGTCTCCCTCTCTGTGTGTGTGTGTTCGTGTGTATAAATATGGCAGCTCGACTGTCGGCCATTTTGCCACTGATCCCCTGTGTCAAATTTCAAGCGGAGAAGCAACAATGTGTGCGGCTTAAGCAACTGTTGTTGTTGTTGTTGCTGCTGTTGTTGTAGCGTCTGATTTCACACTGTATGCGGAGCGCAGCCGCCTTCATTAATAATTCAAGAAGAGTCGGCAGTGGCAAAACCTTTTTCTCTACTCCATCAATAGCAAAAAGTATAAAAAAAGACGAGAAATCCTTGCATATATTGCTATAGATCCATATGTTTTGGGCCTGGCCTCGAGTGCATTAAAGTTGGCTACGAAAAACACGTTTAGCAGCAACTGATTTATGTGCTTATTGAAGCCCACGGTGCGAGGCTTTATTAATTTACACTTTGAGCTGGTGTTGCCTCCGCCGCCGCTGCTGCTGCTGCTGCTGCTGCTGCTGCTGCTGCTGATGCCTCTGACAGTTATATAAATTATTATGTTTTGCTTTTAGCATGATTGAAATGAAATTAAACTGCCTTTGTCAGCCATATGTGAGTGTGTGTGTGTGTGTGTTGTGTCTAACAGCTGCCTGGGACATGTGCAGACAACAACAACAACAGTAGATAAACTAGGAAGCAACGCTGGGGCGATAAAATTTCATTTGCAAAATGAAAATTTACTAAAAAAAGGCAGAAGAGAGGAGTAGGAGGAGGCAGACAAAAAACTGGGCAAGTGAGTGAGACAGCCAAAGTGGGTGATAAACATATTTCTTTATAAGCATAGGCACATGCCCACATACATTAATTCATATGCGGAGGGGCTTGGGGAGGCGTGTTTATGGGGCCTTTTAGAATACTTTAATCATGCGACTGAGACACTTTCGTTTTCTTGTAAAGTGGTTGCTTGAAGGCATTGTAGAGTTGGCTTAAAGATAACTGATATGCCTAACTGACATACCTAGATAGAGCATTCCATTGAAAGAACTCTAACTCGTGTGCCTAGCACTGATATACCCAAGTGATACACTAACTGATAGACCCAACCGATATGATGCTATAGTAGATGTAGCATTCCATTGAAGGAACTTCTATTCCTATACCTGGCACGAATATACCCAACTGAATACCTAGGCTGCGCATTCCAATGAAGGGAACTCCGACTCGCATACCTAGCACTGAGATCCCCTACTGATATGCTTAACTAATATACCCAACTGATATACCTAAAAAGAGAGTTCCACTGAAAGAATTCTAACTTTGACTTGCTCAAGAGAAAAGGCATTCTCTACCCATCTCTCTACGCCACTGCTGTCTACAACTTGAACATTTATAAAAATCAAATAAAAACCGAAATTCTCTTAGAGTATTTGACATTCGTTAACACATCCTGCCACATTATATAGACATCCAAATATATAAAAATATTTTTTTATATATTTGATTCATTGTCAAGCGCAGAGACTCGCGCGCGATTTTTTATGTGCGTTTGACAGGCAAAACCTTTTAAATCCTTGTTAACTTGTCTAAATGCGCAGGTTTTTTGGCACCCATTCATTTGTACATGCGAGTGTCTGCATGCGCATATATCCATTCATATATATATGTATAAGTACATATATAGAGTCCTGTGCTCCTGGGCGCTTTATGTCATCAGCAGCTGAGCAGCAAATAAATTGAAAAGTATTCGAGTGCCTTTGCCGCCACTCACATAAAGTGAAATTATGCTGATTGTTCAGAGTATGCGACATGCAAGGATATTCGCATGCGAGCCGTAAGCAGCTTATAGATCCAAACAGATTTGGCTCAAGCACTCAGCGCAAGCTATGCAAATTAGCAGCGGCTTAAGCACAAGCCTTCCCTGATGAACTAGAGCCTGCTAGCCCATCGCTCGCCTCTTTTTTTTCTAGTTCAATCATAATTAAAATCAAATAAAGCAGCCCGAACAAAGCGGAGGACGCAACCACAATATAGAGATTAACTAGATGTCAGATGGCAAATGAAATGCAGCGCTCTCTCTCTCTCTCTCTCTCTCTCTCTCTCTCTCTCTCTCTCTCTCTCTCTCTGTTTCATTCAGTCTTTTTGCTGGCAATTGCAATTGGCATAGCAAATGAAAGTCTCTCCCAATGCGGCATATAAATGAACTCATTATTATAGAGCCTCGGACAGTGGCAAAGACAATATTTATGCTGCGTCTTAGGCAGTCGCAATTTAAGAATTCTCCGAGTATTTTTCATTAATTTGGGCATTTAAATATTTACACAGTGGCACATAATTAATTGCCAGGCGCCTCAAGTGGCTACAAAAATGCGTAAATTATGCGAAGCTGGCGACGCAGTTCACACTTAAAGCGCAGAGTGGACGGCCTCGACAGAGGGGTGGGTGGGTGGTTTGGAATGCCAGTGAATGGCCGAAGGTGAAATTTATGCGCCGAAATTAATTTCATGCAAAAACAATTAAGTTAATTTAGCAAAAGGCAGCAGCGAGCGAGGCGAGCAAAAAGCGCAGCGCAGGCACAAAAATCAGGCAAATGAAATATAATAAACTTTGCAGCAGTCGAGCGGGGGCGAGTGCGGAGGGGATGAAACGAGCTGCCAAGCTGTAAAGGGGTTGCTGAAAAAGGGCTTTAAATTTCCATTGCTATCTGAGTGAGTGTGTGTGAGGGTGAGGGGGAGGTAGGTGTGAGGGTGTGCGTGTAATACAAACGCAATTAAAACACACTCAAGAGGCGCAAACAACAGACAACAGTGGCTGCCAACAGAAACAGAATGAAACGACACCGTAAAACATTTAAATGCCGAATAGACAAGGCAACCAAAAGTGCCAGCTGTAAGCCGAGTGGAGATGGATGTTGGCAGCTAGAGGTAGTTGGGTGCTATACAAGGGCGGCTGCTGCTGGCCTGAAATTTCGCTTTCGAATTGCGCTGGCGCGTGAAATATCTGTATGCGAGAGGGCAGCGAAAGGATTGCGAATATGCCGAGGCAATGCATTTACCATAATAATACAAGCGAAAAAAAGAGAAGAAGGAGAAGAAATGTTTCATTTGCCAGCAACAAGACAGATTGGCAGAGCGCACATAAAATACCCTGAACTGGAACTGTATGCCAGAGTGTGGCTAAAATAGAGTAGACTCATATGAGAAGAGTTAAAGAAAGGCTGAGCTATGTATAGTATAGCTACTAAGCTAACTATATCATTGATACCAAAGACTTGCCTATTGCCTATTTATGCTTCTACTACACTCTACTCTCAACATAATTATAAGAGCCTCTCACTAGAGTATACTCAAAAAAAAAAAAAGTGAAATTTAAAACGTTTACAAAAAAAAGCAAAAACAAACTCGAGATGAAAGCAACTGGCGACTCATTGGACGCTGGAGTCATTTATCACGCGAATGTCAAGTCGAGCAAGTGCTCAAAATGCTTTTTAATTGCATTTCAAATGACAGCCAAGTGCTCGGACCACTCAAAAAGCTAGCGGGCCGCTTGGCTTTGGCGCCATCTAGCGCCGGGCAGGGCCAATGCTGAGGTGTTAAATGAAACGTGGAACGAAAGCAGACGCTGCCCTGCTCTGGACTGTGAGTGTGTGTTGTGTGTGGGAGTGTGAGTCTTAGGGCTTAGAATGACATTGACACAACCCCTAGGCATCGAGCAACCCTCTGCCGGTCCGCCCTTGCCGTCCTTGCCGCCTGCTCCTGCTTAGCTAAACCGAACGGTTTGGCTTGCAACTCACAAGCGTGCAATAAATTTTTCAATGTCATGCGTCTCGTGCGCGCAATCTATATAAAACAACAACAAGGACAACAACAACAACTACAAAGCAATCGCACATGGCAGCCAGACAGCAACAACACCCGCAACACATTCTCTGACTGTTGCCAATCTGGCGACCGCTAAGCACCCAACAGCAAAACAAACTTCCAATCAGACCCAAGCCAGGCTCCAGTTGCTGCCTGGACTGCCTCGACTGCCTCGACTACCGACTGCCTGACTTTGTGATAAATGTGCTCCAGCTTTTTGTCTCTTACTTCATTTGAAGTTGTTCGCCTTCGCTCTGGCTGGGCTGTGGCACTTGGCTTGGCTTGGCTTGGCCAGCAGCAAGCTAGATCTATATATATATATGTATGTATGTATGTATATATGTATGTATGTATGTATGTATGTATATCTGCACGTTCTCTCTCCAGCTCTTAGCTTTGAAAGTGTTGAAGCAGCACTTTGGCAGCGCATCAACGCCAACGAGCTATGCTCTGTCCCTCGGCATATTTGCTTTTTATCTGCGCTTTGCATGCGGCTGGCTGGCGGTAGGGAACTCATCTCATCTCGGCTGCCGCCGCTCAGCGTAGTTTTTCTTGTGCGCAAGTTACATTTTTAATCGCGCCTTTGAGACTTCATTAGTGCAAAGAACCCGGAGAAACGCAATATGAATGGCTAAAAGCAACTGCAGCAGCAGAAGCAGAAGCAGCAGCAGCAACTGGAACTTTGCTGCATTTAGGTTTGGGGTTTTTCGGTTTTTGGTTTGAGCGCGCGCGTCTGGAACATGTGCGCGACTCAAGAGCAGTTGCGATGCTGCTGCTGCTGCTGCTGTTGTTGTCTGCCAAATGGCGCATGAAGCAGCAGCAGCAGCAGCATCAGCAGCAGCAACATCAACGCCAACTCTCTTATAGCCGCTGTCTGGCACTTGACTCACTCAAGTGTTTTTTATAACTCCTTTTCTGTTCAGGTTTAAATGAAGTGTTTGTCTTGAGCTTCAAGTGTGGCGTGTTTTGATTTTTATTTAAACTAAAGCAACAACAACAACAACAACAACAACTGAAACAACTACAAGAACAACTTTCATCAGCGTCGCAGCTCGCTAAATGCCACTCGAACAATTTATTGTTGATATTTGCGCACGCACTTCAGCAGCGCTGTTCGCTGTCGACGTCGCCGTCGCCGTTGCCGTCGCCGTCGCTGTTGTCGTTACACCTTTCACTTAGGCGCGCTTGACAAGTTCGTCATTGTTGTGCGGCGCACATGTCGTATGCGTGCTACGTGACTTCTCTCTGTACTTGCCAAAAACATAAAATATGCATAAATTCCAACATGCCGACGACTGTCTTGGCTGTCGTAAAGTGCAGGAAGAGCAAGAGCGAACAGGAAGCGAGCGAATTTGCTGAGCTGCGGAAGTGCAAATGCCTTGCGACGAACTGGAACAAAGCTCCAGCAAGAAATAATATTTTCATTTCATTTGCAGCTTATTGACAATTGACATGAAAATGGGGCGTCTCCTCGCGCTGCTCGCTACTCGCTCCTCGCTGTGCTGCTCTGCTTTCCTCGGTGTTCTTCTTGTCGTTTTTATGCTTTTGTTATGCGACTGCAAATAAAGTAATAAAAGCAAAAAAATAAAATAAAACCAGCAACGATACAACATAGCCTACAACCAACAACCAACAAGTTTGCCAGCGCCAATATCTAAAATTATTTAAGCTGCCGACACACAACATTGACATTTGCTTTTTTCACTCATACAAAACATACATAACTTTGTGGAATATTCTTAATGCATATTCAGTTGCGTGCTTCGCGTATAAAACAATTTTATTCGACTCTTTTTATGCATTTTGTTTCTCATCGCACGATTTGCAGCGTCATGCAGCTGGCTGGTTGAGCGAGCGACACTCACGACATTATTATGTAACAAAATGTTCGTTTATTAGCCATATATATATATTGCTATATCATGCGGCTTAAAGGCGACTTTGAGAAGGATATTCAAATTATGATGTACTAGGGAATGAGGCAGTTAGGGCATATATATAGAGAGAGTATTATATATATATCTCTAACAATTTAAGTCTTAAATCTAGATTGAAACATAAGGAAAGCAGTTTAAAGTTCTCACTCTCCATTATGTCGCCTTCCATTATCCTTTCATTACACTACTGCTTAATTCGTATCCTCATTTACCTCTTCTTCTCTCTCTTGAGCAACTACAACGCAAACGTCTTGCCTTAAAGCGCTTTGAGTATTTCGCACTGCTGAGCTGCATTTAATGTGAGAAATCTGCAGTTGGAATAGAGCGCAAATACCCTGCAAATCGGGGATTATATTTGCAGTTTCACGCAACACTGCATCAAATTTGTTTATTTTTATTTCTTTCCATTTGTCTGTTGAGCTCTGCTCCACTCGGCTTTGATATCAAATATGCCAGCAATCTGTCTGCATTTTAAATGAAACCGAAGAAGATTTATTGTTTGTGTCCAATAGGAAGCCCGCAGACCGAGACTGTCTCCGTCTCTCTCTTTCTCTTTCTCTCTGTGGAGGTGTCAAGTGCAGCGATGTAGCATAAATTATGTTTTATTGAAACTGATACTTTGACAGCAAATCTGAGCGCGTACTTTTCAATCAGCGTGCGGCAAACTGTTGCTGTTGCTGCCCAGCAGTAGCAACGGCAACGGCAGCGCAGATAAATCACAAGACGTCCCGAAGCGCTGACTAACTGCTGTCGCCGACTAGCTGAGCTCCATAATTAATTAGCTTTTAATGCTGCCGTCGCGTCGCGTCGCATCGCATTGCATCTCATCGCATCGTATCGGACATGAAAGGTTGGCAGTTTGAGTGCATTTAGTCAAACGGAAAATGATGCCAAGGAATGCCAAGGCGAATGCCAAAGAAAATCCTCAAGCGCAGAGCTGTGATTCTGACAAGCCAGACAAACACACACACGCATGCGTAGTGGGAGAGGGGAAGAGGAGAGTGGGGGCAAGCACATAATGCTTGATCCTTTGTAGACATTTCGTTAAAAGTTAGCAGGCGGCACATAGCTATAGCTATAGCTCTTGCTAGTAGCTATAGCTGTAGCTGTAGCTGTGTCTGAAGCAAAGCACTGCCAACAATCAAATCAAAAGCAAACAATGAACAAAAATGTAGGAAAACATAACCAAAGATAAGCGGCTTGCAGCGCTCAAGCAAAAAAGATGGCGACAACGACAACAACAACAACAACAGCAACGAGGACGAGGACGACGACGACAACATTGTTGTAAACGGAAACGCAGACATGGAAAAAAATGGCAGCTCGAAAGAAAGAAAACACGAACACAATCCAATTGAAAGGGCGGCGGGGTGGGTCTGGGGGTGTGTGTGTGTGTGTGTCCTTGTGGTCGGGCAGCGCCTGTTGTCTGCTGCAAATACCGCAACATGTACTCAAGCAGATAATGTTAAATACCACTCGAGCAGCAGTAGCAGCAGCAGCAGCAGCAGCAGCAAAAGGAAGCAGCAAATCCATGTAACAACAAAAGACATAAGCGAGAGAGCCAACAGCAGCAGCTAAAAGGACACCAGCAAAGGACATGGCCAGCGTAAATGCGAAATGCGAAATGGCCAAATGGCCAAACGGCGAAATGGGAAAAATGAAACCGAAAGCTCGCTCGCTCGCTCGCCAGTCCGCTCCAGCACAGACAGCACAAAAGTTCAAAGACTCGCAACGGCCCAAAAAACTGTTGCAATGACCGCCCCGCCCCGCCCCATCCCGATCCCCCGAAACTAAACTGAGCCTGGGCCGGAAAATTTAAGCGCAACATTAAATAATTTACAAACAAACGGCGCAACATTCGCCTTAATCGCCGGAAATACCCGAGCAGCACAAGCACAAAAAAAAGAAAGAAGATGAAGCGGCAGCGAGCGGCGAGCAGCGGTGGGCGCTGTGCCTCAACGCATGTGCAACTGGCAGGCGAGGCTGAAAGGAAAATCAATAAAACGTGCGAGGCGGCTGGCTGGTGTTGCCGCCACTTTTACTTTTTGCCATTGCCAGCGCAAGATGCGACACGGGCAATGGCAATGGCGACGGCGACGGCGACGGCAACGGCTGCCAGGACAAGCAGCTTCCGCTGCCGACGTCGCCGTCGCCGTCGCTGTCGCCGCTTTGTCATTTGCTTAGCCTGCAGCTAAAATCGCCTGTCTGCCAGCCTGTCTCTTTGTCGCCGTAGATACACACACATTGAGAGTGAGAGAGGGAGAGAGATAGAGAGCGCTGCTTGGCTTAGGTGTGGCACATGGCAGCTGTTGCCCCTCAGCCGGGGCTACAAAGTGCAACAAACCGAATTGAAATTGTCCTGTGTGTGCTGAGGGGGCTTTTTGCATATTTTTTAAGAAAAGCCAGCTCGTGAGCTCGTTCGTTGGACAGTCAGACAGTCAAGCGTTAATCTTTGAAATAAAATATGTATTTGTTTTCAAGCAGCAGTTGAAGCAGTGGCAGCAGCAAATCGCTTGAAGCGAAATTCAACCACCAAAATGTGTTGCATACTGTGGAGCGCAAGGCGCGCGCTCTTTGCGGCATTTTGATTATCTTTGACGCAAAGCGACTTTCCATAGACTTTGCATACATTTTGGCACAGCAACAAAGCAAAAAAAGAAAGCCTATGCGTGTGTGTGAGTGTGTGTGTGTGAGTGCGTGTGAGTGTGGGTGTTTGCACATGTTTTTTTTTCTTGGTATCTTTTACTTAGCTACACACTTCTAAGCTCTTGCAAATTGACAAAGAACTTCACATTGCTTTGCCACCTCTACCCCTCTCTACCACTCTCTGTCTCTCTCTCTCCCTCTCTGTCTGTCTCTATTGCTCACTCAATTTGTGTTTGATTTTTTGGGGCTTCTTTTTGGCCAGGTGCTTCGTTTTGCGTTTCTTCGTTTGCCTCGCAGTCAACTTTATTTGCATATCAACTATGTCTGTGTTTGCCTGCACGCCAGCTGCTCTGCATATGAACGTGAACGTGTGTATGTGTGTGTGTGTGTGTGTTTGTGTGTGGGCATGTATTTGCGACGCGCGCTAACATTCTGTTTGTATTTCATTAATATTGCAGAGGTGGCGTTGTTTGAAATCAAAACATAAATATTAACATTCATGAATTGAAACTGAAATTGTATCGCCGTGAGCGCATTTCCTGAACCCATCGCCAGCCCTAACCCCAATGCCCAATCCCAATCTGAATCCCCAATCTGCAATCTCCAATGCCGAAGCCCGAGTCCTCAATACCCGCAGCCCAGACCTTTAGCGACGCTGTGCAAAAATGATATAAATGCCGCCGCACAAGCCGCAAACCAAACAAATAGCAGACAGACATAGACACACACACACACACACTCACACACACACATGGCAACACATGCAACAATATTCAAGCGAAAAACCAAAAAATGTAAATAAAATATATAAAAAACGCGGGCAAATTTAAATTATACTGTGAAATGCAAGGCAAATATTTTCGTCTAGCCGAGATCAGTCAGCTGGACAGCTGCTTATGCATACATCAAGCATGCGCCCCATAGCCCCCGAGCGACACGCACACGCACACACACACGTCCACGGCCACGCACACACTCAACTGTCGCGTGCAACGTGCATTTGTTGCCGTGATTTGCTTGTTTTTCATTTAACAACCACATTTTGTGGCATGCACAAGTTTTGTTTTATAATTTTAAGCAAATATCAGAGATACCATTCGCTGATATCCCCCGACAGCCAGACAGCTAAGGATATATGTATATATTTTTGCCGCTTTTAAATAGCAATTGCTGAGCGATTTAATTAATTTGATAATTCCACATAAATTTGCATTTATATTTAATAAAATGTCAGTGCAATTTCAGTTGATTAAACATAAATCAATTTAAATTTGTGTTTTAAAAAGGAGAAAAAGAAACTTAACTTGATTTTATTATTGAAAAAGATAATAAACCGTTCTCGATTTGTATTTAATTTGACCATTTAGTCAATAAAAGTTATATAAATAATTATTATATATTTTTAAATAAATACTTATTAATTTTAATAATTATGAAACAGAAATAAATAATCTTAAATTAGTTTAAAAAGTGATACAAATATTATTAAATTAATTTGAATATAGAAAAAAACATATTCAAATTATATTTAACTTAAATCGAATTCTTAAAAGTTTTTAAATATATTTTCTGCATTAAATAAGTATAAATATAGATTGATTATAATGTGTATTCAACACAGATACCTTTTCTTTAATATGTAAACAATTGGCAATAGAAGTGTTCAATTTGCTGCTTAAATATCATAGAAATCTGATTTATTTATTGAAAAATAAATATTTCTTGTCACAATTTACTAATTTCCTTCATTTACTGCTCTTCTCTTTGCAGGTATGTCCACTGGAAGCAAATGTCATTTCAATGTCCACTCGATGTTTCATCAATGTATATTTCTCTGCACTCTCAACAACACTCATCATCATCCGTACACCCCTTTCATTTGTACTAACAAAATCTTTTAGTTCTTCTGTAGTTTGTTTTCGCTTTAAAAACTAACCAAAGCACTGAATTTAGTCTGGTCTATGCCTGCCCTTTATATGTATGTGTATCTAACTGTAAGTCCTCACACTCATCTTTCCGTTATTGTTGTTGTGTATGTGTGTGTGCGTGTGTGTGTTCTATGTGTTGCTGCAAATTGTGGTAAATATTTAAACGTATTCATTATCATTTTGTTTCATGCCAGCGCGGAGAGCACAAATCTGTCAGAGATTTGCGAAACCGCCGAAAACAATTTGTGTGCTTAATTAAAAATTTAAATTACATCAAATAGTTGGGCGTGGCAGTGGCACTGGGAGGGGGGGAGGAGAGACGAGAGAGGCGCCCAAGCAACAATTTGTGCGTGTGACAAATTTACGGCAAGACCGAAATAATGTGCCCTCCACTGCCATTACAAGTATGACATGCATTATGGCCAGAAGAAGCGTGGCGTGGCGTGGCGCGGGGTGCACAGGCCCGGGCAGGCCACATGCTGCCACACTAATTTGTGCATTCCCAAGTTGCAAGTGCGAAAAACAAAACGCTGCCGCCACCAAGTTGCAGGCTTGAAAAGTTTGCCCTCGTCCTAGTCCTGGAGTAGGTCCTCAGCTGCGAGCTCCTGCAGCTCCAGCTCCCGCTCCCGCTCAGCGAGTGCCACTGCTCTGGCTCCTGCTCGTTGTTGAGTGCAGAAATTAATTGCATTAGAAAAGTTGCACGAAGTCGCACATGTGGCAGGCGGCAACTGGCAACTCGGTGCGCCAAACTTGCGCTTATTTAAGTTTAGAAATGTCTTGGCAAAGTTGCTAGTACCCTGAGCCTGCAACCGCCCCCAACTACTTTGGCGTCCTGTACAAACGTTTGTCAGCAAACTTAATTTCTGAACTTTTTCGTTGCCAGCCAAAGCAAATGGCAGACGCCCCGCCTCGCTCCGCCCACAATCGACGCTAGCAAAATGCTCGTCACCAACTTGGTCGCTTATTCAACGTCTTCTTATGAAGCTGGTGTAAGGTATGGCTTGGTATGGATTGGATGGGCCATGGCATGTCATGGCTGGGCTGAGCACTTGGGGCGTATTTTAAAGCTTCGCCGCTAGAGGAAACTTGCTAGACGCACATTTTACATAAATGCTGTACTTAAATGCACATTTTGTCATAATGCGCCAAAGGAATTCCCCACTGCAAAAAGCAAAAGGCAAAAAAAAATAAAAAATACAGAAAAAACATGGCGCTACTTGGAGCCAAATTAAGATACTTGGCTGCGGCACAAGTCCATAACAATTTTCAATAAATAACATTTTGTTGATTTTCAAAGAGGCGAGTCATGAAAATATGCACAGGAGAGTGCCCGAGGGCTGAAAGTGGAAGTAAAAGTACTGACTAACAGATACTCTGTGAAGGGCAGGACTCTAAGAATCCTTGCTCCTTCTACTGTACAGAACTCTAAAAGTTGTTATGCAATCATCAACGTTTCCAATTATCCATCTGTTCGTTAGCAGCTTAAACAATGACAGCGTGTGGCAGACAGCTGCTGCCGTTGCCCATTGGCATCCCCTTTTTTTGCAGCCATATTTAAATGGAAACAGGGTATCAAAATAATAAAAAATACTTTCAAAGGAAAATTGCGGAAAAAGCAACTGTGAAATGTTCGATGCAAATGTTGTGCATTGGCTTGGAAGTTGCTCTGCGCATGTGTGTGTGTGTGTGTGTGTGCCGGTGTGCACATGTCTTTGCATGCGTGCATGTGTGTGAGCTTGTTAGTGCAATTGCACATAGACAAATGCAGCTTTTGTCTTCGCTTCTTATCGAGAGGCAGCTCGTTGTCAAAGTTACTTTGTATTGAAATTAGACACATTTCCGTACATGCAAAATGCCAACGGCTGCAAGGACTTCCACTTTGCCATTTTGCGCATTGATATGCCAATGCACACGGGTCGGAGCAGGTGTGCAGACGAGCAGACAGGCAGGTAGCTGGAGTGCGCTGCGAAGTATGCTATAGATTTTTGCTCGAGCGCCTCGCACATCCTGTGCGTGTGTGACAGCGACACTCGTTGACATTGGGGCGACAATGCGTCAAGCTGGCGCACCCCTTTAACACACTCACACTCACACACACACACACACACACACACACACACACACACACGCATACAGGAACAGATATAGTCATTCACACACACATTCACTAATTTGCATATTTATGCAATTATACGCTACCTTTTGTGCATGGGTTTTTGTGCTCTCGGCTCTTAGCACACTCAACCCTTTGGGTTCTTTTTGTTTTTGTTGTATTTTCGGCTGGCTTTGGCAAACTCCCTCCCAGCCCGGCCCAGGGCTGCACTCGAGCGGCGACTCCAACTCCACCTCAACAGTTGGTCGCGCCCGCCGTCAGGTCGCGCACAGCATGTCACTTGTCACGCCAAACACGAACACGTTAAATGTCAACAATGAAGTGACGCAGCAGCGGCAGCGGCAACGGTCATTGTCCTGCCTGCTGCCGCCCTGCCGTCAACTGCCTATTGCTGCGTCCTGCGTCCTTTGCGCCTGTGCACGGCATGGCAAGTGAGTTGAGTTGAGTCGAGTCGAGACAACAGCCGCTCGACTCGCCTGACATTTGACACTGTCACAGCGTTTAGTGATTTATTTCATGTTGACATGCGTCGTTGTCATGACAGAGGATCAACCAGCCCCAACCCCCTCTCCATAACACCCATCCCCTCCTCTACTCCCTTAACACAAAAAAAAAGTTTAAATAGAAATTGCGCTCAATTTTGTCATTACGATTGTCACAGCTACAGCCAAAATAAAAAGCTTCATGCAAATGAAGTTCGGAAACAGACGCCCTTCCTCAGAATATCCTTTCTGTCTCATCTTCAGGCAACCCTAGCGCTTCCTTGTGGCTGCAACCACAACCACAAATACTTTGTAGCAGAAGGGTGTTCTGCTGCTGCTGTTTGTTATCTCTAGTGAACGATCTCTCAATCAAGTTGCGCATTATGAAAATTGCATAATTCTCTACAATATGCGTAAGGGTTGTGCACAACAACCCCTCCAGCCCCTCCCCACTCCACCCCAAATGCCAAATGACACTTCAATTAGAGTTGTGTAAATAAAAGTACGAAATGAAAGCAAATAAAAGGGAAGCAGAACTGACACAGCTTGCGGAGATCAAGGCAGCTTAAGCACACCTCAGCATGGCCAGTGTTGTTAACAGTGTTGCAAAGGAGCATCCCAGCTACAGTCATATGCCACATTTTGACTCTGTTCCTTTTGCATTTTGACAGCTATGCCTCGTCTTGGCCTGTATATTGCCTCAATTTCAGTGCTGTCTACTTTTAAACAGTTTTATTGAGCGAGCTACGCTTGGCTTCAGATTAAAGTCAATTGCCCGGGCATTTTGGCTTCTTCATTTTGGCACCCCCGCCAACTGTCTGGCTGTGGAAAACTTTCTTTTGACTGTCAGCGCAGACAACATCCTTTCTTCTATCGAGCTTGTGTGTGTGCGTGTGTGTGTGTAACATTTTCTTGTTAGCCAAAAATTGTTGTTGCCTTTGACTGACATGATTATAAGTTGTATGTGTCTTTCACTCTGTTCAGCTCTGTTCGGCTCTGTTCTGTTTCTGTTTCTGTGCATAGCATGTTGCTTGCCGTCTGCCGGGCTGTCTGTCCGCCTGTCCGTATCGCTCGGCACGTTAACTCAAACGAAACTAATTTAATGCGCTGCAAAAAGTATTCAAACAATTGCACAAGGCGACGCCCAAGTGAAAGTCGAACCAAGCGCAGAGAGAAAAAAAAACCAAAATAAAATGCGAGCACATCAAACGACGAATTCCATTTGCAGCGCCCGAGCGCCAGCGAAAAGGAAAAAGTTTCTGCTTAGCTCGTTCTTAACTCAGTTCAGCATCTATTTTATTTTATTTATATCCTTACGCGAATACCCTGTAAATACATTATAGATATATGGGGCGTGCACTCTGCTTAGGCTGGCTTGAGATAGAGGTACAGATTCAGATACAGATGCAGATACAGATACAGATACAGATTCAGATACAGATACAGATACAGATACAGATACAGATACAGATACAGATACAGATACAGATACAGATACAGATACAGATACAGATACAGATACAGATACAGATACAGATACAGATACAGATACAGATACAGATACAGATACAGATACAGATACAGATACAGATACAGATACAGATACAGATACAGATACAGATACAGATACAGATACAGATACAGATACAGATACAGATACAGATACAGATACAGATACAGATACAGATACAGATACAGATACAGATACAGATACAGATACAGATACAGATACAGATACAGATACAGATACAGATACAGATACAGATACAGATACAGATACAGATACAGATACAGATACAGATACAGATACAGATACAGATACAGATAGATATTATTGTACAGGGTACTTAGGCGCCTGGCATATCCACACATTCCTTGATTTTTTTGTAGCAAATTCAATTGTTGGGGCGTGTATGCGTTTCGCATATGGGCGTGGCACAGCGCAAAATGCTAACAATTTTATTTATGTTGGCTTTGAACTTGCGCTCATTATTTGCACACAGCGACACGAGACAAAGCGAGAAACCCTAAGAGAATGCGAGAAAAGGCGAGCAAAGACCAAACACAAACAAAGCGAATTGTTGCATAATTTCCCATGGAGAAAGAGAGAGGGAGGAAGAGAGAGAGAGAGAGAGAGAGAGACAGGCATTTTTCTATGGCTTTAAAGCGCATTTCACATGAAATTAGCTTAAAAGTTCTGGCTCTAAAGCTATTAGTCATACACAGAAAGAGCAAAGCAACAAATACACACACTCACATACACACACACACACATACACACATACACACACACACACACACTCACACACACACATCCATTGGGCACCTTTAACTGTGCCTGTCAACCCCTTTCGCCAGCAGACTATTAGTTTGGCCAACATTTCGGGCCAAACTAAATACATTTCTGTTAATTTTCGAACGCACACATACACTCGCACACTCACACACACACACACACTCACGCACATCACACAAATGCGTAATAAAAAGGCTTAGTGGCGGCACTCTGACAAGGCAGCGCCGACTCGCCCAGCCACTTTTAAGGCGCTGCTGCCAGCCCTCAGAAGGACCTTGTGAAATTTGCATATGTGTGGCTGCCATACATGCGCCTCATACATCAAACTATTAAAAGCCTCGTGTGGAAGCCTCCGGGGCATCGCAGTCGACAACTAACCCCGCTCGTCCGCTCGCCCGCCCGCCACGCCATGCTGTGCTCCGCCGGCATTTGTCAAATGTTGCGGGCCTGTGGAGCGCGCGCGCTCCGGCCGGCAGCTGGCAGCCAAAATAGCAACAGTTTCTCGGGCCAAAAAGTTCTACAACATTGTTGTGGGCACGCCCACACACAGCTACCCGTGTTTCGCAAAGTTGAAGTGTGTTTCGGTTAGCAGCGACTGTGGGGCCAACACGGCAAGGATCAGCAGCAGGTGCATATTTACATATTTTTATATGTGCAATTTTTTAGCCGTATCCTGCGGTCGTGCGGGTTTTGTCTTTTTGCGGGCTTTGTGGCTAAATGATTGAAGCCAGCGTCCCCATTTAGATTTTGAGCTGTGCACTAAATTAGTTTCATTAGTTTTTGCCAACCCCCAGGAACACACACACGGGAAAAGTTCGCTGTGCATTTGGCAAGTTTGAATTGCCTGTGCGGATGTCGGATGTCGGATGGCGGATGTCTAAATTTTGAGAAAAACTCACGTAAATTCTATGGCTAGACAACATAAACAATGGCCAAGCCATGGCCGGGTCTACCTACAACCTATCATAAATTGCTTTGGTCCGGGGTCATTTTTTATGGCAGCATCAAAGCGTTTCGAGCCCCGTCTGAGCTCGGGTCTTTGGGGGCAATTAAAATAAATTATGAGGTGCAGATTTACGAAAATTAAGAGATTGTTTTTCCAACTCCACCCACCCACACACACACACACGGACACACGTACACTAAAGAATTGCATAATAAGAGCAAAGCTGAAGATAAAGCACAAGTGAAATCAACTTTCAGGTTAAGCGTCGCTCCCGTCGCTCGTGTCGCTGCCCGCCCGCTGCGCTGCAAATGGCAGCAGCACGTGTTCAACCTGATACACACATGAGTGTAGTCTGTGTGTATGTGTGTGGTAAAGGCTCATCAGCAGTCAGCACACCTGGCGCGCTCCCGCCACACAGTTAAGCTCGAATATGGGCAAAGGTTTAGGTTTAATCTGAATTTTTAGTATCCTTGGGCATGCCTGGGCTGGCGGCGCAGGCTCCCGCAATCAAGAATTCAGGTCATGTGCATGTGAACTCAATTAAGCAGCACATAACTTACAAACCGGATTACAATCATCATCAACAAGAACAACAACAACAACCGGCAGCAGCAGCAGCAGCTGCTAGCGCCTTGAACCTTTTCTGCACCCACGCTGAGAGTCGCCCGCCTCTGCCTCCGCCTCCGCCTCCGCCTTGAAGCCTGACCCGCTGCGCATGCAAAGTAGCAGCCGCAGCAAGTGGCGACCATTGACCAAAAGGAGAGAGAGGCCTATCTGGCTGGAGCAGTGCCGCTGTTGACTTTTCAACGAGCCTCAAAATATGTTACTCATTCGCCGCGTGTTAACCTTTTTGGCCTGTTGCCGGGTGCAAAACAATTTGCAACCATAAATTTGCCACAGCAAACAAGGCGCACCACCCAGCCTCCACCCTACCTCCACCACTTCTCAGGCCATTTTGGGGCAGTCATTTGAGGTAAGGTCAACAGCTGTCGAATTGGGGAGGCAGCGCCATGCCAGCCAGCAGCGAGGACCTGACTTATTTTGTATGTATCGCAGGATATGAAAATTTTCACTTGAATAATTAATTGAACAGGCAGTTGGAAGTCGGCAGTTGGCAGTGGGCTCCGCTCACGACCCAGCCCAGGACATCATGCCGCATGTCCTTGTTGATTTTGTCTTGTTGCGGTTGGCATTTGGGCCACCTGCCCAGTGTCACCCCGCCCCGCCAATTGCTGTTTCCTGTCCCATCTGCCATGGTCTTGTCTTGCGGCGCCCGGCCGCCTTCAATCTTGCCTGCGTTTAATTAAGCAATACAATTCAACTGACCCGACCGGAAGTCCAATCTGAAATTGCAAAAGGCAAAAGAAGAGATGTGGAGGCCGAGCAAACAACGAAAATAAATACGCAAAGGTAAAGGGAATTCTCACAGTTGTGTTTGCGCTGACTCACGCCGCCGACTCTGCACCACTGTGCGTTTGTGCATAGCATTTCTTTTTTACATTCTACGCTTTTTTTAAGCCGCTTTAAACCGCCGCCGCAACAAGCAAAACAACATTTAAGCCTTTCGTGATAAGCATTTAAATAAATTAAAGTCCCCCAGCCATATGGTAGCTTAGGCGCACAGATGCAAACGCGTTGACTCCCTCTCTCCCATTCTCTCTCCCTCTCTCTCACACAGAGTCTCTATTTGTGTCTCGCTTGCACGCATACGCCCACAGTCGCATGTCAACAATGCAGCTAACCGCACGCGCGCTCTAATGAAAAATAGCACGACTGCCGCATATAAACAGCAGTTTGGTAGCATAATGATGTGCTCAATAATACCCTGTAGTATTTAAATGTAATAATTTTATTATGCTTATTGTGCATAATTCTAAATATTATTTGTGTATTTAAATTTATATAGAAAAGAGCTAAACTTACCATAAAATACCCTGTAAATTTATTGATTATCTCCTTTTGTATTATAAAGAAATCTTTAAGTATCTTATCAACACCCTCTGCCTCCTTCTCTCTCTCTCCCAGTCTGTTCGACCGTTCAACCACTTCGTATATTTTACAGGGTATTTCAAAAAGTGGAAAAAGGCGAGAGCAAAATGAAATGAACGCATAAAGATTTGTCAGCGCTGATAAACAACAAAGCCGGCGTCACAGCGTTCCCTTTGCACCCTTTCCCTCCCACCATCCTCTGCGTCTATTGCCCACAATCGAGCCAGTCGAACCACGGTTCCGCTGCATGACTGTCGGTGGCGGGGGCCAACACCACTAGCAAATGGCCAAATGTGCAAGTGTTGCGGCTGTTGTTGCTTTGATAAAAAGCCGTTTTACGCTCGTTGGCAGAATGGCAAAAAATGGCATTGCCAAACCGCAGAATGGTCTCCGCGCTGCTAAGTATGCTATATTAATTTGCATTGTGCACATTTAATGACGGCTTTGTCTGTCTGCGGCTAGAGCGTTGCCAGTCTCAAACAGCCAACAGCTGGCCAAAGTATTGCCAATAACCGTATCGAAATTTACAGTTTAATTAACTGTGTGGCGCAAGTTGCCCACGTCCCAAGGGACATGGCTAATCGCTGCTATAACCCAACCAAAATCATTATAAATACAATCAAATTTCATGCACAGAGAAAGAGAGAGGAAGAGAGACTGAAGAGCTGTGTTTATTGCCATAAGAGATAATCAGTTTTGCATTGAAATTGCATGCTATAGATAGAGGGCTTTTGTTCTGACTGCAATCAGCCCTGGCCAGACGAGGGAGACGTTGCCAATTGGCAATTGGTTGATTAGCATAATAAACGCGAATGCCACATAAAATTTTATTAATTTCCGAATGGCCTCGGAATAGCACTCAACAGCTTAACAGATTTACGGTGCACAAAAGAACAGAGCCATAAACAACCAGGACGACGAAGCTAAATGAACACTAAAAACTGGCAATTGATTGTGTCCTTTCAGCAGTGGGCTGTGGGCGTGCCAGTGGGCATACTTTTATGGGTCAGGCAATTGGCAAGTGCACTAAAAGCCAAACATCTGACAGGCTCAAAAAACACACAGGCAGAGAAAGAGACTTAGAGAGAGAGAGAGAGAGAGAGTGAGAGGATAAACGCTGCACATTGTCAACACGGCAATAGTGCGCCCAGGTATTTGCCAGTGGGCGTGGCAGTGGCTGTCAACAATGTGTCTAACGGCAGCTGACAAGTGTGCACGCCTCACAGCTGGCCGCCGTGACGGCCCAAAGAGATTGCCGCCTCGACATGCCGAGTCTCTGCACTTTTCGGCGGTCGCCGTTTCGCTTTGCTGTCGCTGCCGAGGTGGGCTGATGGATGAGGTGGAGCGGGGTTAGGCTGATGCACGCCTTTGGCTGGCTTCATTAGGAACCAAGCCATGTGCACTTGTCGGCTGTCTGCCCGACTGTCTCTCGGTCTGCCAACGTGTCTGGCTGCCAAAGTGCCTGCTGCACTTGCCGCTGCAGCTGCACAAACTATTTACGTTGCCGCACACGCCCACTTTTCCTCTTTTCTGTTCGTTTTTTTTTTTCTGCTACGCCTTGGGGACTGTCGTTCTCTGTTGGCTGTTGTCTGTTGTCTGTTGTCTGTTGTCTGTTTTCGTGCGCGACACTCTTAAAAGTTCAATGCACGCGCCTTTGTTTTGCCTACACAGTTTTGTAGGCTAAATGTAGCATTTGGCAGGCAATTTCTCTTGCCTTTCAGCAGCCTTTTTAGCCAGCCCCCGCCCCCAGTGCCGGTGCTACGCAATTTGGCTTAATGCCAGCTCGCAAACTTGGTCTTTGGGTTAAAGCAGAGATAGAGAGAGAGAGAGACTAAAAGAGAGGCATATACTGAGATTCTCTGGTTTATCCTGGGTAAAGAATGAAAAAATTAAGCATAGTTCCTGGCGCCGCTTGTCCAAGTGCTGTTGACTTGATGAAGAAAGTTTTATTGGCCAACTCCAGAGCACAGCCTCTGCCTCTGTCTCTGCCTCTGCCAACTACCACCTGCCCACGCCCGCTGTTACTTCATTTGCCTTTTTAATTTTATACAAATATTTTGGTCGCAATTTTTTAAGCATTTACTTAATTTTTGTTCGCCTCTTGTCGGAGTTTTATTAAAATGTTGACAGCTTGTTGGCAAAACTTTGCTGATGACAAAGATATAGAAAGCTCGGAAAATTGAGTGGACAAAGAGGACTTTCAATTCTAGTATTTGACCAGCTCTCAGCTCAATGTCAATAGGAACGACAGTTATCGAATATCACAGTTTATTATATAATTAATATGGGTTATTCAATTTTTTAATATTTTATTATAAATACAGAAAAATATTTTCTAATGTATTTTTTCAATTTACTATCAATTCTTTCAATATCAAAATTCATGGCCCTCCTCTTCAATCTATCCATAGTTTTCGGCATTATCTAAAGACTAGTCACATGAAAAGCTTTTGTATTTTGAGCATAATGCTCGCATTATCCATGAGCAAGACAACAATCGGAGAATTTATTTGATTTCACGCCCCTAAATGTTGTATTTGCTTTGCTAAGTTTTATTATTCATAATTTGTGCATTAAGCAAAGAACTTGACAGGCCCATTGTCTGCCTGCCTGTGTCGAGCCAAATGCGCAAATATCGGAAAGAATAGAGCGAGAGTGAGAGTGAGAGAGAGAGGGAGAAGGAGATGGGCTATGACAAATACTAAACATGAAGAAGACAAAGACTTGGGGCTTAACTGCTGGCGGGTTCATTGGTGGTTGCAGCCAAATCTTGCCACATGCCTGCGCATATTAAGTGGCACGTGGTGGCAACATTCTGCCCTGGCTTGGCCTGGCCTGGCTTGGGTTGGCTTGGCTCGGCCTGGCCATATGTGCGGCATAATGAGGACGTCGCTGAGGCAAGTCGTGCATGCAGGCACAGCCGCAACGCTGACAGCAAATCAATTCATATGCCCAGCCACACACACACACACACACACACACACATAGTATTATAATCCCGCCCACCCTCATGTGGTGCGTGGCTAGTGGTGCGGGGGTGGTGCTGATGATGGTGGGGTACAGATGAATTCATCAAAACGCTGCCTATTGTTGTGTGCGGTTAACTGCAAATATGACTCGAGGGTGCGACAGGCGATTATATAGAAAATGGACTCTGTCCGAGCCAAAGCTAAAGCAAAAGCGAAAGCAAAAGCCTCGAGCGCTTTATCATTTAGTCTTTTGCTCTTTAGCTGGACAAATGAAGTCAATTGGATTGTGCCGTGTCTGGACTCGGGGCTTAGAGTCGCATCAAAGAAAATTGTTTTAAGCGTTCAGAGCGAAGAGCCGCGATTAGCATCTGCTTACGCTTTGGCTGAAGTTCAGGCAGCCAACCAAGCGTTGAGTGGGGTAAAATCTGATAGCCAACGCACACGACTCGACTCTGGCCGGAATGACAAAGAACTTGGCGGCTTAACAGGCAAGACTCCCACAGCCCAGCACCACCCGAACGCCCAACCACCCGCATTGCCATTTTGCCATTAGCGAGCAAAAGTTGTTGCCTGCTTTCAGGCGCGCGCGCTCGCTCGCTCGCTTCTTAGTTTGCTGGCAATTGCAGTTTATGCTGAAACTTTAGTCCTATCCCCGCCTACGCTGGCCACGTTTATTACACACTCATTTGTTTCTGGACTACCTACTCCGTGGAGTGCCCTTGCAGCGCGCGGCTGTCATATTAAGCAACTTTGGCCATTCCGTTGGCCAGCTGAAGCTCGGCTGCTGCTGAGTGTCCGAGCTGCGATAGAAATCTCTTTGTTCATTTCATTTTATGTCTACTTTGCTGCACACACAGAGACAGAGAGAAAGAGGGAGAGAGAGAGAGAGACGTATACTAACGCATATTTTTGGCAATTTCCTGGCAGCCCATTCATTGGCCTCGGCCTGTCGTTGCGATGCCTCAATTTGACATTGATGTGCCAAATGTGAAAATTCTCTCTCTCTCTCTCTCTCTCTCGCTCTCGCTGAGCGGTCAGTGAAGACGAAAGCAAAAAGTGCAAAAACTAAAATGAAATAAGAAAGTTTAGTTCGGTGCATCAAACCGAATAGTAAATGCTCTTGCGGAGCTGTTAATGGGAAATGGAAAGAGAGAAAGTTTTATGAGGAATTTATTAAGTAAAAGAGCAAAGTTTGATTTGTCTTGACTAATCATGTTAGTTGGAGGAAGAAAAAGAGCAGATTATCTTAGAGAAGACGTTGTCCAGATATAGATTGGAATCTCTTGTGAAGAGCTTTAAAATAGAGAAAGCTAATTTGAGTTGCCTCGTGAAGTATAGCTTATGGGCAAGGATAGTTTGATAGACAGTTTGACTTCGACTCTCATAGCCAACACAACTCCCAAATCGGATAGAGTATTAAACACATTGTAGCTGTACAAGCGAAAGGCTGTGTTGAAATGTAATTTGGCAAAAATTGTTGGCGTTGTGCGTACGTTTGGCATTTGGCTCTGTTTGGCTGTGGGTGTCTGTCTGTGTGTTTTGGCTATGTCGGTTACAGTCGAATGAAACCCAATCTGTCTGTCTGTCTGCCAGTCTAGCTGGGGCAGGGACAGCGCATTGATGTTCTGTGCCCAGCCAAACACACAGAACTCGTGCGTTAGTCATTTTGGCACTTTCTCATGCTGTCAGCTTACAGAGTAACGCCTACTTTTTTTTCACTACGGCTGCTGCTGCTGCTGTGGCAGATTAGTATTTCGAGCCCTTTTCCCTGGGCCTTGGCTGGGCTGTCCCGGCCTGTCTTGGCATCGATTCGATTGTGCATTCAATGTCAATTTGCGGCGATGGCAAGGCAAATGTTTGCGTTGAGCAGAGCTGAAATATAAATCATTAGTCAGAGGCGTTGAAAGTGGGTGAAGCACGCCAATTACAAGGCGCAATTAGCCGCCCCTTTGGCCACTTTGGCCAACGTATTATTTATGTCGAGTTTGAGCCGAGCAGACAGACAGAGTTTTAATTAATATAGTTTTTCGCTTGGACTAAAAAATAATGATAAGACGATGGTGAAAACTGTTGCCGATTGCAACAATATTTCATGGGGAGTCGCCACTTGCGGTGGCCGTGGCCTTCGCCTGCTGCTCGCTTGGCCACTGCCAACTCATTTACAATTAAAACAACATTAATTTGCTTCTAATATGACCTCAAGCAGCTCACCCACAGAATTCAAATTGCTGCTCAAATGGCCGGCAAGGGTGCGGGCCGCAGCGGCAGCCTCTGGCCACAGAAATGTAATTAAATTACGCTGAAAAACAATGCCCCGCCCCCGTCTCGGGCGGAACAAAAACTTAAAACGCTTAGCCACGCCCCCCGCGCGCTTTCATGCTGTGCGAAAATTTCGCATAATTGCGTCAGCAAACCCATAAATTGGCAAAGACAGCTGCCCTTGGGGCGTCACAGCGTGCGGCATGTGGCATGTGGCATGTGGCATGTTGCACGTGTAGCATGTTGGCCATCGCATCGAGTCGCAGTGACAGGCATATAGCACCGATCGGGTCTGGAGTGGGCCGAAACAATCAAACGATGCACTGTGCACTGGCAACCCTAGGCAACCCCATGCAACCCTGTGCATTGTGCTGTTCGCCGTGGCATGAACCGAGGTGTTGCATGTTCACATGGCCGCCGCTGCCCCCGTGGCATGTCTGTCTGTCACTCGGAGCTTGTCATGCATTTCACATCATTTTATTTTCCTTTTGTTTGCCACCCACTCTCGTTCTCCCCCTCTCCCTCTCTCTCTCTCTCTCTCTCTCTCTCTCTCTCTCTCCCTCTTATTTTTTGCCAACTTAAATTACATTAAGCATGAAATATTATGCTAATTATGGCTGATTTCATTCCATTTGCCGCGCTCAAAGCAGACAAAGGACGCGTCGCGCAATATCATAAAAGACAATGCAAATGAATTAAAATTAAATGGCAAAAAATACAGCGGAGCGGAGGAGCTGAGCAGCGAAAGCAAAAATAAAAATTAAAAGCCATAAAGAGGAGGAAAGTGGAAATTGAAATGTAATGCAGTCGCGGCGCAGCTGCCAGCGGCGCTTCATGTGCAGCGTCTGCTGTCAGCTGTTATCTTGTTGCCTGCTGCCCATTTTGACTTCATATTTGCTCCGTTGATTCGCGCATCATGCGCAATTTTATGTCAAACGTGGCGTATGCGTAATTTTTCATTTACCCCCTCAAGGTGTCTGTCTGTGTATGCGCTTTTAAATGGCTTTGCCGGAGCACTTTCTGCTTGAAAATGAGAAATTAAATTATTTGCTGCTAATGTGTAGAAAAGCGCGTGTAAGGGTTGTGAATTGGATGTTGGGGAGGGGGGGGGTGGCTGGCAGGGGATGGGGATGGGGGTTGCTCTCTACGGAAATGATACAGCAAAAGAGCAAAGCAGCAGGCAGCAGCCGGCACACGCCAGCCCAAAAAAGCTGAAATGAAAACTAAAACTCATTTCTGCCAAATTAAACTGAAATGTGCCCCAGCTACAAATATGAGTTAAAAGCGAAACGCTCGGGCACATGTGTGCGCCGCAGCCCCTCAGCCTCACAGCCTCAGCATCGTTCGCATCTCAAATGTAAAATTAAAAGGCATTTCCGCAAAATGTCAGCGTCATATTGTAAAACATGAGTATTTAATTAGAAAATACTTTCGGGCTGACTCGCTGCGACAGCAGCCAGCAGGCAGGCAGCAGGCAGCCAGCAGTCCAGGACCTGCACAGTTTCCGCTCAGCCAACCCATACTACTCTCTCTCGCGCTAATGAATTTCGCCAGTGCACAAGTTTGTGCTTTTTAACAACTTAACATAGTCGCATATGTTGTACAAAATACCTTTTTCCTTAGAGTGCAAAGCGGAAAATGGCAAGCATTGCTTAACGCGGGGCGAGAGAGGAAGAAGACGACGCGCAACAGCTGAAAACTTTGCATGTATGCCGCATATTAGCGCCGAACAAGCAAACTAGCGCCAACTACGACAACCTGAACGTGCGCGTGTGAGCCGCGTGGAGTGTGGGCCTGAAGGCGCCGCCAAATGTGTTGCCTTAAATTGCCAGCAACAACAACTAAAACAACTGAGAACAACGACTGTGCTAATGGCCACGCATTATTCAAAGTCTCGTTCTCAGATTGTCAGAGGGATAAGCAGCTGGTGTGGGGCTGTGGGTGTGTGGGGTGGCTAGCTGGTGGTTAGCTGATCGGAGTGGGGGGGGGGGGGGGCGTAGTTGTCCACTGGGCATGTCAAAACTCATTTGCCGTTAACGAGCAGCTATTGTGCTTGTAAAAGGATTATTTACAAATCACTGACTTTCAAAAATTGTCAACTGCAGGGCAAATGCCAACCGGAGCCCAGCCGCTGGCAAATGCTTTGATCTACAATTTATGAAATTAACCCTTAAGTGGTGCCTGCCGGCTGCTGCTGCCGTTCCTGCTGCTGCTGTTGATTTCCTGACAGAGACATCAACATTTCAGTGAATGCTTCACTTCAAGTTGATTTCTTTTAGCTGATTACGCGCCAGCACAACGGAAACAAGATGCAGTGCCACTGATTGTTATGAATACACTATGCTACAGGAGTGGGAGCAGCGAGTGAGCGCAAATTGACTTGCATTCCACTTGGCTGACACGCTCGACGGGCTTAATGCTTTAAGCCGTTTAAAGAGCTTGCCTCGACTGGGCTGAGACATCGTGACAGAGAGACAGAGAGAGAGACAGAGGGAGAGGGCCAGCTCTGACTGGCCCTTAATTGATACCTTTGTTTGCATTGCGGTCACTCTAATTGGTGTTTGCATGCGGCTTGAAGTCTTGTGTAAATACGGGCTGACCAGACAGACGTTGCTTCTTTGTAATTTTGCGTGCGTTCTGTTTGCTCATTAAACGCTTGCAGGCAACAGCCAGAACAACAACAACAACAACAACAAGAAGAAGAAGCAGCAGGAGAAGAAGAGCAATGTCATCAATTAGCAGTTGGTCGTCGTCGAATGCCAAGTTTGCGCAAAAAATTGACAGGCTTGAGCGAATCTTGTGGCATAGCGGCACCTAATGAGCAAACGTGAAGCAGCTCCCACCCCCACACACACACACACACACACAAACACACACACACACACACACCACACATCTATATCACACGCCCACACACCCACAGCCACCCACTGCTTAGTGGCACTTACAAGCGCATGTCAAAAGTTATTAGCCTCAGCTCAAATAATTTGTGCTGTGCCAAGAAAGCTGATTACTAAATACATAGTACAACGCATAAACAAAGTCATTTTGGCCAGCTCAATGGGGCCCTTTGCAATAACAAAATTCGTTGCCAAAAAAAAGTTTTGCTGCTGTTGCTGTCATTGCCAAATCCTGGCACGAGCAGGCGTTCAATATATGTACGTAGAGAGAGAGATATATACATATATATATGTTTGTGTATTCATATACATACATATGTACATGCTTCGATTCCTTGTCAATATCCTTGCGCTGTTGGCAACATATTCCTGCCCCACAAGTAGACAACTTTTGCAGCTGTCCTGTCAGCTACGTGAGGGCGTTAAACTCATGCATCACTTTAGCCTTTATCCCATCCGCTGCTATACTTAACTAACTGCTGTAGCGCTGTGTGTGTGTGTGTCCTGTTCTGTCACATATTTTTTAGCTGGCTGCGTCTTTGTGGGATGTGTGTCAAGAGTTGCTAAGAGCAGCAGCAACAGCAGCAGCGGCGCTGTCGAAGCATTGAAAATAAATTTATAACGTATACGTCATGTGGGCTTCGCGCAGTTTTGCAGTTTATTGCATTTGTCGCTGGCATTGCAAAACTTCAATAAATTATTTTATTGCGACAGTTATTTTGCTTCCTTCAGAGAACTCACACACACAGATATATACATATATGTATATATATTTCTATAGATATCCTTGTAGCATCCAGCATCCAGCATCCAGCTAGCTGCTGTCATTTCGCATTGGCTTGCTTTGGCAGCAAATTGCAAATGACTTTATGAATTTTTTCTTTCTCTGTGACGAACTGACAAGGCAGGGCTATACAGCAATCCACATTCCATCTCTATATATATACAAACATATTCTTTATATATATATATATATATGTATATGTATATGTGCTGTATAATAAGCTTGGCAGCTAGGAAATTGATTCTGTGCCGCGCATAAACTTGGAATTGCATAATAAATTTGTGCAGAATGCATAATGAACATTACATTTATTCGGCCATAGAGCAGAGATGTGTCTATCGCAATGAATTCGCATTTGGGCTGCTTGAGAGTCTATAATCAAGCACTTAAAACCAGGCAGTAGAGCCCAAGCGCAAGCCCAAACCCAGCCCAAGCTGAAAGCTTTAAGAATCTATGTGAGATGTGTATTTGGTTGCGCCTGGCACCCGCCAGGCATTAAATGAAACACTTGGTTAGCCCATCAAAGCCTGACACTTTTCTGGCGTCCTTAATAAAAAAGTCAAACAGTCAAGCGACAGCAACCGACAACAAGCGACAACAACAAGAGCCAACACCTTTGGCGCCTAAAGCGCTTAATGCTAAAATTGCCTTGGCAAGGGACACAAAGAAAAAAGAAAGAGAGAAAGAAAGAAAGGCAAGCAACGGCGAGGCTAGAAATGAGAAAGGCTTTCGCGCGGGACGCCAACAGGCAATAAGTAGCAAAAATTACGCTAAACGCAGCAATTTCCTGGTAAATTGCACAGCTCTCACACGCCCGGCCTGGGGCTAGGGCCAGGTGTGCTGGCAGCGGCATAAAATTCAACTATAAATAAGGCATAAAACACAGAGGCGCAAACATTTTATAATGCGCAGCGCGTCGCGAGCGATGGAGGGACTGTAGGGTAGGGGGCGTGTCAGACAGGCTGTCAATTTCCTGCAGCACGCATATGAGAGGCAGCGTGAGAATTTTAATGCGTGTCATATTTGATTGATGCCAGCGCCAGAGCCAGAGCTAGCGCCTGGCAACAATGTCAAGAGTTCAGCTGCCAGCGGGCGCCCTGCAGGTATGCAGTGGCAAACTGTGCGTGGGGCCAATTTCATGTCCTTGGATAAAAATCATTTGCTTGTCACTGCGACTTGCTCTCTCTCTCTCTCTCTCTCTCTCTCTCTCTCTCTGTGTGGGTGTTTATTGTGTGCATGTTGCGTAATTTAACGTCGCTTCTTGCTTAACAATTTTATTGGTTTCACTTCGTCTCTCGCACGCTCCTTGCTGAAGGAAGTTTGGGCTACGCAATTTACTGCCACTAGGCAACTGCCTGCCAAGCTGTAAATATTTGCACACACACACACACGGGCAGACAGGCAGGCCGGGGGTGCTTTTTACAGCTGTGTCGAGACTATCACACACACACACACACACATGCCATAATTTATGCCAAGACAAACGATGTCTGGTGGGGGCAGGAGTTGCAGGGAGCGTAAGTGCATTAGGCGAACGCTTTTAGTGCCCTAAGGGGAACGCCGACTTAATAATTTGCGCGAATTGGCGTCAAGCGGCAAACTAATTTGAGTTAAGCGCATTGTACACACACACACACACACACACACACACACACACTCGCGTTGTTTGCTATAAGCCATATTTACCTACTAATCCCAGCCTGGTCCAGCCTAACCAAACTAAAGCTTAACAATTATTTAGCCTTTAAGCAGCTAGATTTAGACCTAGACGTAGACGTAAACGTAGACCATGCCCATTGCACCCAGCGCCAACATCAATAACCATCATTAACCAGCTCATAATAATCGCTAATCGCTAATCGTTAATCGTTAATCGCTAATCGTTAATCGTAGCTCCGGCAATCGTGTCGAGTGATTGCATCAACCCAACTCGACCTGCACCAAAATTGCATTTAATCTCCACATGAACATGTTTAGCTGCCACACCCACCTCCACCACCGCCCAATCGCCCACTCCAACCGAGCGTTGGCCACGTTTATGTAACTCTCATTTTGGTGCTGTTTTGCTGTTTGCTTGCAGGATGGACAACGCGGCCATTTAGAGGGTCTTGCATCCGTCTATTGCGAGTTGTTAATGGCTCCCTTTGGAGATATTTTAAGTGCTTTAGAAAATGCTAGACAAGCAGCATGGGCGGAGCGCAGTCCGCTCCATCCCGCCGGCGGCAGCAGCGGCGGCGCCAGCGGCAGCGGTGGCAGCGGCCTCAGCGGCAGCGCCGGCGGCAGCGGTGTCATGCACCATCGCCAGCAGCACGGCCATCGCGGTCATTCGGCGCACGGCGCCGGCCTGCCCAATAGTCATAGTCAGCCCATTTATGTGCCAGGAAAGTACTCGGTATGTATGCCAACAACAACAACAACAACAACAACAACATCAACTCCTACTCCTACTACAACAACAATAACAACAACAACAACACAGACTGGGCCAGCAGCATTGACAACAGAATTATTTGCTTTAAATATTTACAGAAAAGGTTTACAAAACAAACAAACAAATCTATAAAAACTTTATTGATGTTGGCGTTGATTTGGCAAACAGTAAAAACAAAAAAATATATGAAATGAAATTATGTTTTCAATAAATTATACAAACCGAAAGACAACAAAAAACTGTTGAATGATTTCGTAAATATTTGTGAATTTGTGTTGTTTTACGTTTTGCTTTGCCTCTGCCTCTGCCGCATGCTGCACGCTTACACATTGAATACTTTAGCATTTGCTTAAGAGAAATAAACTCACGCTCTCTCTCTCTCTCTCTCTGTTTCTATCTCTCTATCTCTCTATTAGCCTTCTAGCTGCCTGTCGGACAAGGAGGAGGACGAGATCTATGGCTTTGGCTACGGCGTGTTTGCGCCGCGACTGGCACGCGGCGGCTTGACCCAGCAGCAGCAGCTGTTGCAGCAGCAGACGCTGCAAACGCAGCACAGCATACAGCAGCAACAGTTGCAGCAGCAGCAGCAGCAACAGCTACCAATTGTGCCAGGCCAACAGGCGGCAGGACAGCCCGGACAGCATCAGACACTCCCGCCAAACGTAGCGCATTTGAACTTTATGCAGCAAAAGTGAGTAAAAAGAGACTGGGGGAGAGAGAGAATGGAAGAGTGCGAGACGACAATTTGGTAATCAAATATGTTTTTTGCAGCTGCCTGAGTCCACGCTCCGCATATTTCTACGAGTTTCCACCGACAGCAGGTGAGTTCAGTTACAGTTACAGTTCGAGCTGAACAATTTGCCAACTCCCCATTCAATTTCCACTCTTACGCAGAGGGACGCGAGACAAAGAAGCGCACGACTCTGGCGCGGCTGCTGAAAGGCTTGAAAACTGTCAATCGAAGGGATCGCAACAATCAACAAAATGGCGCACAAGCCAGGGTAAGTTTATTATATATAAACAGACAGGCATATATATATATATATATATATATATATATATATAGAGAGAGAGAGACTATATAAAACTTTACAAGTGGAAGTCATTTTCGTTGCTTGGTTTTATGACCGCAAGCAAATTGTTTGTCCTTTTGCCTTTCATTTAAATCAACTGCGGTAATTCTTTCAATTTATTTGCGCCGAGTCTTTCGCTCCGTTGTTGTCCTTCGTACATTTCATAATGCTTCGCTTTGTAACAATTCCGCTGCTCGGCTGGGGGGCGGAACCCCGCCCACTAGCACTGGCACGCTTGTCGTTTTATGACTGCGTCTTGGCTGATGCTGCTCTGTACTTAATCTTGGCCCTGGGGACATGTAAATTTTTATGCGCGCCGAGAAATCCCGCGCCAACTGAAAAGGTTAAAAATGTGCCCGCCGAAGGAGCTGCTTGAGCAGCTCCCGCTGCTACTGCTGCTGTTATGCCTGCCGGGCATGTCTACATTGGCACTTCTTTCTTGGCAATAGCATAATGTGCTGGGCTCTGCTGTGCTCTGCAGTGCTGCGCTCTACTGTAGCCAGTTTATCTGCTCCACAAAGGACATATTCAGGCGCCGAGCGCCTTTGATTAGAGCCCAGCCACCTTGCGTGGCACTATTCTTGCAAAAGGGGAGCCCTACGCTGGCAATGAAACTGTGGCCAAAGATAACGCTGCCGTGGCAGGACGTCGTCGTCGCCGCTCATAAATAAGCAAGGACATGCATAAATATTTCAAAAGCAGCGAGCGCAGCAAAAAAAAAAAGGAGAAAACAGAATAAATAAAAGAAGCTGCCAGCTGAAAATAAATAATAAAGCGAATGAGTGAAGAAGTGAACGAGCCGAAAAGGGCAGCCCAGAGTGGGAGGGAGGCTTCGTGCAGCAGATAAGCGCAGGAAATGACTAAGGATATGCGCCTAAGTAGCAGCATCCTTCCACGTAAAAAGTTGCCTTTCAAAATATAATTAAACAGCACTCACCTGGCCGTGGCCCATGTGTTTCAGCCGAGTCGACCCCGCCCAGCTGATTTGGTATTTATGATAAGAAAACAAACGCATTAGATGGCCAAGAGCAGTCGGGGGGCCAGCAGTGGACGAGCTGCTGCTGCTGCCTTGAATTGGCTGTGTAGGGGTCACACACATACATACAGAGAGAGAGAGAGGCAGACAAAGCGAGAGGACTCTCAACACTTGGGTCGCGACCCTCGTTGCCCTGACTCGGTATTAATTAAAAATTAAAGCCCGGCTGAAAGGTGTGAAATACAAAATGGCGTCGTTATGGCGATAAAGCACGTGGCACCCGCACGCTGATTTATGAGTCTCTTTGCCCGGGTCATCCCGAGCTCCGGCCGCACTCAGCGCCTTCACGTCGGCTCCTTGTGCATATTTTAAGGCCAACCAGCCTTGAAGTCGGCGTCAATAAGCCGAGAGTGCAAAAGTTTCAAACAAAAATTAAAACTGATAATTGAAAATGTTTGAAAAATTGAATTTTGTAATTGATATCGATAACCTTTGCCTTTTCCCTTGCAGGCGGCCAACGATCGGCTGAGACACATCCAGATGATAAACGGCGGCGCGGGGGTGCCGCAGCAGAGCTTCGAGGAGACCATCCACAGGGTAAGTGGGAGTGCGCGGCCGACCACGGCGCGTATACTTAATAAATATGTATGGAGCTGGCGCAGCAGCTGGCGCTGCATAAATATTTATACAGTGCAACGCATTTGGCAACAGCTGCCACAGCAAACAAAATTACTTCAAAACTGTTTGCAACAACAGCAGCAACAGCAACAATAAGAAAGTTGCACCACCTACTTATGCCACTGCCACCCACTCCGGCCGGCATTGCATTTGCAATGTAATTTCAACACGAAAGCTGCAAGCGTTGCTGGCGAGCACGTTCACGTTCACGTTCACGTTCACGTTCACGTTTACGTTTACGTTTGCCTTTACCTGCAGCACAGCAAGTAGATGCATGCAACATTTAAAAGTTCATTGCCGTCAACATTCATTATTAATGACAGCGCGAGCAGCAACCGAAAACAAGCAACAAAATGCAATCAACGACGACAACAAACAGACAGAAACAGCAACAGCAGCAACAGCAACAGCAGCGGCAGTTGCAGCGGCAACATGACAGTTGCACCAGGCAACCACTGCATAATGCATACAGCGACGCCCACCTGCGCCACGCCCACTCGTGTGGCAGTGCACGCATGTTTTTCGCACCCGCCAAAGAAAACTTTGGTCGAGCAAACTTTAAAGTTGTTGCTGATGTTGCTGCTGTTATTGTCTTGCAGTTGCCATGCATAAAGTGAGGCGTACTTAAGCACAAATAAATACTGTTATTTCAATAATGTTCTCAACTGTTTTCTTTTCTCTTTCTCCCACCCAAACACCAGCTGAAAGTGCAGGAGGCCATGCGCAAGAAGGAGAAGTTTCAGCGGGAGCACGAAGAGGTAAGCCAATGGCCATGATTGCATTGCATTCCGAAATTGCTGTAAATGAAAATATTTTTGCAGTGCTTGATTAAAACTGCATGAGCCATGCCGAAATATTGTCAATCAATTTGCCAGCCGATTTCCAATTTGTTGCAATTGCAAACAATAAAATTGCAATTGTAAACCAGAAATAAATCAAGCATAAGCGGAACACACACATAGAATATTATGCATAAATATATATACATATATATAGAGAGAGATTAAAATAAATAAATAAACAAATTGTTGCTGTTTGTGCTTAGGCCTAACAACAATTTGTTTGCCTGAATAAAACATCTGCAGCAGCAGCAGCAGCTGGAAATTAAAATCCATATCCATGGCGTTTACTCGGCTATTTGCCGCCCCGAAACAGTTTAGTTCGGCCACGCCCGCCTTGCATATTTAAATGCCGGACAATCTCTTAAATTTGTAGTCCCAATTTGCGAGAAGTTGTTGGAAAAACATTCCTTGTGAAAAAAGCAATTATTTTGCTGTAGCAGATCCGATCCAGGGGCGGAGCTGGGCAAGGCAAGGAGCGTGGCGTTTAGCAGAACAAATGTTGGAAAACATGCAGAGCAGACGCAAATGTTCATTTATTTACACACACACAGAGAGAAAGAGATACACTCACACACACACACACACACACACACACACATGTATTCACACTTAAGTACAAACACAACAACAACAACAAAAACAATGAACTGTAACGTGGCAAATGATAAACTTTTTGTCTGTCATAAAAATTATTTTGCACCAAAAATTTTACACAGCACCAAAGGTGGCACACTAATTGTCTGTGTGTGTGTAATAAATGGGCGTGGCAGCAGTTGGGCAAATACTGTTTGACATGCCAAAAGGTGCCTGACCAACAATGTGTGCAAATAAAATTTATGAAAAGCTGTTTTGACTTTAGCACAAAATAATTGGGCGAGAAATGAGATATTTATAATTATAATAAAACACAAAACAGAACTAAATAGAATAAACTAAAATGCAATTAAATATAATGTAGGTGAGTCAAATGGACCAAGAGTAATAACGAATGGTGATAGGGCAGAGCAGAACATAGAGCATAAACTTGGATAAGGCATAGAATGGGATAAGACTGAAGGTAGAAATATGAAGGGAAATGAAATAGAAATGACAAGAGGAATATGAATATGAATATGAATATGAATATGAATATGAATATGAATATGAATATGAATATGAATATGAATATGAATATGAATATGAATATGAATATGAATATGAATATGAATATGAATATGAATATGAATATGAATATGAATATGAATATGAATATGAATATGAATATGAATATGAATATGAATATGAATATGAATATGAATATGAATATGAATATGAATGTGAATATGAATATGAATATGAATATGAATATGAATATGAATATGAATATGAATAGGAATACGAAATTGTTATGATAGACGAGTAGAAGAATACATGAGAAGGAATAGCAAAAGACTTAAGATGAGAAGAGAAATGGAATAGAAATTATAAAAAAAGAGGCAACAACAATATGATAATGCAGACGCTGCCTATAAGGTTCTGCCTATGCATATATTATTAGAATATAGGATAGAGAATATAGATAATAGTCTATAGAGTCGTCATTGAATAACAAATAAATGAGGCATTCCTGCAAACTGGAGTCAAAATAAATTGTCAAAGCATTTCGAGTCATCTGCATCACCTGAATCACCGGCATCACCTGCTACTGTTGACTTCAGTTCACACTAGTTTAGCTGCACAGATTTGTGTTTGATGAAAACATCTGCTGGGGCTCGGCTGCGACCCATTTGCTTATGCGATTTTCCAATCGAAATTCAGCTCGGCACAGAGCGCATACACAGTTAATTATAGAGAGCTCAGTTATCAGCAGCAGCGAGGAGGCGTGGCAAGGCGAGGGGAGAAGAGGCAGGGCAAGGCTCATATTCCATTTCGTTCAACTAAGCTGAAAAAGTCCTCTGAAATTGTGTTGCTCTTGCCATTTGAACTGAAAATGCATAATTCTTGCAGTGAGCGAGAGTGAGTGAGAGAGACAGAAAGAGAGAAAGAGAGAGTGAGAGAGATGGCATGTGGCATGCGTTGCTGCACGACAATTTGTCTGTTTGCATGTCGACGACGTGTCCGCCTAAGCAAAGGCAATAATTTTTGTGCATAAATGAAAAGCACACACACATACACTCGCACACACACACACACACACACACGCATAGTGGTGGCTGTTGCTGCTGCTGTTGTAGTTGCTGCTTAACTTGAGCAAACAACTTGCTGTTTGTCTAATTGTAATTGCTGTTTTTGTTGCCAGTGCCTGGGCCTGAGCCTGGTCCTGGTCCTGGGCCATCTCCGCCTGTGCTAGAGCTGCTTATTCTCCGTTTCAGCTTGAGCAAAAAGAAAGAGAGAGAGAGAGAGAGAGAGAGAGAAAAGTGAAATAGACAATAAAAGAAATTGTCCACTGCTTATGAAATATTTATAATAAAACAGCAGAGATAGCCGAGCGACCTCCGAGGCGAGGACTCGACCAGAAAGCAAATGTTTGCTGGCCAATAATTTGTGCCAACAATCGGGCAGTCAATTAAGCACGGCTCTGGACCAATGTGATTAGCCCTAAGCAACATGCACAAGTTGTGCCACATAAATTGGCAAATGGCTGTGGCAGCCGGGCGTTGCAAGGCAATTGTTGCCTCTCTGCCACAGAGCTAGTGCCGTGGCTGCTGCCATTTAAATGCATTTTTAATGCTGCTGCTGCCTGAGAAAGCTTTTAGCTAATTTTTACACTAGTTTCGACTGCTGTCCTGGCCCTGGCATCCTTCTCGAGCGAGCACACACACCCTTGGCTCGTCCTTAAATTAGTATGCAGCACATATTGCGCTATTATGTTGCAGGACATTCAGCCAGCAGCAGCTCAGTTGTGCCGCTGCTCTCGAAAATTGTTTTAGTTTTCAAATGGAATTTTGTAATTTTAACGCCTTTGCAGAAAGAAGTTGCTGAAGTCAGCCAGGCTGACGAATAAGCTGAAACTTCTGCTGCCAATGCGCTGAGTACGTCTCTCTCGCATCGCTTTTATTATTGTGCCGAGTCACAGTCACGTGCCAGACAGCCAGAGAGTTGCCCACTCTGAGCATATATATATATCTATGTATCTGTATATATATATAAATGACTCTCCTCTTGGCTGGAGCTCGTAAAGTGCACTCATTTGTGCCTAAACTGGGCTTAGGCTAAGGCACTCAAGTCGCTGGCATTATTTGAGGGCAAATGATGTCCTTCGAGCAGGACTCGCTAGTTATTTCAATTAAGCCCGAATACTTAAGTATTTACATGAATTTACATATTATATTTCACATTAAATATATTTAAATTTGCAGATCTTGCGGGACATACGGCAGGGCCTGCTGCAGATGAGTCGAGGCGAGGGCCGAGCGGGTAAGCTGAAAAATATATGTATTTCAATTAGAGGCCCACTCGACAATCTTGTTAGAGTGGGCGTGGCGCCGTCCGGCGAGCGTCACATGCATAAGCGAGCATAAAATCTTATGTCCGTTTCCGGCGCCAACAACAACTTGCAACTCTGCAACTCTGCAACTTTCTGTGCGGCACATGTGGCAAATGGCAAGTGGCAAGTGGCGAGTGGCAAGTGGCGAGTGGCGAGTTGCAAGTGTCTGAATGTGTGTGCAACGTTGCGTATAATATGATATCATGTTGCCGTTGCACAGCATTTCGGCAGAGACCCTCTGTGAGTCTCCCTTTCTCTTTCTAACAGCTCACAGTCAATCCCTTTGCAGATGATACGTACATGTACGACGAGGCGCTGCGCAATGGGCCGGGCGCCGTGGCCCAGGGCGGCGCGCATTATGCGGTCAGCGCGCTGCATCATCAAGGTCATTGGTACGACGAGCCGCCCTACGAGAGCGATCCCGATGACTTTCTTATGGCTGGGCTTAATTGTGGTGGCCCAGCTGCCACCATCCAGGTAAGTCTATCCCAGAGTGTCTGTGATTTATGGGCGCGGTTTACCAAACACTTGCGCCCACTTATTGGCTAAGCCATGGCGACAGTTGAGGACATTTGTGCTGGGCTGAGCTGGCTCGAGGCAGCTCTGTTGCTTCGACAATGCAATCGGGTTTTCTGCTTTCGATTTATGCAGCGCATTCGTCTTTGCTGTTAATCCTGGCTGGAGACGCAGCACACGCCTCGCTGGCTGCTTTGATTTCTCAGCGGATGCCAAGCACTTCCGTGTGCCTCGCTCTCCGACTCTCCCCCAGTCTCACGCTCCCTCTGATCCTTTCTTCTTTTTATTTGCTTTATTAAATTATACGCTGAATATATTTTGCCTGCGCATTGATTTCCAACTTCGATTTGTATGTCCTTTGGCATTTTCCTTTCTCCTTCTATTTCCTTTTGCCGCTGTCGACGGCAACTCTCGACGAGTGCAAGCCGAACTTCAACTTACTTTATTTTTTATTGACAGTCAAAAAGTGCATAATTCTTGTTGACTTGTTCAACCCGGCGACGACGTCTTGAGACTTTTCCCCGGGCTTTGCATAAAATTTACTTTTTACCCATTTTCCTATTTGCCTTGTTGTAGTTGCGCTTTTGAAGGGCGCGAGGGCCGACTTGGGTGGCAGGGTGGGTGGGCTGGCAAAATTTTGTTTTCTTAGTCAATTGGAAATCACTCAGCGGCGGGCTTTCGATATGCTTGAGCCGCCGCCCTTTGTGCCCTTTCAATTTCAGTTTTTCGCTTTGATGTGGCAATACGTAAAGCGGCTACAACAACAACAACAAAAATAGCAACGGCAACAGCGAGCCACAAAATTTGTTTAGCAAAAAAGTTTTGTGCGGTTTGCGCAGCACTTTAGACGGGCCTCTCCATAAAAATGTGAAGCGCACAATTGTCCCTATTCCTCGCTGCTGTTGTTGTTGTAGTTGCGCAGCGAACCGCAACTTTGGCCAATGTTAATGGATACTCGAAATAAAAAAGTGGCCAATACAGGGGCATTAGCAAGCCACATTCCATGACCCAGCCCAGCCCAGCCCGAGCTGGCCATGCCCGAAAGTATGCAACAAATTCATTATCTATGCCCCTCGCCAATGGCAACTTGCAACTTTGCTCTTTGCTGTTTGCTGTTTGATGAGCCGGCTTCATGAAGTATGCAGCAACAGCGAATCTATGTACATGCTGCGAAACTTTGCAATTTACATGTTGCGTCCAAGCTGAAAGTTGCTGTAATTGAGAAGGGCGTGTGTGTGTGTTGGTGTGTGTGTGTTGGCGGCTTTTGGCCCAAATGTTAAGCAACAACTTTGCAATTTCCGCTGCGTTCGAATAAACTAAATTTAAAATTCCAAGCAGAATAAAAAGCAAACAGCAACAGCAACAGCAAATCACAGCTAAAACAACAGCCACAAGGGCCCAAAGTAAACTCTACTTTCGGAGCACGCAACACGCGGCGCATAAACTTTTATAACTTTGTTAATTTTTCATAATTTGTTGCTGTTGTTGTTGTTGTTGTTGTTGTTGTTGTTGTTGTTGTTGTTGTTGTTGTTGTTGTTGTTGCTGCGGCTGCAACAAATTCTACTTGAGCGCTAATCCAAATGTTTTGCTTACCTTTGCCACAACTCTATCCCTCTCTCACGCTCACTCTCTTTCTCTTTTCTTTTCTTCTTTCCAGGGTGGCCGCGTGCGCTTCTCGAACAACCGCGAGAGCACGGGCGTAATTTCATTAAGATCCGCCGGAGATATTTCACTGCCGCAGCGCGGACCGCCGCGTCGAGGGCTTATCGTGCCACAGCAGCCGCCAAATCCGCCGACAATAATACCGTTAACGCATGCCAGGTGAGTGTCCGCAGTGGGCAGCTTGAGTGGGGGCTGATTGCCATTATTATTTGTGGAGCCAAGGGCAAGGGGCATTAATAATACAGCAGCAGCAAGAATAAATATATATATAGAGCACACTCTATATATATATATAAATATTTGGTATATATAAGTACGTGAAGATGGATGGCGGGTGGGAGTTATCTGTTAATGTCTATCTGGCAATTGCCGGGTGGCCCGGTGCGAACCCTTTGACCACTTCAAAGCGTTTGGGTGCCGGGCAAACGCACTGAAGTACAAAATGTGCCACAAATGTGTGCAGTGTGGCATGAAAAGGCCAAGCATTTAGCCTGGCAAACAACCCAACACTAATAGCTGACCAAACCGAGTCGGGCCAACATCGAATCGAATCGAATCGAATCGCAGCAAAGCAAAGCAATCAAGCAGCTCAATTGACGCACCACCACCCGCCCACTGGCTGAATCCTTGAATTTATTTGTCAATGCGAAAAGGTGCGCAAAAGGATTGACCCCGGCCAACATGCCACACACGCACACACACATGGAAAGAGAGAAGGAAAAAAGTGAAAAGGTAGCCTCACTTCATTAGTGCCGTTATCAACATTTTGCAGCCACATGAATGAATGAGCCAAAGGACGAACTAGTGAATGAATGACAAACTGACTCTTTGAATGTCCTGCCTGTCCGTCCGCCTGTCCGTCTGTCCGGCTGGCTGACTGACTGCTTGCAACATATCGTAACGCATTGAAGCGAAAGTCATCAATTTCATATTGTTACGCATGCCACAAAGAATAAAACATCGAGTGGCAGGTTAAGGAAAGGTCGGTGCGAGGACGGACTGGCTGGCTGGCAGGCGTGTCAGTCAGCGGGCCCCAAAACTAATAAGAAGACAGGAACAACGACGTCTGCGATATTGGCCAGCAGTGCACAGACAGCGACGACACTTGAATGAAATGGCATTATTGCTACTTCAACGCGGCCAGGGCGCAGCGCCGCACGGCTCGTCAATCAGCCGGGACCAGGGCAGAGCCAGAGCCAGTCGACTGCCGGCAGTCGACAGTCGGTCGTCAGTTAGCTGCTGCCCGGCTGCCAATTGGCAGCGCAGAGCCGTTTTCCACACGTACGCATCGGCCAACTATACAAAAGACGTGCTGAAATAACTTATACGCCCTGTGCGCCCTCGGGGCCAAAACAAAAACTTTCTTTTCGCCAAATAAGAGAAAACAACGAGAATAAAAGAAATGAAAATGAAAATGGAAAAATGGAAAGAAAAAACGAAAACGCAGCCAAAAGTGAAAATCTCAACAGTGTTAAAGTCAAATGCCCAGGCACAACAACAAATAAACCGAAACGAAAGAAACAAAAATAGAGAGCGAAACAGAAGCTGAAGGAAAAGGTATAAAATATTTATTTATATGAGCTTTTGCTTGCCCGTGGACCCAAGACCTTTGTGCCAAGTGTTATTATTGCTGTTGTTGTTGTTTGCGTTGCTGTTTGTGTTGATGTTTGTGTTGATGTTGCTGTTGCCCCTGTGTATACATATTTGCTTAGCAGCAACAAATTCTGGTTTGAAATCAAAACGGTTACCGAACAGCTCCTCAAGTGTATGCTAGATTACAGGACTCGAGCATAGCCCTCTCAGCTCTCACTCCCTTTCTTTCACACTCCCTCTCTCTCTCTGTCTCTGTCTCTCTCTCTCCTTTGGCTTGTTTCCTTTTCTGGCCATTCAAGGTGAAGATGAACAAATATTTGGCATATAATTTAAATAGTTTGCTTAGATAAGAACAAGCTGACAGCTGCTCTAAGCCAAGCGAAGAGTTTGTTTGGGGAGAGAGAGAGAGACCGGGAGAGAGCAGGAGAGAGTTAGATAGAGCTCGAGGGAGCTGGAAAGAACTTGAGAGAAACTGTAAAGAGCTGAAACAAACTGGAGAGAGTTGAAGATATGTTATATAAATAGTATTCAGAAACCTGAAGAAGATAGAAACTCAGGACTTGCCTGGGGAAGTAGTATAAGCTCTATATAGAAAATATTCCCAAAATTAGTATAGTAATATCTGCTGATTATTAAAGTAAAGTCTTCCTTAACAGCCACTCAGAGTTATAGGAAACTCTTGCCTTTTAGCTACTTGGAGCCAAGCTTTCATTAGTTCTAATTGAGTTCACACGCCAAAGGCCATAACAAGTACAAAGTGCAGGAAGAGAAATGCATTCACTTAACAGCCTTCTCCACTTACGAATGCCAGACAAGTTTGGCTTAACTGTTATGGGCCTTAACTGCTGTTTATACCCGAAACTAATCTCAACTATTCTTCTGCCTTTACAGATCTCATGATCGCGAGAGCGGCGACTATGCTGGTTCCATTTCGGACTTACAAAGCGTTACCTCCAGACTAAGCACAGTTTCGGTGAGTTGGCCAAAAAGCCATTAGGCGAAGCAGCTCATTTGGCTTGCAGTTGCAAGCACACACACACATATGTCTGTGTGTGTTTGCGTCTCAATGCGTCGTCTAAATTGATTAAGTGCACTTAGTGACAAACAAAGTTGGCAACGACCTGAACGAGCAGGAAGAATAACAAAATGCACGTAGTCTGTGCTGCTGCGAGCATAAAAACGGGCAAAGAGCTTTTTAGCCAAAAAGAAAAGTTTTCTTTTAGCCAGCAGCCAACAGAGAGCCATGCCACTTAAGTCAGCTAAGCGCTGTCGATGTCGATGTCGATGTCGATGCTGGCTGTGCCTCTGCCTGTTGGCCATTTCATTTGCAAACTCGACTCGACTCGACTCGACTCGCAGCATTTTGGTTAATACGAAACGCATTTAACTTCCCACTTTCCACTTCTTCTTCTTCTTTCTGGCTTCTCTAGATTGGCACCAACAATTGCACCGCCAGATACCGGACGCTGAGTGGCGGCATTGGCGAGTCGCCGTCGCTGTCGCCGAGTCCTTCATCAGATTACGAGGACATTGGCGCCACAAGGCACGGACTGCCGCCCAGCTTCGCAGCCAAGGCCAAAAAGAACGGGCTGCCGCACAAGGCGAATACGATTTGCCAGAAGGCCATGGTGCACCACGTAAGTTCATTAATCATGTGTGTCTCTCTCTCTCTCTCTCTCTATCTCTCTCTCTCTCTCTCTGTGTGTGTGTGTGATTGCAATTGCATTTGAGCATATTGACTCGTGAGCTGCAAAATGTAATTAGCTCGCCCATTTACATATGCGCCTGATTGGAATTTGTGAGCGCCCGCTCTAAGCCACTTGCAGCTTGTCTACGGCCTATGCAGAAATCGCTGGCCGAAAAAGGCTCTAACAACATGCCCGAAAGCCGAAAGGCGCCCACTGGCAGCAGGAAGAGCACACTCTGAACATGCACTCTAAATGCAAATGCCAGTTAAATGAGTTTTTATACGCGCCCAACCCGCACAGCGTGGCTCTTGGCAAGACAAAAAAGAAAGCAAGTGAAAGCTCATTTCCAGTTGGGGCCATGATTACTTTGCTTGAAAATCTGAAATGCCCATTAGACCTGCATTTCCTTGACAGTTTTCCGAATGAAAATTGAGCTTTTCCTTTTCCTATCTGTCAAAGATTCGTACACTAATGAAAATTTCTGATAATTTATGTACTTGTGTGGATTTTTAGTATATTTGCTTTGTCTTCGAGCAGTGTTGTTGGGTCTAGGGATTGTTGTCTTCGCGCGACCTCAGTCTGCTCGCTCTGGGCGGCGGCTTGCGATTCTTCTCCTTGGGCGCATCGGGTCGTATGTGAAAGTTCTTGAAGCCGTAGTCCCGTTTCTCCCGGTCCTCGGTGAACTCGGCCTTCACGATGTTGCTGGCGGGGCTGCCGGTGGTGCGGAGCCACTCCTTCATGAGGTTGACCTCGGTGCGCGGGCCCTCGATGTAGCCCTTGACGGTGCCATCCGCCGTGTTCATGCACCAGCCGCGCAGGCCCAGCATCTTGGCCTTGATCTCGGCATGCCGGCGAAAGTAGACGCCCTGAACCTTGCCGAACACCTCAAACTCACAGGAAAAGACCTCGGCCATTTGGACGCTGGACAAGGCCCGCCGCCAGACCCGCGTTGACAAAAAAATGAAACTGAAACAAGCAAAGCAAATTACGAATTTTGACAAAATGCTCAAAAACAGTTTCAATCGAAGCGCCCGAAACTTGGCTCGAAGCTCAAGGCTGACTTTGAGCAAGAAAAAATAGAGAGAAACGAAATACAGGGTATCTCACAGTTGGCTAACTGGCGCTTAGCTTACCTCTAAAAAATAGAGAAGAAAAGTTTCGTGCCAATCGGCGCCTAGGCCTGTTGACTGCTGGCGAGATATGAGCAAAGTTTTCCGGCAAGCAGCGGCTCAATATTCACTGTCAAACCAACACACAAAAAAGAAGCAGAAGAAAACGAAAACGAAAACGAAGCCAAAGCCAAAGCGGAAGCGGAAGCAGTGCAGCCGAATTCAAGACCCAAAAAAAGGGCACCCCAAAGCCAGTGTCTGTGTGTGTGTGTCTGTCTGGGTGTGTGTGGGAATTTGTGTGGTAGCATTAAACTTTTTAATGATTTAACTAACAAAACTTTTGCTCTATTCCATGCTCCCTCGACTGGCGCCTCCCTGCCCCGGCCCGGTACGGCTTAACATGCAATTTATTGCACAACTCGATGACGACGACGACGACGATGGCGATGGCGATGGCGATGGCGAAACAACTTTCACTCTGCACAGTCGGGCGAAATGCGTAGCTCGCCAAAGGAAATTGGCGCATTTAATGAGAATGGACGAAACTTTGTTGCCACAAAGGATACATCAAGGGATTTCAGCAATTCCCAAGATAATACCGACCGTGGCAGCATGAGCGATCAGGCGTTTGCATGTTCCGCCAGCTCCGTTGAAAGTTTGCCCAGTGCATCCGGTTCGAGTGAGTACAAAACTCTAACTCTCTATCTCAGTGTGTGTGTGTTTAGATATATCTGTGTGTGTGCGTGTGTGTGTGTGTGTGCTTACAATTTAGATTTTTGATTTTGCCTTTGCATTTTGTGTTTCTTTTGCTGTGGCCAAAGCGTCTGCCTTGCCCCGCCTTGGCTTTCGGCTTGTTTATAAAAATTCCCAGACTGCCGCCCGGCCGCCCAGTGGCAGTGGCAGTGGCATGGCTGGGCCCCTGGCACGCTCGTGTTGCACATTGGTCTATTAACAGTTGTAGTTGTTGCTGCGGTTGTTTTGCAACCGCTGCACAATAACTTGAAATTTTGCAAACTTAATGAATTTTTAATGCACTTGCGCACAGTCAAGTGGCAACTGGCAACCGGCAACTGGCAACTGGCAAGTGCATTGGCCAGGCCATGCAGCCCGATGCAATGTCTGGGGCGTGGTTAAATAAAGGGCTGCCGCTGCTCAGTTTTTAATGAACAAAAGTTTTCGCTATATGCGCAAATTTCTACTCTAAATAAAGAAGAGAAAACAAAACCAAAACAAAACAAAAACCCAGAGCAGCTGGCAGCAGCAGCAGCGGCAGGGGAGGAGCGAAAGGGTGGCAGGCGGTAGCTGCGGGGTTGCTGGAGCAACTTTGAAAAGTGCAAGAAAAAATACTTTATTTTCATGTGGCCAGGACACAAAGCAAGGATTAGCCAAAGCTTTGGCCAAAAACTTCAAGTGCTTATTTGAATATTTTTTGGCCGAAACGAGCTTTGTGTCTGAGACCCTCTCTCTCTCTCTCACACACACAGAGAGAGAGAGAGAGAGAGTGTGTAAAAATATTTGAAAAGTTTTTAATTAACCAAACGAACTGTGTGTGTGTGTGTGTGTGTGTGTGTGTGTGTGTGTGTGAGTGTGTTTGTATTTCGTGCACTGCCAAATTCTTTAGCCCTTGGCTAATTGGCTGTGGGCGCATTAATTGGAAAATTTTCTGGGCAAACTTCCATCGAGATGTTGTCGAGACAAATATTTGAACGTAAAACCATCCTATTTCGGCAGGCACTCAGGCGTTGGTGCGTCCCGGCAGCCCGCACAGCTCCATTTCAGCGGAGGATCGCGCCTCCCTGGTGTCCATCTGCAGGGCCAAGGCACTTGTCGACAGCCTGCCCAATCCCTACGACAAGGAGGCACTCAAATTCAAGGTAAGCGTAAGCTCCACTCCACAAAGCTCTCTAGTTCTCTAACTCCAAATGTCCTTGCAGAAGGGCGATCTGATCGATGTGCTGTCCATGAACGCCTCGGGCATCTGGAAGGGTCGCTGCCATGGGCGCGTGGGCCACTTCAAGTTCATCAACGTGGAGGTGCTGCCCGAGCAGCGGATGAAGAACTCGAGCAGCAAGACTCTGGCGCCCGCCTCGCGGCTGGCCAACAGCAACAATGGCAGCGGCAACACGGGCCCCAGCTCCGTGGATGATCTGCTGATACGGATCGGGCTCAAGGAGTACACCTCGGTGTTCGTGCTCAACGGGTAAGTGGTGTAGATGAAACAAATTTCTCAACAATTTTTTGTTGGATTGTTTCACCTATCGTTCCATTTGCAGCTACGAGGATCTGGAGCTGTTCAAGGAGCTCGAGCCGGCTGACCTGGACTACCTGGGCATACTCAACCAGGAGCATCGCGCCAAGCTGCTGACGGCCGTGCAGCTGTTGCACGACATTGAATGTGAGTATTAGCCCCGCCCCCAGCTACCTGAAGCTCTCTATGACCCACTCCACGACAACCCCACACCCACACCCACGCCCACACTCACACACACACGTACTCAACACAGCTACAAATTTCGCACGCACAGGCTCCGACGTGGACATAGCCGGCTCCAGCTCGGAGAACGACGAGGCTCGCCTGAACAACATCAACAAGAAGCATGGGGCCTCGCCGTTCGGGCGGCGGCACTTTCCGCGCGACTCCGGCTGCTACGAGGGCTCGCCGCTGCCCAGCTCGCAGACGCCCACGCAGGCGGTGAACTCGACGGACGAGTCGAACAGCCTGGACGACGTAGTGTCCAAGTGCTCGAGCGAAATCATAAAGCGTGTGGAGAGCGCGCGGCGCTGCAAGGATAATCCCTTTAAGGCGACGCTGCCTGCGCGAGTCGGCAAGAAGTCCTTTCTTGGCGGCGGCGGTCTTATGGGCGACGATACGCTCACGCGTGGCGGCCTCAGCGAGAAGTCGAGCGACTCGGGCGTCAGCAGCAGTTCGCTATCGTCGGGTCCGCTGAAGAGCAGCACTTAACATTTGCCGACCATACTCGCCCACGAGCTGCTGCTGGGCGTGGGCCAAGTGGGCGGAGGCAGCAGCGTGGGCGCCACCTCGCCCACCACGTCGGTCGCCTCGGCCGGCATGCTGGGCTGCCCGAGCAGCGGCAGCAGCCTGAACGCCACAGCGCCGCTTGGCAACATCTGCAACACTCTGCCACATGCCCCATCCAGCAGCAGCAGCAGCTCGCTGGGCCTCTCCGGCAATCTGCCGCTGAACCGCAATCTGGTGATGTTGCGCAATCATTTGCGCAAAAACACGGCCGGAAATGGCGCGTCAGCCGCGCTGCAGGACGACAAGGATCAATAACAACCCATTTATTACATACAGATTTTAGTTTAGTTCTCGACATGTTTCAGTTAGATATATGTATGTATTTCAATTGCTGTGATTCGATAGTGAAAAAAAGGCCAAGACGCGTCTTTCAGTTCAAATGTATAGTGTATAGAGAGAGAGAGAGAGAGAGATAGATAGCAACAGAGCGAGAGAGAGATAGAGAGAGAGAGCGAACGATAGAGAGAGCGAGAGAGTGAGCACGTTAAGCAAAGTCAGTTAGTCAGTCAATCCTTCCTCCGATAATGTTGGCATTTATATATATAACAGACAGAGCTATATACTTAGTAATTGTAATGTAATCAAGTCGTTTAACTATTTTTAGTTAGCCTGATGTAAAGAAGAAACACTGTCTCATTTGCCATTTTCTGCCAATTGCTTTCTATGTATATTTCGCAACGTGATATTGTCAAACGTCCAACTTGAATTGCAGTTTTAAATCGATGAAACCACATTTTAATTAATACGCGCGAGCTAACGGGCCGCAGATATCTATCTATGTATAAATAACTCAAGTTGATTCCTATATTAAGGCGCTGAGGCTGCCGGCAATAGACCAATTACATTTTAAACCGAAACGAAGCAAACGAATTTGCCAATATTTACAAAACTCAATTGAATTGTATTTCAATTTTAACACACACACACACTCATACTCACACTCAGATCATGATGTATCCGTCAAAGTTGTATATTTGGAGAATCAGCTAAGGGAAAATTGTATGCTAAGCAATATAGATTGGTAAACGTAGACTCCGTGGACGAGCGAGCTGTATATAGTTAAGGTGTGCTTGTCGCTGGAGTGTTTATTTATGCCATTTAACAGTTAAATACTAATATGTAAGCATATTGAGTATATATAGATACATACGCAAACAGATTTATATAGATATATATATATATATATATATATATATATACATATAGAAACTATTAGCAATTGCCAGCTACTTAGCGATAATCAAAAGGAAAAGGACAATGAAACGAAGTGGTCGGCGGATTTTATTGATTTCGAAACAGTTAGTTAAATAAATCGAGCACAAAACAGACAGACAGAGAGAGAGAGAGAGAGAGAGAGAGAGAGAAATATATATATATTTAAACTATATCATAGCGCATATACATATATCGAATATCGAATACCAATTGACTTTTTTGTACATTTGACACGAAAACGAAAATCCAATTCCAAAATGCTTTTATCCATAAATAAGCAAACAAAAATATATATATATAAATACATATATTAATATTCTTAAAATTAACAACTAAAATATTCCCAAAAACATAAATAAAATTTAATAATTAGTCGAAAACAGAAAGATAAAATTATTAATTGCGCACGTGTTAAAGCCAGAAGAGAGTAAAAATATTCTTACGTAGGCATTTTGAACTTTTATTTATCTAAAGAAACAAACAAAGCATAAACTTAAGTGTTTCAACTGTAAATTATATTAGAGAGAAAAACAAAAGCGAAATCAATGCAAAATGCACAAGAGCCACATGCAGCATGTGCGAAACGTTTCCATTAATCACTGTAAAATTATGTAATTAAATTCGAATATGTAAGCAATATTAAAGTTTAAAATAACGAAAACAAAAACAAAACGAATACCTAAGGCATCACAACGCAGTTTCAGGCAAGCAAACATACAAAATAACAAAAATCTTAGAATTCATTAGCACACAGAAGAAAACAAGGCAGTCGTCAGCGAACTTTAACTCTCCAGAGCTCCCCTTGCATTTTAGAAGAAATTTCAAGTAAAGAAAGGAAAAATGAAAAAACAAAACAAAAACGAAAATGAAAACGAAAATGAAGAGAGAGAGCAGCGCGCAGCCAGCTGCTGGATGAAAGTTTATGCATAAATCAAATAAAAGTCTTAAATAAAATTGAACATATCTAAAAAGTAATTAAACGTCTTATTTATTTAGCCGGTGGGAGGCGGGCAAACAGGTAAGGGAAACACTATTGGGCATGGGCATGGCTTGGGCACGTCTGCTTGATTGAGACTGATTAGAGAGCTAGCTAAATATAGCAGATAGCAGCTACTACATATAATATAAGCTACTTAAGCACCGTCTCAAGGCAGTCAATCAAGAGCAGTTAACTTCCTGCCCAGAGGCTAACCTTGGCTTCACGTATTGTCTTCGAAATGTTTATTGAACTATTCGGCTTGAGCCTTGCTGGAATTTGTTATATTTAATATTCAAATTAAACTATAAACTATTTCAAGCTCGAGTCAAATGTGTGGATTGAGCTTTGGCCTTGATCAAAAGAAACCGCCTAAATGACTTGATTCATCAGCCGGAGAGTGTGCGCGCGCACTTACCTACAAGTGTTCAATTTCCCTGACATTGAATGAGCGCTTCAGTTCGCATTAATGCTGATTACGCTGCTTGAACTACACGTGAGCGAAATATAAATTAGTATATACTCACATACATATATATGTATATATGTACATACATATATGCATATGCATCTATATGATCGGGTAATCTTATCATATAAGGTGTCGCGCCTACCCGAAATGGGAATGTAAACAATTCATTAAGCTCTAGTAACCGGCCAGGCAGCTGTTTCGCTAGCTCAGCGGGTGGTTGGGTGGTTGAACGGCTGAACGGTTGGATGGATGGATGTTGACGCTTCGGCCCCTGTTGTCGATGAGGCGAAGCGGCGTCAGTCGTAATCTGTGCTGATGATGATTAAATTTACAACACTTGTGAAATAGATCTATCTCTAACCCACAATCACACACACACACATAGTCAATGCATAATGAATTCAGATGTTTATTCATAGCGCACTTGTAACCGATCTGAGAACACGAACTAACGAACTTTATGCTGGAATTTGGCATATTTTTACACGATTTTTGCTTTATTTTTTTCCCCTATCATCATTTTCTGTTCACGTTGTTTTTGCTGGCTGGCTGCCTGGCTGCGCGGCCGGGAAGTAAAATTGCGCTTAAGTGGTTTAGTAGATTGTTAAATTGCTTTTGTCTTTCTACCAGCGGATAAGTAAATGAAAATATGAAAATTGATATTATTGCATTGCACAAACTATGTAGACTTTATCTCATTTTCTGCCACATTTTGCGCTCAGTCTCAGTTTCAGTTCCAGCGGCTGTGCGTTCCGAGTCGGAGCCAACGCAGCACCAAAGCGCATAAATAATAAATTCTATAATCCAATAAAGAAATACCAGAGACAACTAGACTATCTACATATATATATATATATATGTATATATATATATATATATATATATATATATATATATATATATATATATATAAAATTATATATTTATGTAAGCGAATAAATACTGCAACAGAGGGTAAAAATACTTTGAAGAAAAGTAAAAGTGGAGTGGAAATTTTGTAAATACTTTTGCTCAGTGAATTGACAATGAGATTTGTGGTGACTGCTTGGCGAAGCCACTAAATCAACTGACTTAAATTGAGGTTTATCCGGTTGACGGCATCGCGCGCACAGCCGCAAGCTATCTAATCGGGCCCAAAACGCTAGACTTCATGTGCAGCAGCAACTTACACAACTTTACGCCTTCATTAATCAAAGATCTTTGTCTACTTCTTAACGATATCTATATTTGATAGATAGTTAAAAACTAGAATATATATCTGATCATTTCTATATTTGAAAGAAACGATGGAAATACGTTCCCAAGCGCTCAGCTGGGCAATGCTCTGAGAATGTATCTAAAAGAAATGTTTGTAAAATACAAAAAAATCAAGAAAATTGCAAACAAAAATATAGCTAGATACTCTCTTAGTGGAAGCAATTCTAAATCACCTGAGAAAGGATGGCATGGATTCTTGATATATTGCCCTGAGATTAGAACAGAAAACACTATATAAGTCAAGTGCGCCCAATAAACAGCTTAGTCAGCATGAGTTTTAATGAATTTAGGGGAGTTTCTAGTCTAACGAAAGTCAATCTGAATCTGAATCGTAGTTAGTATGCATACTTATGACTTATGCAGAGTGCAGCTGAGAAGAAGCTGCAGAATTGAGTCTCGGCGCTGGTTAATTGTTTTAGAAATGTTTAGATTGCGTTCGGTTAATCGTTTGACGTGCGCGTATAAATAACGTTGTAAACTAAAGACCCATGCTTATCAGCAAATTATTTTATAATGCTTATGCGCTCTGTCTCCGCTGATAAGCCGTCGCCTCCTCGAGATTGCCCCTTTTAACGCTGGCAGTTGCCTGGGCGGGCACTCACTGCAGCACCCGCGAGTGTTGCGGACGGTTCACGCATCGCTCCATGCTCCACATACTCCACTCTTCTATCATTTGCATGCGAAATATGAAAAGTGTCAACAGGGAAATTACGAACAGAGCGATTGAGCCAATGGCAAACCCGAGCCATAAGCCGTAGTCACAAAAAACTCTATTTCAAGTTCAAGCAGATCTTATCGCAGCGAGTTCTATTCAATTTCTTTTAGTGTACGCGCCCATAAAGTTAATTAGTGTTCAAGAGTGTGTAAACAAACCGCATCGATTGTGAAATCTTTCCATCAATTGCTTATACAACAAAAGGTACCCAGAGGAATCGTAAGTACATTAGATAAATATTTGTAAAACGAAATTTGATCAAAATATTGTGAAATTGTTAAGGAAATGTATTCATAAATACAAAATTAGTTTGCCATAAAAACTATTTTAATCATTTATGGCGGCTGGTTTATAGCGCACTTAAATTGTATTCACACTCAGCTCAGCTCAGGTTGACTTAAAGTTCCCATAAAGCACTTATCATTCATAATTTGTGCGCAGTTATTGGCCTCAGACAGGTGGAGAAGCCATTCGAGCATCGACAGATCTTTGGGCACGAGAACTTCAGTTGACACAAGCTATTTGGCGTTTCATAAAGATAAGCGTAACTAATCTAGAATTTACCCAAATAAGCAGAGCAGACAGTCGACAGAGACAGACGTAGACAAAAACAAATACGATGAAAGATAAACTGGAGGAGGTGATAGCCAGCAGTCGGAAGCTATCTACGGCGGCGGCGGACAACATTAGTGAGATGGATGTGGACGAGTCCGAGCTGAACGATCCGTTCCAGGCGCTCATGGAGAAGGCGGGCAACCACGGCCGCTACCAGACGTTCTACAACTACGTCTTCGTCGCCGGCCTGGCCTTCGCCGGCGCCATGGTCTACATGAACATCATCCTGGCGCTCAACATACCCGATCACTGGTGCACGGTGCCCGGCAGGGAGCGCACCAACCTCACGCTGAACGAGTGGCGCGACTTGACGCTGCCCAAGTGAGTCTAAGGGCTGACAAATTGCAATCGAATCCCAAGCTAAGCTCAACCATTTCGCCTGCAGGCAAACAGACAATCGAGGCAAGGAGACGCACAGCACCTGCGAGATGTACGACGCTAACTTTACGGAGCTAACTGATTTCTCGGCCTGGCGCACTGGCCACGGCAAGAATCAGACTACAGGTGAGTCACACACACACACACACACACACACACACAGAGACAGAGAACTGTATATTTGTTGCCTGGCTTCGTGGCTGGATGGGCGTATGGAGAAACTTGGCCAGCAGTTGCTGGCCGTCTTATAAATTCGCACAGCTTTGCACTCAAATACATTTTATTGGCCAGCTTGCAAGCACGGGTGGACGTACGACCAGACCTGGTACGACAGCACGATACCCACGGACCAGGACTGGGTCTGCGCCAAGGATTTGTTCGTGACGAATGTGTTCGTCGTCGGCCGCGTCACGGAGGTGCTCGGCTCGTTTATATTTGGACAAATGGGCGACTCGTAAGTTGGCCGAAACTAAATTATGGCCCGTGCGCACTTGGTAATTGGTAATTGTAATTGGTAATTGAATTTGTGCCTCTCCTATTGGTCGCAGCTTCGGCCGCAGCGTGGTCTACTACATTAGCGTCGTCTTCTGCTCGGTGGGGCGCCTGGGGTCCGTGCTGTGCACGTCCTCCTACACGTGGTTCCTCATCATGTCCGGCATCGTGGGCCTCACCGTGAACAGTCTCTTCCAGTCGCCGCAAATTATTGGCATGGAAATCTCCCGAGAGTAAGTTTGACAGATATTGAATAAGCCAGCTGAGAAAAGTTTTGCCAAACTAACTCGAACTTTGCCTACGCCGGGGCCCAGGGAGGATCGCAGTCGCATCGCCTTCTTTCAGAGCGTGGGCTGGTCCGTGGGCACGACGCTGATGCCGCTGCTCTTCTGGTGGCTGCGCCACTGGGAGTCCTTTATGTGGCTGACGTCGCTGCCCACAGCGATGGTCCTGCTCTTCTCCAAGTAAGTCACGCAGTCAATTCAATTGAATGCTCCCAACTATTGTCCAAATCCCATTGCCCTTTGCCCATTGCCCATCCCATTTCCATTCCCATTCCTATTCCCATTCCCATTCAGCCTTTGTTTCGTCCTTCGTTGTCACATTTTTGGGGCTTTTCCTTTTGCAGATATGTCATCGAATCGCCGCGCTGGTTGATTAGCAAGCGGCGCTTCCGCGAGGCCATTGTGCAGTTCAAGAAGATTGCCAAAATTAATGGACGCACGTTCGATGTGACCGAGAAGGAGCTGACCGAAATCTATAGCCTGGACAAGCGCGAGGTCACCTACGGCATAGCCTCGCTCTTCGCCGGCTGGCGCCTGGCCCGCAACACCACAATCATGGGCTTTAGCTGGTGCGTATCAAAAAACCAATTTGCATTCCTAACTGCGGCTCGACTCCTCCTTCCTCCTTCTCCATCAGGTGCGTTGTTGCCGTCTCCTACTTCACACTGGTGCTCTTCAGCTCGCGCATGGCGGGCAATCCGTTCCTGAACTTTTTGTACCAGAGCGTTGTGGAGATACCCGCGTACATGGTGGGCAAGTACATGGGTGAGTGCAAAGCTCTGTGGCCGCTGATTGCCAATCATCCTTATGCCTCTTTGGCTTTGGCTTTGGCTTTTCTATCTCGACAGGCGACAAATATGGACGGCGCTTCACCAACTCGGTGTCCTTCCTCATCTCGTTCCTCACCTGCCTGCCCATCATCGCGTATGCGACGGACGAGCGGTTCGAGTGGCTGATGATCTACCTGGCCACCTTCATCAAGTTCCTCAACGCGCTCACCTTCTTCACGGCGAACCTGCAGTGCCTGGAGATCTATCCCACCTGCATGCGCCAGACGGGCATCGCCCTGGGCACCATCCTGGCGAATGCGATCGGAGTGCTGGCCCCGTACCTGGTGTACCTGGGCACGACGGTGAACATTCGCGCTCCGTACTATATACTGGGCACCCTGTTTCTGCTGGGCGGAGTCGGGGCCATGTTCCTGCCCGAGACGCTGCACAAGAAGCTGCCAGACACCATCGAGGAGGCAAAGAACTTTGGCAGGCACGATGTAAGCAACAGCCAGCCAACAGCCACGAGCCATCAGGCGTCATCTAATTTATAATTTAAATTATGCAAAGCAGCCGAAGCCTAATTTCATTTTTCATAAATTTAATTTACAGAAATTCTTCAGTCTGCCTAAAGCGCCGCCGGCGCTGAGCAAGAAGACAGCTGACGAGCCGGAGCTAACCAAGCTGAATCAGCCCGCATTTGCGCCATGAATCAGCGGCTATAGCCAAAGCCGAATCCGAAGTCGAGCCAGGAGCTGAGGCAGAAAGGCAATTGATTTGCTGTGGCCCGTTGTGATGTGACATTAAGTACGCCCCAAGTATTACGAATAAAGTGTTGTTATACTTAATGCTCTCAGTGTGTATGTATCTCTGCGTGTGTGTGTTGGTGTTGGTAACTGTAATAAGCCCTATATAAATCACACGAGAGCCGCCGCCGCCGTCGTCGTGAATGAATGAATGAATCTCTGCAATGAGTTTATCAGCGCATCTGTCAGATATTTACAAATTACCTGCGATACCATTGCCGTTGCCCTTGGCGTCAAAACTGGGCTGTAGGTGTGTGTCGCTCTCTCTCTCTCTCTCTCTCTCTCTCTGTGTGTGTGTGTGTGTGTGTGTGTGTATCGCTACTGTGGCTAATTTAATAAATGGCTTGGCATACACACGCGCCGTATGCGTAATGCGCTCCACTCGCCTGATTTATGCCAGTTATGTATCAATTTTTATCACCAGTTGCAAAACTGGTGAGCGCCACCACCTACGCCCACCCACGCCCCACCCCAACGGCGCCAAGAGTTGCCAAAGTGTTAAACTGTAAGAAGACACTAACACCAGCAGCAACAATAAAAGTAACAGCAATGAAAAGTAATGCAAGAAGTTTAATAAACTCAAAATCTAGATACTCTATGGGCAGCTGAAGGCGCCTGGCTGACAGAAGACTTGAGGAAGTCTAATGAAATATTGTAGAAAAACCAAGAGTATAGAATTATCTTATATTTAGCTATATTATAGATTGAATTGAGTATTATTATGACTAAAGACTCAGCTTAATCTGGCATCCCTTGCCGTTGCATGTTGCAAATGCTTTGGCCAAGTTGGAATACCCCACAGATATCGCACAAGTTTCAACGGCAAGAAAACTTGTTTGCCAACAGGCAGGCAGGCAGGCAGGCAGGCAGGCAGGCAGGCTAGCAGCCAGTCAGCCCAGCAACGACGTGCAAGTTTTATGCGGCAAGGTGTTTCGTTTTTCAAGTTATTTATTATGATTTATTTGCCAATGTGGCAGCGTCTCAGAGCTGAGTGGTGAGCGCCAGAGTGTTCCAAAGGCTTTGCTTGCTGCTGGCCTGCAGCAGCGATAAGTAAATTGTTTATCCTACTTGTGAGTTATGTGCTGCGACGCTACGGCCAGCCGGGGCAGCCATTCAGCTTGATGATCAGCTTGCTGATGCCCCGTGCAGTAATGGCCCCGCCAGCAGCAGCAGCAGCTAACATTGTTATGCTTTCATAAACAGCTGAGCGCAATTTTCTGATAAGCTATGCTACTGGCTGCACTTCCACATCCCCATCCACATCCACTCAATGTGTGTGTGTGTCAGTGTTGCTGGCTATTTGTTTCAATTTATCATAAAAGGCAACGCCGGAAGTCAGCCAAGATGCAGTTGAATGAACGACAAGCGAGAGAATATCTTCAGCCAGCTTTGCCTTAAGACGACAGCCAAAGTCCTTGGCACTGGCTCTACGGATTTACAAGGGATTTCAGATATTTCAAGCATCAATGACACTTTAGAAGCCAGCGCAACACAGCTGCAAAGTCATTATTCACAATTATCACTGCTATCACTGGCCAGGCAGACCAGACTCAATTTATGGATGACTCTCATTAAGAGTTTCGGCAATTGATTAGTCTACTCTGAGCTTAATTATATTTCCAAGAAATTCAAGCAGTTATCCTTTGATATAATACAATCAACAAGGCAAAAATACTTTTCTCTTTAACTGTGCAGCACAAAAGTAGGCAATGAAATTTTTACCTCTCGATATTTCGTGCAGCACAAAAGTATGCAATGGTTTTTAATACATGCTTGATTAGAGCTCTTCAGCTTATTATTTGTGCTGAACAGAATCGATGATCGAGTTTATTTCAAATTTTAATTTCAGTGCTGACCAAGCAGTAGACGTCATTCCAGAATATTTAATTTCAGCTGTCAGCCAATGCAAACACTTTTCCAATCAGCAGACTTGCAGATGGATTACAGCCATCTGCAAGACAAAACAAATTGGATTGCTTCGTGTTTCTGTCTTCTTATTTCTATGTTTCGTTGACAAAGTGACTTAGCCAAATCCATGGGCAAACAGTTTAATTTCAGTTCAATTTTAGCCAGTTGTCATACTATTTTATGCTGGCGGATTGTTTAGTTTTGGAGCGCGACGAGCTTTTCATATTTCACTCAATCGGGTATGAATAAAACTATTTGCAATATTTCATTCATGCAGCCAGCTGGCAGCTGAACGAAATCCAGTCGGCGGTCGCTGTACAAATTGGCTGGGGATGAGGCAGTGAGTTGCACGTTTGCCTGGCTGCGGGTGCAACAACAATGATTGCGCTTTATTTGCGATAATAAAACACACCATCGCGCCCTCGAGGACAACAACAAGGACGACGGCGACTTTGGGCGAAATCGAACCGCGAAATTGTAACAAACTGCGCGTACATTGGCCTCTGTGGCAGCGGTAATAGCAAAAGTCAGGACCCAGACCCAGACCCAAGGCGCAAGGAACACGGACACACAACAGGATGCGGCAGCAACGAATGGGAGCGCCAGCAAGGATCCGGTTGCATTGGCTCCGCGCAAAATATGGCAAGCTGCAAAGAATATTTAAGCTGCGACGTTGCAGCAAATATTAAAGAAAAACATGTGAAAATAAGAATGCCAAGCAGAGCGCGGGGAGGGAGGGGGACTGCACGAAGTGAGATTGTTCTGGATGCTGGCAGAAGGATTTACTGCATATTTCATGTTCACAACGAACCAATTTTACGCTCTTCAAATCCTATTAGTCAATGGCCCTTTGGGGATGCAACGAGCTGCGCTAGTCACGGCAGCTGTTCGACAATGTCTAAAGGGTTGACCGGGCCAGCGGGGGCGGTGAGGGTGCTCGGGTGGTTGCTGCTGCTGCACTCATTGTGATTTACTTATAGAAACAAATATATATATATATATATATATATATATATATATATATATATATATATATATAAGTAATACTCAAGCGACTGGCCCAGGTCAGCTTAGTGTGCCTGGCATTTCCGCACGATTATGCCCTGTGAGAAACTCTGTGTGTGTGTGTGTTCTCTGGCTGGAAGCTAAGCCAGTTTCAGCCATATACGAAGCGCCCTAAAACCGACTGTGAGAGCCCTCATCAATCTCGCTACTTGAGCGCATGAATTATGAAAAACGTGCAAAATGCAAACGGAAATTAAAATCTATCGCAAAAAAAAGTAAGCGCAATCCTTTACACACACACATGAGCCACACACATACAACTGCTAAGCTAAAACAAAATTCACAGTTCGTTAAACAAATGCGCGCTGGCTGAGCGCATAAAATCAAACAAAACAAGCCAAAAAAAAATACAAAAATAACAATGCAAAGAAAATTTCATATATTATATCTGAGGCGAGGCGGGGCGTGGCCGGGTCGAGGCAGTTTTGACAGGCGGCTCGGTCGGACGGCCGTTGTCTCCTGCACAGCTGTTGAAAAACAAACCTCAACTTTTTGGCCGCATACGAAATTTCTGTCAGGCCGAAGCTGGACGTTCGGTGTCCAGGCACTGGTGTCCTTTATTAATTTAACAGGCCGCCGCTGCTGCGCCTTTGACTACAACTTGAACTACAACAGCAACGAAATTCAACAAGCCATAAAACATATGAGGGTCCATGCATTTTTCATAAGGTGTCGGCTTTTGTGCCCATCACAATCATCAGCTTCACTCCCAGTCACCAGAAGCAGCAGCCATTGCAATGCCAAACATCAGCCAGAGTCAGCTGTAAGCCTGCCAACTTCAGTGTCTGCACCCACGCCCACTCTCCGTTCCCCGGCCAAGTGCTGCTGCTGACGTCCTGGCTACACTTGAACTTACAATGACATGTTCGAACCGTGTGAGCTCTGCATATTTGTCGGCAATAAATGTGCAGATGCATTCCATTTATTTACACTCTGCCTCAGCCTCTGCCTTAGGCTCCACAAATTGCTTTCATTAGTTTTAATGGACGACGACTCACTGCTGCTGCCGCCTCTCTAAGCATTTTCATATTTGCAAAAATCATCTTCTGGCCACATGCCTAAGCTGGGGTTAAAGACTCAGCGCTCGAATTCCCAAAGATAATTTAAATATTCAAAGTCAATTTCCACATGATTTACATACTTTTAAGCTTTATTTAATTGAAGCTGAAAATATGTACATGAATTTTGTTTTGGCAAAGTCCTCGCGGCAATCAATTTTGTGCTAAGTGAAACATTTGTGTGGGAGGGAGAGAAAAGAGAAAGAGAACTCGATTGGGAAGCGTTTGACTAGAAGATACCCTAACCGTAGAGTATGTACAGTAGACAGCTTGATAGTATAACAGCATAATAGTATAACAGAACATTAAATATATAGAATAAAGTAGGACAGTATGACAGCATTAGAAAATATTGAATAAAGCATGACAGTATTACAGTATGACAGTATGAGACTAGGACAACGTCATAATATGCCAGTATAACAGTATGACAGAAGACAACATAACAGTATGACAATATGACAGGGTGACAACAGGAGAATATGAGAGGATAACAGTATGACAGTGTGATAGTATTGCAGTATGACGCCATAACAGTACAGAAGGGCAGTATGACAGTTGGAAAATATGGCAATATTCCAGTATGACAGCATGCACATATAACACCATGGCAACATGACTGTATGAGAGTTCCCGAAACAACAATATATCAATCGAAAAACCTAGTAAGAGAAGTAATCGTCTCCCACCTAACAAAAAGATTCTAACTGTAAATTAGAACACAGTTTACAATTGCAAAAACACTTTATTCATTTCGATTTCATTTTCATTTTCATATGCACTTATTATATATATGTTATTTTTGGTTCGATTCGATTCGATGCAAACGTGCCTCGCAATAAATGCAAATTTTCTATATTTCAATACAAAATGTGCCCAGTGCCCAGTGCCGTGTGCCATAGACCAAGTGGCATACATTAAATTCGTTTGGTATTATTTGTCAGATGTGGCGCGAATGCCTATTCAGAATACATATGCTAAGTTTATATATGTCTCTAATATATATGTATATATACTATATATACGGGTGTGTGTCTGCTGGAATGCCAGATTTTTTGTATTCATAAATATTTGTTCAGAATTCGCTTGAGCCGTGCATTTAAAATGCATTTTGGCATTTTGCTTAAACACTTAAAAATGTAAATTGAAATATGTATACATGTATAACTAGTATTTATAATTGTAAATATATATATTTATGTATATATATAGTAAATATTTTGCATCCCATCAATATTTATGCGCTGGCAATAAATATGCATTGCCCCCTCACCCCTCACCCCTCAGCCCATCATACGTCTGTCTCTTCAAATATTGATTTATTCCTCAATGGCTGGACAAACTGCGTTGGCCATTTCAAAATTGGTTTTGTTTTTAATATTTTGATTGCGAGCGAGCACTAAATGTTATTGCTTTCGCATTGCCTTAATCGTAGCTATGAATACATGATTTTATCTCTATTTATTTACTTTAATTATGATTTTTGTTGGGTAGAGCTAGAGCTGTTCACATTCGTTACTTCAACTGGCACTTGGCACATGATCGCGTGAGATATTACTATTAACAGAGATATATCCTTACTTAGTGCATTCGATTATATTTCTATTTATATTTATACTTGTTTTATGATGCGTATACTTAATATTTGCCTATATACCAAATGAAAAAGAATCGAGCCCGCAAGCTGATACATAAATATAGATTTATATATATATATTTTTTTTTTCTGATTCGTTGCTATTGTAATCCTGCTCGTGAGTGTATGTGCAACTGTAACTGTAGCTGTAACTGTAACTGTAACTGTAACTGTAGCTGTATGTATATGTATGTATAAAATGGCGGACAATTTAATACATGACTGCCTATATTGCCTATATTTAATTTCACCTTTTTTCACTGTTTGCATTTGTTTGTCTCTATACTATTTCACTATGGCTGGTTGATTTTACGAATGAGTTTTCGTTGCATTTAATTAAATTTCAATGATCAAATGATAAAATGCCAAACGAGGCCTGCATCGCCAGCTTAATTGCACGTTAACAAAAATTAAAAGCAAATAATAAACACACACACGCAACGGCAAACTGCAAGGATATTTCATAAAGGATATTTCATTCGCAATCAACTTTGAAGTCCGGCATAATTGAGCACGTTCCACAATTCGCAATAATTGCTAATTTGGCTGGACTGAGGCGAAATCGAGGCACGGAACGCGACTGCCAATATCCTTGAGCCTTGCGCTGTGGCTAATCGGCGACAAAAACAGCCTTTTCAGCTTCGACTTCGGCTGCCAGCAAAGTACTTTGGCTAATCACGGCGAGGGCTGCCAACAACGGATGTGGATACGGATGCGGATGCGGATGCGGATGCGGAAACGCAGGCACGCAACCCCCATTAAATGGCCATAGTTTTCGGAGCGCTTCGCTTTGCACTCACGTATCCGCTAAATGTTTCAATTTTGGCAGCTCCATAAGGCGCCAGCAGACATTTAATAATAAATGCAGTCGCCAGCAACAGGAACTGAAACATTTGTGAGTCCGCGAATGGCCAGGACGACATGACAACAGCGTGCCTGCCGTCTCTCTCTCTCCCTCTGTCTCTTTCACTCTCTTATCGACCAGTTTTGGTGCCTTTTGGCCAAAAAGCAAATAAAATTATAAGCGAATTTCAAATGCTTTTGCAAAATGCAAATTCCATGCAGCAAGAGAGAGAGAGAGAGAGAGTCAGATAGACTGAGAGAGGTGGCCAGTGTCAACTTCGTTGCATACTTTTCTGCGCGACATGCAATTAAAATGCAAAAAAGCCAACGGCAGCGAGTGCTGCCGCCCACAACCCACACAGCCACGCCCACCCAATAAGCCAAGCACCAAAATCGATGCACTCCAATGCGAGATGTGCCCAACCCCAACCCCGTCCTGGCAAAGCAGAGCAAGCTACGACCACCGCAACCAGCAGCAGTTGCTGGATTGTCTATGCAACGTCTGCGGTTGGTGCAAGTTTGCTGTGCGTGTGCGTGTGTGTGTGTGTGTGGTCGTGTTGATTCAGCGTTAATCTTGTTGGAATTTCGCGTTTTGTCAACATTCCTTGCCAAGTTTTCGGATGCGTTTGCCGCTAGTTATTTCAGTGCCCGAATGCAGCTCGCGGAATATCAAGTATGGCATATGCGCTGGCATGTTAGAAGAACTTTTGATTGATTTGTGAATGCTTTTAGCTTTTAGCAATGTGTGTGTGTATATATGTGTGTGTGTGTGTGTGTGTGTGTGCATAGAAATAAATGTAATTAAGTCCTTAAACAAAAAACTTGTAACTGGCTTTGGGTCTCTCGCGACGGGAGCGAATAATCTATTGAATCTATTTTGTAATCATTGTAATGGCCTCTGTCAAACTGTCGGTTTGCAGTGGTGCCTCGACTGCTGTAAAACTAGCTCTTATACCGTTACTGTTCCATATCACCTTTACACTGAACTATGTCGACTATAGACTGAACTTATTGTAAACTCGTATCACCCGACAGGGAGTGCGTGTCCTTAAGTATGTTAATCCTATGCAGCATCGATGCTGATGACCGCGTCCTAGGGATGCTTCGTGTAGTTGTTCAACGGCATCTCGGTGGCCAGGCTGTGGGCCACCTCCTTGTTGCGCTCGTGCAGGGCCATGTCCAGGGGCGCGCTGGCCGGCTTCTTCTGCGCCGCCTTCTGCGTCTTCAGCTGCAGGATAATGGATAAGATTAGATGCAAATTGTCAAAGAGAGGGTATGCATTAGTCGGGTTTGAGTTGGGGTTGTTATATTTACACGCTGTATGGTCTTCTCAAAGTCCTGCGGTGGCTCGGGTCGCTTCATGGTGCCGCAGCTCCTCAAGCGCTCGTTCGTCTGTTGGAGGCAAACAGAAATTCATGATATAAATAAGGACGATGGCGAGCCATGATTACTTTATCAGACTAAGCAAATCGACACCTCACAACAAAGACCACAATAAAGACGCGCACTGGAATGAAAATGTCAAATGAAAAGCGGCGAGCAACGAAAAATTAATGAAAGGCCAAACGGAGAATTTCCCTAAAGCAACATTTCCGCAGCAGACCGCATAATGAGAGAGCGCAGCCAAGTTTAGAGTCCTGCATACGCGTCGTTGTTGGCCAACCATGGCCGGCAGCTGTTACCGCACCGCCCTCCTCCGGCACACAAAAAAGGTAATGAGTGCCAAAGGACAAACACACACACACACACACACACACACACTCGCGCAGGCCACAATTGTCGCCAGTGCTTAGCCCAAGTCATTCTCAAAATTGACCACGCCGCACCGAAAGCCGGGCCGGGAGTCGGGACTCTGTTGCGCCGGGCGACAGCAAATTGCGCTTAAATATTAAATGAACAGCAACAAAAAAGAAAGAAAAAAGAGAAAAGAGAAGTCTGCAAAAAAGAACAACGGAGAGAAGAAGCTACACAAATACGGCAAAGAAACGCCGGACAACAACCGTAAAACACGAAAAGTTATAAACTCTCGCAGGAGCACAAAAAGAGACTCGCAAAACAAAACACTTTTTGGCACGCCTGAAATAATAAAAACAAATGCGACGCTGTCGTTGGATGTTGTTACCCTCTCTACCACGCTCACACACTTCTTCTCCCCCACCCCCAAAATACACTCACAAAAAAACCAAAGGAAAAAGGACATTCGTGTGTTGGGAATCAACGGATGCCAACCGCAGCAAGCAAACGCGCAAAGGTGCAAATGAGTGGGCGACCAGCAACTTACCAACCCTCTGCCGGCCCCTCTCTACCCCCTCTCTCTCTCTCTCTCTCGCTGTCACAGCTTCCGGCCATTCCCCAAGAAGTGCAGAAATGTACTGCAAGCCGTTAAGCTAGACCGGACAAATCCTTTGCCTGTTCGTGGCACATCCTTGCACCTCACCTGCACAGTTCATATCTCTTTGCTCGTTGTCGTTGTCCACCATTTGCATGCTGCACCCCTTCCCCCCCCCTCTCTCTCTCTCTCTCTCTCACATCCTCTTACATTTCTGTTTTGTCATCTCGTGCAACGCCCTTCGCACAAGGCAACGCAATTAACGGTAATTGCCTTTTATCGGCTTAGTCCTGATAAGTTTTTTCCCTTTGTTTGCATTCCACTTCCTCATTCTCGCACCCTCTCTCTCTCTCTCTCTCTCTCTCTCTCTCTCGCCCTGCCTCTGTCAACTTGACTGCGGCTCTTTCTGTTCTTGTTATTTGTAGGTTAACGCGGTTTTTATATTTTAATTTAATTTTATAAGTAGCACACGGGAGGCGGTGCCCGAGGTCAAAACTTTGTCTTTGCAAAAATTAGACAATAATAAAGAGAGAGGGATAGAGAGGGCTCAAAAACTTTTTGCTCATTCGCTGAGGGCACAAAATGCTTTGAAGTATATTACATAGCAGTTAAATAACGGCATCCACATACCTTAATACCCAGAAAGAAAACAAAAAGCGGAAACAAAGCAAAGCTCAAAGACAGAAAATATAATTATAATTCCGTTTTATGTAGCCCGCTGTCGATAACATTGCGAGGCCCTAACAGATGTACCTGTTGCAGTTACATAATTGAATGACCCTCTCATAAATATTTTATTTATTTACAAATATCCTTTTATAATATATAAGTGCAGATAATGAGCAAATACCTTAAAGCAGAGATTATCTCTCTCTAAATTATATTTTCCAATCAAAAATTTCTGAAAATCTGAATACCATATTCCAAATAATAGTATCAATTATTATAGATGTCTCAACATTTCCCTTTCTTTCCTGTGTTCTGCTTATTGAATATCCCTTTATAGCTTATAATATCCTTACACTTATTCCTCTATCATAAATAACCCCAACTAAGTTCCCTTCTTAAACAAATTTGAAAATTAATTTGAAATGCGAAGGCTGCAATAACAAACAAATTAAATTTATAAGTGGTCTCAGGCAAGTTGCTAATACAGATTGGGAGAGAAAGAGGGAGAGAGAGGAGAGAGAGAGACGCATTGAATAGCTTCACATTATCTTGCGCCTCTTTGACTGTTTTATTTTAATTGCCCACATTAAGAGCTCTTTCTGCAAACTGTCCGCAGTTAATGTCCCATTTCATTCAAATCAATATTCAATATATTAAACAGCCTCAAGTATGCCGCAGTCACTTTGTTATTTATACGACCCCTTCCCCTTTTTCTCCTCCCCCGCGCACTCACCTTCAGCTGCATGCCCTCGTTGGCGTTGAGCTCGTCCCCGCTCTGCCGCAAGCCCTGCAGGAAGCGCGCAAACACCGTGCGCCGCTGCTTGTTCTTGTTGCGGCCCTCTGCCGGAGAAAGAAAGAGACAGAAATCAAACCGATATTAAAAGCCGCAAGCCGTACGCTAAACACACAAATAAGATTGAGTAGCAGGCGGAACGGAACGGAACGAAACCAATTTAATTGAATTAAAAGCCATAAAAAGTCAAACAGCCGACAAAGTGGCAGCTCGCATGCAGCACATGCAGCCGTCCACCTGTCCGCCCATCCGCCCACTCAACCACTCGCCCTTACCTGTTGCCGAAAAGTCGTAAAAGAAGTTAGTGCGCGCGCCGGGATAGCTGTGCTGCATGCCATTCAAATTGAGCGCCGACTTCGAGTCGATGGCGTTGCGGGCCATCCGATTGGCCAAATCGTTCTGGGTGTAGCTGTAGATCTCGTTCTCCTCGCGGTTCGACAGGCAGCTCGACGGCTGCATGCATGCATAATGAACGAAATGAATTAGAACTCGACTCGTGCGGCCTGATTAGCCCGGCCCGTGAAAACAGTCGGCCGTAAAAGTCAATGCGCTCGCTGCTTACCAAATACTTGCCGGGCACATAGAGCGGCTGGCTGTGGCTGGTGGGCAGCACCGAGGAGCCCACCAGTCCGCCCGTGGCGCTGCTACTCCCACTGCTGCCGCTGCCACTGCCGGCGCCAGCGCTGCGGCGCGTCAGCGTGTGGCCCGTCGAGATGCGCACATGTCGCTCCTTCCACTTGGACAGCCGCACCTGCTCGATGGCGTCCAGCACATCCTCGTACGGCATATTAATCTGCTTGCTGTAGTGCGCGGCGAGCCCCTCCAGGTAGCCGCGCTTGCCCTCCTGCGGCAAAAGGAAGAGAAGAAAGAAGATAAGAAATTGCATTTTAAGAACAACTTAATATGAGCTAAAGGGCAGTCGGAACAATTTTTTTTTTTAATTTTCCAACTAAAAAGAAGTTTTCTACAAATTTCCCTATTCTTTCCTTTGCAGTTTAAAGTCCCAGACCAAAGAAATACCCTCGATCATAGCTAAGTTCAGCAAATACGTACCAAATACCAAGCGATTTATTTTGTACTTTTTTGTTAAATATCCCCTTCAAGCTAATAATTTCATTGTACTTATTGTTATCAATACAAATAATTTCCCATTTTTAAAGTGAATTCAATTTTAATTTGAATTGAAAAGGAAGACGCAACAACTCTATATATCTGTATATTCTCCATCTTCAGTTCGGCTATGCCAACAGTTCCAGCTCCCAAAATGCAATTTGTGGCAATGCATCAATCGTCAAGCACGCATTGCCCTCCACATATGTATGTGCATATCTTTAATCCCCCTAGTCCACCTGTAGCCCAGCTGCAGTCGTTGCTTTGAAGATGTTGACCAGGGTCAACTGCTGAGACGCCTTGTGGCCCAGAAACACAAGTGTTAATATCTTCCGGTAATTAGCGTAAGGCTGCCACTTAAATGTGTCCTGGCTGACATTCAAAGTGTCCACTGAAGCAGCAGTGCATCCTCTCAAGGCACCTCTCTCTCTCTCTCTCTCTCTGTCTCTCTATCTCTGTGTGTATACTGTTGTCTGCCACTGTTGCTGCCAGGCAAATTCATTTAGAGTCGCAGCCATGCAAACATTTGTGCTGAAATGCAACTTGTCTGCAACTGTCAGTCAGTCAGTGATACACACACACATACTCACACACACACACAGGCACACTCGTGTCTGCCTCATCAGCGCAAAGTGCAATTAGTTGAAGTTGCGCGCATCAACATGCCCCAGACAGAGCCAAGCAGCCAGAAGCTAACAAGTCTAGCCCCTGGCCCAGCTTCCATCTCTGAGCTTTTGTAGTCTCGCACGAGCGCAGACACCTGTCACACACACACACACACACACACACACACGCACACACATGTATTTTTACTTGACTGCATTTCCATTTCATATAATTTTATTGCCGCATTTAAGTTGCATTTCAATTTGCGGACGGAACGTGATATTGCGCATACGACGCGTTGCACAACATGTTTTTGTTTATTTTGTTTGTCTAGGCAAACTATGTTAAGTGCCCCGAAAAGAAGCAAACCCAAGCCGAACACAACAGCTAATTAGAATGCAACAAGGCAGCTGCTGCAGAGCCACTCCGCTGCGTGCTTCATCATCAAACGACTCAGTTTGGCACTTGGGCAGGTGTTAGGCTTACTCGTTGCATAATATGCAAAGGCTGCCAAGTGCGTGCTCAATAGCCCACCTGGGCCACGCCCATTTGCATTCGCAATGACCGTCCTGACTGCTCTAAATATCCCACTTTAAATCAAAAGCAGCAGCAGCAGCAGGAGGAGGGGGAGCAGGAGGAGGTGGAGCAGCTGCATCAATGCTCATTCCTCATTTATTTGCAGCGCACTTTTCTTTGCCTGGGTGCATGGGCGGCCCTGAACCAGTGACATGTTTCTATTTGCTCAGCAAAAGTAAGCATGACAACCACGGCTAAAAGGGTTGCCAGCTGAGCTGGTGCAAAGCTGCCGCTTGACACGCTTGCAAAACTCATCACATCGGATCCAACAATGCGAACACGTCTGCAAAACTATAGCTGTGCGAGTGGAAATGGCGTGTGTTTCCTCAAATGCGCGCTTTTTATGCATGCGGCACAGTGGAACGCATGCACAAATATACCCATAAATATGCATAAGCAATAATTATGTTGAAACAGGAAAAAATATAACTGCGAAAGGCTTTTAGTGCTTGGAAATTTACGAAAGTGGGGATATGAACACCTTATGCATGGTGGGCAGCGCAAAAAAGAGGACCTAGCGCAACACACGAGTTTGTTGAGCTTTAGTTCATACTTTTAAATATCGAAACTAAATCATATTCTAGTTAGTCGGCAACTAAAGCAAACTGAATTTATTTTTAAAGAATATTTTAATATTTAAATGTAAATAAATAAATATAAAAAAAATATATTTATTTATTTATTATATTTGTTTTTAATATTTTTTATTATAAATTATTATATTAATTTTTTTTTTAATATTTAATTATTTTTTTTTTTAATAATTATTCCAGATTTTACTAATAATTCGATTGCTACCCTTGAAATACTTTTTGTTTATTTTTTTATTATTATTTTTTATTAGTTTTTCCCAATGAATATCGACAGATCTACACTGTATGTATCTATCAAACTAAATTACATTTTTTTTTAATATTTCTTTATTATAAATTATTCATTTATTTTATTTATTTTTTTTAAATATTAATTTTTATTTAATTTTTGTTGTTTAATAATTATTCCAGGTTTTACTAATAATTTGATGGATGTCAAATAACCTTTGAAATCATTTTTGTTTATTTTTTTATTATAATTTTTTATTAGCTTTTCCCAATGAATATAGACAAATCTACATTATATATATCTATCAAACTAGATTACAATTTTCCTATTTATTCAGACAAAAAAGTTTCTCAAGCTCCCGGGCCTTCTCTGAAATTAACCTAAACAAATATCTGTCCCCGTTATCTAGAACGAGTCCCACTGTAACTTTAATCTACATATTTGCGTTCTTTTTGCTGTTCTGCTCAATGCTGGCAACAGTTGCATTATGGCCACATTGTTGCCAACGCTGCTTTATCGTGCGTGTCGAGCAGCAGCAATTTGCCAAAGCTGCAAGCGCTGCACAAATTTGTATATTGGCAGAGATCATTAGAGGGCTGCCCGACGCCCCGTTCGCGCGCTTGGGGCCCAATTTGTTGGGGCCGGGCCAGAAGCAGGACATCGACATAGAAACAGTTGCTGCCCAAAATAAACAAAATTAACGCAATGCAAAAGGCATCTCCCACGGCCACACCAAACCGACATATTATAAAATAAACTTTCGAGCGAAATGTGTACAAATGGCTGTCCGGTTGCCCGGTGGTCCGTTGGGCGGTCGCTGTGCCAGTGCCAGAGCCAGCAGTGGCGACCACTTCAGTCCAGACCAGACACGCGGTTGGCCACTCGGCTTAACTAAATTAAAATCGTGTTAATTTCACATTAGAGCGCACACAGCGCACCAGGCAGCAGGCAGCAGTCGGCTGTCCGTTTGGGCGTCCCCAAGTGGCGACCATTACAAACTAGCGGCGACTGTGACACGCTGCAGCAGCAACTATTGCCGGCCCGGCACAACAAGTCCCCCATGGCGAGCATGCAAATTGCAAGCGGTAAATAAAATGGCCAAGATAAGCCGACAAACTGAGACCGGAACGGAGTACTCACCGGCGAGGAGTAGGGATGGGCGGTGAGGCGTATGCCGTCCGCCTCCAGGTGGCGCTTCATCACGCCCTCCAGCTCCTTCATGGTGATGGGCGAGTCGCAGTCGGAGGCGAGTATCTCGTTGCTGTTGCTCAGCGCCTTCGGGTCGTTGATCAGCACGTAGACGATGGCAGCGCCCTTCTCGCGCAGGGCGCGCACGCTCTTCAGCAGCTTGCCGCGGTGGGAGCTGTTGTCGACGCCGATGGCGTCGAGGTCGATCTCGCCGATCTGCTTGCAGATCTCCAGCTCGTCGTAGCCGTTCTCGAGGAAGCTCTCGCCGTACTGCGGCAGCCCGATGGTGCGCAGCCACTCGCAAACGATGTTGTGGTGCGGCATGTTCGCGTATCACGTGGCGGCCGACGGCGCCGGAATGTCCAGCGGGGCGAACGAGACCTTGGCCAGCCGCGGCTTACAGCTGCCGCTGCTGTTGCTGTTGCTGTTGGCGCTGCTGCTGCTGGGGGCCGCCAGTGGCTCCAAGTGGTTGATGCTGCTGGCGGCGCTGCTGCTGCTGCTGTTGACCGTTGCCTTCATAGCAGCGCCTGCGAAGGCAAGAAAGAAAGTCAATGGAGAGCGAAAGCCAACTTATGCTACAGTGTGCAACAGTGCGTATGCTTAATAATGCCTGTCACTTCCGGCGCCCGCAAAAGTATGCTAGAGGCAGCTCGGCAGCTCGGCAGCTGCTGCACACGTATATCAATTTTGTGTTAATAGCCATCATTGTTCACAGACAGACAGACAGACAGAGAGAGAGAGAGAGAGAGAGAGAGAGAGAGAGAGAGACATGTTTGGCCAGCCGGCCTATAAGCACTTAATGATAATGCTCGGTCATGTACACGGGCCACTAAAACACTCGAATATGCTTAGCCCCGGAAGCCACTTGCATATGAATAAACCACTTAAAATGACAGATGGACTAAAGACGCACGCAGAGAGACGGTGGGAGAGAGAGTGAGTGGTGGGTTACTTGAACAAAAGACAAAAGGAAGTCGTCTAACTATTTATAATGTCCTGGCCTGGCAGACAGCTCGTCCTGCGCCTGAAAAATATTTCTGCTTGTCGAAAAATGAAATGCAAATGGCTGCTGCCACTGGAAATATGTGCTGCCATTTCCACAACACATTCGTCTGGCTTAGCTCAGGTGTCCAGTCGTGCGAGCACACAAACACACGCACGCACACACACACGCACACCTACTACACACACACACAGGCATAACAATGCTCTAATGAAAAGATGTTATGTGGCTACAGTTTTCGTTTGCTTCTGCAGCTGTCATTAAGTAGGGTGGTCCAGTGACAACCTCTGGGTGAGTTGATTTATTCACACACACCCAAACACACACACACACACACACACACACTCATGCATATACATATTTATAAGATATTTCATTTGTTATTTGGTGCCACTTGGGAGCCACATTCAGGCACTTGAGCTCGGCATGCCGACTTATTGATCAGAGCGGACGAATGCAGCCAACAGCCACAGTCGAATACCGCAATCAACAATGCCGCCTCGGTCACATTGCTCTACGGCCAAAGGCTTGAACAACCCTCAGTAATTAAATGTGGAAATTGTTGTGCAATAAATGATATTGGGTAATGTTCTGAGAGTGGAAAACCCTTTTGCATATTTGGAAAGATTTGATAACAAACTGAAGAAAAGTTTATGAGGAAGTATTATATATACTTGAAGTATGAATTAAATCAAATTTTAATAGGCAAGTATTATCTATGCTTGCATATCTATCTCTATTGATATGCAGTATACACGATGCCAAGGACTATACATAAGCACTGCAGTTAGTTTGTTAGTTATTACGTAAGAGCTCAGTTGAGTAAGAGCAGAGTTGGAGCTATTGGCAGTGCCAGATTCCCGCTAGAACTCGGAGCTATTATCAGAGTTAAAACGAGCAGCAGTAACTAAGAGAGATCACAGCCAGATCGGAGCCAGAACAGAGCAGAGCTAGAACTCATCCAAAGGCATGGCTATTGCCAGAGTTAGAGAGCAGCGATAGTTGAGCCACATGAGGAGGAATGCCAGAACAGTTGAGTTATAGCAGATCCATTCGCAGAGCCAATGGCATACCTAAAGTTGAGCCAGTGCTCAGTCAGAGTCATAATATTCAACTCATACTGCTAGGCGCAAGAATGAATGATATGTAAATGTTCTATGTCATTACAGGTATTGGCATTGTCGGTCGTTTTTCCCCGTATTTTGATTGGTCAAGTCGAATTAATATATTTTTAAATTTAACAATTATTTTAGAATAATTTTCATAGACATAAAACGTGAGTATATCCTAAAAGACAACAAGACCAAATACCACTGCTTAGCATCTCTCCATTTAAATTGATATTATCTGATATATATAGTCAGCATTTGCTGTGCAGCTATTAGTTGCAGTTCATCCAGCCGTCTATAATTCCAGTTGATATCTCCAACAGCTGCCAAATGCCAAATATACATATATGCAGCTCGACTATTTTGCATATTCATTAACACATGTTTATCTACATGAATTTTAGTTATGTTTAACTTTCATTCCTTGAAGAACTGCGCCACTGTTTGCACAGCACACGAACACACGCACACAGACAGGCAAACTTTTCTCGCATTGTTAGCATAATAAACACGTAATAAAATGCGTTGGGCAAAATCGGTAAAGTCAATGTTGAAGTAGATGCAAATTTTGATTTGCAAGATGCTAGCCACAGCAACAGCAACAAGGAGCTGCAGTTAATGAATTTGCAGTAGTCGAACAGCAAACACACACACACATGGACACACTCACACACACACACACACACACACACATTGCTGTTGCAATTGGGGAATGCATAAAATGTGCTGGCTTAGTGAGGCGGTCAGTGTAATTACTTGCATGACTGTAATGTCGAAATTGACATACGAGTTGGCCTACGTCTCGACTGGGCTAAGCACCTTAAATTTTCAATTTCATTGTTTATTACATGCCAAATTAATACTCTCTCTCTCTCTCACTCTCTCTCTCTCTCTCTCTTTCTCTCTCTCTCTCGCTATGCTCATGTGTGTGCGTGCTCAAAGGTGTTTTGCTTTCGCACGATTTCCGTTTGTAATTGCTTATTGTGTAAATTTCGTTCAATTTCCTGTCCGGCTGAACTCTGCATTTATGAGATTTCCTTAATTTTAATGCATTTGCAATTACGGCATTAATTATTATCATAGCCAAGCTGTGATTAGTTCTCGCTCTCTATCTCACTCTCTCCCGCTCAGTGTGAAAATTGCATTAATTTTGTGTGATATGTCGAAAATCGATATTGAAGTCATTTCAGAGCGGCTTAAAATTAAATGAATTTAGGCTTTATCATAGAGATATATAGATATGCCAATTGGGTTGTCGAACTTTAGAGCTAACTGTATCTAACTCTTATCCACATCCACTATCAGTGTAAGCTCATGCTAACTAACTGAATGATTTATGTTAAACTGGTTATTGCCTTGGCTAGCCAAGCTCAGCTTATGTGAAATGAAATCGCTTTAAAACGTGGTTTTGGGCGTAGCCACCTACGATGGGGAAAACTGGTTTTAGGCCAAGCTTAGCTTTGGGCACTCAAGTTAAGGCGACAGACCTTGATTTATTTAGCCTTAGAACTGTATTACGTGTGGCCAGAAGCAGAGAGTAGCTTTATATAACACACGCAAAATTTATTCACTGCGCCCTGCCTGACCGGGTTGAGCTGCTCTCCCATAGCCAAACTCATTTCATCTGCAAGCTGAAATATAATTAACTATATGAGCTTTAATGTTACATATATATATACTTTGTATAGGATTAGCTGCAGTTGTGTGAGTATTTGCATATCTCTAATATTTAACCAGTGCCCATTTTTATGGCAAGCAGCCCAAGTAATTAATTTTAATATGAAAGTCAAACATGCGCTCTAACAATTGTCATATAATTTGCCGTCTAGACAGTGGAAATTTAGTATTTTCAATTAACTGCAACGGCAACTCGACTGCCCCGCTCACACAGAGCTAACAAAAACAATGCACACAAAAAGGCGCACAATGCAGGAGCAGGAGCAGGAGCTGGAGTAGGAGTAGGAGCAGGAGCTAGAGCGCCGGAGCTGGAGCTGGCGCAAGTTGTAGCTGGGAATCGTATCGTAACCGGATTTGCTCGGCTGCCGTGTTGACAAAACACACAGCTGGATTGCAGGCTAAAAAACAGAAAAGCAAAAAAAAACGGGACGTAAAAAACAATCGCGTACAATGCACAGTGAAAGGGGCTAGAAATGCAACTCGGGAACGCCCTTGCAGACGCGGCTGTCGACGAGCAGGCGTTCAGCAAAAAGCAGACGAGTTTGATTTGGGCTCAAGGTTCGCTGTGGAACAGCTGGCTGTGTGGCAGGTCCCCTGCCGCTGCTGTTGCGGCTGCAGTCGTGCGCGTCAATGTCAGTGCACCTGACGCTGCGCTTGCCACTTGCTACATGCTGCATGCTACATGCTACATGCAGCACGGCACGGCAACACAGCCTCTGACAGGCTACGCACTTGCGGTTGCGTTTGCGTTTGCGTTTGCCCGGGGAAGCCTCACAAGCGCCTCGAGTGGCATCTTTCCTGTATGGGGACACTGCTTAACAAAGCGTGTGATGTTAACGGATTCGATTTCACTTTTTCCCCTCCTACTATCTCTCTCTCTCCCTCTCTCTCTCTCTCTCTCTCCCGCTCTCTGTTTTCTTTGAAGTCGCGTTCCCATGTTTTTGTAGCTGCTTAATTGAAATCGCATTTACTGCGTTTGTTTGCACACAATTACAAGCTGTGAATTATAGCGGGGCAGCCGAGAGACTCGTCTCACTTGTTATGCAAGCGTACGACAGGCTGCCAGACAGCTCTGCGGTTAACGTGCTCTCACAATGCATTCAATACCCTTCTTGAACCCACAAAGCGTATTTTTGGGCATTAAGCATTGCCCAAACCTTGACGAAGTGAAAGGAGCGCAGGAAATGCAATTGAGAACATACATCAGTTTACTCATTTTATGATTTAGATACTCATAATCAATCAAATTCAAATTAAAGTCAATAAATTGAATCTCGATGAATGTATAATATAGAATAGACAGTTAAAGGCAAACAAATTATATCGTAGTCGACAGAAATTGATCATTATTGATATTATCTCTCTTCTTGCATCTTTCAATTATGATTATTATTTTGTTACATTATATATTATATATAGCTCCCTCCTTTAAATATTTCTAACTTAATGTAGTCAACCTGGCTGAATAAGTCAATCGAGTCTTATCCACTCAGACTTTTGTTGTTCTTTCTTCAAGCCCAAAGTTTTTCTTTCTCCATTGACTAGACATAAAAGTTGTAAGTGCGTAGACGCAGTCTGCCTTATCTTATCTGATCTGCACTCATGAGTTCACACAAAGTATACAAACTCATGCGCTCGACTAAAACTGATGTATCTGCATGACTCAAAACTTGGCTAACTGCTGAAACCTTTTTCGATTTTCTAATTATCTGATTCTAATTCTAAAAAATATGTTTTTTATTTAAAAAGAAAATTGTATATAAATTAACTTTTAAATAAGTTTCTTTTAGGATTTAAAAATTAATTTTAATTCCAATTGATTTTTATAATTATATTTTTTAGAAATTTTGAATCATAATTTCTATCAGGATTAGAATCGGAATGAAAATCCTAATGAATAAATTAAATAAAGCAATATTTGATCTGGCAAAATATTTTAGACATAAACTTTAATCATATATCCTATACCAAATTGTATTTATATTATTATATGTTCATTTTGATTCAGGTTATTTAGTTTTATTTATAAATATTTTATTTTATTTTGGCTTTAAGTTATTTATTTATTTTTTAATTATTCTTTTGAATTTTATTTATTTATTTTAAATGCATATCAACTCCCATCGACCTCCACATACTCACAATTTAGTTTGGAAATCAATTTGCTGGGCTAAATATGTATAAATCCTTTTGTCGGCTCGGCAGATCCTCTCTAATCCTTGCACAATTCACGCATTAGCTGTAAGCAGCTTTTGTGATTGAAAAAATGTTTTGGCTTTCGTTTCGTTTCGTTTCGTTTGGCTTAGAGCGGCTACAAAGGCATCCACTTGTTGTCCCGCTGGCTATCGAAGTGGCTAACTAGCTGGCCAGGCTGTGGGCCACGCTGTTGGTTCAACGTGCACATGCACAATTATGCCATGTGATTTATGGCGCTAGCTTTGGCCACCTCAACGTAAAAAGTGGCGCGCAAATGGCCCAAACACCGGCGGAAATCGTGGGCCCAACACAAACGGCCAATCGTGAGGCGTGAGTCGGCAATCGGGAATTGGCAATTGGCAATTGGGAAAAAAGCGCGTTGATTGCGAATGCGAACCGAAATTGAAAAATAAACCAAGGCACAAACTCGCAACGTTCTCGATGCCGTTAAATCACGCGCGCGGCGTCTGCAGCAGCGGCTGGGGCGCAACAAAAAACGCAACCAAAGTATGCAAAGCACGCGAACGTACTGGCAGCTGCCATGCCACATGCAGCAAATGCAACCGAGTGTAGAGCTCGGCAAGCTTCTCGAGAAAGGAAGGCCGCCGTTAACGCTGCCGTCGTCGTCGCCGCTGCCGTTAACGTTAACGTTAACGTTAATGTTAACGTTAACGTCGCCGCCTCTGCCTCTGCCTCTGCCTCCGTCTTCGCCTTCGCCACCGCCGCCGCCATGGCCAACGACCGTGCGGCGGAGCAGAAGCTTTGCAAACGTTGCAAGTGTTTGTTGTAAGCGATACTCCGAGCCCAGACGCAGGCCGCGAGGGAGCTGCACCAGCAGCAGCAGCAGCGCAGCTGGGGAGGTTTTTTCTGCCTACTGCTTGTGGGTTTTTTTTTCGTGGCAGCCACCACCGCCGCCAACGTGGCAGCATGTCTAAGTGCAGAATGTAGGTGAGGCAGCTGCCACATCAGCCGCATGGGCCAAAGCGAGACGGGCAACTGTCGAGCAGTGTTTACCTCGGCTTAGAGCTACGTCTGGCTGCTCGCTGACTGGCGTAGGCTCGACACAAAACATGAATGAGCTGTGAAGCAAATGAAGTGCTGCGCACAGTGCAACCCGCAGCGTATTTAAATATAGCTAAGAGAGGCGAAAAAAAACTGAAGCAGAAAAAAAGTATATATATATATATATATATATATGTGTGTGTGTATAGAAAAAAAAACGTAAAAATGCAACGCATGCAGCGCGGCAGTGACGACATCGTCTGCAACATGCAACGCAGCAGCGACGCCGACAGATGCCGCTCGCAGGCTCCCGGGCGGCTATCATGTCAACGCCGCCGTCCTCATTTGTCTGTTTGTTGCAAACATTTTTGCTTTTTTCTTTGTTGTTGTTCTTGCAGACAGACATAGGCGGATGGCCGGACGGATGGGCGGGCGGACAGACGGACGGACGGACCGTCAGGCAGACTAGCAGGCAGTTTAGTTTCGACTTCGCCTGGCCACATTTTGTGCCTCATCATCGCTGCTGGCGACACATGCGAGTGACTGCAAATAAACATCAGAGGAGTCCATATTCAGCAGCAATTGTTGTTGTTGTTATTGTTGTTGTTGTTGCTTTTGATATTGTTGCAATAATCAGCATCAGCAGCAGTTCCATATAGGGTTTGAATTCCTAAAAAATTTTATTGTTGATTTTTACTTTAATATATTTAGTGTAATAAATATTTAATTATTTTCTATTAATTTACAATTAATTTACTATTTGTTTATCAGAAATATATATATATATATATTTATGAAACAAAAAAGACTTTTTAAATATTTTGAAAACTATTAAAAGTTTTTTTAATTTTAGATTTCGATTAAAAATGACTATGACTCTCTATTAACTAAATAATAAGTGACTATAAACATCTGATAATCAAAGTTAAACCTAATACACATGCATATCAAACTCTTTTGTAAATGCCTTAGGAAAATTAGTAAATGTCTTTAGAAAAGTTTGGAAAGCACACTTGGACTTAATATATATTTTGAAACATTTTTAACATCGGCCTAAAGGTCTGCTTTTGATCATAGATTTATTCTATAAGAAATTAAAATAAAATAAATTTTTTTAAATTTAAACAAAAATATAAATAATTCAGAAATTAAATTATTAAATTATTAAATATTTTAATTTCAATTTTAATTTTTCAAAAAGAATTTTAACCTTAAGTATTATATATTCTTATTTTTATTTTAATGAACTTTTCATTTTTATTAACAATGTTTCAAAATATATTTAAAAATTACAAAATTTTTCTAAAATTTTTAAGAAAATGGATTTTTGTTAATTTTGATTTAAAGATCCAATCCCTTGGCAACAAAGTAATGTACACCCTGTTTATTTGCAGAAGGCAGACAGCAGACAGGGTGCACGACTCATAGGCATTGTTTAGCGCATGTGACCGAAAATAAAAATACAAAAAATTAATCAAAGGAAAATTATAAAACAAAGGCAATGAGGACGACTCCGAGGGCAAGTCAAGAGCTGACGACGCGACGGGCATTGCATACGCCGAGGCGCTGCAGCAGACAGACGGGCGCACATATGCAAATGTCTAAGAGTGTGAGTGAGAGTGTGTAAGTATGTGTGTGTATTGTAAGAGTGCAGACAGAGTTGAGACAGAACAGGGACACACACACACATGAGCACACGCGAATCTGGACTGCGTTGACAAAGCTGTTTGCGCTGCAACTGGAGCGCAAGCATATCAAATGCGAGTGTGTGTGTGCATGTGTCTGCATGTGTGCATGCATATTTGTACTTTTATCAGACTTGTTTTGATAGTTGACTCGATTCTAAGCCTATTAAGGCGCCTGAGTCGCTCAACAATTGAGCGGCTTTGCACTGAGCGGGTTTCCAAGCAGCCCCCAGTGCATGATAGCCAGCAACAAAGTTAAGCTCTGGCCAGGCATTAGCTGCTCTATGCCCATCTCATTCGCACTCTCTATCTCTCTCTCTCTCTCGCCTGGGCCCCTACTCTGCCCTGCAGCTGCTGCTGTTAATAATTAAGGCTGCAACGCGCTCGTTAGGCACATCCTTCTATGTAGCTCGCCCACACTCTTCAGCTGTATCTTTATCTATGTGACTATCTCCCTCTCTCTCTCTCTCTCTCTCTCCCTCTCTCACTCGCTCGTTTTGTCTCTCTGTCTCTTTCTCTGCCCGTCGCGCCGGCAATTTTCTCAAGAAGCCGCACTTAAATGGCTTCCTGTGCGGGCGCAAACAAAAGCTGACTGCCAGCCAGTCACACACATGTGTCGACCCAAGTGTCTCTGTATGTATATGTATATGTGTGTGTGTATGTGTGTATTTGTCTCCGACAGCAACAAAAAAATATGGCAGCAGCAACAAAAATCTCTGACTGCCTCTGACTGCAAGTCGAGTGCCGTCGCCTGGTGGTTGATTTTGCTGTTGTTGTTGTTGTTTTTGTTATTTTCTCTGCTGCTGCAAATGAAAATACAAAAAAAAAGCCAAAAAGAGTTGCAATTTAGTCCTGTTATTATTATTGTTGTTGTTGTTGCTGCTGCTGGGCGCAACACATGCGCCATTATGCAATTGATTTTCTTGCTTTTTTTTTGCTGCGCTCAAGCTACGTTTTTTGCATTGTTGTAGGCGAAGCTGCTTAAAGCAGTTTTCCTCTCCTTTTTTTCTGCTCTGGATGGATTACGGAGTTCAGCGCTGGGTGGCATTGGGGGTCATTCAACCCGGCCGGGGAGCGGCTAACCAATTCGCACGGCAGGCCAGTTACGCCGTGGGCTCAGGTGTGTCTAATTAGGCGCCGCAACTAAAGCAGAGCCACTGAAAGCCCCGCAAAGGCAGCGAGGTGTCTAAAGTGACGCTTCATGTGGAAAATGGCTAAAACAAACTGCACGCCCCCTCGTCTGATGCAACTGCCGACTGCATTTCTATGGCGACCCCATCACGTGCGCTATCTCAGTCGGCGCTGCATGCAGCTCGACTCGACTTTTAACCCTGAATGCGCGTTATGAATGCAGCACAGACACATACACAGACACAGGCACAGGCAACAGACAACGCACAGACGCACCCACACCCGGCAGGCTCACAGTGACGCCTGCGGGCTCACGCTGAGCCCAGTCAAGTCAGCCCAAGTCAAGGCAGATTGCGTATACGCAGCGTCGGCCACTTGCATTATTTAGCGCTACTCCAACGCTCTGATAAGCTGTCGCGAGTGCGTGCATCTTTCTATGTGTGTATATCTCTCTGTGTTAGTCTCTTTCATTCTGCATTTTCATTGTGAATGTCAAGTGTTGGCAGTTGCCTTGCCTTGCCTTGCCTTTCCTTGTCTTGCCTTGCCATGCACGTGCGTAGTTCTACACGCAACACTGACTTTTCCCTCCTCGAGTGGCATTCAAATGCCGCGTCTTTGATTTGACATTAACATATTGCGCAACGTCTGGCCTGTGTGTCAGCCAGCCAATTGACGGCGCTCGCAACATCAGATGAAAGTTTCCATCGAGATCTCTTGAGCAGAAGTACCAGAAAGTCTGACCAATACCGGTTATGGACTCGCATGCTAGCATATAGTAAACTGCATGTTATATATTCATAATTTCACTTATATTTCCTAATAATAATCTAAGAGCTTTTCTACATCATCATCAGCATCTTCATCATCATTATGTTTAGTCCATTTCAATTTGATTTGTATCTCGAAAGAAGATTTGACTTCACTTATTTTATTGGACAAGTCTTGTGAGCATAATTTGCATTCGCTCGACCCTTCAGCAGAGCCAAGCCTATTCAATTGTTCAATCCACCTCACACATGAATAAATGAATGACGATCTTGACCACACGCCAAGGCAAGCCAAGTATTCAAAATATGTCTTTGTTACACGAGTAAGCTCACCTCTTGACATTGTTGCGCTCAGATTCCTTCATTTATCTTTAAGCTAATTGTGTTAAATAATTAGTCAAGCCCCTCGAAGGCCAGGCGAAACCAGTTCTGTTCTGTTCTGCCGCACCGAATGGGAACTAAACTAGAACCGCTGTCAATTAATATAAATTTCATTTTCCTAATGCGAATTTTTAATAATAAAATTAAGCCTCGATATATTAATAAATGTATTCTGTCTCGACTTTCCAGGCCTAATTCATTATCATCTTACAAATCTTGAAGCCAATGAGCATCGCTGGTCACAGCAGCAACTCATAGATATGTTGATCAAATACAATTTGGCTGTCAGCTTCGACAACTAGCCTCTAATAGATAATATTGAGTTGATTAGCACCTGCTAAGACTACGATATTTTATCAAGCTCAAAGTCTGCAAGCCTCAACTCTGATTATGTTGGTTAAGATAATTTCTGCATATTCGCAAATGAATCAATCATTCGCATATGGCAAGCCCAAAGCTAAGATCCATCTGCCAATAATGAAGAGATCTGCATATCGCATCTCAATAGATGTTGTATATCATGTGAAATCAAAAATAGATTCGAAGAAAAGAGAAAACGAAATTAATTTGTCATCTGCAAACAGACTTGATGGCTGCAACGGCCTTTGGCGTGGTCCTTAAATAGGCCTAAGACACAGAATTGTAGCAACGATTGCACGAATCCGTCGAGCCTCCGTCTCTTGCACTGGCCAGCAGATGGCTATCGCCACATGGCGCGAATATCAATCAGGTCTGCCCACTGCATTTAAATCGAATTAAACTTTATTGTTTACCAATTCACACAACTTCAGCAGGCGAAGCCAAACCAAAACAGCAACAACAAATCACATACGAAATCGATGCAAATTTATTTATAAACCAACAACAACAACAACAATAACGATAGCTTCAACAAAGAGAGCTATGGCCAACCGCATGATTAAGCCCGGCGGAACCGCACTTTTACTTTTGACGAGATCGAAATGATCTTTATAGACCCAAAGTCAATGCGCAGAAAACTACGTTAACGTTGCATGCTTGAGTCGGTAAATTAAAAATGGTTAAGTGCGGAAAGACAATGAACAAAAAAGTAACATAAATAATAAAACAAACAAGAAAACGTGATTTAAGTGAAGCAACGCGAACTTTGGATACTCTTTATCTAGGAGCTTTGACTGTAGAGTAAACGCTTCGATTGGCATTCGTTTGCTGAGAGACAAGCTATGAGAGGGATTTGCAGATCTTGTGAGTAGAAGCAGATCTAGAGAGATGTAGAGAGGGTTAGATAGAGAGAGATAAAGAGAGAAAGAGAGAGAGAGAGAGAGAGAGAGGGAGATAGTGAAATAGAGACATAGAGAAACAGAAGATGGAGATATCGACAGATGGAGAGATAGAGTTAGATAGAGTGAGAATTACGTAGATAAAGAAATAGAGAGAGACAGAGAGAGATCTCTTTTGGATAAGACATTATATGCCTAGGTCATGTTAAAATATCTTCACTCAATCCAACTAGTCAAACTAACTAATCTAACTACTCTAACTAACTTAGCTTATTAATAAAGTTATCACCTAAATAAACCTATAGCTGATAGAGTCACTTGCTTGATAGACATTTGTCTAAGTCTGTTTACTATGCCAACAGTTGACAGTATTAAGATAAACCTCCATATCCAGCTCCCCATCGATACATTACACAAATCTTAAGCTAAGCTTAGTACCCTCCAAAAGCGTAGTCAAATGAGCGGAAAACATTTTCACGGCCCTCGCGCTATGCGCGGGCCAGCGTAAGAGTTGGCTCCTTAGCGATGACAAAACCGAAACATAAGTGATAGCCAAATTATACCAGCAGCAAACGAACGCTGAAGTGGCAAGCGACGATAACATAGACCAACATATATACATATATCTCTATATATGTCTATACACATGAGCGTGGAGAAAGAGAGAGAGTGAGAGAGAGTCTGCGAGAGAGAGAGATGCAAAAAAATTATGAAATTTAAGTGTGTTACAACGAATCTGCCACAATTACAACTCAATAGTCAAAACAAGTTTGGCTGGCGTAGCTCCAGCTCGCGTTTGGCTCTTCTCTCGATGAAGAAGTCAAACATTGTGATCTGCGCAGCGTCAGCCTCAATCATTTGCCAGACGGCGAGGCGTGCACAACACAAAACAGCAGCAGTTCCACAATTTCCGAGTCCGATATCTCAACACTGCGATGGTCAACATGTTGCTGCTCGTCTTGACGGTAAGCGGCGGCCGGCCTAATGAACCATCAAAGTCTCATCAATATTAATTTATATATATATTTTAACCCAATAATTCAGATCTCGCTAATGAGCCGCGCCGAGTCGCAGATCACATATAACTATCCGCAACCGCAAATACCCTTCCAGACTCAGCAGAGCCCAGCTGGGGGCCAGACCAATTACGTAGTGCAAACACTTGGACAACATGGACGCACCTACGAGGTGCAGGGAGCGCAGAGAGCGCCAGCGGTCTATGTGGCCCACCAGTCGTACGCGGTGCCCAACCAGCAGCAGCAACCACATCAACTGCAGCAGCACCAGCAGCATCAGCAGCTGACTTCGGCCTACAGCAACCCGCTGCTGGTCAACCGCCAGCCGCCCACGGTGGCACTCGTAGCACCGCCGCCAGCCCCAGTCCAGCCCGTCAACTACTATCAGCAGCAGCAGCAGCAGCCAGCTGTCAGCTACTACAGGCAGCCGCAGGCCTTGACAGTCGCCCCCGTCGCTCAGGTGCAGCAAGTGGTCAACTATGTGCAACCGCAAGTGCAGGTACAGATACAGCCGCAGCAGCCGCCCAACAACAATCCGTATCCCTATGCAGTTGTCACACTGCCCAGTGGTGAGCGTGTGCTGGATGCAGGTCATGGCAATGGGCCGGTCATACAGGCTGGAGCTCCGCCAGTGCCGAAACGCGTCGGCGACTACAACGGCCAGTCGCAGAGCGCCATGCTGGACAGCTACGACTACAAGCAGTCGGTGGTGGGAGAGTCGCGCGGCTATCGGCGCATCGTTAAGAACTGCCACCCCAACGGGCAGTGCCAGCAGCTGCAGCTGAATCCCGGCCAGATCGACTCCAACCACTTCCAGGTGCTGAGGGAGACCCGTGCCCAAACCCAACCGACAAATATTGTGCCAAAAAAAATTGTGGTGCCGCCAGGCGCAATGCTGAACGCCGAAGGTCAGCTGAGACCGCGAGACAGACGCGCCAAACAGCGCATCCAAGAGGTGGTGATCACGTATCCCTACAATTAAATCACATCACAAAACTTATTTCGTAAAGTAATTTTAAGAGGAATATTTTAAATATTTTGTTTACACACTATTAATTCGTTCTACTAGCTCGCCATTAAAATCCTCCTTTTTCTCAATATATCTCCAGACTTTAGCTGCTTATTTCCAGTTGTTGTCTCCCATTAATTATGCGTACCTTGGGAAACTCGAGCGTTTGAGCAATTAGTTGAAATTAAGAATTTATATCGACATGCCTAAAAGTATGCTATATTTTATAGTGAAGTCTTAGCAGCATTGTCGCGAAACATTTTGGAGATTCTTTTGATGTTGACAGTTAGGGCTGAGACAAACGCTTATAAACAAAGCTTCAAACGCATCTTAGTGTCACTCTTTAGAGGAGGCTGGCTTTTAAAGCACATATAAGCACAGCGGACTTTATATAGAAAAGGAAATTTTAAAAACTAGTCTGTATACTAAGAGTCGCCCGGAAACTATGACTAATAAGCAAAGCCAACATATACCAGACATTAGATTTTCCAATATTCCTATGTGGAAAACCTCTCTGGCTGGCTGGGGTGCGATCTTAGTTCACAGAAATATTGCATAGCTAAATAAAGATGTAATGAAACTGAGTATTTTGTGAGGAACTCAGTGCTACATACTTAGGAGTCAACTAATTCCTAATGCTGATTGGGCGATGCAGGTCGAGATACATGAAGGACCGACTTCATCGAGACCAACTGGTAATACACAAAAAAATATTTAAATGTAATTTTAAACAACAACTTGAGAGTTGCTTACATTCACATTCAATTGTTCACATATTTAAAATCAAATATTTTTATAATCCCGTTGGATGCTTATGTTTCATATAGGCGTACCTGCCCAAAAATAAGTTGAAGTAAATAAAGTGATAAATGCGCTATAGAGTCTCTGACAAAAAAGCAGCAAATAAATTGATAAAAAAAAAAAAAAAAAAAAAAATATTTTTATGTGCAAGCAAAAGTATGCAATATTTTAATCAATCTTGCAGCATTTCATGGATGCTTTTGATGTGCACTGTCAAGGCTCACACAAATGTTTAAAAAACAATCTGAAAACGCGCTTGAAACTTGATTTGAATAGCTAAAGATAAATTAAAATGCAATGAAACTGGCATAAATCCATCAATCTATCTAACAGTTCGGCTTGCAGAACTACGGCTACTGAACATAAAGTTTTAATTATCAATTCAAAGGAGAAATTCATTTTGGACTTCTGTCTGGATTGCTCCAGATGTGCTCCACATATGTATCTCGGCCATTCAATCGTGCTCAATATCAATATCAGCAACCGTAAAAGGCAATTTGAAATGATTTCAGCTAACAAAAGCCACAACAACAAAAAATTCTTCATTTCGCCTTAATTGGGAAATATTCGATATCAAATTATTGTAAAACCCAAACAAACCGAAACCTGCTCGAAACTCTTGTTGAGTCATTTGCTTAGCATTTAAGTGAGACATGCCAAGAAATAGCTTCATTTTTTGTTTTGCTATTTTATTTTGTCTTTTAGTAAGTTACCAAATGGAAACACGTTTCGAGCCCTGACGTCACAATGTGTGTGTGTGTATGGATGAAAAACATGCGAGCAGCTGGCGAGCGATTCATCAAGTCCAAGTCCAACGGAAATGTCACAAGCTGTGCAACGTCGAGGCGCCACAAGAGCTGCATAAGTAAACAAGGTGTCGAGAGGCACGTTTATGATGAAGCTTCTGTCCGGACAGCACTCTCCAAGGGCCGGAAGCTCAGACACTTCAACTAACACAGTGAACACTGAGAGATTTCAAAGGTAAAATTCCAAAAAGAAAATAGTAAACATTTTTTTTTGTCTTCCCCATAATTAAAATCGAACGAGTCGCCAAATGCTAATGACTCGCGCAATTAAACGAATTAGGCAACTAATAATTATTTTCGCAGACAAATTTGCTAAATAAAAAGATAACAAAGAGAAGGGGAAGAGGGGGAGAGGAGACGTATTAAGCAAAGTTGTTGCGACAGCCGCAAAAGCTTTTAAAAATAATAAAACCACATTCCGGCGACATTTTTAGAAATGCAATTTACAAATAAATAAATAATTTATTCAGTGCTTAAACAGAAATAAACAATAAACAAAAACAAATACGGGTACGGGAATAACTAGAAAGTCGGGCAAACATTTAGAAGTCGTTGTAGTACTTCTTGCTGTCGCCCGGATTGACGCTGTAGAGATCGTAGTCGAACTGATCCCATTCGGGGTAGTCGGCGCCCTTCGGCTTCGTGCTGCCCTTCTTCAGCTTCTGCAGCGCCTTCTTCTCCCGGGTGATGTCCACCGGATGCAGCTGCTTGCGTATGCGCTGCTCCTCGGCGTTGATGGGCGTCGGCTCACGCACGGGCGTGCTGCTGGCGAGGAACTGTGACTCGTCCATGCCCAGGTCGGCGCCCGGACTCATCTCGGCGTCGTAGAACGCGGCGAAGTTCTGCAGCTGCATCGACTCCGCCGGATGGTTATCGTAGTAGTCGGGCATGATCAAGTTGTAGTTGTCCGTCAGAGCCATGGGCGGCTGGGGCTTGGCTGCATAGGCCAAGATGGTTTCGCTGCTGGCGCCGCTGAGATCAAAGCTCCGCTTATGCGAGTTTTTACTGTAGCGCGGCCGCGCTTGACTTGTGGCCAGCATCACAGCCAGAGAGCAGCTAAGCAGCTAGAATTGAAGAGATATATTTATTTGTTAGATATATATCGTATATAGCTAAGATATTGTGAATGTGCTTACCATATTCCGAAAACTTTTCTCGCACATTTCTGTTGGATTTTTCGACTTTCTAATTATGTTATTTTATGAATATATATATATAAGGTATTATATATGCGAGTAAACAAACTGAAATTTCTTTTTGATTCAACTCGAGTCGATTTAATGCGCGCTACGTTTTAATCGAGCTCTTAAACACGTCTAATGTTCTGAAGCTGTGTGTTTTTATATTTAAGGCGCATCAAGTTCAAGTGGAGAGAAAAAATCATTTCACTGCTGCTTCGTTTATTTTTGTTTCTCTCGGCTACCCTGTGCGGAAAGTGGGTATATTGCTTGAGTGACCAAATTTGGCAGCAAAAAATGTAATGGAATATGAATTGGATTGTGAATATATCTTGTGGAGCTTAAGCAGGTTTAGGTATAGTAAAAGTAAGTCAGATATATTAGTTATATAATATATTTTCTATTGATATATTATATATGAAATATATATATGATACATGAAAGAAGAATAAATTATTGAAAGATTGAATAGAAACTGCTATATAAACACAATGTACAGAGTTCCCTTAAGACAAGCTTTCAAAGCAGTAAAAATTTACAGAATATACATGCTCATATTCTTATTCATAAAAATATAAGAGAAATTTGTAAACTAGTCTCGAAATAGTCACTATTAATCTTAAGTTTAGTGAGTCAAAGACACCACATCATCATCATCATCAAATCCATAAACAGAGTATGCCGCAGTCAGTGGCACTCAAATCAAATGTTCTTAATCATTTTGTTGTTTGTTTTGGGTAAATCCGGTTCGCAAGCTCCGATTTCAAACTGTGCGACGACCATTTCAGCTGCCGGTTACCGTCGCTGCTGCTGCCTTTGACTGACAATCGGAGTGACTGACACACGCAGCAGACGTCAGGGCAGGTCAGGCAGCAGCTGAAGCCGGGATGAGACCAGCGACAAGTCGCGTCATGCATCATGTTGCATGTCAAGTTCACAAAACAAACAAAAAGGGCAACAAATCAAGGTGTTTGCATCTGTGCAGCTTGTTGTGTGGCACACATTTGCGTGTGATTCACCTGAGTTTGATTGTACACCTTTGTGTAACTGTCTTCAATGAGTTTATTGGCTAATTAATACGCACAAATTAAATCTTAATAAATGAAATTATTAATTACACTCGCTTTGTACCACTGAACTTTTATTCAGTTTAAGCACTTGATTTACACAGAGAGAGAGAGAGAGGGAGAGAGAAAGAGAGAGAGAGAGAGAGAGAGAGAGAGGGAGAGACATGCAGCTTAAATATTGGCATATCAATCAAAAGCTTTAATACTGTGACATTTTAATATCGATATTTAATTTCAAATTTGCCGTTTGCTGTGCATTGCCTTTAGACTGCATGTCGCTTGCCTTAGGTATATATATCGTGTATATATAAGTGAAAACTAACAGAGATTTACAGTCAATTTGCTGCAATAAAATTGGGTTTAAAGATAGGAAATGAGATTTTAATTAAATGATAAGATATTGACTTGGGTGAGAGAAAGAGCTTTCTCAAAACTGACTATGTGAAGAAGAACTGAAAGATGTATAAAAGAAGCTTGAAGAAACTAAGAAAGTGGGCAAAAAAATAACTCAGTTTCCAGAGTGCACGTTATGTTCTGAAGCTAAACCAAAAAAATGTCTATTAGCCAGAATAACCATAAGCATAAGACACGAGCCTTTTAAATCAGTCAAACTTAAATATTTTATGCAGATAAATTAAAGTTGGGAATTACAAAGAGTCAAAGCTGAAAGAGTTCAGATCAACTTAAGACTCAAACTAAGATATGTCAAGAAGACAAATTGCCCTTGGGTGATTATGAGTAGCTAAGACTGAAAGAATTTCGAAAACCTTAAAGAAATTGATAAATTTAGATTGATATATTTATAGCGTAAACTACAGGCTTCGACTAACTAGCAAATAAAATGATTAATTGTCTGTAATCACATGCTCAAGCCTTGCCTTCCGTGTAAAATGTGACAAAAAACAAGCAAATAAATAAATTGCCTTCACTTGACTGTCAATCAAAGCCGCTTTCCATTAATTAATGCGAGTTGAGTGTGTGGGCAGCCCTCTCCCCCCCCCCCCGTCCCCCCCTCCCTCTCTCCCTCTCTCTCTCTCTTTTTGTATTTTGGAAAAATCTCAAGTGAACGCCGCCCGCTGCGATGGCTTTATTGGCATTCGAGCTGCTCACGTTTATAATGAATTCCGCAAATAATTTCAGCGGCAAACTCTGAGGCTGATTTTGCACTTACATTATTCACGTATTTGTTTAATTTTAGTATTTTTTTTTTGTTTTGTTTTTTATATTTGTGTAAATTGTGCTTTACCTTGTATGTAAATTTTTCTCTCTCTTTTATTTGTTGTTTTCTTTCGTTTGAGATCAAAGACATGTTTTTGGCAGCTCAGCAGCCGCGAGTAACAAAAAAATATGTAAAAATATTTTGTTGGGAATTTACGCCAGAACAAAATACGCCGGACAGCCGAACAGCATATACAACAACAACAACAATAAGAAGATGAAAAATACATCCCAAAAAGAATGCAGCAAACAAACAAGTATTTTGAGTTTTTAATTCTCCTTCTTCTTCTTCGTTTTTTCATTTGGCAATAACAAAATTTCAATTATTTGAAGAGAATTTGAGCATTTGATGGTGCGCCCCATGGACGTCTGGCTGGCTGGAACTATTTGCTCAGCTCAGCTCAGCTCAACTCAGCCTCAAAGCAACGTGCCTCAAAACTCGACCACAACATTACATCAACTTGCCAGACGCATCAACGCCCAGCTGCAAGTTGCCCTGCGGTGCGCCTCGGTCTGCACCTAAAGCTCAGTCGAAACCTCAAAGGAGGGAGAGAGAAATAGAGAGAGAGAGGGGAAGAGGGAGATCTGCACACACACGTACATCATTATCCATTCAATGATGGTGCTCAGAGTAAATGCAAATCGAATTAGATTTAATATGCATTTTAACCACAACAAACTGTGCATATAATGTGTGCGCCCACCACGCCCTACTCCTGGTCACAGCTCCGCCCTGATTGAGTCACAGCAACTAAAGAGCTGAGGAGCTGTGGCCAAGTGTCTTGGGCTGCAGGCCTCAAGGTTTTCATTGAATTGCATTTAAATTTCAGAGCTCTTAAAATGCATTTAATAATTTAATTTAGTTTGAATTAAACGTATTTAGCTTAATGACTGCAACTTATTGGAATAATCGATTAAGTTAGCTCAGTATAAATTAATAATACAAGCGATTGGGCTTTAATATGAGGCAAAGAAGTTAAGAATTATCAAATAGCGATAGTAGAAGGTTGATAATAGCTGAAGGTTGATTGGGCTTAAAAGAACTATGATGATAGAGTATATGATATGATATATGATATATGATATATGATATAATATATGATATGAAAAGATATGATATGATATGATAAAATATGATATGATGTGGTATGATATGATAAGATATGATATGATATGATATGATTTTATATGATATGACATGATATATGATGTTGGTTTTTTACATTCAAGTGATCATTTCCTATAGCAACTATCAAATGTACAATAGTTGGCTCGTATTTGAGAAACTGAATATGTAAGCTCTCATCCAGTAGATGCTCTCATAGGCATTGATCTTAAGATAATAAGTCAGACACTGACAAGAATGTATATGTTACTGCCTTTTACATACATTTTAAAGAAATCATTATGCCCTGTTTTCTCCTCCTCATATATAAATATATAAATCATATAAATATAATTTATCTTATATTATATATAAAATTAAACAATCCTTTAATCCTTCGTTAAGCAACAAGAGTTCAGATATTTCACTGACCAACAAACAACATGATTGAAGCGATTTCATCTGAGCTCAAGAAGAAATGCATGTGTGTGCAATAAGAATGTCGTCGGAATTAATGAAGTAAATTCTCGACTTCAAAATGAATGCGATTTATACTGGAGATTTATGAAGCACAAAATGGCCGTCTGGTGGTGCACTTTGCTGCTGAGGCAGTTGCAGCAGCTTGCTGACCCAATTAACAGCATCTTTCAGTGACAATTTTAAGCTCTTGCAATTATAAAGAACACTTGCAACCGACGCATACACACACACACACAAGCGCTGGGAGGCTATGCATAATATGGGTCATTAGTTTTGAGTGTGCTGCATGTGCAGCAGCAGCACTTGCCACGCCCACTTAATTGCCATTAATTACATTTATTTCATCGATGACTGTTTACTCGAGCTGGCAGCCGCCAAGAGGTGAGGCAAGAGCAACAACAGCAGCAGCAAGAAATGCTCGCTTCATTGAAGCATAATTAACTGTAAGTTTTCACAACGGACTTGCAACATTCGGTTGCACGTTGCAAGTGCAGCTGACAGCAGCAGCAGCAGCGGAAGATAAACAAAGCCACTCGTAATATATACCAAGTTCGATAATGATATAGACTGGACAGATAATCGGATAATGATTAAGCAAATGCATAATGTCTCTCTCTCTCTCTTTCTCTCTCTCTCTCTCTGTGATATGAGACCGCCCGTTGACAGCCTTAAATCAGCACGTGTATTGAGTCAAAAGCGAACGCGTACATGGCTCATTAATCACATATCCAATTACGAGTACATTATTCCAATTCCATACTTACGCGCACACACATAAGACAGTTGCCAAGAAGAGGGCGGGAGTGACAGTGGGCTGGCATGTGGGTGGGCCGAAGCATATACCCCTTTCTGCGTTGAGGCGGGTTTGTTCATTAGAGACAGCGCGCTTTTAGGGCCATGCGATTTCACTGTTTACCCGCGCGCTAATTGTAAATGGCAATCAGGGCGGCGCCCTGATCCGCTCCAGAACAAGACAAAGCCAACTGTCGAGTCGAGTCGCATCGCGTCGAGTTGAGTCGAGTCGAGCGGAGTCGAGTGGCGTTGTCTAAAGTCGCTGCCTGATTGCGCCAATTGGCAAGCGCCGGGGCACGCACGACTGACTCATACAAACTTGAAACTAAACAAGTGAGCGTGCTCTAGGCGAGCGTACCTGACTGCGAGATACCCTGTAGTCCACTTCCAGCCGTTGCCTCAACTAAACTAGTTCTCATCTTCATAAGTTGATGGTTCTAAAACCGAAATTTCGCAATCTGTGTACCTTATATGCCCTATTTACATAAAGAGACGGCCGGAGAGGGACACAAACAGAGAAGAACAAGTAAACTACTCTTAATCAAGATTAGTTGTATATATCTGTCTTCCATCAGTGCCTTTACATACTCCACAAATAAATTTGAGCAAAACCGATATACCCTCTTGACTTAAGTTCAATAAGTACAACAAGAGAAGTACTCGCATCTCAGCGCAAAGGCAGTCAACCAGGAGGGCTGGGCGGATGGCAGCTGGTAACGCACAAAGATAGGCAAGGACTGAGCTGATGTTACGAAACGGTTAATTTAGACGGCAATGACAACAGCAACAACACGAACAACAACATGAACAACAACAAACGATTTCAGCTCGAAAGCTGTCAGCACAAACGGAGCCAGCCTCGCCATTTGCATAGGGGCGTGTGTGGGTCCAGGATCTGCAATTGAAATTGTCAATTGGGGGCATGGGGAGTTGATAGCGTGCTAGGGTTAAGAGCTAGCTGCCTGGTGGCTGCTTGCCGCTTTATAGCTGCCTTTTGCAACTCTGTTGCCATATAAAACATTTTTTACTGTTTGCACTTGGAGCCGGAGCTGCTGGCAAATGCTTAGAATTTAATTAGCCACGCCATCCGATTATGGTCCATTCCAGGCAGCGAGCATGAAATTACATTTACCTCTTGGCCAAATTTAACGCAATAATATATAGGCTACACATATACATATATATATATATATATATATATATATATATATATATATATATATATATATATATATATATATATATATATATATATTATAGATATTTATATATATAAACAGCTTGACATGACACAGCTTTTAGTGGCTTAGCTCGAGGGCGAGCGTAAAGGGTAGCAACACTTAAGTTGATTATTGCCAGGTTTTTCGACATGTTGATCTAAATATTGATTTCTTGTTCTACTTCTGGCTCTAATGCTCTAATCTTGTGTATTTGTATAGTTTTTGCTTATAGTTTAATTTAGAATTGAATTGCATCTGATATACCTAAATAAAGCTTGGCAGCAGAAATAAATGAGAAATATTACATCTAGCCTCTTCAGAGGCTAAGCCATTGCTAAATATGGAAATAAATTGAAAAGTAGAGCATGAATTTCTTTGGCAGGCATGCCTGACTTGCAAATACCCTGCACTTTGAATATAGCATGAAATTTTAGATCTGAGGCCAAGCGAATATTAGCTCAATAATGATAGGCAGTGTCTAAAAAATTGAGTATTTTAGCTTTGAAAGATCTACGAGTTTATTTAAGAGACAGACGGTTAAGAACTAAATCAACTCGATTATTCATTCTGATCTCTTACTCAGACGTCTTTTTACCTCACAAAATCTGTTCCTCAAAGAATATACTAGAGCCGTATTTATAGACTCTAGTGATATGTTCCATAAAATTTTAGAACCTTCAGACATTAATATATAGAACTTTGCTAAATGAGAATTTTTTAATAATTACAAATTAAGAGAATATTTTCAGCCTTCTGATGATGCATAATTTACGAGTATTAGTTCAAGCTCCAAACGAGTTTCCCTCAGAAAGATCAGCTTACAAAAAAAAATCAAATATATTTCAAAAATGTGTTACATGTATTTTATGACCCAGCTTTTTAATGAGGCCGCGACTGGTTTATGTAGATAACGATAAGGGGAGTTTATGGCCTTGGCTGCGGTGACTCACGGTCAATTCTGATTAATAATTCAATATATTTCCATAAGCTACAGACGTTCACAAAACGAATGTACCCTGTTCAAAGAAAAGGTATATGGATCTATCTATATCTATATTGAGTATAAAAGGTTTGGCTTAGAAGAATCGTGCTGCCACCTTTCCTGCAGGCATCGTCATCGTCTGCGTTTCAGTCATTGTTGCTGCTCTGTGGTGAATGGAATTGCGATTTCGCTTAGCGTTGACACAAAACAATGGCCAACACTTCAGCACTTTCATTTTTCAGTTGAAACACTCGTGAGCACACACACATAGTACAACGCGCACTTTTAGAAGATTTTTTATTTATTATTTTCATGTTGACAGCTCAACACACACACACACACAGAGAGAGAGAGAGAGAGAGAGAGCGAAGCTGTGGCAAACAATTTGCAACGTCGCACTCAACATGAAGTGTTGCGGTTTTTTACGTCTTTTTTTTTGTTTTGTTTGTGGCGTGTTTTATATTTTTAGAAATTGTTTTTAGTTGCATGAGTTGCTTTTGTGTTTGGAACAAATATGGCAGCAGCAGCCGCAGCAGCAGCTGGAGTCAACTGGACGCTGCAGACGTAGGCGTGGCTGGCGTTGATGACAGATAAGACACATATTGTGAAAACTTTTCAAGCATACACACACACACACACACATGGATACACACATATATGCCACAGCTGCTGTGTGCAATTAAATAACACACACGACACTCGCTCTCCCTCTCTCTCCTTTAACGAGCAGCTCAAAAGTATGCAACACTTTTTTACACTTCTTTATTAATTGGGCCAGCACACCCACAAACACAGTCCCAATTTAATTAAGCTAACATCTAACCAGCTGTCGCCTTGAGCAGCGCCGCGCTCAGCAAAGGCTTCGTATTGCAGCAGCCACATTGCGTATTCGGCGGCGCCAGCGGGTCGCAGCAGCGCTCACACTGATCCTGGTCCAGCGTCGTGTTTTGCGCTTGAGGTGAGCTAATTAAAGAACTGCATTTCAACAGGAAATCAATAATAGAATAAATGCTATTATGCTCGCTAGCTGTTTGCTTACGTAGGCTGAAAACTGTTGGCCAAACTTCCAGTTGGCGCGCCAACTGCTGCTGGTGTTCGTGTTCGTGTTGCTGTTGCAGGCGGCGCCAGAGCGATTTTTGGCGATGTTTGTAAATATATTGTGTACGATTGTTGTTGCTGTTGAATTGGCAGCTGAGTGAAAGGTTGTTGTTGTTGTTGCTGCTGTTGCTGTTGCTGTTGCCGCATAGATGTCGATTGGGGCTGCTGCTGCTGTTGCTGTTGCTGGCGTACATTGACGCCATTGTAGCCGTGCAATATTTGAGGTTGTTGACTTGGCAGCTCTACAAAAAAGTGTTGCTGCTGCTGCTGCTGCCCCCGCTCTAACTGCTGCTGTGGCTGTGACTGTGGCTGCTTCTGTTCTGTCTGCCAATTTGGCATAGTTTGCCTCAACAATTGCTGGAAGAACGGCGCCAGCTCTTCGCTGTCCCTGACTTCTTGCAGCGGCGTTGCCTTAATAATTTGTGTTGGCGCACGTTGAGCGGCCGCATGATTTGGCAGCTGTGTGGCGCCAGCCCCGCCTCCCACGACAGTGTGTTCTAAGCTGCAAGTAAATGGCTGCTCAATAGATTGACCTCTTTCCACACCGCCCAAGTCCATGGACGACCTACTTTCTGGCCGTCAACGTCGACGGCTGTTCAAACAGTTGTTGAGCCCCGCTTCGGCTCAAGCAGCAGAGCACGCCCAGCAGCCAGGTGTGCCAATTGAAAAACATTTTGTATACAGAACCACCAGCCTCTCCCAGGCACCGCCTCACACTGATACCTGGCCAGAGTAAGCATACAGTTATGTAGGGAAACCAGATGGGGCAGCACTAACTAGTTGTTCCGCCCGAGTCGAGCTTTGTTTTGTTTTGTTTTGTTTTGCTATTTCTCTATATCAACACCGACGACATATTTTCGGCATTAATTATAGTTTTTTCTCCGAGCATTGTTTATTCGGCATTAATTTGTATACATAATTATTGAGGCTCATAAATATGCATTCAATTATTATAGAGTGCGAACAAACTGATTTGCATAAATTTGTGGTAAGTCTTTATTACAGCAACAAAGCTGCCGGCAAACCTGATTAAATTCACATAAATTAAACGGCTTATTATCGCTAATAAGTAAATATTTAAACAACTTAAAGCCCAAGCGCTGCTGCATTGTTTGCTCTATTCAATTATTTCTAGTGCTTTATAAATAACTGAGCGCAGGTAGACTATGTGCCTATAGGAAACGATAATCTGAATCTGTTAAAGGCGTGTATTAAATAAAAAGTCATATACTGTTATATACCCTATAATAACTGAAGAATTAACAGAATTAAAATATATTAAATATGAACAGAGATGAACTGCTATCATTGAACATGATCTATTATGATGTGACATGTTATGCAGTCTAGTCATAACTTTATTTTCTCAATCAATGATTCAAAACTTTTTCATTGAAAGTGAAAATTCAGTAAATATATAACAGACAGAGAATATATTCGTAATCATAACAACGAGCTGAATCGAGCTAACCCTCTGTCAAATCGTTTGTCTGTCGTGCTCTCCGCCCTGATGAACGCTGTGAGCTGATCCAGAATCTAGAAACTTTAAATATACACTCTGCGAAATTAGATTAAAGGCACTCACATTTTTTAGCTTATTTTTAATCTTATGCATGTTGGTATAGTTTTATTTATTAAATAACATATTTCTAGGCGTTTTATGTTAAACACAACAATTTTTTTTAATTTTTGTCAAATAATAAACTTTTTATGTAAGAAAAACAAAAAAATACCAAAAAAATGCGCGAAATTTGATTAAAGGCACTATGTTCTAAAATATCAAAAAAATTGAAAACAATATTTATAAAAACTTTTAATTGGTTATTAATGATGGACACATTATTGATTACTCAAAAAATCCAATTGGACATCGAATCATCCGTTTTTTTATACTCATCTTGTGGTATTTAAGCCCATACCTGAGAAACAGTTCTTTCAAGCTCTTCTACTGATTTAAATTTTCTTCCGCCGGCATAAAAACGATTGGCAAGGTTCCCCACATGTTTTCGATATGATTTAAGTTCGAAGATTGGCCACGCCATGACATGGTGGTGATTTGCTTATCCTGGAACCAGGTTCGACTAGCCCGTGAAATGTGCATATTCGCATTATCCTATTGGAAAATTGGGTCACTCGACGGTTCTTTATCGAAAAAGTCCACAAAAACATTCTCCAATAAGTTTATGTAGCCTTGAGAACTTAAACAGCCGAAAACTTTGCATCCTGGGGCTCGATAGTGGTAGCTAAAGAATGCTAATACCATTAACGATCCACTACCAAAGTTTCACTTTGTGGATTATCGTTCGGGCTGACGAATATCATGCCAGTTATAATTAAAACCATCAAGGCCATCTAAATTTAACTTTTTCTCATCTAAGCAAACCACCATTTTCCAATTTTCCGCCCAGGACATGTGCTGCTTTGTCAAATCTAGCCGAGCCACTTTTTGTCCGTTAGTTAGAGCCGGCTAAGGCTTAATTTTCTGCCATTTTAGCCGGCTACTAGTTCCCAAAATTTGCTGAACACGTCGTTCTCATATCGGAGGGTCTGATTCTGTAAAAAATTTTGAAGGCGTGGCATTTTTTTGAGGTCCTGCGCGTATAATAGCAGCTGTCCTCGTGGTGATACCTAGTGATTTTTCGAATATTTTGTGTTTTTTTTTGCAATTTTCATTCAGATTTACAATATTATTTACAGCAGTAGGCGAGAGCTTTCATCTGAGTGCAAATTTTCGGTTAAATCACCCCACATCCTTGTATACAAGGACTTTATCGATTTCTTTGCTTGTCCGCGTCTATTCTCTTCCCATTTCTATATAAATTATCAAAACACCGACTAAAACTAACTTAAACTTACAAAAAAAGTGTGTTGAATAAATGTAATAACAAAAAACACAACTCAAATCCATCACTGATATCTTTCCAGGATTAAGTCCTTAAGATTAAGAAGTGCCTTTAATTGAATTTCGCACAAAATAGCACCAAAAATTCGTAGTGTGCACGAAATATATTTATGGTTGCTACAAAACTAACTGTACATTTTTTGTGTATACTAAAAATAGAAGATGAAGGTCTAGAAAAGCTAAATAAAATATAAGAAGGTCCCAATATTCAAAGTTTTTTTGTTTTTGTCCAGTTGTATTTGCAAAATGCAACTGCCTTTAATCTAATTTCGCAGAGTGTATATGGCATACTTAAATGCCAAAAGATTCTCATTTGTTCGATGACTCATCCCATTTCCTTATAATCGATAAAAATCGATAAGTTGGCTTTGTTTTTAATGCATAGTTCTAATACAACAAAAGCTAGAAACATCCACTCTACTGTGTGGGTTCCCGTTGGATACAATGAACTTATCTTAAATACCAGAGACTTGTGCTCAAATTCAGGGAATCTCCCAGTCAGGAAATCCCATTTAGAGCACTCTAACTTGTTTCATATGAGATAACAAATTTGCTTAATTTAAATTAGAACAAACAAAAACAGGCTCTAGTTTATATAGAATTTGTATCAGTTAAACAAAGCTACTTTCTGTGTGAGTTCCAAGTTCTGTCAAAATTTTGAATATGAATAAGAGTATGATGCTCAATCATAAAGACCTATACCTATACCTATAACTAGATTATAGATTAGAGAGAAAGAGTAAGAGTATCTCCAGTAAGAGTATATCTTACTTACTCTTTCTTTGGCTCATACTCTTTCTCTCTATGCAATCAGAGAGTCAGAGTTTTTAGTTATTCTAAGAGTTACAGGTTCAGACTCTCTCAAAGATTATGTTAGACACTCCCTAAGGCTATACCAGACTCTCTCTCAGACTCTTCTATTTAATTAATACCGTTCGCCTTTCATTCTCGATTTTATAATATCATATTTGCATTGTACCCCTATAAAGCAGTCTAGGGCACTTGTGCGCTTAATAGTGGCCCTCAGGTCTTATCCTTTGATGCTCTTCTGGTCATTCGCTTCAGCATCCAGTGTCAATCTGCCAAAAGGGCAATGGCTGTTGGGCATCTTTCACACATAGATAACACAGCTCTTAGTCACTCATCCGTGTGCGTGTGTGGCAAATGTTTTTCCATTAAATTACATGCGTGCTGTCTGCCACAAACATAGAGCGGCTCACAGCTTACAGCTCAGCCCACAACTGGGTCGACCGCCAAAGTCATGAAATTTAGTGTTGGCGGCATAATTAGACCATCAATTGCGGAAAACTCATGACAGTCATGAATGGGCGTTTGTGTGAGGCGCATAACCGCAGAGTAACAGGCCCAACACCCTCACACACACAAACACACACACACACACACTCACACAGATAGCAATGGCGAATAAAGTAATATAGCCCAAAAGCATAAACTCATCAGCGTCGGAAATGCTGACAACGAGAGCGCACAACAACAACAGCAAAAACTGGCCAAAAAGCTGTTGTCGCTGGCCGTCACTTTTGGCCGACTGTTGCTTACAGCTATAACGCTGGGATAATGACAGCAGCAGTAGCAGCAGCAGCAACAGCAAACACTCACGACTTGGAGATTCCCAGTAAGCCAGCTTTGATTTTGATATCAAGTGTTTTCCATTGAAAGTCTCTTAACAGAGAGACAGATAGACAGACAGGCAGAGGGAGAGACAGCTCGACTAAAAGACAAACATCTCCTATGTTTAAGGAGACTCTGTGAAAGAACTAATATAGAAATATATTACTTGGACTATTCTACATTAATCAGATTCTTGAAGTCAAAGTCTCTAAGATCGACTTGAAGCAGCTAAGCACAACAAGAATTAATGCAGAGATAACGGACACAGACAGGTAAAGCAACATGCCGAATCAGCTAGAATTATATAAACCTAAAATCTTAAGAGCATATAGAGCTCTTAATCTTAAGAGTATACTATTCTTATACAAGCTTCTAGATTTTAATAACTCTAAGAGCAATGCATACAGAGATGCGGAGAGATAGTCACATATACAAGTTGGCAGATAGTCAGATAGACAGAATGGCAGATAGTGACAGTTCGCGAGATCTATATCTCTATATAGACAGATAATCAGACAAAATATTTCACAGATAATCAGATAGACATTCAGACAGTTAATGAAGTAGACAGATAGTCAGTTCGTATGATCTATAGATAGATCGTCAGACAGGCGATTTCACAGATATTCTGATGAAGATAGACTACGGTCAAGTCATAGGTAGACAAACACTTTACACTGTAAAGTTAGTCAGACTCCTCCCAATTCAGACTCAACTGCTCTCGGGATGTCACGTAAGTACCCACAAAACCCAAACACCCCATTCTAAGCCATCTACATAGGGTAAACTGTATAACAAGTGCTGGGCAAAATGCAAAGCACAAATGCTACTTTTGTCGCTCATAAATATTCACTTGAATATATTCTGCGTATTGTTGTTGCTGTTGTTGGTTGTTGGCTGTTGGTTAGCTGACTGGCTGACTGGATGGGTGGCTGACTGGATGGGTGGCTGGACTGTTTGCCTGACTGTTTGGCTTTGTGTGTTCGCTTTCATTTTCAGTTTTTGGCCAAAAGGCGCAAGAGTGTGAAAACGTTGACCGTTTTTATGACTATTTTTCGGTGACGGCCAGCGGACTGTGAAAGTTAAGCACATAAATTCTATGGAAATTTGGTGACTCTGGCCAAAAAGGAGCGAAATTAAAAGCACATTGCCCCGACAGAGCCGAACACCGAACTGTGAACACCCAAAAACACTTACAAATACGCCGTATGTGAAGTGCTCTTTTTAGTTAAATTACACGCTCTAATCCACAAGTTTGCCGCCGTCCCACCTGGCGGACAGAATGAAAGGGAACCTAAAAATAAACCAAACACAAGCGAATAAAGTAGAAAACATAAAAGGCGACATTTCGTAAAGGCCCCAAGGGCCAGCAAACCACAGCGAGCCACCAGCAGACAGCGCCAAAGACCTAAGCTCAAAACACACCAACAACAACAACAACAACCACCGAAGGCAGCTGAAAAGTATGCAAGGCATAATAATTCATGCTGATGGAATTGTATGCATGAATATAAGGTTGAGAAGCTGTGGATTGGGAGCGGGAAAAGTGTTGCGTCTGCCCTCAGCGGCTGGAAATCATATGCATCACGTGATTAAACGCGTCATGCATGAAAATGTAAAATATTGCGCTCCTGAAAGCCAACAAGCGAGAGCGAGACAGAGAGAGAGCAAATAAAACGAGACAGCAACAACAACTCATGGAGTCAACGACTGGCCAGAGAGGGAGTAAGAGTAAGGGAGTGAGAGTGAGATAGAGATAGAGATATAGGGAGAGCAGCCAAAAATAAAAAACAAAAACAAGTTGAATAGTAAAAAAAATTAGACATCGCACGTCATGTTTACTTGACTTGACTGGCAAAGCCTGCAAAGCAGCAACAAAAACAACAACAACAACAAAGGGAGGGATCCTGGGGGCGTGCGGGGCGAGCAAAACGCCTGCGTTACAAATTTTTCACAATTTTTTCTCATTTAAATGGAGAAATTGTGCGCTGACTGCCACTGACTGAGATGAATCTGGGCAGCACGTGCTAAGATGCCAGCCAAGCCCTGAACTTGGCCAAAACCAGGAGTCGGAGTGACTCAACACTGCAAGCCAGCTATGTGCAGCCATTTGTGGCTTGCATGCAACAAAATACAAACAGCGAGCGAATGGTTAATTTAAAAATATGCATGATATAAATGTCCTGCGCTGAAGGTCAAAAAGGGCAAATGACAAAGAGAGAGAAGCTAAGCTGAGGGACTCACATATATTATACAAAATAATAAATCAATATAAAGCAGTTAGTGTTATAAATAAAAAGGACATACATAAGTATAAAAATTACAGTATTTAAACAAAATGTTAATCAAGTATATTTAAATATTTTTTTAATATAAATATAAATATATATATATATATATATATATATATATATATATATATATATACATAGGTATATTTATGCAATTATTTATTAAATTTTAAATAAATATATTTTTGATATGTTATAAATATATATTTTTTATTATTATTATTATTATTTGCAAATTGTTTAAAAAAAATTCAATCAAGTATGTGAACTAGTTAAAGTGTGTAAAATAATATTATATAATAATATAATCAACACAAAAAATTATAAAAAAAATTATACATTTTATATGTATTTTCTAAAAGCTTGTTGAGCTCATAAGAATTTCAGCTTAAATTTTAAATAAAAATATTTTTATAGATTTAATACATACATTATAATATTTATTACATATTTTTTCTCTATATACATATAAAATAAATATTAAATTAAAATCTAAAATTATTTCATATGATCTATATCTTCAATATATTTTATTCAACTTAGATCAACGACTAAAGGGAAATGCAACTTTAATACGCATACGCCGCATTAGCCAGTTACTTATTTTAACAGCTACGCCGACTCCCTAAAGCATACATACTTAAATAACCATGCCAGTGTGTGTGTGTGTGACGTCATGCTTGGCCGAAAAAGTTTTTGTATACTTTGTGCAAATTTATTACTGCATTTTGTATATATCATTCAGAAGGCGAACCGAGTGAAATTATGTCAGCCAAAGCGGCTAAAAGTTTAAGTTTAACTACTTTTCTACGAGTTTTTCCTAATGCTCAAAAAGAAAGGAAAAAACAGAAGTGGGCGCATAAGAGAGTATGCCAGACTAATAGATGCTCTACAGGAATATGCAAGTCAATAGAATTGATCTGATAGGTTTGAGTCATAGAAAGGTTTCTAGATCCTGAAATTGGTTATCCTATATACGGTAGAGCTCTTTCCTTAATTGGCAGCACTCATCCATTTCGGAGATACCCTAAAAAAACCGTCACATACACTCACTAAGTGACAGGGAGAGAGCTGGAGAGACATGCACAGAGCATGGGAACTTTCTTCGGGTTGGGGTGAACACAGCTTGTCGCAGTTGCCGCTGCACTTAGCTTTAGTTGATTATTTTCCACTTTTTGCACAGTTTGTGTGCTCCTTTTTTATGGCTGCTGCAGCGCCTACGTGAATTGTGACAAATTCTCGTGTCGCTGCTGGCTCGTGCGCTATGCTAAATGCCAAGCGGCCAGACTCTGACACACTTTTAGTTTCTTTTAGCATAGTTTTTGGGCGCAGCGCAGTGCGGCTAAAGCCAAATTATGTTGGACACGTGCGTGATAAAGACAGCAACCGAAGAGAGAGAGAGAGAGAGAGAGAGAGGGAGAGGGAGAGAGTGTGTAGGAGACATGAGTGAAATGTGAATGTGAACTGACTTAATGCAGCCCGCTTCAAGGCATTTCATTAGCCACTCCATTGAAATTTAACGAATGCATTTCGGCTTTAAGCCAGCTAATAAAATAGACCCTAAGATATACATGCAGAAAATAAAAATAGAAATAGAACTAAAACGAAAATGCAACAAAGTTCGCAACAGCAAATCAGCGAAAGCGCCAACAAACTATTAAAAACTTTACAACAAGAGAAAAAGTTTCAGACAGAGCAGAACTTGGATATGGACTTGGATTTAGATTTGACTGCAGTAGCTGCTGTTGCTACTAATGCCTCTGCTGCTGCTCTGCTGCTCTGCTGCTTGGCATCCATATCTGACGAATGCCAAAAAGCAAAAGTTTTTTGCTGCTTTCTGCCTGCTGACTGCTGCCTGCTGCCTGCTACAATGTTTGTGCTGATTGCAGCGCTGCAAATAGCTTTTGATTTCACAAATCAAAAGTTTCTTGTGCGGCGCACGTGATTTATGCCTGCAGCAGTCCAAATGTCTGAGAGTCCATGCCTGGACTGGACGGTACTAGACTGTAGTCCAGCTCTGTCCAGATTCAGCGGCGGCATGCACGAACGGCTGCTGTGGATGGAGAGCAAAAACTGAAGACTGAATACTCTAGCTGACAGTGGAATATAATATATATATAGAATATAATATGCAGAGCAATTATGAGCTAATGTTTTGCCTACCATAGTAGATGATGATAGTGATTATGGTGGGAGATAATTAACACAGAGTATGGAAGTTAGGGGAGCAAAGACTTATGAGCTGCGATTGCCATAGGTGAAGTTCCAGGGAATATTTGATAGATAGAAGAGAATTTGATGATAGAAGTAGGGTCCTTCCTGTGGATCTTAGCGTTTAAGACTTCTCTTAGGTCTAGTGTGAAGGTAAGCAGCTCTTTAGGCTGCAGTAAGTAGCCGCTAAGCCAGACTCTTCGATTGAGCAAGGCTGATGCAGATCAGTGAGGCCTCTAGCGAGACCTCAAGATATGAAAGATAAGAGACTGAAGTCTCTCCTGCTGCTGTTTGACAGAACCTTCGATTCAGTCCTTAATCTTTGACAGCTTGAAGTCTTGCTGAATTAGCCTGCCTCAGTGATCTTCCTCAGAACTTTTACCAGAAAGTTTTCAATGTTCCACAGATAACCGACTAGTCAGACTTATGATACAAATCAGTCATCAAAGTCAAAATACCCTTAAGTGATTCTATGCCATATCACATAACATAATAGTCATAATGCCCTTAAACGCCTCGAGGCCGAATCAGTTAACAAAGTCATCTTACCCTTAGGTGACTATTGGCCTCGACTCTGCCTCGACTATGCGTAGCCTAGTTACCACTCTGAGGAGCAGATGCGGGTGCCACGGAGCCTCGCATATTAGTGTTGACCTCATCAGAGCTCGGCTGCAGAAACTTCTAATGAATGCAGCGCTGCAGTTGGGCGAAATGCCCAACATGCTTGCAACTAATTGCCAGCCACTTGCAACAAGATGTGGCAAAACTAAGCGTAAACTTTGCGCGTAATGAAAATAACATTGCACACCTCCAGGCACAGCCGGGCGGAGCACCTGAAGCAGCAACTCGCAATGCGTTTTGTCTGAATGTCTGCCAGTCATAAATAACATCAATTAATAGCCAAGCCGCAGGAGCTGCCGTTGCAGCTGTAGTGGGAGATAGAGCTAATTGAGTGCCGCAACGAGAAGGCCGAGCAAATGCCGAAAACTTTGCGTACGCTAAGCGGCGCTAAGAGCAACTTATGTTCTTTAGCTGCTGCATGTTCACTTGCCCTAAAATCTAAGCTAATTAGCTGCACTTAAGCTCACGCGCTTAGACGTCGCTTAGTAGCTCCTGGCACGCCCACCCACCACGCCCAACACCTGCTTGCGGCGCCATTTAGCTTCAGTAATCTTTTTCTATTTTTTTTCTGTCCTGCAGCCGCAAATGTTTCGCATACTTTTGGCCCTTAAATAGATGTAATTGCAGTTGTTGTTGTTAAGCTACAAAAATGAAGTGGGAGTGTAGAAAACGGGTTGCTAACGACTGCGCAATGCTCGCTCAAGGTTTTGGGGTAACTAAAAGGGGAAACTTTTTTAATAATTATATTTATTTTTATTGCCTAACTATTTGAAGATTTTCATGAATTAGTTTTATTTTAAATATGGTCCTCCCAATTTTAGTATTTTAAAAAGTATGTGTTCAACAACAGAATCCAAATGTATTCGAATCAAATAGAATATATTATTCAAATAACTACTGAAAAGAATAGTATATTTTATTCAAATATGGTCACTCTAGAATAATGAACAGCATCGTATATTTTGTGCAAATGTGGTCACTCCACTTTTAATTCTGCGACTCAGCCTCTTTTTTGATTCGTTTACAGATTCCTCTTATCAATTTTTCAGAACTATGCGCTCAAAATATGGTCACTCTAATTTAAATTCTCTAATATATGTTTTTCGATTTTCTAATAACCCTTCACTTGTTTAAAATCCCATTCAGGTTGTCTTCATTGAAATGTGTGCAAAATATGGTCACTCTATAATAGTAAATAGGGGGCAAATTCTTGCAAAAATAAAATAGTTTCAGCATATATTTATGAAACTACGAAATATCCCGAAATATATCAAAAATGTTTACTACTTTCTCATATACTGTACTATCCATCTCCTCAGCTATGATAACGCTTTACTTGAGACAGCCACAACTTATATCAAACACTAACTGAGTGCAAGACAAACTCAGCTGTCAGCCAATATGCTCTATTTCACACAGTCTCTGAGCGTGTAGCGCCAGGGGTAACAAAAATTTGTTTTTTCTGTTTTGCTTTTGGGTTGCGCAAGCGACGCACAAATTGTCAGCAGACCGCAAAACATGCGAACAAAAAAGCAACATTGTTGCTGTCATTCAAACACACAAACACACACACACACACACGCATAACATTGGCCTGGCAGACAGGCCTGGGTGTTGGGCAGCTCTGTTGGCTGTCACATCATCGAAGCGTAAATGAGACATTTGCGACGCTTGTTTAATTAAAATAAATTTTAATTTAATCAAAAGTTGTCTCTACCCAACAGCAACAGCAACAATCCATAGCACCGGCTGGCACTTAACATTAAAATTGTTGGCATAGTTTTTGGGCCTTTACATTTGGTGGTTTACATTCCTCCGCTCTGTAAACACGCTGCTACTCTGCTCTGCCCAGCCTCCCCACTCGACTCTCCTCTTTCGTCTCTCTGTTGGTGCGTGCGCCTTAAATAATTGCTTAAAACTCGTCTATTGTCTACGTGTCAATTATGGAGGTGTCAATGTGGGCGTGGCACTTAATTAAATTCTTTAGCGCACGTTTGATTAATTGTTAGTTGCGAGCGTTTCGTGTTCTCGAACTTTAATGATAATTACCCAGGCGCGTAATGCTGAAAGCATGTAGTTTACCAATTTATAAATGAGAAGGAAGTGGAAAAGAATATGATTTGATGGGTGAAGCTGGATGAGATAGAAGATGATGAGGGATTGTATGAAGAGAAGGATTGGAAAAAGGAAATGGGAAAACACTTGTAGAGATGTAGGATGAAAGATGATGAGAGTACCTCAGAGAGTGCCTTATATAAAGATATATGTTATACAAAGAGGAAGAAAGAGGAAACCTAAAAATGCACAAATATGTGAAAAGATAAAGATAGGGGAAGTTTAGATAAGCTGGAATAGGATTAGAGAAAGGAGATCGGAAGAGACTTGCAGAAATATTGGACTGATCTTAATGAAAGATGAAGAGAGCTTATATAAGACATAAGATTAGAAAGAGGAAATACAGGCAGAAATATATGATAAGCTGAAGATGAGAAAAGTATATAAAGGCAGGAATACGAATTGAGAAGCGAAATCAGAAAACATTTGCAGAGATACGGGACTTATAAAGATGTTGTTGTTAATGAAGATGTTGAGGGCTTATATAAGACTTAAGATTAGAGAGAGGAAATCTGAATGCACAGGAGTGCACGAAATATATGATAAGATAGAGATAAGGAAAGCTTACATAAGACGGAATAATACATTTTTAGCATAAGGAAATGTGAATTTAAGAGACATATTTGTATATGAGATATACAAGTTTTATATAAGAAAAGTTTATGCAAGAGGAAATAAGATGAGGATGGGGAAATTCTGAACTGTTAAACATAAGAAGAGGAGTCATACAAGTAAGACACCTTAGTATACAATACTCCTATATACTATTACTACACTCATTAATTAGTTTATGAATGCGAAATCTGTTCAAAAACTGTGAAGTCTTTCATGTTATAGATACTCGAAAGCCAAAGCCAAAGCCAAATGAAATTAAATTATTATAGTATTGCTGAGCAAGGGAAACTTTTTCCATGCTGTTGCGTTTGTTAAAGCAATGCCAAAGAGTTTTATTGTTTGTGCACATTCAAATGCAATAAACATTTGTTTGCTACATGTGTGTGAGTGTGCATCGGTGTGTGTGTCTGTGTTTTGTATGTGTGAATGAAGCAATTCAATTAAATTGCTTGCTTAAAAGAAAAGTTTGTAATTTAATTTGGCCCCGTTTCGTCGGACGACGCGAAGTTCGTTTGCTGCCATTGCCATTGTCAGTGTTTCAATTTTTTTTCAATTTGTTGTTGTTTTATTAGATTTTGCAAAAGCGACAGTACGCGACGTGGCCAACGTGACGTATGAGTCATGTGAAAAGCCAAGCCAGTGGCAGCAGTGGCGCAGCTCAGGGCAATTGCCAAATATAAATGCAATTTAAATCGTGTGCTCAACAAATGTTATTACAATTAAAAGGAGTGCAACAACAACAACAACAACAACAGGAACAACTCTGGCCAAGCTGCAGACAAAAAGCGCTGCAGCAGCCATGAAAAATGCATATCTGAGCTTAACCGAAAAATAAACAAGGCCAACCAAAAAAACAACATGACCAAACATGCGGCAACAAGCCATTTTCTCTTCTTTTTTTTTTTGTGTTTCTCGTCTGCTCGCGCGCTGAGCCGAAAAGTATGCAACAATAAATTTCGCCGCTATGCGCGCAGCAACAACTGCAAAATCAAATGAAAAAATCGAAATGAAAGCAAATAAATTTGTTGCAAAACTATAAAATACACTCTGGCCCCGCCAATTTTCTATCAATTTGAGTGTGAGGCGCATGTTTGCAATTGTGCTTTTGTCTAGCTTAAATGGCTGCCACTTTGATGACTATGCCACCAAAATGTGGTACGCTGTATGTGTGTGTGTGTGTGTGTGTGTGGCAATCAGGCCGGAAAACTAAAATTGAATAGCCCAGCGGCTACTGTTTATTGGCGGCAGTTTAATCAAAGTTTCTTTTACTGGCAGACCAGCCAATGTTATATATGCTGTTAGTTAACAGCGCTGGCATCTGCACCTGAGTTTGTGGCTCTGCATTGAAATAGACAAACAAAAGACCACTTGTCTCGCTTACTTTTAGATTGAGATACCTGCACCTACATTTTATTGCTGTCATCTGCAACGCTTCTCCGACAAGAACCCAAGTTGAGTGCATTTTTAGATGCATTTTTGAATTGCATTTTGCATTTTGCATTTTACAATTGTCGCTTCATTTTCTTTCTATGCATACGATACGCAGTTGGGGTTGCTTACTTAATAAAATAGTTTTGGCCTTGGCCAATAATATATATATTACTTGTGTAGGGTTTGCTTTGTATAAAACCGTCAAGATTTCAAGTTCGATTTTATTCTCGATTGATGATGGAATATTAGCAGAGTATTAACAGAACTAGATCATTTGATAAGAAGCTCACTTCCGATACCATTAGCGCGATAGCTTATTAGCTATCGATTACATTTTTCAGCACTGCTACTAGGTTAACAGAGTCTGTTAAACCAATAAAGCTGTTAAACCAATAAATTAACAGAATTTATTATCGCTCAACTAAGCTTGCAATTTCAAAGCAGGGTATTTAGTATTCGACTAAACGCTGCAAAGCTCCATACTGCATGCTGATAAATATCATTTCTGATTTTCTTGACAGCGGCTTTGCTGTTACGGGCTCAGTCGGGCGTGGCGAGTGTGCTCTGTGCTTGCCGGGAGGCCATAAGAATGCGGCAAGCAGCTGAAACCAAAGCTGTCGTTGGGTAATAACAAAAATATGATAAGGTTTAACGCATGAACGAAAGCATTTCAAGATGCTTCAACCGACCAGACGACACTATCACAATCAAATGGAATGTATGTATGAAGAACTGTAGAAGTTGTCATAAAAACGCATGGTAACCCTTAGCGAGCGCCTACTGTACTGTAGGTGGCTCGGCGATGACTCGTCTAGTTATGAAATACGAAAATGCATAAGCTGCAAGTGCCAGCCACGAGGGATTAGTGACAAAACCAAAGTAAAGCCGCAAAGCGAAAAGGGATTTTCATTTCGTATCAAATTTCCATGAAACAAGCTTGAGCACAGCTAGGAAGGGCGAGTATGCTGTGGTCGAAGATACCCTGTAATTGGCAAGATATGAAAAAAGGTATATATAGGCTTTGTACAATATCTGATGACGAATATTTTATAGTAATTAATACTTAATCAGTGGATATGCAGGGTGTCTACATACATATATACAGGGTATCTATGTGGCTGCCCTCTATGCGAGTGCCCACGAGTCCATAACAAGATGACAATAGTAAATTGCAAATAATTAAATGCGAGAGCCGCGAGTTCGCCAAGTCAACAGACGCTGAACTATGCAATTGCCAAAGGCAGCGACCGATTGGGGCTGAGCTGCTACGATTGCTCTGGGGGGCGATAGCGCGCACAGCCTCCACAGCTTGTCAGTTGCTCGAGGTACACGCAGCTGTTTGGGTTATCTCTGACGGGCTCTGTCTATCTAGAAGACATGGACAAGTTCTACTGGCGCAATAAGGTGGCTGTCATCACGGGCGCTTCGGTGGGCATCGGCGCCAGCACAGCCCTGACGCTGGCCAATGCGGGCATGGTAGTGGTGGGTCTGGCCAGGCGCGCTGAACTCATTGAGGTGAGTACTTAAAGCTCTCCATCCCAGCATTAAATATGAGATGTTGCGGCAGGCGCTGTCCGCTCAAGTCACGGGCGAGGGCAAGATCTTTGCGCGTCAGTGCGACCTCAGCGACGATGAGCAGCTGATCAGCGCCTTCAACTGGATACGGGAGCGTTTCTTCTGCATCCATGTGCTCGTCTGCAATGCGGGCATACTCAAGGCCAACTTCCTGAGCGGTAAGTGCGATGAGTGTGTGAGATAAATTCAATACGGAATGCCTTCCATTAGAATCGCCCACCAAGGACATTAAGGAGTTGTTCGATTTGAATGTGGTGGCCACAGCGAGCTGTTTGCGAGAGACATTAAAGCATATGGCCGCAGGCAAGGTGCGCTGTCACATTATCGTGATCAATAGGTAAGTCGAACCAGATTGTTAAATTCAAATTATTAAATTCCATATAATAGTGCTGTAAAATACGATTAACAGGTATAACTACCTAACTAGAGCTGTTTAACATTTAAGCATTTCAAAATTTAAAATTTTCGATTATTATCATATTTGTGCTGTAGAATTGTTCAAAGCTACATTTCAAAATTTCAAATTTTCGATAATCATCATATTTGGTATCGGAACAAGTTCATGTGATCATTATCCTCAATAACATTTTCGATAATCATCATATTTGGAACAAGCTGTAACAGTGCTGTAGAGTTGCTTAAAGAACACTTTCAAACATTTCAAAATTTCAAATTTTCGATAAACATTAAATTTTCCTATCAGAACAAGTTCATATGATTGTTTATCTTCAATAACAGGGCAATGTAACTTTTCATTATTTGTACTTGCATTGGCTGACTGGGTGCTGCTGCTGCTTCTAGATTGTTGGCTGAGTTTAATAATTAAATAGGGCATTTGTTGGACTGGCTGCTAGCTCACAAAATCAATACACTCGACTACAAATGACAACAAATTTGCTTTCAAATCGCCTGATTGCACTACAACATTAGCACAATTATCGCTTTGCATAGTTTGGAGAGACGAGTGTGTTATCGTTTTGTAAATGATGTTTGTCCAGCCAAAATAGCAAAATGGGTCCAATGGGCTTAAATTGGTGGTCATGCAGCTGCACAATGCACAATGCACTTACGAACACACACACAGAGTAGAGTATTAGCTCTATAACAGTTGCTTGCAGTGCGTAAACATCAAGCCAAAGTTGCCTTGAGTGCCAAAATTATGTTCGCATTTAGTGTATTGTGTATGTGTGTGTGTGTGTGTGTGTGTGTGTGTGTGTGCCCATGTGTGTGTGTGTGCGGGTGTAATGAAAGTGTAAATAGTGACTGGTCGCTGGCCAGTGTTGAGCAGCGCATGCATTTTTCATTAGCCTCGCTCCAGCGTTGTGTGGAGGCGAGACGATAGCGCGTTATTTAAATTAAATTAAAAGCCATGGCACAAAAACAAACAAACAGACAAACAAACATTTATTGATATTTAAATGTTGCAATCGCCGCAACGACTGTACGCTTCCGTTATTGTTGCTGCTGTTGTTCGTGTTGCTGCTGCTTTGTGGTTGTCCTGTGCATTAAAAGCTTTGCATTTCCAGCGCGTTGGCGAAAGTGTTTGCGCAAATAGCAACAACAACAACGACAACAGCAACAACAACAACGACTCAATTATTCAACATAATTAAGTATTTTGCATTAAGCAGCCCAGCATGCAAATGCATTCATATGTTGACGCTGTATTTCTGTTTGTGTTCGTCTGCTGATTTTTATTTCATGAATTCCAATGTGCAGCGCTTTTAAAATCAAAATGTTGCGCATTAAGCCGCCTCGTTTGCTGCGCGCTTTGGCTTTAAATTGAAATTGAATTGATCTCGTTTAAATGCAACTTACGCACACACGCAAAAGCAATCATAAACCTACTTAATTAAAGATAAATTGAATAATTACGCATACGCACTGTGCGCCCGCTCAGGTAACAAGTGAAACTTGAACAGGTAAACAGCTTAAGCCATATCAAATGACTGCTTATAATTAAAATGAACAGAAATTACTAAACAACTCAAGTTAGTCATAGGCTTGAGCCACAGTCAAAGAGAATTTTCTGTGCATTATTAAATTTTCTGTAAAGAATTAATGTTAAGTGCAGTTAGAGATGCGTCTGTAGAGCTTTGAATTTTCTGTTAAGTATTAATGTGAATTGCAGTTGGAGATGTGCCTGTAGAGCACGATAGAGCAACACTCGGTTGGTGTCTCTTTACAGTGCTGTAAAGTAAGCAGTTATGTTAAGTGAACCTTGTAATCTTAGTCTTCATGTTCAAAAACTATCGGTTTGGATTTAAAATTTGACCGTTGTTTTATAGATCATAAATGGAAGTAGTTTGAAGAAAGACTTTTTGAATTGAGATCGTTGAGTGAAGACGTGTTTTTTCTGAAATAAATTCACCCCAAGCTGAAGTTTATGATATTCAGATATTAATAATTCTTAAATTCAATTTGAACTTAACATTTCTTATAAATTTGAAATATGTCTGGGCTTCATTTGCAGTTTTAATGAGGCAAGAAGGAAAGCAATGAATGACAGTCGTAATCAAATACAATTGAGCAACTGCGCAACAAAAGAAACCTCACGAGCCGACAACGTTAATTAATGAGAAAATTGATATAATGCAGCCCGTAGGCGCACTCAATACATACATACACTATATATATGTATATATATGTATATATATGTATGTATGTATAAAGGCAGGCAGCATAATAATTGCGTTGCTAATGAACGCCTATCGAGTCGTCGAGCTGCGCTTCAATATGCATTGCGCTTAATGTCAATGAAATAATATTAAGACTTAATTAATTAAAAGTGCACGAACGAGAGCTGAGTGCTGGCTGCTGCCTGCTGGCTGCTGGCTGATAGTGCTGGCCAGGAGTTGCAGCCAGTTGGTACCGCTATTTGCACTTAATGTCGATGCCGCCTCGAACTCTGTCTCAGACAGCGTTGAATTAAAAGAAGTTTACGCAGTGTTTGCATAAAATGCACAGCGACAGCTCTCGCTCGGCTGAGGTCCTCTCGCTGTATGCCGCGACAGCTGTTGACCATCATGCGACAGTTGCCAATCGCCTTTGTTGTTATTTCGAGTGTTTACATTGCGTAGCAACGTTGACTTTACTCATTTTCCCATTTCATGCCTATGTCCACTCACTCACTCTCACTCTGCCTCTCTCACTCTCTCTCTATCACTGATTGACGGCAGCGTGCTGGGCCATCGCATACCGGAAGTGCCTGTGCCCTTATTCAGCGTTTATCCGGCCACGAAGCATGCAATTACAGCACTTTGCCAGACGGTGCGCCAGGAAATACATTTTCTCAAATTAAATATTAAATTAACGGTAAGTTAAATGCACTGCACACATTGCACCCAGCCGATAAGCGGAATGGGCTTCGGTCTGCCCCGCATGTTGCATGCAAACAACGCTCTGACGCTGTCTTCTTTCGCCCGCACAGAGCATCTGCCCCGGCATGGTGGACACCGATTTTCTGAATGTTTACTCACAGGCTGTGGACGCTTTGCCCAAACTCCAGCCCGTGGATGTGGCCAAGGCAGTGCTGTATGCCCTCGACACGCCCGACGGTGTGCAGGTGGAGGACATCATTCTCCAGAAGATGCGAAATGTTGAATAAAACTAATGCAGTAAAAACTGTTGAAACTACAAAGCAATATACACTAGATATACCACATTTGCATATACTTTATATCGCTGGGCATAATGGAACAATAAAACATTTGTAACTGCTCTACGTGAGCACTTGCTTTTTTATTTAAAAATAACTTTTGAAAAACAGTGTGGCGCGCTAATTTTTCTAGTGCTGTAAGTTGTTAAAAAGTTCGTTGCACTGGCTCCGCTGAAAGTTCATTGGCGAACTGCAGCCAGCTTAACACTATCGCATATAATCCACCGATAGCACATCGATAAGTCTAAGCTATCGCTCTTCTGTTTGCAGTGAATTTAAGAGCAACAACTGCATTATATGAATAAACAACATAGCTATAGTTGCCTTTTGACTATATTAAATGCTACTTATGCCCAACAACAGTATAAGAAAAGCAAATTAGTGCCCACTGTTAATAACAGTCCGATAAAATGTTAGCCAGCCGCTACTGTTCATACGTAACGAACTAGATGAACGGCAATCGCTTGTTCAGTTTAGTGAGTCGTTCGATTGAACTTATTCCGAACGATTCGATACAACGTGTGCAGAAAAAGTAATAAATAATAATAACTCGTAAATAATAAACGAATAATGCATTTAACGCATCCACATAGTGTTACATATAATACACCGATCCATTCTAGTTAGTGCAGCCAACCAGCGCGGCTGCAGCACGAGCGTAACAAGCAAGCAAATGCCTCAAATAAGAGCCAACTATAAATGTGTGTCCACGTAGTGCAAAATCAGATTGTCATGTCTGCTGTTTTTTTAATACATGAGCCCAGTCCAATAAGTGGTATGGCGCGAGCGTCAAGGGTGCGGCAAATTGAAATGATTGTGGGGCGCATAAAGTATGCCAAGCTCCAAAGTGCGAGATTACGAAATTTAAATAGATTTTATGAAAATTACAAAGTTTTATGCGTGTTAACCACGTACATATAATATAGCGTACACGCGCACACACACACACACACCCATGCAGGCAAAGCCGTAGCCGCTCTCACACACACACATATACTTGCGAAGAAAGAAAGTGTTGCCCAGAGAGCTTGACAAAGAACCAAAACAGGTTTTTAACCTAATTACAATCGGTCAGACATTACTTCCTGAACGCCGCCCGCGACGGCGTTTTCCCAATGTATTTATGTCAAGGCTGCAGCGCATTTAATACAATTCAATGGATTATTAATAACAAAAGCAACAACAGCAAACCCAGTGTCGCAACTGAACATTGAACTAGTCACGCATATTCATACAATTCTAATATATTTTGTTGTTGGTATTATCAGTATATACTCATTTGTTGATATACATATATGTTTGTATCTGTTTTCTTATAGTATCGCACCGCACTTCCCCCCAATTAACACACATTTAGCCTTTTGCTACTGAAGCTCACTCCCGCAAGCAGAAACCACAGCACAAGCCAAGATGTTCATTTGGGACTGGTTCACGGGTGTTCTCGGATACTTAGGTAAGTGTTTGTCTGGGGCCAATTGGAATTTGACATTGCTACATGAGCGATATTCTTGACCGTTTGCCAACAAAACAGAAACAGCAGCAGCAACAACAACAACAACAATAACATTAACAGAAGCAGACAACAAAAGCAAACGAAATCGTTGAGCTCTTTGCGTGTGCGTGTGCTTGTTGGTGAAGCTGTTGATTTGGAATTAATGTCGATTGAGTTAAGTCGGAACTGAAGCGCAGTCTGACCTTAACATCAACATTGAGCCGCAAACGCTCAGGGTCTTCATGAAAATACATGTTATTAATGATTAAATTCAACTTTTGGTATGCGCAGGTCTATGGAAAAAGTCCGGCAAACTATTGTTCCTTGGCTTGGATAATGCTGGTAAGACCACATTATTGCATATGCTCAAAGATGATAAGCTGGCGCAGCATGTGCCCACACTGCATCCAAGTAAGTGTTAGATCATCATCAGGCTCTCCGGATACTCATTTATCTTCCCTTTCTTCCACTAGCATCCGAGGAGCTGTCCATTGGCAATATGCGTTTCACTACATTCGACTTGGGTGGCCATACTCAAGGTAAGTGTAACGTGCTCTAAAGAGTTACAGCGTTCGGGAGATTCGCCAAATATTCAATAGTCTTAGTACTCTTATTAAAATCATAAATATTGCGCATGTTGAAACGTGCTCTTCGTCTAAATATAGCACAAAGCGCATACACATACATAGCACAAAGGCACGAAGAACAACAAAACAATCAGCGTAAAATATATAGCGCAGGGGGTCACCCACAAGCAAACACACACACACGCACACTCGCACACACTTGCAAATAAAAAACACGTTGTAAATTTTGCCATTTGTTGCGTTCACTCTTCGGAAACAACAACAAGAACAACGCCACTAAAGCAGTGTGTAAAGATATGTAAAAAAAATATGTCATCGTTAATCTATAAGCAAAACTTGCAGATAAATATATACGTGACCATCTACAGTAGTAAAATAATTGATATATTAAATATATATAAAAGTATGTATATATATTTAAAATATAATATCTACTGTTGGCTATATTATAAAGTTTAGCTGTAAGCACAATTCTCTTAATGTGATTATAAAAGTCTGATGTAATTGTTGATTGAGAGCATAAAGAACTAAAGCTCCATTACAATAACATAACATTTTGACATTTAGTTATCTTAACTATTTAGCACTGCGCTTATTATATTTGAAAACTTGAGATGAGTGTAGGAATGCCTCGGTTCTAATAAGATTTTCAACAGAACTTTTATGCGGGCAAGCCAAATTGAAATAATATAAAAGAATTTAAGATTAAATTTTAATTTTAATTAGATTAAATTAAGATATGTAAATATCAAAATTTATAATTCATGGACACTGTGAATAATTCTTGTAGAAAATATTAAAATTTGTGTAGAATTTCCTATTCAAAAAACTAAATTTACTAAGAATTTCAATTTTATTATTTTTAAATTAAATATAAATATTATCAAGAATTCTTTTTTTTTTTAAATATTCCATTTTACTAAGATTTTTCAATTTTAATATTAAAATTTGTTAACAATTTAGTCAACTCTTAACCACTGTGCGTAGAATAACTGTTACAAAACACTATGTCAAGCACACGGGCTAGATAGCAAGAACAAATATAATAACTGCAAATGATCAACAACGAATAAAAGCACATGCATTATACAAAGTATGTATGTGTATATATATAAATATATAAGAAATGTTAAGTATTTACGTATAAACGAATCCATATAATCATGCTGGTAAGCGTTAGATGGCGGAAACTGTCTAGCGACTGGGCAAATGTATATATATGAACTTTTATTGATAAGCGAGGCAGGGCGAGGCGCAGCTCACGTATACTAAATATGTAGATGTATATTAAAAGCCTATAGAACAAAATGACGCTGACAGCATGACGCGTGACTATTAGATAGAGCAGAAAGTGTTTGTTTTGTGTGGAGAGACGATTAGCTTGAATGATATCAAGATTGCAACTAATGGCTGTAGCTAACCCATTTGCTAACTGTTTATCTTCGGTTTCTTGCAGCGCGTCGTGTTTGGAAGGATTACTTTCCAGCTGTGGATGCTATCGTATTCTTGATAGATGCCTGGGATCGCCATCGCTTCCAGGAGAGCAAAAACGAGCTGGATTCGCTGCTCACAGATGAGGCGCTGTCCAATTGCCCGGTGCTCATATTGGGCAACAAAATTGATAAGCCTGGCGCGGCCAGCGAGGATGAGCTGAGAAATGTGTTTGGACTGTATCAGTTAACGACCGGGAAGGTAAGCACTCAACTCAAATTATCCACATAAAGCAATTGATTAAATAAAACACTCTGTTTACCTTTTCAGGGCAAAGTTGCACGCTCCGAGTTGCCTGGCCGCCCGTTGGAATTGTTCATGTGCTCTGTGCTGAAGCGACAGGGCTATGGCGAGGGTTTCCGTTGGTTAGCGCAGTATATTGATTAAGTCTTGATTAACATAAACAAACCATAACAAACAGAATTCAACAAACAACAAAAACCAATCACACAACAAAACAAACACAAACCGAGAACTTGGCTAGCAACAACAATTAAATTCAGAATGGACAAGAACCAGAAACAGAAAGCAATTCGAAGCTGCAAGCGCAATATTCAATTTTTACACAATGATAAACAATAAATCGTAAATATTAAAACAAAAAGGAACTAAATTAAATATATAAAAAAAGAGGAAAAAGAAAAAACCTAAATAAGAAGGAAAAGCGAAACAATATTTTTTAAAAATCACAAAGTGCAAAAAATTCTTCTAAAAATTCAACACACGCAGGTCGCCAAAATAATAATAAAAGAAAGATAAATAAAATAAAAAGCGGGAAAACTTGTGGAATGCGTGGGAAAAGCTTTTAAAAATAACTATGTATGAATAAAAAATTGTAGCGAATTAAAAGGTGATTTTTTTAAGGACCATGTGCTTGCTTATGTTCCATAAATAAATTTTATTATGTAAACATTTGAAATTCTTTGTTAAATTTTTGATTTCGTCTCTTCAGTTGCCACCAACTCTTCGCGTCTCTCGCCTCTGTTGCTCTACATCTTTTAAGTTGCATGGAAAACAATTTATGAAAATAATAAAGAAAAGAACTATCAATTTTTGTATAAATGCAAATCGAATGCGTTATATATGTATATGGCAGAAGAAAAAACTCAGTTTAGATTTTTACAAATATATTGAATTTATTTATGTTGCATTTAAGTCGTTGGCTAATTATCCTTGGCGGATCAACTGGCATTTAAACAAACATCAAGTACTCTATTTGGAGCTAACATTAATCGGCTGTCGGAGGACGCAGCCGTCGATAATTCAAACATTTACTTTACAGCAACATCATTTATTGATTACTCGTCTATGTAGAAAAATATTACTAAAACACGCAGAGCAGCTCAGGATCGGTGTCGGGGTTGGACTTGGCGTTGAGGTTGGGTTCTGGAGGAGCCCTGCTAGCTGTTGTGGCAGGATCGGTGGCCACACGGACCTTTGCAACGTGGCAAACGACGACAGAAAAACAGTTGACGATGAAACAGCCGCAGCAGGAGGCCGTTCCTTTTCGCTTTCTCCCGACATCAGGATCGCGATGAGCCCGCTGCACTGCCGCCATCGCCGCTGGCGCCCATTCGGCGCTTCTTCTTTTTCTTGGCTGTGAGACTTTCTTGGCCGCTGTCCGTATTTGAGTCGGCGTCGGCCTCAGTCTCTGAGGATGAGGAACTGCTGGACGAGGAGGATGAGCTTGAGTTGCTTGAACTGTCGGAGGCGAATCCTGTGCTTTCATTTATATTAATACTTTCGGCTATCTGCGCCAACTCCGGACGCTGATCGCGCAACACACGCAGCCATTTTCGCGACAATTTGGGCCGACCGCGCACCGTCTTGTGCCACACGCAAGGAAAGTTCGTATAGCTGCAGAAGTTCTGCGTTATCGCAATAGTCTCGTCCAGGTTGAGCACAACGTGCCACCAGCCGCCGGGCACAAAGACCGTTTCGCCAGCGGATTGTAGCACCTCGATGGGTTTGTATTCCTGCGGCCACGAGGGCAGCTGGGTGCGAGGATAAATGGTGCTAAACCAGGTGATGGCCTCGTCTCGCTGCTTGCCCCCCATGGCACTGGTGACCTTAAGCAGGTCCTTGGGCGTTTGCGTGGGAAACAAGCACCAGCGCTTGTGACCACGAATAAGCGTATTCCAGGCACTGGTACCTAGCGGATCAATATGAATGCCGGTTCCGGAACGGGAGGGGCCCATTACGAACCAGCGGTATGGCGGACGGCGCTCCTCGCCGCAATACTTGAAGAGATCATCACGAAAATATTTAGGCACCGCATAATCCTCGAGTAGCTTGCGTCGACGATGATGTTCGCCAAAGCTGCTGTCGAATATGTAGAGTGGACTGTCGTCTCGTGTCCCCTGCATATACTCGATATAATATTTCATTTTCATTTTAACGCTGTAGCCCTCATTATCCTCGCCGCACTTGAATTTCTGGTTGCGATACTTTTTGGCCAGGCGCGGGAGCGTCCATTTTTCCTGCGCTTGCCAGACGTCGGCGCAACCAGTTATTATTACCGGCAGATAAGGGCGCTCGAATCGCTCAATGAATTCCTCACATGTCACAGTTTCATTGTCGATTCTTTCCAGGTTATCCACAAAGTCCCAAAATGGTTCGAACTTCTCGAAATACCGCATTGCAATCCACGCGTTATCCCCATCAAGTTCAGGCCGGGCTTTTCGTTTGACATCACGCGTACGCTTACGCGATCGTTTTGGCAGTTTAAATTCTTCGCTCATTGTGGGAATTTTAGAAAGGTTAATAAATTTTAATTCTGCAGATGGTGGATGACTTTTAGCACGTCGCTTTAGCTGCGAATGCAAATGAGTTGTATTTACAACTATCGATAAGTATTTCTTATGCACGAAATCGATTATTTTGCGGATAACAAAACGAAATAACATTTCAAACTTAATAATTGGGGCACAAAATTTAATTATGTTACTATTCAGAAGAAGCATATTAATATAGTTACGAAAATAGGTTTCCCACATAAATGATTCAATTTTCATATTTTTTATTCAACTGTTATGGGACTATCATCAATGTTATGTTTACATATCGTATCCATATTTGAATATCGATTGGTAACTGTTATATCGCTGACCCACTCATGTGACAGATGTAGAAAATTGGGTGTTTTGTGAAGAAAAATAATGATAAGCCAGGTTGGAAGAGGTACGTGTTTTTCAGAACTCCACCTGAAAAACTTACTCAAGTAAAATTTAACTCTTACAGAGTTGTATAAAGTGCCGCATCGCATCTTAGACCATCGCGTATTTGTTAACGGCGAAATCGACACATTCTTGGATCAATTCGAACTGAAACGCAACGACAGCGAAGTCGAGGCACTTTTCCAGGTCACCGAAATTGTGGGCTCACTAAAGTACGATCTGTCCGATCGCTGCGTTACATCAGGCACCCAAAACCTGACTGAACTCGCAACAGCTGTTAACAATTTGCTAAACGGCGTTGAATCGCTGCTGGAGAAAGCCAAAGTCGAACGAGAAGTGCGTATATATTGAACAATATTAAAACTCAATTTTCATATACATATTTATTCTTGCCGATGCAGCCCAGCGTTGAGCTACAGGAGGCGAGAAAAGCACGTGAGCAACGCAAAGCCGAGATTATAAACAATCTGAAACACAACTATCAACGCATTGACAATTCGTTCGAGGAGAAAGAGGAGGAAATCGCAGAACTTTATTCGGATTTGCAGCTAAAATTAAGCATCAGTAAATAACTACATCTGCAACATGCTGAAGTCAACTATTGTGGATACTCGCATTCGACTGCGGCCATCCAAGAAAGTGTTGGACCTGCTGGGCGCTCAGAAGGAGCACTTGAAGGAGCTGCCCGCTAACTTGGCCAAAGTGCTGGAGAAGAACGGATATAGCATACCGAAAAGGACTCGAATCCTAAAGGACGATGAGGTCATCTGCAAGCGACCCCACATCGATGTCAAGCTGCTGGAGAAACTGACTTCAAGCGTTCAAGAAATCGATGAAATACTAGAGGAGCAGGAGGAGGAGCAGAAGCATCCAATTACTGGAGATTTCCTTTACCTAAACGATTTGCACTTTCTCAACTCAGTATTGATCGAACTGCGCAAGAATAATGTAACAAAAGTATATCTATATGAACTGATTGAAAGCTGCGAGCTAATACTGCCGGAGAATGAGTATAAGCCGCGGAATCCCGATCTGGAGGCGCGTTGTCAGCGCCTGCGCGATGAGCAACAGAATCGCGAATACCATAAGATGACCAAAAATGTTGATGCCACTCTCAAACATATTCCCGAGGACACAGTGGCCTACCAATGTGAGTTGACTCATGCTCAACCACACTCTCAATTATTCTAAGACTCTTCCTCTCTCCCTTGCAGTGAAAAGCATTAATAAGCAGATCATTGCCGTGGCCCAGTTCATCTTCTCGGTGGCAGCTGGCTTTACCTTTGGCTTCTTTGGTGTCAACTTGATGGTTGGTCCACTGCCCTTTGGCTTTCGCATTCTACTGGGCGTGATTGTGGCTCTAGTTATCGCACTGGCCGAGATGTATTTCCTGGCCAAGAAGCTGCACGAATACGACGAAGTCTTAGATGCTCCCAAGCGTAAAAATCAAAATTCACCCAAATTTAGTGGCGTGCAATCGGTGCAGAAGCCGCACGTTGATTAAAACGTTACTTAGAAAGATTAGTATTAAGTTTCCGTTTGCAATATTTTGGGTTACATAAATAAGTTTTGATTCTAACAGAGGGAAGGACTTTTTTCGGATATATGATGATGCCACACACAAACATATATGTATATACTTATTCGTAGTGGTTCTGTTTGGGATTCGGATTATTCCAGCTGTCGTCCAAGCTATCGTTGCCGCCGCGACCCAACACCGCCATTATATATATCAACATGATGAAGGCAATGACGCCACTGAGTGCCAAGAACCAGGTACGACGCCAAGGCGGTCGCGAGGATGGTGCATAGAAGCGGCGCGTCCAACGCGAGAACAGCTCAGCCGGCGAGCGCCTCTGATATTTATTATCATCACGATCGGTGCCGCCAATGGGCGACTGTCGAGGCAGCAGTGGCCGCCGGCTGCTAGTTCCTGAATACAAAAGAAGAGTTTAGCAGAAGCACATAACGTATAAGCTCAGGAGTGTGGACAGACCATGCGAGTCACCAGAACTTGGCGGATTAAAGGCATCCATTAGCAGCACAGAATGTGGACTGGAGCTGTCAATGCCTCCATTCGCCTTCATGCGCTCCCGCTCGCCGGTGGAATGATGATGCACTTTGGTAATATTGGATCCAGTCGATTGGCTACTAATTGCTTTTGCCTTGAAGCTATTGTTTTGTTCATCCGAAAGCTGAAAGCCCATTTGTTAATATATTATATCTGTATATGGATGGGATTCCAGTAGGCGTTTACCAATGCAAGACCCAATCCATTGCGGCCCCAGTTCACTTGTGCCAGATATTGTTTGAGTGCCTCTGCCACAGGTGAGACCAGATTGGATGTTGGAAAGATTTCCACATTGCAGCTCGGACATTGATGCCCACTCGGCGCTGTATTGGCAGGCAGACCGGCTTGACGTGCATTCAAGCAGTCCCAGTGATAAACATCTGAAGAACAAAAACTCATTGAAGATTCATTGATTTTCCATAATATGCAATTTGACTTACGGTAACACACTAAACGCACACACTCGCCCTGCTCCAGGCCGGTGCCACAGAGCGTACAATTGGATATATAGTCGCTATCTCGTAGCCACTGCAGATACGATTGCACTATGCACTGCAAGAAGTTGATTAACTGATAGTTACCAATTGGCATATGTGTTGGTTCTCACCTTGGGATGGCTCTGGACCATGCAGTGCTCACAGACATTGACTCTATGCTCAAAGCAAAATTGGTTTGTCACCAAACGTTTTGGACACTTGCAAAGTCCCATTGTGAAGGCTGAGTACTTATTGTCGTTTGTCTTTGTTGTTAATCTTCGTAGAGCACTTGGGCTTACACTCGCAATTCGAACAGACGCCGTAAATTTCGATTATCGCATAGTTAGTATAAATATCTAGATTAATTTCAATTTGGTGTTAAGCTTTTGCTGGAATTTTTGTCGAGACAACAACAGAATCGACAGCCACGTATTTCTACTGTTTCCAGGCCGAGCAATTGCTATCGGACTCACGATTAATCGATAAACGGGGTGTAGTTGCCTGCCATAGAGATAATGAAGGCGCGCTTTAAAAGTTTGAATTAACGTAACAGTAAAGAAAGAGATTTCCGTTGGTTGCATTTCTTTTAATCCAACCAATCGTTCATATATTGACAATTAATAGCGGTCACATCGCCACAATTGGAACAATTCTTGATTACAGGACATATGCCACATGGCATTTGAACCAAGCCAGGTGCCGGCAGAGGTAAGTTCACCGCACGATAAACGTACGTGCCATCTGATTGCAGAATACGTTCTGCGTTGCCATCGTATACAACAGTTTTTAATATTGTCTCTAAATCGTCCTCATCCAGATTGACTTTACTGATGCCCAAATCCGAAATGAATTTGTGCACTTCCTTCACAGTGCAGCAGGACATTTGCTTAAACGCCAGTGGTCCATCGCGTTTCTTCTCGGCGCCCTCCCGCTTCATCTGAAGGAATCGCAGGCACTGTTGGTTCAACACATCCACGAACTCGACTTCGAAGTCCTGATCCTGATACCAAGCGCCGCCTGTCACAGATCGATCTGCTTCCATGTTGTACAGCATATAAACTTTCTTTTTGCTCGCCTTTCGCATACAAATGAAAATGTTTAGTTATATTTTTATGGTTATCATTAACCTACTTACGTTCACAGACTTAACGGCTTTAATAAGTTTCTTGGTTTCCAGATTTTTGAGGATTTTGTTGAGCTGGGTCATATTCAGATTGGACTTCATCCGTATATCTCGTATCCAAATTCCTTTGTTGCTACCTTCTTCGACTATGCTGTAGACCACCTTCTCCTCATTATCCGCATCCTTGGGCAGTGCACTTTTCTTTTCCGGATCCTTGGCGCGATAAATGAGTTTCTCTCCTTTCTTCAAAATCTCTATGCCACCTTGCTTTAGCAATACATTGAGACCCTCGACCCGCGAGGCTGCGGGCATGTCCGACAACGCTTTAGTTAAGTCATCATTTGTCGCTCCTCCCGGAATTCCTTGGATTACCGCGAGCAACAGTTGAGCAACTTCGGCTGCCATTGTGATCTGTAAACAGAATTTTCAGATCACAGTTTTCTTTCTAGAGGGTGGAGTGCGCTTGAAATGAGGAGCAACTCTGCTGTTGCTCTGCTACTGCTCTGTTAAATTCTAGCAACGCATTCACGCGAATGTTTTTGTTTCCACAGCCGAAACTTAATTGTGGTGCTGTATTTTTACATAAACTTACGTTCTTACCGTGCAGCAATGTCACAAACACACAGCTCTGATGATGAGACTGACTTCAAAGCCGTCAACAGCAATAATTACCAGCGAATTCAGCAAAAAGTTGAAAAAGTATGACAAAGCGTGCTTTGAACCAAATTGCTTGCCTGCCGACTCTACGGACAATTTCTGTTAATAACAAGAAGAAGCAGTCTGTTAAGTGCAGGAGACTGTTAACAAAATCAGCTGTCATTGACCACACGAAACATATGTGAAATAAAACCGATTTTTGTTTGCAGATAAATTATGCTGATGGAATTGCGGATGGTCGAGAGCAAAGTTTTCAGAGCAGCTTTGATCAGGGCTATGCAGATGGACTGAAAACAGGCATAGAACTAACAAAATTGTCTGCCTTCTATGATACATTCACAAAAGCAAACATTGAGGAAAATCTGGCCAAGGAGCAACTGGTACACAAGGAAATGAAGCTGGCAAAAGCTACAGATAAAGTCCACTTTAAGTATTTGGAGCATCAAAGCGAACCACTTAGCATTGTATCCGAAAAACAGAATGCCTATGTAGACAATTTATTAGAAAACTGCGCCGATGCACTGCACACAACAACGAATTTGTTTAAATCACAAGCGAATTGATTTGAGAGATTAAGATTAACCTGGTTTAATGCTTGTGTGTGATTAGGAATTATAATATATGTATGTTAACTGAAAAATTGATCTGACTTATAAATACAATCCCTCGGGCGTGCCTTCCTTCTTGCGGTACAAGACGCTCTCCTTCGATTTCTTAAAGTCCTCGTTGGTCACCTTCATGCGGCGCTCGCGCAATGCCATCAAGCCAGCTTCTGTGCAGATCGCCTTGATGTCGGCGCCAGAAAGATCGTCCTTGGCCATGATCAGCTCATTCAGGTTCACGTCCTCGGCAAGCGTCATGCGCGATGTGTGTATGGTGAAAATGCGTCGCTTGGTCTTCTCGTCGGGCAAGGGGAACTCAATCTTACGATCGATACGTCCCGGACGTATGAGCGCTGGATCAAGTGTCTCAATACGATTGGTTGCCATGATGACTTTGACATCACCACGGGAATCGAAACCATCTAGTTGATTGAGCAGCTCCAACATGGTGCGCTGAATTTCACGCTCGCCGCCTGAATTGGAATCGTAACGCTTTGTGCCCACAGCATCGATTTCGTCAATGAAGACAATGGACGGCGCGTGCTCCTCCGCAACGCGGAACAATTCGCGCACCAACTTGGGACCATCGCCTAAGTACTTTTGTATAAGCTCGGAGCCGACGACACGCAGGAAGGTCGCGGAGGTCTGATTGGCAACGGCCTTGGCGAGGAGCGTCTTACCCGTGCCTGGTGGACCATACAGAATAACACCCTTTGGTGGCTTAATGCCCATTTCCTCGTAGTATTCGGGATGAGTTAGCGGAAGCTCAACAGATTCCTTGATCTCCTGAATTTGCGTGTCCAGTCCACCAATGTCAGCATAGGTTTCCTGTGGCGCTTTCTCTAGCTTCATTACCGTGACCATGGGATCTGTGTCGTCGCTAAGAACACCCACAACAGCATGAACCTTGTGGTTCAATAAGACAGAGCAGCCAGGCTCCAATTGGTCCTTGTCGACAAAGGACAGAATGCTGACGTAGTGTTCGGAGCCCACGGAGGTCGACACAATGGCATGATTGTCATCGATAATCTCCTCCAGATTGCCCACGGACATTGGCGTGCCACGCAAGTCATCAACCTTTGAGCGTTCCTCTTCGTTCTTCTCGTCCTGTGGCTTCAGTCTTTCCTGGTTGCGTATAAACTCGTCCTCCATCATCAAGTAATCCTTGATGCGCTCCAATTTGAGCAGCTTTAGACGACAGCGCGTATGAGGCGTCACTTGAGGCAGCTTCATGGCTGCATCTGGACCCTTTGCGCGACGCTTCTTTTTGCCAACGCGAGTGGGAATTGGTGGTTCATATTTCTTCTTTTTGTCTTTGTCATCCTTCTTGTCTCCAGTCCCACCCTGTGCCGATTGATTTTGGCCCTACGAAAAGAATTCACTCAATGATGCTGAAAGAACAAATTATTGCTGAGCTTAGTTACCATTTTGCGCTTTTACTTTAGTATTTTGGGACGAAAATGAATTTATTTTGTCGGCAACACAAACAGATTTTTACTAGTCATAACCGACGTGAAGTTGGCTGCGGCTACAGTGTCAGTGCGTACACACCATGTTAAACATGGTTGCACAGCAAGCTAATCAAGTTTTGGCGCCTACTCTTCTTTTTGAAACTTAACATAACATGGAAAATGAGTTTCATTAGTTTTGTTACAGATTTTGCATGCAAATTTAGCATATATCATTAGTTTACATTAGCATTTTAGTAGAATTTGATGAGCAGCTGGTGATCCGTGCTAGGTACACTATTTAACATAGCATCGCAGTTAACATTGCGTCCCATTACAGAAGTTACACTGTACTCAACATATTCACCACGAATAGTAAGGACATTACAAGCCGACACAGCAAGATCATTTAAGCAAATTAAAGTGTTAACAATTGTAGTAAATATATATTCTAGTGCCAAAAGTGTTAATCACAGAGAGATAACAGAAACAACGTCTACCATTATTAGTTATTTTCTATTTGTGACTGATTTCTCAACAGGTACATAATTATTGAGACACCTGCTGATCCACCTACCTCTAATGTTATTCTGTTAACTCTTTCTAGATGCATGTAAACTTGGACAGTTTATTAAAATGTTATTGCAATTGTTTTATCTGTTCATCTCAATTCTCTTTATACTCTGCATTGCCTCGTACATTTTAATATTATTTAAATGCAAAAGAAAAGCATTTGTGGAAATTGTTCTGCCAACTGGGGAAAAGGTTAAACAGGGGTTCAAGCAGGCACCTGGTCCACATCCTTGGCCCATACTTGGCAATTTGGACATCATTGGACAATTCGAGAATCCCTTCAAGGGATTCGGAACATTGGCAAATTGCTATGGCGACATTTACTCCCTGACTCTAGGCCACACGCGCTGCCTCGTCGTGAACAATTTGGAGCTGATACGAGAAGTCCTTAATAAGAATGGAAAATTCTTTGGTGGCCGACCGGATTTCCTACGCTATCATAAGCTGTTTGGAGGCGATCGTAACAACTCCCTAGCCCTGTGCGATTGGTCGCAATTGCAGCAGAAGCGAAGGAACTTGGCCAGACGTCATTGCTCTCCCCGCGAATCGTCGTCTTATTTCTGCAAGATGTCCTTGATCGGATGCGCAGAGGCGGATCTACTACTGGACGAACTAAAGAGGGTTATCCTACCCGGACAACCCGTCGACTTGAAGCCCATTTTAAACGCAGCCTGCGCCAATATGTTCAGCCAGTACATGTGCTCGATGAGGTTCGATTATGAGGACGAGGAGTTCAAGAAAATTGTTTGGTTCTTTGACGAGATCTTTTGGGAGATCAACCAAGGACATCCGCTGGACTTTCTGCCTTGGCTCTCACCGTTCTACAATCGGCACACGAATCGCATTGCTCACTGGTCAACAACAATTCGCAAATTCATTCTGAATCGAGTTCTGGACCGGCGAGAGCTGAACATTGACCCCGAGGAGCCGGACAGCGACTTCACCGATGCATTGCTGAAGAGTTTGATCGAGAACGAAAATATGTGCCGGAATACGATCATCTTCATGCTGGAGGACTTTATCGGTGGCCACTCGGCCGTTGGCAACTTGATAATGCTGGTATTTGCCTATATAGCCAAGGATCCAGCGATCGGCAGGCATATCCAATGTGAAGCAGATCGCATCTCAAGTCAGGGAAAACGGAGTATAACCTTGGAGGACATGGAGCACATGCCCTACACAATGGCCACAATCTTCGAAGTTCTGCGCTTCTCATCATCTCCCATTGTACCCCATGTGGCCACTGAGGATTCAGTTGTATCCGGATTTGGAGTGACCAAGGGCACAATAGTCTTTATAAACAACTACGTACTCAACATGAGCGAAGAAAGCTGGGAGAATCCTCAGAGCTTTTGTCCAGAAAGATTCTTAGAGGAAAAGCCTGTTAAGAACACTCAAAGGGCATCAGCATTTAATGATAAGAGAAAAACATCTGAGGGCTCAGATTCCGGCATAGAGTTCGAAGAGGATTATAATTTCCTAAGCATTAGAGATAATCTCAGCAATCTGAATTCCCCAAAGTTTCAATTGAGAAAGAATCTTCCACATTTTTTGCCCTTTAGTATAGGGAAACGTACTTGCATCGGTCAAAATTTAGTGCGAGGCTTCGGTTTCATTTTACTTTCAAATATTTTATTGCGTTACGACATCAGCAGTCCCGAGATCTCGAAAATAAGAATTAATCCAGCCAGCTTAGCTTTACCTGCAAACTGCTTTCCGCTCATATTAACGGCAAGAACTTAAAGTAAAGCAATACAACAAAATATATTTTTTAAATATTGGTAAAGTTTAATTGTGCATTTTGCCAACCATTTTATTTTTAAATAAATAAATGTGTACTTCAAATAAATATTATTTTTACAAAGATTTTCAATTTTTAAATTATATCGATAGTCTTTCCTGCTTGGCAAATATCGATACTTAAAAAAGAACAAACTAGTTCCTATGAAGTAATAATTTACACACTTGCATCTCTAACCCAAGCAACTCAAGTTTGTTTACTACAGAAACCCGCGCAATTGTTTACACTATCAATAAATGGCACAAAACTTTAAAAACATTGAGCTCAAGCTCCAAGACGTTGACGTCTTAACAACGGGTATTGCTGCGGAATTCGTAGTCAGCATACTCGATTTCCTTTTATTCCATCGTAGTCAAATTCCGTTCGTGTACAAAACATACAAATATTATGTGAACAAATGGGATGAGGATGATCAGAAGGAAACTGAGCAAGAGTCCTTTAAGCGCTATCAATTACAAAAGCAGCGTGCATTGGCTAAGGAGACCAAGGAAGCAATCAGCACTATGCGAGAAGTATATATTTGTTAATAATGTAAAATATATATTAAATATTATTTAATTTAGCTAATTCGACGAACGTTTAGGGGCAACAAGGCCGTCAAGAGCTTGCGTTTTCTATTTGGGAATAATAGATTTATGCCATCAGAGTCGTACACAATACACATACCACATGCATCCATATCAAAATACCATGGTGATCTTCACGCCATGCCAGATGGGCCAATGAATCAGACCCTTCTGCAGCTGCTCACCTGCGAGGAGCTCTACACGCTGTGGTCCACAGAGCTGAAGACCACAAAAGTGTTTTTGGAACTGGAACTATTGACGACTGAGCAGGAGCAACAGGTAGAGACTTGGAAGCTATTTCCCAAGGATGTCATCAGTCAATTACCCCGAAGTTGTAAGAATGTCCATTTGCATTTGCTTCATGTGAATGAGAAGGAAGTATCTGAGCTGCAATGCTGCAAGGAATTGACTATTTACGAAGATATCGCCATTTTGAATATACATTCAACAGATGCCAAGGACGAAGTGTGCATTAAAGACGCAGAGCAAAGGACTGGGTGGTGGCAGGCCGATGTCATAGTTCACGGCTTCAGAGCACCAAAATTCGACTTGTGGTCTAGCTAACACTTTTTTAATATAAATTTTCCATGTTGTGCCAATAGTAGAAAACTGCAATTATACATATATTCTAAATCGTTTAACAGGTTGTCTTGTCTTTAACAGGTTGCTTGATGTTTAATAATTTTTATAATTCTGAAATAAATTTGAAAACTCCGAAATGAACCATTCACTTGTTGATGAAACCGCTATGTCTGCAGCTCGATAACATCTGGTTGTTTGGAGTATCGGTTTATCGAAGCAAGCGATCACGACTTTGCAGCCCTGACGCTCGCTTTGTATTTGATTCGCGTCCCGTTTACATATAATTCGAAGGTTTTGAAACGATACAGACGCAAGAGTCTAGTCATTCGTCGTAGTCTGGTTGTTGGTTGCGTCGTCGTCGTCGTTGTCGTTGTTGTTGTCGCTACAGTATGTCTGAGAAACCGACTGTTTTAATTTTGGGCGGTAAGTACCAGTGAGGAAGTGCAATATGAGCGATAACTGCGACTTATCTCGTCTGTATCTGCAGGCTGCGGCTTCATTGGACGCAACTTGGTGGATTACTTGCTGAAGAATGAGCTGACGCAGGAAATACGAATTGTTGATAAGACGCCGCCGCAAATGGCCTGGCTGAATGAGCAGCAAACCAAGGCCTTCGCCCATGATAAAGTCGAGTTTTTCAGTGCGAACCTCATTAATGCCGGTACGTAATAATGCAACCCACTCACGCACACGCACACGCACAGACTAAAACAGGTTTTGATTATTGTTGTTGTTGTTGGTTTGGGGATCCTTTATGTATTGCAGCCTCATGCAAATTGGCATTTGCACCACACCCAATAACGAATCGTGGCTGGGATTTGGTCATCAACTGTGCAGCCGAGACGCGTGCGAACCAAGATGATGCCGTCTATAAGGAGGGCATCTATAAGCTGAGCGTTAACTGTGCCAATGAGGCAGCCAGCCAGCAGGTGAAACGCTTTGTGGAGCTCAGCTCGGGCTGTGTGAACAGCAGCGAGAAGACGCCGCTGAAAGAAGACTGCAAACTGGAACCCTGGACGGGCGTGGCCAAACAAAAGCTTAAAGTCGAAAAGGAGCTGGCGCACATGAACAATCTCAGCTACACGGTGGTGCGTCTGCCAATTGTTTATGGCATTGGTGATAAGCGCTACTTAAGTAAGTCGTCGCCAGCAATCGCAATGGCAATCACAATCGCCACCGCAATCTGTTTTTGTATATTTGTAAAAATAACAAACATTGCAACTACTCCACAGTGCCACGCATTGTAATTGCGGCCATATACAAATTTCTGGGCGAGACAATGAAACTGCTGTGGAACGAGGCGATGCGGCTGAACACGGTGCATGTGAGCGATGTGTGTGCTGCGATTTGGCAATTAGCTCAGAGCCCAAAAACGGCTGGACAGGTCTACAACATTGTGGATGACTCAGCGTCTACGCAGGGCAGCATCAGCGACTTGCTAGTGGACATTTTCGCAATCAACGTGGAATACTTTGGCATTGTTATGTCCAACTTGACCAAGGTATGTCATCGATATTGATCGATGATGACTCATCGACTATTTAATCACTAAATATTCATTTCTTGTTTACTGAACAGCTCTATCCAAGCGACACGGTGGGTGAGATCAACGACAAGCACATGGCGCCCTGGGCCGATATTTGTCAGCACAATGGCATTGACAACACACCACTAACACCCTACTTGGACGAAGAGCAGCTGCACCACAAGCATCTCTACCTGGACAACACGAAGCTAAAGGACTTTGGCTATGTGCTGCAGCAGCCGAAGCTGACGCGAGCCCTGCTCATGGAAATGATCGATGACTATGTGAAACAGCAGCTATTCCCCAAATCTTTGGCAATCTAAATTGAAGGACCAAGCACCAAGTTAATACGCACACAACAATTTTTAATTAGTTAAGATGAAAGTTTTGATACTGCGACTCTACCCTATATACGCCCACGAACTATCTTCCAATTTATGCCAGGTCTATTGTCCTGTGACTTGTTTTGTAGCGGTAACGATAATGAAAAGTGTACTTATAGTATTATGTGTAACTCCCAATATTTTTATATATATATATGTGAGCATATCGTAGTATTCGCATACATTCCAATCAATCATTATAAAATGTATACGTAATGGAAAGACTAAATTGATATTGTGATTATGTTAGTGGCCAACGACAATTGTCAATTTGAATTAAATCTAAATGCAAAAAGAGAAAACGCAAATCGCTGAATGTGTTTAGTTTATGTGTATATTTGATTACTTTAAAAGTTGCGGCAACGGAGCGCGTCTCGTACGTTACGATACATAATTGAAAAATGCAATTGCTTAACTTTAACGCTCATAAGACTTACAAACTTACAGAAAATCAACAATAATCAATCAGTGTAAAAGCAAGCTCGCCTTTCCTTTGTTTTTGTTTTTAGCTTAATTTTAAAAACACAATATGAAGTTAAAAAGTTGAACAGATCCAGCTTCAGCTCGTCCTTTGTCGATTTATATAAATTAATTAGCTTTTGTGACTTTCTCTAGAAACGGAGGTGCGCTGATGCCGTATGTTTAATGTTTTGTTGCTTGTTGAGTTCGGTTGATTAATAAAACTAGTTAAGTTTTAGCTGGGGGGAGCTTAGAAGGCCAGGCCGGCGTCGCGGTATGTGGTGAAGATCTTCTCAATGGAGTTGACGTAGGCAGCGGTTCTCAGATCCAGACCCAGGTTGTATTTCATGGCCGTCTTCATGATGGCGCGTGCGGAGCGCTCCATGGTGTAGTCCAGGCCGGAGTGCACGATGTCCTTCTCGGAGGCGCCGGAAATGCGCTTCTGGAACGACTCAGAGGGCGTCACGGGAATGCGACCGCCCACACGTCCGAAACGACGCTCCAAGGACTCTTGCACGGATTCTAAAACATGACCATGGCACAAGGAGAGCGACAGCGAGGAGAGATACAAAAAACAGAATAAAGCGATTAATTAAATATGCCTCATGCTGGATACTCGTGACATTAGAAGCAGCTGCCAAGGTTAACTAGACAGATTAAGTTAGAGCAGATCGAGGATTGAGGAGGCACAGTTAGAGCACAGACACGATCCGATGTGTATGTATATATATGTGTATGTGTACATGAGTGGATAGGGAGCTGGCAAGAGATGTCCGGGTGGGATCTAGACAGATCCTCAAGCTCTGTCAATGCATTGATGGTACGGATAATGCTGACAAAAGGAACACAAACAAACAACAAGGAAAAATCCAAAAACTACAAAACAAACTATAAATTATACAGGATGTGTGTGTGTGTGTGTGTGTGTGTGTGTGTGTGTATGGGTGTGTGAGTAACAGTAAAAGGCAATTGTTTTTTGTTTTTGTTTTTATAGTGGGTTCGGGCAGGAGGATAAATAGAAAAAGAAGAATTAATAATAAGAATGTACCGTCGTTAATAATTCTTTCAATTGACTGTTGGACTGAGTCTACATTGGTGATAGAGAAACAGAAAAAAAGAAGAAATAGAATAAACAACGAATTACTAAGATGGCATCATAAGTTCTGGATGATAATAGTTGTTGTTGGAAATAGCAAATAGTTGAGGAGAGCTCTACAGATGATACTCGAGTCAAATAAATATTCATTTTGGTGTTGTGTGAAACCAAATGGGAAGAGCAAGTGCTCCCAGAGCAGAGCAGTTGCTCTTCTCCACGGCTGGAGAGATTTAGGATGTACAATAAATACAATATAAGAATTTCGTAAAACCAGATACCCTTAAATGAATTTTAAATGACATGGCATGATTGATCGTACAAGCCTATGATATAATCATATAAATAAGATACGAGATAGATAGATCGAGAGATAGATCGATAGCTAGATAGATAGAGTGAAGATAGCTCAACAACTTACCGAGCAGATGGTAGTTGGACTCGCGCTCATACTTGAAGGTGAGGCGACCGTATGAGACATGGTTCAGGTTCTTGAGCCACTCGAAGAAGGAGACGGTGACACCGCCCGCATTGATGTACAGATCGGGGATGACCAAAATGTTGCGATCAATGAGTATTTTGTCGGCAGCGGGCGTGGTGGGTCCGTTGGCGGCTTCGGCAATGATCTGCGAGTGGCAAAAGTTGAATATTTAGTAAAGGAAAATTGCTGGGAGAGTATTATAAGCAAGGTATATAGGGTAATATAGCCCCACAGCCTATTTCATATCTTTTTTGGTACGCACTTTGCATTGAATTCTGCCAGCGTTCTCGCTGTTGATGACCTTCTCGATGGCAGCTGGAATGAAGATGTCGCACTTCTCGAACATCAGGTTCTCGCCCTCGTATGGCTTGGCATCGGGATAGCCGACGACGGTGCCGTGCTCGTTCTTGTAGTCCTCCAGCTTCTTGGGGTCAATGCCCTCTGGGTTGTAGAGTGTGCCGTCGTGCTCGATGACACCGATGCAGGTGGCGCCGGCGCGGGTCAGGTAGCGGGTGGTGTGCAGACCCACGTTACCGAAGCCCTGCACAATGAAGGTCTTGCCGCCCCAGCCGGGAGTGGTGCCTGCAGGCATTCAGTGGTTAAAGCGAATGATTCCAAATCTATGAGCAGTTGGACTTACCAATCATGCTCATGTAGTTGGCCTCGTTGATGAAGTTCTCCAGGCCGTGGAAGACGCCGCGACCGGTGGCCGAGACGCGTCCGTGAATGCCGCCCTGGTTGATGGGCTTGCCGGTGACGCAGGCATGGGCATTGATGTCCAAGTGGCCGATGGTCTTGGCGTAGGTGTCGGCAATCCAGGACATCTCACGCTCGCCAGTGCCCATGTCGGGTGCGGGCACATCGACGCCGGGGCCAATGAAGCCCTTCTTGGCCAGCTCAAGGGTGAAGCGACGCGTGATCTTCTCCAGCTCATGCTCGGAGTATTCCTTGGGGTTGATCTTCAGGCCGGCCTTGGCACCGCCGAACGGCACATCCACGCAGGCACACTTGAAGGTCATCAGCGCGGACAGGGCTTTGACCTCATCGCGTGACACATCCAACGAGAACCGAATGCCTGCAACAGAACGAATTGCATAAGTATTACGTATACGGGGCGGGACAGGTGTGCCCTGGGCACAAAAAGAAAACCTTGAAAGCAATTTCTATATATTCCTATACTACATATATCGAGCATACAAAAGTACATTCCTGCCAAGAGCTTTACATTATATTAAGTTGGACTAAATCCAATTGCAGAGCGCTAAGAATAGACCCTGAACAACATATGCGATATTTCGTCTCTGATTCTTTTCTCGTACCTATTCGAAAGCAAAAGTTGATTTCTGAGAGACGTTTTCCGCTGCCATTTGCCCGCTCACGTGCAACTGGGTCATAATCGCATTTCAGCCATGGCGTAATAGCCAGAGGAAGAGCCACTGCCTCGGGCAAGTGTTTTCAACTGTTGCTTATCTTGTTCGCTTGCCACATTTATCTTTAGATATCATCTTGGCGATTAGATAAGCAACTTCCTCGAGCTGTACGCAAGTTCGTTTCAAATAAATGTGTGCTTGTTTGTTTTTTGTTTCACGATGTAAGCCATAAAATATTTATGGCCAGGCACAAAGTTTAAACAGTTTTATCTATGGGCATATATAAACTATGTATATAGATGTAGAGTGAAACCTCGATGTAACGACGAATCTGAGGGGAATCAGAAAATTGTTCGTTATATCTATTGATTCGCTATAGGTACTTACTAGTAAAACCTTAGTTATGTTGAGTTTTTCGTTATATCGAGGGTTCACTCTAGTATACATATATAATATTCACAAACAAAAAGATCAATCAAATCGCCGTAGACAAGCCCCCTAGAAAATAAACAAATTTTTGTTTTTGCTAATTAAATGTGGTTGCCAAGCGTTCGGCTTGACCATGAATCCGCTTGAACTTTGGCATTCCAAAGATTTGGGCATTTTAGCGAAACTCTTATCAGCTGAGCGCGTTGCCTGCACTGCTTGACGGGGCAAGCAGTGCAGCGTCTTCAAGTAACGGCCAACTGCGGACTGCAACTTAACGAACAAAGCTCCAGGCGCTGTTGCCTTATTTCTTAGCTATTTGCCCATATAATGGCCTTTCTGTTTCTCTTTCTCTTTCGTTCAGTTTGTGCGCATAACAACAGCGCGAAAAAAAGAATTCTTTTTTATTTTTCTCAAAAAAAAAAAAAAATTAAGCTATTTGTTCTTGCGTTGCTGCTGTTGCGGCCATGTCAAGATACGTTAATAATAACCGGCTTTATCGCTACACTGAACAAAAACAAGCTGCTTGTTTACGTGTTTTCGGCTAATGTATGAAAAACAACAAGGGAACGCGTGATTCTTATGCTATTTACCACACACGTATCGCTAGAAATCTATTTATGCATAGAGAGCTTGCCATTCTAGAAATATACATAGAATTCTATGTATATGTATGTGCTTATGTGGTATATACGACGTACGACTGCTTATACAATCGTGCGCGATAAGTTCTTTTGCTTTTTTGGGGGCTCGATCGAATGGGGCGTATATGCTGCCACGTCTATAAGCAGTACGTGTGTGTGTGTGTGTGTGTGTGCCATTGGCAACAGCAATCGCAAATTCATAGACCAAAACCGGTTGGACCCGCTGGGGGTCCGCGCGCACATCAGCTGACTAGCCAGCGAGCCATATGATATATATATGTATATATATTCTTTTGGATTTTAGCGTGGGCTGACGGCATCTTATGTTATATATATGTACATATGATAAGATATAGCCGAATCTAGATAGCACAGGAAATGGCTTAAGAGCTACATACATACAGACCGATTGTCAACGGTCAACAATTGGAATAAATATAAATGGGGAGGGAGTTGGGGGTTATCGAGTGTTTATCTGAAGCATTTGCCACTTGAGTAAGAAACATGTAAGCAAACAACACCGGTTCTCACACAACAGTCAAGTGTTGACACAACTTATTTGAATACCATTTGCAAATGGTAGCCTTACACAGATTAGAATAGATTGTAAACAGGGCGTATGCATAGAGATGCTAAAAGTACAGTCGACACAGGCTAAACTAAACGAAAACACTGGAGGTTTACATATGAGTGATATTTGTAATAAATTGTAGTTGATTTATGAAATTATATAATTAATTTAATTTTTTTTTAAATAATAATTAATTTTTTAATTTAATTTTTTTTAATATAAATCTATTTTTTTCTAGTATTTTTCTCTAAATATTTAATTTTTTTTTTTTTAAATAAAAATCTATTTTTTTTCTGGTATTTTTCTCTAAATATTAAATTATTTAAATTTTTTTAAATAAAAATCAATTTTTTTTTCTAGTAGTTTTCACTAAATATTTTAATAATTTAATTTTTTTTAATAAAAATCTATTTTTTCTAGTATTTTTCTCTAGAATTCTTTAAATATTTTTATAGATATTTTGCAATTTTATTTTTTTTGTTTTTAACCTAAATTTTGGTACTTTTATTTAGTAAACAACTCTCTCTTCCTCTCTTTCTCTTTTCCTCTCACTCTCACTCTCACTCTCTCCCCCTTTCTCTGTCACTCTATTTAACGAAAGTCTACTGTACTTAGGGCCTGGGAGCGATAAGGCCTATATTGGTACACTCCCTGCACAGATTATCAGCTGCAACTGCATTTGATTTCCAACTAAATTTCGATAATTGAAGGCAAACACACACACACACACACAATTGACTCAACTGGGGAAATACATACATTATATGTACATATGTATATGCTCTGATCCTACAGCTGTGCCACAATTATCAGCCTAATGAATGTCTTGTTTATGAGTAAGTTCATTACAACTAATACATATATATATGTATCTGTATGTGTACATATGTATATGTATATTTGTGTATTTACATTCACTTACAATCAAATGGAACCAATTGTCCGACGGTTCAACGACATAGAAAGACGGCTAAGCACTCGACTCATTGGCTGCACAGTGTGCCAAGAGTGAAAAACATGTGACTCATGCCGTTGCCGTTGCCGTTGCCAGTGGCACAACGTGCTCATCACGTGAAGCGAAATTATAGAATGTGCTGATTGAGGGAGAAGCGGTTTTGTGCGCACCCAAAGATTTGCGCTTGAAACCGGTTTTTGCCTTTTCGGCTTTTATTACTCTTTTTTTTTAATGGTCTTGCGAAGGGTATATTCGATTTGTTATTAGGTATGCAACGTTGAAGGTATATAAGATATAAAACAAAACTGAAAGAAAAACATTGATAAATAGATATGACAACTACAGTTCTATAGTCAGATGTAGAAATGGAGGCAGAGTTCCTTTACAATAGAATCAATTTATATATGAATAACTAAATGATTCCCCATATGAGCCTATCAATTAAGGGAAATTCGACTTGTATCATTTCAATTTACTACATCATAGATTATTAATTGACAAGTCTATATCATATATCACATCAAAGCTAAAGCTCATTTAAGCCTCGTCAGAGCAGCTGAAGTTCGCCGTATCTCTTTTTACTGCACGTTTTTGCGCTTCTTCTTTCGTTTTATGATTAGCTTTCGACGTCAAAGCGATGAGAATAAACTGCAAAATGTATTTTGCCGAATTCGAGTCCGAGCTATGAAGTCATTTGTGTCAATAAATTACACACACACACACAGAGAGATAGAGAGAGAGAGAGAGAGAGAGAGAGAGAGAGAGAGAGAGAGAGGGAGAGATAGTACGTGCGCTTAGTGTCCCGCATGCAATTAACATTAATTAGAGTAATGAAACCTGAACCTATTTAAAGTGCCCACTAAAAGGCCGCTCAAAACAATTTAGCACCCATATCTAGTATAAATATACAGATACTCTATACTATATACATATATGCTTTTAATTTTAGCAAGCATTAGAAAAGCGACGAAATATCAAAAATATTTAAAGGCATAATTAACAAGCTCAAGTGGTTGGCAACAGCAAGTCACACTTGTTTACAACCAGTTCCAATGATTATACGAAATCGGCAATAAAATCATAAAGTTGTTCTAGTTGCGCGCCGATTTATGCTCCGCGGGCCTTCGAGGGCGTCGCCTATCAACGGCCCAGTCAATAACAATAAGCAAAAACAAAATAACACACACAATTATACAGTATGATACGACACAAATATATATATAGACGACTTTTTTTTGGCATAGTCAAGGTCTGATAAGAACTGTGTGTCGCATTTTTAGAAATTTAAAAAATATATAATCTAAAATATATAATAACTAATGCCTACTATATATATATATATATATATATATATATATATATATATATATATATATATATATATATATATATATATATATATATATATATATATATATATATATTGGTAAATTAATCATTCGCTGCATAACAGAAAATATATGTATATAGAGGGCGTGCAGCTTGATAACTAAATTTGATTTTCGTTTTGGGTTTGCCTACGTGCGTCCCACTGTGCTCTACTTGCTGTGCTGTGCGGTGCTGCTCTTCTTCCAATTGGAAAAACAAAACAAAAAGCAAAAGCAAAAGAGAAAAAAGCTAGCGTTATTAAAAATAGAACACTAGCAAAGCGCAAAAACACAAAAACAACAATGTATTGAGACACTTTTTGCTAGGTGAATAAAAATTCGTGTTAATTTTGCGCGACACAGTCTCGCCTGGGTGGGGGCGTGGCAGTCGGAAGGGGGCGTGTGAACAACACTTGAAGGGTTTGGAAATCAATTCAAATCAGACAGCTGCTTATGCAACTGGACTAGCTAACGGTAAAGAAAAGGCAGCACATAACAGCAGATACGCTCTGCCATGGAGCAGCGTCAATGTAAACAAACAGTAAACAGTGCGCGAGAGCGAGACAGCAGCTGCCGAAACGGGGGCAGTTAGAGAGCAGAGCGAAACGCGACGAGTGCGCTGGTTACATAATGCCAAAGGCGAAGGCGAAGGCACAGACACAGGCAAGAAAGAAATGTGCATCGGATGTAGAGAAAAATCGATTTTTGCCAACAGTTGGCAAGATGTTTAAACTGAGTCCAAAACAAATATGCCGGCTATGAGGTAGAAGAAAGAAAGACCGAAAAAGGTTTGTGCTTTGCGTGTTTGTTTGGCTTACCTCCTTTGGTGGGAATCCTGTGAGTGCTGTGCTGGGCACGATAGCCGGTAATCATCTCGTAGTTGCCCGCATCGCGACGCAGGGGGAAGGCAATCTCGATGATGTGATCGCAGGGTTGCATAAGCATGAGAATACCCTTCACCTTCTGCTTCTTCTCGTCGAGCGAGAGCTTGCCCTTCATGTCATCGATCAGGCGATCTTCCGATATTTGGCAACCGCGATGGAAGAAGTACTCAACCATGTCAAAGAAACGGGGATCCTTGGCGGTTGGCACGTCCTTTAGACGATCGGGAATTTGGTAGTTGCGCGTCTGGAGCACAGCAGTGGGCAGTGCCTTGGCCAAGGCGGTCAGCTCATGCTGACGCATGGCTCCCTGTCGGGCCAAACTCTTCAGGTGATACATGGTTTATAATATGCTACGCACACACAAAATTCTAATGTTCTATATTGGACCGCTCCTTAGCTGCTGCTGGCTAATACACAACCGCTCGCTTTTCGACGCCGCTCTAAACTGAGTACGTTGCGGCGCGCTTTAAGCCTTGAAAGCTTTCTCCCTACGAATTTCTCACCAGAATCGAGGTGAAGTTCATATTTATCGAACAGCGCACAATTGAGATGGGGAAACATTCCGATTCGAGCTATCGATATTTACGAACGCTATTAGAATGAGTAATCATTAAATAGAAATTAATAAATAAATAATGACAGCCTAATGCATATTATTTTTAAAGTCTTTAACATCTAATATGATCTTCGATTGGATTTTACTGCACTACCTATCGATTGCCTGCTCAACTATCGATTCGTTTTCAGCTGCATTGTTTCGCCATAGGTGGCAGCCCTTTTTACGATATTCATAAATTTGTTTTGAGATTCTTTATTGGAGTTTTTGATTGCTCAAAAAGTTAACGAGCATCTGTACTAAATTAAAGTTGCTAACAATTTGAGCCTATTAACAAACATGTTCCGCAGAATAGGAAGACAAGTGGGCCAGCGGCTTGGCCAACAATTACGTTTGTCATCTCGCCGCATGTTCGCCGCGACCAACGCATTGTCCAAAGGTAGTTAGAAATCAACGTGACATAATGTTTGCGAAGTAATATAAATGTTTTTACAGATGCTGCGGCAAAAGCCGAAGGCGAACCGTTACCTCCTCCAAGCATAATTATCGAGAAAGAGAAAAATATTACCCTAATCGGCATAAATCGTCCACAACAACGCAATGCCATCGATTCGACGACCGCCTCGAAGCTCTGTGAGGCCTTCTCCGCCTTCGAGGCTGATGATACGTCGCCGGTGGCGGTGCTTTATGGTGTGGGTGGATCCTTCTGCTCGGGATTCGACATACTTGAGATCAGCACTGACGAGAAGGAGGAGATAAGCGTTGACATTCTGATGCGCCCCGAGGGCTCTGTGGGCCCCACTCGTCGCCACATCAAAAAGCCGGTCGTGTGCGGCATCAACGGCTACTGCATAGCCAATGGCCTGGAGCTGGCGCTGATGTGCGATCTGCGCGTCATGGAGGAGTCCGCTGTGCTGGGCTTCTTCAATAGGCGCTTTGGCGTGCCCATGCTAGACGGTGGCACTGTTCGTCTGCCCGCCATGATTGGACTGTCACGTGCGCTGGACTTGATACTAACTGGACGGCCAGTGGGCTCACAGGAGGCACACGACATAGGTCTGGTCAATCGCATTGTGCCCACGGGCACAGCGCTGGGCCACGCTCTGGAGCTAGCCACGTGCTTGTCCAAGTTTCCGCAGCGCGCGCTCAACCACGATCGCAACTCCGTTTACTCAGCCTCGTTTGAGACGTCCACGTTCCACCAGGCGGTGCAGAACGAGGTCATGTACACCTCCCGCGAGATCATCGAGGACATGCAGAATGGCATCAAGTGGTTCAATAACAGTGAGTAAATCCCTGTGAGCCTTGTCAGTGAAACTAAATCTCTTGTCATTTCAGCGTTCAAGGCGGACACAACGCATTCGTGGCTGAAACGTGATCGTTCCATGGCCGATTGGGATGACGAGGATGTGGCTGTGGCAGCTGCCCAAAACGAGATCAAGAAACAGGAGGCCGAGGCAGCAATTGTCGAGGCTGAGAAACAGAAGCAGGCGGACAAGGCCAAGAGCAAGTCGAAAAAAGCAGCTGAACCACAAAAATCTCCAGAGAAATCGAAAAAGGATGACGACAGCCAGAAAACAGAAGCAACAGACAAGCCCAAGGATAATTAGGGAAAGACTCAGTCTGAGATAATCTAAACTATTCTGTACATAACACCATTCTTACTGAAATGAACTTGAATTTGTTAATTTATTGAAATACACGACCATAAAAAACATTTAAGGGGTGTATAAAGGGGAATATTAGGTCTACAATTTTAAATTTAAGACTAAATATAGTTTAAGCTTAACTAATGCCATCTGCTTCGGGCTTTTGAGTGATTTCTGAAAGCTTTGTCAGACGACCAACAGCTGGCGCAGTCTGAACTTCACATGTAGATGGCGCTTTGGTTGTGTATTTCGAATTGATTTTAATTAGAAGATAACCTGTCTGTCACATTGTCTGATTTCAATAAATTATGATTCACATCTGGCGTCTAGACGCAACAAATCGTGAACTTCGACCAACATGCGATCCAGCGGCCCGCGAGAGTGCTTGCTCAGCTCAGAGTTCAATGGGAAGGAATGAAACTGCAAAGATTGCATTAAGTCTCGTTAGGTCTCGCTAGGTGAGCTCATTAGAGAGATTAATTTGTAATCAGATGTGTTTATTAAGGGCATCTTTCGACTCTAACTTTCCGTATATATACCGCCAGCAGTCGTTGTTCCCCTTTCAAACTATTTCAGATAATTTGCAAGCATAGAGGAGACTGAGAATATTTAACAAAAAACAAAAGTTAAGCCCAAGCGAATATCAGGCTAAAGCAGAGTGCCAACAAGAAAGACAATCGGACCCACAGTTTGACTGACCGTGGTCACAGTAATAAACCAGCTCTTCCCGGCGCAGGTCGGTTCTTCGGCTTTCACCAGTTCCTCAAGTGCTTAAAGCATTCGGTGAGTGTTTCTTCGGCTGTGAAGTGACTTGGAATATTGATAAAAGCAATTAAATGCTAACTAGATACATATATCTAGATCTGATTATATGAAAATCAAAATGTGTTATGCAGTTCATTGCATTCAAAATTCAAATGTCAAGTGAAAAACAAGTTACGTGCGAAAATTCTGCTGTCTCCGATCGAAAAGACTTTTAGATTGTACACTTACGCAATATAGAAGTGTTGACTTGCTATATAAGCAAATTTGCTTATATATTTGCTGAGTTCAGGAAGACTATAACTAACTGATTTATACAAAAATAATTGCATATATATCGAATTTTTAAATTATATGCCAAATTTTGTAGCTCTGGCTTTCATAGTTACTGAGTTCAAAGAGACTGGTATGGTTCAGTTCTTATAGATATAGATATATATAAGACTAACGTGTAAAACTTAAAATTTAAGTTCATATGTAATCTACATACCAAATTCGCTGGTTAAAACTTGCATATTTGCTGAGTTCAGATAGACTAGTATGTGATATACCTAAAGAAAACTTGACTTAATGCAAAGAATTTGAAAGATTTTGTGTATTGAAGCAAAGTTTAGTTGAAATACCAAAGTTGCTTGTTAAAAGTTGCATATTTGCTGAGATCAGATAGACTATAATATGATATACCTAAAGAAAACTTGACTGGATTGAGTATTGAAGGAAAGTTTAGATTACAAATAAACCACATACCAAAATTGCATGTTGAAACTTGCATATCTGCTGAGTTCAGATATTATATAGTATATATGTATAGTATATCTATAGAAAACTTGACTGAATTTAGTATTGATGTAGAGTTTAGGTTAAATGTAAGCCACTTACCAAATTTTCTTCTGCAAACTTGTATATTTACTGAGATCAGATAGATATATCTTTACAAATTTTGACTTGATATAAAGAATTGAGTTTAGAATTGTGTATTGAAGGAAGGATTAGTTAAAATATAAACCACATACCAAATTTGCTGACTCTAGCTTATACCTGTGCTGAGTTCAAAAAGACTGTTGGGATTATATTTCATATATTATAGAACATATATATATATTTCTCGCCCTGCAGTAAAAAATGCCACCAAACGCTGTGAGTAGCCCGGCCAATGGCCTGGCTGGCGGCTCGGAAATGGAGCCAATGCTGAGGAGCTCCAAAGCTGCAGCCTCTAAGCAGACGGGCGTGCTCTTCGAGGAGGATGCGGACACCAATGACGGCGCCTTGGACGTGAACGTTGTCGAGCTGAAGAAGGCGGAGAAACGCAAGCTGAAGTGGGTTTGGCGCAACATAATCCTCTTCGGCTACCTGCACTTGGCTGCTCTCTACGGCGGCTATTTGCTCCTGACCCAAGCCAAATGGCAAACAGTTGCCTTCTGTAAGCTCCTCCACTTGCTCCTACCTTGACCCATTGGCTATATCACGCTCTATTCCGGCAGCAATTTTCCTGTACGTGGCAGGCATGTTGGGCATCACGGGCGGCGCTCATCGGCTCTGGGCCCATCGCTCCTACAAGGCCAAGTGGCCGCTGCGCCTGATCCTGATCACCTTCAATACGATCGCCTTCCAGGACGCCGCCTTCCACTGGGCGCGCGACCATCGCGTGCACCACAAGTTCTCCGAGACGGACGCCGATCCCCATAATGCGACTCGTGGCTTCTTCTTTTCCCACGTCGGTTGGCTGCTGTGCAAGAAGCATCCCGACGTGGTGGCCAAGGGCAAGAGCCTGGACCTGACCGACCTGCGCGCCGATCGCATACTCATGTTCCAGCTCAAGTGAGTAACTAGCTCTATATGGAGTGAGTCCTGCTATAGCTGATCTCTATCTCTGATTGCCAGACACTACTTCGTGCTAATGCCGCTCGCCTGCTTCGTACTGCCGACGGTCATACCCATGATCTGCTGGAACGAGTCGCTGCTGTGCTCCTGGTTCGTGTCCACCATGTTCCGCTGGTGCTTCCAGCTGAACATGACCTGGCTGGTGAACAGCGCAGCCCACAAGTTCGGCGGACGCCCCTACGATAAGTACGTATTGCCCCTTATATCAATCCTAACGGACACTTATAATATGGGTATTATTTCCGTATAGAAACATCAATCCGTCGCAGAGTCCGTATGTCTCGGCCTTCACCTTCGGCGAGGGCTGGCATAACTATCACCATGTGTTCCCCTGGGACTACAAGACCGCCGAGTGGGGCAACTACTCGCTGAACATGACCACGGCGTTCATAGATCTATTCGCCAAAATCGGATGGGCCTACGATCTGAAGTCCGTGGCCCCGGAGACGGTGGAGCGAAGGGTGCGTCGCACTGGCGACGGCTCACACGAGCTGTGGGGCTGGGGCGATAAGGACATGACTGCAGAGGATGTGGAGCATGTGCTCTTCATGGGCCTGGAGTCGCACTAATCGCTTAGCTAATTAAAGATACTTTAATTTTTAGAACATAGTTAAATACTTATACTTAGCGGGTTGTATTCTATAGCGTAACGAAAATATATATGCAATGTGATTAACTCGGGTATCGCAGTTGATTGGTTTTGTTGCTGCGCTAATCTCTCGGTCTAGACAGCTGTTATTTTGGCCTCGATAAGCGTTATCTGCCTGTGCGGGGATTCATGCTCGCCCCTGGATACCCTACGGCAGTATGGGGCCGTGCTCCTTTTCGTAGTTCTTCACCTTGACGTCTAGGATGTGCAGCACGATTTCGGACAGCGCCCTTGGCTGCACACCTGCCTCGATCAGCTCCACACAAATGTCCAGTGCTTCGGGCGAGAGTCGCGTGTTTATCAGCTCCGACAGACCGTGTACTGCCACGCGCAGGATTGGCGATTTGTTTAAGGCACCAGTGCCCAGCTTGCGCTCTCCAATACTCATGGGCTTACTAGCGCTATCGTTCGTATCTTTATTTCCTTGCTGATCCAGACTCTGGACTGAAGTTGCTCCATTTATATTCTCATTTGTTAACTCTTCTATATCCGAGCCTGCATCCTTTAAATATATTATTCTAATTACTTTGATTGACACCAGGTGTTGCAGCTGCAGAACGACTATGTACCTGAGTTTTAGCATCAGTTTGATCCTCGACTGTCTCATTTTGTGCTTGATATATATTATCTGTCGGGTTTTCGGTAAGCGTTGACATGTTGTTGAATTGCAGATGAAATGCTAATTGCGATGGACCAAATGCTTGCTATCGATTCGATAACCATTCAATATCCTGTCGATAAAAATGCGAGTCATTTAATTCCTTTGACAGCTTACACTGAGCTTGTTTGTATTTTAGCAAAAACATAATAAAATCATAAATTGAGAATCGTACAAAATAATATTGTGAAATTTTACATATTGTTACATCATTTACACCAAAATAAATATACAACAATACACACATCTAGTCTAACAAATTTAAAAACAGAGCGATATTTCTATTCGACAACGACAACAAATTTGTATCCAATTCTTTCGCAATATCGATATAATATCTGCAGTGTTGGGCATAATTATCGAGTTGCCATACTTACTCTACTTGTCATCTCTAAAAGACTATTTCACAGGCATCAGTGCAATTTTGCAAATTTTGGATTTATACATCTAAATTGGTTAATAATTGTACAAGTAAGTTGCATACGTATATAAAACTTATTATTGACCTTGCTCATAATCGAAAACAATCCATATGTTGCCGAAATATATATCAGCACAGCCAATGCGCATTCCGCACGTTGCAAAAAAAAAAGAAATCAAATAAATTCTTAGCAGATTAGAATTGTGTACTAAACAATGTTTTGATGCGCAGCACACTCTCTCCGAGTGACATCACATCATTGCATGCAATGACGCAAGATTATGAATTCCATGTAGATTAGGGATTTTATTTCCATTAGAACATTGTTTGAAATCACGCGTTTTCCTTTAACTTTTACACGTTCACATGTTCTACCCTGTCGGAAATGGTCAAAAGGGGTATGAGGTGTTTGCGCAGGTGTATGTGACAATCAGTAGAAGAGGCAGACATCGTAAAATGTATTAAAATGCTTCTGATTAGAAAAGTCCACGTCTATGCGTTCGCTCGTCTGTATGAAATCGCCGCACAGGTTAACTGTAAAATCTAGAGATTGCAGATTTGAAATAAATATTACACATTTTACTTTGCTTAATATCGATAAAAAAAATGTATATCAAAATTACAAACCTTTAATTTTGTATATCAGTTCTTGAAACGAATACAGCAACTAAATTGAAATAGTAGTCTTGCGCCTGAGTACTTACACGATGCTTACCTGAGCTGTATATAATATAGAATAGTTGCATTTCCGAAGGGTTAATCAACTGACGTGCAGCTTACGCCTTGCCTAGCGAGCGCCTAATTGATTAGAATCCAATTCTAATCTAATTGACTTTAGAGTTCACTTAGAATTTTCCATGCGCAATTGCATGTTAAGTTGCAATCTATCGAGAGAAATGCATATATGTATGTTGGCTTGGATATAAGAAGTATGTGTGCATGTGTGTGTTTTTCATGCAAAGTTCGCTGCGTAAGCAGCTGCATCAACAGCTGGTATCAATATCGTTTACGATCAAACAAACAGCTGAGTCTGTCGCTTACGACCGAACAGCAGATGTGCGTATCGTTTACGTTCCGCGAGCACTTATTTACAGTTAGCTTTAAGCGAGACTTTATATGGAATATCCCTGTTCGCCATGTACAGTTGTGTTCATAAATTATTAAGTGCAGTGCAAAGAACAAAATTGCGAAAAATTTCAGAAATTAAAAACCAATTAAATCTGTAAAGCAATGGATTAGATCAAAATATATAAAGTTAGACTGATGTTAGTTTTATTCTCCAAACATAACTTTTATTTTTAGTTTTTAAAAATTTTAATCTTAATATTAATTTCGAAATTTAGTGCTCAGACGCACTACTATTCTTATGAACAAGCCTATAGGTATATTTATACAAAATTCTAATCTTAATGATTTGTCTAGATCTGCATAGAGAACTAAAGCTATTTGTATAACAATAGATGATCTTGAGACTACAAAAATTAACATTTGCAGCAGATCAACAAACTGACGAAATACATGTCTTAAGTTCGAGTAGTTGGTCAAGAAACCTGAAATATGTTCTATATATATTCTAAATAGTTAAAAAAAAGTAAATTAATTTACAATTAACGTTTGGTAATGTCCAACAAGTCTTATCTATAAGGTGGCTTACCCTAGGGGCAGGTAGAGTAAGAAATGTTTTTGAATGTTTTGTGCCGCTCATCACAGTCCGATTTGGCTGGGCAAAGTCCTAAAACGAACACGTTTCGCTAAGAATTGATTATGACTGTTAGCCACTTAATAATAAGTTATAAATGGATTTTCAATTTTGAACTTCTATCAAAGTTTAGCGGTTAGTAATCTCGCTTCCTTTTACGATATCTATGCACATATATGTACACATAATGAGGGTATGTGAGTTGGGCACTTTGGGGGTAATTGACTAATACGTGTAATTCGCTATCTTTAGTGGTAATTGATCTGTTGACAATGTCCGTTAGTTGTTTGCGAAGGGTTCGTCATTTTGATTCATTAACTTAACTCCCAATTGATCGAAATTTGCGAAATTTGCAAACCCCGGCGAGAGCACTGCATACGTGCAAATTTAGCAGATCGCAATCTGCCGACTTAATCTGTACGCGTGTCTATATGTATGTATGCCTACGACAGTTAGAAGTACTGAAGCACCGGGCGTATCAACAACAAATGCAAGCAAAGAAAGGGGCAGTAAAAGTTTTGCGTCGCTGCCAACGTCAAAGTTTCGTGAGCGCAGGCAGGCAGCCAGAGGCGAATGGTTTAAATTTCACCACTCTGCTCGACTGGCTCTCAGTGTGTGTTGAGAGCTCAGAGCGTGCGGACGTTTCGTTAGCGCCCGCTAGTTACCACCCATACAAATAATCCGTGCAAAAATACAGTGATAAACCAAAGTCTTTATTTTGTATATTTCCCAAAAGAAAAACCGCGAAAAGCCAACTTTATTTACGCCGTCAGCGAAACAGGTTAGTACACACGTCCGTCAGTTGCGACAGGATTTGCAAGTGTTTACGTAAACCATTAACCAACGCAAACGTTCGACTCTAGCCAAGTGACCCAAGCGACAAGCCAAGAGTATACATACATATATATATATGTACATAAAAACCAACAAAAAAGAAACAACTTTTTCAAGAAAAAAATCTTCTTTGAGAGCTTTTTATTTGCTATCGAGCGATCTTCTGTTGATCAAGCATGCAAATCATAAATCTTTATTTTTTATTTGAAACTCTTAGCTACTGAAGGCTGTACTTTAACGGCCAAAGCGTCTATTTGCCGAAGGTTAGAGACCTAGGCGCAGATACTTAAGCCAGACTCTTTTATAGTTAGCTGGCGGCGCTCGGCCATGTATTTAGCATACTTCGGCTGACCCTTTAGACTAGCTTAAAGCTTAAATGAATAACAAATATGTGCTTTAAGTATGCAGCAGACATACGTATATATGTACATATGTAAGTCATGTAAATGAAATGTACATACTCGCCTTCAGCTAGAATTTAATTAAAACGCAGTTCTCCTATTGGCGTCGTACATTGAACTCTGGGCCGAGAATTAACTGTGTAATTGCATAATTGACGAAAAACCAAAAAAGACAATGGTTGTTGTTGTTGTGGTTGGGCTTGTTACGCTTTCATTAATCCGACTTCTGCCGGAAAGCTTTATTTTTCGCAAATTCAAAAACGCAATTTAGCAGATTAGACGCATCAATAGAGAATGACCGAGACAACCCGATTTTATGCGTTGAGCAGAGCGAAACACGCTTTTGCATCGTGATGCCGGTCGGCGAATTAAGCACCAATTCGCTCTCGCTCTCTCCCACTCTCTCGCTCTCTCGTCTGTGTAGGCATTGACGCCAATGAGGCTAATATTTCAAGTTCAATATCAATGCAGTAGGCTTTATCTTATATTATGACGGAAGACATTATCGTGACAAATTTTACAAAAAGAGAAGCAGAAAAAGCCATTTACTTCGCCGGCCGAGCTTGCCGGCTTTTATAAATTTTATAGTTCCACCAGCAGCCGCCACGCATAAACAGCTGATGGCAGAAAGAGTGCGGCATAGTGGCAGAGCTTTTGTCGGCGATCTGCTCTTTTAGTCAATTTCTAAATATTCTTTTGAATTGAAAGTACACACAAACACACACGCACACACACATACACAACGGTACTGTACAAACAAACCCAACTGGATTTCTTGCTCTTGCCATTATGCTATCTCGCTCTCGCTCTCTCCCTCTGGCATCGGCATGGCATCGTATGACTTTCAGCATGCGTACACACGTGGTTCATATTTCAGTGTTAATAATGCAGCGCCGCAAGGTGGCAGCGCAACTTACACGGAAAGCACGGCACAACACAACTGCTCAGGCTGACGTGTTTTCATATTCATATGTTTTCTGTATACAAACAGCATATGGGGTCTGTCAGCAGACCTTTTGGATTTTTAATAGTTAATAGCCATTGTACCCTCGAAGCGATAGAGCAACGTGATTTAATGCCAGCAGAATAAAACAGCCCTGACCCTCAATAATTAAGCAACATTCGATGATGTCTGCGCTCACTTATTAATATTGCTTCTAATCTAACTGTGGACACCTGCAAAAGCTCGCCGGCATAGCATAGCGAAGCAAAAAGCTTTTGCGCAAGCCAAAAGCTCTAGCACACTTTGTTTCTGCGCAAATTTTGTGCTCAACAGTTGAAAACTGAAGCCCCAATTGGCAGGTTGTCGAATAGCTGGTTAGACGTGTCAACAAAGGTAAAACCATATAAATAGATAGTGCATTTAGTTGTAGCTGAGACAATAACTATTTAAATAGTGCATTTAGTTGTAGCTGAGACAATAACTATTTACACACACTCACACACACATCTTTCATTCTTAATTGCTCTTGCTAATGTGTTGCTGTTGTTGGTTTGTCTAGCAAATTTAAAGCTGGGAAATTTTCCATGACACACACAGACCTCTGTGTACACAATCTTGCAAGCTTGGCCTTCACACAAGACGCCCAGTGACCCACATGTGTGTATGTGCACACACACACACACACATACAGAGAGAGGTGTGAATTGTAGTTGTATTTTTGCCGCGCTGATTTGTTGTTGTCATGCCGGCATTTGAATTATCAGCAGTAAATGGCTGCAGACGACACATGCCCTTTAGCTGGTCCCATTATTTAGATATTTCCCTATATTTTACGCTGTTTGACTAAATTCGGCTTGTAAATGCGCGAGAGTGGGAAAGGAGTGAATGTTCACTCAAGCGTGATTTCACTGTGTTTCACCTTATCCTTCAGCAAGGGCATCATCCTTGAAATTATCGATTATTTCTGTGCCTCAGCCTGCCTCAACGTATTTCCCATGTGTCGGAGCCATTGCCCAAGGGGGGACGTGTGCAACTAGCGCTGACTAACTAACGCCTGCAAGCAGCAACCATAATAAATTAAAGAGCTGCAAAGACACCCAAAAGTGCTCACCTACCTGTGTGGTGCGGGCAAAGCGTGTCAAGTTCAGCTTAGTCAATTTGTTTAGCTAATTGCGCCGGCAATTCATTTGAAATTTTAATGTCTCTCTTAACTGTTTGTTGTATTTGGTCACAGCTGCTAGCACAATATGCCGCCCAACGCAACCGCTGGAGGCCAGTCGATTACCGACTCGCTGATCGCCGCCGCGGCCACCGCCGCCGCCGAATCGGAGCAGAATCCGACCAAACTGCAGCAGGACTCGACTGGCGTGCTGTTCGAGTGCGACGCCGAGACCATCGATGGCGGCCTCGTCAAGGACATTGTGTCCATGAAGAAGGCCGACAGGCGCAAGCTGAAGCTCGTCTGGCGCAACATAATCGCCTTCGGATATCTACACTTGGCTGCCGTCTACGGCGCATGGCTCATCTTTACCTCGGCTAAATGGCAGACAATCGCTTTGGGTAAGTTTAAAAGAGAGACAGAGACCTATATATACCTATAGACGGACCAATCAGACAGACGTATAAGCAGTCTCACGGACAGAGCTATAGGCAGTTCGACGGACAGACGTATCAGCTCCGCCATATACACCTATAGTTAGTCAAGCAGACAGACTTATAGATAGATAGATCAATCAGATAGACGTATAGGGAGTCCGGCGGATAGACTTAAAATCACTCTGACTCACAGACCTATAGTCGATCAGACAGACAGATTTAACTAAAGGCAGAGAGATAGATGGACAGACTTATAGTCAGACAGATATATGTACTTATAGAGAGTCAGGCGGACAGACCTATAGTCAGTCTAACAGACAGATCTATAGTCACACAGACAGAGCTAAACTGAGTCCTCAAGACAGACCTATAGACAGTCAGATATACTTATAGTTAGGCCTCCAGACCTACAGTCAGTCAGATGGATGGACAGACCTATAGTCAGTTCTCCAGACAGTCCATAGTCTATGTCAGTCCTCGAGGCAGACCGACAGTTAGTCAGATATACCTATAGTCAATCTTCCAGACATACCTATAGTCAGTCTTCAAGTCAGACCTACAGATAGCCCCACAATTGATAGAATTTTAAATATTTATGCATTGTTTGTCATCTGGGCGTCGCGTGCCTCGCATTTCAATGCGCAAGGTTATCAGCTCAGCGTTGTTTGTTTCAAATTTGGCACTGATAACATTGAGCAAAGTCGTATCATATAGTCCAATAGATCAGACACGAATCAACGCAGTGTCTAATCCAGGCGCAGTAAATTGCGCCATTGAGCATCCAGAATAGGCAAATATAATCTATATCTACATATATATCTATAGGTACTCTGCTTGCATATAAAATAGTAAAATTTCAATAATTTCCGATTGAACTTCCCAATTCCCAATCAGAACGTAGTAATATCTGAGTCAATTATACATTAATGTCACATACAGCAACAGAATATAAACAAAACATTATAGAGAGAGAGAGAGAGAGAGAGAGAGAGAAACCTACAGCCATATCTGAACACAAGATGGATAACTTTCGAGTGCCTCGCAAGGTCAATCGGCATGTGCTGAAGGCCGTTAGATACATTACGGATAGTGAGGATTTGGATTATGCGCCATCTGATTATATACAGGAGGAAGTGAGGTATTCGATGCGCAATGTCAATCCAGTGCACCGCTTAGACTTCCAGATTGCGTCCTCCCTGCACAACCTGACTATGCTGGGCGTGCTCTCGGCTAGTGCCGACAGCAAAGGATATGCCATACGCAATGTCGAGGACATGCTGATCAAAGCAGATTAAGCGACTGAAGAGCGATAATAAAAATTCCCAGTTGAGCCGCAATATTAAATTTATAGTTGTAATGTCTATATCGCTAGGTACCCCTTTGATAGCAATAGCAATAATATATATCACATATTCATATCCTTTTCTGCTTCTTTCTTTTAGCTTTCGCTCTTTATGTTGTGTCTGGTTTGGGCATTACGGCTGGCGCTCATCGTCTGTGGGCCCATCGCTCCTACAAGGCCAAGTGGCCGCTGCGCGTGCTGCTGGTGATCTTCAATACAGTTGCCTTCCAGGATGCCGCCTACCACTGGGCCCGCGATCATCGTGTGCACCACAAGTACTCGGAGACCGATGCTGACCCCCACAATGCCACCCGCGGCTTCTTCTTTTCCCATATCGGCTGGCTGCTGTGCAAGAAGCATCCCGAGGTGAAGGCCAAGGGCAAGGGAGTCGACCTATCCGATCTGCGTGCCGATCGCGTCCTGATGTTCCAGAAGAAGTGAGTGCCTAGCGAAGACAACCTCCTTTTACCTTAAGCTAACTTGCTCTTCCCTTTCCTGTTTGCAGACACTACTTCATCCTGATGCCTTTGGCCTGCTTCATCTTGCCCACTATCGCGCCCATGTACTTCTGGGGTGAGAGCTTTGTGAACGCCTGGTTCGTGGCCACCATGTTCCGCTGGTGCTTCATTCTGAACGTGACCTGGCTTGTGAACAGTGCTGCCCACAAGTTCGGCGGTCGTCCCTATGACAGGTGAGTTTGATAGCTACGCAACGATTGGAACTCTTCTTCAACAACTCTCTTCTCTTTATCTTCAGATTCATCAATCCCTCTGAGAATATTTCCGTTGCGATGCTCGCTTTCGGCGAGGGCTGGCATAACTATCACCATGTGTTCCCCTGGGACTACAAGACCGCTGAGTTTGGCAAATACTCGCTGAATCTGACCACGGCCTTCATTGATTTCTTCGCCAAGATTGGCTGGGCCTACGACCTGAAGAGCGTGTCCCCCGACATTATCAAGAAGCGTGTGAAGCGCACCGGCGATGGCACCCACGCCACCTGGGGCTGGGGCGACAAGGACCAGCCGAAGGAGGAGATCGACGATGCCGTGATCACACACAAGAAGAGCGAATAAATTGATTGCGGACTTGTGGAATGATGTGAATTGAATCAAAACAAAAGCAGAAATAGTTTAACAAAATATGATTAATGAATATTTCCGTTTTCAATGTGCCGGCTTAATAATATCCAAAGCAGCAGCAACAACAAAGCAAAGCAAAGCAAAGCAAAGCAAAAGAAACAAGCTGAACCCCTTTTAAATAATTTTAAGAAATGATGTTGATGATAAGCATTCTACTGTGTTTATCAATAACAACTGTGTACCGTCTGTGTTAAACCAGCTCTGGAAGTCGTTTTTTTATTCGCTCCACATTTGCTTCTCTTGGAAATGCCTCGATATCGCCCCTTCCGGATGCCGGCCAGGTGTACTGAGTACCCCGCTTGGATCAGCACTCGGACAGCGGATATAAAATTAACTTTATACTTATACATAATACATAATACACACGCATACCATACTACTCTATATACCTATGTTATGAACGACCACAAACAAATTTTATTTATGGTTCAATTGGATATATATAATATATATATGTGTGGAGCCTCTCCCGTTTGTAACAGGCAAAAGATTCACTTAATTGAAATGCAAATTCGATTTATAACGATAAATACCTGTAAGCAAAAACTTTCAAAGATTTTAGTGTTTATTGTAAACCAAAAATGAACTAACCCGAATCCAATAAACCGTAAAATACAAATATTATATATGTCTACTATATATATACATATACATATACGATAAATCTATACACCTCAAACCTCTTGGAACACCTAAATGAATTTTTCGCTAAAATTGTTATAAATAAATCGAAAATCTCTTCGTTTTAGCTTTTAAACCCAAAGTAGACTTTGCCTTTCACTCCCAGCCGAGAGCTCGACTCGATCGGAACTATCTCAAAGCACTTTGGAAACTAACACACAACAGAACACAATTCTAGGCACGAAAATACACATTCATACAATATTTTATATATTTATATCTTTTATATCTTTTTTTTTGCGAAATTTTCGTTTTAATGTTGAAGATGGATCAGTTTGATGTACCTAAGAAAGTCAATCGCCATGTTTATAAGGCCGTCCACCAGCTGCAGGATGTGCTGTCCGGCTTTGTGTCCGCCGATCTGATCAACGAGCACGTCAAATTTAATTTACGGCGTAACAAGGACTTAACCAACGTGGACGAGGCTATCCATCAGTCGCTGTCCAATCTGACCGATCTGGGCGTTCTGGCCTGCACGGGCTCCTCGGACTATGCCATTCGGCACACCATCAAGCGCGACATCAAGAAGTATTATCCAATGCCATCTATGGATTCGGCTGCCAAGTGCAGCGAGTACTCTTCGTCGTCAAAGAAAGCGCCCGTCATGAGCGGGAAGCGAGGATCGAAGCCAAAGGCAAAGCCAAAGACAAAGCCAAAGACAAAGCCAAAGGCAATGGGCAAGGGCATGCGTTCGCAGAATTCCTCAATATGCACTGGTTGCCGTACGGCCATAATGGGCTTGGTCGAAATATGTAAAATACTTAGTCAGAATAGTGTTTTGAAAATGAACCTAAACGTGGAATCAAATGCATCAAATCCCCAATCAATTTCCGATTCTAATAATATGGGAATGGATCTTGTTGTAACGGCCTCTCAGCATTCACAAGCTATTAATGATAGCGAGTCGAGTCAGATCTTACCAGATTTGAGTTAATTTAAGTAACAAAATAAATTTTATATGCCTTCTTTACACTTTTAAAAAAGCCCGCACTTTTTCGATAGTCGATAACAGAAAATACTGCTCTGTGGCGGTTGGCTGATTAACAGCTGACTCCCCTGTGGCATTAACAGTGCCACATTGAGCTGGCTGCATTCCAATTAACATTGTGTATATTTACACTTGACATTTTCTCTTGCTTATTTCAATCCACTCTCAAACCTCATCACATACACACATCAACCCAGCGCCGAGTATTTTCGTGCAGCTACACTTTATAATTTAAGACACTTGTTTAATAACATGCATAAGTAAAAAGTGTTTCTAAGGTTTACCCGCGCTAAGCATCAATTAAAACTAACTGTCTCTACGTCTACGCCTACGTGCTGTCCCCCGAGCCCGCTGTGACGTCAAATGCTCTACGCTCTGATATGTACTATATAAAGAAATAGATAAATCTTTCAACGCTCTCTACAAGGAACAAGTACAAATAGGACGACAAAATGGATATGAAATTCGTGATGATATTAATACTCGGCTTTGGCTTCATGCTCGTTTTCACTGCATTTCAAACAATGTGTAACATCGAGGTGAGTTCTGAGTGCGCGTCCGGGCTTTTGTGTGTGCCTGCGCATGTGTGTGGGTTTGTGTGTGTGTGAACATTGTTGTGTGCATGTATGCGTGGGCGTTGTTGACATTCCCATCGCCATAGAACAGAACACAGGGCTATTTTCGTCCTTGTCCTTGCCAATAGACGTTGTCGTAGCCTTGGCATACGTGGTTCTTTCTCCCTTGTTGTTCTAGCCACCCACCCAGACACGCGCGCAACACACACACAAAGTATACACACACATATACCTATACATTAGCTACTTTGTATAAAGAAAGTGCTTCAATTCAATTACCATTTGAGTAAATTACGTTACTTATGTGTGTATGTAATTATGTATGTAGAAAGTAACAGAGCGCCCTACTTCTGTTATGATTGCTGTTGAATATCATATATCATTCTGCTAATCAGCTTTGTTTGCTTAAACATCTTCTAGTTATTACAATGCGATAATATGTTGAGGCTGATAACGCAATATAGTGCCTGTAGACACATGTATGTATTTACTTATATACCAATTGAGTTGAGTTGAGTTGAGTTGCATTCAATTGTCGAGATCAAAAGTCAACTTTCAATTAAAACCTCAACTCCGTTAGTCAGAGGTGAAGGGCCGCTGATAGACTTCTGTAGGCTGATAACAAGAAAACGCCCACACAATTTGAGTGTGTATATCTGTCTGCCACTCTCTGTCATTACAATAATTACAAACATTTAATGCTTGCTTATAGAATTCATATAGACCAGTAATGAGTCCATTCACGCACAGCCTTTTGTCCGGATTCTGCTAAAACTTCTGTTAAGCTGAAGGTCACACGTTCGTTGTTGTCTATATCTAGTTATGCATAAAACAACACAGCGGAACAGGTTGCGAACTCGGTTAATCAAGATTATTTGTCATTGAACCTACACAACGCATACGACATACCCAGATTATGTTAATTTGCAGCGTAGACATGTTACCACATAAAGGGAATTTTCATAGACAATTACCCAAATGTTATGTTCCTACATTGCAGCTCTGTTAATCACGCTATTTAGAGCTGTTAAATTTCAAAAATCAATGGGAAATCGAAAGAAAACTAAAATAAGAGTATTACTGTGTCAGGCAACGCATTATGGGCAACTGTTATTTCAATCGTATGTTATTTGGTGGAATTTCAGGTTTTTGTTTTGTATGCCAAAAACATTTTGTTGTCGTCGCTTCTCTTTTTTTTTTATAGTAATTCGAAACGGAACGCAAAACGCTCAGCAGTAATTTTATTGAGTATTTTGTGGGCATACATATATATTTATATATATATGATATATTCTGTTCAAGTACACAGTTCAGTGAACCGGTTTGCAGACACCGTTATAACAGTTATATATTGTATCTTCACAGTTTTGTCTGTGATATTTACTTAATTAGTGTGCAGAGTGTTATATATATTATATATTATACATGTATATATATCTAACTCTCACTTTTATGCAAACATTTGCTCAATTCGCCCTCCAGTCGACTCGCTCTTTGTTGTCTTTTTGTTATATTATTTAACAATTTATTAACTACGCCTCACATTGAAGTGAACTGGAATTCCAAGCTGGGCGTTCACCAAATGCCCGCTTACCAAACTTACAGAGGAATAACAACGGTCGACCGATCGATCGATTCGGTCCGTAGCTAAACACAAGCCATTTCTGTGTCTGGCCCATTAGAGCGCAATTTTGGTGCAAAGGCCTTGGCTTGTGGCGCAATCTATACGCTGTAGTAGGCTAGTAAATATGTATACTGACTAATCCCAGTATTGCTGACTGCGTAGTAATGTCGGGCGTTTATCTTTTTGCATTTTGCACTGACCCAAATATTAGCAAAGCTGAAGTTAAAGCAATTCAGTTCCTTTGCAAATATTCTAATTTGATTAACATACATTTAACATTCATAAGCGCAAACTGTTAACAGCACACTGTTAACAGTACGATCAACATGAAAGGGAAATTAATGCGGTGCCAACTCGCTGAATAACACAAAAATTTTGCTAATGCGAGCCACACACAATTAGCGAAATTTAATAGCTTTCCACATGATTGTGCAATCACTTAGGTAAATATCTAGCTTACTTAGGTAAATATGTAGCTTTAACATTTCTATGTTAACGCATCTATGTCAGCTCTTTCAATGTCAATGCAATTGCACTTACACACACACTTACACAGACACTCAAGCTCAAGGCCAAGCTGGCCAGCATATGCATTAGTTAACATAGAAATACACACACACATATTCATACTTTCATATGAAAAGTGTTGCCAAACGACGCAAATCTGGGCCTCTGCTTGCCCCTTGGCTGAGCATAATAACCGTTAGGCGCCAAGCAGCGACGTCATTACTCAACCCAACAGAAAAGTGGGTGCGCCATAGACGAGCCCACAAGGATGCCCCGTTACCCCTCGACCACCGCGTTCCATATGAAACGACAGTACAAAAAAACAAAACTAGCAAATGAAACTTGTTTCTGCCACATTTTTTTGCAGTCCTCCTTTTGGGCTGCGCATTCGCATTGTTCGGCTGATATTTGCGTAACAGACAGCATATAACTGTGCATCAGATCTGCATGCTTCAGCCAGCAGCTTAACAGTCGCTGTTAATTCCAGCTACTGTTAACTCTTTAGCCTGGCCATTGACTTTCACAAGTTGCTGAAGTCTTTTTTTTGTTACTTTAAGTCTTTGTCGCATTTATTTGCACAAAACTTGACCCAGATCTGCGAGTGCAACTCTTTTTTTTTTTTCTTTTTGCATTATATTCATTGATCATGTGCGCCATAGACGGCGTTATTGAACTGATTAAAACAGAGTATTATAGAGTGCTCTGTTATCAGCTTATTGTTATTATGCTCATTGAAGATTTGGCACTAAGGAATTTGTGATTAACGTTGATGGCAACAATGCATAAATGAACTAGCTCACTGAACTGGAGTTTGAGCTATGACTCACAGTCTTTGTTGTTTAAAAATAGCAACAACAAGTGAACTAGTTGTGAACTATGAATCATGAACTAGTTCAATGAACTGAAGTTTGAACTGTGACTCACTCAAGCATTGTATATCATTGCAGTTGTTGTTTATAAACTGAATCAGTGAACCGCATCGTTGAATAACATAACATAATTATGTTAACTAGCAGCCCTGGTTTGGTTATGGCGCTGATAACAGTGATTTATAACAGCCAAGTTGCAATTCGAAGATTTTTGATAAAGAAATACTTTCTAAATTGCGCAATAGATAACATTGTTCTTTTTTTTTGATGATCAATAAAAGGTATTGGCATATTAGCAGATTTAATATCAATTAAAAAACCCCTTTCCCACTGTCCTAGACTCTATGCTTATAGATGGAGACATATGATAATATTTATACTTATATACTATATATATTCATATGCAAATCGTAAATTGGTGTCAAAGTCAAGATAGCGATATCAATTCGTTTTCGTTTTCATTTTCAATCAGTTTTCAGACACAATCCTTCGGTTCGAGCGTGGAAAATTTTGAAAACAGCGAAAACTCGTTTGACTACGAAATTTTCCATAATTGCAAATTAATTAATCAAGTCAGCCACGCAAGAATCTTTCTGTTGCAACTGTCATTGCACTTGAATTCGGTGCCAAATAACCAGTTTCAGCTTGATTTGTAGCATATATTTATAATAATACATATATAGATATATATATTTATATATACTTTTGTATATTTAAGCCTTATTAAAGTATTGCCAAACTGCCGACAAAAATCATAGTCAATAGGCGACCCAGTTTAACAATGAATTAACGCGCTTCACATTTAAGCAGTTTATATGATATGCTTAATACCCTGAAATTAGCTAGACCAAAGGTGGGTTGATTGGCGAAACTTGATATAAGATATAATATCTATAGAGTATATAGTATCTATTACTCTAGAGTATAGATAACTACAATCTAATAGAATATAGTAACCATAAAGTATCTTTATTCTGTATCTACAGAGTGTAGAGTATCTTGTAGAGTATACAGTATATTGCAGAGTATAGAGTATCTATAGAGTAAAGAGTATCTTCAGAGTACAGAGTATCTGAAGAGAGTAACTACCGGTCTATCATTTATATATTCTCAAATTCCATTTACTTCACGGAAAGTGTATAGAGTATCTATAGAGTATAATGTATCTTTAGAGTACTATACTGTAGAGTATATAGAATTTATTGAGTATAAGGAATCTATAGAGTATAGAGTATCTTCAGAGTATAAAGTATCTTTAGAGTATAGAATATCCATTGAGTATAAAGTATCTGCTGAGTGTAGAGTATCCATAAAGTTCATAATATCTATAGAGTATAGACAACCTATAGAGTATGTAGTATATATGGAGAGTATCTACCAGTCGATCACATTCACATATTCCCAAATTCCATTTACTTCACAGAAAACAATATTGGACAGCATAACGCAGGAGGATGACAGCTTCAAGGGCGATGGCTACACCAGCCTGGCCATACTCTATCTTTTCTTTTCGCTCTCCAACTGGCTGGCGCCGTCCTTCATATCCTTCACAGGGCCGCGCGTGGCAATGGTCGTCGGCGCATCCACCTACACGTGAGTATTGGAGATATCTAATCCCTGAGTATATATCATACTGACCTCATTCAATTGCTGCAGGCTCTTCATGATCTCCTTTCTGTTCCCATCGACTGCGCTGCTGTATGTGGCGAGCGCTGTGCTGGGCCTGGGCGCCTCGATCACCTGGACGGGCCAGGGCACTTATCTGGCGCGCTGTAGCAGCTCGGAGACGATTTCGCGCAACTCGGGCATCTTCTGGGCTCTGCTGCAGTGCAGCATGTTCTTCGGCAACCTCTTCGTCTACTACCAGTTCCAGGACAAGACGCACATTGACAAGGAGACCCGCAACCTGGTCATTGGCGTGCTGACCGTTGTCGCCATACTAGGCATTGTGTTCCTGGCCGCGTTGCGCTTCATGGCCAGCAATGCGGAGCAGGACAACGAGCTCGAGCAGCAGCACACGGGCTGCGGCCAGGCGCTATACGCGCTGAAGCTGGCCGGCAAACTGTTCTGCACCAAGAAAATGCTGCTGCTCAGCTTGGCTTTCTTCTACACAGGTGAGAGGATTAGTGATGAACTGTTAGCTAGTTCCATTCTGGATTGATTTGTGTTTCGGTTTAGGTCTGGAGCTCTCGTTCTTCAGCGGCGTGTTCGGGTCGGCCATCGGTTTCACCTCGAAGATAGCCTCGACGCCCAAGGAGATTGTCGGCCTGGTGGGCATCTGCATTGGCGTCGGCGAGGTCTTTGGCGGCGGCTTCTTTGGCATCCTGGCGTCGAAGACGACTCGCTTTGGGCGCGATCCCATTGTGATTGCCGGCTATGTGATGCACATGGCCGCCTACCTGATGACATTCCTCAACTTGCCCAACAGCGCACCGTTTACGGATACCACCGATATATCGTATTTGGACCCACCCAGTGCCTCGATGGCATTAGTGTGCGCCTTCCTGCTGGGTCTGGGCGACGCCTGCTTCAACACTCAGGTCTATTCCATGCTGGGCGGCGAGTTCGTGAACAATCCCGTTGGCGCCTTCGCCCTCTTCAAGTTCACACAGTCCGTGGCGGCGGCCATCAGCTTCTTCTACTCCTCCCACTTCGGGCTCTACGTCCAGTTGGCCATCTTGGTCGTCACGGGCACCATTGGAACGGTGGCCTTTGTTATTGTTGAGTGGAGCTTTAAGCGGGAGCATCGCGAGCTCGAGAAGTAGATTAGGACCTCACTTGTGGCTCAGTCCAATTCGTAGCAAGTCGAATGCTGTTCGTATGTAAGATTAGATTAATAGTACTGAGAGATATTGCTTAAGGTACAGCACGCTTTTGTGCATATATCTGTCTATATATATATTTATATATGTAATTATATATATGTATATGTGCATTGTTTGTTAAAAAAAGAAAAAAAAACCCTTCGCGCGTGCAAAGTTGCACGGGCGCCGGCGTCTTCCTATACATATGCAATAATAGTTAATTTGTTGATCGCTAATGTTGCTATATGTATGAAAGTATGTATTTTAATGTTGACTCCAAACGGTATTCGTAATAATTAGCTGTAATTGTTTTTTTATATCAATATGTATATGTTTATAAATGTGTTTATTTATTTTAAGCACACCAGTACACGTGCAATTGTAAATTGATATTGTCTACAGTTTGCATTTGCAATGCGAACATTAAATATATATGCGTATTTGATGACAACATTTCAAGATTCGTGTTTTATTTCAAATAAAATATGTAGCTTAATCTTAATCTTAAAATTGTACAGTTAAAGCTTTCTATAATCATTATACATTTGATTTTTTGTTTGATTTAAATTTGAAATTCAAACGAAACCGCGCAAGTGCAATCCACGCTGCTCAACACTGTTTGCAGTTCGTTGTGTATCGTCAAGTTTTTGCGTCGTTCAGTTTCTGTTTCATTTTGGCGTCTCTCGTTTGTTGTCGAACAGCACTTGTCGAGAGCGGACGTGTTGTATTTGCGTGGCTGCGCGGATCTATTGGGTACGCATTGCGGGTGTTTGTGTTAACTAATTGCGAATAAAACTACAGAAAATCCGGCGCAGCTACAACAACTGCCGCCAAAGCCATTCAATAGATTCAATAATAAAAATACGTGTAGAATTTTAAGTTGACGCCGTGTCTATGTGTTTGTGCGTGTGCGAATTAAAAATGGCAAAAAGCAAAAGCAGCTAGCAGCCGTCTATATGTGTGTGTGTTTTTTTTTTTTTTTTAAATTGCTATTAACGGCAACGAATTAGCATTAAATCATTAAACAGTGGCTATAAAGTATTTGAAGCGGCACAGGCTAAGGTACAACTGCATTTCAATTCAGCGGCGATTGCAACGCGTAGGTAACATTAATAATTAGTAATATATTTAATGAGAGGGTCTTATGTGTGTGTGTGTGGAAACCTTGAGAAATTTGTTTGGTATGTGAGCCAAGTGCCAGCATAAAAACAAAAGCATTTCCAATTCAAACTCATGCAGGCGCAACAGCAGCAGCAGCAGCTGCCTCAGCTGACAGTGGCAGTAGCGGCAGCGCTGCGGCAGAATCGCTACGCCTACGCCAGCGACGACGTCATTTGAACGCATTTCGCTTTTCATTTTGTGTTTGTCGTCTGCCGTTTTAGAGCACGCAGAGGGAGGGGGCAACTCGATAGCTGTCTCATGTGACCGTTGAGTGTGTGAGTGTTTGACTATGCATGTATGTGTGTGTGTTTGTTTGAATGTAACTGCTCCTTGGGCGCTTTTGCTTGGTCATCGCTGCTTTAACGTTTTTCCGTCTCCGTTAGCGTCTGTCTCTGTTTCTCCTTTCATTCATTTTCTTCAATTTATTGAATGCTCTACGCTTGGGTCAACAAACCAAATGACTCCAACTTCGTCTTCGTCTCTGTTTGTGTGTGCGTTTGTCTCTCTTCTCTTCTATTTAGCCATTGATCGCGTCCGGTGATTTGATCAGCGTCGCAGTCGCCTTTTTCACTTTACTTTGCGCTGCTTTTATTGGTGTCATTAAAAATGGTTGTATGGGAAAGGTCAATCACACAAATATGTTAACAGTGGTACGCTGTGTCCCTGAACCATTAGAAAATACAACCGGTTATATGTTGATACCCTGTTCACAAAGTTAACAGGAGTATGCAATGTTAACATTTCGTTTAACATTGTTTGTCGTAAGAGCTCTCTTTGTCCCTCCCTCTGTAAACATTACAGTTTACAGTCAGTGAAGAGGCCTTGACAGAGAATTGCGCAGTTGGTAGATTCCAGTCTGCCCATTCAGAGCGAACTTCATTATCGTTTGTTTTTTGCTCTCACCCATGATATTCATCTTCTTCGTCTGGTTTTCTTTTGGCGACATGCGCTTTCCTCTTGGCTCCGTGTCAACAGCCTAGAACTTGAGCGAAAATAGAAAGAAACGCCAAAATAGCTATTTGCCAGTAATGAATGTGCTTTCGGTTTGCTGTTGCTTCGGCTCGGCTCTCACCTTGCGGCCAGCTAATCAGGGCCAACTCGCAAGCCAAACAAAAACAAACCAAAACTAAACAAACGTCAAGCTTGAAGGCACTTTTCTGCTGTCATTGGTGTTAATTTGGTTAGAGGAGTCATAACACTTCGAGTCTACCCGTCTTCAGCTGCCTTAATTTATTAGCCTGTTCAGTGCCCAGGCGAGATTAGATTAAATTAGAAGAAAATCAAGAACTCGACTGTGAGATACCCATGAACTAGTCAACTGAAGAAATATAAATTAACATTTAATGTTGAGATAACAGCAGCAAATAAGTAAACCTACCGCAAACAGCAGTACTTTCAGCTTAAGAGGGAAATGTTAAATTATGTGACTTGTGCTAATAACAGTATTGTCTATTATAGCAAACATGTTAACTTGAACAGCAAATGTTAACAATTTTACTGGAATTTCCAACAGCTGTAATTAACAGTAGCATGTTAACTAATATGATTTGCCTTAGTTTCAGGTATATTTAACTATCTCTTATAGAAAATAGAGAGTTTAGACTGCAATTAAAATATGATAAACATCGCTGCAATATATCAAGTCGAATGCAATAGAGTCGCGGATATAGGTGGCTTTTAGACCTACTTGTTATTTAGTGCCACCCACTTATCATCAAAATGTATTTAACATTTTTCCGTTATCGCTAATTTAATTAATCATCAGTTGCCAAACTTGTTGTTGTTGTTAATGTTGTTGTTGTTGTTGCGCCTTTCGCTGAGCTCAGCGGCAAAGAAAAGCAAAAACTTAATTCACTTTCAACTTGAAGTTGACTAGTGAAGTGGCAAGGCCTTTTGCCGGTACGTTAATAAAAAATGGCAACAATAACAAGCCCATTCGCGGCAAAGTCAACTTTTTCGCTCGTTAGCGCTTGTACAGATACACAGATACAGCCACAGATACAGTATAAATGTATGTACATGGGGCTATGTATCTTATAGATACTTGTACTTAACGGGCAAACGTGTCGTCTCACGATTCGCTCCCCCTCACTACTCTCTCTCTCTCTCTCTCTCTCTTTTTTTCTCCTTTCTTGTTAGTTTTTAATTTGTTTTCGCCTCGCATAGATTTTGGCATTGGCAGACCCACACACTGAGTATCTTTGTATCTGGGCATCGTTATCTGTGTAACGAGCGTGGCAAATGCAAAGCGTCGCTTGGCATTCGTTGCGCCTACTTTGGCACCGTGATCAACTTGCGGACAGACTCGCTTTTTTTTTTTGGCACTCCGGAGATAGACAATTGTATCCAGCAGATACATTTGTATCTCGCACTCTGCGGCCGCATAATTGCAGCTAGCGAAGCGTTAAAGCATAGCGGCGCTCTGTTAATTCTGTTACAGAACCAAACCAAAGCGAACCGAACCGAACCCAGCTGGCAATGCACATGTAAATTTCCTTACGGCTAACGGCCTGGCAATTATGCTGTCATAAATGAGTGAAGCAGAAGAAGAAGCAGCAGCAGCAGCAGTAGCAACTACATTAAAACAAGCCAAGCATTCAAGTTTGTTAATGGCATGCAAATGTTTCTGGCCAACAACTTTCTCAGACATTAAGACACACACTAAAAAAAAACGATGCACTTAAACCCATTAGACTAATGATGCAGTCACATTTACATGCATGTGTGTGTGTCTGTGTGTAAAAGAAAACCTATCTACATTTGTTTAACAGTTAACAACTAACCAAATGCCACCAAGATCGTTAGCAAGGGTGTTGCAGAAGCTGCACAACTCGTAAGCTATCTGCAATTTGAAAAGCTTTAGAGATAATATGTTATGGGTATATAGATATATTTAAGTTATCTTCAATTTGAAAAGCTTTAGATAGCATGTTATAGATATAAAGGTTGATACTACAGATAGATCTGTCGATCTTAACTATACAGTTATGTTGATCATCTTAATGCCGAGCCAACACGTTTAGCTCTCAGCATAATAATAATATTTTATCAGCTGATAACCAAAGTAAAAAGTTTCTCAACAATCTATATATAATCAATATATAAATGTATTCTATATAAAAATTTACATATAAAAACTATATTTTTTAATTTTAATTTATAACATTAGAAATTCTAACAAAATATCTTTCAAAAGATCAACAAATTTTAGCTACTTAAAAAAATAAATATTCCTAAAAACTTTATGTAGGCAAAATTAAAAGAAGTTCTAAAAAATGTTACATAGTTCCTAAACTAAAATAAATTAAAAAAAAAAATAGTATTCTTTCAAAAAAAAAATTAAAACATTTTATATATCTCAAATTCAAATAAATTTCAAAAATTATACTCTTAAGAATTGTAAATGTCCCAACTTAAAATAAATTTTAAAAATTAATATTCTTTAACATTTTATATGTCTCAATTTAAAATAAATTATAAAAATATATATTCTTTAAATTTGCATATGTACCAAATTAAAATAAATAAAAAAAATTAATATTCTTTAACAAATATATACTTGAAAATTTAATACTTCCCAGATTAAAATAAATAAACAATAAAAAAATTATACAATATAAATAACAAAAAAAAATTGTTTTTTTTTTAAATAATATTAATTTAAATATATAATTATAAATATATAATTATGAAAAGCTTTTAGTTTTAGCTTGAATCAGCTTTATAGGCTTTCAAAAATAAAACAAATTTCCGCGCCTGAAATTACTTTATATAGCCCAAGTCTTCGCAGTAATTGCATAAACAGTTTTGATGGTCAGCCTGAAGGTTTTTTTTGTGTTTCTGGCCCTAAACGAAATTAGTTTTAATTAAGTTGAAATATGGAAAGTTTGACTTCAAGTTGAGAGACAAACAACTCAGCTCAAGCAACTAAGTTGACTAGAAGTTGTGCAAGCGCTCACCTGATCTAGATATTATCTAGATCTATTATCGTTGCCAACAAATTTGCCAGCTGAAAACCGCTAAAAAAGCGCTCTTTAGCAGCTGCAGGGAAACCCACAAAATGCTGAATGCAAATTGCATTCAAGTACTTCATTATCTTAAGATCACAAAAACTTGTGTCGAGTGTTGTTGCCCTTAGCCCCGCCCACTTGGCAGTCAGTCACCCTGCGAAAGCAACTCTGAGAATCTATTTGTCGGCTGTCTGTCTCCTGGCAACTTGACTCAAATAGGTATATACATACATATGTGTGTTTACACTCGTGCTCTTCACGGCGTGCATTTCGATAAAATGCCGTTGTTTACTTTTCATCAATAAAATGTTTGGCCAGCAACTACGACAACAACAGCGAGCATAAAGAGACTAGACAGGTGTTTTCCGGCATTGGCATACGCCGTAAACTGACATTTTCTTTCTGTCAGTTTTGCTATTTGATCTAAGTCTTTATGTTCCATTCCTTACCCTTAACTAAAGACAAGTGTGTGCATGTGTGTTTACTTAGCTTGTTACGACTTTGGCATACCCTGTGTGCACTTTTGAGTAGGCAAGTCTATGGAAGTATGCCTAGTTTACAATACAAGTTATATACACAGATAAATAGACGATAGGGATGCTAGCTGAATATAGAGATAAATGCTAGACAGTTAGCTAGATCTAAAGATAAATCTGACAGATGATGATGATGATGAACCACTTCGTGATCTGTTTGTATTATTTGTATATGTATAGAAGAGATGATAGGTTGATATATAGATAAAGATAAGGCTAGACAGATCTGAGGATAAATTTTAAATAGATGGAGGATAGATACTATATAATATCTGGCTGTGTCTTTGTATTGCATGTATACCCTGTAAATATGATAAGCAAATAAATAACTTGCAGGGTATTACCCAGTCCATCAAGGCCTACATCTACTCCTACAAGTTCCCCTCTCTGTTTGGCAAGCTTTTCATGGTCGACTGCCAACATGTTGCGAAGCGACGAGACGCGACGCCGCAGACCCGCTCTGCCTTGTTATAAAGACGCAACCGAAGACAGACAGAGAGTGTGGAACTTTTGTTAAATAACAATAAAAAGAATTTCTCATCTCAAGTTCTCTAACAATTCTCTTCTTTCCGCTTCTTCTTTGCAGGCGAGCGACTCGTTTTGCATACTGCATTGAAATGACAACCACAACGCAGGTGGAGGAGATCAATGGGAGCGGGAGCTTGGATGGCAGCGCCGTGACCACAATGCCAACTGCAGCCAGCTCCAACTCCAACTCGAACGCGAGTCCAGCTCTGGCCAAAGCCCAGCCTGTGGCCAAGAGCTCCGGCGGCGTGGGCGTGGCCAGCACACAAAGAGGTGAGCACTTGGCTGCGCTTGGGCGCTCAGCTAAACTCGAAAGAGGCAAAAAGAAGTCGAAACAAAAGTCTGCAGCTAAATGCTGTTAATTTTGTGCCACACTTTTGTTGCAAGCAGACACGCGATGTTGGCCAAAACTGAAAAAGAAACCAAAAACCAGATATATGTATGTAACGCCACCGACCCATCTCTGATTCAGTCACAAATAACAAATGACAATTTGCTAGAGACAAACATGTGTGGGGCAGCTGTTAAGGTAATTTGTCAATGGTTATAGGATAGATACGAATATATGTCTCTATATAGAACTGAAGTGGAACTCTTTATAAATAGTGCGTGCTCTTTATTACTTTCCCGGACAATAGCTCATTAATAAGTGCTTTAATTAGAAATCCTGAGAATCGTATTGAGAGCTCCTCGAGTGTAATACTCTACGCTTTGATGTTTGCTCTAGCCAATGCGGACGTCACTTTATCTGAGATGAGTGGAGCAGAGTTCTTGTACTCATTGATCTATATGTCAAAGGGCTGTTCTTATGCAACAAGACGTGAGATTGTCTACCTACAATCTATATTTGTCTTAGATATGTACCATATGCTTAGGCCTGTACGTACGTCTATAAGTATGCGTGCTTCTGTATGATGGCAAAGAAGTCGTAAATATGGATTTGAAATACATATAGTTTAGCTTATAAAAAGTAATACAAATTTTTAAATTGAATTCCCTCCTTTCATCAACATTAATAAGCATTTGTCTGTTATAACTGATGTCTGTAAAAAGAGTTAAGGCATCTCCCAGTCGGATACTTCACACAAATATCTATTCATTCTGTATGCACTCCATTGGCTACTTGAGATAAACATTTCTGATAGTTTACTCGAGATAAACACAAATGCGCTTTATCTGCAGGCTATATAGAACTTGTTCGTATGATAGCCATTTACATATTGTTTAACATGAATGCGAAAGACTTAGCATATGTTATACATTAACATAATGTTTAACATTAATGTGAGAAACTTAACATGAGAGACTTATCTTCAAGATAATCTCATAGAAAGTGGAATTATTTATGTATTATTTGTATTACTTTTCCAGGATAACATCATTCTACTACATGCTTTATCTCAAAGTATTTGCTAAAGTATTTTATATTTTATATCTATTCT